>CAMTDV010000001.1:38862202-41262202 GCA_947069175.1 Scalesia atractyloides
TTAAAAAAAAAACTGCTTGGCATTTTTTTCTTTAATAAAAATGTATAAATATATGTATGTTACATTTCATATTTTTTTTTTAAAAAAAAATGTTACATGGGAGTTTTACAAAGGGTTTTTTTTTTTAGTTTTTTCAACTCAAGTGGGTTTTGGTTTTATCATTCCCCTATATATATATATATTTGGTAAGGTTCATGAGTGAACAATGTTGTATTTGTGAACAAAATGAATTTATCATAACCATTGATTTTGTAAATCTAGATTTTAATATTAGTAGCAAGATTGTAATTATCTTTTGTAACTTCCATTTATCTTAATAGACAAAAGGGTATAATTGTATTTTGTCGCTCCATTTAATTAATTATTTTTTCTTTCTCTTGATTTCTCTTTCGAATTAAAAGAATATTTAATTACATTCTCTATATTCTTTTCTTTCACTAATTAACTAACTTGATAATTTTAAAAAAATACAAACATTATCAAATATTGTTCCATCTAGAATACGATTAAAAATATTAGTTACGTTATCAATACATATATGTATTAGATCAATGTTTGATGAAAAGATGCATAGTGGAAACAAGATGTAATAATACATAGGTGTATAAGTCTAACGATCTGTATACACATACGTACTTAAATAATACACAGGTGTGTACATCTGGTATATACTGACCTGTATACAGATATGTACTTGAATAATACACAGGTGTATAAGTTTGGTTATTACGACTTATATACATATATGTACTTGAATAGTATGTAATAATATATAAGTGTATAAGTCTTGTATATACCGACCTGTATACATATATGTTAAAAAAATATTATTTAATTAGATTTAATATTTAGTTCTAAAAATAATAAAAGTTTATTTAGAAAATATTAATCGCAAGAATGCATTATAGATGGACGTGGTTTTTTTGCTATTGTTCTCATCAAAATACACGTGCCACTCCATCAGAAATTGGCTACAAGCTAAACATCATGATTCATGAATATTGAATTAGATTTATATATCGAAATTCGATTTTTTTATTCAATTTCAACAAGAAACCGGAATTTTAGTCTACAAAGATTTGAAAGTTATTAGCAACACATCGCTGATTGCAACACCAACCACTACCACTACCTACGTCGCATACATCACCGATTAAAAAACACAATTATAATATAGAACAGACAAGATTCATGATGACTACATGAAGAATAATTATGGATATGCAATCATAATTTTTTGAATATTTAATCCAAAAATAAAAAAAATATGTAATAAAACATTCTGTAAATAATCCATGAATGAATATGCAACTAAAAAAAGAATAAATAACACAAATATATGAATTCATTTGTTAAAAAATAATACTTCTTAGTCTTGTGTGAATATAATTATCCTTATTAAGGCTTGCTGAACCACATGAAGTTACAGAGAAATGGAAAATAAAATTATTTTGAATTAAAAGAGATGAACAAGATAATTATGCAATTCAAGAAAACTACCAAAATTAAAAGTGTAACTGAAAATCAATGATTAAAATAAATATTTAAATCTAATTTATCGTATAATGACAATCCTACCTTTAACAATTAAAAAGAAAATCAATAGTCTTGATTAGTTTATACAGTTCAATATCAAGATGTTCACAAATGAAACTATATATATATATATATATATATATATATATATATATATGCTCAAGTAAAAATCATACCGCATGAAGAAACCATAAGTAGGAATGAAGTTAAAATAATTATGCAACATTTACAATGGATTACGCTACTTATATTTATCCTCCGTAAGCTTCTCTTATTAAAAACTCTTTGTATTTGATCCTTTTAGAATTCCAAGAACTCTATAAATAATTTTATCTTACATGTATGTAGTTTCTTTATCTAATTTTTTTCTTGTTCCGTGTCAGTAATATGTTGGAAATATGAGAAAAAAATGTTTTTTAATAAGAGTTCTTGTAGTTTTGTCAATTTATGGTTCTCAAATTATCATATATGTGTGTTTGCGTGCGCACACATGAGTGTGTAGTGAGGAAAGTATATATATAATGAATACTAGGTTAGAATCCTGTGTAATACACGATTTGGTTTAATTTTGTAATATGTTGGATCATAAAAAACAAAAGACAAAAATAAGAATCACAACTCTTAAAGTCAGAAACACAGAAACAAAATAATGGTGAATTAGAATTTTTATTAAAAAAATGGTAAAATTAAAATAATGAATCTGTGTAAGTTTGAGAAAAACGAAATAAAGAATGCATTAAAAGTAATATTAGAAAAAGAAATTGGATAATTTTGAAACAGGCTAAGGATTCTCGTGTAAGTTAAATAGGCGAAAAACAAAAATTAATGTTGTCTAAAATTATGTCATGTGTCTCGTAATATATTTATTAGTAGCTATGAATAAAATAATGATAATAACAATAATAATATTTAAATGATAATATAAAGGTAGAGAAGAGAAAGGGATAGATAAATATATTATATAAAGATTTATATGTATATTTATATATTGTAGGAACTAAAAATTAATGTTTAAATTAAACTAGTCTAAAAGATAAATATTAGAATCATTTATTATAATAGGAATATGAACAACTACCCAGACTCAAAAATGTTTTCTTACAAGGTCGTAAGTTTTTGGAATGGATTTTTGCATAGTCTAGTCACTGAAATTTTGAAATAACTGAAGCAGGTAAAAAAGTAAATTCAGAACTTTCTCTCTTAATTAAATTGTGTGTATATATACATAATGAAAAAATGTTGAGTAACCTAAGAGTTTGTACTTAAAAAAGAAAAAAGATAAAAAAAAATTGGTGTGTAAACTCAAACCCTTAACCTTTGATAGAAGAAAAAAAAAGGTCGACCACTCAAACTACATCATATAGCCACCACTAGTTGTGATTAAAGAAAAGAGCCTTAACGTTTGAACAAGGATAACCACTCTACGCTTAAAAGGGGAAAAACAAATAAAAGGAGACATGCCAAAAATGCTCAAGTGTGGTTCGAATCCCTAACATTTGATTAAATAAAAAAATAATCGTCGCACCGTATGTTTTGATTATTATTCTTTTATCTTTACCGAACAACAAAAGGGTAATTATTCGAGTTATTCAATGGGAAAACGGCAACACATGCCGGTAAATACAGACGACGCTGATGAAACACCCAACACCTTACCAAAAAGTGTGGGTCTCTTAACTAGTCCGACGTGTAGATGTATTTTATTTTCTTTTCTTAATTAATTAACCTGATTTGTCTCTGCCAAAGCATTTTTGTTTTTCAGTTAGATTACTTTAAGGATTTAATTAAATTTAAAATAAAGTTTGGTTGATTGTGTAGTTCGATTGAAAGCACTGTTTTCATAAACAGACCGCATTGGCCGGTCGGACGGACCCGTGCTTACCGGCGGTCCAGTTATTCTATTTTGAATCATTCCCCAAAGAACTGGTCGGATCTGTCTGTTTGATCGGATATGATGAAGAAAACAGAGAAACATAGTAGAAGTGAAAGAAGGAGATAACACCGGAGTAGTGCTAAATTAATATCTAGGGTTTTAAAATGTTCAAATAAGCCCCTTCAATATCTTAGCTTTAGTTTCCTAAATCTTTATATTTAGTACTTTACAAGTTTAGTCCATGCTCTTTAGTTCTTCTCTAAAGATAAATAAAAGTATTATATGTTTTAATATATATAATATATATGCATATCCATAATCACTAAAGATAAATAATAGTATATTATATATTTATATATATAATATATATGCATATACATAATTTTCATATTATATATCACGTCATTCGTTCTTAAATTTGGTTCGACCGTCAAACCAGTAAAATGTCTGATTCGATGTCCAGTCCGACCCTGAAAACATTTATTGAAAGTTCATATCTTGATGGTTGGATTACTTTCTAAATTAAAACCTTAAAAAGTATGCATATATATATATATATATATATATATATGGGAAAGTTCATTTGAGAAGAAAGTTAATATGTGAAGAAAAAGAAGAAAGCACATAATGGTAAAATATTAAATAGTTTATAACTCATCTCATTAATTAGTTATTTCTCATTAATAAAGCAAAAACATTTTATTCTACACATTTCAAAATTTATACTACATATGTCTTACATTTACTGGAATTTACCCTACACACATGTAAATTTACCCTACACATACTAAAATTTATCCTACACATGTCGAAAATTGTTCTACACCATAAATTATTCTAATTATTCTATCTTGAAAGAGTGTATGAAAAAAATAACTTTTAAACCAATAGAAATTCTCCATTTACTTATTTAATGTGTTTATTTAATATTATGAAATGTAGGATAAATTTTGAAATGTATAGGATAAAATGTTTTTGTTTTATTAATGAGAGATAACATAACTAATGAGAGGAGTTATAAACTATTTAATGTTTTACAATTATACTCTTTCTTCTTTTTCTTCTCACATTAAATTTCTTTTCAAATGAACCTTTCGCTATATATATATATCATATATCTAATGACACAAAAACTACTTAATAAAATAATAACTACTGTGCAGGCTGGACCTGCAGGGGTATTCACCCACCAAGAAGTGTTTTCATCAATTTACAACACCATCAAGCAAGTCTTCAAATGTAAGAGCTACAACTTTTTCTTTTAACTTAAACCTAACCATAATACAGTGCTAGAGTATCATCGTGGCCCCATCACCAACAACATATTACCATTTGTTTTGTACATTGAAAATGATATACTCTCGACTTTTGTGCAGATGTGGTTGCATACACGACCCATGTGCCTTCTTTTGCTGACGAATGGGGATGGATTATGGTTAGTTTTATATTTCGAACCTTTCATACATTTGAATCCGTAATATTTTGTTATTGATAAAACAAGGTGTGTTCTTGATATAGGCATCAGACTCGCCGTTTTTCATCAAGGAAGAGACAATGGATAGGAAAATACGAGAAACGATCAATGGAGAGTTATTGTATTTAGATGGTGCTTCATTTTACTCATTAACAGTTCTTAACAAGATGGTTTCCTCCACGTGAGTCAATAACATATTTATCTATCTACCTCTTACTAGATATGGTGTCAGTTTTAAAAACTCTCCTTTTGTTTTCAGGTTGAAAAATGAATCACATGTGTACACTGAGCACAATGCAAGGTTCATTCATGGCCAAGGGGTTGGAAAGAAGGATACCATTTAAGAGTGTAGTTACTTCTTTTTAAATTAAATCTTAATGTGATTTGAAGAACAATTGAAGAGGTAAAACATTTGTAAGATCGCTTGGAATTAGAGTGGAGTTTATAATTGTTGATACAGTCCACACGCACCGGTGGTTTCATTCATGGTCCCATTCTTAATAGTAGACATTTTGTTATATTTCACAGCTGATGCGTTTCATCATTCTTTATCTACTTTGTTTGTTATAAAAGTGGAAATCGGGCGGGTTTAAGTTAGCATGTTGATGTATTGAAGTTGTGAACCCGGACTCCACGTCTGGGCCATCTCCGAAAAAAAAAATTTAGCCCTGTGCGAGAAAAAAAATTAGACCCTATTCGCAAAATTTTCTTTTGGCCAAGCAGAGCCTCTCAATTAATTAATTGGATTTTAAATCAGCTTTGTTTATTCAATTGGGTCAGAGTTCTTTCATTATAGACGAAGGTGTTCGTATCTTTGGCTCTCAAGTGTTTTGATTTGGTGAGCTACTCTTTTAGTTGTCAAAACTCAATGTAAAAAAATATCACATACATTCAGTTGCAATCTGCACAACCCTACTTATTTATATAAATGTGCCAAAACTAAGTTTTATTATTCTCTTTCGGTTTATCTTTTGCTCACAAGAGATTTGATTCAGTGAGCTAAGTGGGCCCTTTCAGTTGTTTGAAAATCAAACTATCTCATTTTTGGTTGTTGCTGAGATTATATTCCAAGTGGGCTTTCAATCATTTATTTTCTTAAAAAGGGCCAATTTAGTAAATGTTAGGCTCAAAAGTAAGCATTATTACAACTTGCAGCTGCTGCTGAACAAAAAGAATTTACTAATGTTAGGCCCAAAAATAAGCATCGTTACAACTTGCAGCTGCTGAACAAAAAGAAGTGAAAAACTTTTAAAGTCCAGATTCGAACCTGGATGACTTGCAAACATATGGAAGCGCCGAACCAATTAAGCTGTTATAAAATTCTTGTTTTTATTATATGTATATATAAACGAGGATATTTTTTTATTTGGACCCCCAAATCTTTTGGGTTCTGTGCGGGTGCACACCCTACACACCCTATGTGCTGGGCCTGCTCCACATATATACTTATTATCTACGTCAAATAAATATGTTAACTATTGGAACAAACACACAAACACACATACGGATATTAAACAAGAAAAGAAAGCGGAACACATGAGATTACGTGGTTTAGTTGGTGTGACATATAATGACGGAGGACACAAATTAGTTGGGTTAAAAAAAAGCGGGTCAAAATAAGTCAGATAAAACCAATTCATACTTGTTTACTTAATAATACGATAAACTTAAGAACATTTGGAAACCAAAACAGAAAATATACTTATAAGTCAATTGACTAATCTTGCAATAACACAACACCAATATTCTTAAAATCGGACCCGACATCAAAACAGACACATTACTTATCCACTGGTTGGATCAGTTAGTCCGACTGACTCAGATTTAAAAACCAAACTACACCGTATTTGGCTTAAAACTTTTAATAATATAACAATTCAAAATATACTTACATAAACTAGTGAAAAGACATTTGTAAGAATTAAATCAATTAATTAAACTTAAAACAAAAGTAAAACAAAAACCAAATTAAATAAGTGAATAGAGAAAAAAGTAATAAAAACATAAAAAAAACATAAAGATTTGTAGGACATACATAGGTCACAATTATAATAAAAATTATATATATAATATAAAAATTGTAAAGAAACTCTTTTTACATCATTTTGGGAAATTGTAGTACCCGTACCGTGTACAAATCCATACAAATTTAAATATGAAAAACAACATATTTAAATAAATTGATTCAAATCGTTCTCTTTGACAAGAGCTTGAGAAGCGTCTTCTCTTACAATTTCCGCTACGAGAACTGTAACTGCGTCTCCTTGTGCGATCATTCTTGGCTGCAAAAAGTAAACAAGCTGATGTTGACGGTTGTGGCTGAGGCACGTGTCAACACGCTTCTCTTAAAACAGATTTCACGCCTCTACTAAAGACGACGCGTCTGTTTCACAGGGTACAACAACCGAAGCAGTATGTAATGCCGGATATGGCTCACGCGCCCGAGATTACGTCGGATAAAATTATAATGTTAGAACTTGTGGAAAATTATGGTACGAAGGTGATGAAATCGTATAGAGAAAATATATTTCTCTAAGTACCCAACACATGGGTCTTCAAGAATTTCTTCTTTCCAAGAACTCTCCATATATTCATGTATTTTTCTTGTATCTCTACTCTCGTATTTTTCTAGTATTTTTTCTCTATCTCAAAATGAGGCACGTAGCCTACTATTTTTATAAGAGTTGAGAATAAGTGAAAAGTATCACTTAATTAGCTATTTAATAAAATACTTAACTTGAGACATAAGGACTTAAATTAAAAGACATAAAACTCTATTCAAGAGTTTAATCTTTAATTCCTATATGAATAATTTATTAATAATTATAATTTCCTTAAATTATAATTCACTAAATATCTATTTACCAAATTTCCAACAATTATTTCAATTTGATAGAGTCGTACTGGGCAAATAAATTGGGTATTTTGGAGGCCGGAGGTATTAAATCCTTAACAAGAAAACATGAATTATGTGACCTATTGGGCCAGGCCCACCGTACAAATACTTTGTATCCGTCACTAGTACCATATGTTCACTGGCTGTAGCTAGTACA
Source organism: Scalesia atractyloides (assembly GCA_947069175.1). Lineage (NCBI taxonomy): Eukaryota > Viridiplantae > Streptophyta > Magnoliopsida > Asterales > Asteraceae > Scalesia > Scalesia atractyloides. Next base: position 38,870,139 of record CAMTDV010000001.1, read on the forward strand.
CTTTTACTATACGGGTGCTCCAAAAATTAGAAAGAGACTACCACCAATTTATAATCACAAAATTAGAGTTTACAACTTTAGGAATAAGAAATTTGTAAATAAGGCAAGCTTCCCAAAATAAAATAAGACAGCAAAGGTCGGGTATAAGAGGTTTTAACCAAAAGCACCCGGTAGAAATGCGAAACCAAAAATTTATTTCTTTATAAGCGTTTAATGAAAATCATTTAAAATGACTCTTTAAAAATAATTACATCCTCTATTCTTATTTGGGAGATCCAATACATCCCACATTTTCAAATCTACATGACTACTGATGTGCGCAAAATGCAACATATAAATTACATCAAACAACGAATAAAATCAACCCTTTTTCAGTACTAATGTTGGAAAAAGTATATTTCTTTGTTTACTTGTTAAATTACATAATCAAAAGAGCTTAAACGAACAAAAGAAGCAAATTAACAGCCAAAACCAACACAAATATAAAGAATGAGCATTGATACAACTAGCCAAACCCCATTCACATCCAAAACAACAAAATAAGAGGACAGAAGCTCGCACGGGGCTGTCCCACCATGCATGGGTCGTGCCTAGTCAAAGATTCTCTGCAGAAAAAGACAACAACAATAGACAACCAACACGGGGTCATGCCAAGTCAACATGGGCCGTGGTCAACTTTAAGATTCGTGGAATCTAGGATAGTACAACAAGTACATCGAGCACGGAGCCGTGCTCTGTCACCATGGGGCATGTTGGTACAATGACCTAACATCTGCGAAGAGAAAAAGTCCACCGCGGGGCCGTGCCAGGAGGGCATGGGGCCATGGTCGCCTTCTGTTTCCAGCTATAAATAGAGGTGCTTGGTTCATGAGAAAGGCATCCCTTGGCAAACCATTTCTCTCATACCTGCCATCAGTCCACCACCACTACAACACCAACACCCACCACTATCATCAATCTTTTATCTTTTAGAGTGTGTAGAGGTCTCAGGATCCAAGATTGATTGTAAGAGTTCTTGTCAAACAAAGGCCATGCTTGGCTAAATCTCTTACATCACTTGGTGAAGACAAAACTTTTATGTATTACTTTTGATTTCCAATCTTTGGCAACTTTTTATTTGGGTATGTATTAATGACTTTAATAACTAGTTTTTTATTTTGAAAGTGAACTTTATTTGAACTTTTTTCATGTTTCATTGATTCACTTATTCGTGTCTTTACGGTCTATATAAAGCACGTTAACTACCTTGAATGGGGTTAGAAGGGTGTTTTGGGTAAAGTTCTTGTCTCATTTAGTGTATAGATCATGCGAGGACTTGGTTCAAGCTTATTAGGACTTCCCTTGAGGCATATAACATCAAATCAGGGGGAGTAAGAACGGCTTGAACCCCTTATAAATAAACTACTATTAAAACTTATCTGGCCTTGCGGTACTGCATCCCTACTAACTCGGACCAATATGACCGAGGGTAACGTCGCCTTCACAAGAGAGGCTTACCACTTTTCGCATTAATAACTTACTTAATTATCTTCCAATATTCTGACATTGCAGGACTGTATCCCTACTGACTCAGACCAATAGGTTGAGGGTAACGTCGCCTTCATAAGAGGGGCCTACTACTATAACTAAGATAATCTCTTAAAATGCACAAAGTTCGAAAATCATCAAAGGATATGTAAAAAAGAAGTCGGAATCAAGTGATTCTTTCTTGGGTATTTCTTTTCCTTTTTATTTATGTTTCTACTTTTACTTTTCAAAACTTTCAAAAATTTTATAAAAAAATTGGCTAGATTTAAACGTTAACAATAAGCCGGTATTAAAAGCTCTTGTATCCTTGGATGACCTCGGTATCTTACCATCACTATACTATGTCCATGATAGGTGCACTTGCCCTAACATGTGTAGAGTGGTTGTATTGTATCGTGTTTTATAGATTTAAAGCTTGATCTACGAGTAAAAAGTGCCTAAAATATAATAAAAATTATAACCACACTTGACCACGTCACTACACTCTCATACAATCTATGCTTTGACTCGTTCTTCAACCGCTTACACTCCATAATGATGATGATTCTGTGTAACCTGCAGTCCCCATATACATCCACATCATTAGTAATTGGGGAGTCATACATAATCAAACGACCATGTCTCATTCTTATGTCTCATTCTTTCTACATATACTGATCCACTCGATTATCTTCCTGAATATAATCATAGCATCTAAGTGTCAAATCTTCAAAAGCCAACCTTACTATACATGCACTTCCATTCCATTCTCAAAGACAACATGATTAGCATCGTAAATACTCATACGTATTAAAACCATGTATACATATATACAAGTCTCATTCGTTCGTATATATATTAAATTCAAATTCATGCTTACATACCTTTCTATTTATACACAAACATACAACTTATATTCTAACACATTCATACATACAAATCCTAGCCACATACATCCATGCATACAAAACACATACATGCGCGCAAACATACAAGTCCCTTCTATTTCATGCACTTTAATCTCATGTAAACATACATACATGCTCATATACAAATTTAATACTCACCTGCACCCCTACACAAACTCTTTGGTGTTGTTGGGGTGCACTTCGCTAGCTTAAGAGGGCTTGGTAATGAGGCTACGGGATCTAGGGTCGAAGAAAATGAAGAAATGAAGAAAATAGGGCACCCGGCGTCGCCGACGGCCAAGAAACCCGTCACCGACGACTATTGGCATCGACAGTCAGCCACCTACCTGGCGCCGGTGACGCCATACCATGGCATTGGCGACACCATTTGTAGTGCCAGCAGCACCTGGAATTCGTTTTAACCCACATTCGCACATCCCAAAAGTGCCAAATCGTAAAATAACAATTTTCCAAGTCCCCAAATTATCCGAACACTAATCCCCTTACCCCAACATCCAAATTCTACATCTTATCACAAGAATTTTTATTTTTTTGACCCGTTTGTATCTACCATGCGGTTTCAAACATAGGTATCTACGTATGACCCGTTACAACATTATTTACCATGGTACTACCATTATCTATTCATTATACACGATTCCCAACATTCATGCATACAAAACCTCATTTATATAATAAGAGGTGACTTTGGGAATCACTTACCTCGAGCCTACCATGTTCATGCTAGCTTCCTTACCTCCTCTTGACCCATTAGCCTTCCATGCCTTGGTCTATCTTGACATGATTCCTATTCTTTCAAGTCATCACGTTTACCACATTAATAGCATACACCCATTCATAATAACATACATTTTCAACTTGTATCTTACATTGACTTTCATTAGTCAAATTCTAATAAGCATAAAAACATGGATTAGTAATCACATCATTTCAACCCACACAATTCAACATATCATCTTGTATAACACATAATGATATAACATGCTCTACATGATGTCCTAAATCTTACAATCGTGTTAGAAGGCCTAACCATGTTATTCACACATTGTTGACTTTCCAGAAAGTTAACTATCCAACATTTAAATTTTCAACTTATAAACATATACCCATTTTGATATAGTAGACCCTACTAGCGACATATATGCGTTTCATACTTGTGATGTAGGGCACATACAACCACATGATCACTTATTTACATACATATGCATATAATTAATTTCATCCATACTAGTATTTCTATGATTCTACAATTATCCACATAACCAAACATAGCTAATACAACATAATTCTACCATCCTTGCTTGTTAGTAAGTTCACATGCTTCACATTTAGTACACATTCATTTCCTAATCACAATCAAGAAATTAATCTACCATATGGTGTACATCATACCTTCAAAGCATAAAACACAATATCCTAAGGCATGTTTCTTACCAAATCGTTTCATAACACTAAATTCCCATTTGTATTCCATCTAAAACACATTCCCCATGCTAATCTACTTACCAGTTACATCTTTATCACATTCTATTCATTTAGGTAGGTTCTGACATACAGTTTACATAATAATCTATACTTGACATTTCAACTAACACTTAGCATGCGGACACAAATCCAGCCCTATGCACAAGTATTTCCTCTATAAGCTTCCTAATGCATACTTCCTTTAGTCATCAAACAAGTATTCCCTCAAATCACAATATTTCATTCTATCAAGAATCCTGACATACAACCTAATAATCATGTATTTAACAAGACTTGGACATGGGTAGTATACCCCTGTCGGCATCCTCACCCCCTATTGATGGGTTTCCATCTAACTCATCAATTCCATTCAAATTATTTATGGGATGATTTTAATTTAGGAAATCTAACACAAGTTTAACCATATTAAATTTCAAATTTAAGGATTCATTCAAGGATTTATGTACTACCATGAAATCACAACATCACCAAATGCAAATCTACAACTAACCACACGTTTATTAATGCTAAATGGTGAGAAATATTCATTCATGCAATGTTTTTCATTCGATTTGGACCCTAATTTGGGCTGAATTACATACTTGTTCTTGAGAGAATTCTCCTCTCTTTCTCTCCTTGAATGACACACACTTAGGCTTTGTTTTATAAAACCTTAATTCCATCTACCATGTTTAGTCCCTCATGTTTGCCATTCTTTCCATTTGTCACAGAACTTCAATCCGTATTACTTAACTTACATTTTAACTAAGTTATCTAAACTAGTTAAACTACTTCTTGCTATAAAAAAGGAAACATACTAGTGAATTAAACGTTCGGGTTTAGGGGCGTTACATCGGTTTCCTTTCTGCGCCTCTGCCAATGGTCAACTATCCTTTCTTGGCCAAAAGCCTCCACAACCAAACAATCTCCCACTTGGGGGCTTTAACAATCTTCAAACTACACTCAATCTTGAATTGCCTTTCCATATTCTTCCAATTCATTAGTTGCAACGCCTTCTCAACTATTCATAAATGTCGTTTGAAGATACATTGAGCTTGAACTCATCTGTTGCCAAAACCTGTCTAGCGGCGACCTTTTATCCCTTTCTATGCATACTGCCATCATAACACATCTATCACGGTGGTTGCATTATATTCATAATGGGAAACTACACTTTCCATTACAAACAAGTGGCTAACTCTGATGGTTTGTTGGTTATTGTGACCTATTATGGAACTGGAGTTGCAACTGAAACCCTTTCAACACTGTGCTCCCATTGTTGTGAAACCCTCTTAAATTTCCACCTTTGATGAGCACTTGAACCTCTTCGTACTGTTCATTCTTTCTGAGTCTATAATGTAGGTTTGGATATCTCCTTTGCCAAGGTAACCATCTTCTACACACGATACATACAAAACTGGACTTTCACTTTCTTTAGAACTCGAACAACTCCTTACAGTATCTTGGCTAAATACAAAAAATCCTCTTTTTCACATGAGCAATTATAAGATTTTCCATGACTATCTTCCACTGTCCATAGTTGTAGCATTCACCATAAAACCCGAATGTTCCCAAAACTGTACGAACTATGAGTTGAGATGCAAAATCTCTCAATTAGTGTGTAGAAGAATCAAGCACACGAGAATCTAAATATTAATCCAACTTGTATTGACGAATATAATGTTTACATGAATAACCCAACACTTTCTGTCTAGAATTTACACATAGAGAAGCTTTGAATACTAGTCTTCCATACTGCTAAAACATTTTAAGATTGCTAAAACGCTTTAAGACTACTATAACGCTTTAAGAACTGAACATCTTGTTGTCATATGTGGATTTCGTGTAAAGACGAGAGCGAGAAAAGTCAATAAACAATAAAGCAATCAAACAAACAACATAATGACTAAATAAATAAACAAACCAATAACTAGTCGGCTTGATTATTGATACCGAAAGAGTTTACATCGTTCAAGCTCACATAGACAACCTAGATGTGCACCTCTAGGTTTCTCGCAACTCTCAATCTCATTTGAACCATTACAACATACTCTCTATATATATTGTTAGTCATCCCCAGATTGTTAGCTAAATCTAAGCAGTGCTACCTAATAGACTAGCTCTGATGTCTTCCAGCGGAAGTGCTCCAAATCAAATTTGCCTGGCAACGGACATACAATAGTGTACCAACAGACCCGCGTGTCCATTGTTAGCAAATATAAACATCCTGCAAATCTTCAATCACCAAAGTTATATAAACAGACTCCCATTTGACTGATTCTTTAAGGTGTGCATGAATTCAATTCGAATCTTCATAGCAAAACTAAAAACTAAATCATTTCATATCATGTCAAACCTCCCCTTTAAGGTAAGACTCTCATAGTCTAGCATCATACAAAAGGTAACATGCTCGATCATTTGATCAACATACTTGCATATAATAATTGTTCAATCTTTCAATAAGAAGCAACAAGTGATCAGTTGTATCAAGCGTACTCATATCAAGGTCAACTCTATGGTATAGACATAACCTTATGGTATTGCACTGTGATCTTCATCCCCAAAGGTAACTCATTTATCGAAAATCAAATTTTATATGGCATCAATATCGAAAATCAATTATATATGGCATCTAAAACCAAACACTACAGTTCTCCCCTTAGGTCTTTCTTACCAATAATTTTCATTCCAAGAACTTAGGTGACCTTCTATAGCACCCCAAAATCTATATTTGACTAATCAAGTTAAGTATATACTCTTTTAGTGAGAAATGGAAAAGTTGTGGCCAAATAAACTAACCAATAAAACTGTAGGGACTAAATGTGTACGTGTTGGATAGTTGACTTAATAAAAGACTGAAAAAAAAGAAAAATACAAGTTTTTGTGTGTGTGTGTGGCGTGTTTTGAGAGAGAGAGAGAGAGAGAGGAAGTGAGAAAACCTCAAGAACTAAATTCAAAAATCTTTCAAGTTAGAGATGAAATGGGAAGCAAAATCTCTACATGAAATCTAAATCGTAGCCATGTTAGCTTGCTAATAATAAGGTATGTTGCATTATTTCATTTGATTAAGTTTTACTATAAAGATTAACTTGAAAGCATCAAAACTGAAATGGGTTTTGATAGTAGGGCATAAATTGAAGTAGGAATTTTGTTTAGAATCATTATTTGGATGAACTTATGTGTAATTTGTGTGTGAGATCAATGTATGTAAGAACTCATATGAGACCTAAAAGGGTTAAATAATCAGGAAATTTGGGCCTTTAAGTAGGAATTTTAGTGTTAGTTAGATAACATGAATGATAGCAAGTTAGACCTGGAGCCCGACCCATTCGAAGAGCATAGCGAGCATGATTGAAACCCGACCCATGTTGAACCCGATTAAGTTAATTTTAATTTAAGTTTCAGTATTTGTTTTGTTTCCAAGAATGTTGGACTTTGAGTTGGGCTTTGTCTTTTGTTTTTTTTTGTTTAAAAACCTTGTAATTGGATTCTTGAAGTTGAATATTGTTTTTTCAACTAAGATTTCTTATTGGACGTTTTCTCCTATTTTATCTCTGCCACTAGGTTTAGCGACCCATTTCTGGGCAGCTATGATCAAGTGGTACTAGAGCACAGGTTGATGGTACGTAGTAGGAGAGATGCTCATTTTCACCTCCATAGAGACGCCGACAGAGGCAACGAAGGTCGTTATCGGGATCCACTAGACATCGAAGAAATTGAAAGCTTGCAACAAAGGGTTCGAGACCTAGAGTTGCAATAGTTTAATCGTCAACATGAAGGGCATTGGAAGATCGCTAGGAGGAGACTGAAACTGATTCAAACATCTGGGATGAGGGAAACTTCGACTGCTAGAATCCTTTTGCTCGAGCCGACAATCATAATCCTTTCGCGCGTAGGCATTGCAACCAGGAAGTACATCAACCAGACCCACTTTAGAACCTTGGAATATGGTTAGAATTTCGAGAGTTCGAAGGGAAATTACAACCTGATGAATTTATTGATTGGCTTAGTACGATAGAGCGAGTGTTTGAACTCAGAGACGTACCCGACAAGACAAAGGTAAAACTGGTTGCTATTAAATTACGTAAGTACGCGTCGTTGTGGTGGGATCATGTTAAAAAGAAGAGGGCTCAAGAAGGGAAGTCAAAGGTGAAGCCTGGGGAAAGATGAAAAAGTTGTTACAAGCCAAGTTTTTACCCCTTAATCATCGCCAAGACGCGTATCTTGACTATAATAATTTAAACAACAGTCCTTAAGTGTAACACCCTGTAAAATCGTGTCCAATAGAATAGTGACACGTGTTGTATTTTAAATATAGTCTAATAAAGACCAATAAGGACTAAAGGCATCAACATGCTCAAATTGAGCCTCTGAGTGACAGTCTGATGTCAACATGCATAAATAACAGCCTTTGAGTGTCTGATATGTCAACATGCTTAAAATTTGGCCATCTGAGTGACTGATATGTCAACATGCCCAGCCTCTGAGTGACATCGGAGTCAACATGCTTATAATAAGCCTCTGAGTGATCCTTTGCAAAATTCTAACTCTCAAATGAGCCACTAGTTGGACGAGAGGAATTAATTCTAAGAATACGTCAATATTGGACAATGGAGGGATTATGTAATACCTCGTAGAATTCATGTTCGGTAATATACCGACACATGTACATACCCTCGAATCGTACTTCAATAAGTTAGTCACTCAACTAACCCTAAACAAGTCCAAAATTCACAAAATTTTTATAACTAACCGTAACCTACGGTCTAAGACCGTAGGCTACGGTCTAATGTTGCTGAAACAAAACATCACAGACCGTAAGCTACAGTCTGGCGACCATAGCCTATGGCGAGCTCCTGAACCTTTTGATTTTCACCATTTTGACTTTTAGTAAATGACCCAAAGGCCTATAGACTTTATTATTTTCATATTACTTGATTAAAACAAGTTGTTTCTAGACCTGAACGTGTCTCCGTTGAGACAATATAATTTTATTTACCATCCTCAGGTATTCCACTCTTTTACCAAATGGTAAATTTAAACTATGAAACCATAAGTATTCGTATCTTCACGTTTAAGCTAGTAAACACTTTTAAGTCATAAAGACACCTAGTGTGACACCCGTTAACGTTTGGTTATTCATACTTTTCTTCAATACATCTAGTGTTGATCGGAAAAAACTAGTTATATCAATTATGTCATTGGATATAAGTCAAGGGACAATTCATGACATTTAATAAAACTATATTTGAGGAACTAAATGTGTTAAAAACCCCAAATCTTTGTGAGGAAGCCACCTAGCCTGCACATTGCCACACTTCACCAGCTCTTAACACCTAATTAGACACATGTAATGAACCTACAATACTCCTAACACATGGCTCCATCTCCTTGCACCTTTTACACTATAAATAGGCACTTAAACTCACTTATTCCTTGCTCATTCACTTCTTCTCCTCTCTACTACACTCTTGGAAGTTCCTGACCATTTGGGAGCTTCCTTTTGAGTTCTAAGTTTCCCTTGGATCACTTGTAAGTGCTCCATCTCTGCTCTTTTCTTTTTATAGGCTTCTAATAGCCAAAAGTCAAGCATTTTCGACAAATACCTTGACTTTCAGTTAAGACCATTATGGTCCAGCCATTGTTCGAAATGAACATGGCTAAGTGATCATAATTAGGAAGGTATTAACCCCTTAAAGGGACACCTCCTAAGGATCACGTTTACTAGGTCAATTGACGGGTCAAAGTTATTGTTTTAAAAAGTCAAAGGGGTCAGATTTCATAAAAATCATAATATGAGTTTATATATGTTGTAAATATGTTTTTGACTAAAACAAGTTGGTAATAATTATTAGAACATGTGGGAACATGTTCGATCCATCAATTTCAGTCCTAGAGTCGGTTCGCAACCGAGAGTCGCGAAGTTTGACTTCTGCTTAGACTTTCGATTCTGACCCGACTTAGACTAGTTAACTTCCGAATTATGGTCACATTATGATCATAATACAATGTAAGATAACCCTCTGAGGTTATATTACTTGATCATAATCATAATCTGAGTTTATGCACAAGTTCTGTAAAATGTCAAATTTTGACTAAAATGCCCTTTTTACATAAAACAAGGTTTTAATCAACAATGAACTTGCAAATGAAATACCTACTGATATGTTAATGTAATTAACATATTATGATGATTAATATTCTGATCATAAACTGATGTTAGTATAATATCGTAAACTATACTTTTTAAATGGCCAAAATGCCCTTTCGGTGCATAGTTTGGTCTTAATCCATAAACCACACTTATGTGTGCTATCTTACTGATATTATATCACAAATTAAGTATTTTTCCAGAATGTTATGATCATAACATCAGAATACACGTAAGTTCCTTTTATATGACATATAATTACCAAAACGCCCTTATGAGGCATAATTTCGTTTCAAAACCTTTTCGGGCATATAAGTTGATATCCTACTGATATTACAACTTATTTAAAGTATAATGACATATAGAACTTGTTCATGACTCATCCAGTTACCCGATATCGCTTATATGCATACGATTAAGTATATGTAACTAGTTTACGAAAATTAACCGAAACGGGTTTAACCTTATCATTTAAATCTCAAAATCCAGAATGTTTATAGTTTACCCATATTATACAAGTCAAGGTACCTGTCGGGTTTAAACTACATTCTATCCAATCATCGTTTGATCAAGCGTTATACGTTTTGATCTTGTACGCTACTCGGTCGAAGTCTATGACTTAAATAAGGCCGTTAGTATTTAATTGGTTAGCTTATGCCATAATCCAGACTAGAGACTTGCCGGTAAATGCTATCTGCACTTAGCGGTTTTGTGTACGACTGAGTTATTAAAATTAAACGAAGATTAGCTCAGGTAAATACTCTCGACTTATTTCCCCTATATGGGCTTGGGTTACGGTAAATTATTACCGCTTGGTCCGAAATGGGATCAATCGAATGCCCGTTGTGGCTAGTAAATCCGCATATTTTGTTTTAATCAGTTTTGTTTGATAACTTAAACATCGGGGTTAACTACCGTGTCCTGGATATCCTCGGCTCATTACATTAGATAATAGCCACGTCCTTAGCGCGGGTGTAGGCATACACCTGATAAGACGCTCAACATGCATACCCACAAGGTTGGGGGAAATGACTCCTTCGTGAGTCCAAAGTGGTGTGTACGTTAATCATGTCTCGGTCTCTGTACTGGGCCCTGTATGTATAGATAAACATGTGAATCTGTTAACAAGGTTGCAAGGCCAACTTTCCCAAGTTATAAAAGATTTTGTGCCAATGTGCACTTAAAACATTTTTGAAAATGTTTTCTAAATGAGTCAGTTGACTGTATTTACCAGCGAAAGCTAACGTATTTTCAAAAGACTAAGCTTGCAGGTACAATACAAAAATAGGCTGGAAGTGCTCGGTAGTGATAAGAGGATCTTGCAAATCCTAGACCTGCCCAAAGTCTGTTATACATTTTTGTACAATTTAGGATCCGACTGTGGATCCTTCGTTACAAGCCATCTGTACATTATTTTTGTACTTTAAACATTTCGGTTAAAAATAGTAATTTAAATCCAAGACTTCCGCCGTGCTGTGTTGAATTGACTATGATGATATCAACTTACGTCACGATATTCCCCACCTGGGCCCACCGGTGTTTGGTTGGAAATTCGGGGTGTGACATTAAGTGTGGAACAGTTTATTATAGAGTTCGATAAACTCCGAATGAGGTGTGGAGCCGATGAGGAAGAGGAACAAGTAATAGCCAGGTTTTTGGGTGGTCTACGGACATAAATTTCTGATGTTGGTAATTTGTAGCCTTATTGGAGCCAAAACGATGTTTACAAACTAGCTCACCGGGTACAAAAACAACAAAAAGCCAAACCGAAAACTACCCCAACCTGTTTTTCTTAAGCTAGTCGAACTCCCATGAATAGTGCGACCACGATGAGGCCCGAACCAATCAAAGTCGACGCCTCAAGTGGCACGACACCACCGGTAGTACCATCCCCATCGGTAAATAGATGTTTTAAGTGTCATGGATTTGGTCATCTTAAACGAGATTATCCAAATAAGCAAATGGTTACCTTCGTCGATGAAATTGATCCTGTTTATGACATTGAAGAGGAAGATACACAAGAGGATAGCATGACCGAGGTTATATACCCTGATAGGGGTAAGGCATTAATATCACAACGTGTCCTTAGCGCGTCTCCCACCAAAGTTGAGGATGATACATTGTGGTTATGAAACAACATTTTCAGGACTAAGTGTACTACAAAGGGGAAGGTTTGCATGGTAATTATAGATGGAGGAAGTTGTGAAAATATGGTCACCACAACCATGGTCGAAAAGCTTGGCCTACCAATGGAAAATCATCCCGAGCCCTACCAACTCACATGGCTGAAGAAAGGAAACACGGTCAAGGTTAGTAAAGGGTGTTTAATTAAGTTTTCTATTGGTAATAAGTATACTGATGACGTTCGGTGCGAGGTGATTCCCATGGACGCGTGTCACATATTGTTGGCTCGTCCTTGGCAATATGACCGTCGAGCTAAGCATGATGGTTTCGAAACATATATAGTTTTAAAAAGGATGGGGTAAATGTTACGCTGGAACCATTGGATCCACGGGAAACACCGACTAAACTTTAATCCTTACTGTAACACCCCGACCGCTTAAACAACAAACCGCGGCGGAAACGTCGGGGAGTCATGTCACAGAACTATTGTTTCATAACTCATGGAATTTAAATTATGTTTGATTAAGTTAAATGTTTACATTGTCTTGGGATAAACAGAAACAACACATAAATAAATTGCCTTTCATGTTTTAAGTCACTAAGGCCCGCGTCCATTCCTACGTGAAGCATGCATCATATTATCAAGTATTGATTCCTGAAACATATGTGAAAAGAGAGTCAGCATAAAAATGCCAGCGAGTACATAGGTTTTGTGAGCGTGTCAAATTCATGGCCTTGTATACATATTGCAACACCTCGTCCGACTACAAGAGTCGTTAAGTGAAAACCTCGTATCAAAAGTGTTTGATATTGCAATACAATTAACCAACTAAAACAAGTTGGTTAGAGTTGTGAAAACCTTGTAGCCATGAATCTTGACGAAAACATTTCTTTTGTAAAAACCTTGTAATAGATTGATTCAAAAGAAAACTTCTATGGTTTATATCTTTAAGTGAAAATCATTGCGTGACATTGTTCAAACCAATTTGTCCGTGTTATAAACCATTTGTCTGTGTTATAAATCCATCGTCCGGTCATAAACAATTGTCCTTGTCATAAACAAAATCGTCCGTGTTTTTAATTGTGAAAACTTTTGATCGTTCTTTAATGAACACATTCAAACCTTTGTTGACTATACCACCAAAGGGTATCTTTAATAGACCACCAAAGGGTCTCTTTAACTAGACTAACAAATCAACAATTGACTTGTTAATCAGAAACAGTTTCTGTCATTACCCAAACTTCCACCAAAACCAGTGAACAGTCCGATAATGGGATTGTCAGTCCTATGGTACCATAACATACTATGGTCGGCTCGGCCAAAGCTAATGAATGCCATTCGTGTTATGGATAACGCATCAACAAGTTGTTCACATTATTTAAATTGTATTGTTTTATATATAAACCATAGACATTATTTTTGGAAACTTGAAAATGATTCAGCACATATGAGTCACCCCGAAACATTTGCAAAACGTAAAAGAGGGGAACTATGTACTCACTTTGAAATCATTTTGTATATATAAACCATGTATATTGTTTTGAAATCTTGAATAATGATAGGCACATATGAATCACCCCTAAACATTTAGAAAATGTAAAAGGGGGGGGGGGCTATGTACTCACTTTGAAAATCATTTTGTATATATAAGCCATGTATATTGTTTTGAAATCTTGAAAATAATTATAGGCACATATGAATCACCCCACAACATTTGAAAATGTAAAAGAGGGGGGGGGGGGAGGGGGCTATGTACTCACTTGGGATTGCGATAGTGTTCTTGATCAATGAAATAAACAAAGCTCAAACGTGTCCTAATGTGTCAGATAAATATGTTAGCGTGTCGGGACTACAAACGGGAGATCGGATAGAATGAAGTCTTATAAACCAAACGAGTGTTGGAACTCATGTGATATGGTTTAACAAACTTAACATTCTGATTTGGAAAGGATCCTAAGTGCTTTTGACCCATTATGACTTGTTAAGGTAGTTTAGGCTACCTTAACGGGTCAATAGCGTAAACGTGTGATCGGATGGTTAAACATGTCTTATGATATGTCTTAAATGCCCAAGCATGTTTGAAAATGTTAAAACATTAGTTTATATGTCAAAAATTTGGTTACATGTGTTTAAAATTGATTTATGCGCAAAAGGGCATTTTGGTCATCATTTTTTAGAACATAGAAGTAACATATCATAACACTAACCAAACGATTTGACCATAAGGTATAACCTCAGTAGGTTATTCCCTATGTAACTATGGTCACAAATATGTGTTTGGTAGGATCCTAAGATCTACCCAACGGGTCGGATTCGAAAGTCAAAGCGGTGGTCAAGACCGCTCGACTTACGACCCTAAATAAGCACTAAACTAGAAGTGACGAGTTAGCCATGTCAAAATATATCTAAATAAGTTTATAAAACTGATTTGGTATCAAAACTTAGTGTTTTGATACCCGAAAATAGTTTCGTCGTAAAATGCACATCATGTGCAATTTTTTACCGAAATATTAACTCGTCACTTCGACTAGTAAACGTGGTAATCAGAAGGTGAAATCAGGGTTATAACCTTCGTGATTACGATCACGTTGCAAAGTTTAATTGAACTTTGACTTGACCAAATATGGTCAGAACCAAAAGTCAATCAGGAAGCCAAATTGTTCGACTTTTAGCTCAAAACAGCAAAAAAAAATTGAAGAACAAGGAAGAGTACTTACTGGTGTTGAAGAACACTTTCGGAACTCAAGATAGGAGGCTTTCAAAGGTTGGAAACAAGCTCCAAGAAGGATACAAAGAAGAACTTACACATTGCTTTGAAGTGTTTTGAAGTGGTGTGAAAAAAAAGGAAGAATCATGGGGTATTTATAGTATTTTAGGATTAAGGAGGTGATGACAAGTGTCCTCAAGTGTGGATTAGTGTTCTAACATGTGTCAACACCATCTTAAGTGTGGCAAAAGTGAGTGCAGGTGTCAAAAATTGGAGATAGGTGGCAAACTTGGTGAAGAAGCAAAAATATTTATTATTTTTTTAACATTTTTGGCCCTTGGACTTGTATTTTCACTTGTTTGCCATTTTTAACCCCTTTAACCTAATATTTAGGTTATATAAAGGTGTTAAGACATGTGTAACTTGGATTATGCCCGAAAATGTCGTCGATGTCGGTTCGTTCGGTTGTACGATTATGCGTTTCGCAAAAATGCGTAAAACGCTTTAACGAACACGAAAATGATCGAAATTGTGCAACGATTGACATTTTTGCATTCTCATCAATAAAATACAAGATTTTATTGAATACAAAAATATTTGGAAATAAAACACAGGGTTTCATTGAATACGAAATTATTTGTAATTGTGCAATGATTGAAAAGGCACAAATGTCACAGTCTCCCTTACTTTTGAAAATTTCGTCCCGAAATTTAATTAGAGGAAACTTTGTGAAACAGATGTAGATATTTCGCTTTTATCTAATCCTCTTATTCCCAAGTAAATTCTGGCCACGTTTGGATTCCCAGCGAACTTTAACTATCGTTATACGTCTACGCTTGAGTTTCTTGACTTCACGGTCCACTATCTCCACAGGTTTCTCGACAAAGTGCATAGTGTCTTCAACGTGAATTTCGTCGAGAGGAATGTGGAGGTTTGTATCGGCTAAACACTTTTTCAAATTGGACAGGTGGAATGTTGGGTGAATATTCCCAAGTTCAGGAGGTAGCTCAAGTCGGTAGGCCACCTTTCCGATTCTCTCAACGATCTCGAATGGTCCAATATATCATGGTACAAGTTTTCCTTTCTTTTCAAATCTAATCACACCTTTCCGAGGGGATACCTTGACAAGGACGTGATCACCAACTTGGAATTCCAAGGGCTTGCGTCGTTTGTCCGCATAACTCTTTTTACTGCTTCTAGCTGTCAGAAGGTTATCACGAATTTTCTTGACTTTGTGTGCTGTGTCGTGAATGAGTTCAGGCCCAGTGAGCTGAGCTTCACCGACCTCATTCCAGCAGACAGGTGAACGACATTTTCGACCGTATAGAGCTTTGAAAGGCGCCATATTGATGTTGGCGTGATAACTATTGTTGTAGGAGAATTCGACCAATGGTAGATGCGAATCCCAACTACCACCAAATTTGATCACACTTGCTCAAGCATATCCTCCAGTGTTTGAATTGTCCTTTCCGATTGTCCATCCGTTTGAGGATGATAAGCAGTGCTCAGATTGAGTTTGGTTCCCATGGCAGATTGCATGGTCTTCCAAAAGTGAGATGGGAATCGAGCATCTCGATCGATTATGATGTTCAAAGGAATACCATGATGAAATACAATCTCATCAACGTAGATTTTGGCGAGTTTGTCAGCAGATAGATACTCACGAATTGCCAAAAGTGTGCTGACTTTGTTAGACGATCGATGATTACCCAAATGGCATCATGACCTCTAGGTGTGCGTGGTAGTATAGTGACGAGATCCATCGCAATGTTCTCCCACTTCCTACCGGTATTTGTGGTTGCTCAAGTAAACCAGATGGGCGTTGATGTTCTGCCTTAACTCTGAGACAAGTTAGGCATTTAGACACATATACGGCAATGTCCTTCTTCATACCCGGCCACCAATACTGGGACGGAGAACCTTATACATTTTGTCTCCACCAGGATGGATTGAATAACGAGACTTATGAGCTTCGTCCATCAATAAGGTGCGGAGATTGTCTTGACTAGGAATCCACAAACGGTTCTTGTAGTAGAGTAATCCTTTATCTTTTGTTTCGAGTTGAAGTTCGAGATTTTGTGGCAGCTCATTTTTCAAGAAGCTTTGGGTCACACATGTATGTTGTGCTTGAAGGATACGTGTCTGGATATCAGATTGAACTCGAACACAATGAAGTTTGACACGTTCCTTACCACTAAGCGCATCGGCCACAACATTCGCCTTACCAGGATGGTAACGAATCTCGCAGTCGTAGTCGTTCAGAAGTTCGACCCAACGTCATTGTCTCATGTTAAGCTCCTTTTGATTGAATATGTCTTTGAGACTTTTGTGGTCAGTGAAAATCACGCATTTCGTACCGTAAAGGTAGTGTCTCCAAATTTTGAGAGCAAAAACTACGGCTCCTAACTCAAGATCATGAGTTGTGTAGTTCTTCTCATGGATTTTCAATTTTCTTGAAGCATAGGCTATGAATTTGTCTATTTGCATGAGAACACAACCAAGGCCTAGGTTTTATGCGTCACAATAGACAACGAAATCATCGTTGCCATCGGGTAAAGATAAAATAGGAGCATTACAGAGTTTTTGTTTCAGTGTTTGAAAGGCTTCCTCTTGTTTGGGTCCCCACTCGAAAGGTTTATTCT
Organism: Scalesia atractyloides; assembly: GCA_947069175.1. Lineage (NCBI taxonomy): Eukaryota > Viridiplantae > Streptophyta > Magnoliopsida > Asterales > Asteraceae > Scalesia > Scalesia atractyloides. Next base: position 38,887,663 of record CAMTDV010000001.1, read on the forward strand.
TTTGAGTCAAAGTGGTGAGGGGACTGTGATCTTTGAAAAGTTTACGATGAATAGTCGATAGTTTCCAGCAAGACGAAGAAATGAACGAACTTTGGTAGGAGTAGTAGGTGTATTCCAGTCCCTAATCGCACTGATTTTGGCGGGATCTACATGTATACCTTGTTCGTTAACAACATATCCCAAAAATTGAACTTCGTTTAGCCAAAATTCACATTTGGAGAATTTGGCGTAAAGTTGTTCTTTCTTCCGGAGTTCCATCGTTAGACGAAGATGTTGTTCGTGATCGGCACAAGACTTAGAATAAATGAGGATGTCGTCGATGAAAACAATGATGAACTTGTCTAAATAAGGTTTACAAACCCTATTCATTAAGTCCATGAAGACGGCAGGAGCATTCGTCAAACCAAAAGGCATGACAGTGAACTCGTAATGGCCGTATCGAGTGCGAAAAGCAGTCTTGGGAGTATCTTCTTTGAGTACACGAAGTTGATGATACCCAGAATGCAGATCAATCTTTGAAAAGCAGGTCGCACCTTGTAGCTGATCAAAGATATCATCAATGCGAGGTAGGGGTATTGATTTTTGATTGTCAGTTTGTTGAGCTCACGATAATGGATACACATATGGAAGGATCCATTATTCTTTTTCACGAATAGGACAGGAGCGCCCCAAGGTGAAAAGCTCGGATGAATGAATCCCCTTTCTGAAAGTTCTTTGAGTTGCTTTGACAATTCTTGCATTTCAGACAGTGCAATTCGGTAAGGAGACTTAACAATTGGGTTTGCACCAGGTACAAGGTAAATACGAAACTCAACTTGACGAATTGGGGGTAAACCAGGTAGCTCTTCAGGAAACACCTTAGGAAATTCCCGAACAATGGGGATATCCTAAACAGTCTTGCCCTTGCCTTTTTCCTCTACGATATGTGCCAAAAAAGCTACATAATTCTTTCGTAGTTATTTTTGAGCCTGGGTACAGGTCATGAGTTTTAGGCTACTAGAGAGTTTCTCTCGTGAACTTCTACGGTTTCGCCAGACGAAAGAGGTATACGAACAAACTCGTCAAAACAGATCACCTCAGCATGGTAAGTTAACCAATCCATTCCTATGATGATGTCAAAACTCCCGAGTTGCATTGGTGTGAGGTCAACGGGAAAAAGGTGGTTACCCAAGTTAAATTGGCAACTACGAATGATATAGTCGAACACAAGGGGTTCACCACTAGCTATTTCCACTGTTAAGGGTTTTCCTAGTTTAGTTCTAGGCATCGAAAGAAAAGTAATAAAGCTCCTATCGACACCCGAATAAAAAAAATAGAAGCAGGATGATTGTTAACAAGGAACGTATGATTAATGACTTCATTATCAGCATGAGTCTCGTTGGCATTGATGTTGAATGCGTGTCCACGGGCTGGATTTGCATTCGCGTTCACCAATTTTGGGCAATTGTTTCTAAAGTGACCCATCTCGCCACAGTTGTAGCAAGAACCAGGTGGGAATGGAGGTCTAGCAGGGTTGGCTTGGGGTTGAATAGGGTTCTGAACAACTTCGTTTGTGGCCAAACGACAAACATTGGCTATGTGACCGAATCTTCCACATGATGTGCATTGGCGACACTATATGTGAGCTTGACGGTGACCATTGCACTGGTTGCACAATGGTGCAGTACCAGCATAGGGTTTCCTCGCAGGAGGTTGTGCTAGCTGTTTTGAGTGTTCTGGTTGGGTTGTGCAACAACTGCAAAGTTCTGTGAAGCCTTACGCTTCCTCGACTTCTTAGAAGACACAACTTTGTTCTCCTTTGTTTTCTCTTGAGTGGTCTTAGCTGCCTGTTTCTTGTCGCCCTTGCGAAACAGTTTCCCCTTCTTGACCTGAGACTCAGTCAGGGTAGCAGCTAATTCGATAGCCTGTCGAACAGTGGTAGGGTTGCTACCAGTAACAATGTCCTGAATGGGGTCAGGCAGGCCATCGATGTACCTCTCGATTGCTTTATCCAACGGGGTGACCATGGTGGGACACAACAAGCTCAATTCTTCGTAATGGTCAGTGTAGGCACGATGCTCTCCACTATCTTGTTTAAGATTGTGGAATTCATCTTCCAGTGCCCGTTGTTCATGACGTGGGAAGAATTCCCTCATCATTAGAGCTCGAAGCTCTTCCCACGTTTGTGACATTGCCACATCGGCACCCCTATCTCTCATCACACCATTCCACCATGTAAGTGCTCTTTTCTGGAATACACTCGATGCAAACTCGACTTTTCGCTCATTCGGGCATTGAACATGACGAAATGTGCTTTCAAGACTCTCAAACCAATGCAGGAGTCCAGTAGCTCCTTCGGACCCAGTAAACTTGAGTGGTTTAGCCGAGTTAAATTGTTTGTAGTTGCATGGTGCAGGTGCATTGTTGTTGTTATTATTGTTATTGTTTGCTTGGTTTATCTGAGTCACTAGGTAGATCTCGTCTGTGATCCCTGGGCTAAGTACAGCAGCAATTTGCTGAGTGATCATAGCTGCCATTTCGGCATTTTGAGTTGTATTACGTCGAGGAGGCATTCTAGAAGAAAACATGAAGGAAATATGTGTGATTTATATTGGATAATGAAGATAGATGTTAAAAATATCGATGAAATATAAGGATGGTGGTCATTTGTTCGTTACTTAAAAACAAATAAACGACACACGGTGACTAATCAAAGTAAATGGGTCTTTATAATGTATCGCGAAGATATGCTTTAGCCTATAAGTGGACACTCACCCCAAGAGTTCCTAGGTAAGAGTGACTGGTCCGATAATGCGGATTTGTACGAACACTCTAGCCTTAGACAGAAAACTCAGGGTACAGGCATCCACCCTTCCAGATTGCACATGTTCAAATTAATAAAACCCAAACTTTGACGGGATTTTGAAAACTTACAAGGCTTTAAGCCAAAACAAATCATCTAAGGAAAGATGATTGAGTTTCAAAACGAATTTGTAACTTGTGTTTTTGTTTTGGTAATCACCTAAGGATAGGTGATGGTATTGTTTTACTAATCTAAACGCAAGTTAACTCACGTTAGGGTCCTAGGAAGGTTATAGTCTTGGTCAAATCAATACTAATAATCTAATTCTCTATAACCATAAGCTCTGATACCAATCTTTCTGTAACACCCCGACCGCGTAAAACAACGAACCGCGGTGGAAATGTCAGGGAGTCATGTCACAGAACTATTGTTTCACAACTCATGGAATTTAAAATTATGTTTGATTAAGTTAAATGTTTACATTGTCTTGGGATAAACAGAAACAACACATAAATAAATTGTCTTTCATGTTTTAAGTCACTAAGGCCCGCGTCCATTCCTACGTGAAGCATGCATCATATTATCAAGTATTGATTCCTGAAACATATGTGAAAAGAGAGTCAGCATAAAAATGCCGGCGAGTACATAGGTTTTGTGAGAGTGTCAAATTCTTGGCCTTGTATACATATTGCAACACCTCATCCGACTACAAGAGTCGTTAAGTGAAAACCTCGTATCAAAAGTGTTTGATATTGCAATACAATTAACCAACTAAAACAAGTTGGTTAGAGTTGTGAAAATCTTGTAGCCATGAATCTTGACAAAAGCATTTCTTTTGTAAAAACGTTGTAACAGATTGATTCAAAAGAAAACTTCTATGGTTTATCTTTAAGTGAAAATCATTGCGTGACATTATTCAAAACAATTTGTCCGTGTTATGAACCATTTGTCTGTGTTATAAATCCATCGTCCGTGTCATAAACCAATTGTCCATGTCATAAACAAAATCGTCCGTGTTTTTAATTGTGAAAACTTTTGATCGTTATTTAATGAACACATTCAAACCTTTATTGACTATACCACCAAAGGGTATCTTTAATAGATCACCAAAGGGTCACATTAACTAGACTAACAAATCAACAATTGATTTGTTAATCAGAAACAGTTTCTATCATTACCCAAACTTCCACCAAATCCAGTGAACAGTCCGATAATGGGATTGTCAGTCCTATGGTACCATAACATACCACTGGTCGGCTCGGCCAAAGCTAATGAATGCCATTCGAGTTATGGATAACGCATCAACAAGTTGTTCACATTATTGAAATTGTATTGTTTTATATATAAACCATAGACATTGTTTTTGAAAACTTGAAAATGATTCAGCACATATGAGTCACCCCGAAACATTTATAAAACGTAAAAGAGGGGAACTATGTACTCACTTTGAAATCATTTTGTATATATAAACCATGTCTATTGTTTTGAAATCTTGAATAATGATAGGCACATATGAATCACCCTAAAACATTTAGAAAATGTAAAAGGGGGGGGGGGGGGCTATGTACTCACTTTGAAAATCATTTTGTATATATAAGCCATGTATATTGTTTTGAAATCTTGAAAATAATTATATTCACATATGAATCACCCCACAACATTATTTGGAAAGGATCCTAAGTGCTTTTGACCCATTATGACTTGTTAAGGTAGTTTAGGCTACTTTAACGGGTCATTAGCGTAAACGTGTGATCGGATGGTTGAACATGTCTTATGATAAGTCTTAAATGCCCAAGCATGTTTGAAAATGTTAAAACATCAGTTTATATGTCAAAAATTTGGTTACATGTGTTTAAAATTGATTTATGCGCAAAAGGACATTTTGGTCATCATTTTTTAGAACTTAGAAGTAACTTATCATAACAATAACCAAACGATTTGACCATAAGGTATAACCTCAGTAGGTTATTCCCTATGTAACTATGGTCACAAATATGTGTTTGGTAGGATCCTAAGATCTACCCAACGGGTCGGATTCGAAAGTCAAAGCGATGGTCAAGACGCTCGACTTACGACCCTAAATAAGCACTAAACTAGAAGTGACGAGTTAGACATGTCAAAATATGTCTAACTAAGTTTATAAAACTAATTAGGTATCAAAACTTGGTGTTTTGATACACGAAAATAGTTTCGTCGTAAAAAGCACATCATGTGCATTTTTTACCGAAACATTAACTCGTTACTTCGACTAGTTAACGTGGTAATCAGAAGGTGAAATCGCTAGGGATTATAATTACGTTGCAAAGTTCAATTAAACTTTGACTTGACCAAATATGGTCAGAACTAAAAGTCAATCAGGAAGCCAAACTGTTCGACTTTTAGCTCAAAACAGCTAAAAAAAATTAAAGAACTAGGAAGAGTACTTACTAGTGCTGAAGAACACTTTCGGAAATCAAGATAGGAGGCTTCCAAAGGTTGGAAACAAGCTCCAAGAGGATAGATAGAAGAACTTCACACTTTGCTTTGAAGTGTTTTGAAGTGGTGTGAAAAAAAAGGAAGAATCATGGGGTATTTATAGTATTTTAGGATTAAGGAGGTGACAAGTGTCCTCAAGTGTGGATTAGTATCCTAACATGTGTCAAAACCATATTAAGTGTGGCAAAAGTGAGTGCAAATGTCAAAAATTGGAGATAGGTGGCAAACTTGGTGAAGAAGCAAAAATATTTATTATTTTTTTAACATTTTTGGCCCTTGGACTTGTATTTTCATTTGTTTGCCATTTTTAACCCCTTTAACCTAATATTTAGGTTATATAAAGGTGTTAAGACATGTATAACTTGGATTATGCCCGAAAATGTCGTGGATGTCAGTTCGCTCGGTTGTACGGTTATGCGTTTCGCAAAAATACGTAAAACGCTTTAACGAACACGAAAATGATCGAAATTGTGCAACGATTGACATTTTTGCATTCTCATCAATAAAATACAAGATTTTATTGAATACAAAAATATTTGGAAATAAAACACAGGGTTTCATTGAATACAAAATTACTTGTAATTGTGAAATGATTGAAAAGGCACAAATGTCACAGTCTCCCATACTTTTGGAAATTTCTCCCCGAAATTTAATTAGAGGAAACTTTGTGAAACAGATGTGGATATTTTGCTTTTATCTGATCCTCTCATTCCCAAGTAAATTCTGGGCCACGTTTGGATTCCCAGCGAACTTTAACTATCGGTATACGTCTACGCTTGAGTTTCTTGACTTCACGGTCCACTATCTCCACAGGTTTCTCGACAAAGTGCATAGTGTCTTCAACGTGAATTTCGTCGAGGGGAATGTGGAGGTTTGTATTGGCTAAACACTTTCTCAAATTGGACAGGTGGAATGTTGGGTGAATATTCCCAAGTTCAGGAGGTAGCTTAAGTTGGTAGGCCACGTTTCCGATTCTCTCAACGATCTTGAATGGTCCAATATATCGTGGTGCAAGGTTTCCTTTCTTTCCAAATCTAATCACACCTTTCTAAGGGGATACCTTGACAAGGACGTAATCACCAACTTGGAATTCCAAGGGCTTGCGTCGTTTGTCCGCATAACTCTTTTTACTACTTCTAGCTGTCAGAAGGTTATCACGGATTTTCTTGACTTTGTGTGCTGTGTCGTGAATGAGTTCATGCCCAGTGAGCTGAGCTTCACCGACCTCATTCCAGCAGACAGGTGAACGACATTTTCGACCGTATAGAGCTTCGAAAGGCGCCATATTGATGCTGGCGTGATAACTATTGTTGTAGGAGAATTCGACCAATGGTAGATGCGAATCCCAACTACCACCAAAGTCGATCACACATGCTCTAAGCATATCCTCCAGTGTTTGAATTATCCTTTCAGATTATCCATCTGTTTGAGGATGATAAGCAGTGCTTAGATTGAGTTTGGTTCCCATGGCAGATTGCATGGTCTTCCAAAAGTGAGATGAGAATCGAGCATCTCGATCGGATATGATGTTCAAAGGAATACCATGACGAAATACAATCTCATCAACGTAGATCTTGGCAAGTTTGTCAGCAGATAGATCCTCACGAATTGCCAAAAAGTGTGCTGACTTCGTTAGACGATCGATAATTACCCAAATGGCATCATGACCTCTAGGTGTACGTGGTAGTTTAGTGACAAGATTCATCGCAATGTTCTCCCACTTCCATACCAGTATTTGTGGTTGCTCAAGTAAACTAGATGGGCGTTGATGTTCTGCCTTAACTCTGAGACAAGTTAGGCATTTAGACACATATAAGGCAATGTCCTTCTTCATACCCGGCCACCAATACTAGGTACGGAGATCCTTATACATTTTTCTCCACCAGGATGGATTGAATAACGAGTATTATGAGCTTCGTCCATCAATAAGGTGCGGAGATTGTCTTGACTAGGAATCCACAAACGGTTCTTGTAGTAGAGTAATCCGTTATCTTTTGTTTCGAGTTGAAGTTCGAGATTTTGTGGCAGCTCATTTTTCAAGAAGCTTTGGGTCACACATGTATGTTGTGCTTGAAGGATATGTGTCTGGATATCAGATTGAACTCGAACACAATGAAGTTTGACACGTTCCTTACCACTAAGCGCATCGGCCACAACATTCGCCTTACCAGGATGGTAACGAATCTCGCAGTCGTAGTCGTTCAGAAGTTCGACCCAACGTCATTGTCTCATGTTAAGCTCCTTTTGATTGAATATGTCTTTGAGACTTTTGTGGTCAGTGAAAACCACGCATTTCGTACCGTAAAGGTAGTGTCTCCAAATTTTGAGAGCAAAAACTACGGCTCCTAACTCAAGATCATGAGTTGTGTAGTTCTTCTCATGGATTTTCAATTGTCTTGAAGCATAGGCTATGAATTTGTCTCTTTGCATAAGAGCACAACCAAGGCCTAGGTTTGATGCGTCACAATAGACAACGAAATCACTGTTGCCGTCAGGTAAAGATAAAACAGGAGCATTACAGAGTTTTTGTTTCAGTGTTTGAAAGGCTTCCTCTTGTTTGGGTCCCCACTCGAAATGTTTATTCTTTTGAGTCAAAGTGGTGAGGGGACTGCGATCTTTGAAAAGTTTGCGATGAATAGTCGATAGTATCCAGCAAGACCAAGAAATGAACGAACTTCGGTAGGAGTAGTAGGTGTACTCCAATCCCTAATCGCACTGATTTTGGCGGGATCTACATGTATACCTTGTTCGTTAACAACGTGTCCCAAAAATTGAACTTCGTTTAGCCAAAATTCACATTTGGAGAATTTGGCCTAAAGTTGTTCTTTCTTCAGGAGTTCCATCGTTAGACGAAGATGTTGTTCGTGATCGACACGAGACTTAGAATAAATGATGATGTCGTCGATGAAAACAATGATGAACTTGTCTAAATAAGGTTTACAAACCCTATTCATTAAGTCCATGAAGACGGCAGGAGCATTCGTCAAACCAAAAGGCATGACAGTGAACTCGTAATGGCCGTATCGAGTGCAAAAAGTAGTCTTGGGAATATCTTCTTCGAGTACACAAAGTTGATGATACCCAGAACGCAGATCAATCTTAGAAAAGCAGGTCGCACCTTGTAGCTGATCAAAGAGATCATCAACGCGAGGTAGGGGATATCGAATTTTGATTGTGAGTTTGTTGAGCTCACGATAATCGATACACATATGGAAGGATCCATTATTCTTTTTCACGAATAGGACAGGAGCGCCCTAAGGTGAAAAGCTCGGACAAATGAATCCCCTTTCTGAAAGTTCTTTGAGTTGCTTTGACAACTCTTGCATTTCAGACGGTGGAAGTCGGTAAGGAGATTTAACAATTGGGTTTGCACCAGGTACAAGGTCAATACGAAACTCAACTTGACGAATTGGGGGTAAACCAGGTAGCTCTTCAGGAAACACATCAGGAAATTCCCGAACAATGGGGATGTCCTAAACAGTCTTGCCATTGCCTTTTTCCTCTACAATATGTGCCAAAAAAGCTACATAATTCTTTCATAGGTATTTTTGGTGAGTTAACCAATCCATTCCTATGATGATGTCCTAAACAGTCTTGCCCTTGCCTTTTTCCTCTACGATATCACCTCAGCATGGTGAGTTAACCAATCCATTCCTATGATGATGTCAAAACTCCCGAGTTGCATTGGTGTGAGGTCAATGGGAAAAAGGTGGTTACCCAAGTTCAATTGGCAACTACAAATGACATAGTCGAGCACAAGGGGTTCACCACTAGCTATTTCCATTGTTGAGGGTTTTCCTAGTTTAGTTCTAGGCATCAAAAGCAAAGGTTCAAAGGCTAGTGATATAAAGCTCCTATCGGCACCCGAATCGAAAAAAATAGAAGCAGGATGATTGTTAACAAGGAACGTAGTGTTAATAACTTCATTATCAGCACGAGCCTCGTTGGCATTGATGTTGAATGCGTGTCCACGGGCTGGATTTTCATTCGCGTTCACCAATTTTGGGCAGTTGTTTCTAAAGTGACCCATCTCGCCACAGTTGTAGCAAGAACCAGGTGGGAACGGAGGTCTAGCAGGGTTGGCTTGGGGTTGAATGGGGTTCTGAACAGCTTGGTTTGGAGCCAAGCGACAAACATTGGCTATGTGACCGAATCTTCCACATGATGTGCATTGGTGACACTATCTATATGTGAGCTTGACGGTGACCATTGCACCGGTTGCACAACGGTGCAGTACCAGCATAGGGTTTCCTCGCAGGAGGTTGTGCTAGCTGTTTTGAGTGTTCTGGTTGGGTTGTGCAACAACTGCAAAGTTCTGTGAAGCCTTACGCTTCCTCGACTTCTTAGAAGACTCAGCTTTGTTCTCCTTTGTTTTCTCTTGAGTGGTCTTAGCTGCCTGTTTCTTGTCGCCCTTGCGAAACAGTTTCCCCTTCTTGACCTGAGACTCAGTCAGGGTAGCAGCTAATTCGATAGCCTATCGAACAGTGGTAGGGTTGCCACCAGTAACAATGTCCTGAACGGGGTCAGGCAGGCCATCGATGTACCTATCAATTGCTTTATTCAACGGGGTGACCATGGCGGGACACAACAAGCTCAATTCTTCGTAACGGTCAGTGTAGGCAAGATGCTCTCCACTATCTTGTTTAAGATTGTGGAATTCATCTTCCAGTGCCCGTTGTTCATGATGTGGGCAAAATTCCCTCATCATTAGAGCTCGAAGCTCTTCCCATGTTTGTGACATTGCCACATCGGCACCCCTATCTCTCATCACACCATTCCACGATGTAAGTGCTTTTTTCTGGAATAGACTCGATGCAAACTCGACTTTTTGCTCATTCGGGCATTGAACATGACGAAATGTGCTTTCAAGACTCTCAAACCACTACAGGAGTCCAGTAGCTCCTTCGGACCCAGTAAACTTGAGTGGTTTAGCCGAGTTAATTTATTTTTATTTTCATGGTGCAGGTGCATTGTTGTTGTTATTATTGTTATGTTTGCTTGGTTTATCTTGGTCACTAGGTTTGGAAGTACAACAGCAAATTGCTGAGCGATCATAGCTGCCATTTCGGCATTTTGAGTTGTATTACGTCGAGGAGGCATTCTAGAAGAAAACATGAAGGAAAATATGTGTGATTTATATTGGATAATGAAGATAGATGTTAAAAATATCGATGAAATATAAGGATGGTGGTCATTTGTTCGTTACTTAAAAATAAATAAACGACACACGATGACTAATCAAAGTAAATGGGTCTTTATAATGTATCGCGAAGACATGCTTTAGCCTATAAGTGGACACTCACCCAAAGAGTTCCTAGGTAAGAGTGACTGGTCCGATAATGCGGATTTGTACGAACTCTCTAGCCTTAGACAGAAAACTCAGGGTACAGGCATCCACCTTTCCAGATTGCACATGTTCAAATTAATAAAACCCAAACTTTGACGGGATTTTGAAAACTTACAAGGCTTTAAGCCAAAACAAATCATCTAAGGATAGATGATTGATTTTCAAAACGAATTTGTAACTTGTTTTTTTGTTTTGGTAATCACCTAAGGATAGGTGATGGTATTGTTTTAATAATCTAAACGCAAGATAACTCGCGTTAGCGTCCTAGGAAGGCTATAGTCTAGGTCAAAGCATTACTAATAACCTAATTCTCTATAACCATAAGCTCTGATACCAATCTTTCTGTAACACCCCGACCGTGTAAAACAACGAACCACGGCAGAAACGTCGGGGAGTCATGTCACAGAACTATTGTTTCGCAACTCATGGAATTTAAAATTATGTTTGATTAAGTTAAATGTTTACATTGTCTTGGGATAAACAGAAACAACACATAAATAAATTGTCTTTCATGTTTAAGTCACTAAGGCCCGCATCCATTCCTACATGAAGCATGCATCATATTATCAAGTATTGATTCCTGAAACAAATGTGAAAAGAGAGTTAGCAAAAAAAGCCGACGAGTACATAGGTTTTGTTAGCGTGTCAAATTCATGGCCTTGTATACATATTGCAACACCTCGTCCGATTACAAGAGTCGTTAAGTGAAAACCTCGTATCAAAAGTGTTTGATATTGAAATATAATTAACCAACTAAAACAAGTTAGTTAGAGTTGTGAAAACCTTGTAGCCATGAATCTTGACAAAAACATTTCTTTTGTAAAAACCTTGTAATAGATTGATTCAAAAGAAAAATTCTATGGTTTATATCTTTAAGTGAAAATCATTGCGTCACATTGTTCAAAACAATTTGTCCGTTTTATAAACCATTTGTCTATGTTATAAATCCATCGTCCGTGTCATAAACCAATTGTCCATGTCATAAACAAAATCGTCCGTGTTTTTAATTGTGAAAACTTTTGATCGTTATTTAATGAACACATTCAAACCTTTATTGACTATACCACCAAAGGGTATCTTTAATAGATCACCAAAGGGTCACTTTAACTAGACTAACAAATCAACAATTGATTTGTTAATCAGAAACAGTTTCTATCATTACCCAAACTTCCACCAAATCAAGTGAACAGTCCGATAATGGGATTGTCAGTCCTATGGTACCATAACATGCTACTGGTTGGCTCGGCCAAAGCTAATGAATGCCATTCGTGTTATGGATAACGCATCAACAAGTTGTTCACATTATTGAAATTGTTTTGTTTTATATATAAACCATAGACATTGTTTTTGAAAACTTGAAAATGATTTAGCACATATGAGTCACCCCGAACCATTTGCAAAATGTAAAAGAGGGGAACTATGTACTCACTTTGAAATCATTTTGTATATATAAACCATTTATATTGTTTTGAAATCTTGAATAATGATAGGCACATATGAATCACCCCAAAACATTTAGAAAATGTAAAAGAGGGGGGGGGGGGGGGCTATGTACTCACTTTGAAAATCATTTTGTATATATAAGCCACGTATATTGTTTTGAAATCTTGAAAATATTTATAGGCACACATATGAATCACCCCACAACATTTGAAAATGTAAAAGAGGGGGGGGGGGCTATGTACTCACTTGGGATTGCGAAACTGTTCTTGATCAATGAAATAAACATAGCTCAAACGTGTCCTAATGTGTCAGATAAATATGTTAACGTGTCGGGACTACAAACGGGAAATCGGATAGAATGAAGTCTTATAAACCAAACGAGTGTTGGAACTCATGTGATATGGTTTAACAAACTTAACATTTTGATTTGGAAAGGATCCTAAGTGCTTTTGACCCATTATGACTTGTTAAGGTAGTTTACGCTACTTTTACGGGTCATTAGCGTAAACGTGTGATCGGATGGTTAAACATGTCCTATGATAAGTCTTAAATGCCCAAGCATGTTTGAAAATGTTAAAACATCAGTTTATATGTCAAAAATGTTGTTACATCTGTTTAAAATTGCTTTATGCGCAAAAGGGCATTTTGGTCATCATTTTTTTAGAACATAGAAGTAACTTATCATAACACTAACCAAACGATTTGACCATAAGGTATAACCTCAGTAGGTTATTCCCTATGTAACTATGGTCACAAATATGTGTTTGGTAGGATCTTAAGATCTACCAAACGGGTCGGATTCGAAAGTCAAAGCGGTGGTCAAGACCGCTCGACTTACGACCCTAAATAAGCACTAAACTAGAAGTGACGAGTTAGACATGTCAAAATATTTCTAACTAAGTTTATCAAACTGATTTGGTATCAAAACTTGGTGTTTTGATACCCGAAAATAGTTTGGTCGTAAAATGCACATCATGTGCATTTTTTACCGAAACATTTACTCGTCACTTCACTAGTAAACTTGGTAATCAGAAGGTGAAATCGCTAGGGATTATAACCTTCTTGATTATGATCACGTTGCAAAGTTCAATTGAACTTTGACTTGACCAAATATGGTCAGAACCAAAAGTCAATCAGGAAGCAAAACTGTTCGACTTTTAGCTCAAAACAGCTAAAAAATTAAAGAACTAGGAAGAGTACTTACTGGTGTTGAAGAACACTTTTGGAACTCAAGATAGGAGGCTTTTAAAGGTTGGAAACAAGCTCTAAGAAGGATAGAAAGAAGAACTTCACACTTTGCTTTGAAGTGTTTTGAAGTGGTGTGAAAAAAAAGGAAGAATCATGGGGTATTTATAGTATTTTAGGATTAAGGAGGTGATGACAAGTGTCCTCAAGTGTGGATTAGTGTCCTAACATGTGTCAACACCATATTAAGTGTGGCAAAGTGAGTGCTAGGTGTCAAAAATTGGAGATAGGTGGCAAACTTGGTGAAGAAGCAAAAATATTTATTATTTTTTTGACATTTTTGGGCTTGGACTTGTATTTTCACTTGTTTGCCATTTTTAACCCCTTTAACCTAATATTTAGGTTATATAAAGGTGTTAAGACATGTGTAACTTGGATTATGCCCAAAAATGTCGTGGATGTCGGTTCGTTCGGTTGTACGGTTATGCGTTTCGCAAAAATGCGTAAAACGCTTTAACGAACACGAAAATGATCGAAATTGTGCAACGATTGACATTTTTGCATTCTCACCAATAAAATACAAGATTTTGTTGAATACAAAAAATATTTGGAAATAAAACACAGGGTTTCATTGAATACTGAATTATTTGTAATTGTGCAATGATTGAAAAGGCACAAATGTCACACCTACGATGTCGGAATTTTTGAATTACACCAGGGGTACATCACCACCATTTGAATTTGGTCTTTTAATAGCCAAAGAAAATCAGGTCCACACAGTTATTCCACCCTCAGTTCAGCCCTTGATTGATGAATTCAAGGATGTCTTTCCTGAAGAAATTCCACAGGCTTACCATTAATGCGAGATGTGCCAAATTGCATTGATTTTGTTCCTGGTGCTAGCATCCCAAATAAGCCAGCATACCGAATGAATCCCAAAGAGTTTAAGGAATTGCATAGGCAAGTGACATAAATTTTGGAGAAGGGGACTCATTAGAGAAAGCATGAGCCCGTGCGCCGTTCCGGCACTACTCGATCCGAAGCGGGTGGTGCTTATCGTATGTGCATAGATAGTCGAGCAGTTAATAAAAAAATGTCAAATATAGGTTTCCCATTCCTCGTTTTGAGGATCTATTGGATCATCTACATGGAGCCTAAGTGTTTTCAAAAATTGACCTACGTAGTGGTTATCACCGAATACGTATGAGACCCAGAGATGAATGGAAAACCGCCTTTAAAACACGTGATGGTTTGTACTTTCATGGATTATCTAATGCACCGTGCACTTTCATGCCTTTTGGATTATCTAACGCACCATGCACTTTCATGCGGCTGATGAACCAGGTATTTAATCCCTATATTGGTCGATTCGTTGTAGTCTACTTTGATGATATATTAGTTTTCAGTAAGGATACAAGCGATCACCTTCGGCACCTTCATGATACTTTTTAGTTCTATGGGAACAAAAATTATTTGCTAATCCAAAGAAGTGTCATTTTCTTACCCCTGAAGTCATCTTTTTGGGGTACTTGGTCTCGGGCAAGGGTATTCGAATGGACGAAAGTAAGGTCACGACCAAACTACATGGCCAACTCCTACATATTGCATGAGGTTCGAAGCTTCCATGGGTTAGCATCATTTTATCGGCATTTTATCCGTAATTTCAGTACGATTGTTGCACCAATTACAGAATGCTTGAAGGGAAATAAATTTGATAGGACGAAATCCGCCCAACGTGCTTTCGACGAGCATAAGCTACGTGTTACTCAAGCGCCGGTTTTGGCGTTACCCAACTTTAATGAATTTTTTCAAGTTGAGTATGATGCATCGGGACTAGGCATTGGCGGAGTCTTGAGCCAATTAAATTGTCCCATTGCTTTCTTTAGCGAAAAGCTTAATGAGACAAGGCGTAACTACAATACATATGACAAAGAGTTTTATGCCATCATTCGCAGTCTTGAATATTCGCGCCATTATCTCCTGCTGGGTGAGTTTATTTTGTACTCGGATCATAAAGCACTAAAGTATATCCAGCGCAACCTAAACTTAACCCACGGACATGCCAAGTGGGTCAAGATGTTACATGACTATTCTTTTGTAATCCACCACAAGTCGGGTATTGCTAATACTGTGGCCGATGTGTTGAGTCGTCGACATGCCCTAATGTCATCTCTTCGGGTGCAGGTAACGAGTTTTGATTCGTTGTCACATTTGTACTAAGATGACCCTGATTTCCAAGAGCATTGGCTAAAGTGTCAAGTAGCTCCTTTCCAAGACTTTAATCGCAAGGAGTGTTCCAAAATCATCGTTTAGAGAAGCTATTATCTTGGAGTATCATCAAGGTGGTTTGTCAGGGCATTTCGGTCGAGATAAAACCATTGCATTTGTTCGTGACCGGTTCTATTAGCCCAAGTTGGATAAGGATGTTACTCAGGTGTTAAAACGTTGTAAGATTTGTCATGTGGCTAAGACACATCATACTAACCAAGGACTCTATACTCCATTACCGATTCCAAATGAACAGTGGAAAGTCTTGACTTTGTTTTAGGATTTTCGCGAACTCAACGGATGAAAGACTCTATAATGGTGGTTGTTGATCATTTCTCTAAGATGGCACATTTTGTACCATGCGCAAAAACATTTGATGCTTCTTAAGTTGCACGACCTTAATTTGCTGAGATCGTAAGGCGACATGGGGTTCCCAAAACCATTACTTTTGACTGTCACGTGAAATTCATAAGTCGTTTTTGGTGAACACTTTGGAAGCGCTTAGGTCCAAGTTGCAATTGAGTAGTTCACATCACCCTGAAACTGATTGGTAGACAGAGGTTACTAATCGCAGTTTGGGAAATCTATTGCGTAGTCTTGTTGGTAAAAATCCAAAACAGTGGGATCTCGCTTTACCACAAGCTGAATTTGCTTATAACCGGTCGAATCATGGGTCAACTAGCCCGTTCTTTGTTGTTTATGGTAGGAATACGTTCACTTCAATTGATCTTACGCCAATACAAGATTCTTAGCCTTTTAGTGTTGATGGGGATGAGAGGGCACGACCGATAAAGGAGCTTCACCAGTAGGTGCGGGATCAGATTCTTAAACACAATTTACAATACCAAACTCGTGCTAATTAATATCGGCGTCAAGTGGTTTTTAAAGAAGGTGACCTTGTTTGGATTCATTTACGAAGGGAGCTTTTTCCACAGTGGTGTTTTAGCAAGTTATAACCGCGTGCGGATGGTCCTTTTCATGTTTTGCAGCGGACCAATGATAATGCTTATAAAATCAATTTGCCGGGCCATTATAATGTTTCAGCTACCTTTAATGTTGCAGATCTTACCCTATATATTGCGGATGAAGATGATGTTGACTTGAGGACGAGTCCTTTTCAAGTGGGGGAGAATGATAGCTAGTTAGACCCGGAGCCCGACCCGTTCAAAGAGCATAGCGAGCATGATTGAAACCCGGCCCACGTTGAACCTGATTAAGTTAATTTTAATTTCTTTTTCAGTATTTGTTTTGTTTCCAAGAATGTTGGACTTTGAGTTGGGCTTTGTCTTTTGTTTTTTTTTTGTTTAAAACCCTTGTAATCGGGTTCTGGAAGTCGAATATTATTTTTTCAACTAAGATTTCTTATTAGAGGTTTTCTCCTATTTTATCTCTGCCGCCAGGTTTAGCGACCCAATTCTGGGCAGCCGTGGTCGATGAAGCTAGGATGACTGAATGTTGTCTAATGACTATTGTGATGATTAATGATACTTGAGATACGGATGTATATGAAAAAAGGTGAACGATTATGAAAATGGTATTTTTCTAAGTATTTAAAATTGTTGCACACCAAGTGTTTGATAAAACGCCTTGAATATGAATTATGTGTTTTTATGATGAATTCTTGTTTAATATCTTGCTTGTAATGTAAGGATTAGTATATGTGGTAAATTGATATCATATTTTGATAGAAGTATGAAAATGGAAAGAAGTCATGGAATCTAAGTATATACTTGGCAAGTGTAGGAGTGAAGAAGGGTCGACCAACTCTAAACAATAAGGGAGCCAAGATCGAGGTAAGTTCTTCTAGCTTAAAAGTTGATTTAATAGTAGTTGGTAGTGTCCTTTAAGTCAAGGTTTATGTGAAATATCAAGTTTAAAGGATATTCTAGTAGTATGAAGTTGACCCGTTAAAGCAGGTCAATGTAGGTAAAGAATGAAAAACCAATGATAACCAAGATGTAGATCTTAGGTATAATAAATCGAACATCATGTATATCAATAATGGGTTTTAGAATGAAAGTATGCAATGGGTCAAGAAGACACTATACTATGGTAGTACTTAGAATGTTGTAGAATGAAAATCTTAGAAGGTTGATCAATGGTCATCAAGACGATTTATATTGTGTGATGGGTTACGACGAACTCATGCCGCAATGTTGTAAGTAAATCCTCTCTTTAAGGTGGTGACAAGCTTGGGATGAACACACTTACGCACTCCCACAATGATACAAGTCCAAACTGGCCTAACTTTTGGTTGCGAACTTTTATGGTCAAATTTTTTGTTGATGTTTTAAGTACACTTTAAACTTATGTTTTGAATATAAGCAATGGTTGTTTGGTAAGCATGTCTTATGTAACTAGACATTGGGTATATCCAACCTAACTTTATGGAATCTTTGTAAGTAATGTGTAAAAGTTCTAAATTTTGGACCAAAATCCATTGTTTATAGTGATTTTGACATTATGAAGTTTGGTCATTACACATTCTCCCCATAAGGTTCACCGAGATTCCAACACATCATCATTTGACCACGAGAAGCTTCATGGATTACTAGTTGATTAAATGATCCAAGTCTGTAAACAAATGTCTAGGTTATCGTGATTACACCACATTTTCTGAGTACCGTAAAAAATCTTCATCATAACAATCAGAAACATTCAAGACAAAAACAAATCAGATTGTTAAACTCAGCTAAGATGTGCTCTACATTCCATGTGCACTGTCTACCATATTAGCGCAACTCTAGCTACGCTTCATCTGATCAGGTATGCTACATTAAAGTGTGCTATATTAGATCCAGCTATGATAAGACTGATCATCATTCATGGTTGATACTCTAACTCTTTGTAGCATGTAAATAGATTCAGAAACTCCAAGAACTTGATGAATGGATGAAGATAATCGCTCATTTGACTTAGAAAATCAATATCTATAATCCTTTAGCACAAATTTGAACTTTAATACATACTTTGATCATCAATTTTCAAATTTAAGTATTTTATCTCATAACTATAATTTTCACCAAATCTTTCAAAATCGAGTCTGAATTTCGAAATCAACCTTTGAAACATAGATGAATTGATGTTCATACTCTTGATTTGAAACAAACCATTTCAGAAACCTAAAACCTCCACCCCTCTCTCCAGTGTTCTGTTCACCGAATCCGGATCCGGCTTATGGTGGTAGTGGTGATTAGAGAGAAAAAGGGGAAGGCTGAGAGACGATCTCGCTTTAGGGTTTTCATCTTATGGTTAGGGAAGTTTTAAGATGCTTTTCAACATTGGTTAACTTTAAAGGCTTGTACCATGTGCATGAAATTCTTGTATATGTTTAAAATTGGGTGAAATAACCATGTTGCTCTCCTAATATGCATTATAACTATTCTTGCAACCCCTTTTGGATATAATCAGTTTGTGCAAACATGCAACAAGGTGGGTAACTTAGAGCCGCATCTTCCATCATATCCTATTGATGTGAAGACATAGTCATGTTAGTTCCTATCATCTACCATAGTAGACCATAGTCATTATATAATTATCACATCCCATGGCCAAGAATGCATTTTAATGCTCCCACTAAAGTTTTATTTTTGTAGAACCATTTCCTGAAAAATGAAAAATGAATAACTATAAAACATATATTTTCAAAATAAAGTCTTCTACGCCAGGCACACAAAAAATATACATATGTTAGCATGAAAATGAGTGTATCATACTGGTGTCGATTGTGAGCCAAGTTAGATACCATAAGCAAACCAGTAAGTTTTCCAACTCAACATGTTCATGGAACAACCATTGTCAATACCCGATGCTAAAAACAATCCTCCTTGGCAGTTCTTACACTCATAAGCAAATCAGTTGAACCCATGCTATCATAGTCCTAGGTTGTCCCTTAGCATTAACATAAGCAACTTCTTAAAATAATCTTTTGCTTCATTAACCTCTTTTTCAAACTTTGTTTTGATTCGTTAAACCTGCTTTGGTTCAAAGACTTTGGTTGTGAAAGATTTAGATTTTGAAATAATTTTATGTTTACTTCTGAGGCAAATGGTTTTGGTTCACATGTTTGCTTGACTTGTGAAGGTGTTTGAGATTTTGGAACAAAATTATTAGAACACTTGGGAGAGTCTTTCTTTTTCATGATCTTTGAGTTATGTGAAACTAACTTCACATATAGAGATTCTAGATGAGCAATGCTTCTTTTGATCATTTATAGAGTTGTTCCTTGTAGACGTTGATTCCGAGAAGCAATTTGTGTTGCCTTTACCATCTGAACCATGTCTTTTTTGCATTGGATGAACTGGTTTCCTCTATAAGCTTGCAATGTTTGATCACATAACCCTCCTGATGACACTTAAAACAAGCCTTGAAAGGCTTCTAATGCTTTACTAAACCCTGTGGTACAACTGGAGCTAGAGATTTCTTTGAGCATGACTCAACTTGTTGACTAACTTGGGGTTTGACATTTTTACATAACACTAAAATCATTGACTCCGTGGGCCTTTCATTTTTCATTAATTGATCATCAAGCTTCCAGCATTAAGTCTTCTTCTAAAGGATCTAGATTGACTAAACTTGCAGTGTCATTTGAGGTTGTTAGTGTTTAAACATCAGATGATTCCCTTATTTTAACTCTGCCAACACTGATGTTCCTGAATCACTTTAACTATCTGTTGTCGAGCGATACTCTGATTCACTTTGACTCTCACTACTTGTTGAAGATTCACATTGATTTTCACTAGAGGTTCACGATTCTTATCTTTTTGGAATGAAAACCGGAATATATTTAGTCAAGATTTTTCCAAACCTATTACAATCCAATGTCGGTATAAATACTGGAGAGGACATATATTTCGTTTCTAGAATCACTACAACTATCAGAGCCTGAAACATTACAGTTATTTTATTGGAATCACAAATAATTGGAGTAATTGAAAAGTAATTCGAACTTGGATGCCCTAGCCCAATAGTACTAAGGCCAAATCCATCTCCAACATCTTAACCTTGCATTCCCTTTAATCCCGCATTGTCTATGTTAGCACAATAATTTTTATAACAATTATTAGTGAGATTATTCATAGGATACGGAATGGGTATCAATGCGTAGTTGTTATTTAGCGATGGTGGGAATAGTGCATGTTCAGATCCAAGATTGTTAGTGTATGATATCCCACATTTGATAAAACCAGGCCTTTGTTCATCAATGATATCATTTAACATTTTCTTACTTATATTCCCATTTTCAATTATTGTTTGAAGTTCAATATTTTTACATTTGGCTTTTGAAAGTTTTTCTGTTAACTATTTGATGAAAATGTTTTTTTGCATAAGAAGTTCTTATATGCATTAATTTCTTCTAGATTTACATCCAACTTTCATTTGTATGTAAGCTCATTATTTTTCATTTCATTATTAATTCTTTGAATGGCCTCTGTTCAATAACACAAATAAATCTTTTAACTTGCATACGATTCATGAATTGTAACAATCAAAACTGTCTCATACAAGCTATTTCTCTCTATGTCTAACACTCTCTCTAAAGGCTCTCTCAAAACTGGCTAATCTAAAAATTAGATAAATAAACACTTTAAATACTCTAGATAACCCATTCGCCAAATGGCTCCCCATGGATCGGCCTGGCCCACATGGTCTTAGGCATATATCCTTTTAAAGCCTAGTTCCTAATATAAACTAAACCAACTCGTAATCCATAGCCGGTTGTGTGTGTTTGATACACCAGTCTCACAATTTTAGGCCCAATAATCTCCCCCTTGATTGATGCTACCAAACTGTCTTCATAATTTGAGTGCAACAACTTCTTCATCAAAGTCTATGCTTTTTGCTATGGTGTTGGTGTCGCTAAGATTCTTTACTTCTGAACTCAGCATGGAACTCTTTGCTTTCTCTTGGAGTTAGATGTGCATCTGGATCATAATTGACATTTGCTTGAACATCTTGGTAAAAAGATAATGTGAGAGGAGGATTATGAGCAACTCCTTTCCTTTTTCAATATTTCACTTTCAAACAGGTTCTCAGGTACTTCTTCATGTTTACTTTCATTGTCAGAAGATGATTCAGGTTTTTCTAACCCGATTACTCTTTGTCATCATAGTGCTTCATGCTTGTGAGAAATTGACAATACTTCACTCTCCATCTACCCTGTTTCTTGATATAAATTAAATTTATGCAAATTCTGAGAATGTACTAAGCAAACATTTATATGCAACGGTGGATTTAATATTCCCATGAACACCGAGTACTTCCAAGTAAAACTAAAAAAAAAATTAAAACTTGAGTTTCTTTCTAGATTTAATGAGCTGTCAAATTTCTAAGAATGGTTATTATTTTGAATTTTTTTAAAAAACGAATAAAACACTCTAATTTTGGATTTTTGGTGTTTATAAAAAACAAGACACTATTTTTGTATTCTATGAATTTTCTAATCTTTTTTATATGAAAACAAAAAACTGAAACACAAATAAAAATAAATAATAACTTAACTGTTAAAATATACAATTACATTTTCCATGGGATTAAATAGTTGTAGGATAGACCGAAGAACATTTTGCAGTACAGATATACTCAACTAGTCTATGTGATTGCTAGTATATTTGTCCACCTAAACTCTTGTTTTAAATCTTTCTAATATAGTCAGCGAACTGTGAACTTGTATCATGTTTTATGCATTAATTATGATCTAAAGTGGGTCCCACACATATCCTGGAACCTATTATGTACCTTTTATCAAGTATGTAGTTTCCCTACCACATATTTTCACAGTATCTGCCCTAGAATATGAAATCTTGTCTAGGGCTAGGTTGAGAAAAGAACAGAACATATCATATTTAGAGATAGATATAATATACTAATCAAATGATTTCTCATATGATTAAGGTTTAAGGGTTTTGGACACTGGAGGGTCTCTTGTGTGGTGCACATTGGCATCTTTTTAGACTCATATGATATTTTGTTGTTGTTTTGGTTGATCTAAAAGAACATTGGCTTTGAACAACAAACAACTAGGTCTCTGCCTTCGCGAAACATAAGTTGTTATGTTAAGCATCTTCAGGTCTTTGTTTTCACGAAACAGAGAAGATACAAGAATGTTTTTAGATTCTATTTCAGACCCTAGAACATACAGCGTGTGTATCAGAACATGACACAAGCAGTCAAAAGAGACCCACTATAGTCATATACTTAGATTCAATTGTGTCACAAGAGAACTTATTTTCCAAGTCAAAACCACGCCTATCAACTAATCACATTAGATCCTAGACTTTTCAATTTATGCCATACATGTGTTGTCTCACCCATAAACAAACATTTATCAAACATTTATCTCACTTCCCATATGATGCAACAAACTATTTTTTTTATCTTTTTGTGTATATCACTCCCTTATGGCCTTCACAAATATTTGTCTTTTTCTGTTTTCTCTCCCTAAAACAATGCATATTGTATTTCTCCTAACATTGAAAACTTTATGTACAAATTAAGAAAAATACTTTTGTTCTTTTTACTTGAACCTTTCCATCATTAAATTTGAAACCAATCATTTTAAAAATTAATGCACCAAATTTAGAAGTACCATTCTTTCTGATCTTACCTCCATTATCTCCTTTAAAAGAAACATATCATTTGTAAAGTTTTATGGTAATGAAACAGAGAAATGTCACTCGTGATATCTCTAGAACAACCATTATCAACCTTCCAGAGATTGTTAACATTTCCTACTTGGTTGTCCCTGAATGATTAAGGATATTAGTTAGACATAGGTACCCAGACAATCATGGTCCTGGGCATTCTTGAAGCATCAATATAACAAACTTCCTACAAACACATGCCCTTATTTTCTTTAAAAATTGGAGATGCAACTGATTTTGGTTTAGCTTTCCAAATTTGATTAGCTTAACAAACATTCTAGTTTCTTTTGGTGAAACTGTTGGTTTACTCACCAATTTTGATTTAGAAATTGATCTGTGTTGTTTATGTGAGTTATGTTTGTTCTTTGCAACATTCCAATCACCATCAGATGGTTTAACCTTGGGATTAACATTTTTCATCGTCTTAGATACTGAAAACCTTTACAGACTTGGAATGGTATTTATCCATTGGTGGAACCCTCTGATTTTTTATACAATAGGGCTCAAAAGGATGATGTATACAATTTCTTGCATGTGACCAGCTATGCCACAATTGTAACACCTCTGCTTCTTTTGTTGATGCATTTTATGTCTGTTATTGAATAGATTAGATATGAACACGACTAAAGTGCGAACGTGGGAGGAGCATATGTGTCACTTCGTATGAAGTCAACTGCTCAATTCGCACGAGGTGAGTCTGTGTCTATATATAGCGTCGTGTGTTCAGAATTTTGTAAGTTTTGGAGTTCTCGGAGGGGAAACGCTCTAGAAATTTAACCAACTTGACAAGATGTATACTCTTTCGGTATGAATGAAACATTAGACTTCCGCTGCTTCTACTCCTTTCTTAATAACATTCTACCGGATTAGTTCTATTTCCACTCAAACTTCTGTCTAACCGTCGGATCCTGGACTCTCATCTTTGCATAGAGAGCATAGCCTGAACAATTTGACCGTGAAGATGATTATGAATAATAAGATCTCTCACTCCTGGAATGATTTCATCTTTTGAAAGTTGCTTATTTGACACACTTGTCTTTCGAACCTTGTTGTCATTCACATCTGCCCTACACTCTTTATTAGCTGAATAATTCAAATCTTATTTTTCACATTCACCATCCACTGTGGGTTTAATAAAAACAGTTTTAGAAACACCTGCTGTCACACCCCGAATTTTCAATCCAAATCAATACACCGGTGGGCCCGGGTGGGGAGTATCGTGATGTTAGTTGATAACATCATTGTTAATTAAACACGACACAGCGGAAGTCTTGGAGTAAAATTACTATTACAAACCGAATGTTCAAAATACAAAATATTATACAGGCTCGTAATAGAAGATCCACAGGCCGATCATAAAATGTACAAAGAAAGAATATAAAACAGAATTTAGGGCAGATCTAAGGATTTGCAAGATCCTCTTATTTCACTACCGAGCAACTTCCAACTACCTGCAGCTTAGTCTTTTGAAAATACATCAGCTTTCGCTGGTAAATACACCCGACTGACTCATTTTGAAAACATTTTAGAAATTAGATTTAAGTGCACAGGGCACAAATCTTTTATAACTTGGGAAAGTTACTTTGTAACCTTGTTAACAGATTCACATGTTTGTCCATACATACAGGGCCCGGTACAGAGACCGAGACATGATTAAATAAACACCACTTAGAACTCACAGAGGAGTTATCCCCAACGTCTTGGGTAATTTGCATTTGAGCGTCTGTCAGGTGTATGCCTACACCCCGCGCTAAGGTCGTGGGCATTATCTAATGTAATGAGCCAAGGATATCCAGGACACGGTAATTTAACCCCCGATGTTTAAGTTGTCAAACAAAATTGATTAAAACGGGATATGCGGATTTACTAGCCACAATCCCACATTCGATTGATCCCATTTCCGACCAAGCGGTAATGATTTACCGTATCCCAAGCCGTATAGGGAAAATAAGTCAAGAGTATTTACCTGAGCTAGTCTTGATTTAAAATGCAAGATAATATCTCAGCCGTACTCAAAACGAGCTAAGTGCAGATAGCATTTACTAGAAGGCTCTAGTCTGGATTATGGCATAAGCTAACCAATTAAAATGCTAACGGTCTTATGTAAGTTATAGACTTAGACCAACTAGCGAAATGGACCAAAAACGGTACTCTAGATTAAGCGATGACCGGATAGAATGTAGTTTAAACCCAACAAGTACCTTGACTTGTATAAAATGGGTAAACAATTAACATTCTGGATTTTGAGTGTAAAATGACAAGGTTAAATCCGTTTTGGTTAAATTCCGTAAACTAGTTACGTATAATTAACCATATGCTTATAAGCGATAATGGGTAATAGGATAAGTCATGGGCAAGTTCTATACCATTATACTTTAATTTAGTTGTAATATCAGTAAGATATCAACTTATATGCTTGTTAAGGTTTTAAAATGAAACTATGCCTCATAAGGCATTTCGGTAATTTCACACCGTATAAAAAGGAACTTAAAATAAAATTTTAAGTTATAACTGTACGTATTCTGGAAAAATAATTTAATCATGATAAAATATCAGTAAAATATTAATTCTATGTGTAATTTATCTTTTATGACCAAACTATGCACCGAATGGGCATTTTGGTCATCTTACACATAGTTTATAAATTATTTGGGATCTGAGTTTATAACATGTACCTACTGTAAATATGTTTAAAATAAGTTTTCAAATCAGTAGGTAACAAGTCTTGGTCAAATAATATGGTTAAAATCATACTATGCACCGAAACGGCGCTTATGTCGTAAAATGACGTTTTATGCGATGTTTAATGAAAAATGATGTTAAGGTCATATTAAAATGTCTTTTGATATGTTATTTAATATAACATATCAATAGGTAGAGGATTTACCTTGAAAAGATTTGGTTAAAACCAATTTATAAGCCATAAGGGCTAAATCGTTATTTATTGACATAATTCAAGGACCTGATTGTAAACTGAGTTTATAATCTGATTTAACATCCCAAATAATCTTACTTATAATATTAAATCAGTAGGAAACTTATTTTCAAGTTCATTATCATTAAAAACCTAGTTTTATGCAAAAAGGTCATTTTAGTAAAAAATGGCATAACTACGAAACTTGCGCATAAACTCAGATTCTGATTATGATCATGTAATATAACCTCAGAGGGTTATGCTACAATATATTATGATCATAATGAAACTTAGATCAGTAGGTAACTAATCTAAACTGGGTCAGAATCGAAAGTCAAAGCAAAAGTTAAACTTCGCGACTTTCGGTTGCGAACCGACCTTAGAACTGAAATTGACGAGCCGAACCTATTCTTACATGTTCTAAT
Source organism: Scalesia atractyloides (assembly GCA_947069175.1). Lineage (NCBI taxonomy): Eukaryota > Viridiplantae > Streptophyta > Magnoliopsida > Asterales > Asteraceae > Scalesia > Scalesia atractyloides. Next base: position 38,914,145 of record CAMTDV010000001.1, read on the forward strand.
AATTATTGCCAACTTATTTAAGTGTCAAAACAGGTTTCATAACATATATAAGATCAATTTATGATTTTTCCGAAAAATGGCCTGTTCGACTTTTTAATATCATAACTTTGACCGTCAATTGGTCTAGCAAACGTGATCTTCAGAAGGTGCCCTTTATAGGGACTAACACCTATCTTATTACGATCACTTAGCCATGTTCGTTATGAACAATGGCTGGACCATAATGGTCTTAACCGAAAGTCAAAGCGTTTTCCGTAAAATGCTTGACTTTTGGCTATAAAAGCCTATAAACGAAAATGCACAAGGAAGGAACACTTACAAGTGGTTCCTAGAATGCAAGAGAACTAAGTTGGATGCTCCTTTCATTTAGGAACTTCCATAGGAGGGAGAAGAGTTATAAATAAGAAAGGTCCAAGTTCAAATGGTGGACTTGGACACCTATTTATAGTTGGAGAACTCAAATGAGGTGATGCCAGGTGTTTAGGGGTGTAAGATGGAGCTTACAAGTGTCCTAAACCGTGGCATAGTTGATTGAGAGTCCATAGTTTCGAAAAAAATGGTTTTTGGCAATATGTGTGGAGGCCAAGCAAACTTTAGGCAGACACAGGCCACTCGCGCCCCGCGAGAGGCACAAGGGTTGCCTCTCGCGCCCCACGAGCACCCTTTAGGCAGATTTGAAGTTTGCCACTTTTAGCCCCTTAAGTTATTAAAAGCTCCTAGAACCTCCTAAAACACCTTTTTAGCACTTTTAGCCCTCTGTAGCCAATACTTGGCAAACCCGGGATTATGCCCGGACATTGTCAAGCTCTCGGTTCGTTAAAAGGTCACTCAGAGGTATAAATTAACATGTTGATACTTTTAATCCCTCCAATGTCCAACTTTCATAAAGTTACGAATTTAATCCCTCTCGTCCAACAAATGGAATATACGAGGGTTAGGACTTCATAAAAGATCACTCCGAGGCTCGTTATAAGCATGTTGACTCCGCTGTCACTCAGAGCTGGGCATGTTGACACAACGGTCACTCAGAGTCCAAGTTTTAGCATGTTGACACTAACGGTCATTCAGAGGCTCGGTGTATGCATGTTGACATCTGAAGATCACTCAGAGACTTAGTTTGAGCATGTTGACGCTTTTAGTCCTTGTTAGTCTTTAATAGCCTAAAAATAAAATATAACACGTGTCACTATATTATTGGACACTATTTTACAAGGTGTTACAACCTCACCCCCTGAAAAGAAATCTCGACCTCGAGATTTATTCAAAAAGATGGGGGTACTTTTGTCGCATAGTGGACTCAACCTCCCATGTATACTCGGGACCTCTATAGGCGTTCCATTTAACCTTTACTATAGGTATCATTTTCCTTCAGAGCTTCTTAACCTGTCGATCCTCGAAATTGGTTTCTCAACGAATCTCAGGTTTTCGTCAATTTGCATATCCTTGTGTGACATGTTAGCGACTCATCGACTAGACATTTCTTAAGATTACTGATGTGGAACACATCATGGATTCCACTTAGATCCTCTTGCAATCTGAGCTTATAAGCTACAGTGCCGACACATTCGACTATCTCGAATGGTCCGATGTATCTTGGGCTTAACTTGCCCTTCTTCCCAAAGCGCATCACACCTTTCCAGGGTGACACTTTTAACATGACTTTGTCCTGTACTTGGAACTTAAGAGGTTTACGCCTCTTGTCAACATAGCTCTTCTGCCTATCCCTGGCAGCTTTGAGACAATCACGGATTTGCACAATCTTTTCCGTGGTCTCCAGGACAATCTCTGGTCCTTATAGTTGGGCTTCCCCAACTTCTGCCCAGCACACGGGCGTTCGGCATTTTGTCCCATACAAGGCCTCAAAAGGAGCAACCTTGATGCTCGTATGATAACTATTATTGTAGGAGAATTCTATTAGGGGTAAGTGGTCATCCCAACTTCCACCTAAATCAATCACACATGCCCTAAGCATTTCTTTCATTGTCTAGATAGTACGCTCACTTTTCCTAAATTGAGAGATATATCTAGTATCTCTATCAGATACAATAGATATTGGCACACCATGTAGGGACACAATCTTGTCCACATACAACTTAGCCAATTTGTCTGAATTATATGTTTCTTTGATTGGCAAGAATTGTGCCGACTTAGTTAGCCTATCCACTATGACCCAAATAGTGTCATTTCCACTTTTGGTCTTAGGTAACTTGGTAATCAAGTCCATAGTTACCATTTCCCATTTCCATGTGGGAATTTCAAGCTGTTGTAGAAGTCCTGACGGTTTCTGATGTTCGGCCTTAACTTGCGAACACGTCAGACACTTAGCTACATAAGTGGCTCTGGATTTCTTCAAACCCATCCACCAATAATTCTTCTTCAGATCTTGATACATCTTGTCACCACCTGGGTGAACTGAGTATCTTGAGTTATGTGCTTCTTGGAGGATTAGATCTCTAAGTCCTCCAAAGATTGGAACCCAAATTCTATTATTAAATCTATGGATTCCATCCTTTCCAGGCGCTAACTGATCAACAGTTCCGCCTAATCCTTCATTAGGAGCATTAGCTTCTAATAGAGCTTGTTTTTGCGCAACTAATAGCTTTTCATTCAAGCTATTTCTGAGCTCAATGCTCTTGGCGCTAATCCTTAAAGGTTTTACCCATTCTTTGCAACTTAAGGCATCAGCAACCACATTTGCCTTGCCTTGATGATAGCGAATCTCGCAATCATAATCATTAAGCGTTTCCATCCATCAGCGTTGTTGCATGTTCAATTCCTTCTGATTGAACAGATGCTGGAGACTTTTATGGTCTGTGTATATAATACACTTTATGCCATATAAGTAATGTCTCCACAATTTTAGTGCAAATACAACGACACCCAATTCCAAAATCATGGGTGGTGTAATTCCGTTCGTGTACCGTTAACTGTTGTGATGCATAAGCAATTACCTTGCCTTTTTGAATTAGCACACAACCCATGCCTGTGTGCGATGCATCACAATAGACTACAAATTCTTCAATCCCCTCAGGTAGAGATAACACAGGAGCATTGCTCAACTTGTGTTTTAGAATCTCAAAGGATTCTTGTTGTTTCGGACCCCAGTTAAATTTAACATTCTTACGGGTCAAGGTAGTTAAATGAGTGGCTATCCTTGAAAAGTTCTCAATGAACCTCCTATAGTAACCAGCCAATCCTAGAAAACTACGAATCTCCGATGGGGGTTTTGGGCACTTCCCAATTCATTATGGCCTCTATTTTGGCGGGATCCACTTGGATACCACGCTCACTTACCATTTTTCCAAGAAACTAGACTTCTCTAAGCCAGAACTCACACTTAGAGAATTTAGCATAAAGCTTCTCTTGCCTTAACAGTTCTAAGATGCACCGAATATGTTTCTCATGATCATCTTGATTACGAGAATAGATAAGTTTATCGTCTATAAAGACAATGACAAACTTATCCAAATACGGTTTGCAGACTCTATTCATGAGATCCATGAATGCTGCAGGTGCATTTGTGAGCCCAAAAGGCATCACTATAAATTTAAAATGACTATATTGGGTCCTGAAGGCTGTCTTAGGAACATCCTCACTCCTAACCTTCATCTGGTGATATCCAGATCTCAGATCAATCTTGGAGAAGTAACTAGCCCCTTGAAGTTGGTCGAATAAATCATCGATCCTGGGCGAAGGATAACGATTCTTGATCGTTGTCTTGTTTAGCTCTTGGTAATCAATGTACATCCGCATGGAACCGTCCTTTTTCTTAACGAACAAAATTGGAGCTCCCCAGGGTGAGGAACTTGGCTGAATAAAGCCTTTCTCTAAGAGTTCATCGAACTGAGTCCTCAACTCCTTCATTTCCGTTGGTGCTAATCGGTATGGAGCTCTAGCTATGGGTGCTGATCCAGGTAGGATGTCAATCCTAAATTCTACTTGCCTGTCTGGTGGTAGGTCTAGTAATTCCTCGGGGAAAACATCTGAATATTCCGAGATAACTGGTAGGTCTTCCATGTTTGGCTTTGATTCTTGATAGTGACTTGTGCCATATAAATGACACAACCTTTCCTCAAACACTTGGATGCTTTAAATAACGACACCTTATCTGGCAATCCATAGTGTGAATCTCCAGGGATAGTGATCATCTCACCGGATGGGGTTTTAATTTCGATGAGTTTCTTATCGCAGGCAATGCGGGCTTGGTTATAGGATTACCAATCCATGCCTAAAACTACATCAAACCCCGCCAATTTCATTGGCAGCAAAGAGATAGGGATGGAATGATTCTTAATGGATATAGAACATCCATCAAGAATGGAAGATGCGGATTCTAAGCTTCCATCAGCAAGTTCTATCGCATAAGTTTTATCTAGAGTTCTTATGGGTAAGTTTAATAGTTTACTAAACTTATGATTAACAAAAGATTTATCTGCAACTGAATCAAAAAGAACTCTAGCATAAATATCGTTAATGAGGAATGTACCTGTTATGACATTGTTGTCATTAACAGCCTCTCTTGCAGTTATCTGAAAGGCACGGACATTCCCCTTCTTGGCCTCACCAGGCTTTGCATTATTTTCCTTAAGAATCTTAGGGTAGTTAGTCTTAATATCCCTTTTTCATTGCAGATGTAGCAAACGACATCATTAAGATCCTTGCATTCTAGGGTCTTATGCCCCTTTCTCTTGCTGATACCACAGGGTTTGGTTTGTGGACCATAATTACACTATCCCCAGTGCCTGCGGTTGCAAGTCTTGCATGTTGACGTCACAGCCGACTTGTCTTGGTTCCTTTTGAACCCAAATCTCCCTTTATTTTTCTTAGTAAACCTTTGGGAGTTGTCTCCTTCTCTCTTTTTTTTCCCGTCAATTTCAGACTTAACTGACTTTTGCCTCACTAGATCAAGGGTGAGGGACAGGGATAGGTCAACAACAGACCTATAGGTACTGGGCTGAGCACCCTTTACCATACCCTTAATTTCAGGGGCTAATCCATTGACAAAACACACAATGCGTTTGGTTTCGGGGGTGATTAGATAGGAAACTTACCTAGATAGGGAGTTAAAGTCAGAAACGTACTTTCAACAATCTAGGTTCTTTATTGAAAGAGACAAAAAGTCTGTCTCTAATTTCTCCACCTCAAGAGGTGGGCATTAAGTTTCCTTGACTAATTCGAAAAACTTAGACCATCCTAAGTTGTACAGGTGGACTTTGCCTGTAGATTGGATCATAGCTTTCCACCAGATTAGGGCATCACCCTTAAAGGACTGTGATACATTCTTGACCACATCCTTATCAGCATAACTGCTGATATCTACGATTGTTTCCATCTCGTCTAGCCACTTTAGGGCTTCCACAGCTTGATTTTCCCCATTAAAGTCTCGGGGCTTGCAGGAGACGAAATACTTATAGATACATCCGTTTTTAACAGAATGGGACCTTTCAGCAAAATCTATTTTCTTTGGTTCACTCTTCGCATTCGACGAGTGAACGGAGCTCTCCTTATGAGCTGAGGATGGGGTAATCGATAATGGTCTAGATCGAGTAACACTCGACTCTTTAAGCTTTTCTATGGCCTTTTCAACGGCTGAGTCAATGCGAGCCTTGAAATCGTCATTATTAATGGCTCTGTTTTCAGCATTATTAGCGTCAATATCCCGGTGGCTACTTTGTGCCTCATCTGAGTTAGCCATCTTTTGAGCTTTGGTTCTATATACTAATAAAACTTCTTTTAGCCATGGTATATCAACCATATTGGCTTCCAACATTGGATATAACAATCCATTGCCTATACTAGTGTGAATAACATCACAACTCTTAGGCTCATTATATCTATAATTGGCCTAGGTCTCAAAAGGACCATACAGGCAAATTACAATTTGGACATAGTCCATATATGATATTGGATAGTGGATCGTATTGTCACAACTGTCTTTGTCATAATTGACAATTATATATAGCTCTTAAGCTTGTCACGAAGGACATAAAATTTATGGTACATAGGCCTATCACAAATGGACATAAAATATGGCACATAGGCCTGTCACTATTGGACATAAAATATGACACATAGGCCTGTCACTAATGGACATAAAATATGGACATGGGGTTATATTAACCACGACTGTCATTAACATTTTGAAAATAATATTGCTCAAAGGCAAATTATCACCTAATGGATGTTAATCATAGCCCCAAAGGCAATACATCACTAGCGGATATTTTAATCATAGCCCTAAGGGCAATACATTACTAATGGATGTTTAATCATAGCCCTAAGGGCAATACATTACTAATGGATGTTTAATCATAGCCCCAAGGGCAATACATCACTAATGGATGTTAAATCATCGCCCCAAGGGCAATACATCACTAACGGATGTTTTAATCATGGTCCCAAGGGCAATACATCACTAACGGATGTTTAATCATAGCCCCAAGGGCAATAATTCACTAATGGATGTTTTAATCATAGCCCCAAGGGCAATACATCACTAATGGATGTTTAATCATAGCCCCAAGGGCAATACTGTAACATCCGTCGAAAAACGGGTTTCCAAAACCCGCTTCGTTTATTAATCGAATATCAAGTTATAAAATTTCGTTGCGTATTTATAATTAATTTTAATTTTAAACAATACATAATTAATAAACATTTTAGAATTTAAAAACTATAATTATTAAAAAGTAAAAATAAATTAAATAAAAAAGAAAGGAGGCTGCCGGGTTTCGAACCCGGGTCAGCCGGAAGAACAAAGAAACAACCAACACACATCTCACCACTCCGCCACTTGACTTGTTTGTTGATATAATGAAACAATTAATACTTATATTGAAACTCTAAATCAAACCCAGTGAATCAGCGCGCCCAATTCACACTCGCCGGAAATACCGACGATTTCGCCAATTATCGACGGTTTCCTTTGACTAAACGCATGTATTAACATCGACGTCGGTTATAACCGATGTCTAATCCCGCGATCTCAGTCATAACCGCCGGAAAAGTCTTGACCACGAATCAAGACCAAAATCAGACCCAATTCATCTTGATTCTTCCCTATAAATACACACCCAAGTCTCTGGAAATCTTTTAGCTTAAAATCGCACAAATTCTCGAAGCAATTACACTCGTCGGAGATATTCTGCAATTGCCGGACATTCGCCGGAAAACCGAGACATACATCAAATCGGTAAATTTCTTGACTCTTTCGTTTTCAATCCATTGTTAGACTTATACTAACTTCAATCCATCAACCAGAATCAATCCCAGACGACGTTGCCGGATATTCTGCCCTTGCCGGATAGTTTCCGGAAATTTCCGAAATCACGCTGTGAATCGGTACAATCATCTAAACCCTCTGATAATCCTTGTTTAGTAACTCAATTTCACAACTCATCGATCAAAACCGTTAATTGATTCATCCAGACGGAATTCACAAATCAGAGCCGACGACCATTGCCGGAGTTCTGAGAAAATCAGTCTGTTCGGTACATTCGATTCCTTAACTCTTTTTATCCATTACAATTCAATCAATAAAATGTTCGACGAACGATTTTAACAAGAACAGTCGAATATCGCTGTTCTGTGTCTTTGAATGAAGAAGACGAAGTCGACGTTGTATATAAGTATAATATAAATTGAATATTAAACCGGGTTAGACACACAGTCCAGCGGTGGACTGTGTGCAAACACATAGCGCACGTCACGAGTTTGAACCATACAAACGCACCGACTTTCCGAATTAAAACCATTCTTTTTAAAACTGAATCAGAACAGATTCCAGTTTGTTTATAAGATTAATATAAACCGTAAGTTAAACAGATAAGACACACAGCCCAACTGGTTGGGCTGTGCGCTTACAAACCGAAGGACCCCAGTTCGATCCGGCTCCCTGCAAACCGGTTCAACCACTTTAAATCCTTTTAATATAAATCAAATAAATTAACATTTAATTAGTATATATATATAATTAAAACATAGAATATTTCGGGTTAGACACGTAGCTCAGTTGGTAGAGCTGCGTGCACGCGTACGGGAGGTCCCGGGTTCGAACCTCACTCAGTGCACTTACACCACAGTCCGACCGGTTAACGGTCCGGTCAACGGACCGGTCAACGGTCAACAAAAAGTCAACATTTTTTTTATATTTTTATTTATTTATTTAATTTAAAAATCAATTAAAAATACTTAAAAATAATATTTTTAAAGTTAGAAAATGACCTTAAACTCACAAAAATAAATCTAAAAATCCTATTAAAATTATTAATAAAATCCACTTATTTACCGAACCATTTCGTTATTATTTTAGGTTAGTTATTTCTCGTCGATCAAATCTCCAAACTCGTGCGCATTCAACATCATCAAACGAACGCACCCAATGTGAGTGAATCTCTACCAATTCCCCGTTTTAATCACATTTTGGGGTGTATCATGTGTCGCTTATTATTTATTACATTTAAACACTTGTGCATCCATCATATCCATGATCACATGTGTATCCAATATGTATCAATTGTTTGTATGATTAATGTTTAGATTAAATTTATCATTTTCAGTACATACATCATCATAGGCTCGTCTGTTCCCCATTACCTATGAGCGGAACTGTTCCCCATTACCTATGAACGGAACATGGCGTTGCCAACATAAGATCGGCTCCGTTTGATTGAGCCTTGATCTCACATACATCATCATAGGCTCGTCCGTTCCCCATTACCTACGAGCGGAACGTGACGTTGCCAACATATACGTTATCATTCATGTCATATACTCATGCAAGGTGGTTTGTGTTTGTTTGATTATATACGTTTGCTCACATATGATTATTGCACAATTTTTCCATATTAAATACAATAAGAAATCAATATCAAATGTTTTTAACAAGGTTCACTCGCCAACTTTTGTTGACCCAAAATCCCCCATTTTTACACATGATACAGGTGATCCAGTTGCAGCAAGAAACATATAGGACGGCCTAGAAGAATAAATCAGTTTAGGCTTTGGATTGTTTACTTAGTTACTTTTTCCTTGTAATTGTTGAACTTGTTTGGAATATTGAAGTTGTAATTTGAATTTAATAAATATGAAACATTTTAGTAAACATCATGAGCTTTGGTGATAACCCAATTATGCCCTGACTCTTATTCCGCTGCGGGCCGGGGTGTGACAGATTGGTATCAGAGCCATGACTATAGGGATATAGGATAGGTTATTAGACCCTTAGAGCCTATACTATAGTTGATTAGAATTTTTAAATTGTTTATGTGTTACATGCAAAATTCATGATGTTTATATGCTTTATGTTTATTGTTACATTTAATGTTATGCTAGCATGTTCATAAGTACATATTATTATACAATGCTCATCATGAATCATATCCTCATAACATACCATATCCTTGAGAGTACACACCTGACAATTCCTATGATTTTTGCAATGATTTTTGTATTTTCAAATCACATCAAAGTGAGTTCTCATGACGGGCATGTAGTAACTGGAAGGGTACGAGTACCGGTAGTCGGAACGTCCTGTCTAGGCTTGGCATTCGTATAAATCCAAAATAAAGGACCAGTTTGCCTACCTGGGGACTGACGATGAGAGTACGAAGGACCTATTAGGCCAAAGCATGCTATACCAAACGTCGTGTGAGTTAACCCCACTTTGAGTTGTCATTGTGTCTATACCTGGACACCCTCCGACCATACATCTCGCAAACATATTTCATGGTTTTCATTCGGGTGATGCGAGTGTTAAACCGCCAACACCAATGTGAACCCTTACTAAGCCAATAGTCGTGGGGCCCACATGACTATACAGGTGATGGTATGGGGGACATTGGAGGCCCAAACATGAGCAAACCCAAGACATCCTATGGATGTAGTTGCATTATTGATGATTATGTTATTTTATTTCTTTTAACGACACATGACACCTAAAAACTCCTTAAACTCACAAACTTCATATGTATGTTCCTGTAGATGTCGGCGAGGCAACTACGTGGAGGTAGAAAGTCAGGAAGGTCAAACGAACGCTTGGCCACTCAAATTGCAAAACAAATAGCCGCGGTGCTTCCTGACATCGTAATTCAAGTCCAACAAGCTCTCACCGCGAATCCCATCAACCCTCCCAACCAAGAAGACCAGAACGTCGACAACCCTTCCTCCAAGAAGTGCTCCTACAAACACTTCAAGTCTTGCGATCCCCTAAAGTATGAAGGGACCGAAGGTGTCACTGCTCTCCTCCACTGGTTTGAGGAAATGGAGAACACCTTCCTCAATTGCGATTGTCCCGAGGATCGCTAGGTACGTTACGCAACCGGGAGACTATTTGGGGTAGCCCTGACCTGGTGGAACACAGAGAAGGGCAAGAGAGGAGTCGAAGACGCCATGGCCTTAACATGGGATGAGTTAAGGGAAATGATGACAAGACGCTTCTGTCCAAGAAGCGAAATCAAGAAGTTAGAAGACGAATTCCACTCGCTAAAGCAAAAGGAAGGAGATCATACTTCCTACAACAAAAGATTTCTTGAGCTGAATCAGATGGTTGTTCACCCCAGTGTACCGCTTGGTTGAACACTACATTCGAGGCCTCCCCTCGAAAATTCAAGACTCGGTTCTAAGCACATCATCTGCAACACTGGAAGCTGCAATGGAACTAGCTACCGAACTTACCGAGAATCGCATCCGAAACGGTAAATTCAAGGAGGAGAAAAAGAAAGCCCCCATTGAGGCTCAAACTTCAAACCATTCTGGCTCCTCTTTGAAGTTTACTGGTAAAAGGAAGCGAAACACCAGAAACTTTGCCGTCACTCAAACAAACCCCCCAATCACTGCTGCACCCATCACCCAAATTGCCCCCTCATCTGCACCATACAAAAGGGCATACTCCGGCTCATACCCAAAATGCACCCGTTGCCAATACCATCACTTTCCCGAACACCCCTGCCAATATTGCATCAGCTGTGGCCGTGCAGGTCACACCATCCAAACCTGTCGCACACTTCAACGAATGAACTGCAACCAACCCTCAACCCAAACCCACCATCAGATAGTGGGTTAAGCCAAACAATCCTTACTACTACCACCTACACAAAATACGGCCCAATCCTACTACCAACCCAACTATCCCATGATGCAAGCCATGCGGGCTTGTTACAACTGTGGAGACCCAAACCACTATAGAAACACTTGTCCACGCTTGGTGAACATCATACATGCTCAAGCTCAAGCAAATCCGGTGAATCAAGCTAACCAAGCTCCTCCACCTGCTAGAGGAAGAGCTTTCAACATCAACGCCAATTAACGGTATGTTTCTCATCAATGGTAGTTATGCATCCATGTTGTTTGATACTGGCGCGGATAAGAGTTTTGTATCCTTAGAATTTGAACCCATCCTCAACCAAACCCGTGATAAACTCATGGAATCCATAACGGTGGAAGTTGCTGACGGAAAACCGGTCTCGTTAAACTCCATTATACGAAATTGTACCCTCACTCTAAACGATCACGATTTTCCAGTTGACCTCATTCCTATGAAGTTGGGAAGTTTTGACATTATAATCGGTATGGACTGGCTCAGCCAACATCATGCTGAAGTGGTATGCCGCGAAAAGTTCATTCGCATTCCTCTCGTAGACGGTCAAACCCTACGAATCTTTCGAGAAACCCCTTCGAAAGGACTCAAACTGATGTCCTGCCTTCAAGCCCGAAAGTATCTCCGCAAGAACTATGTCGCATTCTTAACTCACGTCGTCAAGAAGGGAGACAAGGAGAAGAAACTAGAAGATATACCTGTAGTGAAAGAATTCCCACAAGTCTTTCCCGACGACATCTCAGGACTTCCTCCCATGAGAGAAGTCGAATTCTGCATTGATCTTATACCTGGCGCTACTCCAGTCGCAAAATCTCCTTATAGGTTAGCCCCATCCGAAATGCAAGAGCTGACTGACAAAGGATTCGTACGTCCTAGCTCATCGCCTTGGGGTGCACCTGTTCTGTTTGTGAAGAAGAAAGATGGAATGTTTCGCATGTGTATCGACTACAGAGAACTCAACAAATTAACGGTCAAGAACCGCTATCCATTACCTCGCATCGATGATCTACTAGACTAACTTCAGGGTGCCACCTGTTTTTCAAAGATCGACCTTCGCTCTGGCTATCATCAACTCAGAGTACATGAATAAGACGTCCCAAAGACCGCCTTCCGAACTTGTTATGGTCATTATGAATTCATGGTCATGCCATTTGGATTAACCAACACCCCAGCTGTATTCATGGATCTAATGAATAGGGTATACAAACCCTATCTCGACCGCTTTGTCATAGTCTTCATCGACGACATCCTCATCTACTCAAAGTCTAAATCTGATCATGAACGACACCTTCGACTCATCCTCACACTCTTAAGAACCGAAAAGCTCTACGCTAAATTCTCCAAATGCGAATTCTGGTTAAGAGAAGTACAATTCCTTGGACATGTCGTCAATGACAAGGGAATACATGTCGACCCCTCAAAGATCAAAGCAGTACAGGAATGGCAAGCGCCACGTACCCCTACCGAAGTAAGATCATTTCTTGGTTTGGCGAGTTACTATCGCCGTTTCATTGCAAATTTCTCCCGTATAGCTGTACCACTCACGGCATTGACACATAAAGGAAAACCCTTCATATGGGGACCTAAACAAGAAGAAGCCTTTCAAACCCTTAAGCAAAAGCTTTGTGACGCACCTATCCTCACTCTCCCCGAAGGTTGCGTTGACTTTGTAGTATATTGCGACGCATCCGGGCAAGGACTAGGCTGTGTATTAATGCAAAGAGAAAAGGTGATAGCCTACGCTTCTAGACAACTCAAAGTTCATGAGAAGAACTACACTACCCACGACCTGGAACTTGGAGCCGTGGTGTTCGCTCTTAAGATATGGAGACATTACCTCTACGGTACCAAGTGTGAAATATACACTGACCACAAGAGCCTCCAACATATCTTTAACCAAAAGGAGTTGAATATGAGGCAACGAAGATGGGTTGAACTTCTTAATGACTACGACTGTGAAATTCGGTATCATCATGGCAAGGCAAACGTGGTGGCCGATGCGCTCAGTCGAAAAGGTTATGCGAACTCCATTCGTCTTATATGTTCGCAAATCATAACCGACATCAAAGATCGAATCCGAGAAGCCCAACATGTTTCTGTAACAGAAAACGACGTACGCAATGAGCTGTCTTGTGGAGCAGAACTTAAAATCGAAACCAAATCCGACAGTATTCTGTACTAGCTAGATTGCATATGGATTCCCGATCACAATAACCTTCATGATTTCCTTATGAATGAGGCACACAAAACACGATACTCTGTACACCCAGGAGCCGACAAGATGTATCAAGACCTTCGATACACCTACTGGTGGCCTGGCATGAAAAAGGATATTGCTGTTTTTGTATCCAAGTGCCTTACCTGTTCTAAAGTAAAAGCTGAACATCAAAGACCTTCAGGACTTCTAACCCAACCTGAAATACCTGTATGGAAGTGAGAAAACATAACCATGGACTTCATTACCGGGTTACTCGCACCTCCAGTGGGTATGACACTATATGGGTAATCATTGATCGTCTCACAAAATCAGCTCACTTCATTCCGATTCGCGAGGACTTCAAGAACGAGAAGTTAGCTCGCATCTACATCGGCGAGATTGTAAGTCGTCATGGTGTACCTTTTAGCATCATTTCAGACCGTGATGGTCGTTTCACTTCACGAACATGGCAAGCCGTACAAGCCGCCTTGGGTACACGATTAGACCTCAGTACCGCTTTTCATCCTCAAACTGATGGACAATCTGAACGCACCATCCAAACTCTTGAAGACATGCTTCGAGCATGTGTCATAGACTTCAAAGGGAATTGGGACGCTCATCTACCATTAGTTGAATTTTCGTACAACAACAGCTATCATTCAAGTATCGGCATGGCACCTTTCGAAGCTTTATATGGTCGTAAGTGCCGATCACCAATATGTTGGCACGAAATTGGAGAAGCTCAAATCACCGGTCCAGAATTAATTCAAGAAACAACAGACAAGATCCATCAAATTCGAAACAATCTTCTAGCGGCACAAAGTCGTCAAAAGAGTTATGCAGACAAGCGACGAAAGCCCTTGGAGTTTAACATTGGTGACCAAATACTTTTAAAAGTATCACCGTGGAAGGGTGTGGTTCGTTTTGGCCAAAAAGGCAAGCTAGCACCACGCTACGTAGGACCTTTCAAGATACTCGAAAGAGTAGGACCTGTAGCATACAAGCTTGACCTACCAGAAGAACTCAACAGAATTCATCCCACATTCCACGTATCGAACTTGAAGAAGTGCCTCGCCGATGAAAATCTCCATATTCCCCTAGAAGACATTCAAGTCGATGAATCTATGCATTTCATTGAAAGACCAGTAGAAATTATGGACTTCGGAGAGGAGCGTTTAAGACGGAGTCGTATACCAATTGTCAGGGTACGCTGGGAGTCGAAACGAGGACCTGAGTTTACTTGGGAACGTGAAGACTCAATGCGCGAGAAATACCCGTATCTTTTTCCTGTTACCACTACTACTTAAATTTCGGGACGAAATTTCTAAAAGTAGGGGATACTGTAACATCCGTCGAAAAACGGGTTTCCAAAACCCGCTTCGTTTATTAATCGAATATCAAGTTATAAAATTTCGTTGCGTATTTATGATTAATTTTAATTTTAAACAATACATAATTAATAAACATTTTAGAATTTAAAAACTATAATTATTAAAAAGTAAAAATAAATTAAATAAAAAAGAAAGGAGGCTGCCGGGTTTCGAACCCGGTCAGCCGGAAGAACAAAGAAACAACCAACACACATCTCACCACTCCGCCACTTGACTTGTTTGTTGATATAATGAAACAATTAATACTTATATTGAAACTCTAAATCAAACCCAGTGAATCAGCGCGCCCAATTCACACTCGCCGGAAATACCGACGATTTCGCCAATTATCGACGGTTTCCTTTGACTAAACGCATGTATTAACATCGACGTCGGTTATAACCGATGTCTAATCCCGCGATCTCAGTCATAACCGCCAGAGAAAGTCTTGACCATGAATCAAGACCAAAATCAGACCCAATTCATCTTGATTCTTCCCTATAAATACACACCCAAGTCTCTGGAAATCTTTTAGCTCAAAATCGCACAAATTCTCGAAGCAATTACACTCGCCGGAGATATTCTGCAATTGCCGGACATTCGCCGGAAAACCGAGACATACATCAAATCGGTAAATTTCTCGACTCTTTCGTTTTCAATCCATTGTTAGACTTATACTAACTTCAATCCATCAACCAGAATCAATCCCAGACGATGTTGCCGGATATTCTGCCCTCGCCGGAAAGTTTCTGGAAATTTCCGAAATCACGCTGTGAATCGGTACAATCATCTAAACCCTCTGATAATCCTTGTTTAGTAACTCAATTTCACAACTCATCGATCAAAACCGTTAATTGATTCATCCAGACGGAATTCACAAATCAGAGCCGACGACCATTGCCGGAGTTCTGAGAAAATCAGTCTGTTCGGTACATTCGATTCCTTAACTCTTTTTATCCATTACAATTCAATTAATAAAATGTTCGACGAACGATTTTAACAAGAACAGTCGAATATCGCTGTTCTGTGTCTTTGAATGAAGAAGACGAAGTCGACGTTGTGTATAAGTATAATATAAATTGAATATTAAACCGGGTTAGACACACAGTCCAGCGATGGACTGTGTGCAAACACATAGCGTACGTCACGAGTTTGAACCATACAAACGCACCGACTTTCAGAATTAAAACCATTCTTTTTAAAACTGAATCAAAACAGATTCCAGTTTGTTTATAAGATTAATATAAACCGTAAGTTAAACAGATAAGACACACAGCCCAACTGGTTGGGCTGTGCGCTTACAAACCGAAGGACCCCAGTTCGATCCGGCTCCCTGCAAACCGGTTCAACCACTTTAAATCCTTTTAATATAAATCAAATAAATTAACATTTAATTAGTATATATATATATAATTAAAACATAGAATATTTCGGGTTAGACACGTAGCTCAGTTGGTAAAGCTGCGTGCACGCGTACGTGAGGTCCCGGGTTCGAACCTCACTCAGTGCACTTACACCACAGTCCGACCGGTCAACGGTCAACAAAAAGTCAACTTTTTTTTTATATTTTTATTTGTTTATTTAATTTAAAAATCAATTAAATCTACTTAAAAATAATATTTTTAAAGTTAGAAAATGACCTTAAACTCACAAAAATAAATCTAAAAATCCTATTAAAATTGTTTATAAAATCCACTTATTTACCGAACCATTTCGTTATTATTTTAGGTTAGTTATTTCTCGTCGATCAAATCTCCAAACTCGTGCGCATTCAACATCATCAAACGAACGCACCCAATGTGAGTGAATCTCTACCAATTCCCCGTTTTAATCACATTTTGGGGTGTATCATGTGTCGCTTATTATTTATTACATTTAAACACTTGTGCATCCATCATATCCATGATCACATGTGTATCCAATATGTATCAATTGTTTGTATGATTAATGTTTAGATTAAATTTATCATTTTCAGTACATACATCATCATAGGCTCGTCTGTTCCCCATTACCTATGAGCGGAACTGTTCCCCATTACCTATGAGCGGAACGTGGCGTTGCCAACATAAGATCGGCTCCGTTTAATTGAGCCTTGATCTCACATACATACATCATAGGCTCGTCCGTTCCCCATTACCTATGAGCGGAACCTGACGTTGCCAACATATACATTATCATTCATGTCATATACTCATGCAAGGTGGTTTGTGTTAGTTTGATTATATACGTTTGCTCACATATGATTATTGCACAATTTTTCCATATTAAATACAATAAGAAATCAATATCAAATGTTTTTAACAAGGTTCACTCGCCAACTTTTGTTGACCCAAAATCCCCCATTTTTACACAAGATACAGGTGATCCAGTTGCAGAAAGAAACATATAGGACGGCCTAGAAGAATAAATTAGTTTAGGCTTTGGATTGTTTACTTAGTTACTTTTTCCTTGTAATTGTATGAACTTGTTTGGAATATTGAAGTTGTAATTTGAATTTAATAAATATGAAACATTTTAGTAAACATCATGAGCTTTGGTGATAACCTAATTATGCCCCGACTCTTATTCCGCTGCGGGTCGGGGTGTGACAAATACATCACTAATGGATGTTTAATCATAGCCGCAAGGGTAATACCTCACTAATGGATGTTTTAAACATAGCCTCAAGGGCAATACATCACTAATGGATGCTTAATCATAGCCCCAAGGGCAATACATCACTAATGGATGTTTTAATCATAGCCCCAAGTGCAATACATTACTAATGGATGTTTAATCAGAGCCCCAAGGGCAATACATCACTAATGGATGTTTAATCATTGCCCCAAGGGAAATACATCACTAACGGCTGTTTTAGTCTAGCACTGATGATATTAGCCGGGATCAATTTGATCACGTACGCTATATAAAGTTAGGACATAGTCCATTACCTTGATGGCATGTGTGGTTCCTCAAGTCACACTACCAGGAGTATCAACATTCCTGAATGTTAACATAAGAGTACCTTAATGGTTGATTAATAGTCCCGGTCGCATTGGCCTTAACGACTTGGAGGCTTGAACTTAAGTCCACTATCTCTAGATAGAAGGATAACTTTCCTTAACTATCATGATAGAAGACCCCTTTGTACTTAACTATCATTTATAATTTGGCTAAATATGTGGTGTGCCACTTGGCTAATCAAAACCATTAAGATCTTTTTGGAATTATATGGTAGAGCATATATTTCGAGTAAAATCGAGACGCTCGTTTAAAGAGGATGAATACATATATATATATAATTCCAAAATACTTCATAAAATTTCAATAGAAGTTATAATACAAAAAAGAAATAAATTGTCCATGCAAGGACTATAGAAAACAAAATGTCTACGCAGGGACTAAAGAAATAACAATGTCCTCGTAGGGACTAACATATATTAGAAGAAACTTCACTCGTCCTTCTTTCCCTTAACCAGGTTGGAGAGTTTCTTGAAGAACTTGTTTATCTTCTTCTCTGTTTTCTCCTCTTGTTGTTGCATTTCTTTCATTCTTTCTAAGACTTCGTTAATGGCCTCAAGTGGTGGCGGAGGTTGTGGTTGTGGTTGTGGCATAACGGGATACTGGTACCCATAAGTTGGATATCCAGTCGGTGGATAAGCAGGTGGGGAAGGAGACAGATAAAGTGCGTTATGCATGACCACTTGCATGTAAGGGTCATGCGACCATGCTTGATAGTCTACTGGTGTAGACGGATTAAAAGGATCATATCCAAACATATCTGGATATGTGGAGATAGGGTTACTATAACCCGATGGTGGTGGTTGAACTGTAGGTGTTGGGGTTGGTTCCACCATAGGTGAGGTGTTAGAGGGTCCACCCATTTGTGGGTCCTCGTGAATAGTTGGGTAAGGTTTTGGCAAAGGTGGCAGCGATCCCGACCATTGGCCTGCACGCACTGACATACGTGCTCCTCTTTTCCTCCTTGGCGGTTCTGGTGGCGATTGGGGTTGTTCCACCGGTTCCATATGCACATCTTCTTGCACGGGAGGTGGTTGAGAGTGATGGGAAGGAGTATTGGCGAAGGTAAATTGGTTCCAATATTGGTCCCACTCATTAGGACCTTGGTAAGGCGATCCAGCATAGGAGTTCAAATCGCTTGAGATTTCAATGGAATGCGTATGCGATCCCGTTGGCGGCATCTCCGGGTTGGAGTCCTCGTCCATGGGGTTTGGTTGATCCAACTAGTTTTGATCGACTGGAGGTGTTTTTAAATATTGGTTTGGATTAAACTCATCATGGTAAGAATGATGAGAATGATGGGAGTGGTGAGAGTGGTGCGAATGGTACGAGTGGTAAGAACTTTGAGTGTGGGTAGGTGAATGTTGGGCGAATGGCCATGAATCTCCCAAGTCCTCATAGGGGTTCGGGTGATGTGGATGTCGGGGAATGTGTCTTGATGGTCCTCCCCTCATGGGTCCTTTTCCTCATCCTCGTACATGTGGCGGCATTTTCCTGTTAAAATTAATTCAAAAAGCAATATTAATAACTTAATAATGAAATGAGTAATCCTAGGTCAATGCCTAGACTCGGAAGTCTAAGGAATGTGCTCGTGTAAGTTTGAGATTAAACACAAGAAGGATAGTGTTTAATTATCTCAAACGTTGGCTCTGATACCAACCTGTCACACCCCGGATTTTCAATCCAAATCCATACACCGGTGGGCCCAGGTGGGGAGTATCGTGATGTCAGTTGATAACATCATAGTCAATTAAACACGGCACAACGGAAGTCTTGGAGTAAAATTACTATTACAAACCGAATGTTCGAACTACAAAATATTATACAGGCTCGTAATAGAAGATCCACAGGCGGATCATAAAATGTACAAAGAAAGAATATAAAACAGACTTTAGGGCAGATCTAAGGATTTGCAAGATCCTCTTATTTCACTACCAAGCAGCTTCCAGCCTATTTCGTATTGTACCTGCAGCTTAGTCATTTGAAAATACGTTAGCTTTCGCTGGTAAATACACCCGACTGACTCATTTTGAAAACATTTTAGAAATTAGATTTAAGTGCATAGGGTACAAATCTTTTAAAACTTGGGAAAGTTACTTTGTAACCTTGTTAACAGATTCACATGTTTGCCCATACATACAGGGCCCAGTACAAAGACCGAGACATGATTAAATACACACCACTTAGAACTCACAAAGGAGTTATCCCCAACGTCTTGGGTAATTTGCATTTGAGCGTCTATTAGGTGTATGCCTACACCCCGCGCTAAGGTCGTGGCCATTATCTAATGTAATGAGCCGATGATATCTAGGACACGGTAATTTAACCCTCGATGTTTAAGTTGTAACACCCCAACCACGTAAAACAACAAACCGTGGCGGAAATGTTGGGGAGTCATGTCACAGAACTATTGTTTCACAACTTATGGAATTTAAAATTATGTTTGATTAAGTTAAATGTTTACATTATCTTGGGATAAACAGAAACAACACATAAATAAATTGTCTTTCATGTTTTAAGTCACTAAGGCCCGCGTCCATTCCTACGTGAAGCATGCATCATATTATCAAGTATTGATTCCTCAAACATATGTGAAAAGAGAGTCATCATAAAAATGCCGGAGAGTACATTGGTTGTGTGAGTGTGTCAAATTCGTGGCCTTGTATGCATATTGCAACACATCGTCCGAGTACAAGAGTCGTTAAGTGAAAACCTCGTACCAAAAGTGTTTGATATTGCAATACAATTAACCAACTAAAACAAGTTGCTTAGAGTTGTTAAAACCTTGTAGCCATGAATCTTGACAAACATATTTTTTTTTGAAAAAACCTTGTAATAGATTGATTCAAAAGAAAACTTCATATCGTTTAAATCTTAAAGTGAAAATCATTGCGTGACATTGCTCAAAACAATTTGTCCGTGTTATATACCATTTGTCCGTGTAATAGATCAATCGTCCGTGTTATAGATCAATCGTTCGTGTAATAAACCAATTGTCCATGTCATAAACAAAATAGTCCGTGTTTTTAATTGTGAAAACTTTTGATCGTTCTTCAATGAACACATTCAAACCTGTGTTGACTATACCATCAAAGGGTATCTTTAATAGACCACCAAAGGTCTATTTAACTAGACTAACAAATCATTTGTTTGCCAGAAACAATTTCTGTCATTACCCAAACTTCCACCAAATCCAGTGAACAGTCCGATAATGGGATTGTCAGTCCTATGGTACCATAACATACTACTGTTGGGCTCGGCCATAGCTAATGAACGTCATTCGTGTTATGGATAGCGCATCAACAAGTTGTTCACATTATTGAAATCGTATTGTTTTATATATAAACCATAGAAATTGTTTTCGAAAACTTGAAATGATTAGCACATATGAGTCACCGCAAAACATTTGCAAAACGTAAAAGAGGGGAACTATGTACTCATTTTGAAAATCATTTTGTATATATAAACCACGTATATAGTTTTGAAATTTTGATAGTAATTATAGGCACATATGAATCACCCCAAAACATTTGAAAATGTAAAAGACGGGGCTATGTACTCTCTTTGAAAATCATTTGTGTATACATAAACCATGTATATTGTTTTGAAATTTTGAAAATAATTATAGGCACATATTAATCACCCCAAAACATTTGAAAACGTAAAATGGGGGGGGGGGCTATGTACTCACTTGGGATTGCGAAAGTGTTCTTGGTCAACGGAATAAACAAAGCTCAAACGTGTCTAATGTGTCAGATAAATATGTTAGCGTGTCGGGACTACAAACGGGATATCGGATAGAATGAAGTCTTATAAACCAAACGAGTGTTGGAACTCATGTGATATGGTTTACCAAACTTAACATTCAGATTTGGAAAGGATCCTAAGTGCTTTTGACCCATTAGGACTCGTTAAGGTAGTTTACGCTACGTTAACGGGTCATTAGCGTAAACGCGTGATCGTCCTATGATAAGTCTTAAATGCCCCAAACATGTTTGAAAATGTTATAACATCAGTTTATATGATAAAATGTGTTTAAAATGGATTTATGCGCAAAAGGGCATTTTGGTCACCATTTTTTAAAAACATAGAAGTAACTTATCATATCACTAACCAAACGACGTGACCATAAGGTATAACCTCAGTAGGTTATTCCCTATACAACTTGCTCACAAATATGTGTTTGGTCGGATCCTAAGATTGAACAAACGTGTCAGATTCGAAAGTCAAAGCGATGGTCAAGACCGCTCGACTTACGGTGCTAAATGAGCACTAAACTAGAATGACAAGTTAGACATGTCAAAATATGTCTAACTAAGTTTATAAAACTGATTTGGTATCAAAACTTCAAAACTTGGGGTTTTGATACCAGAAAATAGTTTCGTCATAAAATGCACATCATGCGCATGTTTGACCGAAATTTTGACTCGTCACTTCGACTAGTAAACGTGGTAATCAGAAGGTGAAATCTTTAGGCATTATAACCTTGGTGATTACGATCACGTTTCAAAGTTCAATTGAACTTTGACTTGACCAAATATGGTCAGAACCAAAAGTCAATCAGGTTGCCTAACTGTTCGACTTTTAGCTCAAAATAGCTAAAAAATGAAAGAACTAGGAAGAGTACTTACTCGTGTTGAAGAACACTTTCGGAACTCAAGATAGGAGGCTTCCAAAGGCTGGAAACAAGCTCCAAGAAGGATAGAAAGAAGAACTTCACACTTTGCTTTGAAGTGTTTTGAAGTGGTGTGAAAAAATGGAAGAATCATGGGGTATTTATAGTATTTTAGGATTAAGGAGGCAAGTGTCCTCAAGTGTGGATTAGTGTCCTAACATGTGTCAACACCAAATTACGCATGGGAAAGTGAGTGCTAGGTGTCAAAAATCTGAGATAGGTGGCAAACTTGGTGAAGAAGCAAAAATATTTATTATTTTTTTAACATTTTTGGCCCTTGGACTTGTATTTTCACTTGTTTGCCATTTTTAACCCCTTTAACCTAATATTTAGGTTATATAAAGGTGTTAAGACATGTGTAACTTGGATTATGCCCGAAAATGTCATGGATGTCGGTTCGTTCGGTTGTACGGTTATGCGTTTCGCAAAAATGCATAAAACGCTTTAACGAACACGAAAATGATCAAAATTGTGCAACGATTGACATTTTTGCATTCTCATCAATAAAATACTAGATTTTATTGAATACAAAAATATTTGGAAATAAAACACAGGTTTCATTGCATATGAAATTGTTTGAAATTGTGCTATGATTGAAAAGGCACAAATGTCACAGTCTCCCCTACTTTTGGGAATTTTATCCCGAAATTTAATTAGAGGAAACATTGTGAAACAGATGTGGATATTTCACTTTCATCTGATCCTCTCATTCCCAAGTAAATTATGGGCCACGTTTGGATTCCCAGCAAACTTTAACTATCGGTATATGTCTACGCTTGAGTTTCTTGACTTCACGCTCCAATATCTCCACATGTTTCTCGACAAAGTGCATAGTGTCATCAACCTGAATTTCGTCGAGGGAAATGTGGAGGTTTGTATCGGCTAAACACTCTCTCAAATTGGATACGTGGAATGTTGGGTGAACATTCCCAAGCTCAGGAGGTAGCTCAAGTTTGTAGGCCACCTTTCCGATCCTCTCGACGATTTTAAATATCCCACATATCGAGGTGCAAGTTTTCCTTTCTTTCCAAATCTAATCACACCTTTCTAAGGGGATACCTTAAGAAGGACGTGATCACCAATTTGGAATTCCAGGTGCTTGCGTCGCTGATCCGCATAACTATTTTGACAACTTCTAGCTGTCAAAAGGTTATCGCGTATTTAATTGACTTTGTCTGTAGTCTCTAGAATGAGTTCTGGTCCGGTGAACTGAGCTTCCCCAACCTCATTCTAGAAGACATGTGAACGACATTTTTGACCGTATAGAGCTTCGAAAGGAGCCATGTTAATGCTGGAATGATAACTATTGTTGTAGGAGAATTCGATCAAAGGTAGATGCGAATCCCAACTACCACCAAAGTTGATCACACAAGCTCTAAGCATATCCTCCAATGTTTGGATCGTCCTTTCGGATTGTCCATCCGTCTGAGGATGATAACAGTGCAAATTGCATGGTCTTCCAAAAGTGCGATGAGAATCGAGCATCCCGGTCTAATATGATGTTCAAAGGAACACCATGTCGAAATACTATCTCATCATCATAGATCTTTGCAAGTTTGTCAGCAGATAGATCCTCACTAATTGGCAAAAAGCATGCTGACTTTGTTAAACAATCAATGACCACCCAAATGGCATCATGACCTCTAGAAGTACGTGGTAGTTTGGTGATGAGATCCATAGCAATGTTTTCCTATTTCTAAACCGGATTTTCTGGTTGCTCAAGCAAACCAGATAGATGTTGATGTTCTGCCTTAACTTTAAGACAAGTTAGGCATTTGGATACGTATAAGGCAATATCCTTCTTCACACCCTGCCACATGTACCCTGAGTACGAAGATCCTTGTACATCTTGTCTCCACCAGGATGAATTGAATAATGAGATTTGTGAGCCTCGTTCATCAATAGGATGTGGAGATTTTCTTGGCTTAGAACCCATAAACGGTTCATGTAGTAGAGTAACCCATTGTCTTTTGTTTCAAGCTGAAGCTTGAGATGATGGGGTAGTATGTTTTTCAACAAACCTTGGGTTACACAATTGCGTTGGGCTTCAAAAATACGTATTTGGATATCAGATCGAACTTGAAGAATGTAGCTTGACATGTTCTTTACAACTAAGAGCATCAGCTACGACATTCACCTTACCAGGATGGTAGCGAATCTCGTAGTCATAGTCGTTTAGAAGTTCAACCCAACGTCGTTGTCTCATGTTCAGTTCTTTCTGATTAAGAATGTGTTGGAGACTTTTTGTCAGTGAAAACAACGGCACCTAACTCAAGATCATGAGTTGTGTAGTTCTTTCCGTGGATTTCAATTGTCTTGATGCATAGGCTATGACTTTGTCTCTTTGCATGAGAACACAGCCAAGACCTAGATTCAATGCATCACAATATACGACAAAGTCGTCGTTGCCATTGGGTAAGGATAAAATAGGAGCATCACAAAGCTTTTGTTTCAAGGTCTGAAAAGCTTCTTCTTGTTTGGGTCCCCACTCAAAAGGTTTATTCTTTTGAGTCAAAGCAGTGAGGGGAACCGAAATCTTGGAGAAGTTTGTGATAAAGCGACGGTAATAGCCAAGTAGACCGAGAAATGAACGAACTTCGATAGGAGTAGTAGGTGTACTCCAATTCCCAATCACACTGACTTTGGCGGGATCTACATGTATACCTTGTTTGCTGATAATGTGTCCCAAAAATTGAACTTCTTTTAGCCAAAATTCACACTTGGAGAATTTGGGGTAAAGTTGTTCTTTCTTCAGGAGTTCCATCGTTAGATGGAGATGTTGTTCATGAACGGCTCGAGACTTAGAATAAATGAGGATGTCTTTGATGAAAACAATGATGAACTTGTCTAAATAAGGGGTTTATAAACCCTATTCATTAAGTCCATGAAGACGGCAGGAGCATTCGTCAAACCAAAAGGCATGACAGTGAACTCATAATGGCCGTATTGAGTGCGAAAAGTAGTCTTGGGAATATCTTCTTCGAGTACACGAAGTTGATGATACCAGAACGCAGATCAATCTTTGAAAAGCAGGTAACACCTTGTAGCTGATCAAAGAGATCAACAATGCGAGGTAGGAGATATCGATTTTTGATTGTGAGTTTGTTGAGCTCACGATTATCAGAAGGATCCATCCTTCTTTTTCACGAATAGGACAGGAGCGCCCCAAGGTGAAAAGCTCGGACAAATGAATTCCTTGTCTGAAAGTTCTTAGAGTTGCTTTCACAACTCTTGCATTTCAGACGGTGCAAGATGGTAAGGAGATTTGGCAATTTGGTTGGCAAAAGATACAAGGTCAATATGAAACTCAACTTGATGAATTGGGGTAAACCAGGTAGCTCTTCAGGAAACACCTCAGGATATTCCCGAACAACGGGGATGTCCTGAATAGTTTTGACCTTGCCTTTTTCCTCTATGATATGTGCCAAGAAGGCTGCATAATTCTTTCGTAGGTATTTTTGGGCCTGGGTACAGGTCATGAGTTTTAGGCTACTAGAGGGTTTCTCTCCATGAACTTCTAAGGTTCCGCTAGATGAAAGAGGCATACGAACAACCTTGTCAAAACAAATCACCTCAGCATGGTGTTTGGTTAACCAATCCATTCCTATGATGTCAAAACTCCCGAGTTGCATTGGTGTGAGGTCAATGGGAAAAAGGTAGTTATCCAAGTTCATTTGCCAACTACAAATGACATATTCGAGCACAAGGGATTCACCACTAGCTATTTCCATCGTTAAGGGTTTTCCTAGTTTAGTTCTAGGCATCGAAAGCAAAGGTTCAAATGCTAGTGATATAAAGCTTCTACTGGCACCCAAATCGAAATGAATAGAAGCAGGATGATTGTTAACAAGGAACGTACCGTTAATGACTTCGTTATCAGCACGACCCTAGTTGGCATTTATGTTGAATGCGTGTCCACTAGCTGGATTTGCATTCGCATTCACCAATTTTGGAAGTTGTTTCTAAAGTGACCCATCTCGCCACATTGTAGCAAGAACCAGGTGGGAACGGCGGTCTAACAGAGGTGGCTTGGGGTTGAACAGGATTCTAAATAACTTGTTTTGGGCCGAATGGCAAACATTGGCTAATCTAGAGTGATGTTAAAAATATCGACGAAATATAAGGATGGTGGTCATTCGTTCGTTACTTAAAAACAAACAAACGACACACGGTGACTAATCAAAGTAAATGAGTCTTTATAATGTATCACGAAGACATGCTTTAGCCTATAAGTGGACACTCACCCCAAGAGTTCCCAGGTTAGAGTGACTGGTCCGATAATGCGGATTTGTACGAACACTCTAGCCTTAGACAGAGAACTCAGGGTACAGGCATCCACCCTTCCAGATTGCACGTGTTCACATTAATAAAACCCAAACTTTGACGGGATTTTGAAAACTTACAAGGCTTTAAGCCAAAACAAATCATCTAAGGGTAGATGATTGATTTTCAAAATGAATTTGTAACTTGTGTATTTGTTTTGGTAATCACCTAAGGATAGGTGATGGTATTGTTTTAATAATCTAAGTGCAAGATAGCTCGCGTTAGGGTCCTAGGAAGGTTATAATCTAGGTCAAAGCATTACTAATAACCTAATTCCTATAACCATAAGCTCTAATACCAATCTTTCTGTAACACCCCGACCGCGTAATAAAACAAACCGCGGCGGAAACGTCGGGGAGTCATGTCACAGAACTATTGTTTCACAACTCATGGAATTTAAAATTATGTTTGATTAAGTTAAATGTTTACATTGTCTTGGGATAAACAAAAACAACACATAAATAGATTGTCTTTCATGTTTTAAGTCACTAAGGCCCGCGTCCATTCCTACGTGAAGCATGCATCATATTATCAAGTATTGATTCCTGAAACATATGTGAAAAGAGAGTCAGCATAAAAATGCCGGCGAGTACATAGGTTTTGTGAGTGTGTCAAATTCGTGGCCTTGTATACATATTGCAACACCTCATCCGACTACAAGAGTCGTTAATTGAAAACCTCATATCAAAAGTGTTTGATATTGCAATACAATTAACCAACTAAAACAAGTTGCTTAGAGTTGTGAAAACCTTGTAGCCATGAATCTTGACAAAAACATTTCTTTTGTAATAACCTTGTAATAGATTGATTCAAAAGAAAACTTCGTATGGTTCATATCTTTAAGTGAAAAACATTGTGTGACATTGTTCAAAACAATTTGCCCGTGTTATAAACCATTTGTCCGTGTTATAGATCAATCGTCTGTGTCATAAACCAATTGTCCATGTCATAAACAAAATCTTCCGTGTTTTTAATTGTGAAAACTTTTGATCGTTCGTTAATGAACACATTCAAACCTGTGTTGACTATACCACCAAAGGGTATCTTTAATATACCACCAAAGGGTCTATTTAACTAGACTAACAAATCATTTGTTAGCCAGAAACAATTTCTGTCATTACCCAAACTTCCACCAAATCTAGTGAACAGTCCGATAATGGGATTGTCAGTCCTATGGTACCATAACATACTACTGGTCGGCTCGGCCAAAGCTAATGAATGTCATTCGTGTTATGGATAACGCATCAACAAGTTGTTCACATTATTGAAATCGTATTGTTTTATATATAAACCATAGAAATTGTTTTTGAAAACTTGAAAATGATTTAGCACATATGAGTCACCCCAAAACATTTGCAAAACGTAAAAGATGGGAAGTATGTACTCATTTTGAAAATCATTTTGTATATATAAACCATGTATATAGTTTTAAAATCTTGATAATAAATATAGGCACATATGAATCACCCCAAAACATTTGAAAATGTAAAAGACAGGGCTATGTACTCACTTTGAAAATCATTTTTGTATACATAAACCATGTATATTGTTTTGAAATTTTGAAAATAGTTATAGGCACATATGAATCACCCTAAAACATTTGTAAACGTAAAAGAGGGGGGCTATGTACTCACTTGGGATTGCGAAAGTGTTCTTGGTCAACGGAATAAACAAAGCTCAAACGTGTCCTAATGTGTTAGATAAATATATTAGCGTGTCAGGACTACAAATGGGAGATCGGATAGAATGAAGTCTTATAAATCAAACGAGCATTGGAACTCATGTGATATGGTTTACCAAACTTAACATTCTGATTTGGAAAGGATCCTAAGTGCTTTTGACCCATTAGGACTCGTTAAGGTAGTTTATGCTATGTTAACGGGTCATTAGCGTAAACGCGTGATCGTCATATGATAAGTCTTAAATTCCCCAAACATGTTTGAAAATGTTATAACATCAGTTTATATGAAAAAATTTTCGTTACATGTGTTTAAAATGGATTTTTGCGCAAAAGGGCATTTTGGTCATCATTTTTTTAAGAACATAGAAGTAACTTATCATATCACTAACCAAACGACGTGACCATAAGGTATAACCTCAGTAGGTTATTCCCTATACAACTTGGTCACAAATATGTGTTAGGTCGGATCCTAAGATTGACCAAACGTGTCAGATTTGAAAGTCAAAGCGGTGGTCAAGACCGTTCGACTTACGACCCTAAGTAAGCACTAAACTAGAATGATGAGTTAGACATGTCAAAATATGTGTAACTAAGTTTATAAAACTGATTTGATATCAAAACGTAAAATGCACATCATGCACAAAATATGTCTAACTAGATTAAGCGATGACCGGATAGAATGTAGTTTAAACCCAACAAGTACCTTGACTTGTATAAAATGGGTAAACAATTAACATTCTGGATTTTGAGTGTAAAATGACAAGGTTAAACCCGTTTTGGTAAAATTCCATAAACTAGTTACGTATAATTAAACGTAAGCTTATAAGCGATAATGGGTAACCGGATAAGTCATGGACAAGTTCTATATACCATTATACTTTAATTAAGTTGTAATATCAGTAAGATATCAACTTATATGCCATTATGGTTATATATATAGGTTAACTAGCTTGCCATCATGGTTTCATTTACATTCTGGTGCCCTTTCTAAAATTTAACGAGGGTTTGGAACTCGTTTAAAAGTTTTAACATAATAAAATAATGAATCATCGACATGCTTTAGTGGCTAGCGTCGGCGACGGCTCATCACCGCGTCGCCGACGCACTCTAGGAAGTTGCGTCGATGTGATTCTTGCATAGACAGTGTATTAGAACGTCGGAACAAGGGAGGGTCGTCGGTGACGCATAAGGAACCCGTCGTGGACGCCTTGCCAGATCTCTCTGACGCTGCAGATTTTTGTTTTAGCCATTTTGTCCAATATCTAACCTTTTTCCTAGCCGAAACCATTTCATAACATCTCTTGACTTCCCTAGTCATAACATTATGTTAAATCCCTATAACCCCTTCCCGTTTTAACGTCTATAAACAAGAACATTAAATTTTCTTAAGAATACATACTAGTATTATGCCTCGGAACGAACAACTTTTGCATGAGCTCTCGGTTTGAGTTCAAGTACACTAACTTTAGCACTTGAATCCCTCAAACCTTGGCAGATACCAACTTGTAAGCTCCATAATTCCATACAAGATCAAGACGCCAAGATTTAACAAAGACGTTTCCTTCTACACATAAAATTTGACCAAAATACCCTTATAACGAGATTCAGCTATCGTCATAGTTAAAAGTCTTTTAATACCATATGACCAAACTGCCATACCGCAAATATCAACTTAATTCACTTACAAAAGACACAAGCATAAGTTCATATTTTTACAATCCAAAAAGTTTATGACCCGTTTGGCCTTCAAAACATAACCGTGTGTTCGATCCGAGCTTTGCTTGCCTTAAAGGTCAACTTTAACTACATCACATTCACAAATCAATATTAACTCACTTTTAATTTCATACCACTAGATTACACAATCGTGTTATTCATCCGTTATGAAGTCTTTCATTCGTTGACCCGTTTGAAACGGATCACATTCATAATCATACTTCTACTCGCTTGTCTGTATATGACATTTTAAATTTACAACTTAAACTTAGATTAAACATCATAAGAACATTATGAATTACCAATACTAGTAAGTGTAAGAACTTACCTTTGTCCCGTTTTGATGGTGATTCGGAATGGCTCGCACCTTCTTCTTTCACTCCTAAAATGTCAAATTTAACATGCTTAAATCTTATGTTTTCAATTCATTCTTTTATTGACATAGCATATTAGTAATTCCTTACATTTTTGACATAAGCTAATTAGTACCGTTACTACATTTGATCATTGGAATCACATAAAAATCTCTATTCTAAACGTATAAAGCTCAAAGCATAAGGTACAAGTATTCTATGCACATTCTTCCTACTTCATTACATAAACTTTCATAATCGATCAAATTCACACAATGATCAATATCTAACATTTAACCATCTAACTAACGCTCTACTACAATCAATTTTACATTAACACTAAGAATTTGCACTAACATGACCATCATTCATCATCCTAGTTCTATCACAAATGGGTTTCGTCATGAACTTTTGTCGGTCTCCTACTTGGAATTCAATTGGACGTCTCCTTTTGTCCGCATAGGACTTTTGTCGATCTTTTGCCGCAACTAGATATATTTTCTCATTAGTTCTTGCTACTACATCCTTGGGGGCTAGTTCTCTTTGTCCCACTTCTCCCCAACAAACAAGGGGTTCTACATTTCCTTCCATATAACATTTCGTATGGCGCCATTTGAATACTACTTTGGTAGCTATTATTGTATGAGAACTCTACTAGTGGTAAATGGTCATCCCAGTTTCCCCCAAATTCCAACACACATGCTCTTAGCATATAAACCAATGTTTGTATGGTTCTTTCTGATTGGCCAACAGTTTGAGGATGGTATGCGGTACTCAAGTGTAATTTGGTACCCATATCTTCATGGAACTTTTTCCAATAACGAGAAATAAATCTGGCGTCACGATCTGAAACGATAGACACAATTACTTCATGGCGAGAAACTATTTCATTCACATATATTTCCTCCATCCTTTCTGACGAGTAAGTCTCCCGTATGGGTAAGAAATGAGCACTTTTCGTGGAGACGATCGACAACAACCCAAATAGTGTCATGACCTTTCTTTTTTTGGGAAGTTTGGTCACAAAATCCATAGTTATGTTTTCCCAATGGTTGCAATTTCCCATACGACCTCTGATGTTCCGCTTTCATTTGTGAGCATGTTAAGCATTTGGATACATACTTAGCAATGTCGCGTTTCATTCTCGGCCACCAATAATTTTCTTTCAGATCTCGATACATTTTGGTGGCTCCCGGGTGAATTGAGTAGAAGGACTTGTGCGCTTCTTCTAATAATAGAGTCTTTACATCACAGTGGCATGGTATCCAAGTCCGGCCATACCTTCTTTTCATTCCGCTTGCATTCGTTTCAAGCTTGTCGATGAATCCTTTCGTCATTTAGCCTTTTTGATCATTCGCATTCAACGATTTAGTTTGAGCTTCCTTTATTGCTTCGATAAGGTTAGGTGTAACTATCATTCTCATTGATTTTACTCGGAATGGCGGCGGATATTCCTTTCGGCTTAAAGCGTCTGCTACGACATTAGCCTTACCTGGATGGTAAAGAATGTCGCAATCATAATCTTTAATCAATTCTAGCCATCTTCTTTGTCTCATATTAAGGTCTTTTTATTCGAAGAAGTATTTTGTGATCTGAGTAGATTGTACATTTCGTTCCGTACAAATAGTGCATCTAAATCTTCAATGCAAAAACCACGGCTGCCAACTCTAAACCATGAGTCGGATAACTGCCTTCATGCTGTTTAAGTTGCCTTGAAGCATAAGCAATGACCTTTCCTCATTGCATTAAGACACACCCTAACCCTTGGTGTGAAGCATCTGTGTATACTACCAAATCTTCCATTCCTTCTGGTAAGGTTAACACTGGTGAACTTGACAATTTTTCTTTTAGCATTTGAAAAGCCTTCTCTTGTTCGAGACCCCATGAAAATTTATCTTCTTTCTTTGTTAATCTAGTTAAAGGCAAGGCTATTTTAGAGAAATCTTGAATAAATCTCCTATAATAGCCAACTAAGCCTAGAAAACTTCGTGCTTCATTAACATTCTTTGGGGGTAACCATTTAATCACAGCCTCTACTTTAGATGGATCTACTGAAATTCATTTCTCATTAATCACATGGCCCAAGAATTGCACTTCTCTGAGCCAGAATGCACATTTAGAAAACTTAGCGTATAACCTTTCCTTACGGAGTGTCTCAAGTACTTCTCGTAGGTGATGAGCATGTTCTAACTCACTTTGAGAGTATACCAGAATATCGTCTATAAACACCATTACAAACTTGTCTAACATATTTCGACATACTCTATTCATCAAATCCATGAATGCAGCCGGAGCATTAGTTAACCCAAAAGACACTACTAAAAACTCATAGTGTCCGTAACGAGTTCTAAACGCGGTCTTAGCTACATCTACTTCCCTTACCCGTACCTGGTGATATCCCGAACGCAAGTCAATTTTTGAAAACCAACTTGCCAATTGTAGTTGATCGAAGAGATCATCTATTCTTTGTAAGGGATATCGATTCTTTATCCTGAGTTTATTAAGCTCGCGATAGTTGATACACATACGCATCGAACCATCTTTCTTTTTTACAAACAAGACTGGTGCCCCCCAAGGAGATACACTAGGACGTATAAATCCTTTATCTAAAAGTTCTTGCAATTGAACCATTAATTCCCGTACTTCAGTGGGTGCCAATCGATAAGGAGCTTTGCCTACGGGTTTACCGTTTGGTTCTTATTCAATCCGGAATTCTAATTCTCGCTCCGGTGGAAGGCCTGACAAATCATCCGGAAATACATCCGGATATTCATTCACAATTCTTGTGTTTTCTATTTTTGAAATAGCTTGCTTAGTATCAACTACATAGGCTAAAAAGGCTTTACTTCCATTTCGTACATACTTAACTGCTTCAACAATGGTGCATAATTTAGTCTCTACTCTTCTTTCTCCATAAATGCTTACCCACTTCCCTTTAGGAGACATAACATGTATGATCTTGCTTTCACACAAAATTTCCGCATGGTGAAGGGATAACCAATCCATACCTATCACCTCCTTGAATTCTCCCAAAACCATGGGAATAAGATCGATATCAAATTCTTCATCCTCTATAGTGATCTTACACTTTCTACATATCTCATGTAACAAATAACTTTTGCAATCGGCTATTTCTACATCTAGAGGTATGGGCATTCTTTCTGTTACAAATGAGGGGAATGTATAATTTCACTTGACACAAATGACCTACCAGCTCCCGTATCAAATAATACATATGTTGGTATAGAGTTTAGCATAAATATACCTGATACAACATTCGGGTGTGTCTTTGCCTCTTCCGTCGAAATTTGGAACATTCTGCCTTTGGCTTTGATGGGTTCTTCCTTCTTTCCTTATTTTCTTGTTCCTTGTTTGATTTTTGGGCATTCAGCTTTCACATGACCTGACTCATTACAGTTGTAACATACCCACTTAGGATTAAGACAATTGTAGTATGGATGTCCTTCTTGACCACAATTATAGCATCCCCTTCTTTCCATTAAGCATTCACCCGAGTGAAGTTTTCCACATGTCTTACATCGTGGAAATCCTCCTTTCGGGGTTTCCTTCTTACTATGATCTTGAATCTTGGGCCTTTTTGAAGTGCCTTGAGTTGACCCCTTTTCAATTTGTCTTTTCTCCCCTCACTCTTCTTGCCTCTTCAATTCGATCTCCCTATCCCTTGCCAATTAATGAGCTCATTTAAAGTTTCACATTTAGAAGGGGTGATGAACTCTCTGTACTCGGCCTTTAACATATCATGATAACGATTAATCTTCATCCTTTCCGTTCTTGTGAATTCCTTACAAAACTTCATCTTGTCAAGGAAAACGTTTGTAATTTCATCGATTGTTTCATTCTTTTGTCGAAGACAGAGAAAGTCTTCTTAAATCCGATCTACACATATTTCAAGAACGGTTCTTTAAATTCTTGCCATGTTATAGTTTGTAGCTTATCCTCACCTATCTCCTTACTATATGCATCCCACCAATCCTTCGCTTGTCGTTGAAGTTGCCCTGTGGCAAACATCACTTGATCTTCCTTTTCACAATGGCTTCGAATGAACACCCCTTCTATGTTGGAGATCCATCTTTGACATTCTATGGGATCTATTTCCCCATTATAAGATGCAGGTTTACATGCCATGAATTCCTTGTACGTACATCAACGTGCTTCTTTCTTGCCTTGTATTCCACTTATCATTTCCTTCAGTTTGTCTATCTTGCTGGTCATCATAGTCTCTACTATGTTTAGCACTTGACTTTCTACTTCTTGTGCTATACGAGGGATGTTTGCATCAAGTGTCTTTACTACATCATCTGCAATCAGTTTATTTAATTCATCCTGACTTATTTGTTCCGTAGCGTTTGAACCCCCTTACAATTACATACTTATGTTAGATATCATACTATTCATTCATATGTATGTATACATCTATATACATATATCATTCTATACGTTGCCAAATCTCAATTCTCATTCTTGTAAGTTACGAGTTCAATTAATTCTTATCGCAACATTCTTGACGTACCAGTGACAATATACTTCCGTTCGTGCATTCAACTTTCTTATTCATTCGTACATTCGTTATATACATAGGTTAACTAGCTTGCCATCATGGTTTCATTTACATTCTGGTGCCCTTTCTAAAATTTAACGAGGGATTGGAACTCGTTTAAAAGTTTTAACATAATAAAATAATGAATCAGCGACATACTTCAGTGGCTAGCGTCGGCGACGGCTCATCACCGCATCGCCGACGCACTCTAGAAAGTTGCGTCAGTATGATTCTTGCATAGACAGTGTATTAGAGCGTCGGAACAAGGGAGGGCCGTTGGCGACACATAAGGAGCCCGTCGCTGACGCCTTGCCAGATCTCTCTGACGCTGCAGATTTTTGTTTCAGCCATTTTGTCCGATACCTAACCTTTTTCCCAGCCGAAACCATTTCATAACATCTCGTGACTTCCCTAGTCATAACATTATGTTAAATCCCTATAACCCCTTCCCGTTTTAACGTCTATAAACAAGAACATTAAAATTTCTTAAGAATACTTACTAGTATTATGCCTCGGAACGAACACACTTTTGCATGAGCTCTCGATTTGAGTTCAAGTACACTAACTTTAGCACTTGAATCCCTCAAACCTTGGCTCAGATACCAACTTGTAAGCTCCATAATTCCATACAAGATCAAGACGCCAAGATTTAACAAAGACGTTTCCTTCTACACATAAAATTTGACCAAAATACCCCTATAACGAGATTTAGCAATCGTCATCGTTAAAAGTCTTTTAATACCATTTGACCAAACTACCATACCACAAATATCAACTTAATTCACTTACAAAAGACACAAGCATAAGTTCATATTTTTATAATCCAAAAAGTTTATGACCCGTTTGGCCTTCAAAACATAACCGGAAACGTATAAGAGTAACAAGGTGTGTTCGATCCGAGCTTCGCTTGCCTTAAAGGTCAAATTTACCTACATCACATTCACAAATCAATATTAACTCACTTTTAATTTCATATCACTAGATTACACAATCGTATTATTCATCCGTTATGAAGTCTTTCATTCGTTGACCCGTTTGAAACGGATCACATTCATAATCATACTTCTACTCACTTGTCCGTATATGACATTTTAAATTTACAACTTAAACATAGATTAAACATAATAAGAACATCACCAATACTAGTAAGTGAAAGAACTTACCTTTGTCCTGTTTTGATGGTGATTCGGAATGGCTCGCACCTTCTTCTTTCACTCCTAAAATGTCAAATTCAACATGCTTAAATCTTATGTTTTCAACTCATTCTTTTATTGACATAGCATATTAGTAATTCGTTACATTTTTGACATAAGTTAATTAGTACCATAACTACATTTGATTATTGAAATCACATAAAACCTTTATTCTAAGTATTTCATCAAACACTTGGTGTGCGTATCAAGATCAAAGCAAAAGGTACAAGCATTCTATGCACATTCTTCCTACTTCATTACATTCATAATTGATCAAATTCACACAATGGTCAATATTTAACACATAATCATCTAACTAATGCTCTACTACAATCAATTTTACATTAACACTATATAAATTTGCACTAACATGACCATCATTCATCATCCTAGTTCTATCACAAAGGGTTTCATCATGAACCATAATTATAATAAAAAATTCAAGTACATTTCATCTTCTATATAATGATTATATCAATTATTCATACTAAGTTTATCTAATTCCATAGATTGTTTGTAACCCACTTATGAAACTTCATCAAATCTCAAAATTTAACTTACCTCTTGTTAGACTAGTTGAGATGACTAAGATTAAGTGCTCATGCAGAGAGAGTGGCCTTGAATTCCTTCTTGATTCTTTGATTTTTTGTAAAAATGAAGTTTTTCTTCTTCTTGGTCTTGCCCTGTACGCCACACACATCTGATGTATGTGTGGTGTGTGAAGTTTTTATGTTTATTAATCCAACCTTTCTTCTATTACCTCTTTTGGCCCCTCTAGTAATTATATTTAGCACCTTTTAACTTATACACTAATCATAGTCATGTTTCTAGTTATTATTTGTGGCACCTTCTAATAACATATAAATAACTAGTCATATTTAAAACTTGGGGTGTTACATATGAGCCATAAGGGCTAAATCGTCATTTATTGACATAATTCAAGGACCTGCTTGTAAACTCAGTTTATAATCTGATTTAACATCCCAAATAATCCTAATTATAATATTACATCATTAGAAAACTTATTTTCAAGTTCATTATCATTAAAAACCTAGTTTTATGCAAAAGGGCATTTTAGTAAAAAATGGCATAATTACCGAACTTGCGCATAAACTCAGATTCTGATTATGATCATGTAATATAACCTCAGAGGGTTATGCTACAATATATTACGACCATAATGCAACTTTAGATTAGTAGGTAACTGATCTAAATCGGGTCAGAGTCGAAAGTCAAAGCAAAAGTCAAACTTCACGACTTTCGGTTGTGAACTAACCTTAGAACTGAAATTGACGAGCCGAACCTGTTCTTACATGTTCTAATAATTATTACCAACTTATTTAAGTGTCAAAACAGGTTTCATAACATTTGTAAGATTAATTTATGATTTTTCTAAAAAATGACCTGTTTGACTGTTTAATATCATAACTTTGACCCGTCAATTGGTCTAGCAAACTTGATCTTTAGAAGGTGCCCTTTATAAGGACTAACACCTACCTTATTACGATCACTTAGCCATGTTCGTTACGAACAATGGCTGGACCATAATGGTCTTAACCGAAAGTTAAAGCGTTTTCCGTAAAACGCTTGACTTTTGGCTATAAAAGCCTGTAAACGAAAATTCACAAGGAAGGAACACTTACAAGAGGTTCCTAGAATGCAAGAGAACTAAGTTGGATGCTCCTTTTAGTTAGGAACTTCCAAAGGAGGGAGGAGAGTTATGAATAAGAAAGGTGCAAGTTAAAATGGTGGACTTGGACACCTATTTATAGTTGGAGAACTTAAAGGAGGTGATGCCAGGTGTTTATGGATGTAAGAGGAAGCTTACAAGTGTCCTAAAACGTGGCATAGCTGATTGAGAGTCCATAGTTTTGAAAAAAATGGTTTTTGGCAATATGTGTGGAGGCCAAGCAAACTTTCTGCAAACACAGGCTTCTCGCGCCCCGCGAGCGCCCCTTAGGCAGATTTGAAGTTTGCCACTTTTACTCCGATGTCACTCAGAGGCTGGGCATGTTGACACAACGGTCACTCAGAGGCCAAGTTTTAGCATGTTGACACTAATCTCCTTCACAATCATCATTCACACTATCCCAATCCTCAATCTCTACATTGTCTCCACATGATGTAGAATAATCAAAATTATTCACACATTTAAATTCAGGAATAACTTCTTTAAAAGTTCTTGTTCCAACATTTGTTTCAACCTCAGCTTGTTTCCCAAACCTAGAATAATCTAAGTCTGCCTCATCTTCTTCATAAGGAGGCATACTAGTATAATTATCACTAAACGGTGGAGGAACCTTTTAAACCCAACCCAAGGTTTTCTCCCCTTTAATTGCCTATCTATTATATTTTTAACCAAGGCACTAGATTTTGCATTATTTTGATATAAATTTAGCACTATCAAATTTAACCTCTACCTTTTTAAGCTCATTAGTTAACTCTTCAGTTTTCAATTGAGCATCGCGATACACACACCTTGTCTGACTTAGGTCATTGTGCAACTTGTTGATATCGCTTTTCTGAGATTCCACCTTGTTTTTTGAAATTTTATTGTTCTTAAACAAGTAGTAATTTGAAGTTTTAAGGTCATCTAATTCCCTAATTAGACTAGCATTTTAATTTTTGTAAATTTTGATTCCACTTCTGCATTTTTGTGAGCAAAGATTAATTATTACATTAGGAGTTGCAAGTGAATCATCATCTATTTTAGCTCTAGATGCATGTTTAGAATTCGAAGCTTGTAGCTTATCTGTATATCCTGCTTTCTCTTGTATTATCATTTCCTTCAAAACCTTTATTAATGCCAGCCACATTTGCTTGGCAAATCTACAGTGCTTATAACCTTGAGTAATATCCTTAGTTAACGAGGCTAATCTTCTAAAGAATAATGCCTTTGAAGCTTTGGTTTTACAGTTCTCTTTTCGTTGTCGGCTATGTAAGTTGGATAGCAAGGTCCTCTTAGTATAGATTTCCAAATCGTTGGATAAGAGAACTTGACATGTTGTTCATACTTCCATTTCCACGTATAGAATACTTTTTGAATCAAAACTCATCAATCAGATTTGAAGCCCGAAAATCAATTAGTAACCCGAGAAGAAACAAACTCTAAGAAACACGAAACAATCCGAGAGAGTTTGCTAACTTAAACAATTCACAGATGTATGAACTCACTTCTAATACCTCACCTCAAAACATGTCAAAACTGATCACAAAAATTATTATATTTTTATATACTTATTTTGTGTTAAACTACTATTATTTTTCTTATTTAAGTTTTTGTTTTTTCTTATAACCATTATTATTTAACTTATTTAAAAAAAACAATAAACCTTAATAACTAGAATTCTAAACTTCAGTTCAAAGCAACAAATTAACCTAATATTAATTATTAATGCCACACCATTTTACCCTATTTTTTAAAACAAAATTGCCGCCTCAAAAGACTTCTTCTGTATCACCCGATAACCAGTACACAACCAAACCCTACTATTTAAAAAATATTCAGTCGTCGCTCTTAATTACCGTTACTACCTTATTCTTTTAAACATAATCACACAAAACATATCATGGTTGTTAGGGATGGCGGAGGTGGATGGGGATGGTCGAGTGAAGGGTGGCAGGTTATTGGTGGTGGTCGGAGATGGCTAGATGTGCAAGACATGGTGATGATTATGTAACAGTGGAGGTGAGTGGTGTTGGATGGGTCAGAGGAGTAGTGATGCGATGATGATGTTGGAGGTGGTGGCTAGTGGTGTTCTAGTGTTACGGTGATATGAAAGTGTTACGATGATGGAGACGATGATGGTGGGTTTACAATGGCGTTAGATGGTGGTACAAGGTGAGTCTGACGATGGTGTTATGTGAGGTAGATGGTGAAGGAGATTCAACGGTGAAGGGTGTTGGTTCAGTTTTCTGGTGGTGATGTGACCAAGATGAAGATGCAAGTGGTAGCTACAACTCGAGAACCCAAGGAATTCGTAAACTCCAAAACACACAAACTGTCTTTCTCGAGAATGGATCATCAAATCCTTAGAACCCGAAAACAGTTCAAGATCCCACAAATATGAAGCAATTCGAGAACTCAATTAGTTTGGAAATAGATTGAATCATGGAAACTAAGGAAATGTGACTCAGTTGTCACAAGTGTGAACTCAAGGTGCATTGAGCTGTTTTTAGTAAGTCCATGTCACCTACGTGATCACATGTTTTTCGTTATTATCTATCATAGTTAGTTAAGAAATAATGGGTAGGTGGTGTCCCCACAACCCAAGTAATCGGTAGG
Source organism: Scalesia atractyloides (assembly GCA_947069175.1). Lineage (NCBI taxonomy): Eukaryota > Viridiplantae > Streptophyta > Magnoliopsida > Asterales > Asteraceae > Scalesia > Scalesia atractyloides. Next base: position 38,954,591 of record CAMTDV010000001.1, read on the forward strand.
TTGTTGAGCATTTTATGACTTCCTTCTACTAATTATATGTTAATGGGTGAAACAGTTTCATTCTATGATCAATTCAAAGTAATCAAAATTCTTTGAGTTCTCAATTGTTCTTGTGTACAATCCTTGATTTACCAACAATTTTGGTATGGCTCTTGATCAATCTTGTTACTTCCATCCAAAAAACAAACCTTCTTTACCATGGCTGATAATTGTTCCCTTCCAAACCTGCGTTGTTGTTTTGATTCCTGTGTTTAAAGGAGATGACAATGAACATTGGAGCGTTAGGATGAAGACCATTCTTAAGTCTCGTGACTTATGGGATGTGGTCTATCTTGGTGTCACTACCATCATCGATACCACTTCTGAACATCGAGAAGCCAAGAAAAAAGATGTCATGGCTATGTCAATCATTCAACAGGGGGTCCATGATCACCTTTTTTTCCAGAATCGTTGCATCAGACCGATTAAGGATACATGGGATACACTGCGGGTCGAGTTTCATGGAGATTCAACACTTCAGTCGGTGAAACATTAATGGTTTGGTCTAGATTTTGAGAATCTCACAATGAACGACGATGAGGTTATGGTGACTATTTTTCTCGTGTTATGGATACGATAGGCCGACAACAATCGTATGGCGAAGAGTTAACAGACAAAAAGTTGTTGAAAAATTACTACGAACCCTTTCAACAAAATATGACTATGTCATACCTTCCATCGAAGTGGTGCATGAGTTAGCCGAGGTCTCTCTGATAAAACTTATGGGGATCTTACTGTCCCAAGAGGAACGACTCAACAGTCAGATTACTACTAATGTTATACCAAAAAAAACTGAACTCCCATATTAGTAGGCTCTTCATGTTGCCCATGATCAGGCCAAAGCCATTCATCGGGGTCGGGCTTGTGGATCTCCACGTGGACGAGGAACTGGAAGGGGTCATGGCACTTTAGACCAGAGTAAAGTACCTCTCTAATATATGTGTAAGAAATATGGACCCTTAAAAAGGGAATGCTGGAACAACACTAAAGAACCACAAGTGAATGTGGCCGAAAATGATGAAAACCTAGAAGTGCAAGATGATGAAACACCACACCTGGTGCTTCCTCTCCATAAAGAAGAACCACATGATCAATTAGCCTTAATGACCTTAGCTGAACAATGTAGCAACAAGGCACATATATGGATCATCGATTTGGGATGTTCGAACCACAGGACGGGGTTACGATCAAGTTTCACAATGCTGGATGAAAGCTTCAAGGTTGGTGTGCAACTGGGTGATCGGAAAATGATATCTGTTGAAGGAAAGGGAACCGTCAAGATGCATGTTGGACATAATATGTACAAGATGCTTTGAAGATGTTTACTATGCACCCAAGTTGGAGTACAACTTATTGAGTGTGGGGCAACTTATGAGAAAGCATTGTTGCTAAAAATATGTTTTGTGGTAAATGCCATGAACCTACTCACTGTAATGGAAAGCACTAAGCCAGGCTCTAACGGCATTGTAGGTATGGTCATCTAAACTTTGAAAGTTTGAAACAATTACATAACAAAGAGATGGTAGAGGGTCTTCCCAAAATAAGTCTTGCCTACATTTTGAGGCTTGTCTACTTGGGAAGCAAGCTAGGAAACCATTTAACTCAAGTTCATGGCATGCCAAGACCGAACTAGGACTTGTACACACTTACTTGTGTAGAGCGATGCAAACACCTAGCTTGGGAAACAACTTGTATTATCCCCACTTTGTGGATGACCTTACACGATTATGCTATGCGGGGTGTATTTCTTGAATAAAAAAATGAGGCCTTCGAGAAATTTAAATGCTTCAAGGAAATGATTGAAAATGAGTGTAACGCGACCATCAAGGTTCTTCGTTCCGACAGAGGCGGGGATTATGCTCACAAAAGTTTAATAATCTATATGAACTTGTTGGGATCAAGAGAAAATTTATTTCAGCTATACACCCCTCAGCATAACGGGGTGGTGGAACAGAAAAACTGGACGATTATGAATCGTACAAGGAGCATGCTTAGAGTAAAAGAGCTACCAAATTATCTATGGGCTGAAGCAGTTTCAACTGTTGTCTATACAATGAATAGGTCCCTACCAAAGCACTAGTTAATCAAACTCCTCTTCATGCTTGATCAGGTTTGAAACCTTCTGTTCACCATATGAGAATCTTTGGGTCTATTGTCTTTGGTACAGTTCCTTCCCAACTGAGAAGAAAATTAGACAGCAGATCAGCAAAACCTGTTCTTATAGGGTATTCAAATGATGTAGAAGGGATCTAACGGGTCTACACTCGAAGCACCAAGAAGATTAGCATGAAGAGGATGTAGACTTCTTGGAAGATGCGAATTGGGATTGGAGTGCAAGAAAGTCAAGTACTAGTTCTGACCCACTTACCAACTCATTAACTCATTTCCCATTGAAGTGACCCCCATTGAAGTGACTACAACTAATCCTAGTCCTACACCTATATCTAGTGTACAACCTAATGATGTTAGTGCATTATTCGTGTGACTATAGTAGAAATCTAACTATCATGTAAAGTCAAGTGTCTTGAGTCTGTAATATAACGGACAGAGGTTTCACTAAGTATAGTTAGGAGTGGTTAGGATGAACTAGGTTTCGGTACGGTGTGTAGAAAGCGGGAATGATCGGAGATGATGTCATCATTTAATATGATGACATCAAAATTATGACATCATCATTTACGCATCATAAATCTACATATGCATGCATGTAAAGGTATCTCTCATGTACAAAAGAAAGAAAGATAAATGTTCCTATGCATGGAAGAAGGAAAACTCATTCGTACGAAATTATGATTCAGATTCGTACGGATGTGAGGGACTTGGTTCGTACGGACTTGAGCAACTATGAATACCATGGATCACCCCTTCACGACACACCTCCACACAAGATCACAACCTTCAAGACATTCATACGGATCAAGTTGTTTAGTGTCGTATACATCGAAATTATGTCCAGTTGTCGTTTGCTACGTAATAAACAAGAAATGGTTATATTTACGATTACGTGTTCACGATTATGCTTTGTTTTACGAATTCTTTATATCTGAACACAATCAACAAGATTCAGGAATTGAAGACTTCTCTTCTACTCATTTTCTCATTTTTTATCATTTCTCATAGTTTTAACCGTAAAAAAGGACTGAATTTTTCAAGGATTCCAAAAAATACATTTTTTTAACAAAACCTCTGAAAAATTGGACCAAAATTCAATCGGAATCATGATTAAAAGGCTGAAAAACGAGAAAACTTGAATTTTCATCCTCGCAAGATGGAAAATGTTCGTACGAACTAAGTACCTTCATACGAACGTAAAAATTTTCAATTAACAACTTTACCTTCATACGAAGATAAACTTAAAAAATGTTTATCATTACTACCTTCGCACGGACGCAATCAAGATTTTTTTGTTTTCTTGTCTTAGTGCACGAGGGTACCTCCTATGACATTTGTACATTTTTAGTCATCGAACAATTCTGAAACATTTTCGTATTTAATAAAATCTTGTGTTTTATTCGCGAGGATGTATAGTTATCAATCATTATACAATATCGGACATTTTTATTCAATAAAATCTTGCATTTGATTGGTAAGAATGCAAAAATGTCAATCATTGCGCAAATTCGGTCATTTTCATGTTCGATAAAGTTTTATACTTTATTTACAAAACGTGTAACCGTACAATCGAACAAACTGACATCCACGACATTTGCAGACAATAACGCCTTTATATAACATAAATATTAGGTAAAAAGGGGTTAAAATGACAAAACGTGACAATACAAGTCTAGGGGCCAAAATTGTCAAAAAAAAGTTTGCTTCATCACCAAGTTTGGCCACCTATCTCCAATTTTTGACACCTTTCACTTATTTTACCACACTTGATTTGGTATTAACACATGTTAGGACACTAATCCACACTTGGTAACCCTTGTCATCACTTCTTGATCCTAACACACTATAAATACCATTTGATTAATCTATTTTTTCACACCACTTCAAAACACTTCAAAGCAAATTGTGAAGTTCTTCTTTCTATCCTTCTTGAAGCTTGTTTGCAGCCTTTGGAAGCGTCCTATCTTGAGTTCTGAAAGTGTTCTTCAACACAAGTAAGAACTCTTCCTAGTTCTTTCATTATTTTAGCTATTATGAGCTAAAAATCAAACAGTTTGGCTTCCAGTTTGACTTTCGATTCTGACCATTTTTGTCAAGTCAAAGTTCAAATTGAACTTTGAACGTGATTGTAATCATGAAGGTATTAATCCCTTGCGATTGCACCTTCTGATTACCACGTTTAGTAGGCGAGATGACGAGTCAAAGTTTTACGAGTGATGACATTCCAATCAATTAACAAGCCGAACCCCTTCAAGCCATTCCAATCACCCAAGTGGCACCCAACCCAGCATACCCAAACAAGAAACCCTACATAGGTCCCCACCCTCAATGCAACACCTGCCATTATCACCACCAACCTACCTTAACTTGCCGACTGTGTGCCAATTGTGGGTGTTATGGTCATTTGACTAACACTTGCCGCGCTCCTAAAAACTATGCTCCACATCTTGCCCAAAACATGACCCAACCCTACCAACAGCCGAACTATTCCATGGTACCTTATGTTAGAGCTCGTTTCAATTGTGGAGATCCTACCCACTTCAAAAACACGTGCCCTAGGTTTGTTAATATCATTAACGCTCAAGTCCAAGCAAACCCAGTTAACCAAGCGAATCAGGCAAACCCAGTACCCCCACCAGCAAGAGGGAGAGCCTACAACATCAACGCAAACCCAATTGAGGTCAACGACGGTGCAAACAAACAACCGAACTAGCCTTTCTCCCATTATGAAGACTCAAGACTCTACTTCAGTTGTTTATTTTATTTTTATTTCTAATCCAAGATTTAATAGATTCCATTTCTTGTTTTGACAATTCAGGTTACCATTATTTTCAATTTGGTTAATAATGTATAAAAATTTTATTTACGCCATCAAAGCAATTTATATCATGCTGTGCCAATTTGTTTCATTACATGTCTCTATTCATCGATTAAATTTCATGTTATCATACATCACGACGAACCCCGTCTCATCATTTAGAGAAGTTGAGTCGTGTCTCACTTTTTCATAGACTGACCACTTCTTCGTAATACACGAAAGAGGAGCCGCTGTCATTCAGTCTTGTATCCCTCAGATTTGAGACTCAAGCATTGGCTGTTGTGTTTGTTTATGTTTTGTAGATTTTAGGATGAGTCACATAGAACTAATCGTGACGTGATGACAAAGCCAATAAAAATTTGACAAGGATATGGTGGATACGCCGCAAGTACTTCCTATATATAAGTATTCTTGTCAGGTGATCAAAAGCATTGTTAGACGGTTATGAGAAGTTCCGTGTAGTAGTATAAATCTTAATTTGGATAACGATGTGGTTGAAGACTTCGTTTTGTGATGTAACTTTATCTTTTCGACGATTCGATTTTCTCGAAACCCTTTATCATGAGACCATATCTAGTTAGTCATCTCCGAATTGCAACTCTTTTCACTTCTATGCCTCAGGCATCAAAAAGCGATTCCTGTAACAGGGTATTCAACCCTTACTAGGAACGTTACCGCCTCAATCGAAATTTAAACATCACCCTGACCTGGTTATGTATACCCTTAGCGTCATCTCAGATCGAGATGGGCATTTTACTTCCCGAACATGGCAAGTCGTGCAATCAGCGTTAGGCACTCACTCAGACCCTAGCACCGCACTATGTTTAACCTTTTAAATACTCAAGAGAGTTGGTCCTGTAGCTTATAAGCTTGACCTACTTGAAGAACTCAGCAAGATTCATCCCACGTTCCATGTAACCAACTTGAAAAAATGCCTTGCTGACGAAAACCTCCAGATACCGCTAGAAGATATTCAAATTGATGAGTCGTTGCATTTTCTAGAGCGACCTGTAGAAATCATGGACTTCGGTGAAAAATGTTTAAGACGAAGTCGAATTCCGATAGTCAGGGTGCGTTGGGAGTCAAGACGAGGACCTGAGTTTACTTAGGAACGCGAAGACTCAATGCGCGAAAAAAATATCCTCATCTCTTCCAAGAAAAACCTAACACTACTTAAATTTCGGGACGAAATTTCTAAAAGTAAGGGATACTGTAACATTTGTCATAAAACAGGCTCTAAAAATCCGCTCCATTTTTTTGTAATTCAAACATACGTATGATTTTCGTTACGCATTTATTTTAAAAGTTTAAATTTTGTTATATTGTCAACAGTATTAAATAACAAATAAAATAATAAAGTTAGAATAATAATGTAATAAGTAAAATATATATAACAAAAATAAAATAACCAAAATATAATAATGTGTGTTATGTGTGTTGGTTGGGTGTAGACTGCGGGTATCGAACCCGCGTCTCCACCCAACCAACACACACAACACACAACGACACTACACACACGTATCTGAAATAAGCCCAAATCAACTAAATTTCATATTGAAACTACACTCTAAAACCATTTCAAAACAACCGCCTGTAAACGGCTGTAACTCCCAAATCGACCATCAATTTCCGTTTCAATTTCAAATTAAACCGAAGAAACTGTTTTAGAAACATGTGTTAATACTCAATCATGGTTGATTTGGTTATGTAATCATGGTGGCATTTAAAGTTTTGACCTAAATCTTTTAAAACCGAAAACCAAACTCAAGCCAGCTCTTGTCTATAAATAGTGACCCTATAATCCATTTAGAACTTGTGAGTCCCAAAACGTATTCGGATCACAGTGGTTGATTGTTATCACTCAAACAATATGGTTTAGTTGTTTGAATGTGCAAATACTAAGAAAAACCAAGCAAAGAAGATGAAGAATCTTGTATGGATCAAACAACTAGTGTTGTATATGAAATCCAAATAACATGTAATCAATAACAACACCTGGATATTCGGATGTAAGCACAATAGCAAAAATCACAACACAAGAAGATCACCAAAATCTGTCCAAGAAACTTTGACATACATTCATTGAACCAAGTATTTATACAAACTGATCACCCAGCGTATTTATTAAATACACTGGGCAATTAAATACGCGCGTACATATGAGTTTCACAATATTGCACTTTTGACCCTTTTGATTGTCTAACTATTTCAGAATCAGCTCAAACTATGGTTTATCAAGTACCAACGTTCTCCAAAAGTTCTAACAATATCCCCCTAGACTGTTGCATGCTTGATTTTCTTCAATCTTGTTTCCGAGCTTCAGGTTCTGCGGCCGGTTCTTCTGTTTGTGGTTCTGTTGCTGCATTAATTGTTTGTTTGATAAAAGCTTCACTAATGGTTGGATGGGCCTCCATTGTGACTTCATATGTGGATGAAGTCGGAGGTGGTTGAATGATCTGGACGTCTGAATCTGGAGATGGATCTTTGGTTGGAGGAGAGGATGATTCTTGCTCAGCTGCTTTCTTCTTGCTGGACGCTTCTTTTTCCTTTTTCGCTTCCATTCTAAGCAAGAGTTCCATTACTTCAATCTTTCGAGCTCTTGCGCGCTCGACTGCCCTCTGAAAGAGCATTCCCTCCTCAAGATATTCATTTCTGGCCCCAACGTTTATCTTATGTCCGTACAAGATATTCATGTCGGAAAGACAGAACATAAGAACATCTGTAGGGTCCAGAATGCGAATGTCTTCATTTGAATTAGACCTTATGACTGCCTCACCTGTTTTGCCGTCATAGAACCACTTCTTGAAATTGGTGAGCATCACAGGTTGTTCTAGAGGAAGCTTCACCATGGTAACCACCTTTGCTGGATTTATAACCCATGTTATCTTTCCCTTACCGGTGAACGGATCCTTGGTGGTTTTAGACACACGTTTTCTGGGGCGCTGAGGCTTGAACACTGAAAATCCTCGCAAGCATTCTCTTTGTATTATCTTTCTAAATCTCCGCTAATGCTGCTGTTTGTCGTCAGCTCATGCTTCCTAAGCTCTCGTATGTCCCATGTGGGCAAGCTTTGCATATTGTGAGCGCTTCGAAATTATTGAATCACTCCACCTCTTCGTTTTACCACGAACCAACCGGTCAGATTGTAGTACTTCCAACTAATGATTTTATCAGTAATATCAGTTTTGTCAACTGTGATTACCTGATAAAAGTCAGGCATTTTCGCTCTCTCCTTTTTAAACCACTCTGGATGTTGTGGTTCAAATTCATCCCCCCCCATCCGTTTCATACACCACATCTTCTTCCAACCCCATTCTAGGAACTTTGCAGGCATTTCTGCTTTATCAACTTCCTCTTCGTCGCTGTCGTCATCAAGGCTAACATCAACCACTGATAAAAGACGCTTTTTCTTCTTTTCGGCTTTGTCTGCTTTCTTTTTCTACTCTCTTTCCCTGAATAAGTCAAAGTTGAAGATATCTTCGTTCGAGTACTTTGGCTTTCTGTTTGTAGCACCATATAGCTCTTGTACCATTTCATGAAGCTTCTCCATCCCTTCTTGTTGAAATCTAATAAATTCTGTTTGCTTAGCAACGTATGCATGCAGTTCTTTGTTCTTCAATCTTTGTTCTTTCAACTTTCTCTTGAGAACATCAGTGGCATTGACTTTGTTCTTCAACAGACAGAATTCCTTAGCAGAAATGAGCGATTTCCTTAGATAGGCGGTTGTGAAGTTCTTGAAAAGGTCTGGGTCGAGAGACAACTTGCTGACGAGGAGGTTGAGCCGATACTGGAGGTTTGGGCGGAACGCTCGCAGATGATCCTTCTCCTGATTTTCTCTTCTTTGTCTCTGCAGCCTCGCTTGGAGAAGGCTCCAGTGGATTAGCAAAAAGTCCCTCCATGAATCTATCCAATTGTTCTTGCTCTGATGTAACAACCTCAGGGGTTTCAGATGCAGTTATTTCCCTTCTCTTCATTCTCATATCCCGTTTCTCAGCCTCCGCGACCGCATTGATGGCTTGCATTCTTTCAATCTCTTCCGTATTCGGTCCAGCGCGAATGCTATCAGCCATGATTCACTCTGGGTTTGGCGCATCTTTCTTGCTCTTCTTCCTTGACGGTTCCTCTTCTACCACTTTATTTCCTTTTTCCTTGCGCTTATGTACCAGTGGAATTTCTTCTTCTACCTCAGCTTCTTCATCAACATCAACTGAATGACTTCCGCCTTCTCTGCCTTTCCTTGTCTTTTCTCGATATTTGTTGTAAGCAGCGCGAACAACTGGAAGTCTTTCTTCACGATACATCCAGTGGTGCAACATCACCCATTCTTTGGTTTTTAACTCAGTAGTCTGCCTTCCTTTTGGTAGTTGAAACTGATACGTGTATCCATCATGTGGCAGGTTTCGATGCTGATCATCAATGAGCAATTACACGAATCTAGGATACATCGCCCATGCACCTTTATTTACGTTGTCAATCATGCAATAAAAAATCAATCCAGAAATGTTGAACGGTTGGTTTGTACACAGATTCAGCATAGCCGCGGACCACTCTAAATTCAAACCATCATAACCACCCTTTCGATGACAGATGCTCATATAAAACGTGTGCAAAATGAACCTCCAGTCTTTCGTAAGCCCTGACTTCTTGATCTCGTTTTTGTGACGAAAGTCTCGAATGTAGTTCATCCCACGAAATCCCTCTAGAATTTCCTCCTTCTTTAACTTCAGTGGATCATTAGCATTGTCTCCTAGGCTCAACACTTTTCGAATTCGTTCCTCAGTGACTTTAATTTCCTTGTTCCGCACTATCGCTGTAATATGTTTGACGTTGTTCAGCGTTCTTGCCCTTGCCGTTTCTCCAAAATTCATCTATGTGAATGGAGTAAATAGTGGGATTTGCTTGGATTGCATAGCTAATTTTACTCCTTGACAACCAATCCATCACGTCTTCAAAATCTGGCTCTGGAGGAACCAGAGTGATTGGCTGATTATGCTTTCACGTACCATCCATACCAACTGTTGAGCCATTTCTGAAATGTGGAAACCAGCCAGGTTAGATTTATATACAAAAGTATAAGGATATATATAGATACATCAACAAATATAAAATAAAAACGCTGATATCTACGCTGAAACATCAAGAACAAATACGCAGAGCATCTGACTTGGCGGAATTAAGTGATTTTCGGCATAAATGATTTATTGCGCTGTCATAACCGGCGTATTACTCTAATACGCCGGTAGCTAAAGCTTTTGTTCAAAACTTAAATCCGCCATTAGATGTCTCGTACTAATACGCTGATCAAACGCTGATCATAGATGAGCTTATTTAAGTGCCAGCGTAGATGACTATCTACGCTTAGCTTAGCCGGCGTATTTGTCTAATACGCTGGTTGCTTGAACTCGCGTTCAACACTTAAATCTGCCAATCCTTGACCTGACTAAATACGCTATCTTCAACATAAATACGCCATATTCAAACTTAAATACGCCATATTCAAAAATTTCTTGATAAACCCTTTTACCAAACTTTAACCGGCTAGATCAAGAAAGATATATATATATATATATATATAAACATAACAGACTGAGATGATTTAAACACACTTAAACATATAGCAATGGACATTTGAATATTGAAATCATACCAATATCGATTCTGATTCAGAATTACTGATTTCGGAAAAACAGAGAGTGTGGGTGTTTACGGGTTAAGAAGAAGATGATGAAGATAAATTTTTGAAAATATTTACAAACGGTGAAAACTAAAGTATTTATACTGATTGACATTCCAGCGTAATTATTAATTACGCTGGAGCAATAATTACGCCGCCCAGATACTTTATTGAGGTTTCTTCTTGCCTAAGAATCTTGAAATCAATTACGCTCGAAAACTTCAAATTTTCTCGAAAAATGTGCCCTTTTTGGTTAAAAAAATTGCAAGAAATAACAAATAAGCTTAATGAATATAGAAAGTTGCAATTTGGATCCTAATAGTTGTTTTTGGGTCCGGAAGCCTCCTTTTTCACACAAAATTTATGCTAACTTACTTGAATCCTGTGACTTTCCTGCAAAAGATCATGCTGGTGACACTTCGTTCGTTTGAGATAAAATATTAGATATATAAAATAATTAAGGCACAAGAAAAACTGTAAGTATATTTGTCCTTTTAAATCTATGCACCTATCTTTCAACATGCGATCAGAGAACCTCTTTATCATGTTGTAGTAATATTGACAAGAAATTCAATGAAACAGACAGAATGTTGTGCCCGTGAGTCCCACATCAGGACATACCCCTGCGGTCAAGGTATGCACAAAGATTCCTCATAGCAGGTGAATATATTGACCTTGTTCGTATTTGAAAGTTCAACGTTAGACAATTGGTGTTCAGGTCAGTACTTCCGTACAGCAAAGAGACCAAGCTCTAACGAGGGCTATGACAAATACCAGATATGGTACGATTTAAGCACTTGAATGATTCTCAATGAGAGCTTCATTTGTGTAGGGTTTTGGCCGCATGGGCTCTTTTTGAAAAGATATCATAGCTGTGTCTAGGTCAGCATATTTCTGGATGCAGTAGAAGAGCAACTATGATATTCCCGAATGATTAGCCAATATAAAGACCCGAAATCTTGGACTTTGGCAATCTCTCAACACAAGATTTAAGACCATTAAGCCATACGCCGCAACGTGTTACCCGCAAGTTGCACAACATTGTGGGTATTCAGAATTCTTGTGTGATCGTTAGAGTTTGTCTCTTTTCGCAGTTTACTTCAAGGTATTGCTGAATCTACTGACACGTCGTTGCTTGAGACGTCAACCTCATTTTATTTTAAGATCAAACAAAGTGTCAGGAGTTTCTCTATCATTTCTTATGAAGGTGTCAAATAAAGGATTCTGATTGAACAATATTTTCTGGAATACTTCCCCCTTTAAAATTTTATTTTCTAGGATCTGTTACTTGAAAAGAAATTTTAGGTTTGTAGAAAATTCTTTTTGATGGCACATTTTTACGAGAAGTATTTATTCTGAACAAACAGTTTTTTTAATCACCAAAAGTTAATTCCATTCAAGGAAGTTCACCATTTCCAACCAGGTTACCAACTGGCCGGAGATGATAGTTAATTCCATTCAAGGAAGTTCACCATTTCCAACCAGGTTACCAACTGGTTGATCAAGCTTTATCGAAAGCTTTCGTAAATATATCAGCTTTTTGTTGCACTGAATCCATTGGCACCACTTGGATGTATCCTTTCTCGTATGCATCTCTAATCGCATGAATGCGAATTTCGATGTGTTTCGTTCTGGAGTGGTGGATAGGATTCTTCACAATCCCCAGACACGCTTCATTGTCGATGAATATTGGATTCTTCATGATGTTGATCCCATAATCCAACAACTGATTCTGTATCCAAAGGACTTGTGAACAGCAACTATAAGCTGTCGTGTATTCAGCCTGAGCGGTAGATGTAGAGACTGTTGTCTGCTTTTTGCTCTGCCACGAAATAAGACGATTTCCTAAGAATTGGCAACCTCCTGAGACAGATTTTCTGTCTACTTTGCAACCTGCATGATCACTGTCAGAGTAAGCAATTAGATCAAAATTACTATCTTTAGGATACCACAAACCAAGCTTTAGAGTTCCTTTGAGATAGCGAAATATTCTCTTGACGGCAGCATCATGCGATTCTTTGGGATTCGTCTGAAAGCGTTCACAGAGACAGACAACCCACATTATGTCAGGCCTACTAGCGGTCAAATACATTAATGGGCCAATCATTGAGCGATAGAAAGATTTGTTCACTGGCTTTCCTTGAAGATCTGAAGTGAGTTCCGTCTGAGCAGCAAAAGGAGTGCTAGCGGATTTGCAGTCATTCATGTTGTACTTGGAAAGAATGTCTCTGATATACTTAGCCTGATGAATGAGGATGCCTTCTTTTCTTTGCTTCACTTCTAATCCTAAGAAAACGTGAGTTCTCCCAACATGCTCATCTCGAACTTTGCTTTCATCACCTTCTCGAACTCTCTGTAAAGGGCTTCATCAGTCGACCCAAAGATGATATCTTCCACGTAGATCTGCACCAGCATCACATCATCTCCGATCCGCTTTGTGAAGCGAGTCATATCAATTTTCCCTCTTAAGTATCCAGATTCCAGAAGATATGTTGACAAAGTCTCGTACCATGCTCGAGGAGCTTGGTGAAGACCATAGAGAGCTTTGTCAAGCTTGTAGTATTTCGTGGGGAAGTGAGGATCTTCAAAACTTGGAGGTTGACAGACATAGACTTCTTCTTTCACTTTCCCATACAGAAAAGCAATCTTTACATCCATTTGAAACACCTTAAAGTTTTTGAACGAAGCATAGGCTAAGAAGATTCTGATAGCTTCTAAGCGTGCAACCGGTGCAAAAACTTCCTCGTAGTCAATCCCCTCTTCTTGTCGAAACCCTTAAACCACTAATCTAGCCTTATTCTTGATAACTACACCATGATCGTCCGTCTTGTTATGGAACACCCACTTGGTACCAATTGGATACTTTCTGTCTAGTAAGTCAATGAGTTCCCAGACTTTAAGTTTCCGAAATTGGATTAATTCTTCTTGCATAGCTTGCACCCAACTTGAATCTTGAATAGCTTCTTCGATATCTCTTGGGACACACTGCGAGAGAAAAGTAGCATACAATCCTGTGTTGATGGTATGTGTTTGTCTGTGAGTTCGAACACCATCTTCCACGGAACCGATGATATTTTCAATTGGATGGTTTCGATTAGTCTTGTATCCTGCGTTGGTGTGAGTTTCAACTTGTTGAGGCAGATTAGAAAAATGTTCATCGACATAGATAATTGGAGTTTCGTCTTCTTTGGGAGGTTCATCCACAGCCTGCTGTGAAGAAGAATCATCATATGCGGATGCATTCTCAGCAGATGTGTCACCATTTACTTCGAACACCGGAAGAGTAGGAGAGGCAGAGGCAGGGGTGAAATGGGTTGTAAAAGGAGTAAAACCAATGTCTGAGGCATCAAACAATGGCTCCAATGGAGTGGATTCTGCAGGTTCGGATAGAGTGACGGGTTCATCGATGCTGAAAGTGTTAATATAATATCCACGTCATAAAACCAGTTCGGAGCACTTCCAGTGTTAGTGGAGTTTCCTTCTTGAAAATCGACGTAGTACGATTCAATCACCATCTTGGTCCATTTGTTGTAGACTCGATATGCCTTTTGAGAAAATGAATAGCCCATGAAGTAGCACACGTCACCGACTGCTTCAAACTTGATGAGATTGTCTTCAGTGTTGAGAAGTGTGCATGAACACCCGAACGGTCTGAAGAAATCTATCAGAGGCTTCCTTTTGAAAAGTAGTTCATAGGCTGTCTTTCCGTGAGGTTTGACAATAAGAACACGATTCAAAACATAGCATGCTGTGTTGACTACTTCAGCCCAGAAGATTATGGGAAGCTTAGAGTCGACAAGCATAGTTCTAGCAGCTTCGATGAGAGTTCTGTTTTTGTGTTCTGCTACCCCGTTTTGCTGAGGAGTCCTGGCAGCGCTGTATTGGAGGCGAATTCCCTTATCTTCATAGAAGGAGACAAACGTATGATTTTTAAATTCAGTTCCGTTGTCGCTTCTGATGGAGTTGACTTTCAGCTTGATCACGTTTTCAATCATGGGAATGAAGCTCTTCAGAATGGATGCCGTTTCGCTTTTGGCTTCAAGAAAGAATACCCATGAAAACCGTGAGAAATCATCTATAATCACCAAACAATAAGATCTTTTAGCTAAACTTTTAACACTAATTGGGCCGAAAAGATCCATGTGAAGTAATTGCAGTGGGGCAGATATCGTATTCACAGCTTTGGACTTATGAGGCTTTTTATGTTGCTTTCCTTGGGCACATGCGACGCATTTTTTTGAAAAAGGAAAATCTTTCATAGGTAAACCTCTTACTAGATTTAGTTTAGAAAGTTTATTTATGCTCTTAAAATTCACATGCCCCAAACGCCTGTGCCACAACAGTGATTCTGATTCAGATGTTTTTGACATAAGACATGTCATTTGCTCATTTGATTTGGCATTCTTCATATTTAGCACGTAGGTGTTATTTTGACGGGGAGCTCTAAGCATGATCATTTCTTCAGGGACGAAGTAACCAGGTTTGAGGAATAAGCACTCCGTGTTATTGAATAGCACTGCAATTCCTTTGTCACAGACTTGTGAAACACTCATGAGATTGTAACACAATTCTGAAACATAGTTCACATTCTCCAAAGTGAGTGCTTCTGACACGACGACACCCATCCCGACAATTTTTCCTCCCTTTTCGTCTCCGGCAAAGGATACAAAGTCACCATCAATAACTTAAAAGTTGGTAAGCAGATCCTTTAACCCGCTCATGTTCCTGGAGCAGCCGCTGTCAACATGCCAGATATATTCCATGAGCATCCGAAGCCATTTCTGAATCTTATTCTGTTATACAACAACTACAAAAAATATGTACAGATTAGCTAGCTTTTGGAACCCAGACTTCCTTTACATTAGTTCTATCATGATTTGGAGCAAAAGAATTTTCTTTTCTTTTCCAAAAACAAGTTGAGTCAACAATGCATTTTACTGATTTCTTTAAATTGTCAAATTGATCAGTAAAACTTTTAACGAGATCTTGACTAGGTTTAGAAAATTTCTTGCTTTTGCAATGTTTCGCTGTATGTCCTAAATGAACACAGCGAAAACATTGTTCTCGACTCGATCTTTTCTTCTTGGGTACTGAGTGTGAAGATGATGTATGTGATGAGAATCTGGAGCAGCTTGAGGAGTTTGATGACGTAATGTGCCTTGAATCTTTAGATTTCTTCAGTTTCTCGTCAGGATGATGTTTATCTTCAATATCGACTTCACTGTGCTCACTGTCTGATGAGGAGCTTGATTCTTGACTTTCATCTGACCTTTCTTCATCACTTTATAAAGTTGTTGTGCTTGAATCTTCAATGAAATCTTTATCAGTCTCTGATGTACCTACAACTGATGGAACAAATTCTGGAATTTCCTCTGTAAGGAATTTTCCAAAACTGTTTTTCTTTAACTCTAGTACAAATACAGGAGATTCAAGCACAACATTTTCATCATTAAGAACAAAATTTAGGTCATAACCCTCAACCTTAGCAAGCCCTTGGTTGTGAGCCTTAAGTGTAGGCATATGGCCATTACAGTCATCCCGAATATTCAATTTAGGCATAAGGCCGTTACAATCATCCATCCTAGATAAACTATTAAAGTTATCTCGAATAGATATTTTGTTCGTCTTATCACAATTCCAGGCGAACCAGTTAACAGTTGAATAACTGTCGCCTGAATAGCCTATTCCTATTTTCATCCCTCCACAATCATCTTCCCCATCGCACACATCTTCCTTACTCTCTCACAGATCTATATTACATTTAGAAAGGTTAGTGTTGTTTTCGGATTTATAAAAAATACTTTGATCCAAAAGATTATTTTTATTGATTAAGTCGTTTTTAGGATGAGTATATGGCATAGGAACATAATTTTTGTTGTGCGGAGGAGGAAATAATTTCCTTTCGTTTTCGAATTTATCTTTATATCCAATTCCATCCTTTATGAATGTCGGTCGTTGGCAGTTTACAATATCAACCAGTGTTTTTTTACTAATTTTCCATTTATCAATAATGATTTGTAACTTATTGTTTTCGTTTTAAGATTTTTCTAGCTTTTCGGTCAAATCATTTATGATAAAATCTTTTCTAAAAACAAATTCTTTTAAGGTCTGCATTTCAGCTATGGTTGAATTCAACTTTCGCTGATATGCAGCCTCATTTTCTTTTAATTCTTGATTTATTTTCAAAACTTTTTCTTTTTCTTTATTTATATCACGGTTGAGTAATTTGTAGTGTGCCACGACGTTCAAACACAGTTTGGAGCACAGCTTTGCTTTAAATTCATATCGAATGTTGTTTACCAAATCCTTATCCTTGGCTTCTGATTTCATGGCGGTAGTGGATGTTCCAACCGCTTCATTCTTGCTGGTACTGATGACTTCTTGAACTGTAGGCTTCGACTGATTCATTTCAGCTTTTTGTAGTCTCTTATCTGAGGCAGGAGTGATGATGCTTTTCAAACCAGTGTCATCTTTTGGAATCTTAGAGGTTTGTTTTACAAGACCATTTGAAGGAGACGTGGCAGAGACAGTGGTGATGTTTGCCATGAGGGCCTTGTTTACTTCTCCCTTTGCCTCAGCTATCTCCTCCGACCAGTTATAATCCTCCACAACTAAAGCCTTAGGATTATTGTCAGCAGCGTTGTCATTTCCCTCAATGGCAATCGGCCTCCTTGTCTGGTTGATTTCTGGAAAATTCTCGTTCTTCAGCAACGGACACTCTCTTTTGAAATGGCCCAAGTTTTTGCAGTTATAACACCTAAGCTTGGATTTGTCAAATCCAGCCTTTCCAAGGGCCAACCTCTTTCCCGTTTTATCTTGGAATTTCTTCAGCTGTAGAGTGATCATTGCCATCTGCCACTTCAGATCCATCTCTTCCATGTCGTCAGGATCTACTTGATACATGTCCTCAGCTGTGAGGAAATCTCTCTTCAACTCTCCCAACATAAGCGCCTCATAGCTGCTTAAGAAAGTATTAAAAAGAGCTACATGTTCTGTGAAAATTTTAAGTGCTTCGTGTCGCTGGCCACGGTGGTCTTCGGAGGATGACGAGGCCTTCACAGAGTTCGCGGAAGCATTCGAATATGATTCTACAGCACTTTGGGAATTTAATCCACATGAGGTGACAGGAGCAAGAAATGCCATATTCTTGGGGACCGAGGTTGCAGCAACTTGCTGAGACATCTTCTAAGAATATCCAGTTTGATTCATCTCTAGTTTGACAATGTCCATTTCGAAGGCTTTTAAGGTGTTAATCAATTCCGAGAGTGTGACTGGAGTTGTGCTGGTGAGGAAAGTTCTCTTAATCATCATGCATTGAAGACTCCATTCTTTTGGTAGAGAATCTAGCAGCTTCTTGATTGATGCATAATTTGCAACTGGGTTTCCCACTTTCTTCATCTTGGTCAACACCCCCAGAAGTCGACTTATGTGGTCGGACAAGCTTTCGCCACGAATACTCCCAAACATATCATATTCTTTCTGCACCATGTATCGTTTGTTCTCCATGAGTTCCTCATTACCTTCATAATGGTCGATTAGAGCCAACCACAGTTCATGTGCCGAGGTGTATGCTTCAAACAGATCGTTTCCTTCAACAGAGCCATAGTAAGAGCAGCGTGAGCCCTCCGGTCACGTTGAATGAGCATCCTATCTTCATCTATAAACGTTGAAGGATCTTCATTGATAGTACGGATGTCGTCACGTATTATCATAGGAACATACGGGCCCACAGTGATTGACATCCATTGAGTATAATCGGTATACTCAAAAAAAGATTTGATCTTGTTTTTTCAACTGCTGAAATCTTCCGAACCTTTCAACTTTGGTGGCCTTGTAGCAGTTCCAGTTTCAAGTTCGGCTTGGGCAACCGGATTGAGTTGACTTAGAGACATGATGGATGATCAGTAATTAAATACGCTGGGTTTTGTTGAATCAGACACAATTACGCTGCGAAGAAGACAAATACGCTGCCGGGGAGGTAATTACGCAACACTTGAGATCAATTACGCTGATCGGAAACGGTGACTTTGTCCTGCGAAAAGCTAAATCCGGATATTCAAAAACAAGCAAAGGTTTAGTTAAGTTCGCTGAACACCATGATAAAATCGTTGAGGATTAGTATCACTGATTTCGAAGTCACCTTCGATTAAATTCGCTGGTACAATTACGCTGACACTTCTTCAAATCCGCTGGTTTAAAAACCAGCGTATTTGTTAACTACGCGAAATTCAAGTTAATTACGCTAGCTTCAAGATAAATACGCCAACTTCAAATATATCTACGCTAGCTTCAACATTAAATACGCCCAAAAGGGTTTTAGTACGAACAAAAACCCTCTAATCACCCAAAAACGACCCAAAATTCATGTTTCTTTGCAGCTAAATGACTAAAATGTTTACCAAACCACTGATTAACAACAACCCAAAGATTAAACGCACAAGATCCAGGCATTTTGAACCCAAAAATTTGAAAAAAACATAAAACTTTGAAAACTTTTGTAAAACCTTCAAAATTTGACAAATCTTAACAAAAACTCAAACAATCAAGAGCACAAAGGCTCTGATACCAAATTGTGAGTCCCAAAACGTATTCGGATCACAGTGGTTGATTGTTATCACTCAACAACTATGGATTAGTTGTTTGAATGTGCAAATACTAAGAAAAACCAAGCAAAGAAGATGACGAATCTTGTATGGATCAAACAACTAGTGTTGTATATGAAATCCCAATAACATGTAATCAATAACAGCACCTGGATATCGGATGTAAGCACAATAGCAAAAATCACAACACAAGAAGATCACCAAAATCTGTCCAAGAAACTTGGACATACATTCATTGAACCAAGTATTTATATAGACTGATCACCCAGCGTATTTATTAAATACGCTAGGCAATTAAATACGCCGCGTACATATGAGTTTCACAATATTGCACTTTTAACCCTTTTGATTGTCTAACTATTTCAGAATCAGCTTAAACTATGGTTTATCAAGTACCAACGGTCTCCAAAAGTTTTAACAGAACTCGCTCACATCTAATACTTTCTACAAACTTCCTGTAAACTCTACTCTTCAATTCACACTACGCCAGAAATTCGTTGGTCGATGGAACTTCACCGGAGATCACTCGGTTTCGGTATATTTATCCTTGAATCCTTTTTCTTTTAATTATTATATTATTATTATTATTTTTTTTATCATTATTATTATCTAGTAAATAAATGAACTCAATAAGAGTTATCTGATTAAACAATCGGGTTATGGTTCTGGGTATATAAACTGTGTCACACCCCCGTGTTATCCATTTCACATCAGAGCCGGGGCGTGAACCGAATGGCATCTTCATCGCACAGCGGAAGCAGACGTGATGGCTAAGGTTTCTAGTAAATGAACGCCTGCTAACTACTCGAATCCCCATGGGTTCCACTATTCCAACTGTGCCATACTTGTAATTATAACCTCAGAAAGAACATGCGAAAAGTCAACATAAAGTTGGCGAGTTCATAGTTTGTTTGTTTTCGGTTTCATATGAGTCATAAAACATTTGAGCATTTTGCGTTCGAAAACCGATTTGTGGGATCATAGTATCCCAAAGCATTTGAAATGTCATGTTTGTATAACAGCATTGAAATGTTTTCCACGTCGTTTGCAAACCCATGCATATATCTGTTATGTTTACAAATCGGTGATAAAATGTTTTCAATCGTATCTGTAAATAAACCGGCACTGAAATGTTTTCTGTCATAATTGTAAACCGGTATTGAAATCGTAGTACATAGTTTTCCTATGGAATCTAAGGATCAGTCAGTGTGTAGCTAATACACTGGCTTATGTGCCATAAGTAAGTAACCAACCCGAGACAACTTTGACATCATTGGGATCATAAAAGCACTCCTAACCGGTTAACATACCAGGAGTGGAGCGTGTCTCAAACTCGATAGATCTATACCTTTTGCACCTTAGTGACTACGTGATTAATGGTTACTATTGTTATCATCCTACTTACGCACAGTGATCTGTTATAATCTAATCCCATAGCTACATACCAATTGTTATAAATCTGTGTTATTGGGCCTAGCCCATGTTTTCTTGTCATTGGGCCTAGCCCATGTTTTCTTGTCATTGGGCCTAGCCCATGTTTTCTTGTCTTTGGGCCTCGCCCATGTTATAAATAAAATTGGGGCCTCGCCCCTAGTTGTGACTATGACAATCCCGTCACTAGTCATAAAACTCATGCATATTTCAAAAAGCTTTGTATAGCTGTGAAAACCGGTAAGTTTAGCATAAACCGTTCGTAAACCATTTGAGTTCATTGAAATCTGTTTGTAACATGGTTTAGAACTATATGATTTTCGTTCATCGAAACATTTTATGCTTTCGCAAAACTTGCATGTCTTTACACCCCGAAAAACATTTATAAAAATGTAAAACGGTAAAAAGTGGGGGTTATGAACTCACCTGGATAATCCAGTGCAAAGCTAGCTTATATGTTATTTCCATAGTGTTGTCTCCACAACTTGGCTATCTAGCATGCAATCTAGTGTATCCCTAAAATGGAATAACTTGTAAGTTTCTAAGAATGACGTAGCTATACTACGTGATACCGAGCTCTACCGAATCGTTACTCATACGATTCTATGAATGTGTTATTAACTTAACTCGGTTAACCAACCTATGGTTTTCTTAGAATTGTCTTGGTTTTCGAGCAACTTGATATATATGTTTACTCATAAACTTAACTATATTTCATGAAATCTTATTCAGTCACCATGTACGTTGACGGATAATATTACGACTCTTCATAGTTTTCGTAGATATAATGTATTTATACTCGAAAATATATCCGTATAGATAATACATTTCGTATTCACGCAAGAGTCTGGCGTATCATGTCGCACTTTGTTAGACGTTTGAATTGAATATAAACAATATACTATTGTTATAATATCATTCGAAAGTATTGGTACATGTTCGCGTCGTCGACATTAGAACTAAATATAACTATATTTATTTTATAAAAGCATTCAACGCCACGACATTTGAATATATATAATATTCTTGTAATACAATTTCCGAATTCTGTTATTTGAAATAATACGCACACCTTGTATTCGTCTTGTAAAAGCGTTTCGGAAATTTTGGCGTTTCGAATTAAATATAAACAATATACATATTCTTATATCATCGTTCGAATAATTTATCGATGCTTGAACTTTAGTTTCTGAGTTTCGACGTTGAAGTTATATAAATAATTATATTCGCTTTGAAATTGATCGTCGAAACTTGTTGTCTCATAGTCGCGCACGTTGAAAAGTTATCTGATCGATTTGTAGGCGTCGTTAAAATAAATATATATGTTAATATTTATCGTATAACAATCGTTTGAAATTGGACGTTAAATCTTTGAAATAAATATATATATGTTAATATTTTACGAAAATCGGACAGAGTTTCCTCTGTTTTTGGACGATCCTGACAATATTATTTGTCGATTTATTGATCAAAACACAACCTGCAATGTACACATTCAAACAATATATATAATTTTTCGTGGCTTTCAAATATTAAGTTTTTTCCGATTTATAATTTCCGATTTATTTATATATCTATCATCGGTTTGACTTTTAACTAACGACTTTTACCCAAATTGTGTACGTCGGCTTGATTATTCACTTTTAATTGTGGCGATAATATATCATTTACGAGTCGGGTCGAGCTCGGTTTCGCGATGATTAAATATTATATAAACTAATATAATTAACTTTCACGTCGTAATTAATTTTTACCGAGTCATGGGTTGACCCGTTGACCAGATTTGACCAGGTTTGACTCGTCTTGACTGGGTTTGACAAGTTGACCGTGTTGACTTTTGGTTGACCGCACCGAGCCAAACACCGAACCGAACCTGAAACATACACTTAAATATTTAATCGAACCGAAAATTGGTTCGACTCGAATCTGAGCCGAAAGTGAACCGGAACAACCAAAACCCGAACCAACCAAACTGAGCCGTTGACCCATTGACCTTCGTTGACCATGTTGAACCGAATCCCGAACCAAACTCTGAACCGAAGGGAAAACCAGGACTGAACCACTCCGACCCGACTGAACCGGAGTGTCCAAACACCGCCGCCGCTGTCTTTGGCCACAACCACCTCCACTACCGCCGCCGTCTTTGGCCACAACCACCTCCACTACCGCCGTCGGCCGGCCACTGTGTCGCCGACCGCGGCTTGTTGCTGCCGTCAAATCCCAACTACCACCTTCATCTACTGTCGATCGGAACCGAATCGAGTCGCCGATGTGCGTCGCCGGCGATGCAGCAAGGCCGCGCCGTAGAAACGCGGCGGCTGCCGCCGCTAGCCTTCACGATCTCCCTCTCATTGCTCTGTCTCTCTCTCTCTCTTCATCGCAACTCTCTCTCTTTCTCTAGCTGCTCTACTGTCTGCGTGTATATATGCGGGTACGTGTGTGTGTTAGGAAGGAGAAGGGAAGAGGTGAGTATGAATGTGGGTGTGCGGCTACCGGAGAAGACGACCGGTGGTCACCGGAATTTCGGTTACCGGATTTTCGAAGAGGAGAGAGAGGCAGGAGGTTGTTCATGGTGTGCTAGGGTTTGAGTTTCAAATGAGGGATTTAGGTATAGGTTGTTTATATATTAGGGTTTTAAATGGGTCGGGCCCAAGGCCCGTTAAGCCCAATACGTTTTCTGTAGCCCGTTATCAAAACCAGAACATCGTAAAATGTTTATTTCGAGCCTACACGCGTGAAATTCAAGTCGTGAGTCGGTTACGACGCGTAAATCTGTCGGTTCTGTTAAAATTGCATATCTCACTACGGTTACCGTTTATAGCCGTTTTTCGATCCGCGTATTGTTATTTATCGAAATTTATTCGTCTAGACTCGAAAACGTTTTAAATTATACCGGGGTCGGGTTTTAGCGCGTAATCCGTTCATTACGTTAAAAATCACGTAGTTGCCTTGTTTGTCGTTTCTGATCTGTTTTTCGTTCTAGTTTCAACCTCGAATAATAAAATTAATTTACGGAGCTAAATATATCGTAATACATTGATGTCGAGGCGTAACTCGAGTTCGTGGCTTCCGTTTCGTTGTCGGCGCGTCTTGATTTTCGTGAAACCTCCGCATTGTGCTTTGCGACGTTCAACGATCAACTTTTATCGCATAATTATAACTGTATGACAATTACAAGTATAAAATTCATAATTTTAGAAGTTTTTCTGTATTTGTACGTCATTCGTTCGCTTAACATTAAATTCGCGTTTAGTGTCTTCGATTATCGCCATATCGCGTAACGTGAAGCAAGTAGACGTTCCTAGGCTTTCCAGAGGCCTGATCGAGTTAATTTACATCTAATTATGCTAATTATAACGGTATTACATTCTCCCCTTGATATAAAAATTCCGTCCTCGAAATTTAAGTTATGTTATCTCCTTAGATTTTTGTCATGCGTAGATAAGTATTAATACTACCCAGGTAAATAACCATGTAATCGCATCGAGACTTGTCTAGATTATATGAATACAATGATATACTACAACAACATGAACCCACTAGTTCAACTGAATCTATTTTCAGAATCGATGCCAAGTGAACGAACGTAATGACATAGTCACCAATGTGACTGAGTTTACATGGGTCATACAAATGAGAATCTCGACAATAAATTTACAAGACGTTCACAATTTGTAAATGAATTTCATTAACAATAAGATTTTCTACCAACGGAAACTAGCGTTGGTTGTTGGATTGGTAAGACTTAGAATCAACAGGCTCAACTGAATTAGAAACACGAAGATGATTTGTTAACTTTTCGAACCATAAGTTAACACTATTGAATTGCAAGGATACACCAAATTACAACCGAAGTTAGTGTATCATTGTCTTAATATACAGTTGTATTAAGACCACTTTCAATGATTAGCCCAAGCTACAAGTTTATACCGACGACACAAGGCGTCATAGCCATCGAAATAATTCAATAATAGCGGTGATCGAACAAATTCACCGTGTTTACAATGAAAAGTTCAATCAAGTAAGTCTAAATATTTGTTCCAAATAAATCCCATAGGATTTTTAACTAAAAATAAAAGAACAAATAAATATAAAATTTTTCGGTCGCTAGTGGAAGAACAATAAATATCCCGAAGTTTTCGACCGATGGTGAAAGGACCGTTACGAGGTACACTGAAATAGGACATAAAGTTGTGTACCGTCTTCTTAATACACGATTGTATTAAGAATTTTTTAAGAGAATGATCCAACAAGGGGATTTAAAAATGGATAACTAATCAAGTAATTTAAATCTGTACATGAGTTGAGAAAGCAAGATTAGCACAAGCTTCAACTAGTGTAAACGCCACCACTAGGTGTCGTAACCAATAAATGACTTAATAAGGTGAAGACTGAACTAGTCTACTATGGCTCGAAAGAAATGAATTGCTTGTTGATATTACTTTGAATATGACGGCCTCAATCCATCATATGAAATACTTAATTGAATTTTGTATACAGTGAGCAAGTTCAAACAATTGAACTTTGTTTGACACAATCCAACAATAAATACATGATTCGACCAAGAAGTTTTGATATGGTTACTATGAAAACCCATGTATGCAACTTGGATAAAGAATGAAATTTCAAGGAATTCGTTGACTCGATATCAAGGAGTCAATACTCACGAACAGGTCATCCAGATCACAAAGCAAAAATTGTGAGTATAGCGAACCAACCTTTGAACGACTGATGAAATGACCCTTCGAAGTGAAGACCCTGATGGCCTCCACGTATCAAGTTAACCACATGCGTAGCAACAAAGCATGCGTATCATGTAAATATGTCAAGAAATGGTGCAATAAGTGTTCGCTAATCAAGAAAGAATTTCCCGTGACACAATGACCGTTATGAGGAGTAGAGGTGTGCAAAACTACTCATTATATGCAAAGTTAAAATTTCAACAAAAGGAATTCGAGGACTTTACCTGGTATTTCCTGTGATGACTTATTGTCTCGTGACATTACCACCGAATGTTGTACATGGCGTAATCGCCATTAATGAAGTAGGGGGAATGCAATGACAGGTGACTTCCTTTGTGGCGCCCATTTGTTGTGATTACTAGTGTAATAAGTACCGACTATTATGAAATCTCGTTTGAACGTACCTCCGTGTGGTTCGTGTCGCTTACAGGACCACGTGACAAATTGCCACCTTCTGGTCGGTAGTTCTCCCGCTGACGGGATTAGCATCGTTGTCGTTATGTCGTGCTTTCTCAAGGCCGCGCCTCGAAAGTCGTATGTGATGTACTTCTACATCCGTTGCCGTATCGTTTAAGTTTCATGTATTTTTGCGCACTAGTGTTTTGTTTTGCGTAGGCTACCTGCTCGGGTAAATAAAATAGCATCGATGGTATATGTAATGGCGTTTGCCCGAGTTAACAGTCGCAGTTCCTACATGATGACCTTTATTGGATATTGTCTTAAGCTTTCCGAAGGTCTTAAATGCATGTTGTCAAAACTTTCAAGTTTTGCCTACGGTATGTAATGTTTTAGTGTACCGTGTGTCGAACACAACTCTAGTGTATGATTAAAATCATAATGTTGACTTAATGTTTTCGACCCCGGTTGGAACCCATATTCGAGTACTAGGCGTTCTATATGTATTCAAGTCTTAATGATCTAATGTCCCCAAAAGAACGTGAGGTTAAAGCCTAGGTATCTCCACAGAAATCTATCTGTTATCATAACCAGGTTTGATACCTTATTCGCTAAAACCTATAGCTCTGATACCATTCTGTCACGCCCCCGTGTTATCCATTTCGCATCAGAGCCGGGGCGTGAACTGAATGGCATCTTCATCGCACAGCGGAAGCAGACGTGATGGCTAAGGTTTCTAGTAAATGAACGGCCGTTAACTACTCGAATCCCCATGGGTTCCACTATTCCAACCGTGCAATACTTGTAATTATAACCTGAGAAAGAACATGCGAAAAGTAAACATAAAGTTGGCGAGTTCAATTTGTTTGTTTTCGATTTCATATGAGTCATAAAACATTTGAACATTTTGCATTCGAAAACCGATTTGTGGGATCATAGTATCCCAAAGCATTAGAAATGTCATGTCTGTATAACAGCATTGAAATGTTTTCCACATCGTTTGCAAACCCATGCATATAACTGTTATGTTTACAAACCGATGATAAAATGTTTTCAATCGTATCTGTAAATAAACCGGCGTTGAAATGTTTTCTGTCATAATTGTAAACCGATATTGAAATCGTAGTATGTAGTTTTCCTATGGAATCTAAGGATCAGTCAGTGTGTAGCTAATACATTGGCCTATGTGCCATAAGTAAGTAACCAACCCGAGACAACTTTGACATCATTGGGATCATAAAAGCACTCCTAACCGGTTAACATACCAGGAGTGGAGCGTGTCTCAAACTCGATAGATCTATACCTTTTGCACCTTAGTGACTACGTGATTAATGGTTACTATTGTTATCATCCTACTTACGCACAGTGATCTGTTATAATCTAATCCCATAGCTACATACCAATTGTTATAAATCTGTGTTATTGGGCCTAACCCATGTTTTCTTGTCATTGGGCCTAGCCCATGTTTTCTTGTCATTGGGCCTAGCCCATGTTATAAATAAAATTGGAGCCTCGCCCCTAGTTGTGACTATGACAATCCCGTCACTAGTCATAAAACTCATGCATGTTTCGAAAAGCTTTGTATAGCTGTGAAACCGGTAAGTTTAGCATAAACCTTTCGTAAACCATTTGAGTTCATTGAAATCTGTTTGTAACATGGTTTAGAATTATATGATTTTCGTTCATCGAATCATTTTATGCTTTCGCAAAACTTGCATGTCTTTCCACCCCCGAAAAACATTTATAAAAATGTAAAACGGTAAAAAGTGGGGCGTTATGAACTCACCTGGATAATCCAGTGCAAAGCTAGCTTATATGTTATTTCCATAATGTTGTCTCCACAACTTGGCTTGCTAGCATGCAATCTGGTGTATTCCTAAAATGGAATAACTTGTAAGTTTCTAAGAATGACGTAGCTATACTACGTGATACTGAGCTCTACCGAATCGTTACTCATACGATCCTATGAATGTGTTATTGACTTAACTCGGTTAACCAACCTATGGTTTTCTTAGAATTGTCTTGGTTTTCGAGCGACTTGATATATATGTTTACTCATAAACTTAACTATATTTCATGAAATCTTATTCAGTCGCCATGTATGTCGACGGATAATATTAGGGATGGCCTTCACAATCTCCCTCTCTCCCTCTCACTTCTCTATCTCTCTCTCTTCATCGCAGCTCTCTCTCTCTCTCTAACTGCTCTACTGTCTGCGTGTATATATGCGGGTACGTGTGTGTGTTAGGAAGGAGAAAGGAAGAGGTGAGTATGTATGTGGGTGTGCAGCTACTGGAGAAGACGACCGGTGGTCACCGGAATTCCGGTAACCGGATTTTCGGAGAGGAGAGAGAGGCAGGAGGTTGTTCATGGTGTGCTAGGGTTTGAGTTTCAAATGAGGGATTTAGGTTTAGGTTGTTTATATATTAGGGTTTTAAATGGGTCGGGCCCAAGGCCCGTTAACACGTTTCAAGCCCAATACGTTTTTTGTAGCCCGTTATCGAAACCCGACATCGTAAAATGTTTATTTGGAGCCTACACGCGTGAAATTCAAGTCGTGAGTCGGTTACGACGCGTAAATCTGTCGGTTGCGTTAAAATTGCGTATCTCGCTACGGTTACCGTTTATAGTCCGTTTTTCAATCTGCGTGTTGTTTTATTTATCAAAATTTATTCGTCTAGACACGAAAACGTTTTAAATTATACCGGGGTCGGGGTTTGACGCGTAATCCGTTCATTGCGTTAAAAATCGCGTAGTTGCCATGTTTGTCGTTTCTGATCCGTTTTTCGTTCTGGTTTCAACCGTGAATAATAAAATTAATTTACGGAGCTAAATATATCATAATATATTGATGTCGAGGCGTAACTTGAGTTTGTGGCTTCCATTTCGTTGTTGGTGCGTCTCGATTTTCACGAAACCTCTGCATTGTGATTTGCGACGTTCAACGATCAACTTTTATCGCATAATTATAACTATATGACAATTACAAGTATAAAATTCGTCTTTTCAGATGTTTTCAGTATACAACATTCGTTCGCTTAGCGTTTAAATTCGCGTTTAGTGTCTTCGATTATCGCTATATCGCGTAATGTGAAGCAAGTAGACGTTCCTAGGCTTTCCAGAGGCCTGATCGAGTTAATTTACGTCTAATTACGCTAATTATAATAGTATTACTGTCTGATATGCGCTTAATTACAACCGGAAAATGCCAGTTGTCACAAAATGAAGAAGATGAAGTCAATTTTGTGTATAAATAGAATTAAAATCGGTAAATATACCGGGTTAGGCACACAGTCCAGCGATGGACTGTGTGCATTTGAAGTTCATGGTCCCGGGTTCGAGTCTCAGATACGTTACCGATTTCCTTAGTTAAACCAACCCTTTTTATAACTAAAATATAAAACCACACAGTTAGTATATAATTTAATTAAAATCACATATCCTTCGGGTTTGTCACACAACCCAATTGGTTAGGCTGTGTGCAACACGAAGCCATGGTTGCAGGTTCGAGTCCGGTCCGTTACATGTTCCAGAAATCATCAAACCTTTTTAATTACTAAACAGAAAATTGTTTTATTCAGTATGTGTATATATGTAATTAAAAACGAATATATTACGGGTTAGACACGTAGCTCAGTTGGTAGAGCTGCATGTACGTATACGAGAAGTCACACGTTCGAGTCTCACATGCTGCGTATAAATCCAAATTCGACCGGTTCGACCCGCTGAAGGGTATATTTTTTTTAATTAACCTTTTTCTTTATTTTTCTTCAAAATCCATAAAAATATATAATAAAAGAAGTCTTTTCAAACATAAAAATTAGTGATAAATACTATAAACTTGTCTAAAAAGCCTAATAAATTTCATTAAATAAAAATACTAATTTTAAGTAAAAGAAATATATTTACCAAATTATTATGTGAATATTTAGGTTAGTTATCTCGTCAGTTGGAATCTTTAAATCGTGCGCGCTCGTATCAAATCAAGAACGCACCCACTGTGAGTGAATTCCTATAAACTTCCCTTTTTTATTCATGTTTTGGGGTGTATCATGTGTCGTTTATTTATATCTTTTATTCAAACACTTGTGCTACTACGTTATATGAACTAACGTGCTATGTGATATTTGGGTTATTGTTATTTGTGGTCATACTTTCTCATTTCAGTCAAGCTTTCACATTAAGCCCATCAGTTCCCTGTTTCATATGGTTAGAGCGTCGCGTTGCCTAATTAGATCGGCTCCGTTTGATTGAGCCTTGATCTCACAGCTCATCATTTATCATCCTCACGTGTACATTGCTAGATGTTTATGTGGTTTGTGAATAGTTTACATATACGTTTGCTCATATATGGTTTATGCACATTTTTATTAAATTAATCAACATATCATTTCTTTCAAATGTTTAAACGAGATTCACTCGCGAACTTTTGTTGACCCAAATCTCTATTTTTACACATGATACAGGTGAACAGGTTGAAGCAAGGAACACATAGGATTGGGCCTTAGAAGATAAATAAAGCATAATTTGAATGTCATGTTTAAGAACATTTTTTGCTTGTATGGTTTATGTGTTTGTTGGAATTTTTCTTTTTAATTTGGAATAATAAATATGAAACTTTATTATAGTAAGCTTTGATGAAAACCCAATCATGCCCCAACTACCATATCCGCTGCGGGTCAGGGTGTGACATAAACAAGACATCTGAATTGTTGGCTCATGGTAAGTGAGTTAAATGACGAGACGTGTGTAATACGATAAAAGCTTGGTGGATACGCCGCTGGTACTTCCTATATATAAGTGCTTTCATTATATTACATAACGTAGCGTTATCCAAACCACTTCAAACAAAATACCAGACATGACATATTTTATACAAGGCATGAGTTATTTTGGTTATTAAGTTAACCATGCATCATTTCTTTTAAATCATTTAATTTTCATATGATTTCATAAAAGAAACATTTTTGTAAAGGATCATGGCTACTTTTGTAATAGTTGAACAATTCTTTTAACTTTCAAAGCCATGGCAGACTTGGGCCTTAGTGACTTTAAAATTTGCAAGACAATTGTTATTTTTTGATTTCATTCTCCCAAGACAATGTAAACAATTAAATTCAATAATACAAAACTTTATATACCATGTGTTGCGAAACAATAGTTCTGTGACATGACTCCCCGACGTTTCCGCCACGGTTTGTTGTTTTACACGGTCGGGGTGTTATAGAAAGATTGGTATCAAAGCTCATGGTTATAGGGAATTAGGTTATTAGTAATACTTTGACCTAGACTATAACCTTCCTAGGTCCCTAACACATGTTATCTTATGTTTAGATCTTAAAACATAGGTGATTACCAAAACAAATTCACAAGTAATTCGTTTTGAAAATCAATCATCTATTCTTAGATGATTTGTTTTTAGGCTTCATGCCTTCAAAGTTTTCAAAATCTCATCAAAGTTTGGGTTTTAATAATGTGAACACGTGCAATCTGGAAGGGTGGATGCCTGTACCTTGAGTTTTCTGTCTAAAGCTAGAGTGTTCGTACAAATCCACATTACACTCTTACCTGGGAACTCTTGGGGGTGTCCACATATAGGCTAAAGCATGTCTTCGCGATACATTATAAAGACACATTTACTTTGATTAGTCACTATGTGTCGTTTGTTTGTTTTAGGTAACGAACAAATGATCACAATCCTTATGTTTTTTCAATACATTTAACGTTTCCTTTTGACTATCCAATATCAATCTCACCTGTTTTCTCTCATATTTCCTTCTCTTTTAGAATGCCTCCTCGTCGAAATGCTGCTTAGGACGCTAATATAACAATAATGATAGC
The DNA here is from genome assembly GCA_947069175.1 of Scalesia atractyloides. NCBI lineage: Eukaryota > Viridiplantae > Streptophyta > Magnoliopsida > Asterales > Asteraceae > Scalesia > Scalesia atractyloides. The sequence goes on from CAMTDV010000001.1 coordinate 38,986,247, forward strand.
TCTACAGATAGTTGTTGTGCTACCAAATCTTGTGACTCAATTAAACCAAGCCAACAATAACAACAACAATGCACATGTTTCGTGCAACTTTAAACAATTCAATTCGGCTAAACCGCTCAAGTTTAGTGGTTCTGAGGGAGCTACTAGGCTTCTACAGTGGTTTGAGGGTCTTGGGAGCACATTCTGTCATGTTCAATGTCCGAATGAATGCAAAGTAGAATTCGCTTCAAGTGTATTCCAAATGAGGGTGGTCACGTGGTGGAACGGAGTGGTGAGAGATAGGGGAGTTGATGTTGCAATGGCTCAGACGTGGGAAGAGCTTCGAGCTCTTATGATGAAGGAATTCTGCCCACACCACGAGCAAAGAGCACTTGACAACGAATTCCATGACCAGAAACAGGATAGTGGAGTACATCGTGCCTACACTGACCATTATGAGGAGCTAAGTATGTTATGTCATGCTATGGTCACGCCCTTAGATAAGGCTATTGAAAAGTACATTGATGGCCTTCAGGACATAGTCGCTGCTAGCAACCCTGCTACAGTTAGACAGGCTATCGAGTTGGCTGCAACCCTGACCGACTCGCAAGTCAAGAAGGGTAAACTTTTTCGCAAAGGCGACAAGAATCAATTTAGCAAGACTGCACAAGGGAAACAAGGCCGAAACCTCCAAGATGTCTAGGAAGCGTAAAGCTTCCAAGAATTTTGTTGTCGTTACACAACCCAACGAAACTGCTCCCAATCTACCAGCACAGCCTCCCACCAAGCGACAATATGCCGGTACTGCACCTCTGTGCAACAAGGGTGATAATCATCACCAACCCTAACTACCGTGCCGTCGTTATACCAATTGTGAATGACCTGGCCATCTGGCCAACACTTGTCGTTTTGCTCCTGCCCCAAATCAATTGGTTCGAAATCATGTTCAACCACAAGCCAATCCTGCAGGACCCCACTACCCACCTGGATCCTGCTATAATTGTGGTGATCTTACTCACTACCGAAACAACTGCCCGAAGCTAGTTAATGCAAATCCATCCCGGGGATGAGCATTTAACATAAATTCTAATGAGGCTCATGATGACAATGAAGTGGTTAGCGGTACATTCCTTGTCAATTTTTGATTCGGGTGCCAATAGGAGCTTTGTATCCTTAGATTTTGAGCCTTATCTTTCAACATGACGAACCAAACTAGTAAAACCCTTAACAGTAGAGATAGCTAGTGGTGAACCTCTTGTACCTGATTATGTTATTCGTAACTTCCAATTGAAACTCAATAACCATTTTTTCCATTGACTTCACGCCAATGCAACTTGGGAGTTTTGACGTCATAGTAGGCATGGACTGGTTAACCAAACAACATGCTGAAGTGATCTGTTTTGATAAGATTGTTCACCTCCCTCTTTTGTCTAGTGAAATCCTAGAAGTTCGTGGAGAGAAACTCTCTCATAGCCTTAAACTCATGACATGTACCCAAGCCCAAAAATACCTACGAAAGAATTATGTAGCCTTTTGGCACATATCATAGAGGAGAAAAGCAAGGGTAAGAGTATTCAAGACATCCCGTTGTTCGAGATTTTCCTGAGGTGTTTCCTGAAGAACTACCTGGTTTAACCCTAGCACGTCAAGTCGAGTTTCGTGTAGACCTTGTACTTTGTGGCAACCCAATTGCCAAATCCCCTTACCGTCTTGCACCATATAAAATGCAAGAGTTGTCAAAACAACTCCAAGAACTTTTAGACAAAGGATTTATTCGTCTGAGCTTTTCACCTTAGGGCGCTCCTTTCCTATTCGTGAAAAAGAAGGATGGATCCTTTCGCATGTGCATCGATTATCGTGAGCTGAACAAACTCATGATTAAAAATCGATATCCTTCTTATTGATGATCTTTTTGATCAACTACAAGGTGCTACATGTTTCTCCAAGGTTGATCTACGTTCTGAGTATCATCAGCTTCGTGTACTCGATGAAGATATTCCTAAAACTACTTTTCGCACTCGATACGACCATTACGAGTTCACTGTCATGCCCTTTGGTTTGACAAATGCTCCTGCCGTCTTCATGGACTTAATGAATATGGTTTGTAGACCTTATATAGACAAGTTCATCATTGTTTTCATCAATGACATTTTGATTTATTCGAAATCCCGAGCCGATCACAAACGTCATCTTCGTCTAACGATGGTACTCCTAAAGAAAGAACAACTTTATGCCATATTCTCCAAGTGTGAATTTTGGCTGAAGGAAGTTCAATTTTTGGGACACATTATCAACAAAGAAGGTATACATGTAGATCCCGCCAAAATCAATGCGATTAGGGATTGGAGTACACCTACTACTCCTACCAAAGTTCGTTCATTTCTCGGTTTAGCTGGCTATTACTGCCGCTTTATCGCAACTTCTCCAAGATTGCAGTTCCCTTCACTACTTTGACTCAAAACAGTAAACCTTTTGAGTGGGGACCCAAACAAGAAGAAGCTTTTCAGACCTTGAAACAAAAGCTTTGTGATGCTCCTATTTTATCCTTACCCAATGACCACGACGACTTTCGTATATTGTGATGCATCGAATCTAGGCCTTAGTTGTGTTCTCATGCAAAGAGACAAAGTCATAGCCTATGCATCACGACAATTGAAATCCATGAAAAGAACTACACAACTCATGATCTTGAGTTAGGTGCCGTTGTTTTCGCTGTAAAAATTTAGAGACATTACCTCTACGGTACAAAATATGTGGTTTTCACTGACCACAAAAGTCTCCAACACATTCTTAATCAGAAAGAACTGAACATGAGACAACGACATTGGGTTGAACTTCTAAGACTATGAGTGCGAGATTCGCTACCATCCTGGTAAGGCAAATGCACTTGTATAACCCAAGGTTTATTGAAAAACGAACTACCCCATCATCTTGAGCTTCAGCTTGAAACAAAAGACAATGGGTTACACTACTACATGAACTATTTATGGTTCCAAGCTAAGACAATCTCCGCACCATATTGATGAACGAGGCTCACAAATCTTGTTATTCAATTCATCCTGGTGCAGACAAAATGTACAAGGATCTTCGTACCCAATATTAGTGGAGGTATGAAGAAGGATATTGCCTTATACGTATCCAAATGCCTAACTTGTCTTAAAGTTAAGGCAGGACATCAACATCCATCTGGTTTGCTTGAGCAATAAGAAATTCCGGTTTGGAAATGTGAAAACATTGATATGGATCTTATCACCAAACTACCACGTACTTCTAGAGGTCATGATGCCATTTGGGTAGTCATCGATCGTTTAACAAAGTCAGCACACTTTTTGCCAATTCGCGAGGATCTATCTGCTGACAAACTTGTGAAGATCTACGTTGATGAGATAGTATCTCGACATGGTGTTCCTTTGAACATCATATCGGACCAGGATGCTCGATTATCATCTCACTTTTGGAAGACCATGCAATCTGCCATGGGAACTAAACTTAACTTGAGCACTACTTATCATCCTCAGACGGATGGACAATCCGAAAGGACGATCCAAACATTGGAGGATATGCTTAGAGCTTGTGTGATCGACTTTAGTGGTAGTTGGGATTCACATCTCCTACAACAATAGTTATCACTCCAGCATTAAAATGGCTCCTTTCGAAGCTCTATATGGTCGAAAATGTCATTCACCTATCTGCTGTAATGAGGTTGGTGAAGCTCAGCTCACCGGACCAGAACTCATTCTAGAGACTATAGACAAAGTAAAGAAAATACGTAATGACCTTTTGACAGCTAGAAGCCGTAAAAAGAGTTATGCGGATCAGCGACGCAAGCCCTTAGAATTCCAAGTTAGTGATCATGTCCTTCTCAAGGTATCCCCTTGGAAAGGTGTGATTAGATTTGGAAAGAAAGGAAAACTTGCACCTCGATATGTGGGACCATTTAAGGTCATTGAGAGGATCGGAAAGGTGGCCTACAAACTTGAGCTACCTCCTAAGCTTGGGAATGTTCATCCAACTTTCCACGTGTCCAATTGGAAAAAGTGTTTGGCTGATGAAAACCTCCACATCCCTCTTGATGAAATTCGCATTGATAACACAATGCACTTTGTCGAGAAACCTGCGGAAATATTGAACTGTGAAGTCAAGAAACTGAAACACAAACGCATAACGATTGTTAAAGTTCGTTGGGAGTCCATATGTCGCCCAGAGTTTACCTGGGAACGAGAGGATCAAATGAAGGCGAAATCCCACATCTTTTCTCACAAGTTTCCACTAATGAAATTTTGGGATGAAATTTCCTAAAGTAGGGGAGACTGTGACATTTGTACATTTTTAGTCCTTGAACAATTCCGGAACATTTTTGTATTTAATAAAATATTGTGTTTTATTTGCGAGGATATATATTTATCAACCATTATACAATCTCTGACATTTTTATTCAATAAAATCTTGCATTTTATTGGTAAGAATGCCAAAATGTCAATCACTGCACAAATTCGGTCATTTTCGTGTTCGATAAAGTTTTATACTTTATTTATGAGATTTGTAACCGAACAATCAAACGAACTGACATCCACGACATTTCCGAACAAAATCCGAGTTACACATGCCTTAACACCTTTATATAACCTAAATATTAGGTTAAGAGGGGTTAAAAATGAGAAAACTCGACAATACAAGTACAGGGGCCAAAATTGTAAAAAAAAAGTTTGCTTCATTACCAAGTTTGGCTACCTATCTCCAATTTTTGACACCTTGCACTCATTTGCCACACTTAATTTGGTGTTAACAAATGTTAGGACACTAATCAACACTTGGTAACACTTGTCATCACTTCTTGATCCTAAAACACTATAAATACCATTTGATTCATCCATTTATTTCACACCACTTCAAAACACTTCAAAGCAAAGTGTAAAGTTCTTCTTTCTATCTTTCTTGGAGCTTGTTTGCAGCCTCTGGAAGCCTTCTATCTTGAGTTCTGAAAGTGTTCTTCAACACAAGTAAGAACTATTCCTAGTTCTTTCATTATTTTAGCTATTTTGAGCTAAAAATCAAATAGTTTGGCTTCCTGTTTGACTTTCGGTTCTAACCATTTTGGTCAAGTCAAACTTCAAATTGAACTTTACAACGTGATCGTAATCACGAAGGTATTAATCCCTTGCGATTGCACCTTCTGATTACGACGTTTAGTAGGCCAGATGAGGAGTCAAAGTTTTACGAGTTAAAAGTAAAAAAAATGTATAAAAATGCATTTTACGACGAAAATGTTTTTGGGTATTAAAACTTAAGGTTTTGACACGATATGAGTTTTACAACATTATGAGACATGTTCAAACATGTCTAACTCATCATTTCTAGTTTAATGCATATTTCTTAGTCGTAAGTCGAGCGATTTTACTACCGCTTTGACATTCGAATCTGACTTGTTTGGCTAATCTTAGGATTCGACCATGCGCATTTTTATGACCATAGTAATTTAGGGAATAACCCTCTAAGGTTATACCTTATAGTCATATAGTTTGGTTAGTTATATAATTAGTCGATTTTATGTACTTTTAAAATGCCGAAATCATCCTTTTGGCGTATAAAATTGTTTTAAACATGTAAGACCATAGCTTTGACATCTAAACTGATATTATAACATAATCAAACTTGTTTGACATATAAGACTCATCATAGGACTTGCGACCCGTTAAAGTGGTGTAAAACATTTTAACAAGTCGTAATGGGTCAAAGAACTTAAGAACTCTTCCAAATCAAAATGTAAGGTACTAAAAACCATATGATACGAGTCCCAATACTCGTTTGGACCTCATTCTATCCAATCCTCCGATTAAAGTCTCGACACACTAACATAGTATTCTGATACATTAGGACATACTTGAACTCTTCAATCCTTGAGCTTTGTTTGATCATTTGAACAAGACATTTACGCAATCCTAAGTGAGTACATAGCCCCCTCTTTTACGTTTTCAAATATTTTGGGGTGATTCATATGTGCCTATCACTACTTTCTTGTTTTCATGACATTATAAATGATTTGCTTATCTAGTACATATGGTACACGATTTCAAAGACATTTTTGCTTCGTATGTTGACTTAGCATACCTAGTACATGATTTCTAAGATATTTTTGCTTGGTATATTGACTTAGTATGCCAAGTATATGATTTCAAAACATTTTCATGACATGCTTACGTTGTCAAGACATATTGCTGCGTTGAATATACAATGATACATTTATTAACATTGATCATGCCGACCGGTAGTATGTAATGTACCATAGGATTGACAATCTCGTTCCCGCTTCCTAGGTTTGTATGGAAGTGACTTTAGGGAATGATAGAATCCGATGAATATTTGATAAACCTTTGTCTTTATAAGGGTTTATTCGACAGTCAACAAGGCTTGAATGTATTCATCAACAATCCATATATGTGTGTCTACACAATAAAAGCAATTGATTTATAAGACAAGAGTTTTGGTTTAACAAAGACCATTGTTTATTCAAAACACCTGTTTTATACAAGGCATTTTGACATACAAGACATTTATTTTATGGTTTAAACATGACTTTTGTTTTCCATACAAGACATTGGTTTATACATAGACATTTGTTTATAAATAAGATTTGGTATATACAATACATTGGTTTATACATAGACATTTGTTTATAAAAGACATTTGGTTTATACATGCCATTGGTTTATACATGACATTGGTTTAAACAAGAGATCTCAATTGTTGGCTCATGGTAAGTGATTTAGATGACAAGACGTGTGTAATATGATAAAAGCATGGTGGATACGCCACTGGTACTTCCTATATATAAGTGTTTTCATTATATTACATAACATAGCGTTATCTAAACCACTTCAAACAAAATACAAGACATGACATATTTTATACAAGGCACGAGTTATTTTGGTTATTAAGTTAACCATGCATCATTTCTTTTAAATCATTTGATTTTCAAATGATTTCATAAAAGAAACATTTTTGTAAAGGATGATGGCTATGTTTGTAATAGTTAAACATTTCTTTTAACTTTCAAAGCCTTGAATCTTAATCACAAAACCTATGTTACTCACATACATTTTTATGCTGACGTTTTTTTTCACATATGTTTCAGGAGCTAATGTTTAACTTTAAGCATGCTTCACATAGCGAGGAATTGGGCCTTAGTGACTTTAAATTTGCAAGACAATTGTTATGTTTTTTATTTCATTCTCCCAAGACAATGTAAACAATTAAATTCAATAATACAAAATTTTATGTACCATGTGTTGTGAAACAATAATTCCATGACATGAGTCCCCGACGTTTCCGCCGCAGTTTGTTGTTTTACGCGGTCGGGTTGTTACACCTCCGCACAAAGTTTACCTTTGCATAAGTCTTCCTTCACACCAAATTTACCTACGCATTTAATCTTACCTTCGCACATGTTGTCAAAATTGAGAATGAGTTTTACAATGCTTTTGCTACAACCCCCATGTCAGTCGTTCAAAATTTAAACCTAGATAACGAAATAGGGATGATGACGAAGCCGCCAAAACACCGAATCAAAGCCCTCAGACATCACAAAGCTCGAACAACTATAATAGCCAAATAACCAGTGCAACTCAAATACTCATATCCTGCAATGCAACATTGCCGTAAATCTTCAAAACGCTCAGGACTTCATTAAAACAATAACAAACAACATATGGCATTACTTGCCTTAGTCTTGGAGTCGACTTAGTGTTTAGCAACATGAAGGATCAGGAATCCCAACATGACAAAAGAGGATTATGATCAAATTAACCCGGAGGAGTTAAAGCTTGTTCATATAAAATGGTGTGTGGCGAGTATAGTTCGAAGAGCTCAAAGATTCATGGAAGTTACTGGGTGAAATAGTCTCGGAGGTCCTGACTCGAAGCTGGGATTTAACAAATCCAAAGTTACCTGTTTCAAGTGCAAAGAAAAGGGCCATTTTAAAACAGAATGTCTGAACAGAGAGGTGCATGGGAATCAAAATCCTTTTGGATATGATTCTTACAAAAAAGCAATCTATCACAGACCTTTCCAACAACCTCAGAGCATGACAAGATCTATTCAAACTGAAGATGGTATGACAAAATCAAAAGACAAGGCTCTTGTCGTTACACAGGAAAACGAAGGCTTTAACTGGAACAACTACATTCCTAAGACCGAAAGTCTTACTCTCCTGGCTGAAATTATCGAAGAACTGGAACCAACTGTGAAAGAAGTGATTGTCGAAGAAGCCATCAGTGAAGACTGTACTGAGATCGTTTTTGATGAAACTCCAGACAAATTCTGATGACTATTATGATTCTAGGGAATCTGAAGATATTTTTCATAGTGCATTTAAATCAATCATACCTCCTAACGTGTTTAATTCTTTTGCAGGATCTTAAGTGAACTAAGGCAGTTTCCAAATCGTACAATGCGAAGATGAGAAGAAACAACCCGTCAAAGAAATAATAGACATGACAAAAGAGATGAATGCTGAAAACGTCAACAAAATTGCAGAGAAAGCCATGATGGTACAGTTAAAAGAGGTAGTTGAAATCTTTGAGGAAATTCAGGAAGTCGTGGTTGAGTCAGTCAAAGAAGAGGTTAATAGTGAGGAGATAGAAACAGAAAAACTGTGAAAGCACTGGAAAGATAATGAACATAAACATTGCACTTGATTCAAGACGTGAAATTGTAAGTCTCGAAAACCGGATCTAATCGATATCACACTTAGCTTGAAAGCTGCCAGAAACACACTAACAAGCTTTAGAAATAAGATGAAGATGGAAAGATTCAACTTGCATACAAATTAGAAATTTGTCTAATACAAGTGAAGAATAATCAAAGAGCCCCCTAACCCTAATACATCATTAACTATATATACTAGAGAGTTAGTGCTCAAAAACCCTAAACTTTTAGGCCCAAGGCCTTTCCCCAAGCCCATTACAATTATAATAACCCAATCCCTAATCAATACTAACGCATAAACCTATTAATGTCTCTATAATCTCCCCTAGGTTTACTGCATTAGAAATAGCCTTACGCTTCAGGATTTTCAATCATGTGCAAATAATTTGTTTTGAATCATTATGGCCACTACACTCGTCCAAGATTTCGCACATTCTTCATATTTATCACTTGCTTGAATTTGATGCGCACCCAGCATCAGAATGTCCTCCTCGTTAAAGCTAATTAAATCCAAAGTATCAGCCAACCGAAATGCCTTTTCTTTTGTAACCATAACCGCTTCAGCCATTCTTGGATCATAAGCCCAATAGCATAGATTCTATAGCACACATTTTGGAAACTTTGGAGCAGCTGGAATGACCTTCTCTTTGTTAGTCAATGGCCAGATAACGTTTTGAAACTTTTTGTCATTATGAGGATCTCGAATGCCTGGGCTTTTCTTCAGATATGATTCAACAGTTTTCATCGTTGGGAAGTTATGAGATACTTCATGTTCAAACTTTGAATGAAATGCCCATCCAGGACCTCGTTGATTTGGATCTGATTCAGAGTAGCGAGCTCTCAACAGACTTTTTAGATCAATCTTCGTCCACGATTCAAATTGTGTCTGCTTCGAATAGTATTCTCTGTGGCTGCTCTCCTTTGTGACTATCCATGAGTTCCTGTCATGATCATATCTCCAACATTTCACCTCGGACTTGTTTCTAACTTTGTCCTAGTGGCTTGATCCCATCTCCATGACACACCGGTCTGACACTTTGGATGGATCCTTTGGTTGAAAGTTTTCGTCGAGGGGATTTACATCTTGGTTCTTCATATCAAGCATTTTCTTGCTGCTGGTATTCCTTTTATGTGGCTGCTTTCTTTTTTTGATTTTTTAGCTGAAAGATATGCATTCAAAGCTGCTTCATTCTCTGCAGCAGCTGTAGTCTTTTCCGCTTCTGTGCGTTCATGATGTGCAACGCTAAGAGGATCATCATCCTTATCCGCAAATTCACTAGCAAACTTCTTCTGTAGCTTAGCTTTCATCTCGAAAATGTCTATCATCAGCAAACTCACATCACCCTGAAGTTGCTCAATAGCTTGGTCTCTGATAGATATCTAATTTTCCAATGATGCTATCTGAGCGTTTTTCAATTCATTTTCTTGTTTCAGCAGTACTACATGTCGCTGTAGCTTGCCAATATCCACAACTTCATCCTCATCGCCATCAGACTGCTCGATAAATTTCATCTTTTCAGCTACCATTCTCATTGCGACCTCTTCATATTCAGACAAACCACCGCTAGAACTGCCTGCCTCACCACGAACTCTACAAGAACTTTCTAGCTGTGATATCGGACAAGGAATAATGCTTGAGCTTGAGGGCTTGGGGAGATTAGGGGCATCAGATGCAAAGACGTTTTCTGTTTCATCATCTTCAAACTGTGTTTCATCGGAAGGAATGATACCAGGAGAAGGGATCCCAGAATCACCCTTAATTGATGCAAGTAAAGCATCAAGGTTCTCAGCAGAAATCAAATTCATTTCTCTAACAGTCTCCTCAGTTGTCTTTGTTTCAGCCTGTGTCGTTGCTTCTTCCATTTCTTCTTCTGAAACAAGATCTTCAACGATTGATTCTAGTTGACTTGGTCCGCCGACGATCTAAATATTATGCTCTTTAGCTAGGAATGTTGTCACTAGTTTAGGCGTAGATACAACTTCCTTAAACTTCCCATGTTTAACCAGCTCATATCGACCAACAAACTTGACCTTTGCAGAATCCCGGTGTTTGCATGCCACTTCGAAACAACTCGGTCCTAGCAACTTTAGGTTCAGATGGTTTGTGCCTTTTATCAGCTCAGGATACTTCTTGTCAATGATCATTTGCACAAATCTTGGATATAATTAGAACACCTTCTTCTTTGTACTTTCCAGCATACTCTTCATGTTGTCGAAAATGAAAACCGAAAAGTTGTAGTCCTAGTCATTCACTAATGCAACAAGTGTCGCAGTCTGTGTCTGATTTAATTGGTCCTGACCGCCTTTATTTTCTAAAATACACTGTAAGAAGATGTGATCAAGGCACCTCCAGTATGGTGGGAATAGTTTCTTCAACACAGTTGGATACGCTCCTTCATAACTCATGCGACGTAGAGCTTTTACCACACTATCTCTGTCGAATGTAGTAGGATGACGTTCGTTGTCTCGAAACTGTAGTGCGTCTCGTACGTTTTCCTCTGAAACCTTTATTTCGCTTTATCCAATCTTTATTTCAATGTAAGCACCTCCACCCTTGACTTTAGTGTTGATCCAAAAGTCCTGGATCATGTCTTCATCAATTACTGGGTTTCTCTTTAGAGCATGAGAAAGTCGGAAGTTGCTCAGTCCGCTAATCAGAGAATCAAATATTTCACGATATTTTGGCGAAAAATCAGACAAATAGAAGGCTTCATTGTGAAAGGCCTCGACTTCCAGCTTGCATTTATCCATCATTTTCTGCGCCATTTTCTGCACTTGAAACAGAGATGTCAACATTTATTGCAAGGTTAACTTTGATTGACCCTCTTGACTGTAATGCCTAGCTTTTTCGTACTTTCCTTAATTAGAAAATGTAATCGCATTTCTATTTATGGAAACTTGTATTCGTATCGCATTCGTATTTCATTTCCCAATCTTATAATCCGAGACTTTGATCGTAATAAAATTCATACATGATACATACTTGTCTTCATAGCATTTATTGTTAAATACCCAAAATTTATAATAAACCGTAATTATTATACCTTTACATATATACAATTATACACATATAAAACATGGAAAATATCAAGTTTTACCATGAAATGTAAGATAAACTAAGTTCAAGGACTAAAAATAGCATAATCCGGAGAAAGTGGTTTCTTGCCCATGGATTGGTCCATTTTGTGTTTGCTGGATTGTGTTTTTTGCATTTAGGACCTAACTCAACCCTCAAACCTCAACTATAAATACTCACCTCCTCCTACTCTCATTTCACACCTCAAACACTTCTCTCTTCTCTCTAAAGCTCTAAAGCTCTCTCTATCTAAAGGTTCAAGGCTTTTAAAAGATAGCTTGGTGTTCCTCCAACCCTCCACACCCTTCACGAAGTAACAAGTGAAAGCTTGCAAAACCGTGAGTACACTTGACCCATTTTTCCATTTTTTACACAATATGGGTTGTAACATGTTAACTTACAAAAATACACGAATACACAACTCGTCCAAGACATTTTATTTCCAACAAGAAACCAACGAAAAGTTTCTCTCACATACGTATAAGTACTTTGCTAAAATACTTTTAAAAAATTGAAGTATTACATGAAAATTTTCAAAACACGACTTTTCTTGCATCAATAAAATAAAACAAGCTCACTATTTTACAACATTTTCAAAATACGCAAATCTAAATCTGAACACATAAAATCTCATATGCGAATACAAATTTTAAAACAAAAGTAGCATTTCTTTTTACAAACCACAATTTACATCAAAAATTAATACTTTTCTGAATATTTATCCGACATTCACAATTTTGGTCCTTCATTCCCGACAAACCTGACTTATTTTAACCAACTCAATGTTTTGACTCAAGCAACCACACACATGCATACCGCCTTATACATTTCCATTTATACAGTCAATATTACATGACAATATTACACATATCACCATTACACTTCGTATTTTACACAATCGCAACTTCATAGTAACTTATATATGCTAAATCCCATTTTATTCCACCTATACGCTTGATACTGCATGCTAATGTTAAACGTATTTATCTTCAATCATAATCAAAATTTATGCATTCGCACTACTTGGTAGTCAAACTTGAAATCCATAAGTAGGCATAACCCGAGTGGTTTCGCCTACGTTCGACACACTCATACATACATACAATCATGCTTACATACTTAATTTTTCTACGCTATCTTACATACCCTTTGCTTACTAGATGTAACCTGACCCGTACACTACTAGTACAAACTTTGCGGATCATGCACAAACCAAAATAATCGCGGGTGCACACGGGATTATATTGGTAGGCGCATGAAAACCATAGTGGGTTCTACTGTGTATCGCAACACGGAACGTAACATGACACCAAATAGCGAAACAACGTAACATGGTGTGAACATGGGGGATACGCCGCTGGTGCTTCCTATATATAAGTGTCCCTACCATATTACCAAACTTTCGTAAAATGTGCCATATGAAATTCGGTGTTTTCCCGGACCTTGTTAAATACATTTGATTTATAACAAAATTTGGTGACCGCACTTCGAAATGATTAGTACTCAATTATCCATGACAAAGCTTCATTCTCAAAATCGTTAGCTTTAACTGCTACGACTATCACTAGCATCTCTCAACGTTCCATGTTCGCATTTTATCCAATATTCATACCATTTTTTTACCCCTCGAATCATTCACTACCATACCACGATATTCCCAATTCTTCCTTTAACATTTCATCCAAACTTTATTTATAGTGAATCAGCCTAAACGTTCAATCCATTTAAAAAAAAAGTCCCACCGACTCAATCTTGTAAAATGTTCCTTTTCTTTAAAACCATCTTTAACTCTTATCTACGCACAAACTCCAACTAGTCGGTCTAATAACGCCAAAACCTTTTAGAAACGGTAAATACTTACCATCCTAGTTCTCTCCAATAAATATTTTCTACAACAAGTGATTTTACTAATACGCCTTAGAACTGACAGAACTTTTCTTACAACTTACGGTGCGGACAGCTCATTTAATCAAATACATCCTTAGTCATACTAAAACCTTCCTCTTAGGTCACACTCTTTTAAAATATTCTTACAATGAGTTGTCCAGACCCAATCAAACTCACTTTCTCACACACACACATACACGTTTTTACTTATCCTTATACACGTTTATGATTGGTGTCTCAAAAACACCTTATTCAAACAAATTACTTTCATGGAACCTACCATTTTATCCTTCAAGATTTCGATAGATATTAACACACTTATACATGAACTCCGCAAAAACATTAAACTTCAAAATCTTGGTTTTGGCCAAAATTTTTTACCAAAATGACATCTTTTCCAAAGTCTTCCTCTTGAATAAATTTCGGGACGGAATTTCCTAAAGGAGGGGAGACTGTAACGCCTCACTTTTTCGTACTTTCTTTAATTAGAAAGTGTAATCATATTTCTATTTATGGAAACTTGTATTTGTATCGCATTCGTATTTCATTTCCCAATCTTATAATCCGAGACTTTGATCGTAATAAAATACATACCTGATACATACTTGTTTTACATGCATTTAATTGTTAAATACGTGTTTACATACAAACCGATACTTGTTATACGTGCAAATACTCATACATTCATACTTGATACCTAAAATATACTTACATATACATTATACACTTGAAAACATGCGAAAATATCAAGTTTCATCATGAAATGTAAGATAAACTAAGTTCAAGGACTAAAAATAGCATAATCCGGAGAAAGTGGTTTCTTGCCCATGGATTGGTCCATTTTGTGTTAGTTGGATTGTGTTTTTGCATTTAATACTCACCTAACTCAACCCCATACCTCAACTATAAATACTCACCTCCTCCCACTATCATTTCACACCTCAAACACTTATCTCTTCTCTCTAAAGCTCTAAAGCTCTCTCTATCTAAGGGTTCAAGGCTTTAAAATGATAGCTTGGTGTTCCTCCAACCCTCCAAACCCTTCGCGAAGTAACAAGTGAAAGCTTGCAAAACCGTGAGTACACTTGACCCATTTTTCCTTTTTTTTTACACAATTTGGGTTGTAACATGTTAACTTACAAAAATACATGAATACACACACACACACTACATGCTTTATACACTTGATCCATTATACATGCTTATTGATATGCTTAGGTTCATGCTAAATTCATACATACTTATTGTCATTAACTTAGCTAGCTCCAACTTAACATATATAGCGCTATAGGAGTAGCACACCACCCGTCGGGGTAATGTTAAGCTTTAAGTTGATTCATTCTTAATTCATACTTTAGTCTCGTTACTTCGTGTGATGAGGGACACATTCATTCTTGTGGACATTTAGGTTTCACAATTATATTTGCATGCTAGCCTACCTTGTATACAATTGCCATGTGGATTTGAGTAAACTCTTTTATACTTATGCTATGTACTTAAACTTGCGTACTCGCCAATACTTTTGTATTGAACTATACTTTTAACATGTTACAGGTTGATGATGATGCTTATAACAAATCTAGTAGGGACGACATAGAAACACACCTAGAATGTTAGGCTTTCATGTTGTAACTTTGTTGAAGTTATTGAATTTTTATTTCTGTTGTAATTGACAATTTGATATATGAAATGAACGAGTTTTGATTTAAATATTATCGTAAATAGTGTTATGATGCATTGAGCAATCTATTTCGTCTCACTCTGATCTTTCTGCCATCGGTTGGGGTGTGACATTGATTGTAAGATAGATTAACTTGATTGAAAAGTTAACAGTTCAGATGAGAGTTCAGCGGGTCAAAGAAGAACTGAAATTCAAAGGTTCACACGTATTTGAATAAGTCAGATGAACTCGGATGACATGGGTTCAATTCAATGACCCCTTGTCATTCGAGAAGGTTCATATAAGAGCATCCGGGATGCATCCGAGATGCACTCGAGATGCACCCGAGATGCATGCGAGATGGATCTAAGATGAAGAAGAACTAACGCTGAGTCTGAGAAGAGAGAGATCCGGATTAACAATTGTTCAAAATGACTCTAGATGGGCTTTTATAAAGACTTGAAACAGAGATAGGCCCATCTCTAAAAAGTTAGTTCGAGATAATTTGGCCTGGTCCATCTCGAACCTGGCCCATCTCGAAATAGTGATCAGAAAAAATAGGGAATTCGAGATGAGTGGGCCCACTCTTAAACAAAAATATTTTAATCTTTTCGGGCCCCCACCAGTTTTAACCGGTCATGAACAGTAACACCTTTTGTCAAAATCTGCAATCTAACCGACCAAGCAACCAATTTTAAATGAAGGGGAAATAATAATAAAAATAAAACGAAAAATAATAATCATCAAAAGATAAGGGTAGAGTTGCCATGAGATCAAACCAATTCTGAACTGATTAAAGAACATTTTTCGGCATGAGCTTGATCAAACGGAACCGTGAGATTGCCGACATATTTGTCCTTTTAAACTCATCGCATCAAACTTCAACTTTCAACCTTGTGATTTCATCAAGTGAGTTTGCGATAACATTCGTGTGTCCCATATCAAGGCATACCCCGATGATCAAGGTAAGCACAACAGTTCATTGTAACAAGTGAATTTACCAAGGTCATCCTTTCTTCTTACTATGTCTGACTTGTTGGTGAATAGGTCAGTACAACGTACTGCAAAGAGACCATACAATATCAGACAAGGGTTACAGGCACAATACCTTATACGGTATGTTAGAATTTTGCAAGCACATGGGATTTTCTCATGAGAGATTCCCCCCTTTTTAATGTTTTGGCCCTTTCATTTAGGCACTTTTAAGGATATCTGACTATGCCTAGGTCTGCATGTATCTGGATGCAACATAAGGGCAGTCCTGATATCCCGGATGACTTATCGACATAAAGACTTGAAACTTCGGATCTTGGCTATCTATCAACACCAAATTTAAGACCATGAAATCATATGCCAATGATATGTTACCCACGAGATGCATAGCTTGTCAGAGTTAGTCACTTGAAATCTTTTTGACTTTTGAACGATAAGCCTATCAACACATCGCAAAGAATCCTCGCTTTTACAACATCAATACCTTATATGTGTTAACCAAGTTCATTAGATTTGAGCAACAAAGCAAATATTTCTCCCCCTAAATTTGTGCAGAAGTAGAATACTTTATGCACAAATTTAGTTATTTTGCTGAAGAAGTCAACTGTTTTTTAAGGATGCTTGGTTTTGGAATGAAAAACAGGGTTTTTGACAATCTGGATAGCGGCATCATTATCACAATAGATAGTAGTGTTAAGATAAGTCAAACCGTAATCCTCGAGCTGATGTTGCATCCAAATAACCTAGGAACAACATGCAGATGCTTCAACATATTCTACTTCTATTGTTGATAAAGACACTATTTGTTGCTTCATGCACTGCCATGAAATAAGTCTGTCTCCCAAGTATTGGCATCCAGCTGATGTGGACTTCATATCCCTGTCTATCCCTCCAAAGTTACTGTCAGAAAAAGCAAACAGATCTCAATTCGAATCTCTAGGATATAAGAGGCCCAATTTTGGAGCTCCCTTGAGGTATCTAAAGATTCGTTTAACGGTTGAAAGATGAGAAAGTTTAGGATTAGCTTGATATCTGGCACATTGGCAGACCGCAAACATAATGTTCGCCCGGCTCGCAGTTAAGTACATCAATGAACCAATCATAGTTCGATACATCGTTTGATTGACCGGAGCACCTTCAGCATCCTCATTCAGCAATGGGCGAGTCGATGGGGCTTCGAGTTTGACATGTCGAACTTTACGAGAACATCCTGAACATACTTTCCTTGATGGATCAAGATTCCTTGATTGTTCAGACGAACTTGCAAGCCCAGAGACATAGTCATTTCACCTAGAGAGCTCATTTCGAACTTCTTCTTCATCACGTCCTCAAATTCTTTGCACAACTCTTCATTGGTAGACTCGAGATGATGTCGTCGACATAGATCTAAAAAAGGATAAGATCCTCGCCAACGCATTTAATGAACAACTTTTGATCTATCATTCCCCGTACATAACCATGAGCAAGCAGATGCTCTGTTAGAGTTGCATACCAAGCACGAGGTGCTTGATGCAAACCATAAACAGCTTTATCTAACTTATATGCATATCCTTGCTTCTTTGGATCTATAAAACCAAGGGGTTGAGCGACATAAATCTCCTCCTTGACCTTCCCGTACAAAAACGCCGTCTTGACATCCATTTGATAAACCATGAAACCCATAAAGGATGCATATGCCAAGAAGATGCGTATGGCTTCTAGATGAGCTACGGGCGCATATACCTCATCATAGTCAAGGCCTTTAATCTGTTTGAATCCCTGCACCACTAGCCGAGCTTTGTTCCGCATGATCACTCCAGTATCGTCTTGTTTATTTCTATACACCCAACGAGTACTAAGAGCTCGTTTTCCCTCTGGCAATTTCACCAATTTCAACACTCCCAACTTTTCAAACTAATTGAGCTCTTCATGCTTTGCATCAACCCATCCAGGTTCCTGCAAAGCAACATCAATGTTCTTAGGCTCATTCTGTGATATGAACATGAATACAAACATGTGTTAATGATTCCTGATCTACTGCGTGTTCGAACACTGACAGATACAAGACAAATAACATTTGCAATTGGATGATTTTTCTGAACACACTGGGGAATTGCCGCATCTTGGTGCCTGCAAATTAGATTCTAAGTTAGAAGCACTTCCTGACACTATCCCAGAGTGCTCCCCCTCTTTGAACTGTAGTTTGTTGTGTAGAAGATTCAATGTTGCTGACAACAATAGGTTTGAGAACCTATTCTCGCATTTGTGAAGAAGGATGTATGTCCGTAGGAACTTCATGAAATCCTGGAGGATCCAAGGTAAGTTTCTTGAAAGAATCTTGAAGTAGGACAACATCAGCTTCAGTTATGATAAGAATGTGTCAAAGTCGTGCATCTTTCGGATTTTCTTCCAGCCATACCACATAATACGTCTCCATGATTTGCTTCTTGATTTTGTTGTAGACACGATATGAAGTGTTCTTTGCATAACCAACGAAATAGCATGGATCTCCTCGTACATCAAATTTCCCCTTAGCATCCATGATAAGGAGAACACAAGGACAACCAAAAGTGCGAAAATGTTGTACCGTGGGTTTCTGTCCTTCAACTATTTCATAAGGTTCCTTCATGTGACGTTTGTTGATGAGAGCATGATTTTGTACATAGCAGGCTGTGCTCACTGCTTCTACCCAAAATATCAGTAGAAGACCGGAATCAATCAGCATAGTGCGAGCTGTTTCAATGAGAGTTCTATTTCGTCTTTCTGCAACTCCATTTTGTTGAAGAGTTCGAGTTGCACTATATTGACGATCAATCCCTTTTGAAGCACAAAAATTGTTCAGCTCGACATTCTTGAACTCTGTTCCATTGTCGTAACGCATAATCTTCACTCGCTCGTTTGCTTGGTTCTCCATGAGAGTGACAAATTTCTTTATCAGACTTGCAGTTTCACTCTTTTGTTCCATGAAAATGCCCAAGTGAAACAAGAGTAGTCATCAGTGATGACCAGGCAATAAGCTTTTCTTCCAAGACTTAGCACATTGACAGGACCAAAAAGATCCATGTAAAGCAGTTCCAGAACTTTGGATGTTGTGTGCACAAACTTCAGCTTATGAGGCTTACGATGTTGCTTCCCACGAGCATAGGGCTCACATTTTTCAATCGGCATGAAATCCTTGATTGGTAAATTTCTAACCATACCTCCCTTCGCAAGTCGATTAAGATTCTTCATGTTAAGGTGACCAAGTCGTCGATGCCACAGCATTGCATCATGTTCAACAATTTTAAAGAATAAGCAAGTAACTTGATCAGTGGGGCTTTGTTCATGTCGATCACGTAAGCGTTTCCCCGCCGTTCAGCTTCAATCAAATACCAATCCTCTAGGATGACTTTCGGGCTTCAGAACCACGCAACCACCTTTTGTAAACAAAACCTCCAAACCATTGTCGCACATCTGAGAGACACTGAGAAGACTGTGTTTAAGTTCAGGAACATAGTTGACATCAGAGAAATGAGAACCCGTTTTGGACTGTGCCTTTAATAGTAATTCTTCCTGTTTCTCCCCCTAGAAAGGTGACAAATCCACCATCGAAGATCTTGATATCGTTCAACTGGGAGATGTCCCCTGTCATGTGTCTTGAACAGCTACTGTCGATAAACCAAAGTCTAACGATAGCCCTCCAAAGCCGTTCCTGCACACAGAACAAGATTAGTGGGAGACAGGAACCCAAATCATTTTCAATCTGGGTTGGTTAGAAGATTTTGACACTAGAGAAGATGAGGATATAAGATTTGGCAAGTGAGAACGCTCTGATTGAGATCTAGCAATCTTTTTAGGTTTCCAAATCTTTAACTCTTTGTTGTTTGAGAAAACATGTGATGATGATGCGTTTAATTTCTTGTATTGATTTACGAAACCTTTTTAGTTTAAACATTTTTTATTGGTTTTCTTTGCTAGATTCCAGTCTCCATCAGAAGGCTTTTGATGACCTTGATGTTGATGGCACGAAGCCGTCTGATGGATGGAGATTTTGGACGGATAAGACCCGAAAGGACGATGAACACAGTTTCTAACTATGCGCCCTGGAATTCCATAATTGAAGCAAGTCTGTCTTTTTGAGAAAAAGACTCTTAATTCTTTTTGTGTTATTATGGGGAGCTAATTGGGTCTCTTCTTTCCACTAGGTACTGATTTCTTGTGCACATTTTTACTCTTAGGAAAAACCTGCTCATAATTATCAGCACAAGAGTGAGTATCGACATTTTTACCCTTCAACCTTGATTCAATTGGTTTTTGAGTTGCGTTTTTCTTTTGTTAACAACACTTGAGTAAACTTTCTCCTGAATTTTCGTTATGTGCTATCTTCTGGTTTTTCTAGATCTTCTTTTCTTTGCAGGAGCGGATTCTATAGTCTTAGTTTCATTTGAAACCTTTTCTTCTGAAACTGAGTTCTCAGAAACGGCTGTTTCAGTTTCTTTGAAAGCGGTTTCATTTGGAACTGAGCTTTCAGAATCAGTATATTCTTGGTCACCGGATGACGAGCAAGTGTTGTCAATATTTTAACTGTCGTAACCGTCTTGCCCATTATCTGATGAGTTAGAATCATCGGTCTGATTTCAAGAAATATCAGACGTCTCCTGTTCACAAGCATTTACATTCAAACAATGCATCACAAAAATATTTTCAGTTTCACTAGATTTAGAAATATCTGAGGTATTCGTTGAGGTTTCAGAAGAACTAAAATAGTTTTCTGAATCACTCAAAACTGAAACCTCATACTCTGTTCGACTGCCAGTTAAAATATGAACTGAATTAAAAACCATATCATTTGAAGTTTCAGTTTCAACATGGAAAAACCCTGAGTCTCAAAAACCATAGACTGAACAAAATTCCAAACATAGTCATCATGTTTATCACATAAAGAGACATTTGTGTCATCAGCAACAACTGGATGAGATTCATCATCCACTTTTGATTGCTCCTCATCTATCACTGACTTTGCACATTCACTAAAGCAGGTAACTCCCTTTTTAGAATCAGAAGTAAAAATTGTTTTTACAAGTTATTATGATGGAGTTGTTGTTGAATCCTTTTCACCTTTCAAATTTTCAACCAACTCATTTGAGCACTCCTTATTTATGATTTTTACAAAACTTACAGGCTTTTGAAAATTAGTTGAGTGAGTATTCTTATGCCTGAAAGGTTCCCAAGGAACGTAGTCACTTGGTTTGCCATACGCCATTTTATCATAATTTTCCAGTTCTTGCTCAATGAGCGGCATTCTTGAATAATTAGGATTATATGGCGGAGGGACTTGTGAATAACCCAACCCTTTTCCCTTGTTCTCTTTGTATGCCATTTGTATTTACAAAGATTGCGAACAGTGTCACTGGAAGTATCATATTTCTTAATATTCAATTCATTTTGTTGAAACTTTCAAGTGAGAAGTCCTAACTCAACTCTTACCAAGTCGCATTCCAAAGCTTTTGAATCTAGTTTGGTTTTATAATCATGAACCCAACATTTCTGTTAGTTTACATCTCGGTTAAGTTGAGCTATGTCCTTCTTTAGTGCATTAATCTTTTTGTAGAGAATTCGATTGTTCTCACGAATACCGATGTACTTTGACATGGCAGTATTGTAATCACTAATGAGATTGAGATTATGAGCTCTCATTTGTGCCATTTTATGTTTACAATCTTCTGAGCATAGGAGAGAGTTTACCGTTTCAGATAGAGATTTGAGCTCCGCAGTTTGTGCCATCAAGCATTTGAGATGATTTTCGGCAACTTCGGTAATCTTCAGAGATTCCACTGGAGTTGCAGCATTAACCCAACTAAAACCATGCTGCTCTTGCACCATTTGTGCTTTTCCCGCCCCTGAGCCTCCTTGGCTTGATGAGGTTGATGTTGACATATGAGCCGATGCAACCGGAACCATGGACCTTTCTGAATTCATAGCAGCAGCAGCAGTTGCTTCATATCCCATGGGTGTCGTCCTTTAGTCTCTGGCAAAGTGTCCGGGTTCATGGCATCTGTAGCATCTCAGCTTATCTTTGACTGACTGTTTGACATTGGACGGCGCCCGTATCTTTTTGGAAACTATTCTGCTCGAAAAGCAGCCATGGCAAGATTCCATGAAGCATCCAGTTCTTGAATATCTTCTTCAACCACTTGATTCATCTCGGTAGCAAACACTGAAGGAGGCAAGAGATCTCCTACTAGAAAAGTATTCAAACTGTTGAGCATGGAAGCTACCAGAGCCAACTTCTCTTCGTTTTGTTTGGTCAGAAATGCAAGATTTCAGAGAGGGGTGTAGATTGAACATTTTGAGGAGCTGAGAGATTAATGGGACTGTAGACAACGTTTGCATGCTGAAGTAATTGTTGAGCAGTAACAGTAGTCGGAACAGCTGAGTTGTTTGAGAGAGACATGCCATAAACATAGTTAGTCTTCTGAGCTTGAAGTTGGGCTTGAGTCAATGGACTGAAAACAACATTTGGATCACTGTTTGTCACAAGGCTAAAGATAAGGATAGAATGACTTTAAGACATCAAGGCAGTGTTAGAGCCAGTCACTCCTGCAGCCATCATAGAGTTCTTGTGGTTCAGTTCTCTTTGCTGATTGTCTATTTCACATGATTTGATGGTGGCAATTAGTTCAGTAAGAGTAACTTCATTCAAATTCTTGGTACTTTTGATCATCAAAACATCGACATCCCAAGACTTGGGCAGCGAATTCAACAGTTGGCGATTCATCCCACTATTAGTGATCGAAATTCCAGCACTAACCATCTGTGAAATAAGTTTGACGAATTTCCTGATTTGATTTTCCACAGTCTCCCCGTATATATGATTAAATGAACTGAACTGCTGGTTCAGCATGGTCACCCTGCTAGCCCTCATGTCAGTATTTCCTTTGTACAGATTTTTTTAGCACATCCCAGATTTCTTTCGCACTTGTGCAGTTTCCGACAACAATCGAGATGTCAAGACCAAGTGCCATAGTAAGATTTGACATAGCCTTATCGTCTTCATCCTTGATTTTTCGATCTTCATCGGACCATAAACTTTCTTGTTTCGGAATTCGAGTGTCTGGATCATCTGTAGTTGCATACATAATTGTGCGGGGACCAACAAGAATGCACCTCCACATTCTGGGTTCCTTTGCTTTGCAATACTGCTCAAAGCGCCAAGTCCATTCAAAATAGTCATCTCCATTCAACAATATTGGAATTTTTGTACCCGTTCCAAAACTTTGGTCCAGTTCATGATACAAAGCTAAAGTCTGAGACTAAATGGCTGTTAAGGTAACGTTGGTGAGATCTTCAGCTGTCAGAACGCTGCTTGGATTCATCCTCAAAAGAGTGAAAAGAAATCAACAGAGAAGCGAACAATAATTCGAAACAGTGACTCGGAACAGCGATTCGGAATAGTGACTCGGAACAGTGGATCCGAGATGGTAACAACAGGTTCGAGATGGTAATAATTGATCCGAGATGCTACAATAAATCCGACATATCAACAGTATCTCAGAGCAGTAACTTTTCTTAGAGAATGATCATCCGAGATGATTCTGAGTTTGAAGATGCAGACAACTAATGATCCAAGATGAATTCGGATGCATGTTCATCAATACGAGATGCAGGTTGAGATGATTCGAAATGCAAGCCGTTGATTCGAAATGATCTGAGATGTGATTCTTTGATCCGAGATGTTTAAGAAGTTAATCTGAGATGGTCCGAGTTGGTTCCAGATCTTCAAGCAGACTGTCCGAGATGGTCCGAGATCTTCTACCGAAAACCAAAAAAGAAGCAGATGCGATCAGAAACCCGTGTGATATCAGATATAAGCCTAGAAACAGGTTCAAACATGCTCTGATACCAATTATAAGTCCTGAAAACCGGATCTAATCAAAGATGGAAAGATTCAACTTGCATACAAATTAAGAATTTGTCTAATACAAGTGAAGAATAATCAAAGAGCCCCCTATACATCATTAACTATATATACTAGAGGGTTAGTGCTCAAAACCCTAAATTCTTAAGCCCAAGGCCTTTCCCCAAGCCCATTACAATTATAATAACCCAATCCCTAATCAAAACTAATGCATAAACCTATTAATGTCTCTACAGAAACAACATAAACAAAAAAGATAGAAAGATGTAGAAGATGAATCTCTTTAATATTGAAACAATTATCACAGATTTACAAACTGAAAGAGTATACATCATCTACAAGTTGGTTTAGATCACTAAGATCTAAATCTAGCTTTCTCTCACTAACACATAGTCTCCCTCTCTCTCTATAATGTGCACAAACTGATAGAGGATGGCTGGAGTTTTTTGAGAGTTGCACAAAATTTTCCCTAATCTATGCTATACAATACACACACACACACACAAACATATATATATATATATGTATATGTATACATATATGTATATCTATATATATGTATATCTATATACATATATATATAAATATATGTATATAGATATACATATATATAGATATACATATATGTATACATATATATATATGTATATATATATAGATATATACATATATATATATACATATATAGATATACATATATATATAGATATGTATACGTATATATACATATATATATACATATACGTATATATATACACATATACGTATACGTATACTCCCTTTTGACTGATGATATAATGCATGCTTTCAACTTTGGCTGAGACTTAACCTTTCTGACAGAGCACAACGATTATCAACCTTATAATAAAAGAATTGCTGACGTCACTTAAATGGCCGGTTTGAGAAATCCAACGAAGCCCACATCAAGAACTGTCGATCCTTCCCCTACAACTTCTCCCTAATCAAGTTAACGTGATCCGACCTACAACCACATGTAAGAACATCGCTAGATATATTAATCTTCAAACTTAACAGGTAGAAGAACGAAACGTCGAATTTCCAATGCCCAACATCGAACACTTCAAATTCCGCAAAGACATGAAGTCATTCCATCTCGAATCTTCATCAAAAGTCTTGATCAAAAGTTAAAAACAAACCAAACTCTGAAAATGTACATCCACCATCTTGATCAAAAGTCTTCAATCGACTGTCTGAAATCATTCCATCTCGAATCTTCACGATCTAATCTCGTATCTTCACAAATCCACCAATTACCCGATGACTTTGGACTCTGATCTCCCCCTTAATGTAAGAACCTCCTAATTTTTCGTTCTCTGACTAGTCATAAACTTGGAAGAGAGACCAAGAAGATCAATCATAAACTTCGAGAATCTGACATCTCAGCATGTGATAAAGGCTCAATCTTCAAATAGTTACCAAACGAACAATTAGCTTCAACACGTCAACAATTAATCAAACCCCAAACAAACTCAATGAAATTCAATCACACACTAGCTCTAAAATGCATCGTGTTTTAAACTTTTCTACAGCGATGAGATTAAAACTCATTTAATCTCATAATTGTAAACATGAACTAGTTTCACTATTGCATCACGAGCTTTTAGGAATTTACAAAGAAAATAAGATATGTTAAATTTTTACTCCCCCGATTTCTTTTTAAACTTTCAAAGACTCGGCAACTGGACCACCTGTGTGGCTTTCGCGGTCACGTTTGTCGGAATACTTGCTCTCCAGCTAGCATCCCCTTCATCTTTATCTACCAGATGCGTGTAGACAACCTCTGGATCTTCTTTTGAGACATCAAGAAGATCAAATGAATCAAATAATTTCTCATAATCATACACATTTTTAGGACCGAATTCGTACGGTGGAGGATCCACAGTTTGCGTAAACCAAAAAGAAACCTATCTCTCCAAGTTCACCCATCTTAGAAGTATCCTTGGTGCATTTGATAACACACTTGATCCCAAAGGGTTGAAACCCTGACAAATTAGGTTTCTTGTTTTCAAGTAATTCATAGAAAGTTTTATCTTCTCTTTTGATCGTAAGCACATGGTTAAGCACATAACATGCAGTGTTTACCGCCTTAGGCCAGAAGAAAATTGGTCATTTAGATTCAGAAAGCATAGTTTGAGCCACCTCAATCAGGGTACGGTTCTTCCATACCGCAACTCCATTCTGTAGAGGAACATAAGGAGCGCATAACTGATAGAACTATTCTAATTTCCCGACATAACTCGTCCATATTTTGATTCTTAAATTCACTGTTGTTGTCACTTTGGATTTTCATAATAGGAAGTGAATAGTTTTCTCAAGTTGTTTAAATAAATCTCTTAAAATTCCATGAGTTTGGTCCTTTATTTTTAAGAAAAATACCCACGAATATCGTGAGAAATCGTCAGTGATAACAAGGCAAAAAGACATTCCACCAATGCTAGCAATATGGATCGGGGGAAAAAGATCCATGTGAAGCAATTCAAGTGGTTTTTGGATCGAGTTAACAGTTTTCAGTTTGTGAGGCTTTCGTTTATTTTTTCCTTTTATCACACGACTCACACTTGTTGTGCATGTTAAAACTACGTAAAGGAACCCCCAACACTAAGTCATTTTTCACTAAGTTGTAACTGTTGGAATCGGTATGCCCAAGACACATATTAAATTGATGTGGCTAGTATGTTATGATCCAAGTCGGGTCATACCCAATAACAAGCTAGACAAAAACTTATAATATTTATTTATGATATGATCAAACAACTAAATATTAACACTTAGATTATTTAGAAATTGGTTTTCTAAATAGTTGCACTTGAGAAACTAACAAATTATGTGGATAATTTATTTTGAGAGAATATTTTATATTGTTATTTAATGGGTCAAGTAACATTATAAATAATTGTGATATGTTGCATAAGTCTTATAACATGTGATGTTATAATTTTATAAAAGGGTTATAAAATAAATGTAAGACTTATTTTAAAAATGTAATTGAAAAATCTTGGTTGGAAAAGGCCTTTGTGGCCGTCCACTTTGGGCCTCCCAAGGTGGATTTTCCACCAATGAAACTTCATGCAACAATCACATAATCCAACATAAGATCCTACAAGATTTGGTGAATTCTCTTATATAATTTTAATACACATTTTCAAGTAGAAGAACACATTTTTTGAGCTCTCAATTTTCGGCCAAAAAGGGTTTTGTCCAAGAATATTTCAAGTGAGTTCATAAGTGTAGAAATCCTAGCATAATCAAGGTGTTTGTTGTAAAGCTTGGGGTATACAAGCTTGAGGTCTTCTACTTAGAAGATTACCATTCAAGAAGTATAATCTTCTTCACCTACTTGTTCTTTGGAAGGTAGTATTCTAAACACCCTATGATTGTATTTTGATAGCATGCATGTTCATATATGGATCTGGGTTTTGGTTTTACATATAAAATGGGTTTTATATCTTGTAAGTAACATGTTTTAAATAATTATTCTGCTGCGTTTTTATTTTATACGTATAAAATAACTTTGATAAACATGTCCAAAACCCCAACAGTGGTATCTGAGCCGCTTATATGAAGCATGCTTTAATGGATTTAAAAATTTCGGGATTTTAGGTTTGTGGAAACCCTATGGCCGAAAATTTTAATCATGGTTTTCCTTTTGTTTTTCAAGATGTTTATTATACATGCATAAAAGTATCTTGAAAAATTATATCATCCATTTGGATGATTTGTTTGTTTGGACAAAAACCAATCTTTTCGGTTTTTCACTTGGCCGAAAATTGGGTTACAAAAAGGAAACCATTTTTGCTCTTGTATTTAAATATATATGTGGATATATATTTTTTGGTGTTCATAACCTAGCCATGACCTTGTGTTTAAATATGTTGAATGATTGTGTTGTGATTTATTTAATTATTTTAATGGGTTGTAATAATTAATTATATTTGTTCTTCCATTTGTAAAGTTGTAATTTATTTATTTTCATTTGGTATGTAAATAAATAGATTAGGTGCATTTTATTTTACTAGAAAAATGTATTAGGATACTTCATTGTAAAAGAAGATGCACACAAAATGCATTTTGATTTTGGCCAATTTTGGGCCTAAAGAACCTCATGGTTCTTAACGGGATTTTAGCCCAATAATCAAAACACATTTTTGAGGCCCAAAGGAGTTTGGAGCTGAATATAAAGTCCATTTGGAAGCCCAAAGAAAGTGAAGAAATCGCAACACAAAAGGAATACTTGAAGCATTTGGATGCGGGTTCAAGTGGGAGTTCAATGACGCATTTCTTGTGTCAATATTCACCCTTTAGGAATGACCTTTTTGGCACACATGTTTCGGCTAACAAGTGTTGCCAAAAATAGTTGGCTATGGTTATGCACCTATTTTGTTTGTTATGCTTGTATGGTTGTTTTATTTATGGTTGTTTAGATGGTATTTGGATATGCATGCTTAACAACTTATAATCCATAACAAGCTTAAAATTGGTTCTTTAAAAATCATTAAAGTGGTTAATATAATGGTTTTATTAAAAGTTAATGATTTTATAATAAAATTGGTTTTATTAAAAGAACCTTGAAAATCGGTTTTCAATAAGGTACCATGAATTTGAATGCATGCAAATGTATGGTACATAATGTTTTCTAAAACTAGAATTTTTGAAAACATAAAATCCCTTTTATAAAACAAGTCAAACACCATCCTTTTATACAACACTCGAATCAATTGGGAATTCTTTGTGGGATAAAGGTCACCTAACCACATTTGAAGGAACTTTTGAATTGGAGGTAGGCTTACAATATTTGTGGGATAAATGTCACCTGACCACTTGTATGTGTAAACTTACATGTGTGTGTAAGTAGGACGATTTGATTTGGAAACCATGTGCTTAGGGTCACCGAAGCATGGCGTACAAAGGTGTTGATGGGATTAAACATGCCAACTAAACATAAAGACGTTTAACCGATTCCATATGGCTAGAAATTGCAAAGGGTTGCAATTGTCAAACGTTGACTACCTTGTTAATTTAAATAATGGGATAAAGGTCACCTAACCAATATTTAAATGTAATGTTGGATTCTAGATTTTAATTATTAATTGTCTATGAGACATAAAGGGTATTAATAATTAAAATTTAATAATATCGAAAATACTAAAAATTGAACTTTTTTAAAATTTTGTAGATGGTCGCTAACAATGTAAACACAATTACCCAAACCGTCCGTAACCTATCACTAAGAACCATCCTTGAAAAGGATCGTCTCAACTATAACAACTTCATGGATTGGTATCGAAACTTAAGAATCGTTCTCAAGCAAGAAAAGATATCTTATGTGTTGGACGATCCTATTCCCGATGAACCTAACGTGGAAGATGAGGAGGCCTATAACGATTGGATTAAGTATACCGAGGACTCCATGCAAGCCTCTTGCCTCATGTTGGGAACTATGATTCCCGAGATTCACAAGGATTTTGAACATCATGGGGCATACGACATGATTACCCAATTGAAGGAAATGTTCCTTCAACAAGCAAGGGTAGAACACTTCGAAATGGTTCGGGCTTCATGCATGTCGTATGGAGGAAACCCAATCGGTCTCATCTTATGTCATGAAGATGAAAAGCCACATTGATCGCCTCCAAAGGCTCAACTGTCCCGTCTCAAAAGAGTTGGCTACGAATTTGATCCTTAACTCTTTAACAAAGAAGTTTGAAACTTTTGTCATGAATTATAACATGAACGGATGGGACAAGAGCATTGGTGAGCTTCATGCGATGCTCAAAACTGCCGAGGCAGGTATGGGTAAAAAGGCTTTACCCGTTCTAATGATCAGTGAGGGAGGCAACAAGAAGAGGCCCCACCACGACTCCAAGGCAAGTTTTGGCAAAAGAAAGGGCCACGTCAAAGGGAAACGAAAAGGAAAGGTTAAA
Organism: Scalesia atractyloides; assembly: GCA_947069175.1. Classification (NCBI taxonomy): domain Eukaryota; kingdom Viridiplantae; phylum Streptophyta; class Magnoliopsida; order Asterales; family Asteraceae; genus Scalesia; species Scalesia atractyloides. The sequence goes on from CAMTDV010000001.1 coordinate 39,016,363, forward strand.
GCGGAACCCATGAAACCAAAGGAAAAGAAGCAAAAGGTTGCTTCGACTGACCCATGCTTTGAGTGTGGAGGGATAGGACATTGGAAAAGAAATTGTCCAACCTATCTCAAGGAGTTGAAAAACAAGAGGGATGCGGGGCAAACCTCAGGTACAATCTTTATGATACATATTGACCTTAATGTTATTTCTTCAAACACATGGGTATTGGATACCGGGTGTGGAACTCATATTTGCAATTTGTTACAGTGGTTCAAAAGAAATAAACATTACAAGAAGGAGACATTAGTCTCTTCATGGGCAATGGAGCAAAGGTTAAGTTGAAGCCCGAGGAGACTATGTTTTGAAACTTCCAAGTGGTTTGGAAATCATCTTGAAAAATGTTTTGTATGCTCCTAGTTTGACTAGGAACATTATTTCGGTTTCCCTCTTGCTGCAATATGGTTTTATTTTAAAGTTTGTAAACGATGACATTTATGTTTTGATAAATGACATGTTTTACTTTAAATCTATGCCTTCAAATGGTATTTATGAATTGGTTCATGATAATACATTTGATTGTTCAATGTACCAAGCAACCACCAAGAAACTCAAATTAGATTTGAGTGATTCCTATCTTTGGCATTGTCGCCTTGGACATATAAACAAAAATCGCATGCAAACACTTCGAAAGAATGGTCTTTTGGAAACAAATGGAGATTATTCATTTGATGTATGTGAATCTTGTTTACAAGGAAAAATGACTAAGGCACCCTTCAGTGGCACCTTTGAAAGGGCAAAAGACTTATTAGGTATCATACATTCGGATGTATGTGGTCCTTTTAAGCCAATGACTAGGAATGGTGAAAGATACTTCATTAGTTTTACCGACGACTATAGTCGTTATGGTTATGCGTACTTGATAAGACACAAAGATGAAGCATTTGAAATTTTCAAAGATTTCAAAAGTGAAGTAGAAAATCAACTCAAGAAAACAATCAAAGTCCTTCGTACCGATAGAGGAGGTGAATACCTTAGTGATGCTTTTCAAGATCATCTTAGGAGATGTGGGATTATCTCACAACTTACTCCACCTGGAACACCACAACATAATGGTGTGTCTGAAAGGAGGAATCAAACTTTATTGGATACAGTTCGATCTATGATGGCAAGAAGCACATTGCCTCTATCATTTTGGGGTTACGCTTTGCTCTCCACGGCCTGTATACTGAATATGGCCCCAACCAAGAAAGTGGATAAGACACCTTTTGAAATATGGCATGGAAAGGCTCCATCATTATCATATTTGAAGGTATGGGGTTGTGAAGCTTACGTGAAGCAATACACCCCAAACAAATTGGAAGTACGATCCACTAAGTGTATCTTTGTAGGATATCCTAAAGATGATATAGGATATTACTTTTACGATCCAATAGAGCAAAAGGTATTTGTTGCTTGAAAGGGTAAGTTCTTGGAGGCTAAGTTCCTTATGGAAGGAGCTAGTAGTAGAACAGTGGAACTTGATGAGGATCAAGAACCACAAGCCGATACACGTTTGGTTGATATTGTTGAAGAGGATCAAATGGTTGATCATTACACACAAAACGTTCACAGATCTGGTAGAATTAGTCATCCACCCAAAAGATATGGATGTTTCATGGATGGATGCTACGTGGTAGATTCAGATGAACCAACCACATACCATGATGCAATGTCACAATCAAATTTTGACAAGTGGCTTAAAGCAATGAACGTCGAGATGCAATCCATGTATGACAACCAAGTATGGGAATTGGTTGTACCACCTCTTAACTCCAAAGTAGTTGGAAGTAAGTGAGTTTTCAAGAAGAAAACTGATATGCATGGTAACTTAGATACTTATAAAGCGAGACTTGTAGCAAAAGGTTTCACTCAAACTCAAGGGGTTGATTATGATGAGATCTTCTCGCCCGTGGCGATGCTAAAGTCAATTAGGAAATTATTTGCCATAGCTGCATATTACGATTATAAGATTTGGCAAATGGATGTCAAAACGGCTTTCCTCAATGGATATTTTAATGAAGATGTCTATATGGTTCAGCCTGAAGGTTTTGTCGATCCAAAACATCCTAACAAATTATGCAAGTTAAAGAAATCAATATATGGATTGAAATAAGCATCTAGAAGTTGGAATCATCGTTTTGTTGAAGAAATTAGGAATTTTGGATTCATCAAGAACGCCGATGAAGCTTGTGTGGATAAGAAGGCTAGTGGGAGCATCATCACTTTCCTAGTACTGTATGTCGATGACATTCTACTATTTTGAAATGATATTTCAACCATGGAAGGTGTTAAAACCTGGCTTGGAAGTTGTTTTTCCATTAAGGATCTTGGTGAAGCCGCCTATATTTTGGGAATAAAGATCTATAGGGATAGGTCAAGGCGCTTGATAGGTTTGAACCAAAGTGCATAAATTGACAAAGTCTTGAAAAGGTTCAAGATGGAGAACTCTAAGAAAGGTTTGGTACCTATTCAAAAGGGAACGATATTGAATGCATCTCAATGTCCAAGCTCAAAGGATGAGCAAGAGAGAATGAAAGGAGTCCCATATGCGTCTGCTATAGGATCCATCATGTATGCAATGATATGCACTAGACCGGACGTGTGATGTGCCTTAAGCATGACAAGTAGATACCAGCAGAATCCAGGTAACAGTCATTGGATGGCTGTTAAAAGCATATTGAAATACCTTAGAAGGACTAAGGATATGTTTCTAATATATGGATCTGGTGAAGCGGAACTCGTTGTAAAGGGTTACACGGATGCGAGTTTCCAAACTGACCGAGATGGTTCTCGATCACAGTCTGGGTATGTCTGCATTTTGAATGGAGCTGCAGTCTCTTGGAGCAGGATGTTGTAGCATGTCCACTACAGAATCAGAATACATCGCCGCTTCATTGGCAACACAAGAAGCTGCATGGTTGAAGAAATTCATCACCGACCTAGGGGTAGTCCCTACCATTCAGGATCCCCTAAAAATATTTTGTGATAACGAGGGTGCGATTGCACAAATTAAGGAACCTCGTGCACATCAAAAGACTAGGAACATTGAGCGGATATTCAACTACATAAGGGATGAAGTTGAAAAAGGAAAGATATGTATTCGCAAAGTTCACACAGATCAAAACATTGCGGATCCTCTCACGAAGCTCCTTGAACGGCCAAAGCATGAGGGTCATACTTGTGCCTTAGGACTTCGATATTCTAGTGATTGGATTTGATCTATTTAGTATTTGGATATCGGAATAATTATTATTATGACTCATTTAATGATTATTGCATTTTTAGTTATGTTCCATTTTAGCATGTTTAAATCCATGAATAAGTTAATTATTCTAAATGTCCGTAGTCGATCATATTTGTGAGAACAAATATGAAGGTAAGACTATTATGAACTTGGATTGGTGGATATTCATTAAGTATAATATATGGAGCAAAGTGTTGCTGCCAATGTTCATAGATATTTGTGGGATACAAATATTGGACTGACCCGCTCTCAAATATTACTACATGGAATCTTTGAGATTGATCATAAGTAAATTTGAGTAAAGGAGAATATCATAGTATCCTCTGACCTGAGATACATATTGGGTCTTGATATTCACCAAATGTTATACTTGACTTAGTTCTTTGCTGTCCTGAAACATGGCAGTACATAAGGCTAAGCTCAGGTGTGGTACGAGGTGATTGTGAGAGACGTATGTAGTCAAGATGGGATTTGTTCCTCTTATTCGTTGAGAGTAAGATGTCTAAGGCCTGCTAAAGTTAAATCAACATAGACTGATCACTCTATGTCTTTGAATTTAACATGACATCTGTAACAAAAGGATAAATGATCGTTTCACCTAAATCATGTTCAAGTAAGGGACTTGAAGGGGATGATGTTATTGAATGGCACTTCGTCATACGTATTAGGGGTAGTAAACCATTGTTAGGCGGTATTTGCTACTTGCATCAATCTTAAATGTATCTTGTGCAAGTGGGAGATTGTTGGAATCGGTATGCCCAAGACACATATCAAATTGATGTGGCTAGTACGTTATGATCCAAGTCGGGTCATACCCAATAACAAGCTAGACAAACACTTATAATATTTATTTATGATATGATCAAACAAATAAATATTAACACTTAGAATATTTAGAAATTGGTTTTCCAAATAATTGCACTTGAGAAACTAATAAATTATATGGATAATTTATTTTGAGAGAATATTTTATATTGTTATTTAATGGGTTAAGTAACATTATAAATAATTGTGATATGTTGCATAAGTCTTATAACATGTGATGTTATCATTTTATAAAAGGTTATAAAATAAATGTAAGACATATTTTAAAAATGAAATTGAAAAATATTGGTTGGAAATGGCCTTTGTGGCCGTCCACTTTGGGCCTCCCAAGGTGGATTTTCCACCAATGAAACTTCATGCAACAATCACATAATCCAACACAAGATCCTATAAGATTTGATGAGTTCTCTTATATAATATTAATACACATTTTCAAGTAGAAGAACACCTTTTTGAGCTCTCAATTTTCGGCCAAAAAGGGTTTTGTCCAAGAGTGTTTCAAGTGAGTTCATAAGTGTAGAAATCCTAGCATAATCAAGGTGTTTGTTGGAAAGCTTGGGGTATACAAGCTTGAGGTCTTCTACTTAGAAGATTACCATTCAAGAAGTATCATCTTCTTCACCTACTTGTTCTTTGGAAGGTAGTATTCTAAACACCCTATGATTGTATTTTGATAGCATGCATGTTCATATATGGATCCGGGTTTTGGTTTTACATATAAAATGGGTTTTATATCTTGTAAGTAACATGTTTTAAATAATTATTCCACTGCGTTTTTATTTTATACGGATAAAATAACTTTGATAAACATGTCCAAAACCCCAACAGTAACACCCGACCGGGTAAAACAACAAACCACGACAGAAACGTCGGGGAGTCATGTCACAAAACTATTGTTTCACAACTCATGGAATTTAAAATTTTGTTTTACTAAGTTAAATGCTTACATTATCTTGGGATAAACGGAAACAACACATAAATAAATTGTCTTTCATGTTTTAAGTCACTATGGCCCGCGTCCATTCATACGTGAAGCATGCATCATATTATCAAGCATTGACTCCTGAAACATATGTGAAAAGAGAGTCAGCATAAAAGTGCCAACGAATACATAGGTTTTGTGAGTGTGTCAAATTCGTGGCTTTGTATACATATTGCAACACCCTGTCCGACTACAATAGTCGTTAACTGAAAACCTCGTATCAAAAGTGTTTGATATTACAATATAATTGACCACCTAAAACAAGTTGATTAGAGTTGTGAAAACCTTATAGCCATGAATCTTGACCAAAACGTTTCTTTGTAAATAACCTTGTAATAGATTGATTCAAAAGAAAAAACTTCATATGGTTTATATCTTTAAGTTAAAATCATTGCATGACATTGTTCAAAACCATTTGTCCGTGTTATAAACCATTCTTCTGTGTCATAAACCAATTGTCCATGTCATAAACTAATCGTCCGTGTTTTTTATTGTGAAAACTTTTGATTGTTCTTAATGAACACATTCAAACCTATACCACCAAAGGGTATCTTTAATAGACCTCCAAAGGGTCTCTTTAACTAGACTAACAAATCAACAAATGATTTATCAATCAGAAACCGTTTCTGTCATTACCCAAACTTCCACCAAATCCAGTGAACAGTCTGAAAATGGGATTGTCAGTCCTATGGTACCATAACATACTACTGGTCGGCTCGGCCAACGCTAATGAATGTCATTCGTGTTAGGGATAACGCATCAACAAGTTGTTCACATTATTGAAATCATATTGTTTTATATATAAACCATAGACATTGTTTTTGAAAACTTGAAAATTATTTAGTACATATGAGTCACCCCAAAACATTTTCAAAATGTAAAAGAGGGGAACTATGTACTCACTTGGGATTGCGAAAGTATTCTTGATCAACAGAATAAACAAAGCTCAAACGTGTCCTAATGTGTCAGATAATGTGTTGGCGTGTTGGGACTACAAACGGGAGATTGGATAGAATGAAGTCTTATAAACTAAACCAGTGTTGGAACTCATGTGATATGGTTTACCAAACTTAACATTCTGATTTGGAAAGGATCCTAAGTGCTTTTGACCCATTATGACTCGTTAAGGTAGTTTATGCTACTTTAACAGGTCATTAGTGTAAACGCGTGATCGTCCTATGATAAGTCTTAATGCCCAAAGATGTTTGAAAATGTTATAACATCAGTTTATATGTTGAAAATTTGGTTATATGTGTTTAGAATGGATTTATGCGCAAAAGGGCATTTTGGTCATCATTTTTTAAGAACATAGAAGTAACTTATCATAACACTCACCAGATGACGTAACAATTAGGTATAACCTTAGTAGGTTATTCCCTATACAACTACGGTCACAAATGTTGTTTGGTCGGATCTTAAGATCGACCAAACGGGTCAGATTCAAAAGTCAAAGTGGTGGTCAAGACCGCTCCACTTACGACCCTAAATAAGCACTAAACTAGAAGTGACGAGTTAGACATGTCAAAATATATCTAACTAAGTTTATAAAACTGATTTGGTATCAAAACTTGGTGTTTTGATACCCGAAAATAGTTTCGTTGTAAAATGCACATCATGCGCATTTTTGACTGAAACTTTGACTCGTCACTTCGACTAGTAAACGTGGTAATCAGAAAGTGAAATCGTTAGGAATTATAACCTTCGTGATGATGATCACGTTGGAAAGTTCAATTGAATTTTTACTTGACAAAATATGTTCAGAACCAAAAGTCAATCAGGAAGCCAAACTGTTCGACTTTTAGCTCAAAATAGCTAAAATAATGAAAGAACTAGGAAAAGTACTTACTCGTGTTGAAGAACACTTTTGGAACTCAAGATAGGAGGCTCCCAAAGGCTGTAAACAAGCTCCAAGAAGGATAGAAAGAAGAACTTCACACTTTGCTTTAAAGTGTTTTGAAGTGGTGTGAAAAAAATAGAAGAATCATGGGGTATTTATAGTATTTTAGGATTAAGGAGGTCATGACAAGTGTCCTCAAGTGTGGATTAGTGTCCTAACATGTGTCAACGCCAAATTAAGTGTGACAAATTGAGTGCTAGGTGTCAAAAATTGGAGATAGGTGACAAACTTGGTGAAGAAGCAAAAAATCTTTATTATTTTTTTTTTTTTGACATTTTTAGCCCTTGGACTTGTATTTTCACTTGTTTTCCATTTTAACCCATTTAACCTAATATTTAGGTTAAATAAAGGTGTTAAGACATGTGTAACTTGGATTATGCCCAAAAATGTCGTGGATGTAGGTTCGTTCGGTTGTACAGTTACGGGTTTCGCAAAAATGCGTAAAACGCTTCAATGAACACGAAAATGATCGAAATTGTGCAACGATTGTCATTTTTTCATTCTCATCAATAAAATACAAGATTTATTGAATAAAAAATATTTGGATTGATACACATGGTTCGTTTCTTGAATATGGACCAACAGACTTTCGCAGTTTAACGAAAATAGTCCCTGGACTTGTATAAGCGTGTTTTGCCATATCTAACCCTTCAGAACTTATATCTAAGTTATGTAAAGGGTATTTAGGGTATGTGTAACTTATGTCCTTTTTTCAGACTATATGTCGTGTTAAACTAATTGCGTTTGAGTGTCAGTTAACGAATTACTTCCACAAAAATTTTTGAGGGTCCGAAATTGTGCAAGAAATTGAAATTTTGCAAATGCCTTAGATAATTATACAAATTTCGAAAATAAAACACAGGGTTTCATTGAATACGAAATTGTTTGTAATTGTGCAATGATTGAAAAGTCACAAATGTCACAATCTCCCCTACTTTGGAAAATTTGTCCCGAAATTTAATTAGAGGAAACTTTGTGAAAACAGATGTGGATATTTCACTTTCATCTGATCCTCTCATTCCCAAGTAAATTCTGGGCCACGTTTGGATTCTCAGTGAACTTTAACTATCACGATACGTCTACGCTTGAGTTTCTTGACTTCATGGTCCAATATCTCCATAGGTTTTTCGACAAAGTGCATAGTGTCATCAACATGAATTTCGTCGAGGGGAATGGTGAGGTTTGTATCGGCTAATCACTTTTTCAAATTGGACACGTGGAATGTTGGGTGAATATCCCAAGTTCAGGAGGTAGCTCAAGTCGGTAGGCCAGCTTTCCGATTCTCTCAACGATCTTGAATGGTCCAATATATCGTGGTGCAAGTTTTCCTTTCTTTCCCAATCTAATCACACCTTACCAAGGGGATACCTTGACAAGGACGTGATCACCAACTTGGAATTCCAAGGGCTTTCGTCGTTTGTCCGCATAAATCTTTTGACGGCTTCTCGCTGTCAGAAGGTTATCACGAATTTTCTTGACTTTATCTGTGGTGTCGTGGATGAGTTCAGGTCCAGTGAGCTAAGCTTCACCAACCTCATTCCAGCAGACAGGTGAACAACATTTTCGACCGTATAGAGTTTTGAAAGGCACTATATTGATGCTGGCGTGATAACAATTGTTGTAGGAGAATTCGCCCAATGGTAGATGCGAATCCCAACTACCACCAAAGTCGATCACACATGTTCTAAGCATATCCTCCAGTGTTTGAATTGTCCTTTCAGATTGTCCATCTATTTGAGGATGATAAGAAGTGCTCAGATTGGGTTTGGTTCCCATGGCAGATTGCATGGTCTTCCAAAAGTGAAATGAGAATCGAGCATCTCAATCGGATATGATGTTCAAAGGAACACCATGACGAGATACAATCTCAACAACATAGATCTTGACGAGTTTGTCAGTAGATAGATCCTCACGAATTGCCAAAAAGAGTGCCGACTTTGTTAGACGATCGATGATTACCCAAATGGCATCATGACCTCTAGGTGTGTGCGGTAGTTTAGTGATGAGATCCATCGCAATGTTCTCCCACTTCCATACTGGTATTTCTGGTTGCTCAAGTAAACTAGATGGGCATTGATGTTCTTCCTTAATGTTAAGACAAGTTAGGCATTTAGACACATACAAGGCAATGTCCTTCTTCATACCTGGCCACCAATACTGGGCACGGAGATCCTTATACATTTTGTCTACACCAGGATGGATTGAATAACGAGACTTATAAGCTTCGTCCATTAATATGGTGTTGAGATTGTCTTGACTAGGAATCCACAAACAGTTTTTGTAGTAGAGTAATCCGTTGTCCTTTGTTTCGACTTGAAGTTTGAGATTTTGTGGCAGCTCATTTTTCAACAAGCTTTGGGTCACACATGTATGTTGTGCTTGGAGGATACGTGTCTGGATATCAGATTGAACTCGAACACAATGAAGTTTGACATGTTCTTTACGACTAAGCACATCAGCCACAACATTCGCCTTACTAGGATGGTAGCAAATCTCGCAGTCGTAGTCGTTCAGAAGTTCGACCCAACGTCGTTGTCTCATGTCTAGCTCCTTTTGATTGAATATGTGTTGGAGACTTTTGTGGTCAGTGATAACCACATATTTCATACCGTAAAGGTAGTGTCTCCAAATTTTGAGAGCAAAAACTACGACTCCTAACTCAAGATCATGAGTTGTGTAGTTCTTCTTGTGGATTTTCAATTGTCTTGGCGCATAGGCTATGACTTTGTCTCTTTGCATGAGAACACAACCAAGGCCTAGATTTGATGCGTCACAATAGACAAAGAAATCGTCGTCGCCTTCGGGTAAAGATAAAACAAGAGCATTACAGAGTTTTTGTTTCAGTGTTTGAAAGGCTTCCTCTTGTTTGGTCCCCACTCGAAAGGTTTATTCTTCTGAGACAAAGTCGTGAGGGGAACCGTGATCTTTGAAAAGTTCGCGATGAATCGTTGATAGTATCCAGCAAGACCAAGAAATGAACGAACTTTTGTAGGAGTACTGATTTTGGCGGGATCTACATGTATACCTTGTTCGTTAACAATGTGTCCAAAAAATTGAGTTTCTTTTAGCCAAAATTCACACTTGGAGAATTTAGCGTAAAGTTGTTCTTTCTTCAGGAGTTCCATCGTTAGACGGAGATGTTGTTCGTGATTGGCTCGAGACTTAGAATAAATTAGGATGTCATCAATGTAAACAATGATGAACTTGTCTAAACAAGGTTTACAAACCCTATTCATTAAGTCCATGAAGACGGCAGGAGCATTCGTCAAACCAAAAGGCATGACAGTGAACTCGTAATGGCCGTATCGAGTTCGAAAAGCAGTCTTGGGAATATCTTCTTCGAGTACACGAAGTTGACGATACCTAGAACGCAGATCAATCTTTGAGAAGCAGGTCGCACCTTATAGCTGATCAAAGAGATCATCAATGTGAGGTAGAAGAAATCGATTTTTGATTGTGAGTTTATTGAGCTCAATAATTGATACATGTACGGAAGGATGCATCCTTCTTTTTCACGAATAGGATAGGAGCTCCCCAAGGTGAAAAGCTCGGACGAATGAATCCCTTGTCTGAAAGTTCTTGGAGTTGCTTTGACAACTATTGCACTTTAGACGGTGCAAGACGGTAAGGAGATTTGGCAATTGGGTTGGGACCAGGTACAAGGTCAATACGAAACTCAACTTGACGAATGGAGGGTAAACCAGGTAGCTCTTCAGGAAATACCTCAGGATATTCTCAAACAACAGGGATGTCCTAAACAGTTATGCCCTTGCCTTTTTCCTCTATGATATGTGCCAAGAAGGCTACATAATTCCTTCGTAGGTATTTTTGGGCCTGGGTACAGGTCATGAGTATTAGGCTACTAGAGTGTTTCTTTCCATGAACTTCTAAGGTTCCGCCAGACGAAAGAGGTATACGAACAACCTTGTCGAAACAGATCACCTCAACATGGTGTTTGGTTAACAAATCCATTCCTATGATGATGTCAAAACTCCCCAGTTGCATTGGCGTGAGGTTAATGGAAAAAAGATGGTTATTGAGGTACAATTGGAAGTTACGAATAATAGAATCAAGTACAAGAGGTTCGCCACTATCATGTTTTAGGTTGTAGAATTACTTCTCAAGTGCTCTTTGCTCGTGGCGTACGCAAAATTCCTTCATCATAGCTCGAAGCTCTTCCCATTTCACCACTCCGTTCCACCACGTAAGCGCCCTCTTTTGGAATACACTCGAAGCAAATTCTACTTTGCGCTCATTTGGACTTTGAACATGACGGAATGTGCTCTCAAGAGTCTCAAACTACTATGGGAGCCCCGTAGCTCCCTCAGAATCACTAAACATGAGCGGTTTAGCCGAATTGAATTGTTTAAAGTTGCACGAAATAGGTGCATTGTTGTTTTTATTCTTGGCTTTGTTTAATTGAGTTACAAGATTTGGTAGCACAACAGCTACCCGCTGAGCTATCATTGCCGCAATATCGGCGTACTGAGCAGCATTTCGACAATGAGGCATTCTAAAAGAGAAGGAAATATGAAAGAAAACAGGTGGAATTGATATTGGATAGTCAAAAGGAAACGTTTAAAATATCGACGAAACATAAGGATTATGATCATTTGTTCGTTACTTAAAAACAAACAAACGGGTCTTTATAATGTATCGCGAAGACATGCTTTAGCCTATAAGTGGACACTCACCCAAGAGTTCCCAGGTAAGAGTGACTGGTCCGATAATACGATTTGTACGAACACTCTAGCTTAGACAGAAAGCTCAGGGTACATGCATCCACCCTTCCAGATTGCACATGTTCACATTAATAAAACCCAAACTTTGACGGGATTTTGAAAACTTACTAGGCTTTAAGCCAAAACAAATCATCTAAGGATAGATGACTGATTTTGAAAATGAATTTGTAACTTGTGGGTTTATTTTGGTAGTCACTTAAGGATAGGTGATGGTATTGTCTTAAGAATCTAAACGCAAGATAACTCGCGTTAGGGTCCTAGGAAGGTTATAGTCTAGGTCAAAGCATTACTAATAACCTAATTTCCTACAACCATAAGCCCTGATACCAATCTTTCTGTAACACCTCGACTGCGTAAAACAACGAACTTTGGTGGAAACGTCGGGGAGTCATGTCATAGAACTATTGTTTCACAACTCATAGAATTTAAAATTTTGTTTTATTAAGTTAAATGTTTACATTGTCTTGGGATAAACAAAAACAACATATAAATAAATTGTCTTTCATGTTTTAAGTCACTAAGGCCCGCATCCATTCCTACGTGAAGCATGCATCATATTATCAAGCATTGACTCCTGAAACATATGTGAAAAGAGAGTCAGCATAAAAATGTCGGCGAATACATAGGTTTTGTGAGTGTGTCAAATTCGTGGTTTTGTATACATATTGCAACACCTCGTCCGACTACAATAGTCGTTAAGTGAAAACTCGTATCAAAAGTGTTTCATATTGCAATACAATTAACCAACAAAAAGAAGTTGGTTGGAGTTGTGAAACCTTATAGCCGTGAATCTTGACCAAAACATTTCTTTGTAAAAACCTTGTAATAGATTGATTCAAAAAACTTCATATGGTTTATATCTTTAAGTTAAAATCATTGTGTGACATTGTTCAAAATCATCTGTCCGTGTTATAAACCATTCTTCCGTGTTATAAATCAACCATCCGTGTCATAAAACAATTTTCCGTGTCATAGAAAAATCATCTGTGTTTTTAATTGTGAAAACTTTTGATCGTTCCTTAGTGAACACATTCAAACCTATACCACCAAAGGGTATCTTTAATAGACCTCCAAAGGGTCTCTTTAACTAGACTAACAAATCAACAAATGATTTTTTAATCAGAAACCGTTTCTGTCATTACCCAAACTTCCACCAAATCCAGTGAACAGTCTGAAAATGGGATTGTCAGTCCTATGGTACCATAACATACTACTGGTCGGCTCGGCCAACGCTAATGAATGTCATTCGTGTTAGGGATAACGCATCAACAAGTTGTTCACATTATTGAAATCGTATTGTTTTATATATAAACCATAGACATTGTTTTTGAAAATTTGAAAATTATTTAGTACATATGAGTCACCCCAAAACATTTTCAAAATGTAAAAGAGGGGAACTATGTACTCACTTGGGATTGCGAAAGTATTCTTGATGAACGGAATAAACAAAGCTCAAACGTGTCATAATGTGTCAGATAAATGTGTTAGCGTGTCGGGACTACAAATGGAGGATCAAGTTTAACCTGTTTTCTTTTTTATGTAACACACATACCAGTGCGGAATCCACGTAAGTATGCAAACCAAAACAAAGTAAGAAGCACAAGATACAAAAGATTCACTATCTTGATTATAGAAGAGAACTAGTACAAACACATACAAACAATGTTCATACAGACTCAGGAAATACTCTGTGCTCTCTCTCTCTCTTGTGCTCTCTTTCTAGTGTCTAACATTCACTGCTAGTGTCCCCTAGTCACTAAGAAGTGCATGTCTGTTTATATAGTGCCTATACCTAGCAACAGGTACGAAGAATGTTGCTGGTCTTACGAAACACTATTAGTCACGAAGAACATTCTCCAAAGGATGCTCGTATGAACGACCTAGGGCACGTACGAATATGAACTAGCTCGTACGGATCAAGCAAGGTTCTTGGTTGAAATGTCCACTCGTACGACTTGGAGAAATACTCTTACGAATGGTATATGGCTCGTATGAGCAATAACTTGCTCATACGAAGCACTTCTCACTCGTACTTGAAAGTGTTCTTTGGAGAACATGCCAACAGACATGACGTACACAACACTCAACAGTATACATACATGCAACTGTTTTACAACATAGACAAACTAATCATCGTACTAAATAAAGATAGGAGGATATCTTGATTTGGTCGACACGACCAAACTATACAGACACAATAAACAAAGACCGTACAATTACAGACGTAACTAAGAATAAGCGACAGACACAAAAGTGTATCAACAAACTCCCCCTTGGCTGTTGCTTGGTCTTCGGTCTTCATTCCGAATTGCCTGTTGTATCAACAAACTCCCTTGAAAATCTTCAATCCAACGTTGATTGATAATCGGGGATTCAATACTTTTCAGAAACATCAACCTTTCCTGTTTCCTCTAGAGTGTCACTGGAGGTTACTGGATTGGTTACAATCTGCTGTACATTAGATTCTACCACTAGAGTTGACGCAGAAACTTTTGGTTGCGAGGATGAGGCTAAAGCATCAGGATTGTCAGGATCTTCACTATCCTGATCATGTTTACGTTTGAGTTCCTGTGTTCTGCATCTTTCATTCCACATAATGTTCAATCGCTTTCTGCTCATTTCAAACACGTCTTTAATACCATTAAAGCCTTCAACCAGTGTAGCATTACGAGAATGATACCATTCTCTTAAGTCGTTATGCTTAGCAGTTAATGTTTCGGCAGATCGTTGAACAGCTGCACTACGTTCTTTCAGCCTATTCAACTCAATTCCCTGAGAGTTATCAGCTGCTCGCATCTGTTGTAGCTGAGTTGCCCTTTCAGCATCTGCAGCCTTCAGCCACTCATTTTCTTTTCTTAACTGCTCCACTTCAGAATCCTGTTTTCTAACGGTCTCTTTCAAAGAATTTATCTCCAACTGTTGTTTGACAACTGTGTTCCGATTTGAAGACATAAACTCCGAATGCTTGTTAATCTGGATTGCCGCAGCTTGCAACTAAGAGCACAGAAAATCCACTTTCTCATACTGTTCCATTTCAGAGAATAAATGACTGCTTCATTGTAACACCCCGACCGCGTAAAACAACGAACCGCGGAGGAAACGTCGGGGAGTCATGTCACAGAACTATTGTTTCACAACTCATTGAATTTAAAATTATGATTGATTAAGTTAAATGTTTACATTGTCTTGGGATAAACAGAAACAACACATAAATAAATTGTCTTCATGTTTTAAGTCACTAAGGCCCGCGTCCATTCCTACGTGAAGCATGCAACATATCATCAAGTATTGATTCCTGAAACATATGTGAGAATAGAGTTAACATAAAAAATGCCGGCGAGTACATAGGTTTTGTGAGTGTGTCAAATTCATGGCTTTGTATACATATTGCAACACTTCATCCGACTACAAGAGTCGTTAAGTGAAAACCTCGTATCAAAAGTGTTTGATATTGCAATACAATTAACCAACTAAACAAGTTGGTTAGAGTTGTGAAAACCTTGTAGCCATGAATCTTGACAAAAACATTTCTTTTGTAATAACCTTGTAATAGATTGATTTAGAAGAAAACTTTGATTGGTTTATATCTTTAAGTGAATATCATTGCATGACATTGTTCAAAACCATTCATCCGTGTTATAAATCAATCGTCCGTGTTATACATCAATCGTCCGTGTCATAAACCAATTGTCCATGTCATAAACAAATCATCCGTGTTTTTAATTGTGAAAACTTTTGATCATTCTTTAATGAACACATTCAAACATGTGTTAACTATACCACCAAAGGGTATCTTTAATAGACCACCATAGGGTCTCTTTAACTAGACTAACAAATCAACAAATAATTTATTAATCAGAAATAGATTCTGTCATTACCCAAACTTCCACCAAATCCAGTGAATAGTCCGATAATGGGATTGTCAGTCCTATGGTACCATAACATATTACTGGTCGGCTCGGCCAAAGCTGATGAATGTCATTCGTGTTATGGATAACTCATCAACAAGTTGTTCACATTATTGAAATCATATTGTTTTATATATAAACCGTAGACATTGTTTTTAAAAACATAAAAATGATTTAGCACATATGAGTCACCCCAAAACATTTGCAAAACGTAAAAGAGGGGAACTATGTACTCACATAAGCCTTGCATAGTAAATATGTAGATTTGAAAAGATAGTTTAGCACATATGAATCACCCCAAAACATTTTAAACGTAAAAGAGGGAAACTATGTACTCACTTTGAAAATCATTTTGTATATATAAACCATGTATATTGTTTTGAAATCTTGAAAATAACTGTAAGCACATATGAATCACCCCAAAATATCTAGAAAATGTAAAACAGGGGGCTATGTACTCACTTTGAAATCATTTTGTAGATATAAACCATGTATACTATTTTGAAATCTTGAAAATAATTATATGCACATATGAATCACCCCAAAACATTTGAAAACATAAAAGAGGGGGGGTATGTACTCACTTTGGATTGCGAAAGTGTTCTTAGTCAACGGAATAAACAAAGTGTGTCAGATAAATATGTTAGCGTGTCGGGACTACAAACGGGAGATAGGATAGAATGAAGTCTTATAAACCAAACGAGTGTTGGAACTCAAGTGATATGGTTTACCAAACTTAACATTCTGATTTAGAAAGGATCCTAAGTTCTTTTGACCCATTATGACTCGTTAAGGTAGTTTATGCTACTTTAACGGGTCATTAGCGAAAACGTGTGATCGTCCTATGATAAGTCTTAAATTCCCAAACATGTTTGAAAATGTTATAGCATTAGTTTATATGTTAAAAATTTGGTTACATGTGTTTAAAATGGATTTATGCGCAAAAGGACATTTTGCTCATCATTTTTTAAAAATATAGAAGTAACTTATCATAACACTAATGACGTGACCATAAGGTATAACCTCAGTAGGTTATTCCCTGTACAACTATGGTCACAAACATATGTTTGGTCGGATCCTAAGATCGAAACTTTGACTCGTCACTTCGACTAGTAAACGTGGTAATCAGAAGGTGAAATCATTAGGGATTATAACCTTCATGATTACAATCACGTTTCAAAGTTCAATTGAACTTTGACTTGACCAAATATGGTCAGAACCAAAAGTCAATCAGGAAGCCAAACTGTTCGACTTTTGGCTCAAAATAGCAAAAAAATGAAAGAACTAGGAAGAGTACTTACTCGTGTTGAAGAACACTTTCGGAACTCAAGATAGGAGGCTTACAAAGGCTGGAAACAATCTCCAAGATGGATAGTAAGAAGAACTTCACACTTTGCTTTGAAGTGGTGTGAAAAAATGGAAGAATCATGGGGTATTTATAGTATTTTAGGATTAAGGAGGTGATGACAAGTGTACTGAAGTGTTGATTAGTGTCCTAACATGTTTCAACACCATATTAAGTGTGACAAAATGAGTGCTAGGTGTCAAAAATTGGAGATAGGTGGCAAACTTGGTGAACAGCGAAAATATTTATTATTTTTTTGACATTGTTGGCCCTTGGACTTGTATTTTCACTTTTTTGCCATTTTTAACCCCTTTAACCTAATATTTAGGTTATATAAAGGTGTTAAGACAAGTGTAACTTGGATTATGCAAAAAAATGTCGTGGATGTCGGTTCGTTCGGTTGTACGATTATGCGTTTCGCAAAATGCGTTAAACGCTTTAACGAACACGAAAATGAAAGAAATTTTGCAACGCTTGACATTTGTGAATTCTCATCAATAAAATACAAGATTTTATTAAATACAAAAATATTTGGAAATAAAACACAGGGTTTCAAAGAATACGAAATTGTTTGTAACTGTACAATGACAGTCTCCCCTACTTTTGAAAATTTCGTCCTGAAATTTAATTATAGGGAACTTTGTGAAATTGATGTGGATATTTCGCTTTCATCTGATCCTCTAATTCCCAAGTAAATTCTGGGCCACGTTTGGATTCCCAGCGAACTTTATCTATCGGTATTCGTCTACGCTTGAGTTTCTTGACTTCACGGTCCAATATCTCCACAGGTTTCTCGACAAAGTGCATAGTGTCATCAACGTGAATTTCGTCGAGGGGAATGTGGAGGTTTGTATCGGCTAAACACTTTTTCAAATTGGACACGTGGAATGTTGGGTGAATATTCCCAAGTTCAGGAGGTAGCTCAAGTCGGTAGGCCACCTTTCCGACTTTCTCAACAATCTTGAATGGTCCAATAAATCGTGGTGCAAGTTTTCCTTTCCTTCCAAATCTAATCGCACCTTTCCAAAGGGATACCTTGACAAGGACATGATCACGAACTTGGAATTCCAAGGGCTTGCGTCGTTTGTACGCATAACTCTTTTGACGGCTTCTAGCTGTGAGAAGGTTATCGCGAAATTTCATGACTTTATCTATTGTGTCGTGAATGAGTTCAGGTCCAGTGAGCTAAGCTTCCCTGACCTCATTCCAGCAGATAGGTGAACGACGTTTTCGACCATATAGAGCTTCAAATGGCACAATATTGATGCTGGCGTGATAACTATTGTTATAGGAAAATTTGACCAATGGTAGATGCGAATCCCAACTACCACCAAAGTCGATCACACATGCTCTAAGCATATCCTCTAGTGTTTGAATTGTCCTTCAGATTTTCCATCCGTTTGAGGATGATAAGCAGTGCTCAGATTGAGTTTGGTTACCATGGCAGATTGCATGGTCTTCCAAAAGTGAGATGAGAATCGAGCATCTCGTTTGGATATGATGTTCAAAGGAACAACATTACGAGATACAATCTCATCAACGTAGATCTTGGCGAGTTTGTCAGTAGATAGATCCTCACGAATTGCCAAAAAGTGTGTTGACCTTGTTAGACGATCGATGCTTACCCAAATGGCATCATGACCTCTAGGTGTGCGCGGTAGTTTAGTGATGAGATCCATCACAATGTTCTCCTACTTCCATACCGGTATTTGTGGTTGCTCAAGTAAACCAGATGGCCCTTGATGTTCTACCTTAACTTTAAGACAAGTTCGGCATTTAGACACATATAAGGCAATGCCCTTCTTCATACCCGGCCCAATTCTAGGTACGGAGATCCTTATACATTTTTTCTGCACCAGGATGGATTGAATAACGAGACTTATGAGCTTCGTCCATCAATAAGGTGCGTAGATTGTCTTGACTAGGAATCCACAAACGTTTCTTGTAGTAGAGTAATCCGTTGTCTTTTGTTTCGAGTTGAAGTTCGAAATTTTATGGCAGCTCATTTTTCAATAAGCTTTGGGTCATACATGTATGTTGTGCTTGAAGGATACGTGTCTGGATATCAGATTGAACTCGAACACAATGAAGTTTGACATGTTCCTTACGACTAAGCGCATCAGCCACAACATTCGCCTTACTAGGATGGTAGCGAATCTCGCAGTCGTAGTCGTTCAGAAGTTCGACCCAACGTCGTTGTCTCATGTTTAGCTCCTTTTGATTGAATATGTGTTGGAGACTTTTGTGGTCAGTGAAAACCACACATTTCGTACCGTAAAGGTAGGGTCTCCAAATTTTGAGAGCAAAAACTACGGCTCCTAACTCAAGATCTGAATTGTGTAGTTCTTCTATGGATTTTCAATTGTCTTGACGCATAGGCTATAACTTTGTTTTTTTGCATGAGAATACAACCAAGGCCTAGGTTTGATGCATCACAATAGACAATAAAATCATCGTCTCCGTCGGGTAAAGATAAAACAGGAGCATTACAGAGTTTTTGTTTTAGTGTCTGAAAGGCTTCCTCTTGTTTGGGTCCCCTCTCGAAAGGTTTATTCTTCTGAGTCAAAGTGGTGAGGGGAACAACAATCTTTGAAAAGTTCACGATGAATCGTAGATAGTATCTAGCAAGACCAAGAAATGAACGAACTTCGGTAGGAGTAGTAGGTGTACTCCAATCCCTAATCATATTGATTTTGGCGGGATCTACATGTATACCTTGTTCGTTAACAATGTGTCCAAAAATTGAATTTCTTTTAGCCAAAATTCACATTTGGAGAATTTGGCGTAAAGTTTTTCTTTCTTCAGGAGTTCCAAAATTCACATTTGGAGAATTTGGCGTAAAGTTTTTCTTTCTTCAGGAGTTCCATCATTAGACGGAGAGGTTGTTCATGATCAGCTTGAGACTTAGAATAAATGAGGATGTCATCAATAAAAACAATAATGAACTTGTCTAAATAAGGTTTACAAACCCTATACATTAAGTCCATGAAGACGGCAGGAGAATTCGTCAAACCAAAAGGCATGACAATGAACTCGTAATGGTCGCATTGAGTGTGAAAGGTAGTCTTGGGAATATCTTCTTCGAGTACACGAAGTTGATGATACCCAGAACGGAGATCAATCTTTGAAAAGCAGGTCGCACCTTGTAGCTGATCAAAGAGATCATCAATGCGAGGTAGGGGATATCGATTTTTGATTGTGAACTTTTTGAGCTCATGATAATCGATACACATACGGAAGGATCCATCCTTCTTTTTAACGAATAGGACAGGAGCGCCCTAAGGTGAAAAGCTCGGAGCGCCCTAGGATATTCCCGAATAATGGGGATGTCCTGAACTTTTTTGTACTTGCCTTTTTCCCCTACGATAAGTGCCAAGAAGGCTACATAATTCTTTCGTTGGTATTTTTGGGCCTGGGTACAGGTCATGAGTTTTAGGCTACTAGAGGGTTTCTCTCCGTGAACTTCTAAGGTTCCGCCAGATGAAAGAGGTATATGAACACTCTTCTTCGAGTACACGAAGTTGATGATACCCAGAACGGAGATCAATCTTTGAAAAGCAGGTCGCACCTTGTAGCTAATCAAAGAGATCATCAATGCGAGGTAGGGGATATCGATTTTTGATTGTGAATTTGTTGAGCTCACGACAATCGATACACATACGGTAGGATCCATCCTTCTTTTTAACGAATAGGACAGGAGCGCCCTAAGGTGAAAAGCTCGGAGCGCCCTAGGATATTCCCGAATAATGGGGATGTCCTGAACTTTTTTGCCCTTGCCTTTTTCGCCTACGATAAGTGCCAAGAAGGCTACATAATTCTTTCGTTGGTATTTTTGGGCCTGGGTACAGGTCATGAGTTTTAGGCTACTAGAGGGTTTCCCTCACTGAACTTCTAAGGTTCCGCCAGATGAAAGAGGTATATGAACAACCTTGTCGAAACAGATCACCTCAGCATGGTGTTTGGTTAACCAATCCGTTACTATGATGATGTTAAAACTCCCGAGTTGCATTGGTGTGAGGTCAATTGGAAAAAGGTGGTTATCCAAGTTCAATTGATAACTACGAATAACATAGTCGAGCAAAAGGGGTTCACCACTAGCTATTTCCACTGTAAAATAGTTTCGGTATTTTATAAAACTGATATGGTATTAAAACTTGGTGCTTTGATACCCAAAAATAGTTTCGTCATAAAATGCATATCATGCGCATCTTGACCGAAACTTTGACTTGTCACTTCGACTAGTAAACGTAGTAATCAGAAGGTGAAATCATTAGGGATTATAACCTTCGTGATTAATTGAACTTTGACCTGACCAAATATGGTCAGAACCAAAAGTCAATTAGGAAGCCAAACTGTTCGACTTTTAGCTCAAAATAGCTAAAAAATGAAAGAACTAGGAAGAGTACTTACTCGTGTTGAAGAACACTTTCAGAACTCAAGATAGGACGCTTACAAAGGCTAGAAACAAGCTCCAAGAAGGATAGTAAGAAGAACTTCACACTTTGCTTTGAAGTTTTTTAAGTGGTGTGAAAAAAATGGAAGAATCATGGGGTATTTATAGTATTTTAGGATTAAGGAGGTGATGACAAGTGTCCTCAAGTGTGGATTAGTGTCCTAACATGTGTCAACACCAAATTAAGTGTGGCAAAATGAGAGCTAGGTGTAAAAAATTGGAGATAGGTGGCAAACTTGGTGAAGAAGCAAAAATATTTATTATTGTTTTTGACATTTTTGGCCCTTGGACTTGTATTTTCACTTGTTTGCCATATTTAACCCCTTTAACCTAATATTTAGGTTATATAAAGGTTTTAAGACACGTGTAACTTGGATTATGCCGGAAAATGTCATGGATGTCTGTTCGTTCGGTTGTACAATTATGCATTTTGCAAAAATGCGTTAAACGGTTTAACGAACACGAAAATGATCGAAATTTTGTAACGATTGACATTGTGCATTCTCATCAATAAAATACAATTATTTAATACACAGATATTTGGAAATAAAACACAAGACTATCTTTCACCAAATAGTTCATTTTCCTCAAGTGAATGTGTCTCATTCGTCTGTGCCAAGAGATTGATTACTTTTCGGTGGCTTTTGAGACAAAACATGTAACTTGTGCAGACATGGTAATATCTTGGCTCGGGTCAAGAATATACAAGTCATTAATTCTTGAGCTGACAGAAGAATCCATTCTTTGGGAATTTTGAAACCAGGTTTCAGCACATAACAACTGGTATCATCAAGATGAACCGTGAACTTCTTGTCGCAGATTTGAGAAACACTCAGAAGATTGTGATCAATTTGACGAACATAACTGATCTTGTCGAAACTAACAACACCATTGGAAACCATTCCTTCTCCAGTGATGTATCCGCCCTTATCTCCAGCAAAGGCAACATAACCTCCCCTAATGCTTTTCACATCATAAAGAAGCCTTAAGTCGCCTGTCATGTGCCTTGATGCTTCACTGTCAACAAGCCAATGACTATTCACAGTTCCTCCTGGAACACCCTACACATTTCAATACCCGATCAGTTTGAGATGGGGACCCAAGCCTTAGTGGTCTTGGGTCGACCCTTATCATAAAGAAATGTGATTTCTATATCTTGATGATTTGGAAACTTTGTGCCTCCCCTGAAACATTACCGGTTTTAGGTTTCCAAGATTGTTGAAATTTACCAGAATTACTATTATTTATAGTTTTAAATACTTCTGGTTTTATCAAACTTAATGAACTTGGTTTCCGCTCTGAAAAAATCCGGTTTTAATACTTTTTCAATTATTTTTACTTGTGTACATCTCTGTTTTTCTTCTTGTTCCTTAACAATTCGTTTGTCTTGTTTAGGTGACATAGATCCATGTTGGCAAGTTGTTTCAGAAGGGGCTTTTTCAACAAAACTCGGTTTTGCTGGATTGGTACAGTTTTTGATAATGTGGCCAAACTCTCCACACTTAAACATGTTCTCCTTTCAACAAATTTAGGAGATCCTGTTTTATGACTTGATGTTGAACTTGTGGGTCTAGAGGTACTTGGTTCATCTTCGCACCCATTTGTGTGTTGAGTGTAATTGTTTTGATTGTTACGCTTTAAAATCTTGACTTGATTTACAAAATCAATTTTAGACATGCTTTCAAAGGTCTCAATTTTATCAGTACCAGTTGAACCCACAAATTTAACATTCTTCAATTTCTTCTTGTAGTGAGCTCCTTTAGCTTCAACCTTTGACTGTGATATTTAGGTTTTTCAGCTCGCTTTTCTTGTTGTTTTTCTTTTGAAACGAATAATGGTTGAGACTTGATTGGATTCTTCTTTTCCAATAATTTGGTTGTTGAAGTTTCAAAAACATGATCAATTGAAGTTGTAATTTACATTTCGGAAAATCTTTGTTTGAATAAATTTTCTTATCCCCAATCAAAGTATACAACACCTTATCATTTACAGATGTAGATGCTGTTGTCTTGACAGTTTTAATAGGACCATTCTCTTGATTTTCAACAAATTTCACATCAGGAGCAACAAAAATTTCTACCCCTTTTTCTTCATCAAGAGATTGATCCTGATCGGTTTTCTCTAACTCATCATCTGATGAATCATCCTCCTCTATTGTAAAAGGATTCTGATTAACAACTGATGATGAGTTCTCTGACTTTCTTGATTCAACTGAGGAATTGTCCAGCTTAAACCCTAAGCCTACTGCAAACTCTTCAGAATTAAGAAGTATAGATGGTTCAAAGCGTGGCATTTCCTCTTCATCAGGTAATTTGTATAATTATGTTTCAGTGGAGATGGACACGATTTATACCCATTGCATTTGACATCTCCCTTAAGCTTTTGAACGTCAATGATGTGATCAAGCACATATCGGGAGTTAGAATAACTTTCCAATTTTAGCTTAATTGCATCATGTTCGCATTTTGCAATGGCTAACTCCTTTTTCGTTTCTTCCAGGATATTAATGTAGTTATTAATTCCCGTTTACTTGTTCAAAACTATTTAGTTAATTCAGAAACGCTTTTCTTAAGAGTTTCAATTACAAAATTCTTTTTTGTTTCAAGTTAAAGCAAGATTTGCCTCTTTGCATTTTGACAGTTCAACTACTAGGCTTTGATTGTGACTGTTTATTGTTTCAAATTTCGTTTTTAATTCAGCATAGGCACTACATATCTTAGGAGAGTCGGATTTTACCTGACTTGTTGAACCTGCAACGTTAGCCATGAAAGCAGTATGATGAGAAAAGGACGCATTATTGGTAAAGATTTTCTCCATCTCATTTGATGCAACTTCTGCTTTCCTTATCAAACCAGCCTTTTGACTTTTCAACTTTTCTGCCTCTTCCAGCAACTCATTGACCTCAATTAATTCTTTCCCTGACATCTGGATCAAATCCATAGCCACTTACACTTGAGCTTTCTTCGTCAGAACTCCCACTACATCCAGAACTATCATCATCATCATCAGAATTGTCGATGTTGTGAACATGTTTGATCTGATTGATAATCTTGGCATAACATGTAGTTCCTCCTTGATTCTCATTTCCCAATTGTACTGGCCAATCGCATCCTTCATCTGCTTGAACTACTAGAGCTCTGTTTGTGTTGTTTGATAGATTGGTTAGAGTTGTTTGGGTTGTTAAAAGCAACTATTCTTCGTTCATTGTTAACTTGAGTTGTCTAGGATGGTTGTGATTGATTTCGGAAAGGGTTGTGATTTCCTTGTTTGCTAGGTCGAGTACATTCATGCTTGAAGTGACCTTTTTCACCACAGTTGAAGCAAGTAACAGCATCTTTATCAAAACCATATTTTGTATATTTCTTGCTTTCCAAACTCGTTCTCCCAGTTCTGCTCATGTAATCCTTAGCTCTTCTGACCGCACTTGCAAACGCCCATTTAATATCCATCAACTCCATCTCATCTCTGTCTATTTGTTGATAGTGATGTTTCCAATTTGACAAGTGACTAGTCCATAGTAAGCACTAACCATAGTGTTCAGAAGTTCCATATGTTCCCGAGCAACTTCTACACTGACCTTGGAAAGATGTGATGTATCATGTCTGAGGGTATTAGGATTTGCAAGTTGAAAGTTGTTACCATAGAAATCTTGTTGAGAAGCTTGTTGTGGAACTTGAGGTGTAACAACTTGAGGTTGTGGTAGAGAGGCTTTAGGATCAAATACTGGAACATAGGTTTGGGTACTTGAGCCCGGCAGATTGATCTATTTGAACTAGTGGTGGTAGAAAGGGGTTAACATTTGACACACGGTGTAGCAAATCAAAATCTGAGCATTCACACTCTTCTTATAAGCGAGAGTGAAACAGGAAGTAATAACCGTCCACCAAAACTAAACCATATGAACGATTATCCTTCGTGGAAAAGTCGTTTCCATACATATGTTCTCGGTCAAAATACAGAATTATGGACATGTTTTACTACGCCATACAAGGAACTCTCGAAGAAGCCTCCTTAGCCAATTTAGATGAAAACGATAAAAATGCCTATGATCTAGAGAAAAAGGCGTTTGCTATCCTTACACAAGCACTTCATAAGGATATTTATCATCAGTTTGTAACTGTACCACCACCAAGAATTTGTGGGATACTTTGGAAGTAAGAGGAGAAGGAAATGCTGCAACCAGAAAAATACCACATGATCTACTAAAGAAAGAGTTTGAAGGTTTCATGTTCATAGAGAATGAAACACTGAGTGACATGACAACCCGTTTCTACCATTTGCTTAGTGAAATGTATTTATACAAAGTGTTAGCATCTCCACAAGAAATTGTAATGCGTTTTGCTGACACCTCACCACCAAAATGGGTCAATTTATTGACTTACTAAGGCATACAGGTGTTTTGGATGTGATTAGTATTTATGAATATGTTCAAAAGCTGGAGAACAAAAATGAAGAAGAAATCCAGAAAGAAAAAAGGGCTTCCATTCCACAAAACCCTGAGATGTACTTTGGAGGTATTAACACAGGTGTTAGTACAACTCAGCAACCGAAACTTCAAACTGCGTTTGTGTTAGATTGATCTGTTTGAACTGGTGGTGGTAGACAGTCTTGTTCTTCGTGCGGATGGGTATGGATGTTTTTCGCTGAAGTTTGGTTTTTCGCAGAGAGGAATCTTTTTGCAGGGTTGGTTGGTGAAAATTTCCTTTTCTAACAGAGACTTGTTTCTTAGTTTGTTCGAAAGTGGTCAGTTGTCTACACAATTTTGGTTAAAAAGACAAACATTCCATATCAGCTTTTCAGTCAAAACAGTCAAGTCCAGAGATTTGGTCAACCCTACAAGAATATTCCGGTGAGTTTTCCAGTAGTGTTTCACCTGAAAATATGTCCAACTAAACTTTGATAGAAAATTTTAAGAAAAACCAGATTATAACATGTCTCCATGTATTCTGACAAGGTTTTTATGAAAATTTTCTAGATACAACAAGTTTTAACTAAGTTTTAAGTTGGTTATCTTTTAAAAACTTAAGTTTCATGTTGAAAGTTCAAGAACACTTCCAGAATCCCTCACAACTAGCTTAGACACAACACTAAGCTTGCTTTTAAACAAGGAAGAGAGCCCAAGCTCTGATACCACTTATAGGTCCACTTGGAGGATCAAGTTTAACCTGCTTCCCTGTTTATGTAACACACATATGAGTGCTGAATCCATGTAAGTATGCAAACGAAAGCAAAGTAACAAACACAAGATAACCAAAGATTCACTATCTTGATTAATAGAAGAGAACTAGTACAAACACATACAAGCAATGTTCAATCAGACTCAAGAAATACTCTCTATGCTCTCTCTCTCTTGTGCTCTATTTCTAGTGTCTAACATTCACTACTAGTGTCCCCTAGTCACTGAGAAGT
The DNA here is from genome assembly GCA_947069175.1 of Scalesia atractyloides. Taxonomy (NCBI): domain Eukaryota; kingdom Viridiplantae; phylum Streptophyta; class Magnoliopsida; order Asterales; family Asteraceae; genus Scalesia; species Scalesia atractyloides. Next base: position 39,043,186 of record CAMTDV010000001.1, read on the forward strand.
GCATGTCTGTTTATATAGTGCCTATACCTCGCAATAGTACGAAGAATGTTATTGGTCGTACGAAACACTATCAGTCACGAAGAACATTCTCCAAAGGATGCTCGTACGAACGACCCATGGCTAGTACGAACGACCCATGGCTCGTACGAACATGAACTGGCTCGTATGAATCAAGCAAGGTTCTTGGTTGAAATTTCCACTCGTATGACTTGGAGAAATACTCTTACGAATGGTATATGGCTCGTACGAGCAACAACTTGCTCTTACGAAGCACTTCTCACTCGTACTTGAAAGTGTTCTTTTGGGAACATGCCAACAATATGCATACATGCAACTGTTTTACTACACAGACAAACTAATCGTTGCACGACCAAACTATACAGACACAATAAACAAAGACCATACAATTACAGACGTAACTAAGAACAAGCGCCAGACACAAAAATGTATCAACTAAAATGTTATAACATTAGTTTATATGTTAAAAATTTGGTTACATGTGTTTAAAATGGATATATGCGCAAAAGGGCATTTTGGTCATCATCTTTTTAAGAACATAGAAGTAACTTATCGTAACACTAACCAAACGACATGACCATAAGGTATAACCTCAGTAGTTTATTCCCTATACAACTGTGGTCACAAATATGTGTTTGGTCGGATCCTAAGTTCGACCAAACGGGTCGGATTCGAAAGTCAAAGCGGTGATCAAGACCGTTCGACTTACGACCCTAAATAAGCACTAAACTAGAAGTAACGAGTTAGACATGTCAAAATATATCTAACTAAGTTTATAAAACTGATTTGGTATCAAAACTTGGTGTTTTGATACCCAAAAATAGTTTCGTCGTAAAATGCACATCATGCGCATTTTGACCGAAACTGTGACTCGTCACTTCGACTAGTAAACGTGGTAATCAGAAGGTGAAAATATTAGGGATTATAACCTTCATGATTACGATCATGTTGAAAAGTTCAATTGAATTTTGACTTGACCAAATATCGTCAGAACCAAAACTCAATCAGGAAGCCAAACTGTTTGACTTTTAGCTCAAAATAGCTAAAATAATGAAAGATTTAGGAAGAGTACTTACTCATGTTGAAGAACACTTTTGGAACTCAAGGTAGGAGACTTCCAAAGGCGGGAAACAAGTTCCAAGAAGGATAGAAAGAAGAACTTCACACTTTGCTTTGAAATGTTTTGAATTGGTATGAAAAAAATGGAAGAATCGTGGGATATTTATAGTATTTTAGGATTAAGGAGGTGATGACAAGTATCCTCAAGTGTGGATTAGTGTCCTAACATGTGTCAACACCAAATTAAGTGTGGCAAAATTTTTATTACTTTTTTGATATTTTTGGCCCTTGGACTTGTATTTTAACTTGTTTGCTATTTTACCTCTTTAACCTAATATTCAGGTTTAATAAGGTGTTAAGACATGTGTAACTTGGATTATGCCCAAAAATGTCATGGATGTCAGTTCATTCGGTTGTACAGTTACTCGTTTCGCAAAAATGCGTAAAACGCTTCAATGAACACGAAAATTATCGAAATTGTGCAACGATTGACATTTTTGCATTCTCAACAATAAAATACAAGATATTATTGAATACAAAAATATTTGGATTGATACACATGGTTCGTATCTTGAACACGGACCAATGGACTTTCGCAGTTTGATGAAAATAGTCCCTAGACTTGTATGCGTGTTTTGTCATATCTAACGCTTCAAAACTTATATCTAAGTTATGTAAAGGGTATTTAGGGTTTGTCTAGCTTATGTCCTTTTTCCAGAGTGTATGTCGCGTTAAACTGATTGTGTTTGAGTGTTAGTTAACGAATTACTTCCACAAAAATTTTTAAGGGTTTGAAATTGTGCAAGAAATTGAAATTGTGCAAATGTCTTAGATAATTATACAAATTTCGGAAATAAAACACAAGGTTTCATTGAATACGAAATTGTTTGTAATTGTGCAATGATTGAAAAGTCACAAATGTCACATAAGTGGTTCATTGTTCGCAGGTGCACATGACCCATTCTTCTATGCCAAAGCTAAGATTGATCTTCAGTCGCTTTTGAGAGTAAACAAGTCACTGGAGCAAATAAGTTTACCAACGGGCACATATCCATAACATATGTGCTATTCATCCGTGGAGCCCTCATAATAATCCAATCCTCAGGAATAGCAAATCCAGGACGCAATACGAAGCAAGCTTTATTAGTGAACAACATTGTGTACCTGTTATCGCAGATTTGTGATACCGACATCAACTTATGCTTTAGCTCTTCAACATAATTCACTTTGTGAAGCGTTATCTCTCCATTTAACACTGATCCTTCACCGGTGATATACCCACCTTTCTCACCAGCAAAATTAAAATAGCAACCATGAATTTTTTTTTAATTATTCAACAACTCTTTATTTCTTTTCATGTGTCTGGAACATCCACTATCGATATACCAAATATAGATAGCCCTCTTTAGCTGCTCCTACATTCAAGAAGGAAATCAGTTAGAATGTGGGACCCACGCCATGATGATCTTAGGTCGTCCCAATTCATCTATATAAGAAAACTCCTTGAGATAACCACTATGTCCTACATTTCCAATTCGGAAGTTGTTGGAGTGGTTCCCAGCAAATCAAGGATTATACGGGGTTGATGATCCATTGTTATATCTTTTGTGCATAATGTCTATTGCCTAAGTCTAGGATATGTTGATTATGTATATAGGGCTTAGAACGTCAGTTTGTAAATGTTAATGTTTGTTTTATTTGTTTAGATGTTGACTCGTATGAGTGAACCTTATGACTCACACGAGTGACACTTTGTCACTCGTACGAGGCAACCACTCGCACGAGTCACACTCAGTTACACACTATCCTATGGGAGTCATGTCGACCTATAAATAGAGGAGTGTTGTGTTAGTAACTGAGAACTCTGTTGGTGTGGCGAAGCCCTGCTGAACTGTTTACTTGCTCTGTACTTGTTCATGTATATCAATACAATCAAAGGCATTTAAGCAGTAGATCTCACTTTTTAATTTGTCAAGCTCACTAACACTAATCCAAATGTCATCGTTTACAAAATGAACGGATCTGACAAACTATATTCTGATGAAGATTTCTCAATCCATAATGTCAATTTGGATCGTGTCGATAAGTTGTTCAAGCTTGTTGAGGTAATCCATTCTGATTTAGAAAAACACGATGTATCATTTTACTCTAAATCAAAATGTGTTAACAAACCCTATCCTCAGAGAAACAGAGATTATGCTGAGAATCAAAGGGCTGGTTTGGGTTTTCAAAATAAAAGAACAAACAACAAGTTTCAAAAGTTGAACTTTACAAAGAAAGTTAACTTTGTTTTCGGAACAACTACAGAAAAAGAAAAAAAGATCATTGGTACACAATCCAATGATGAGTTTAAGAAAGAAAAAGAGAATAGAAAACAAGTTTTGGATTTCTATGTTCGAAAGGATAATAGGACGCGCTACAAGTGTAAAAATATTGAGCATATTGCATGACATTGTTCACAAAAATATCCAAAACCTGTTTCTAACTCCATCAGATCTACCAAAGATGTGAAACAAAAGGCACCCATGGTTGTACTAAACAGATTTTGAAAAGAAACATTAAATCCAACAAATATGTTAAATCAACAATTCGACTTAATTCTAAATTTGAAATTGGTGAAACTTCCACCAAGAATCGTCAAAGTCAAAAGGATTCAAAGTTTTACTCAAAAAGGGCAAAATTGAGAACACAAACTTGGTTGCAAAAGTCAAACCGTCTAAGGTAGAACTGAAACCATCTGTTCCAACCAAAATAGAGCCTAAACAGAATGTCAAAAACCAAGTTGGTCCGAAATTTGATATTCTGAACCCACCCAAGACCAAGCAGGCTTGGGTTTCTTTGCTTAAATAGTTTCTTCCTCATGTGTGCAGGGGCTCCCAAGATCGATCATGTCAAAATGGATTATGGATAGTGGAGCTTCACGACACATGACTGGGATGCTTGCATTGTTACACGATGTCAAAGATATCCGAGGAGGTTACTTTGGTTTCGCTAGAAATCAATGTGGAAGAATCGTCGGAGAAGGTATTCTTACGAATGGAGTGGTTTCGTTTAACAAAGTGAACTACATTGCGGAGCTAGAGAAATATCTTCTGAGTATATCGCAAATTTGTGACAAAAAATTCACAACACACTTCAACGACAAAGAATGCTTGATTCTAAAGCCGGGATTCAAGATTCTTGAGGAATGGATTCTTATGTGTGCTCCAGAGAAAAATGATCTTTATGTTCTTGATATGAGTGTCGCATCTACAACATCAAAGAAGGTTTAGTGTTTCATTTCTAAAGCAACTGAGAAGGAGTCTATCTTATGGCATAGGTAGATAGGGCATATTCATTTGAGAAAAATGAATTATCTAGTGCACAATGACCTAGTGGAGGGTGTTAATCTAAAGAATTTTCAGTTACTTGTCTGAGCTGTAAGAAGGGGAAATAACATAAGAAATCACACCCAAGAAAGCTTCTCAATTCTATCAAGCTACCACTAGAAAGGCTACATACGGATCTATTCGGGCTAGTAAACGTCAAAAGCATTTATGGAGATCTACATTGCCTGGTCGTTATAGATGATTTCTCAGATTCTCATGGGTTTTCTTTCTGGAGAGAAAAGATGAAACCTTTGAAAGTCTAAAGATTCTCTTCAGCAAGCTTGAAACCTTTAAAAGTCTAAAGTCTATGCCCCAGTCACTCATCTCAAAGCAATCCGCATATTCTTGGCCTTTGCTTCGTGGAAAGGTTTTAAGGTGTACCAGTTGGATGTCAAATCTGCTTTCCTGTACGGTAAAGTTAAAGAGGAGGTGCATATCGCCCAACCACTGGGGTTTGTCGATCCTATACACAAGGATAAAGTCTACCTTCTGAACAAAGCTTAATATGGTCTTCATCAAGCCCCGAGCGCTTGGTATGAAACGCTTTCAAGATATCTTCTTGACAATGGCTTTCTCAGAGGAACTGTAGATTCTACCCTCTTTACCAAGGAAGTGGATGGTCATCTGATTATTGTGCAAATATATGTGGATGATATCATCTTTGGATCAACAAATGATAAGCTGTGTAAAGACTTCGAAGAAGTCATGAAGAAAAAGTTCGAAATGAGTGCGATGGGGGAGATGGAGTTCTTTTTGGGGCTTCAGGTTGATCAATTGCCTGATGGTAATTTCATCCATCAGACGAAGTATGTTCATGACATATTAGAGAAATTTGATATGACAGGAACTAAACCAGCATCTACCCCATTAGCTCCAAATCACGGCATTTGTCTAGACGTTCATGGAATCAAAGTTGATGAAACGTTATATCGCTCCATGATCGGGTCCTTGATGTATCTAACAGCTTTCCGACCTGATATCATGTATCCTACATGCCTGTGTGCCTGTTTTCAGTCAAGTCCAAGAGATTCGCACTTGCTAGTCGTCAAACGTATCATGAGATATTTCAAGGGATGTCCAAGCACCGGCGTGTGGTATCCACGACACGACGACTTCAATCTTGCGGGTTACTCGGACTGATTTCGTCTGCTGCAAACTTAATGAAAAATCTACGACGGTTGGTTGCTAGTTCTTCGGAGCCCGTTTGGTAATGTGGCAATGCAAGAAATAGACCACGGTTGCTCTCTTTACGTGTGAAGTTGAATACGTTCCAGAATCCAGTTGTTGTTCCTAGATAATCTGGATGCAGTAGCAGATGAGAGACTTCGGACTGCAATTTCTTGACACGGCCATATATGTAGATAATCAAGCTGCTATTGATATAACTAAAAACTCGTGTCAACACTCATGCACTAAACATATTGAGATTCGACACCACTTTATCTGTGACTGCTACGAGAAAAAGTTGGTTAGAATTGAAAAAATCCACACTGATGACCAAAAAGCAGATTTTTATACCAAAGCATTTGATCGTTCAAGATTTAAAAATCTTTTAAAATTAAATGGTTTAAGAAATCTGGCATTAGGGGATATTCATGAAGTTGAGTTTGAGGATGACGAGGACTTGACGTGATTCTCATTGATAGGACATGTTTTCTTAAATCTTTTTCTTAAAAAATCCAAAAATATGTTTTTGATTTAGGGGGTGAAGGTTTGGGAAAATACGAAAACATTATAAAAGTAAAAAAGAGTTTTTTGTGAAAAAGAGAGATCATATTACATCAATATGGCAATCACAGTATGCTAAAGATATTGAATGTTTAAACAAGTAATGAAACACGTCTTACTGAGGATGTGCCAATAGGCTTCACTCGTTCAGTAAATTGTCTTCTAGATATAAACCTAAAAGAAAAACTGAGTAACTTGTGAGTTAACATCTCTCGGATATATGGACTTAGTACTCCGAAATTTCTTTTGAAAGAATGCCAGATTCTGTGATACTACGTCTTTATATTTAATCGATATCTGGGGTATTATATTAGTTCTTCTGATTTTGCGTCAGCAATGGCCTTGAACTTGTATAATACTTTACGCATTATTCGCCTATAAAAGCTGCACAAAAAATGAGTATGTCATAAATATTTATGTCATCTGAAGTTCAAAAGATTCCTTTATGGAACACCACCTAAAGACGAGCCTTCATCTCTTTGTCTGTATGGAAATACTAACCTGAGCTCTCAAGGTCTCGCAATTCACCCCATTTACAGATATCAATTGGATATATTCACCTGTGAAATGATATTCTGGGAATCTTGATACGGGAGTATATTCTGAGATGGGAAACACAGTTATTTTATGTTCCTTGATATTATCTAACATATCTTGAAGCACTTGAGAAACGAGAAGAAGTTTAAGTGGATAAGTATATTGGCAATATAGGTAAATTTGTTTAAGAACTTATAGTTACTACCAAGATCAACAGTACTTGTGATTTGTTTAAATACTTGATATGATCCTCTAAAAACACAAAACTCACAAAATATGTTTGTATAGACATCTTTACTTGTTATTTCTTTTCAGAAAAATCCCAAAATGATTTTCAGTTTCGAGCAATTTATCTTAGGTTTTAAGTCTATCGATGATGAAAACACCGTTAGTTCAAGTCAAAGCGACGATTGCTGGAGGAAAGTTGAAGTCCGTGGGTTAGGAGCTAATCATGAAAAGAAGAGTTTACCTACAAAGTTCATTAATTTGAAACTTTACATTTTTAAAATAAATATGTTTTGGTTAAAATGGTCAACCAAGGTCATTAACTTGGACTTGGTAGACAAATCAGATAACCAGAGTCATTAACTTGAACTTGGTTAACTGAGTGGGTTATTAAAAAGATAAAAATTCATAAAAAATCGTAAAAAATAAAAAAGTTTAACAAAGTGTATAAGAACTGACTCGTACGAGTAAGTCTTCATTCTCACGAGCCATCGCTTGTACGAATGACTTCTGAATGAGTATAAAAGGTTCACTCATTCACACGAGTCAGACTATTGACTCTGTGCGGTTGAGAGAAAATTTTGTGCGAACCAGTTCTTTCCACTACGTTTCTTGATCTATACTACGTACTAATATGTTAGGGAGGTTGATTTGCACACCTGTTGCAATGGGAAAGGTACTAATGCTCATTTTAAGCCATTATAATGCCGAATTTGGACAAAATGGACATAAAACGTAGATTTAGGAAAATTGGACCTGTAAAACATAAAATTGAACTTAAAGACATAAAATCGGCCCTGTTAACCTATATCAACTCTCAATTTGTTAAAATCTACATGTTTTAAGTTCGGTTTAACTAGGTATTATTTGGTACGGGAGTACGAGTATTCATTCATACGAACAAGTTTTAAAAATGTTAAAGTATCTTATTCACTCGTACGAGTGAGTATTTGTTCGAGTAGGATCCTTAAATGTTTAAGTCTTGATGACTCGTACGAGGCATCATTTGTGCGAAGAAGTTTTGTCAAAATTCTTGAAAACTTGCTAAGTATTTTGGTCGTTCGTACGAAGTAGTGATTCGTACGAGTGATGTTTTGACTCAAACTTGAAATTTGTTTAAGTGTATGACTCCTACGAATGGTGATTCGTACGAGTGGCTAAAAGTTAAAATTTTCTTGAAAAATTTTCTAAGTGTTTGAAATGTTAATGCTTGCAGGTCAAGAAATCTTCATTTTCACCATTCCATAATGTCTGTTGTCTTCTGGATGATTCTATTCCATAAAATCGCTGCTTATCTAGAACACTTGGATTTTCTGAGCCGATCACGAAAGCTCTCACGGATCGTCATATAGTTTATCGCTCACATACTGAGTATTTTTGGAATGCGGCAGAGTATGATGAGGAGGAGAATGCGATTGTGTCTGCGGTGAAGATTAATGATGAGGATATTCAGGTTAAGATCATTGAAGACCTGATCAGAACAATACTGGAATTCAACGACAACGAAGATGACCCTATAGGATTTTCTGAGTATATGGTGAAAGGATGTTTTTACCGAACGGGTTATGCCGGGTTCGCAAATGCTGCTCCATTTAAGAAGGCTAACCTGAGTGCGCCATTCAGATATATCGCACACTGCGTCATACACGAACTCAGTCATCACAAAGGAGGATTTGATGATTTAGTTGATTACCAGATGTGTATGATCACCACACTCGTTCTGAACCTACCGTACAACTTCTCAAGAGTGATTTTTCCCAAATGGTCTAGAACACACAGTGTGAGGAGTTCTTGCAGTATCCACGTTTTATCCAAATGCTGATTGACCATTTGCATCCAAACTTGAAGAAAAAGAAGGATGATATTTTGAAGTTAGAGCATATGGATGTCTCGATATTGAAGAAAATGAACTTGTATCTCAAAAATTTCCCCAACGTAAAACCAGTGTTCGGAGCAATTGTTGACAAAGATTATATCGCCCCGCCACAAGAGAAATGGAGGAAAGATGATAACGGTGATGAGGATGAAGAACTTGCAATGCTAGATGGTTTCATCGCGAAGAGAAGTGCATGGTTTGTAAAAGATGAGAAAAAGGGGGTTAAAGGGACAAAGAGAAAACAAGCGTCCACATCTTCCTCAACTGCCCCTCAGAAGAAAAAGAAAGCGTTTGAAAGCTCTAGATTGATTGATGAATCTGAGCCTTAAGATAACGTTGAAGCTATGGCTATAGAAATTGGAAGACAAGCTTTTGGTGTTCGTGAAGGAGAAGTTGAAGATGCGTCATCTTCTAGTACTGACTCTGAAGATAGAAGAGCAGGTGAAAAAGAAAGAGCGAAAGAACGTGAACTTGAACATCAGGCTGAGCTAAAACGAAAAGCTAAAGAAAGGAAACGAAAAGCGTCAGGAGAAGATGACACGACATATATATACCTTCGCACTCAGATAGTGACACTCCTGTACGAAAGACTCCAAAGAAATCTTCTCGACGACTTAAAAGGCCAGCGGTCAGAAGCTCGGATTCGCCGATAGACAAATAAAAAAGAAAGATACAAAAGAAGAGTGTCGAATAAAAGCGTGTTGAATCGACTCCACAGATACCACCATCTCCAACTCCACAACAACCACCATCACCAGTTCATCAGCAAACACCACAACCACCACCACAACCAACACCGCAGCCGACGCCACAACCCTCACAATCCCAACCCCAGTTTGACTTTGATTTTGATTTCGGTAATATTCTTGGGGGGGAATTTTTCAGCTGACATCTTTAACGACCCAAGTGTTGAAGAATTGCAGAAGCAGGTTATGTTAAACACTGTCAAGATAGCTGAACATCAGGATCAACGGGATAAATGCATAATAGCAGCAGCTTGAAGCTATGTTGGATAGTATTGTGTCTTAAAATGAGCGTTTGAGGATTCGAATGGCCGAATACAAAGAAGAACCTCTCAAGAGCTAAAGAAGGATGAATCTATTTGAGTAGATACTTACAAAGAAACTTGGTATTAACATTGCTGCTGAAATTGACGAGATTGAGAAAGCTGAAGTAAGAGAACGGGTTGCTGAGCGCGAACGTCTTGCGAAAGAAATATCTCATGCGCAAAGGAAAGGCAAAGCTAAGGTGGGTGAGGATCCTGTAACTACTACAACTGAGCCAGAAGTTGAATCTGTGCTAGTAATTACTGATATTATGGTGTTTTCGGTCTCAAAGAAGTTTTTATTGGTGGGTAAGCCAAAAGATGTTGATATTGATATGTCAAAGCTTCCAGCAAGGCATCGTGAATGGCTAAACAAGAGGAAGTTAGAGAGAGATATCGAAGCGAAGGTTGATGAGTTTGTAGAAGATCCTGAGAAAGAAGCTGAAGACTTAGATGATTTTTGTGATCTATTTTATGGTAAGTCTGATAATGATAGTGATGATGGTGATGATGATTTAGGTGGTTCGGGTGTCCATGTAACAGAGTCTAACGTGAATGATGATATTGATTATTCTGTGTATTTGGATGACTCGGCAAACCAAGTGAACAAAGAGGGTGATCAGGGAAGATCTGAAGGTCCTACTGATGCTCAGCAGGCAGGAATTTTCTCGGTAACCGAAATACTTCCGTTCCTATCGTGCCAAAACCGAAGATATTATATTTATAACATGAAGTAGAAGAAGGGGAGTTTGCCCATAGCTATTCCAAAGAAGAAATTACTAAGATGCTGGGCGTGGACGAAGAAAATTTTTAGTTTGATTTCGAGGAGGAGCTGAATGATATTAGTGCTTTCGAGCCAGCTGATTACATCTTCAAACATTTGTCTGATACACATGATTATGATCAAGTTGTCGTAGAGGATGATTCTGATGAAGATGATACTGATATTGCCAATCAGGGTACAGATGACTCTCCAACTTTTAGCGAACTGTTTACAGCGAAAATGTGGATCTTCTGAAGCGTAAAGTAGAAGAAGCTGCTGCCAAACAAGGTACGATTCCTCAACAGATGTCTAGGGCTGAAATTGTATAAATGAGGAAGAAATGGTTTAAAGAAACACCAACGGAGCGCAAATATAAACATCCTCTAGCATTCTTTACGTGTAATGCAGAAATTTCTCTAGGGGATATTATTTGATGGGGCTGGATCGAGGAGCTTAACGTCTATGCTATTTAAAGGGAGTATGGGATTCAGTATTTTAGATACTTGAGTGATATCAAGACCCTGCCGTATTGGGATATTAAAGAGCTTGTGCAAACAAAGATGATAAATCTGAAAATGAGATTTCACGACCAACGGCTATGTAACTGATAAAGCTTGAGGCTGCACATGGTTTTACACACTGGAAGCCGCATTTCCCTAAGCGAATTACTAAATTCGATCCAGTAACACAAGAGAAAGACGTGATACTAAACGTAAAGAGGCCGAAAGTGTTGAAGAATATACCTCTTATAAAGATGGAACAAGACTTCTATAAGATCTTCAAATGGTGGCACTACGATTCGAATAGAAGAGAAGCTATTATATGCGTGCACCCAGATGATGATTCTTGGAAGATCATAGAGGAGCTAACCGAAGCCGTCATACCACATAAACGTATATATGGGTTGTGGCATGGCATTCGAGTACTAGACCCGATGTGGCTAGTCAACTGTTCTAAGAAAGATATTGTATGCTTGTTTTACAGCAAGATCAGCTTTGAAGAGAGAGATAAAGAACAAGCACTCCAGTTTCAGTAGATAGTTAATGTTTGTTTTGCCAATGATGTACATTCATGTACGGCATGGAACACTACGTGGAGGAAACTGGAGGAGATTGAGCAAAGGAAGAAAGACAAGAAGGAAGAAAGGATCACAGAGCAAGCTCGAATTGCTTCGCTAAGAAGTTTTCGGTTTGGCAATACAGTTAACCGACCTCCTCCTACAGATCAAACGCCAATCACTTCTGAGGGCATCGCAAGCCGCCGAAACGTTTCTTTGGTCGATAAATGTCAGATCTTTTGAAGACTTTTTTTGAACACTATCCAAGACTGCGATAACATCCAAGGGAGAGTTTGTTGGTGCATAATGTCTGTTGCCTACGTCTAGGATATGTTGATTATGTATATAGGGCTTAGAATGTCAGTTTGTTAATGTTAATGTTTGTTTCATTTGTTTAGATGTTGACTCGTACGAGTGAACCTTATGACTCGTACGAGTGACACTTTATCACTCGTACGAGGCAACCACCTGTACGAGTCACACTTAGTTACACACTCTCCTGTGCGAGTCATGTCGACCTATAAATAGGGGAGTGTTGTGTCAGTAACTGAGAACTCTGTTGGTCTGGTGAAGCCCTACTGAACTGTTTACATGCTTTGTACTTGTTCACGTATAACAATAAAATCAAAGGCATTTAAGCAGTAGATCTCACTTGTTTGTTTGTCAAGCTCACAAACAATTAATTCCGCCTCTGTTAGTTGAGTCAGATCGGTTGGTCTAGTCCTCATCGGAGGAGAGTCAATCCCCCATCAATATCTAGAGTTTCCAAAATTTCTGCTTCCATGGTTTTGATATCCGTTATTTTGACTTCTCAGAGTGTCAAAATTTTTACCAAAACTAGGAGCATCATTGTTTCTCGAGAATGATCAGTTTGATCATCCGAATGCGGTCTTTGATTGTAAAATCGGGGGGGGGGGGGGTTGACGCATTTTGATTATTTACAAACCGGTTCTGAGCATGCGGTCTAACATAGTCGTTATTAGATCCTCTAGAACGTTGGAAATTCTCTTACGATTGGAAAGTAACACGATTTTGGCATCGGTGAGGTGTTTTCTCATGAGCATCATGTTTTTGTGATGAACTTTCCAAACCACGTCCAGGGCAGATATCGAATGGTTCCTCCCTTTGATCCTGACAATGTTGGGATTTAATATTTGTTTTAAGAACGAGCTTTGTTTCTCGTTTAATCACATTATTTTTTCAACCTTTCGAGTTTTACCATTTTTCTTTTCAACATTTGTTGTTTCAGTTTGTGGCTTTTCAACAAAAGGTTTCTTTGATCAGGATCAACAAGAGGTTTACCCTTGTCATTTGGACAATACGCGGCCAAGTGTCCCTTCTCACGACCCTTATAAAATTTGCGAATTTTAGTAACATTCTTTGGACATTCCTCCTGACTGGTCGAAGATGATGAAGCTTTTGTGGGATTTTTCAAAATTTGAGTGACAAACTGAGAGTTTGACCTATTTTCAATTTCAGTTTTAGGAAATCTCCCCCTTTAACCTCTTCATTAAATCTTCCCCTTTAACAAATTTAGTTTTAGGAATATTTTTCAAAGTTTTTTGAGATTTTCCACGAGATATCGACTTCACATTAGTATTTTGAACTTGATTAAAGATCTCCAAAATTTTATTGCTTATCAAATTCTCAATGTTTTCAAAATTTAGCTCACTCTTCTTAGTGCTTCGCTCATCTTTGATTGTTCTGAATCCGAAGCTACTTCAAGTTCATATTCCGACTCACTTTGCGGTTCAATAGTTAGAGGAGTCATTTGAACAAAGTTTGCCAATTAAGGATCATTGCTTGCCATCTATATATTGTTGTGATTAGTCAATGAAGGGACTTTACTATATCCGATGCTAAACATTTCTTTCTCAGTTTCTTTCAAATATTGGCTATTAATGCAAAAATTCATCACTTCAGTTGAATTACCAAACTTTTAAATTTTTCTTTGCAAATCTAAAATCAGGTTATCTTTTTCCAAAATGATTTTGTTCTTTTTAAAACACAATTTTCATTCATTTCAAGTTCAAATTTTAGCTCTTGATTTTTAAGAGTTGCTTGAGCCACACATCTTTCAAATTCAGATATATCATTTTTCAATGCTTTTTATCTTAATTCGGTGTTCCCTTCCAAACAAGATAAAACTGCAATGAGTTCTCTGGATTTTTCAAGATCATCAATCAAGTTTGTGTTATGAAGTGCGTATCTATCGATCTTAGTAACAAAATTTACGCATTTAGCACAACGCTTATCTATGAGAGTTAATTTTACCTCAATTATGCACAAGCCTCCTTTTCCGTGGAACTTTTTGCCAACTTTTGAGCTTCAGCATCAATAAATTCCTGCATCTCAGCTGTTGAAATCTTGAACTTGAAACTTTCCATCTTTCCTTCATTTTCTGAGGTTTTTGGTCTTTCTGTCTCTTCAGCATTCAAGTTTTCTTCATTTTCAAGAACTTTACTCACTTCCAATTCTTCACCCATAACCTCAGCTACAACAACAAGTTCCTCCATACTAGCTTCTTCTATAAGTTCTTCACAAACCTGTTCTTCGATAATTTTAGCTATAAAGTTTTGTGAAACAATAGCCCCGAGATGTTTTCCAAGGCACATCCCCAATTGTACGGCTCAGTAACTTCTTTTAGAGGCTGAGCTACCAAGGCATTGTTTGCTAAAAGAGTAAGATTATCTGAAGTATTTGGTTGAGAATTTGAAGTTAAAGCATTAGCAGAATTTGTATTAGCTCTCGAGTTGTTTCCACTTTGGTAATTGCTTTCTTTGTTGGATCTTTCCATCTTTGGCTTTCGATAATCCCGTGCATAAAATGCCCATAGCTGAAGATCAAGTTCTTCCATTTCATCCTGATCTATTTGGTCAAAATCTTCATCGAGACTTGATTGCTCTACAAGCTTCCCAAGACAAAAGTTTTCGTACGCCATCATAAAGGATGCCAAGAGACTCATATTATCTTCTATTAGTTTCAAGCAGTTCGGATCCAACTTTGGAATGTTCAAGCTTGTTACTTGAGATATCTGACTTCCACCAGAGGAATACATTCCTTAACTTGCATTAGGAGTCCCATTCGAACCACTTGCATTGTTGCTTATAAAAGCATGATGACTTGCAGGATCTTCATTTTCTGAACATAAAGCAACACCGGCTCCGCCATTGCTGCCCTTTTCAATTGGTTTTGAAGCTTTATATAGCTGAGGATCTGGAATCTTTTCAAAGTCAGAGGCTTGATCTTCCATGTTCCAAGCATAACCCTTCAGCTTTTGAAAAGCATCTTCCAACAAAAGCTCGTCATAGAGAACACCTTTTCTAACTAATGCAGTGTACATGTTCCATTCTCTAGGAAGACAGTTCAAGAACTTCTCAACTTTCTCAAACTCTGTGTAAAGATACTCTTCACTTCGATCAAGCTCACTTATAAGGTGATAATACCGATTCACGATGTCAATCGAAAGACTCATTCTTTAAGGCTTTAAAAACACAAATTGAGTCTTTAGACATTCTAAGTGTCTCTTCTTATATATCGCATTTCCTTCATAGCAGTCAATCATGCTATCCGATAACTGCTTTGAAGTATTTCTTTTGCGAAAGGTATGGAGTATGGATTGAGTAAGTGCCATTGAAATCATGGACATGGCTTTTTCTTCACGTTCATAGAACTTTTTCTACTCATCCGTCAGTGCCAGGTAGGTTTCGACTGTTAACGTTTTAATCGGTGTAGCACCACATCCTTTTGCAATACACAACTAGATCTTGATATCTTTCGCTCTCACGTATCTCTTGAAATGTCCATTCCATTCAGGAAAATCCAATTCATTTCTCATTAATACCCACTTCAGTATCGTGTGTGAGATTTTGAACCATTGTGGTTAGATTGCTTGCCATTTTGAAAGAGATTTGAAAGAAACAGAATGTTCACAATGAGTTTAAACAGTAGGTTTTGCTTGAAAATTTTCCAAGTCCAGAGAACAAAAGTTAATTAGAAAACACGGAGTGAAAAGATCGGAGAATTATCAGAGTGGTAAAACCAGATCTAGAACCTGATTATAACACAAAACAAGAAAATCCACTAAAACATAAACTCAAACCCAATTAACAGTTAAACTCGAAAAAGATCAAGTATATTAGATTCGGAACTAGACAGATGTATTAAAGACGGATCTAACCAAATGCTTTTAAACTCCGACCTTAAACTCAAATGTCAATATACTCGGTTAAAATAAACTCACGAACTCCCTAATCTCAGAAATAAAGACATTCACCTTTCACTCAGAGTAATTAAATTCGGACAAGTGTATCAGGAATAAATTCGGACTAGACACAAACTCGGAGTTAAGGGATATAAACTCGGACTAAGTACAACTTTATAATCCCGGACACCCACAAACTCAGATAGAGAACAAATCCGGGAAACTATTGAGGGTAGTAACCCGAACAAGTTAATCCAGACAAGTAGGCAATCCTGCTCCCAGATATCTCCCTAGTGTGACTTCACACTAGATTACCAATAGTCCAGAAACACAAACAGTAAAACAAACACGGAAAAAAATTTAAGAGATCAAACAGGAATATTTCATCAACCTTCAAAAACCCAGCAAGATCTTCAAAAACCCCTGTAAAAACCCATATGATTATCTAACCTAAAAGGCTCTAATCTAGTCAAAATCCATCATCAAACTCAATAGAATCAAGAATAAATCATGAAAAACTCATAAAAACTCAGTAAGCAAGCACTAAAACCCAATCAAATGATGATTTTTCTCACACCTTCAAACCAAGAACACCTATAGTAGTGTGAGCACACTGCTCTGATACCACTTTAAAGGTCACCTAATCCTAGCATCTCACTCAAGAACACAATCACTAGGTGTGCGAAATTCACCTAGCAATCACAACTGTATGATATTGTATCAAGAACAAGAAGAATGAGAGAAATTCTAAGAATACACAGAGTATTCTCAGATGAAGATGATGAGTGACGTCACACACAGTAGCCACTAGACAATGCACATAGTAATGATTAGAGTTTGTCTTGCAACACAAACTTTCCACAAAAGAACTGCCATTTGTCACTACCACTAAAGGTTTATTTACAAGACATATCCGGACACACATGTCCGGATAAACATGACAATGCCCAAAGCCCAACATAAACAAACATAAACCCGTATTTGAGCTTCATATGCTCAAACTCGGAAGCATCTAAAACAAAACAATAAACTCGAAGAAAGGATCTAACATACCCTTGTCCGAATATACATAAAGTCGGACATGAAACATTAAACTTAGACTAGGTATACAATCCTAATCCGGATGAAAAAAACACATACCAAAAGACAAATTCGGAGCTATATATTCAAATATTACAAATTACATAAAAGACCCCTGAACTTAATGAGAACCTGCACTTATCACCCAAAGTGCATTAACAAAAACAATGCACGAAATTCTTAGAGCCATGCAATGCTAGTTTTGAAAAAGATGAGAAGTATAAAGAACTGAAAAAAAACATAGATAACCTAACAAGTGATTTAAAAGAAACGAAAGAAGCTTATGATAAACTGAGTAGAACTATCAACCAATACCTTGATGCTAGCAAAGAAGATAATGCAACGCTTTCTGTGCTCAAATCGACTGTCATGGATAAAACATTGCAATAAATAATCACATTGGCACGATCGCCAAATTAAAACAAGAGCTAGAAACAATTACGATCGTATCGGAACAGGTTGATAAGAAGTTTATTAGTTATTCAACAGCATCTTATGTCTTGGATCACATCCTCCCAAAACCAATAGAAAAAGATGAAAATGCGGATGATGTGTATGGTTATCACAATAAAGGTCTGGGTTAAAATCAAGTTCCACCCTAGATGTGGAACAGTTATGTGACATTTGTGCCTTTTTAATCATTCCACAATTACAAACAATTTCGTATTCAATGAAACCCTGTGTTTTATTTCCAAATTTTTGTATTCAATAAATCTTGTATTTTATTGATGAGAATGCAAAACATGTCAATCGTTGCACAATTTCGATATTTTAGTGTTCGTTAATGCATTTTACGCATTTTTGCGAAACACGTAACCGTACAACCGAACGAACCGACATCCACGACATTTTCGTGCATAATCCAAGTTACACATGTTTTAACACCTTTATATAACCTAAAGATTAGGTTAAAGGGGTTAAAAATGGCAAACAAGTGAAAATACAAGTCCAAGGGCCAAAAATGTCAAAAAAATAAATAAATAAATATTTTTTTGCTTCTTCACCAAGTTTGCCCCCTATCTCCAATTTTTAACACCTAGTACTCACTTTGCCACACTTAATATGCTTTTGACACATGTTAGGACACTAATCCATACTTGAGGACACTTGTCATCACCTCCTTAATCCTAAAATACTATAAATACCCCATTATTCTTCCATTTTTTACACACCACTTCAAAACACTTCAAAGCAAAGTGTGAAGTTCTTCTTTCTATCCTTCTTGGAGCCAGCCTTTGGAAGCCTGCTATCTTGAGTTCCGAAAGTGTTCTTCAGCACAAGTAAGTACTCTTCCTAGTTCTTTCATTATTTTAGCTATTTTGAGCTAAAAGTCAAACAGTTTGGCTTCCTGATTGACTTTTGGTTATGCCCATATTTGGTCAAGTGAAAGTTCAATTGAACTTTTCAATGTAATCATAATCATGAAGGTTATAATCCCTAGCAATTTCACCTTCTGATTACCACGTTTACTAGTCGAAGTGATGAGTTAAATTTTCAATAAAAAATGCACAGGATGTGCATTTTACGACGAAACTATTTTCGGGTATCAAAACACCAAGTTTTGATACCAAATCAGTTATATAACTTAGTTAGACATATTTTGACATGTTTAACTCGTCACTTCTAGTTTAGTGCTTATTTAGGGTCGTAAGTCGAGCGGTCTTGACCACCGCTTTAACTTTCGAATCTGACACATTTGGTCGATCTTAGGATCTGACCAAACACATATTTGTGACCATGGTTGTATAGGGAATAACCTACTAAGGTTATACCTTATGGTCACGTCGTTTGATTAGTGTTATGATAAGTTACTTCTATGTCCTTAAAAATGACCAAAATGCCCTTTTGCCTATAAATCCATTTTAAACACATGTAACCAAATTTTTGACATATAAACTGATGTTATAACATTTTCAAACATGCTTGGGAATTTAAGACTTATCATAGGACATGTTTAACCATCCGATCAAGCGTTTACGTAATGACCAGTTAAAGTAGCATAAACTACCTTAACGAGTCATAATGGGTCAAAAGCACTTAGGATCCTTTCCAAATCAGAATGTTAAGTTTGTTAAACCATATCGCATGAGTTCCAATACTTGTTTGGTTTATAAGACTTGATTCTATCCGATCTCCCGTTTGTAGTCCCGACACGCTAACATATTTATCTAACACATTAGGACACATTTGAGCCTTGTTTATTTCCTTGATCTAGAACACTTTCGCGATCCCAAGTGAGTACATAGTTCCACTCTTTTACATTTTCTAAATGTTTTGGGGTGATTCATATGTGCCTATAATTATTTTCAAGATTTCAAAACGATATACATGGTTTATATATACAAAATGATTTTCAAAGTGAGTACATAGCCCCCTCTTTTACATTTTCTAAATGTTTTGGGGTGATTCATATGTGCCTATAATTATTTTCAAGATTTCAAAACAATATATGGTTTACATATACAAAATGATTTTCAAAATTGTTGGTGCATAATGTCTATTGCTTAGGTCTAGGATATATCTATAATGTTTATAAAGTTTACACGTTAATGTTTAAATGTTTAAATGTGAAAATGTAAATTTTATATGTTTTAACACTATGATTCGCACGAAATTATACAGATTTCGTACGAGTGACTCACTCATACGAAATACAGTTTCGTATGAAATATAGTTGTTTGTTTTTGCACGCACTTCGGTACGAGTCATGTCGACCTATAAATAGGGAAGTGTTGTGTTAGAGCTAGTTAGTGATTTGTCAATTGGTACGGCGAAGCTCTGCCAGTTTGTTTACCTGCGTCCGTATTTGAACGTCATTAATACATCAGAAGCAGTTAACACAGTAAGTACTATCTTGTTTGTCATTTCTACCTCTCTAGCAATGAATTCCGCCTCTGCTAGTTGAGCTAGATCAGGTCGATTGCTCATTTCGGGAGCTCGATCTCCGTTCACAAGTGGTATCAAAGCCATGAGATCTGATCTATAGATAGACAACAAGTAGTTACTGAGTGTTCAGACTTGGATATATCTTCATCTTCATCATTTTTCTGACCTATGCTGGATTTTGGACAAATATCGAACGAATTCATGGACAAGATGGACTAGGATTTTAGTAATTCAAGTTAATCTTCAATCTAATCAATCTATATCATAATTCGGACTTAAAATTGAACTAAATCATGTTGAAATCGATAAAATTTGGTCAGTTTGAAGTTTGAATCATTTCGTACGAGTTTCGCACGAAATAAATCTGGCTTAAGTTTTTGTACGGATCGCATAAAAATTCATACGGACAAGAAATTTCACATAATCTTTCAATTTTCAGAATTTCAAACTTATTCGTACAAAAATTCATCTGCACAAAAATTTACTCTTCCAAAAACACATATTCGTACAAAATGGTTTGATCCGTATGAAATCATGTTTTTGTGAGAAAAATCTGAATCGTACAAAAACACTTGTTTCATGCAAAATATTTGTTTCGTACGAAACATCTTGTCTGCACAAAAATTTTTCTAATCTGATCATTTTGTTTTCGAGAAGTGTGTTCTTTATTTTTCACAAGAAAAATGTCTGAGGAATTTTACAATGCGTTCGCCACATCGGTTGTTACCACTGCAGCAGCCCAAAACATCAATCTAGAGAATGAAATGGGAACAATGACAAAACCTCCAAAGCTTATGAATCTAGAAGACTTTGATAGTTGGAGTGAGAGGTTTATGATCTGGGTTCAAGCTAACCACTTTACTTGCTGGTTTGCAATCGAGGCAAAATATATCACACCAGTTGGTGAAAATGGGCTTGAAAAGACCCTTGCTCAATTCTCTAATGTTGAACGGGAAAGGTTTATCAACGAAAAGAAAATGATGAATATTCTTCAGCAATCGATTAAAGAAGACATCTTGGCTTTACTGCAACATGATGATGATAAGCAATCTTTGTGGAATGCTCTTCGACTCAAATTTCAAGGAAGTGCTCAAATCCGCAAAAGCAAAAGGGCGTTATTAAGCGAAGAATTTGATGTATTCACACTCATTAAAGGAAAAACGGTAATGCAGTTGATTGAGCGATACTGTCATCTGGTGGTTCATATGAACAGAATGGGAATTGTGAAGACAAATGAAGAGCTTGTTGATAAGCTAGCTGATTCTCTGCCACAAGGTGAATGGTCGACTTACTTAACCATCTTAAAGAATGGAGTTGAATACAACAATTTCTCGCTGCCTCGCTTTATTGAAAGGTTGGAAGGTGATGAATTAGAGATGCAAAAGATGGCTAAAAAAAAGACTGTTCAAGTGCAACAAGATGTTAATCTTTATTTCAAAAACAGTTCTGCTGCTCAAATCCAAGCGCCAAAGATTCAAACTGCTTTCAGTGCATATAGTTCGCCAAGCACACCTCCAACTAAGTCAAGTGGTTTCCAATCATTCCCAACAGTTGATCCGAATACACCTTCAAGTCAACAATCTTCTTTTGGATCAAATCAATCTCAGAACAATCAAACCACTCCATCATCCAATGCACATCAAAGAGTTCTGCTATGCAAGATCGCCGTTGATTTTCAGAATGCACAAAATTTTGACGAAAAGACGGCAAAACAACATATGTCTCTACTTGCTTCAGTTCTTGAGTCATATGACAGTCTTGTTGCTGGAAAGATCTAAAATTCTGAAATGACACGTGAAGACTACGATCAAATTGATCCAGTTGAAATGGAATTGATAGATATAAAATGGTGTATGGCTTCAATCGTTCGACGTGCACAGAGATTTATGGAAATCACTGGTAAAGAAAATTTGGGAGGATTGGATGGGAAACTTGGATTTGATAAATCCAAAGTTACTTGTTTCAAATGTCGGGAGAAAGGTCACTTAAAAGAGAATGTCCAAACCGAGAGGTTCAAGTAAATCATAATCCTTTCGCTGATGACTATTACAAAAGAGCGATCTACCACCTACCGTAACCAAGAACAAGAATTGTGCCGATTGAAGATAAGCAACCTGAAACTAAAGATAAGGCTTTGATTGTTACACAAGAAGAAGAAGGGTTTAATTGGAACAAGTTTATTTCAAAAGGAGAAAGTTTGGCATTGGTGGCTGAAATTATTGAGGAACCGGAAGAAGAATCGGAGGCATCCTTTGATGAAGGACCTGAGGATGACGATTATTACTATCATAATTCATCAGAGGAAGAGGAGCTTTTGAATGGTCCATTCAAACATCTTTTGCCTAACGATGTATTAAAAACTTTTGCAGGATATTTCGCACCTAGCCAACATTCAACAGATGAAGAGCAAAAGAAATCGGTTGAAGATGTCAAAGTTGATGAGAAAAAGGAATTGCTGAAAGAAGACATCATTAAAGCATGCATGGCCAATGGCAATGAGGTAAACAAGTCATCTGAGAATGAAAAATCTTGTTCAAAGTGTGATGAACCATGTGGTGAGTGTCTTGTAAAGGACAAAAGATTTGCTGAATTGCAAAGTTTAACAGACAATTTGTCAAGCGATTACAAATCCACAAAGGAAGCTTATGACAAATTGAGTGCATCTGTCAAAGAATAAAATAAAGCACTTAGAGAAAATGACGCAACACTTATGATGCTTAAAACAACAGTGATGGATAAAAAAATGGCAATTAATATTCATCTAAACACTATTGTTGAGCTCAAAACTGAGCTTGAGAAAATGAGAATTGAAACCGAACGAGTTAACAAATTGTTAATTAGTTATTCCACAAGCTCATACATCATAGATCACATTTTACCAAAAATCAAAAATACTAAGGAATCTAAAAATGGTGAAACAATAAGTGGTAGTTATGATCGAGTTCCTCCACCCATGTGGAACAGTTATGCATGCAAAAATCCATCTGGGTGGAAAAGGCGCTAAATCTTAGATTGAAAACTGAACAGCTGCGTGTGGATATCGATGTAACTTACACTAAAAATGATGGTGAACATGATTCTGAAGTGGTAAATAATGTGGTTGACAAAGTGTTAAAAAATGAATCTGAAGTGACTTAGTCTGAACAATCTGAGAAGTCAAAGTCTGATGATATATCAGAAAATAGTTTAAATGATGATCCCAATGTCATAGTTTATAAAATGAAAGGGTCTGATAACTATTTTCGGATGAGGATTTTCCAATCAAGAATGTGAAAAAGGATTGTGTAGATAAAATGTTCAAGCTGATGGAGGTAAGTCATGATGATTTAGATAAACATGATGCATCTTTCTATTCTAAATCAAAAACTGACAATCGACCCTACTATCGAAAAAATGGAGATTATCCGGAAAACAATGAGCAGGGTTGGGTTTCCAGAAGCAACATAAAACCAACCGGTCCAAAAATTGAATTGTTCAAAGAAAATCAATTTTTGTGTTTGGGACAACAACCGAGAAAGAAAAGAAGGTCATCATAACTCAATCAAATGATGATTTTCTTAAAGAAAAAGAGAAACAAAAATAGAAACAGGTTTTGGATACCTCTGTTCATAAGGATAGCAGGACATGCTTTAAATGCAAGAAAGTTGGACATATCGCACGATATTGTTCACAAGAAAGTTCAAAACCAGTTTCTTCTCCGAAAAAGTTCACCAAGGATGAAAAACAAAAAGCATCCATGTTTATGCCAAAACAAATTCTTAAAAGAAATATTGAATCTCATCAAAATGTTAAACCAATTATTCAACCACAATCTAAGTTTGAAATTGGTGAAACATCACACAAAATTCAACAAAGAGATTCAAAATTTTATGTTAAAAGGGCTAAACCACAAACACAGAAATGGGTTGCTAAAATTGTTAAAACCAAATCATTCAAGGTTGAACACAAACCTCTGGTTCCAAACAAAATTGAGCTTAAAAAGATTGAAAAGAACAAAGTGGGTCCAAAGTTCGATATTCCAAACCCACCAAGACTAAACAGGCTTAGGTCTCTTTGTTTAATTACATTTTGTTAATCATGTGTGCAGGGGCTCCAACGTTTGATATTGTCAAAATGGATCATGGATAGTGGAGCGTCTCGCCACATGACAGGAATGCTTGCGTTGCTCAATGATGTTAGAGTTTCGTGGAGGATATGTAGGATTTGCTGAAATGCAGGGAGGAAGAATTGTCGGAGAAGGGATTCTCTCGAACGGAGTTGTATCGTTTGATAAAGTGAACTATATCGCCGAACTTGAGAACAATCTGCTTAGTATCTCGCAAATTTGTGACAAGAAGTTCACGACACATTTGAATGATAAAGAATGTTCTAATTCTAAAACCCGGTTTCAAGATTCCAGAAGAATGGATTTTGATGCGAGCTCCGCGAGAAAATGATTTATATGTTCTTGACATGAGCATCACTTCTACCACGTCAAAGAAAGTTCAATGCTTTATTTCCAAAGCTACCGAGAAAGAGTCAATTTTATGGCACAGAAAAATGGGGCACGCTCATCTTCGAAAGATGAATTTTCTTGTGCATAACGACTTAGTGGAGGGTGTCAATTTGAAAAGTTTTCATCTATCAGATGAATGTCTTAGCTGCAAAAAGGAGAAGCAGCATAAGAAATCACACCCGAGAAAGCTGTTGAATTCGATAAAGCTACCACTAGAAAGACTACACATGGATCTCTTTGGAACAGTCAATGTCAAAAGCATTTATGGAGATCTATACTATCTTGTCGTTACAGATGATTATTCTCGATTTTCATGGGTGTTCTTTCTGGAGAGTACGGATGAAACGTTTAAAACTCTTATGATCCTCTTCAGAAAACTTGAGAATTTATATCATTTGCCCATTAAGAGAATTCACAGTGATAATGGAACGGAGTTCAAGAACAAGAAGATGCAAGAGTTCTGCAATGAAAAGGGGATTCTTCATGAATTCAGCACCCCCTATACTCCACAACAAAATGGAGTAGCTGAACGAAAGAATCGCACGTTGATAAAAACTGCTAGAAAATGTTAGCTGATTCGAAATTACCGATCAGTTTTTGGAGTGAAGCAGTAGCATCAGCATGCTATACCCTAAATCGTGTGTTGACAGTTATGCCTCACAAAAAGACATGTTTCGAGTTACTGAATCAATGAAAGCCTAACATAGCATTTTTGGAACCTTTTGGATCACCTTGTACCGTCTTGGACCCGGCTGGTAAATTTGGAGCCAAATCTTTAGAGGGTTTCTTTGTTAGTTACGCTACTCCTCAAAAACATGTTTTCTTGTCGAGTCTGAACCATGTAGTTCTAGTGCGGCATGTAGATTATCAAAGATATACAACGCCTACACAGAAGCCTGGGGATCCGTGGCTGTTTAACTATGATGGATTGTGGAATTCGTTTGATCTACCAGATGTGCCAACTGAAGAAGAACTTGTTATGTTATTTCAACAACATCAGTTATCTAATCAAGAACAAGTTCCTAGACCTTTGGTAATTTCTACATTATTACCAGTTAACACTTCTGATGTCGGTCAAAGCTCTTCTGTTCAAACTCTGTTTTCTGCTCCAAATGTCAATGATGTTGAATCATCTGCCAAGCCAAATGTAGATGCTGACTTTGATCGTGAGCCAACTTTGGAAAAGTGAAAGAGGAGGTGTATGTCGGCCAACCACCAGGGTTCGTTAATCCAGTGCACAAAGATAAAGTCTACCTCTTGAATAAAGCCTTATATGGTCTTCATCAAGCCTCGATAGCTTGGTATGAAACATTATCGAGTCATCTTCTGGACAACGGCTTTATCAGGGTAATGGTAGATTCAACCCTCTTCACAAAGGAAGTAGATGGGCATCTAATTATCGTACAAACATATGTGGATGATATTATCTTTGGATCAACAAATGACAAGCTGTGTAAAGACTTTGAAGAAGTCATGAAGCGCAAATTTGAAATGAGCGCAATGGGGGAGATGAAGTTCTTTCTAGGACTTCAGGTTGACCAGTTGCCTGTTGGTATTTTTATTCATCAGACGAAATATGTTCATGACATATATTCAATATGACAGGACCTAAACCAGCATCCACCCTGTTAGCTCCAAATCACGGCATTTGTCCAGATCTTACTGGAGAAAAAGTTGATGAAACTTTATATCGCTCTATGATCAGATCCTTGATGTATCTTACAACTTCTCGACCAGATATCATGTATCTAACGTGCCTGTGCTCCCGTTATCAGTCTAATCCAAAAGAGTCATACCTGCTTATCGTTAAACGCATAATGAGATATCTGAAGGGTTTCCAAGCACCAGCTTGTGGTACCCTATGATTTTAATCTTGCAGGTTACTCGGATTCTGATTTAGGATGCTGCAAACTGAATACAAAGTCTATAACGAACGGCTGCCAATTCTTCAGAACTCGTTTGGTAACGTGGCAATGCAAGAAACAAACCGCAGTCGCTCTCTCTACCTGTGAGGTTGAATACATTTCGGCATCTAGTTGTTTTGCTCAGATTCTCTGGATACAGCAACAGATGAGAGATTTCGGTTTGCAATTTCTTGATTCGCCTATATATGTAGATAACCAGGCCGCGATCGATATCACCAAAAACTCATGCCAACACTCATGTACTAAACATATCGAGATTTGATACCACTTTATCCGTGATTGCTACGAGAAAAAGTTGGTGCGAATTGAGAAAATCCACACTGATGACCAAAAAGCAGATTTTTATACCAAAGCTTTTGATAAAACAAAGTTTAAAAATTTGTTAAAGCTAAATGGTTTAAAAACTATGATCTCAGGGGATGTGTTTGAGGTTGAGTTTGAGGATGATGACAACTTAATGTGAATTTGTCATCGGTTAAACATTTTTTGTACATTCTTTCTTATAACTTCTTAAAAATCCAAAAATATGTTTTTGATTTTAGGGGGAGAATGTTTGAGGAAAATACAAAAACATTAACAAGGAAAAAGATTTTTGTGTAAAAAAGAGTGATCATAGTAAATCAAAAATGATAGTCACAGTATGCTAAAGAATTGTATTGGTTTTAAAAAGTAATTAAGCAAGTCTTACTATGGATATGCCAATAGACTTCACTCATTCAGTAAATTGTATTCGAGATATAAACCTAAAACACAAAACTAATTAACTTGTGGATTAACATCTCTCGGACATATGGACTTAGTACTCCGAAATTTCATTTGAGAGAATGCCAGATTCTACGATACTAGGTCTTCATATTTGATTGATATATGGGGTATTATTCGAGTTCTTCTGATTTGCGGAAGCAATGGCCTAGAACTCATATAATACTTTTGCATTATTTCCCCAAAAGCTGCATGAAAAATGATTATGTCTTAACAATTATGACATTTGCAGTGCAAATGATTCCTTTACGGAACACCACCTAAAGACGAGCCTTCATCTCTTTGTTTGTATGGTAGTACTAACCTGATCTCTCAAGGTCTCGCATTCACCCTATTTACAGATATTAATTCGATATATTCACCTGTAAAATGACATTCTGGGAATCTCGATACGGGAGTATATTCTGAGATGGGAAACACAGTTATTTCATGTTTCTAATAATACCTTAACATATCTTGAAACAATTGAGAAACGAGAAGAAGTTTAAATGGACAAATGTATTGGCAATCTAGGTAAATTTGTTTAAAAGCTTAAAGGGTGTTTCTAGATCAAAGGTACTGATGACTTATATATATGATTGAAAAGATCCTCTAAAAACGCAAAATTCACAAAAATGATATTATTCTTTGAAAAATATTTCAAAACTCAAAAATATTTTCAGTTTTCTTAGCTTGATAGTCTTATTCTTGTTTACCGATGATAAATACACTGACAGTTGGATTTATAAGCAACATCTTGCTGAGGAAAACTTGAAATCATGGGTGGGGAGCTAATTTTTAGCAAAAAGTTTACTCGAATGTCAAGAAAGTTCATTAAATTGAAACTTTACATGTTAAAATAAATCTGTTTGGTCAAACATGGTCAACCAAGGTCATTAACTTGGACTTGGAAGGCAAATTGGATAACCATAGTCATTAACTTGGACTTGGTTAGTCAAGTGGATTTTTGAAACAGATAAAATTACTGAAAAAATGAAAAATATAAAAATAAAATTGAAATTGAAAAGTTTAAAGATTCTTAGTTTTGATTCGCACGAAATGGAAATTCATGTGGAGATCTTAATTTCAGTATGAAATAAGAGTAATTTTTGTGCGATTCAGAATGTTTCGTATGAAATAAGTTGAGTATAAATACTCGGTGTTTCGCACAGAAATGAGTTTTCTATTCTCTCTGCACTATTGAGCGATTCAGAGTACTTTTGTGCGATTCGACTCTAAAATCTTCATTTCTTGGTCTTTGTGCTTGTGATTTACATTGTTGAGGTTGATTGGCACACCTCTTTCAATAGGCAAGGTAATTTCGTCAAAATCATACTGTTATACGGCCAAAATTTGTACGATTCGGACTAAAACTTAGGTCTAGGGAGATTGGACCGGTAAAACTTAAAATTGATCACAAAATCGTTAAAATCGGCTCTAATAACCTGAAAATCGACTATCAATTTGTTAAAATCAACAAGTTTTAGGTTCGGATTATACTTGGACATATTTGGGACGACGATGGGTTTTTGTACGAAGGAAGTTGACTCGCATGAAAATTTTGGTTAAACAATTGAAGGTTATTTTGTACGAAACAGGATTTCATACGGATAAGTGTTAAAAGTTGTTAAAAATCATTTGAATTTATAATTTGTACTAAAAAGATGGTTCGTATGAAATAAAATTTGAAAACAAACTGTTTAAAGTGCACAGTATTTTGTACGAAGATCATGGTCCGTATGAATAAAAGGTAGTTCAAAATGTTCAATTTTTTGATAAATATATGTTTCTTATGAAACCGAGGTTTTGTACGAATCAGTGGAGAAATTTTTTGAAATTTTAAATTTTCTGACGGTTGGCTGTTATTTTTGTGTACAGGCCAAGAAATCCGCGTTTTCTCCAGTGCACAACATATGTTGGATCACAGATGCTTCAATTCCATAGATAGCGGCGTATCGAGATATTTTGGATTTTTCTCACACGGATTAGAGTGACGAAAGCGTTAATGGATAGACATACGGCATATCTTTCGCATGTGGAATATTTCTGGAATGCCGTTGTGTATAGTATTGATGACAACGCCATTATTTCAGCAGTAAAGATTGATGATGTCGATATTCAAGTGAAGATTACTGAAGAGTTAATTCGGAAGGTTTTGGAGTTTAAGGATAACAAAGACGATCCGACAGGTTTCTCTGAATATATGGTAAAAGGATGCTTTTATAGGATGGGGTATACAGGATTTGTGAATGCTGGACCATACAAGAAAGGAAACCTGAGTGTGCCTTTGAGATATCTTGCACATGTTATCGCTCATGGTTTGGGTCATAGGAAAGGTGGTTTCGATGACTTGGTGGATTATCAGATGTGTATGATTACTGCGCTAGTGTTGAATCTTCCCTACAACTTTTCAAAGGTTATATTTACTCAGATGATTCAGAATATTCAGAAGGAAAGGTTTTTGCAATATCCAAGATTCATTCAGATGAGGTTAGACTTTTTGCATCCTGATTTGAAAAAATCTCCAGACGAT
This sequence comes from Scalesia atractyloides, assembly GCA_947069175.1. Classification (NCBI taxonomy): domain Eukaryota; kingdom Viridiplantae; phylum Streptophyta; class Magnoliopsida; order Asterales; family Asteraceae; genus Scalesia; species Scalesia atractyloides. The sequence continues at coordinate 39,072,726 of CAMTDV010000001.1, forward strand.
GTCCTCAGACTTGAACATATGGATGTTACGACGTTACGAAAGATGAATGTGCATCTAAAGTCTGCTCCTGTAGCTAAACTGATGTTTGTTGCTATTCTTGATAAAAACTACATTTCACCTGCACCAGGAAAGTGGAAAAAGGATGAAAGTGGTGACGATGAAGAGGAGGTTAAATCATTATCGCTGTTTGTTGCAAAAAAAAGTCCATGGTTTGTAAAGGATGGAGAAAAAGGTGGGAAAGCTAGATATAATGGAAAAAAAAGGAGAAAAAACTACATCTGCTGCTGGAAGTTCAGGATTAAGAGATGAACCAGAAGTTGAGGAAACAGTTGAAGAGATGGCTGAAGAGATTGAACGACAAGCTTTCGGAACTGATAAAGTAGCTGAAGAAGTACTTTCATCAAGTACCGATTCAGAAGATAGAAGAGCAGGAGAAAAGAAAAGAGCTGAGAAATTAGCAAAGAAACGTCAAGCTGAACTGAAACACGAAGCTGAGGAACGCAAGAGAAAAGCGACAGGCGAGGATGACACTACTTATGTTCCGTCTGAATCTGCTTTTCGAACTCCGATCAAGAAAAAGCAAAGAAGAATGAAATGTTCTGCAGCTCGAATATCTCCAAGTGTTATTCAGAAGGAAACTGGTACTGAAACGATTATTGAAGAAAATGTGGAGGAACCATCACAGAACATTCCGTCTCCACCACAACATGTGCAGCAAGAACCAGTTCAGCAACAATTTGAACCAGAGATACCTCCTCAACAACAATCATTTCCTGAGCCAGAACTAGATCGACAACAGCCAGCACCGCAACAACCTGAAACATAACTAGTTCAACAATCAATTCCTGAACCAGAGCCAGTACAGCAACCACCGCCACAACAGTCTGCTCAACAAAAATCTCAACCATCTTGTGCGCAACAATCACATCCTACACAACAGCCATTTGATTCACAAGCATTTTTTGATGAGATTGGTTTAGATGACTTACAAGGAGGAGATGAATTTCGTTTTGATGATCCAAGAGTCGACGACTTGCAAAACCAGGTGACAATGAATGTGGCACGCATACCTGAGTTGCAAGAGTAGATAAACATGTTAACTGCTGAAAAGTTTAAAATGCTTGAAAGGATTGGAGGATTAATTGTTGACAAACAACAATTAGAAGCGATGATAGCAAGTATTGTTTCTGAAAACAAAAGATTGCGTTTGCGAATGGCTGAATACGAGGAAAAACGTTTGAGAAATAATCGAATAATGGATGTGTTTGAAAAGATTTTGGAAAAGAAGTTGGGTTTGAGTATTTCTGCAGCAATTGATGAAATAGAACGAGCAGAAGCGAGGGAAAGAGTTGCGGAAAGAGAACGTTTGTCTAAACAGCAATCTGATGCGCAAGGGAAAGAAAAGGGAAAGATAGTGGAGGAATCCGTGATTGATGAAGTTGTGTCAGAAGCTGAATCTGAGCCAGTACAATGTTGGGATATTGTGGTGTATGAAGAACCGAAAAAGTTTATCATGTTAGCAAAGCCAACTAATGTGGATATAACTTCACTTGATATTTCTCAACGACATCGAGATTGGTTGATGAAGAAAAAGTCGGAAAAAGAAAGTAAAGAAATGATTGAAGAAACTGAAAAGGAAGCAGAAGTAGAGGATGCTGAAGATGTTGATGTTGATGTTAAAGATTCCAGTTGTTCAGATGATGATAATGATGATGACAATGTTGGAGGGTCAGGTATTCGTGGAATTGATTCGAATGTTAATGAATTAGTTGACCTTTCTAAGTACTTTGATGACTCCGCGAACCAAACTACTGAAGAGGAAAGGATGAACAAAGCTGTTGAGTCAGTAGATGCTCAGTAGGCAGGAATTTTCACATAAAATGTTACATCTTCTGTTCCTGTCGTGCAAAAGCCATTTGTATTATATCTTGAGCATGATGTTGAAGAAGGGGAGTTTGTTCATAGTTATTCGAAAGAAGAAATAACAGCAATGCTCGGTATTAGCGAAGAGAAGTTCGATTTTGATTTTGAAGACGAACTTAATGAGATAGATGTTTTTGCACTGAATGCTTACGTTTTCGAAGACATAGAAGATGCAAACATGTATGATAATGTTGACGTGGAAAGTGATTCTGATAAAGATGCTAATGATGCCATTCAGGGTACAGATGATTTCCCAACGTTTATCGATGTATTTACAGCAGAAAGTTCTGAAATGTTGCAAAAGTATCTGAAGCTGCAAAAGAAGGAACAATTCCTGAGAAAATGACTAAAGCTGAAATAGTTGAACAAAAGAAGAAATGGTTTTGGGAGAGTTCAGCTGAGCGTAAGTTTAAGAGACCCTTAGCATTTTTCACCAGAGATGCTGATATTTCTTTAGGGGACATTCTGAGTTGGGGTTGGATTGAAGAGTTAAATGTGTACGCGATAAAGAGGGAATTTGGTATTCAATACTTTCGATATTTAAGCGACATCAAAACACACCCTTATTGGGATATTAGGAGCTTGTATAAACCAAGATGATAAATTTAAAGATGAAGTTCCATGACCAAAAGCTATGGAGATTGATCAAGTTTGAAGTTACGCATGGTTTTGTACATTGGAAACCTCATTATCCTCGTCGCATTGTTAAAGTAGATCCAGAAAGATATTACTTTGATTGTGAAGAAACCACGGGTGATGAAGAACATGCCTTTGATCAAAATGGAGCAAGATTTTTTTACGAACTTCAAGTGGTGGCATTATGATTCGAATACAGGAGAGGCGGTTATATGTGTGCACCCATATAAAGATTCGTGGAAGATTACAAAGGAATTAACCGAAGCCGTCATAGCGTACAAAAGAATATATGGTCTATGGCGAGGCATTCGAGTACTAGACCCAATGTGGCTAGTAAACTGTTCGAAGAAAGATATAGAATGTTTATTCAATAGTATGATAAGTTTCGAAGAAAAGGATCAAGAACAAGCGCTTCAATTTCAAAAGATCGTTAATGTGTGCTTTGCAAATGACATTCATTCTAGATCAGATTGGAAAACAACTTGGAGAAAGCTTGAGAAGAAGGAGTCAAAGAAAACAGAAGAAAAAGAAGCTCGGATCGCTGAACGTGCAAGAATAACATCCTTAAGGAGCTTTCAATTTTTGAAGCGACGTCCTCTGAGCGATCAAACACCAATTGCTTTTGAGGAGCGTCGAAAGCCTATATAGAGATTCTTTGGACGTTAAAGTCAAATCTGTTAGAAGATTTTGAAGGTTATCCAGACTGCAGCAACATCCAAGGGGGAGTTTGTTGGTGCATAATGTCTATTGCCTACGTCTAGGATATATCTGTAATGTTTATAAAGTTTACACGTTAATGTTTAAATGTTAAATGTGAAAATGTAAATTTTATATGTTTTAACACTATGATTCGCATGAAATTATACAGATTTCGTACGAGTGACTCACTCATACGAAATACAGTTTCGTATGAAATATAGTTGTTTGTTTTTGCACGCACTTCGGTACGAGTCATGTCGACCTATAAATAGGGAAATGTTGTGTTAGAGCTAGTTAGTGATTTGTCAATTGGTACGGTGAAGCTCTGCCAGTTTGTTTACCTGCGTCTGTATTTGAACGTCATTAATACATCAGAAGCAGTAACACAGTAAGTACTATCTTGTTTGTCATTTCTACCTCTCTAGCAATGAATTCCGCCTCTGCTAGTTGAGCGAGATCAGGTCGATTGCTCATTTCGGGAGCTCGATCTGCATTCACAAAATTGAGTACATAGCCCCCTCTTTTACGTTATCAAATGTTTTGGGGTGATTCATATGTGCCTATAAATATTTCCAAGATTTCAAAACAGTATACGTAGTTTATATAAACAAAATAATTTTCAAAGTGAGTACATAGTTCCCTCTTTTTACATTTTTGAAAATTTCTCGGGGTGACACATATGTGCTATATCATTTTCAAGTTTTCAAAAACAATGTCTATGGTTTATATATAAAAAAATATGATTTCAATAATGTGAACAACTTGTTGATGCGTTATCCATAACACGAATGACATTCATTAGCTTTGGCCGAGCCGACCAGTAGTATGTTATGGTACCATAGGACTGACAATCCCATTATTGAACTGTTCACTAGATTTGGTGGAAGTTTGGGTAATGACAGAAACTGTTTCTGATTAACAAATCATTTGTTGATTTCTTAGTCTAGTTAAAGAGACCCTTTGGTGGTCTATTAAAGATACCCTTTGGTGGTATAGTCAACACAGGTTTGAATGTGTTCATTAAAGAATGATCAAAAGTTTTCACAATCCAAAACACGGACGATTTGTTTATGACATGGACGATTGATCTATAACACAGACAAATGCTTTTGAACGATGTCACGCAATGATTTTCACTTAAATATATAAACCATATGAAGTTTTCTTTTGAATCAATCTATTACAAGGGTTTTACAAAAGTAACGTTTTGGTCAGGATTCATGGCTATAAGGTTTTCACAACTCTAACCATCTTGTTTTAGTTGGTTAATTGTATTGCAATATCAAACACTTTTGATACGAGGTTTTCACTTAACGACTCTTGTAGTCGGACGAGGTGTTGCAATATGTATTCAAAGCCACGAATTTGATACACTCACAAAAACTATGTACTTGTTGGCATTTTAGTGCTGACTCTCGTTTCACATATGTTTCAGGAGTCAATGCTTGATAATATGATGCATGCTTCACGTAGGAATGGACGCGGGCCTTAGTGACTTAAAACATGAAAGACAATTTATTTATGTGTTGTTTCTGTTTATCCCATACAATGTAAACATTTAACTTAATAAAACAAAATTTTAAATTCCATGAGTTGAGAAACAATAGTTCTGTGACATGACTCCCCGACGTTTCCGTCGGGGTTTGTTGTTTTACGCGGTCGGGTGTTATAGAAAGATTGGTATCAGAACTTATGGTTATAGGGAATTAGGTTATTAGTAATGCTTTGACCTAGACTATAACCTTCCTAGGACCCTAACACGAGTTATCATGCATTTAGATTATTAAAACAATACCATCACCTATGCTTATGTGACTACCAAAATAAATACACAAGTTACAAATTCGTTATGAAAATCAATCAACTATCCTTATATGATTTGTTTTGGCTTAAAGCCTTGTAAGTTTTCAAAATCCCGTTAAAGTTTGGGTTTTATTAATGTGAACACGTGCAATCTGAAGGGTGGATGCCTGTACCCTGAGTTTTCTTTCTAAGGCTAGAGTGTTCGTACAAATCGGCATTATGGGACTAGTCACTCTTACCTGGGAACTCTTGGGTTGAGTGTCCACTTATAGGCTAAAGCATGTCTTCGTGATACATTATAAAGTCCATATACTTTGATTAGTCACCGTGTGTCGTTTGTTTGTTTTTAAGTAACGAACGAATGACCACCATCCTTATATTTTGTCGTATTTTTAACATCTATCAAGATTAGCCAATGTTTGTCATTCGACCCCAAAACAAGCTATTTAGAACCCTGTTCAACCCCTGCTAGACCTCTGTTCCCACCTAGTTCTTGCTACAAATGTGGCGAGATGGGTCACTTTAGAAACAACTGCCAAAATTGGTGAACACGAATGCAAATCTAGCCCGTGGACGCGCATTCAACATCAATGCCAACGAGACTCGTGCTGATAACGAAGTCATTAACGATACGTTCCTTGTTAACAATCATCCTGCTTCTATTCTTTTTTATTCAGGTGCTGATAGAAGCTTTATATCACTAGTCTTTGAACCTTTGCTTTCGATGCCTAGAACTAAACTAGGAAAACCCTTAAGGGTGGAAATAGCTAGTGGTGAACCCTTTGTGCTCGACTATATCATTCGTAGTTGTCAATTGAACTTGGATAACCACCCTTTTCCGATTGACCTCACACCAATGAAACTCGGGAGTTTTGACATCCTCATAGGAATGGATTGGTTAACAAATACCATGCTGAGGTGATCTGCTTGGACAAGGTTGTTCGTATATCTCTTTCATCTGGCGGAACCTTGGAAGTTCACGGAGAGAAACCCTCTAGTAGCCTCATGACCTGTACTTAGGCCCAAAAATACCTATGAAAGAATTATGTAGCCTTCTTGGCACATATCGTAGAGGGAAAAGGCAAGGGCAAAACTATTCAGGACATCCCCATTGTTCGGGAATATCCCGAGGTGTTTCCTGAAGAGCTACCTGGTTTACCCCCAATTCGTCAAGTTGAGTTTCGTATTGACCTTGTACCTAGTGCCAACCAAATTGCCAAATCTCCTTACCGTCTTACACAGTCTGAAATGCAATAGTTGTCAAAGCAACTCCAATAACTTTCAGACAAGGGATTCATTCGTCCGATCTTTTCACCTTGGGGCGCTCCTATCCTATTCGTGAAAAAGAAGGATGGATCCTTCCGTATGTGTATCGACTATCGTGAACTCAACAAACTCACAATCAAAAATCAATATCCCCTACCTCGCATTGATGATCTTTTTGATCAGCTGCAAGGTGCGACCTACTTTTCAAAGATGGATCTGTGTTCTAGGTATCGTCAACTTCGTGTACTCGAAGAAGATATTCCCAAGAATGCTTTCCGCACTCGATACGGCCATTACGAGTTCACTGGCATCACTTTTGGTTTGACGAATGCTCCTGCCGTCTTCATGGACTTAATGAATATGGTTTGTAAACCTTATTTAGACAAGTTCATCATTGTTTTCATCAACGACATCCTCATTTATTCTAAGTCTCTTGCCGATCACGAACAACATCTCCGTCTAACGATGGAACTCCTGAAGAAAGAACAACTTTACACCAAATTCTCCAAATGTGAATTTTTGCTAAAAGAAGTTCAATTTTTGGGACACATTGTTAACGAACAAGGTATACATGTAGATCCCGCCAAAATCAGTGCGACTAGGGATTGGAGTACACCTACTAATCCTACCAAAGTTCGTTCATTTCATGGTCTTGCTGGATACTACCAATGATTCATCACGAACTTTTCAAAGACCGCGGTTCCCCTCACCACTTTGACTCAGAAGAATAAACCTTTCTAGTGGGGACCCAAATAAGAGGAAGCCTTTCAAACACTGAAACAAAAACTCTGTAATGCTCTTATTTTATCTTTACCCAAGGGCAATAACGATTTCGTTGTCTATTATGACGCATCAAACCTAGGCCTTGGTTGTGCTCTCATGCAAAGAGACAAAGTCATAGCGTATGCGTCAAGACAATTGAAAATCCATGAGAAGAACTACACAACTCATGATCTTGAGTTAGGAGCCATAGTTTTTGCTCTCAAAATTTGGAGACACTACCTTTAGGGTACAAAATGTGTGGTTTTCACTACCACAAAAGTCTTCAACACATATTCAATCAAAAGGAGCTTAACATGAGACAATGACGCTAGGTTGAACTTCTGAACGACTACGACTGCGAGATTCGCTACCATCCTGGTAAGGCGAATGTTGCGGCTGATGCGCTTAGTCGTAAGGAATCTATCAAACTTCATTGTGTTCAAGTTCAATCTAATATCCAGACACGTATCCTTCAAGCACAACATACATGTGTGACCCAAATCTTGTTGAAAATGAGCTGCCATAAAATCTCGAACTTCAACTCGAAACAAAAGATAATGGATTACTCTACTACAAGAATCGTTTGTGCATTCCTGGTCAACACAATCTCCACACATTATTGATGGACGAAGCTCATAAGTCTCGTTATTCAATCCATCCTGGTGCAAACAAAATGTATAAGGATCTCCGTACCCAGTATTGGTGGCCGGGTAAGAAGAAGGACATTGCCTTATATGTGTATTAATGCCTAACTTGTCTTAAAGTTAACGCAGAACATCAACGCCCATCTGGTTTACTTGAGCAACCACAAATACCAGTATGGAAGTGGGAGACATTGCGATGGATCTCGTCACTAAACTACCACGCACACCTAGAGGTCATGATGCCATTTGGGTAATCATCGATAGTCTAACAAAGTCAGCACACGTTTTGGCAATTCGTGAGGATCTATCTGCTGAAAACTCACCAAGATCTACGTTGATGAGATTGTATCTCGTCATGGTGTTCCTTTGAACATCATATCCGATCGAGATGCTCGATTCTCATCTCACTTTTGGAAGACCATGCAATCTGCCATGGGAACCAAACTCAATCTTAGCACTGCTTATCATCCTTAAACAGATGGACAATCTGAAAGGACAATTCAAACACTGGAGGATATGCTTAGAGCATGTGTGATCGACTTTGGTGGTAGTTGGGATTCGCATCTACCATTGGTCGAATTCTCCTACAACAAGAGTTATCACACCAGCATCAATATAGCGCCTTTCAAAGCTCTATACAGTCAAAAATGTCGTTCACCTGTCTGCTGGAATGAGGTCGGTGAAGCTCAGCTCACTGGGCCTGAACTCATTCATGACACAACATCAAAGTCAAGAAAATTCGCGATAACCTTCTGACAGCTAGAAGCCATCAAAAGAGTTATACGGACAAACGACGCAAGCCCTTGGAATTCCAAGTTGGTGATCATGTCCTTGTCAATGTATCCCCTTGGAAAGGTGTGATTAGATTTGGAAAGAAAGGAAAACTTGCACCACAATATATTGGACCATTCAAGATCGTTGAGAGAATTGGAAAGGTGGCCTACAGACTTGAGCTACCTCCTAAACTTGGGAATATTCACCCAACATTCCATATGTCCAATTTGAAAAAGTGTTTAGCCGATACAAACCTCCACATTCCCCTCGACGAAATTCACGATGATGACACTATGCACTTTGTCGAGAAACATGTGGTGATATTGGACTGTGAAGTCAAGAAACTCAAGAGTAGACGTATACTGATAGTTAAAGTTCACTGGGAATCCAAACATGGCCCAGAATGTACTTTGGAATGTGAGAATCAGATGAAAGCAAAATATCCACATCTGTTTCACAAAGTTTCCTCTAATTAAATCTCGGGACGAAATTTCCAAAAGTATGGGAGACTGTGACATTTTCAATCATTGCACAATTACAAACAATTTTGTATTCAATGAAACCCTGTGTTTTATTTCCAAATTTTTGTATTCAATAAAATCTTGTATTTTATTTATGAGAATGCAAAAATGTCAATCGTTGCACAATTTCAATCATTTTCGTGTTCGTTAAAGCGTTTTACGCATTTTTGCGAAACACGTAACCGTACAACCGAACGAACTGACATCCACAACATTTTCAGGCATAATCCAAGTTACACATGTCTTAACACATTTATATAACCTAAATATTAGGTTAAAGGGGTTAAAAATGGCAAACAAGTGAAAATACAAGTCCAAGGGCCAAAAATGTCAAAAAATAATAAATATTTTTTTGCTACTTCACCAAGTTTGCCACCTATCTCCAATTTTTGACACCTAGCACTCACTTTGCCACACTTAATATGGTTTTGACACATGCTAGGACACTAATCCAAAATTGAGGACACTTGTCATCACCTCCTTAATCTTAAAAAACTATAAATACCCCATTATTCTTCCATTTTTTTCACACCACTTCAAAACACTTCAAAGCAAAGTGTGAAGTTCTTCTTTCTATCCTTCTTGGAGCTTGTTTCTGGCCTTTGGAAGCCTCCTATCTTGAGTTCCAATAGTGTTCTTCAACACGAGTAAGTACTCTTCCTAGTTCTTTCATTATTTTAGCTATTTTGAGCTAAAAGTCGAACAGTTTGGCTTCCTGATTGACTTTTGGTTCTGACCATATTTGGTCAAGTCAAAGTTCAATTGAACTTTTCAACGTGATCATAATCACGAAGGTTATAATCCGTAGCGATTTCACCTTCTGATTACCACGTTTACTAGTCGAAGTGACGGTGTAGAAACTATTTTCGGGTATCAAAACACTAAGTTTTGATACCAAATCAGTTTTATAAACTTAGTTAGACATATTTTGACATGTCTAACTTGTCACTTGTAGTTTAGTGCTTATTTACGGTCGTAAGTCGAGCGGTCTTGACCACCGCTTTGACTTTCGAATTCGACCCGTTTGGTCGATCTTAGGATCTGACCAAACACATATTTGTGACCATAGTTGTATAGGGAATAACCTACTGAGGTTATACCTTATGGTCAAGTCGTTTGATTATGTTATGATAAGTTACTTCTATGTCCTTAAAAATGACCAAAATGCCCTTTTGCATATAAATCCATTTTAAACACATGTAACCAAATTTTTGGCATATAAACTGATGTTATAACATTTTCAAACATGCTTGGGCATTTAAGACTTATCATAGGACAAATTTAACCATCCGATCACGCGTTTACGCTAATGACCAGTTAAAGTAGCATAAACTACCTTAACAAGTCAAATGGGTCAAAAGCACTTAGGATCCTTTCCAAATCAGAATGTTAAGTTTGTTAAACCATATCGCACGAGTTCCAACACTTATTTGGTTTATAAGACTTCATTCTATCCGATCTCCCGTTTGTAGTCCCGACATGCTAACATATTTATCTAACACATTAGGACACATTCGAGCTTTGTTTATTTCGTTGATCAAGAACACTTTCGCAATCCTAAGTGAGTACATAGTTCCCCTCTTTTACATTTTCTAAATTTTTGGGGTGATTCATATGTGCCTATATTTATTTTCAAGATTTCAAAACAATATAGATGGTTTATAAATACAAAATGATTTTCAAAGTGAGTACATAGCCCCTCTTTTACATTTTCTAAATGTTTTGGGGTGATTCATATGTGCCTATAATATTTTCAAGATTTCAAAAAAATATACATGGTTTACATATTCTAAATGATTTTCAAAATGAGTACATAGCCCCCTCTTTTACGTTATCAAATGTATTGGGGTGATTCATATGTGCCTATAATTATGTTCAAGACTTCGAAACAATATACATGGTTTATACAAACAAAATGATTTTCAAAGTGAGTACATAGTTCCCCTTTTTTACGTTTTTGAAAATTTCTTGGGGTGACTCATATGTGCGAAATCATTTTCAAGTTTTCAAAAACAATATCTATGGTTTATATATAAAACTATATGATTTCAATAATGTGAGCAACTTGTTGATGCGTTATCCATAACATGATGACATTCATTATCTTTGGCCGAGCCGACCAGTAGTATGTTATGGTACCATAGGACTGACAATCCCATTAACGGACTGTTCACTGGATTTGGTGGAAGTTTGGGTAATGACAGAAACTGTTTCTCATTAACAAATCATTTGTTGATTTGTTGGTCTAGTTAAAGAGACCCTTTGGTGGTCTATTAAAGATACCCTTTGGTGGTATAATCAACACAGGTTTGAATGTGTTCATTAAAGAACGATCAAAAGTTTTCAAAATTAAAAACACTGACGATTTGTTTATGACATGGACAATTGGTTTATGAGACGGACGATTGATCTATAACATGGCAAATGCTTTTGAACAATGTCACGCAATGATTTTCACTTAAATATATAAACCATACGGATTTTTCTTTTGAATCAATCTATTACAAGGTTTTTACAAAAGAAACGTTTTGGTCAAGATTCATAGCTATAAGATTTTCACAACTCTAACCAACTTGTTTTAGTTGGTTAATTGTATTGCAATATCAAACACTTTTGATACGAGGTTTTCAATTAACGACTCTCGTAGTCAGATGAGGTGTTCCAATATGTATGAAAAACCACGAATTTGATACACTCACAAAAACTATGTACTCGCTGGCATTTTATACTGACTCTCTTTCACATATGTTCAGGAGTCAATGCTTAATATTATGATGCATGCTTCATGTAGGAATGGACGCGGGCCTTAGTGACTTAAAACATGAAAGACAATTTATTTATGTGTTGTTTCTGTTTATCCCAAGACAATGTAAACATGTAACTTAATAAAACAAAATTTAAATTCCATGAGTTGTGAAACAATAGTTCTGTGACATGACTCCCCGATGTTTTCGCCGCGGTTCGTTGTTTTACGTGGTCAGGGTGTTACCACTTATTCAAGGAAAAAAGTCTAATGGGGTGGAAGAGGCTCTAAATTTGAAATTGAAAACCGAAAATAAAGATGAGCTACCTAAACATCTCGATATAACCTATACCAAGTCTGAAAATAATTGTGAGTCAGAAATCGCAAAAAATATTGTGAGAAGGTTCTGGAAAATGACAGTGATAGTACGGTTTTTGAAAATGCTCAACCAAATTTTGAGAAAACAAGTTCCAGTTCACATTCTGAAGATGACGATAGTTTTAATAAAAAGTACATTCCAAAATCAGATAATAGTTTGAATGATGATCCGAATGTTGTGATGTATAAAATGTACGAATATGACAAGCTATACTCTAATGATGAGTTTCCGATTTAGAACATGAACATGAATAAAGTTGAATAGTGTTTTAGTTAGTAGAAGTTCAGATGTCTGAGATTGAAAATTTAACAAAAGAACAATGATTTTCAAACTTTAAATGAGATAAATCTTACTATTCTAAACTAAAAAACTCCTATTCTAATTATCAACAGGAAAATTATTATTATGGGAGAAACGATTCACGATACGGTAAGAGAAAATTCAAAATTTTTGAAGAAAATGACGTTTTTTTCTAGTCATAGCTCGGAAAGTGAAAAAGAGAGCTAGTTTAGCAAACAATCAAATGAAGATCTTTTTGCTCAGCAAAAACAAAGTGAATAAGTTGATGGTTCATGTGTGGTAACAGATAGAAGGATTTACGATGCAATCAAGTTAGACATATCGCTAGTCAATTTCCACAAAATAAACCTAAACTTGTTTACAATGATAAATAATCTCCAAAAGACCTGAAACAAAAATCACCTATGTTTAAAAGAAAATGGAACAAAGAGATTCAAAATATTACACCAAAAATGCAATTTCAAAAAGTCAAATTTGGGTTATTAAACAAAAAGAATCTTATGAGGAGATTAAAATATTTGTTCCAACAGTGCTTGATGAAAAAGTTGCATAGAAAGCTGAAAAACAAAGTGATAGTGTGTGTGATCCTATTTGTGTAAACTCAGCCAAGATCGGTAAGGCTTGGGTCTCGCTATTCAAGTAATTGTTTGAGTAAATGTGAAAGGGCTCCCAAGATCCTTCATTTCAAAGTAAATCATGGATAGTGGAGCGTTCCTGCACATGAAAGAGATGTTGGCTCTCCTATATGACGTAAATCAATTAGATGAGGCTACATCGAATTTGAAGGGAACCACAGAGGTAGAATAGTAGGTGAAGGGATCTTAACAAATGGTGTGGTGTCATTCAACAAGGTTAACTACATAGCAGAGCTGGAGAACAACTTACTCAATATCTCTTAGAACTGTGATAAGAAATTCACAACGTACTTCCCTAATAAAGATTGTCTCACTCGAAAGCCAGGGTTTAAGATACCGAAAGAGTGGACCTTAATGCGCTCTCCCCGTGAAAATAATCTATATGTCTTAGAAATGAGCGTTGCAACCACTACGACAAAAACCGCACAATTTTTTGTGTTAAAGGCGATAAAGAAGGAGTCAATTATGTGTCATAGAAAAATGGGACACATTCATCTTTGGAAGATGAATTTATTGGTACACAACGAACAAGTGAATGGTGTCAATCTAAAGAGCTTTCATTTGAATGATGACTTCAGAAACTGTAAGAAAGGAAAGCAACATAAAAAGTCACATCCAAGGAAGCTTTTGAACTCGCTAAAGCTCCCACTACAAAGACTACACACATGGATCTCTTTGGACTAGTCAATGTTTGAAGTATATCAGGAGACTTTTACTGTCTAGTTGTTACCGATGACTACTCGAGGTTCCCGTGGGTATTATTCTTGGAAAGTAAAGATGAAACGTTCGACAGTCTAATGATTTTGTTTAGAAAACTAGAGAATATGTACCATTTGCCGATTAGAGACATTCGAAGCGACAATGGAACAGAATTCAAGAATAATAGGAGGTTCGAGTTCTGCAATAAGAAAGGAATTCTACATGAATTCAATGCATCGTACACCCTACAACAAAACAATGTAGCTGAGAGTAAGAACATAACGCTTATGGAGACAACACAGACCATGCTCGCTAATTCAAAATTGCCAGTTAGTTTTTGGAGCAAAGTCATGGCCTCTACATGTTATACATTGAACAAAGTATTAACAGTCAAGGCACACAAGAAGATGTGTTTCGAGCTGCTCAACCAACGAAAGCCAACTCTGAAGTATTTAGAAGCTTGTGGATCACCGTGTATGGTAACCGACGCGGATGGGAAATCTTGTGCTAAATCGCTTAATGGTTTCTTCGTAGGGTATGCTAGTCTGCTAGAAAGAGTTTATCTTCCTAGCATTAATCGGGTTATTGAGGGACAACATGTAGATTGCCAAAGATTCACATCTCTAACACATAAACCAGGAGAACCTTGGTTGTTCAATTACGAAAGTCTCTAGAATTCCTTGGAGCTACCAGTTGAACCAACAGAAGAGGAACTTGCTGTGCTTTATCGGCAACAATAATCTTTTTTTGTAAGATCATGTTCCTAGACCAATTGTTGTGACTCATACACATGTTGGTACAAATGATGCTGAAGCAAGCCCGAGTTCTCAACATTCTGAAACACAAATTGCTGGAATAGGTGAACCCACAGCTGAACCAGAGATGAATGATATCGCTCCTAGTTATGATCAATTAGACAACTCTGAATCTGAAGCCGAACCAACATACGATGATGATGGATCTACTCTAATGATGGTGAAGTTTAGATTGAAAGTTTACTCAACAAACAAGCTGAAGGAACGAGTGCTCGGAATGAAACATTCGCTGTTAATCAGAACGTTGAACAAAATATTACAAATCTAAGACACAAAGTGAGCGCATCCAATGAAGTTATACCGAGGACACTGTCTTACCACCCGCCAGAGTTTATTATTGGTGAGTTGTAGAATGGTGTTAAAACACCACATCAAATTAGTCAGGATCTTAGTTGCTTTTATTCTAATGTAGCACCTTTACAAAATATGATCTCATATATGTGTTTTATTTCGCAGGTGGAGCCTAAAACGTATAAGGAAGCAATAAAAGAAGAAAGTTGGGTAAACGCCATGCAGGATGAACTCTCCCAATTCGAGAAACTTGGTATGTGGAAACTCATCGATTTGCTAGAAGCTCATCAGAAGATAAATACAAAATGGGTCTTCAGGTACAAAAGAAATGACAGAGGAGTAATTGTGCATAACAAAGCACGACTTGTTGTTAAGGGATTTTGCCAACAAGAGGGAACAGACTACACTAGGTCTTTATACAAGTAACTAGTAAAAGTAAATGGGTCTTTATAATGTATCGTGAAGATATGCTTTAGCCTATAAGTGGACACTCACCCCAAGAGTTCCCAGGTAAGAGTGACTGGTCCGATAATGCGGATTTGTACGAACACTCTAGCCTTAGACAGAAAACTCAGGGTACAGACATCCACCCTTCCAGATTGCACGTGTTCACATTATTAAAACCAAACTTCAACGGGATTTTGAAAACATTGAAGGCATGAAGCCAAAAAACAAATCATCTAGGGATTGATTTTCAAAACGAGTTTGTAACTTGTTAATTTGTTTTGGTAATCGCATAAGGATAGGTGATGGTATTGTTTTTAGATCTAAACACAAGATAACTTGTGTTAGGGACCTAGGAAGATTATAGTTTAGGTCAAACTATTACTAATAACGTAATTCCCTATAACCATGAGCTCTAATACCAATCTTTCTAATAACACCCCGACCGCATAAAACAACAAACCGCGACTGAAACGTCGGGGAGTCATGTCACAGAACTATTGTTTCACAACACATGGTACATAAAGTTTTGTATTATTGAATTTAATTGTTTACATTGTCTTGGGAGAATGAAATCAAAACATAACAATTGTCTTGCAAATTATAAAGTCACTAAGGCCCAAGTCTGCCCTATGTGAAGCATGCTCAAAGTCAAACATTAGCTCCTGAAACATATGTGAAATTAAAACGTCAACATAAAAATGCCTATGGGTAACATAGGTTTTGTGATGAAGATTCATGGCTTTGAAAGTTAAAAGAAATGTTCAAGTATTACAAAAGTAGCCATGATCCTTTACAAAATGTTTCTTTTATAAATCATATGAAAATCAAATGATTTAAAAGAAATGATGCACGGTTAAGTTAATAACCAAAATAACTCGTGCCTTGTATAAAATATGTCATGTCTGTATTTTATTTGAAGTGGTTTAGATAACGCTACGTTATGTAATATAATGAAAGCACTTATATCTAGGAAGTACCAACGGCGTATCCACCATGCTTTTATCATATTACATAGTCTCATCATTTAAATCACTTACCATGAGCCAACAGTTGAGTTGCTTGTTTGAACCAATGTCATGCATAAACCAATGCCATGTAAAACCAAAGTCTTTTATAAACAAATGTCTATGTGTAAACAAATGTCTTGTATAAACCAAATGTTATTTATAAACAAATGTCTATGTATAAACCAATGTCTTGTATGGCAAACAAAAGTTTTGTTTAAACCATAAAATAAATGTCTTGTATAAAATAACCAAAATGTCTTGTCTTGTACAAAACAGGTGTTTTGAATAAACAAAGGTCTTGTTTAAACAAAAAATCTTGTCTTATAAATCAATTGCTTTTATTGTTTAGACACATATATATATGGATTGTTGGCGAATACATTCAAGCCTTGTTAACTGTCGGATAAACCCTTATAAAGACAAATGTTTATCAAATGTATCCGATTCTGTTATTCCCTAAAGTCATTTCCACACAAACCTAGGAAGCGGGAACAATATTGTCAATCCTATGGTACCATTACACACTACCGGCCGGCGTGATCAATGTTAATGAATGTATCATTGTATATTTAATGAACCAATATGTCTTGAACAATGTAAGCATGTCATTAAAATCTTTTGAAATCATGTACTTGGCATACTAAGTCAATATACCAAGCAAAAATGTGTTTGAAACCATGTACTAGGTATGCTAAGTCAACATACGAAGTAAAAATGTCTATGAAATCGTGTACTAGGTATGCTAAGTCAACATATGAAGCAAAATGTCTTTGAAATCATGTACTAGGTATGCTAAGTCAACATACAAAGCAAACGTGTCTTTGAAATCATGTACTAGGTATGCTAATTCAACATACGAAGCAAAAATGTCTTTGAAATCATGTACTAGGTATGCTAAGTCAATATATGAAGCAATATGTCTTTGAAATCATGTACTACATGAACTAGATAAGCAAAACATGTATAATGTCATGAAAACAAGAAAGTAGTGATAGGCACATATGAAACACCCCAAAACATTTGAAAACTTAAAAGAGTGGGCTATGTACTCACTTGGGATTGCATAAATGTCTTGTTCAAATGATCAAACAAAGTTCAAGGATCGAAGAGTTCAAATGTGTCATAAATTTATCGGAAGAGTTCAATTTGAACTTTTACTTAACCAAGATGGTCAGAACCGAAAATCAAACAGGAAGCCAAACTGTTTGACTTTTAGCTCAAAGTAGCTAAAATAATGAAAGAACTAAGAAGAGTTCTTACTTATGTTGAAGAACACTTTCAGAACCCAAGATAGGAGGCTTCCATAGGCTGCAAACAAGCTCCAAGAAGGACAGAAAGAAGAACATCACACTATGCTTTGAAGTGTTTTGAAGTGGTGTGAAAAAAAAGGATGAATCAAAGGGTATTTATAGTGTTTTAGGATCAAGGAGGTGATGAAAAGTGTTACCAAGTGTGGATTAGTGTCCTAACATGTGTTAACACCAAATTAAGTGTGGAAAAATGAGTGCAAGGTGTCAAAAATTGGAGATAGGTGCCCAAACTTGGTGATGAAGCAAACTTTTTTCTACAATTTTGGCCCCTGGACTTGTATTGTCGTGTTTTGTCATTTTTAACCCCTCTTAACCTAATATTTAGGTTATATAAAGGTGTTAAGGCATGTGTAACTTGGATTTTGTCCAGAAATGTCGTGGATGTCAGTTCGTTCAATTGTACGGTTACATGTTTGTGATCGTCTCGGGATTTTGAAAAAAATCAAAATGTCGTCGATGAAAACATTGATGAACTTGTCTAAATAAGGTTTACAAACCCTATTCATTAAGTCAATGAAGACGACATGAGCATTTTTCAAACCAAAGGGCATGACCGGGAACTCGTAATGGTCGTATCGAGCGCGAAAAGCAGTTTTGGGAATACCTTTAACGAGTACACGAAGCTAATGATACCCAGAATGCAGATTAACCTTGGAGAAACATGTAGCACCTTGTAGTTGATCAAAAAGATCATCTTCCTTGGTGTAATTATGAACAAACTCTCCCTTTCAACATCATGCTCTAGATAGAAAATCTTCGGTTTTCATACATCCGGGACAGCTATTAATGGTGCAACTGTGAGGATACCGGATTGCTCAGCATCATTCATGTAACATTTGTCAAAAACGGGTTTCCAAAACCCGCTCCGTTTCGTAATCGAATATCAAGTTATAAATGTCACGTTGTATATTTATGGTTATTTTGATTTTTAATGATACATAATTAATAAACAAACTAAACTATAAAAATTATATTTGATAAAAAGTGAAAACAAAATAAGTAAAAATAAAATGATGCTGACGGCGCTCGAACCCGGGTCAGCCGGAAAGTGAAATCCAAAGACTTAACACACACACACATCACCACTCCGCCACTTGTTTGTTTTCTGTCAACTCTAGGAAACAAATGAGTCTTATATATAAACCTAGATAAACCGGTTACGCCAACTGAAAAACTGAAATCGGCTATTCAACCGTCTAAACGTTTGAATAATCGCGATTTCAGGTTTATAACCGATGCACCGACGATCCTAATCAATTCGGATTTGAATGGACTTCAATTTTGATCATAATCGGTTTTTATAACCGAAAATAATCAATGTCTGAATTACTTCAATCAAGACCCCTCTCACGACTCAGAAACATCATACAAACTTTCCATTTCACTTTCATCACACATTCGGTCCATCAGAAAGCTTAAATCAACTCGCCAGAAAATTCTGCAAGTTCGTCGGAAAACCGTATTTTCCCTCAAATCGGTAAGTTCTTCAATACCATCGTAGTCTAACAGTTGTTAAGCTATTTCTAACTCAAACCTTCCACTTGAGATCGAATTCAGGCACTGTTATCAGATAATTCCAGTTCGCCGGAAAATTTCTGGAAATCTTTATCTTCGTCTGTGAAACGGTAAGGACCTTCAAACACACTGATAACGTTTGTTTAGCACTTCAATTTCATGATTAGCTAATCAAAACGATTAATTGATTTGCTCAGTTGAAGTTCATAAAAACAGAGACCGACGCCTTGCCGGAACTCTGTAATCAATCGTTCACCGGTATGTTTTCCTCTAATTATCATCTCTGCTATCTCATATTAGTCTGTGCAATGTTTAACAATCGAATTAACAAGATTTAATGGTGTAATCTGCTGTCGGTAAAATCCAACGAAGAAGATGAACTGTGATAACACTATAAGTATAATTAAAATTGGTATTTTAAACGGGTTAGACACACAGTCCAGCGGTGGACTGTGTGCAAATAATACGCACACGTCACGAGTTCGATCCCTGATACACGCACCCTCTATGTAATAAAATGCCTTTTTGATTAAAGCTGAACCGGGTTAACCCCGTTAGTTGTTAAGTATAATAAAAACCGAAATATTAACCAGGTTAGACACACAATCCAGCGGTGGACTGTGTGCAACACTAACTCGCACGTCACGCGTTCGAGTCTGGTTAACGGCACCAGTTCGATGATTTAAAATCTTTTTTTTAAAACAAATGAATTTTGAATAAATCGAATTAGGTTATAAATATAATTAAAAACAAGATTATTTCGGGTTAGACACGTAGCTCAGTTGGTAGAGCTGCGTGCACGCGTACGGGAGGTCTCGGGTTCGAGTCTCACCCAGCGCATACAGGCACACTGACCGAACCGGTCAACAGGTCAACAAGTCAACGGTCAACGGTCAACGCAAAAATAAACAATTTTTTTATATTTTTATTTATTTAATTTAATTTAAAAATCAATTAAAAATACTTAAAAAT
The DNA here is from genome assembly GCA_947069175.1 of Scalesia atractyloides. Classification (NCBI taxonomy): domain Eukaryota; kingdom Viridiplantae; phylum Streptophyta; class Magnoliopsida; order Asterales; family Asteraceae; genus Scalesia; species Scalesia atractyloides. The sequence goes on from CAMTDV010000001.1 coordinate 39,092,867, forward strand.
AATATTTTTAAAGATAGAAAATAGCCTTAAACTCACAAAAATATATCTAAAAATTCCATTAAAATCCTTAATAAATACCACTCATTTACTATATTTTTCCGTTATTATTTTGGTTAGTAATTCTCGTTGTTCAACTTTCTCGACTCGTGCGCATCTCATCATCTCCAATCAAACGCACCCAATGTGAGTGAATCTTTACAAATTCCCCGTTTTTATCACGTTTTGGGGTGTATCATGTGTCTTGCTATATATTATATTTAAATCATTGTGCATACAACATATCATGAACAAATGTGTATTCAGCTTGTTTCAACTGTTTGTGTGGTTATTGTTAGATTCAATTTATTATTTTCAGTACATGCAATTTCATAGGCCGCCGCTCCCCATTACATTATGAGCGTTGAGCATGTTCCCCATTACATTATGAGCGTGAACCTGGCGTGCCCACATACGATCGGCTCCGTTTGTTTGAGCCTGATCGCACAGACATTTATCATTTTCAGTACATGCAATACGATCGGCTCCGTTTGATTGAGCCTTGATCGCACAGTTTCATTCATGTTATTTATCGTATGATGTTGGTATGTTAATGTATGCTATCATGTGTTATTGTATGTTATAGTTGTGATTGCTATTGCTACTGCTTGGTTATTTACATTTGCTCATTTATGATTATGCACAATTTTTCACTGATAAACTAACAAGAAAATCAATAATAAATGTTTATCTAACAAGGTTCACTCGCCAACTTATGTTGACCCAAAAACCCCCATTTTTACACATGATACAGGTGAACCAGCTGCAGCAAGAAACACTTAAGATTGGACTAGAAGAATAAAATGATTTAGAGTTTGGGATTGTTTTGTTTGGTTTATTTTCTTTGTATTATATGGACATGTTTGGATATTTGGGAATGTAATTTTGACTTTAATAAATATGAAACATATTAGTAAATATCATGAGCTTTGGTGATAACCCAATTATGCCCCGACTCTTATTCCGCTGTGGGTCGGGGTGTGACAATTCGCAAGGTCCTTGGTCTCCCCTTGTCTATCAGCTTCCCTCTCTTCATTAACATTATCCAACAAATAAGTATCGTAATCAAAAGATTAATTCACTTTCGCATCCACCACCTTCACACTTGTTCCACCCTAGGTGTTGTCATCATCGTCACCCTTGTCATTGTCGTCTTTTTTATCTTTGTCATCATTATCACATGCAGCATCAACATCATAATCTTCATTCTCATCAAACGCATCAATATCAGTATCAATGTCTACATCCCACTTCTTTTTATCCAAGTATTGTTGGTGTCTAGTAGAAATTTCAGTAGCATCAATAGGTCCACCAATCATTACATAGTTGATTTCTCGTTCAGCTTCAGTTTTAGCTTCAATTCTTTTCTAGTTTATGTCGGTATAACCACCTTAGCTTCATTCTCAACAACTACTTCCGATTCAGGCACAATAACAGGATCTTCATCAATTTTGTTATTTCCCTTTCCCAACGCTGCAGCCTCTTCTTCAGCTTTTCGTGCTCTATCAGCAGCTTTGGCTTTTGCTTCCTCAATTTCAATTAACTCAGATTCAGGTTCAAAGTCTATGCCCAACTTCTTAAATAAGATCTTCTGAAACATATCCATCTTTTTATCACTTCGAATTCGTTGGCTTCATAATTAACAATCAACCTTCTCAATCGTTCATTCTCAATTAGAAAACTTGATAACACTGCTTCTAGATTCTTTCGATCATCTTCCAAATACATGATCCTGCTTTCTAATTCTGCAATCTTAGTATCATTGAAGAAATCACCATCTAAACCTCCTTCATACTAAGTATCAGGAATATCACCAAACAAAAATGTTTGGAAAGATTGACGTCTTTGATCTAATTGTGGCGTTTACTATTGTGCTTGAGGTGTTGGTTATTTAGGTGTTGTAGATGGTTGTGGTGTTATAACATCTTGTGGTGTTGTAGGTCGTTGTTGTGGTGGTTGTTGTAAGGGTGATGTGATAAATGGTGGTGTAATAGGTGGTTGTTGTTCATGTGGTGGTGATGTAGGTGGAATAACAGCCTCAACATTTTCTGTAGCAACTACCACTTCAGGTGACTTCATGGCCCTTTTATACTTTGGTTGTGCTTTCTTTGCCACAGGAGACCCTATTGTTTTCTTTTGAATCTAAGACACATTGCTCTTAGCCCATCTTGTTTTCCTGACTGGCCTCTCAATAACCTCCTAAGTCTCTAAAGGAACATACAAAACATCTTCATCACCAACTTCTTTACGTTTGCATTGTTGTAATCATTCTTCTTCATGTTTTTTTCCTGCTACAATCTCTATCAATACTGTCATCTGAGCTATCCTCATTATCACCCTTAACAGCCTCTTTCTCGGCTTCAGCAACATTTTTTTCAACATTCACCTCACGATCATTATCTGACGTAGCCGAAAAGACTTCTTCATGCACATTCACATTCACAGACACTAGATCATTAACATGTGTCTCTTCATCAGATTGTTCGTCTCTTAACATAGTTTGAACTGTTGCACGTTGGCGAACTTGTGTAGGCTTCTTCTTTGGAGTCACCATTTTCCTTTTCTTTTCCTCCTTCTCGTACCAATGGCAACGCCTTGGAATAAGATATTCAAGACACTCTGCTTCATCCTTTTCAGATCCACTAGCATTTTGTCTCCACTTGCCTTTTTGAGGTGCTACATAGTTCTTATCTTTAATTGCTCCAAACACTGGCTTTGCAACAGGCTCTGAATCTTGTTTAAATACATATTCAATCTGATCATTGTTTCTTTATCCATATGAGTCAAATTCAGCTCATCTTGCTCTATCTTTTCTAGATTCGAAAACAGGTCATCCAAAATCATTTGTACAAACCTTGGGTATTGAAGAAACTTCTCCCTTGTAGTGTTTGACGCCATGTGATCAAAGAACAACTTTGTAAAGTTATATGGCAGATTAAGTGTAAGTGCAGCAACCATACACATCTGGTAATCGAGAATATCATCGTAACCGCCCTTCCTATGACTGAAAGCATGAATGATAGAGTGGACAAGAACTTATACAGTCTTCCACATTCTCTTTCTTGAAATTCGGGGAATTCACATGGCCTTTATACCCCATTCAATAGAAACATCGCTTGACAATTCTCTCTGGGTAGCCCGTGTCACACCCTGGTCATAGCGGAAGCGCAAGTGTGTGACTATTAGGTAATCATTGCATCCAATCTAGTAAATAGTATACATTAACAACGATGCCATGCCATTCATAAGTTTCATTTCACCTTTACAACCATCAAAAGTGAAATCACATTGTTATCTGTTTCAGATTGCCATTACAAAACATAATTTAAAACACATTGTTCCAAAATAAGACATTGTTTTCATCACAAATTCATATTGAGGTTTTGACCCCTATATACCCATACGAAGTTAGGATATAAAAGGCAAACCGTCCAAAAGGCGGTACATCATTGTCTTGACAATTTCCCATACCCAAATCCTATCACCAGCTCATGCCTTGCGTCCTGAAATACATGTAATTTAAAAGTCAACATAAAGTTGGCGAGTTCATGTAGTTAAATGTTTTCGTATCAAAATGTCATCCTTCAAATCCTGTATTGAAATCCGAGTATGTTATTAGCATCAATGAGTTTTAAGGATCTATCAGTGTGTCGCGAGCACCCTGACATACATGTGCCATAAGTAAGTAACCAAACCGAGATAACTTTGACATCATTGGGATCACAAAAGCACCCCGAAGGGCATACCAACCAGGAGTGGAGCGGGTCTCAAACACAATAGATCTACTTCTTTTGCACCTTGGTCGCTAAGTGATTAATGGTTACTATTGTCATCATACTACTTACGCACAAATGATCGTGTTATCAACTAAACCCATAGCCAACATACTGTTTGTTATGACATGTATTTCCCCTTGATAGTTTTTAAACAAAACTTTGAAATAATTGAAAGGAGGGACATGAACAGTTTTGCTTTCCGTAAGTCATACTAGTGTCGGTCGATGTCCGTACATGTGTGTAACCTACATGTGTATTAAGTTTATTAGACACCTAGGCCTGAACGGACCTTGTACTCGTTGTTCATCTTGAATTCTTGTTATGTATCTCTTTGTTATGATAGAACAACCTTTAATGTTATTGTAGTGTTGGTAGTTTGCTTGTTCGATTATTATTGTTATATATATATTTCTCAACACACATATATATATATATATATATATATGTTATCCTTCTTAAGTCATGTGTGAATTGGGCCTTGCCCTTCACATGTCCTCGTGCCTTGCACGCATGTCATTGGGCCTTGCCCATGTTACCAATGTCATTGGGCCTACCCCATGTTTTCTTGTCATTAGGCCTAGACCATGTTATCTATGTCTTTGAGCCTAGCCCATGTTTTCTTGTCATTGGGCCTAGCCCATGTTATCTATGTCTTTGGGCCTAGCCCATGTTTTCATGTCATTGGGCCTAGCCCATGTAATTCATGTCTTTGGGCCTAGCCCATGTTTTTATGTCCTTGGGCCTAGCCCATGTTATGTTTTTGGGCTTTGTCCAAATTTATTATTTGTTTTGGGCCTTGTCCATAAGTATTATGGAATTGGGCCTTGCCCATGTCGTTTATAATTTGGGCCTAGCCCAAATTTATTTACAAAAGCCCATTTTCTTATAAATCTTACACTTATAATGTTTTTAACTTTTTATATTTTTAACTTTCCGGATTTTGATTTTGATAACATATATATATGTTAAACGTCTACATATATTTAGACTCGTCGTCGGCGTCGTTTATTACGTGTTTGTGTTCGTCGAAAATCGCCCGTTGTCGTAATGACCTTTCGTGTCGGCGATTCACCCGTTGGTCGTCGACGCGACGGTGTAATCGTGAACGTTTGCCTATCGTCCGCATTGCTTTGTTTGTCCGATTATTGTTTCGACGCGTTGCAAGAATATATTTGTTATGTCACCAACACTTAGTATTATTTTCAAGTGTTTGTATTTTTGTATATGATTGGGTATTTTATTGTGAATACCCTAAGCTTCTAAATACATACACATACAATACACATGTATTCATACAAAATCCTTGGTGACAAATGTGTATACATATTTTTATTTCCCAAGTAAGTGTATGTATATATATATATATAACTATGTTGAACACTTGGGTATTTATGGTTTAACCCTTGTCAGTAGAACCTACTTACTGACGATTCAAGTTACTATTTGCGTTTAGTCCCACTAATCACCCCATTAATCATGTCTTAATCGTGATTAGATTTTTAGAAAATTTTGCCATAGTTTCCCCTAAACTATGGCGTTTTCCAAGTTTCAAAAACGTATTTTAAACCTATTTAAGCTCAAACTCACAATCAACAATCCATCACATATCTTGCTAATATTTATTTTACAACATTGATACATCATCATCCATGGCTTTTTAGTGTTAAAAATTCTATCAAATCATGATGGTTTTCAATATTTATTAACACTTCCAAATCACTACCTTTGTCATGTCATCTAATCAAGTTTATACCTTTAACCTCTTGATTACTACACATTTTTAAGATGATTATATCTTAAATAACAATGTTTATTTCTTATAAAATCATTCATGTGTAATAAAATTATCTTTAAGCTGTAGTAATCTTCATGAATGATGTAGTTGATGATCTTGTTTAGATTTAAACTCTGTCATGTTTAAATCTTCATTTTCAAACTTGATCATTCAAAATCATCTAACTTTTATATCCTACTTTAACATAAACAACATCAACATGCTAGCTAACTACCATATAAACACATAATCAACACAACATAAACAATATTTAGTGTTATTATTATGGTGTGAGTTAGGGTTTTTAGTTATCTTTTCTTCATTTTCAAGATGATCAACTTGTACATCATTAATCTAAGAATAAAAATAAGCTATATTATGGATGAATTTGCCTTACAATGGGTGTACAAATTTATGATGATCTTGGAAGGAAAATGAAGCTCCAAAGAAGTCCTAGTGATCCTCCACCCTTGCTAGCTTCTTGAATGGCCTTAATAGGGTTTTAAAGTGTGCTTAACGTGGTGGTTTATGGTGGCTAAGTGGTGGTGTAAGGGTGGTGGTGGTGTCGTGAGCTAGAGAGAGAGTGAGGGTGAGATGGTTGAATTTTTTTAGAAGAAAATGATAAGTGTTCAAGTGAAAGTTATGATATATAATCACAACAATTCTCAAGATTAATTTTCTCAACATGATACTTCAAATTGTTAATTTTCAACAAAATCAAGTGGGTATGGGACATACTTGAAACCGTCAAAAGAGGGGGGGTAAAATGTAACATTTTTTACACATGTTATATTTATTAGATATTTTGACCATTATGTTAAGTATGGTGATTACAGGTTTAATCTTGCATCCTTAGCATAAGATTAGGGTTTAGTGTGTTATTATATGGTAATTAATCCACTTAGTCCTCCAATATAAGTTTCGGATGGCGGAAATGTCATTAGAACACTCATCGACGCAATAATCGCTAATAAACGAACTTATTTATTTAGTACCGGAAGCTTTCGTTTTCGACCACCACAATTGTCATGGTGTCTACTTTGTGCATTTCCGACCTAAAAATATGCATAACTAGTTAGCTAGTCGAATATACGATGATTAGGATGGCCGAAATGCCTTTCATTCGATCGTTCGATCGATATCGGCACTCTTATATTCCGCAGTCGAACTTTTCCGAAAGTTGTGTTTCCGTGACCTCTTGTTAGTTGAATGGATTCCGAGTTCCAAATGAGGCTTAACTAGTTTGCTAGATGCCTGAATGAGGCTATCAGCCACTAAAATATTCATCGTTTCGACAAACGGTCGCCTTCCAGTCACATTGCGCATTGTTTGTCGAATGACCGGAAACGATATCTTTTGTGCATTCTTGCAATTCTGACATTGTTTTAGGATGATTAACATTGTTTTATTCTTATTCTTACCTTCAGAATCCACCGAATTAGTCTTGCGGACAAACCGACATTTGTCGCCTTTTTGGTCGAACGGATAATTTTGCAATTTAGGCGTTGTACCGGAAAGTTATGTATTATTGTAATGATTGATCTCAAATAAGTGTTTGCATTTGTATATTGACTCAGGTATGGTATTAGCATGTCGTTATTCCTTGTTCTGATTCGTTTTAGCGGATTTACCGACATAGTTAGTGTCACTGCAATTAGTGCGCCCAACACTTTCTACCAACACTTTTAGGGCATTGTTTTGTTTTGTTCCGCGTCGTAATGGAAACCAGTATATGTTATGATCGGATTTACTTGCCCAAATGCTTAGCACGACGTACGACTCAGTTACGCAATTAAACTACGATAATATGCATGAGATTTTAAAATAAAATTAGTAATTAAATTGTACGGAATTACCGGTTTTTTGCCATTTGTCACATACTCCCCCTGTTAAAAAGAATTTCATCCCGAAATTCAGTTTGAGGCATCCACTGAAGGAGTCTTCTTGAATAGTTGGGGGTATTTTGACTTGATCTGATCTTCACGCTCCCACGTATACACGGGACCGTGACGTGAATTCCAGCGAACCTTCAACAGTTTGATTCGGCTTCTTCTTGTCTTTTGGACCTTCAAGTCCATGACTTTAACTGGTTCTTTGGTAAATTGTAATTTGTCATCAACATGAATCTCATCCGCTGGAGTGATAACTGTGTCATTAGTCGGACTTTTATTCAGGTTAGACACATGAAATGTGTCGTATACATTATTGAGTTCCTCTGGCAATTTTAACTTGTAAGCCACTGTACCAATCTTTGCCAGAATTTCGAAAGGTCCAATATATCTCGGGTTGAGCTTTCCGTGCTTCCTGAATCTAGCTACGCCTTTCCAAGGTGAGACCTTTAACAATACTTTGTCTTTGACCTCGAATGATAATGGTTTGCGTCTCCGATCTTGTAGCTCTTTTGTCTATCTCGGGCCGCTATGATACGCTCACGGATCTTAAATATCTTGTCTGTGGTCTCTTGTACTAGTTCGGGACCAATGAGTTGTCTGTCACCGACTTCCACCCAACATAATGGCGATCGGCACTTTCGTCCATATAGTGCTTCGAATAGCGCGGCCTTGATACTAGTGTGATAACTGTTATTAAGGAAAACTCTACCAACGGTAAATGAGTATCCCAGTTTCCGTCTAAATCCATCACACAGGCCCGAAGCATGTCTTCTAACGTTCGGATGGTTCGCTCGCTTTGACCATCGGTCTGCGGGTGAAAGTTGTGCTTAAATCCAAGCGAGAACCAAACGAATTTTGAAATGATTGCCAGATCCGTAACACAAAGCGACATCTCTATCAGAGACTATCGAGATTGGCACACCATGACGTGCCACGATTTCCTTCAGGTACAATTCAGCTAGTTTCTCCGTACTGTTTTTCTCGCAGATGGGTAAGAAGTGAGCTTATTTGGTTAACCAATCAATGATAACCCAGATCATGTCATGACCTCAAGAGGTCCGGTGTAATTTTGTGATGAAATCCATTGATATCTGTTCCCACATCTAAACCGGGATCTCCGTTTGTTGTAATAACCCAGATGGTTTTTGGTATTCGGCCTTGACCTTTGCACAAGTTAGGCATTTCCCAACATAGATCGCAATATCTCCCTTGAGATTCGGCCACCAATAATATTCCTTCAGATACATTTTATCCGATCCTGGGTGTATCGAGTACTTGGACTTGTGTGCTTCATCCAGCACCAAGTCTCGCAACTCACCATAATAGGGAATCCAGATCCTTCCCATGAAATATAAAGTTCCATCCTTGTTCGGTTCCAATTGTTTTTTCCATTCCCCGAAGGGATTCCACCGGAATGTTTTTTGGTTTCAATGCTTCTTGTTATGCTTCGCGCACTCGAGTTGTGAAGTTCGTCTGGATCGTCATTTCTAAAGCTCGCACCCGTAATGTTTTGACTCGTTCTTTTCTTCTCAAAGCATCTGCTACAACATTTGCTTTGCCTGGGTGATACTTGATCTCACAGTCATAATCATTCAACAGTTCCACCCAACATCGTTGGCGCATATTCAGTTCCTTTTGGTTGAATATATGTTGAAGACTTTTATGATCCGTGAATATGGTACACTTAGTGCCATATAAATAATGACGCCAGATTTTCAAGGCAAATACCACTGCGCCTAATTCTAGGTCATGTGTGGTATAATTCCTTTCATGAACTTTCAACTGACGTGACGTGTACGCGATGACTTTTTCACGTTGGATTAACAGGCAACCCAAGCCTTGATGCGATGCATCATAGTACACCACAAAGTCATCGGTACCGTCCGGGAGTGATAGTATCGGTGCTTTACATAGTTTCTCTTTCAATACTTAGAATGCCGATTCTTGCTTTTCTACCCAATCAAACTTTCTATCCTTCTGGGTAAGCGAGGTTAGCGGCTAAGCAACCTTAGAGAGGTTCTCAATAAATCTCCTGTAATATCCCGCTAAGCCTAGGAATTGTCGTATTTGCGTGGGGGTTCTTGGTGTGGTCCAGTTCTTTATAGCCTCGATCTTCGAAGGGTCAACATGTATTCCGTTCTCGTTCACCACGTGACCGAGAAATGTACCTCGTGAATCCAAAATTCGCATTTCAAGAACTTGGCATATAATTGCTCCTTCTTTAGCAACTCCAAAATAGTTCTCAGGTGTTGTCCGTGCTCTTTTTAGGTTCGTGAGTATATCAGTATGTCATCTATAAAAACGATCACGAACTTGTCAAGTTATGGCTTACATACCCGGTTCATCAAATCCATGAACACCGCAAGGGCGTTCGTTAGGCCAAAAGGCATAACAAGGAACTCATAGTGACCGTAGCGAGTCCTAAACGCCGTCTTAGGAATACTTTCCTCTTAGATTCTCAACTGATGATACCCGGATCTTAGATCAATTTTCGAGTAAAAACTCGACCCTTGCAACTGATCGAATAGATCATCGATTCTTGGAAATGGGTACCGGTTTTTTATCGTTAACTTGTTTAGTTCCCGGTAGTCAAAGCACATGAGAAAGGTTCCGTCCTTCTTTTTCACAAACAGCACCGGAGCTCCCCAAGGCGAGAAACTCGGCCTTATGAAACCTTTGTCAAGCAACTCTTGCAACTGCGTAGCTAATTCCTGCATCTCCGAGGGCGCTAGTCGTTATGGAGCTTTTGCCACAGGTGCAGCTCCTGGCACTAAATCGATATGGAATTCGACTTGTCGCTGTGGAGGTAGTCCTGGAAAGTCTTCCGGAAAGACCTCGGGATATTCCCTCACTACTGGTATGTCCTCGATCGTGCGCTCCTCGGCCTTCTTATCAACCACATGGGCAAGAAAGGCGATGCATCCTTTCCTCAAACATTTATGAGCCTTCATGCAGTTTATAATTCATAGTGGCGTGTCATGCTTCTCACCGTGAATCATCAAATGTTCTCTGTCGGATAAATGACATATAACCTCGGCTCGATTATTGGATAGCCAATCCATCCCAATAACGACATCAAAACTACCCAGTTGAACTAATAATAGATCTATATCAAACTTTCGTTCACCCAATTCTAACGTACATTTCTTTATTATTTCTCCCGATTCTACTAATATCCTGTTAGCTAGCTCAATCGAGTAGGGAACATCTAATTTACTCGACGCTACCCCAAGTATATCTCTGAACTCTTTAGAAATAAAACTGAAATCTGCCCCGGTATCAAAAAGAATAGATGCAAAGTGATCATTGATAGGGAACGTACCAGTGACCATGTTCGGGTCCTGGCGAGCATCCTTAGCTCCAATTACAAATGCTCTTCCCCGTGCTTGGTTTTCTTTAGGGCAATCTTTCTTGAAATGCCCTTTATCTCCGTATCCAAAGCAACCTTGATCTCTTGTATTGGTTCCCTGGCACACATCAGTGTGATGTCCAAATTTACCACATTTTCCACACTTGGGGCCTCGACATTCCCCATAGTGGTGGAAAGGACATTTGGGACATTTCGGTGCTTCACCAGTATACGATTTCTTAACAGCAGTGTTTGTGGTAGTGGTAACATATGCCTTGGTTTCTTTGACTTCTCTCACGGCTTGTTTCTTGTTACTAGTATTGTTACCTCGAGAGCCTTTCTTGAAATGGGAAAATTTTCGTTTGTTGGAGTCAGTAGTCTCCTCAGTAGGTTCTTTCTTGTTACCACTACATTTAGGCAACCTCCCCTGACGTACAGCCTCCTCAGTAAGGCTGACAGCTAGATCAATCGCTTCACCAATCTCAGTGGGTTTTGAATAGGTAACCAGACTCAGAATCTCGGGGGCACCAATAAGTATGGCACCACTCGAGATAAGTCATGGAATCGCTGCGTGTAGCCATCAATGTCTAAACCAATCATTTTTAGATTCCAGAATTCTGTCTCCAACTTTTGAATTTTGGATCTCGAGCAATACTTCTTTCTCATCATTTCTTTAAGTTCCTCCCAGGTCAGGGCGTATGCAGCATCATCACCCTTAGTTTGGACCTGAAGGTTCCACCAAGATAAAGCTCCATCCACGAAGAGTCCTGTAACATAAGTGACTCTTTGTTCAGTAGGGCATTTGCTCATCCGAATAACTGAATCTGTCTTCTCAGTCCAACGTACGAAGGCTACAGCACCTCCACTACCGTCAAAATTCAGAGGTTTGGAGTCTAGAAACTGCTTGTAAGTGCAACCTGAAATCATAGGATACATCATTTACGCATGAGTAACCAAATAACACGAATAAATAAATGAGAGTATCATGCGGTTTTATGAATAACTGTGTATTACCAGTTGGAGGGTTTCCTCAGGTTAAACCTCTGGTACCTCCGCTGTTTTCAAAGCGGTTGGCTTCGTACGGAGCAATTCATTGTGAAATGTGTTCATCTAACTCTGCTTGTGTTGTCAACAGTGTATTATTGTTGGAACTCCTTCGGCGGGGCGGCATCTCTTCTGTTATAATATGTCGCTCACAATTAACCGAACTAATTAATAATAAATTCACATTTATTATTACATTTATTTGTTTATTCATTATTGTTATTATTATTATTATTATTATTATTATTATTATTTTATTTATTTATTTTATCGAACATATATGTATAAACACATCGGTACATAATGAATAAGAAAATATACGCATACACCATACGCACACCCATCGTCATCATAAGCACATAACTCAACGCATAGATAGTTTGCCACATCACAAGATATCAATCATAGCATCCCCACGACAAAATGCATCAACCAGAATATCACCACATCATGACACTATCAACTATAACATAAAAGAAATACAATGTAAAATAAAAAAAATACACTTTTATACAATGACATCTTGTTACATTTTGTTCGTGAAGATCCAAAACGGACTTAGGGATACACAACCCTGGTCAATACAAGTTTTTACATTACAAAAAGTAAGATTTTCTTCTACATTCCTTCTTCACGTCATCAAGTTGTCTTCCAAAAGCTGGGATCTTCAAGGCTATGCCTTCATGAGCTAAGTCATCAAAAGTACATCTGATCCCCAAAAGATTATCACAAACATGATACTGAGGTGGAGGGGTGGTGGAAACGGTGTTCGGTGGAGCATACCGCGATGGTAAGCCACATCCTCCTCTAGGTCAGAAATGTGCCTAGTAGCATCAGTCTGAAACTGCTCTAACTCCTGCACTCGTGTCTCAGATGGGCAGGATGAGTGGTGATATGGGCAGTAGAAAGGTGGGGTCGGTGGTGGTGATAGTGGTAGTGGTGGTGGTGGTGGTGATGGTGGTGGTATGATGGTGGGGGTGGTAGTGGTGATGATGGTGGTGGGGGTGTGGCTCTAGTAGCGGCATGAGTAGTGCCCTGGGTCTCTAATTCCCAGATCCTGCAAAAGATCAAGGAAAGCTGAAGATCATGCGAAGTCACTCTCTCCTTCACAGGAATCGGAGGGAAGTGTGAGGGGTGGTAGGGGTCAGAAGGGCTCATACCCGTTGGGGGTATCGTGGTAGACATACCCGTAGTAGGTGGTATGGGGCGTGGGGCATATATAGGAGGTGATCCAGTAGAGAAAGAAGGTCCTGCCATGTGGGAAGGTCCAGTTGCAGATGGGTTGAAAACAGGGTGGTAAGTGGACCTCCCAGAGAAAAATGGGGGTGGCTGCTCTGGGCACGTGGAGTACCGCTCAGTGAATAATATCGGGCGGTTCCAGAGTAGGGAGCGGGTCCAACGTATGGAATGGGTCCATGGGTCGGGGTACTGACTGGAAATGAGCTAACGCGAGCCAGTGAGGCTGCAGGGGGTGAATAAATCGATACAGGCATATCTGGGGCGGCAGAAAAGGCATCGTCTTCCATATGCTCACTCTGGGCGGCATCAGAGGATGACGAGATTTCAACGACTGGTATGATAGGGGGTGAGATCTCGAGTATATTATGTCATCAAAGACCTCTCCGTCACCAAGGTCATCCTCCATATGCTCGACATGGAACACTGGTATGTCATCATCATCATCGTCCAGATCAATAACTGGAGGAACTATAGCATGAGACACAACCAAGTGTATAATCGCATGCTCGCCCTTTGGATGGCCATAAACGATAACATCATGCGGGGGCCAAGGAATGGCTAGCACGTCGTCTACCGCTGGTGCATCCTCCTCCATAGGATCAATCAGGGCAAGCGGCTGAAGGTCCTCAAAGCCTCGATGGTCGGCTCCATCCCCAAAGGATAGGGCCTCAGCATCGGGGTCGTATCCATCATCTGATACATACTCCTCGGGGTCCTCTTCGTAACTTGACGAGGAAGACATAGTCCTGGAAAATAATTCATACAATGCATATATATTCATGTTAGTAATTTAATATTACTTATGATATATTTTATATTAATCAACAATTCTCATGCACGACTTGTTCTCTTCTGTTTTCCATGTAATCTTACTGTTTGGTGTCGATCCACTATAGACTAATCATGTATTGACTCTGCTCATTACTTATAGTTGAGCTCGTGTGATAGATCCTCGTGTTATCATGACATAATGAAAACCTTTTTGTTATCTTGTTATAATTCCAAAACATTTCTATCATGTTTTAAACTCTGTTTTCATGCGTGAGCCCTTGGTAATTGTAGACCAAACTTTTAATAAAAGGTTTTTCCCCGGTTCACTACAATAGGAGCTCTAATACCAACCTGCACAACCTGGTCGTAGCGGAAGCGCAAGTGTGTGACTATTAGGTAATCATTGCATCCAATCTAGTAAAAATAATAAATTAATAACGATGCCATGCCATTCATAAGTTTCATTTCACATTTACAACCATCAAAAGTGAAATCACATTGTTATCTGTTTTAGATTTCCATTACAAAACATAATGTAAAACACATTGTTCCAAAATAAAACATTGTTTTCATCACAAATTCATATTGAGGTTTTGACCCCTATATACCCATATGAAGTTGGGATATAAAAGGCAAACCCTCCAAAAGGTGGTACATCGTTGTCTTGACAATTTCCCATTCCCAAATCCTATCACCAGCTCATGCCTTGCGTCCTGAAATACATGTAATTTTAAGAGTTAACATAAAGTTGGCGAGTTCATGTAGTTAAATGTTTTCGTATCAAAATGTCATCCTTAAAATCATGTATTGAAATCTGAGTATGTTATTAGCGTCAATGAGTTTTAAGGATCTATCAGTGTGTCGCGAGCACCCTGACATACATGTGCCATAAGTAAGTAACAAAACTGAGACAACTTTGACATCATTGGGATCATTGTTAATACAGTTTTGTGTATGTCGCTTGTTCTTAATTACAGTTGTAATTGTACGGTCTTTGCTCAAGTGTCTGTATAGGTTTGGTCGTGTCGAATAGATCGAGATATCCTTCTATCTTGATCTAATATGACATCTTAACTTATCTGTGTTAATCAGTTGCATGTGTGCATACTGATAAGTCTTGGAAACGTCAAGTCTACACAAGTTCTCCAAGAATGAGAATTCTGTGCGAGTCAAGCATTTCATACGAAACAAAAGGTTTCGTACGAAACAAAGAGTATTTCGTATGAAACATGTATTTCGTACGAAACACTGACTCGTACCAATTCTGGAGTTCTGACTCGTGTGAAATAGTGTGTTCAGTATGTCTAGACTTGTATTTCGTACGAAATCTAGACTGACACTATATAAGCAGACATACACCTCTCAGTCAAGTTTACTGACCAGAATGAAAGAACGAGCTAGCAAACTGATCTTTTGGTAAGATCTCTAAGTTAGCATTTCTGGTGTAGACGAAGACACAAGAACACAACAAGTTTGTTTGAGTCATACGAGCATTGTGTGTATATGTTTGTACTTGTTCTCAATCATTAATCAAGATGGTGAATCTTTGGTTACCCCGTGTTCTTTACTTTGCTTTGGTTGCATGCACACTTGGATTCCGCACTTGTGTGTGTGTCATATGAACAAGGAACTGGTTCAACACCATCCGCATGTAGACCTCCAAGTGGTATCAGAGCTTTGGCTCTTTCCTTGTTCAAAACCGGGCTTAGTTGTGTCTGAGTTAGTTTGAAGATTTCTGAAGTGTTCTTGAGCCTCCAGCAAAAAACATAAGTTTTGGATAGATAACTAACTTAAAACTTGGTTAAAATCTGTTGCATGCAGAAAATTTTATGGTAAAATTTTTCTAAAGAACACCATTGAAGAAGAAATCTGCAAAAAATTGAATCTGATTAGTTTTGGTAGGGTTGACATTTTCTGACTTGGATCTGGACTTGGACTATGGACTGTTAAAAAGCTGTGTTTTAACTAAAAGTGGGTAAGACAACAGGTATTTTTGAAAAAGCAGGTCTACACAAGAAAGGAAATTTTTCACCAACCATTTCCGAAAAGATTCCTCTGAAAAACGCTGAACTAAACATTTGGTGCGATTGAATTATTTCGTGCGATTCATCTTGACACGCACGAAACAACCATTTCGCACGAAACAGGTGTCTCGCACGAAACAAAATTGTTTGTTTTTCGCGTTTTTCAAAGATTTGTGATTTTAAGAATTTGTCATATTTTCAGAACCAGTTAATTTTTAAACGGGTAATTATAATTTTGAAATTTTAAAACCATTAAATTTTCATTAAACAAGAAAATATAATGAGTTCTAACCCGTGGGATTGGAGTTGTTCAAGCTCAAATCAGGAGTCTTCGCAAAGCTCCGCAACATCATGGGTAACATCTTTGATGCCTCAAGATACAGCAATGATCTCTACAAATCAATGGGCGTGTGTTGCGAACCAAAATCAAAGCATCCAAACTCTATTAATGAGCGAAAGTGAAACAGGGAGTAATAACCGACCACCAAAGTTAAATCACATGAACGATTATCCTGCATGGAAAAGTCGTTTTCATACGTATGTTCTCGGTCAAAACACGGAATTGTGGACGTGTTTCACTACCCCCTATAATGAAGCACTTGAAGAAGCTGGATCAAATCCAACCTCATTGGCCAATCTAGTCGAAAGTGACAAGAAAGCTTACGATCTAGAGAAAAAGGCATTTGCTATCCTCACACAAGCTCTGCATAAAGACATTTATCATCAGTTTGTGTATCGTACTACAACGAAAAAATTGTGGGACACTTTGGAAGCAAGAGGTGAAGGTAACACTGCTACCAGGAAGATTCGGCATGATCTGCTCAAGAAAGAGTTTGAAGGTTTCATGTTCATGGAGAACAAAACCTTGAACGATATGACCACTCGGTTTTATCATCTTCTCAGCGAAATGTACTCGTATAAAGTGTTAGCAGCACCACAAGAAATTGTGATGCGATTTGCTGATGCTTTACCGCCAAAATGGGGTCAATTTATTGATCTTTTAAAACATACAGGTGTTTTGGACTCAATTAGTATTTATGAATTTGTGCAGAAACTGGAGAACAAGAATGAAGAAGAACTCCGAAAGGCACAACGAGTCTCTGCTCCACAAAACCCTGAGATGTATTTTGGAGGACTTAATGCAGGTACAAGCTCAAGTCAGCAACCGAAGCTGCAGACCGCGTTTGTGTCAAACGTGAACCCTTTCCTACCCCAGCCTGTCTAATCAAGTCAATCTACAGGTTCAAGTAATCAAGCCTATGGACAAGCTTTTGATCCGAAAGCCTTCCTTCCACAGCCAAGGGACTTAGCGCAAAAAGCTCCACAGCAAGCTCCTCAACAAGCTTTCTATGGAAGCAACAGTCAATCGGCAAATCCCAACACTGTCAAACTTGGCACGTCAAATCTCTCCAAAATCAATGTAGAAGTTGCACAGGAACATGCAGAACTTCTAAATACCATGGTCAGTTTATATTGTGGTTTAGTTGCAGGTCAAATAGGGAACATCAATTTGACAAACGAAGACTATGAACAAATTGACCGAGATGAAATGGAGCTGATGGACATCAAGTTGGCATTTGCAAGTGCTATGAGAAGAGCGAAGGATTATATAGAAGAACGGGTAGAACCAGTTTGGAAAGCAAGAAGGATATTAAATACGGCTTTGACAAAACCGTAGTCACTTTAAGCGGGAATGCACAAGACCCAGCAAGGAAGGAAATCACAACCCCTTTCGTAATCAGTCTCAACCATCCAACACAGCACAGTACAATAACGAAAGAAGAATAGTAGCTATTGGCAACTCTAACAACACCAATCAATCAGGACCTTCAAACACGCACAGAGCTATGGTAGTTCAGTCTGATGAAGGATGCGATTGGTCAGTACAGTTAGGAGCTGAAAACAACGGAAGAACTGCATGCTATGCGAAGATCGTGGATCAAATCAAGCATGATCACAACATCAATACTCCAAATAAACATGATACATCTTGGGATGCTGGTAGTTCTGATGAAGAATGTTCAAGTTCAGATGGTTATGGATCTGATTCTAGTGAGAAGAAAGGAAGTGATGCTGAGGTTGAAAAGTTGCTAAGTGAAGCTGAGTTGTTAAAAAGTGAAAAGGTAGGTATGACGAGGAATGCTGAAGTTGCCGAAAAAGAGACAAATGGACTCTCTACAGCTGGTGCAGCTTTTCCTCATCACATTGCCTTTATGGCAAATGTTGAAGGTTCTTCAAAATAGGTAAATTCTGACCCTCCTACTGTTTGCAATGACCGTGTTGAGTTGAAAATAAAATATGAAACCGGCAACAGTCTTAATCAAAATTTAGTTGATGAATTATCAAAATGCAAAGAGGCGAATTTGGCACTAACTAGAAATGAAAAAGAATTCAAATCTTTAATAGAAACCCTTAAGAAAAGTGTTTCTGAATTGACAAAAACATTTTTGAATAAACAGACAGGAATAAGTAACTACATTAATCTCCTAGAAGAAACAAAGAAAGGGTTAGCCATCGTCAAATGCGAATATGATTCGATCAAACGCAAATTGGAAAGTTATTCTAACTCCCAATATGTGCTTGATCATATTATTGAAGTTCAAAAACTAAAGGGAGATGCTCAATGCATAGGGTATAAGCCGTGTCCACCCCCAATGAAACACAACTATACCAAAATGCCTGATGAAGAGGAGATGCCTCGTTTTGAACCCTCTGTACCTTTGAATCCTGAGGAATTCGCAGCAGGATTAGGGTTCAAACTAGGCAATTCCTCTCAAGAACCAAGCAAGCCAGAAAGTTCATCGTCTTATGAAGAAGAGGATTATACATCAGATGATGAATCAAGAAATGACGAGCAGGATCAGCCTCTTGATGAAAGGAAAAGAGTAGAATCTTCTGCTACTCCTAGTACTCAATCTGTTAAGAATCAAGAGACAGTTCCTAAGAAATCTGTGAAGACAAGTGTGTCTACACAAGAAGTAGATAATATGTTCTATACTTTGGTTGGAGATAAGAAAATCTATTCAAACAAAGATTTTCCAATTAAAAACGTAAATCCAATCTCTATAGATCAGGTTTTTGAAAAGTCAACAAGCAAACCTTTAGAGAAGAAAAAGTCAACCAAATCACAACCATTATCCGCTTCAAAAGAAAAAAAAATGGAAGCGAGTTGAAAAGCCCACAACTTCTCAACCGAAGGTTGAAGCAAAAGGCTCTCGTTACCAGAAAAAGGCCAAAACTGTTAAATTTGTAAGTTCTAAAGGTACCAATAAAGTCAAAACTTTTCAAGGAAAATCTAATGTTGATTTTGTAAAGAAACTTAAGATTTTGAAAAGAAATAGTCAAAACAATTACACCCAACGCACTGATGGATGTAATGAAAATGAACCCAGTACCTCAGGATCCACAAATTCAACATCAAGCCGAGAAAGACGATCTCCTAGTTTTGTTGAAAGGAGAACATGTTTCAAATGTGGAGAATTTGGCCACGTTATAAAGGATTGTCAAAATCCAGCCAAATCAAGATGTATAGAGAAAACCCCTAATGAACCAACTGGCAAACGTAAATCTGTTTCTCCGACACAAGATAAACGAGTTATTAAAGATCAAAAAGGGAAACAAAAACGTAAACAAGTAAAAGCAGTTAAGAAAGCTTTAAAATCGGATTCTTCGAAAAAGGATCAAAGATCTTCAAAGTCAATAAAACCAGACATTGTTAAAACTATAAATAATAGTAAATCTGGTAATAAACAAGGATCTTGGAAATAGAAGACCGGTAATGGTTCAAAAGGAGTTTCTCAGTTTGATAATCATCAAGAAATTGAGATTACATTTCTCGATGATAAGGGACGACCCAAGACCACTAAGGCTTGGGTCCCCATCTCAAACTAATCTTGTTTATGGAATGTGCAGGGTGTCCCAGGAGGAACTGTAAATAGTCATTGGATTGTTGACAGTGGAGCATCAAGGCACATGACGGGCGACTTGCGGCTCCTATATGATGTGAAAAGCATAAGGAGTGGTTATGTTGCTTTTGCTGGTGACAAAGGCGGATGCATCACTGGAAAAGGAATGGTCTCCAATGGTGTTGTGAGCTTCGATAAGATCAATTATGTGTGGCAAATTGATCACAATCTTCTTAGCGTTTCTCAAATCTGCGACAAGAAGTTCACGGTACAATTTGATGATAACGGATGTTATGTGCTAAAGCCTGGATTCAAGATCCCCAAGGAATGGATTCTCCTGCCGGCTCCAAGAATTAATGATTTGTATATTCTTGATATGAGCCAAGCTATTACAACATCTGCACAAGTCACATGTTTTGTGTCTAAAGCCATCAAGAAGGAATCATTCTCCTGGCACAGACGTATGGGACACATTCACCTGAGGAAAATGAACTATTTGGTGAAGAACAATCTAGTGAATGGTGTACCAGTGAAGAACTTTCATCTTCAAGACGTTTGTGTATCATGCTAGAAAGGGAAGCAAGTGAGAAAGTCCCATCCCGTGAAGAAAATCAACACTGTGAATATACCACTGGAACATCTTCATATGGACCTCTTTGGACCTAAGAAACACAAGATAACCTTTGATGATTCTTATTGTCTGGTAGTTACAGATGACTATTCCAGATTCTCATGGGTAAACATGTTAGCACACAAGAGTGAAGTTCCTATTATCCTCAAGAATCTCCTGACTCTGCTAGAAAATTTGTACAGTCTGAAGGTAAGGAGAATCAGAAGCGACAATGGCACCGAATTCAAGAATCAAGTTATGGACGAGTACTGTTCTTCAAAGGGTATTCTGCATGAGTACAGTTCTCGATACACTCCACAACAAAATGGCATCGTTGAGAGGAAAAATGAAACTCTTATTGAAACTGCAAGAACCATGTTAGTAGAATCAGAATTTCCCGTTCAATTTTGGGGAGAAGCTGTTGCTACTGCGTGCTACACGATAAATAGAATTCTGACGGTGAAGAGACATGGGAAGACATGCTTTGAGTTGTTACATAAAAGGAAACCGGATGTTTCTTTCTTAGAACCTTTTGGAGCTCCATGCACTATGATCGACCCACATGGAAAGTTTGGTCCCAAGGCTATCGAAGGTTTCTTTCTTGGATATGGTACTCCCATTTTCCGGGTGTGGAATTTGTCTTCGAAGAAGATTGAAGAATGGGGTGAAGTCAAGGTTCAGAGATATACAGAAGCTATAAGAGCTCCGGGTGCTCATTGGATGTTCGACTACGATGGGCTATTTGACTCCTTTAATTTGCCAACTTTTGATGATGCAACAGCTGCTGCTCAAATGTTATTGGAAAGTGATACTGCAGTAGATTCATCACTAGTTTGACCAATTATTGTTAACCCTCAAGCATAGACTTCGGTTAACAATCTTGTTCAAAATGAAGAATTCGAAGCCGCTACGGATTATAATGTTTTGTCAGAAGACGATGAGTTTCATGATGCCAATGAAGCTGCCTCTGGTGTGGTTCCTGGAATTTCAGATGGTACGTCAAATATTCAACCTCAAGGAAGACTGAAGGTCAGGCATCTACAACGTC
Source organism: Scalesia atractyloides (assembly GCA_947069175.1). Taxonomy (NCBI): domain Eukaryota; kingdom Viridiplantae; phylum Streptophyta; class Magnoliopsida; order Asterales; family Asteraceae; genus Scalesia; species Scalesia atractyloides. Next base: position 39,114,335 of record CAMTDV010000001.1, read on the forward strand.
ATCAAATCCAGCTCTCGATGTAACTGTTGATTTGAATATCAACAATTTGGATATCAATTCTCAAGTTCCTAATATGCCAGAAACTCGAATTCATAATATCAATCCTCAACAGAATATTATTGGAGATGTCTAGAGTGGGTGCAGACTCGTAATCAGCTTCGACACAACCAGAATGCTGGATTGTATTCAGAAATCAGGGAATCTGGTGGTCTGAATGATTGGTCTTTTGCCTGCTATGTGTGCTAAGTAGAACCGAAATCTTGGAAGGAGGCAATGAAAGAAGACTCTTGGGTTGAAGCCATGTAGGAAGAACTTCAACAGTTTCAGAAGTTAGGCGTTTGTAAATTGGTTGACAGGCCTGACGGCTACAAGAAGATTGGTACACGATGGGTGTACAAGTGCAAGAAGGATGACTGAGGTGTTGTTGTGAGAAACAAAGCGCGATTGGTTGTTCAAGGTTTTAATCAGGTCGAATGGATCGATTACAATGAAGTTTATGCACCAGTTGCACGACTTGAGGCCATAAGAATCTTTTTGGCTTATGCGTCCTTCAAGAAGTTCACCGTTTATCAGATGGATGTGAAGAGTGCATTTCTCCATGGTGTGGTAGAAGAGGAAGTATATGTTGAGCACCGCCAGGTTTTGAAGATCCACTCCATCCTGACAAGGTTTGGCTTCTCAACAAGGCGTTATATGGTCTTCATCAAGCTCCGAGGGCTTGGTATGAAACGTTGTCTACCTATCTGTTGAAGAATGGTTTTCGACAAGGCCTGATCGACTGTACTCTCTTCATCAAGGAACAGGACAAGGACTTGCTGCTAGTACAGGTTTATGTTGATGATATTATATTTGGGTCTACTAACACTCGAATGTGCAAAGAATTCGAACAGGTTATGCAGGAGAAGTTCGAGATGAGCGCAATGGGAGAAATGACTTTCTTTTTAGGTTTGCAGGTTCAGCAATCAAAGGAAGGGATTTTTATCAATCAAACCAAGTACCTCGGAGATATTCTCAAACGATTTCAGATGGATGACTCAAAACCTTTGGGAACTCCATTAGCTCAAAATCATGGGATTACTCCAGACGGAATGGGTGAACATGTAGAACCATCTCTCTATCGTGCTATGATCAGATCTCTCATGTATCTTACTGCTTCAAGACCTAATATAATGGACCCAACATGGCTATGAAAAGGATCTTTCGTTATCTAAAGGGTCGTCCTGACACTGGTCTATGGTACCCTAAGGATGATAACTTTGATCTAACAGCATTCAGTGATTCTGATCATGGCGGCTGCAAAATCGATGCAAAATCAACAACAGCAGGATGTCAGTTCTTGGGAAATCGCCTAGTCACGTGGCAATGCAAAAAGCAGACTTGTGTAGCTACATCAACATGTGAGGCTGAGTATATTTCAGCTTCTAGTTGCTGCTCTCAAGTTCTATGGATTCAACAGCAAATGCGCGACTACGATTTTGAATTTCTTACTACTCCTATTTTTGTTGATAATGAAGCTGCTTTACAGATCACTTGGAATCCTGTACACCATTCAAAAACAAAACACATTGAGATTAAGTATCATTTCATATTTGATTGTTATGAAAAGAGACTTATCGATGTCGTTAAAATCCACACTGATCACCAACGTGCCGACCTTTTTACCAAGCCTTTGATAAATCACGTTTTGATTATCTACTTTTGGTCAATGGCATCAAGGTAAAACCCGAGTAACTCACCCATGGCTAACTATTTTTGTATATACCTTTCTAAAAATATAAAACTACAAAAAGATTTTCAGTTTATATTTTAAGGGGAGTAAATTTCAAGAAAATACAAAAATATGTCTTTTATTTACCTTCTTTGTTTAAGGGGGAGAAAATTCAGAAAAATACAAAAACAATAGAAAAATCAAAAACGAGTTTCTTGGATAAAATGAAGATGATGAAATTCACCGGTAAATCTGTCAGAAATGGTTAAAAGCAAAGAAAGAAGATTGATAAGTAGCTTTACTTATGATGTATCGGTAGGCTCACAATCAGACTAAAATGTGCAGGTTGATATAAACTTAACAGACAGACTGCCAGGTGGGAACCATTCATTGGCATATGGTCTTGGTACCGAAATCTCATTTGATAGAGTGCTGAGGTTCTGAGATATACGGTCTTTATGCTGGCTTATCATCTGGGTATCATGGTTGAATCTTTTGCCGAAAAATTAACGGTGGCGCAAGTCTATAACTTCCATGATATCATACATACATGTTCATACTGCATTCGACCTTAAAATAAGTAATAAAAATATAACATCCCCAAAATAAGTGATAAAATATCACAACTTTATGCGGGAACTAAGTTGGTCTCTTTGTCGGTACGATGGTACTAACCTGTTCACGGACTTACTCCTGTGCCCTCATGCATATGAAAATCAAGTTCCTCCTCAATAAGTGATTAAATCACAAAGGGCTTGTTTTCAATCAAAAATAAGTGAGTATCTCACATCATTCATATACATCAAAACAGATGATAAAGCAGCATACTCACCGTTAAGATTTTGTCTCGTGCATATCTTGATACGGGAATGTGTCGTGATGTGGTTTAACTCCGACTAGTAAGTATAAATCCATACCTTAATCATATCTCCTAATCATGATTACATCTGATAAGTCTGAGCTTACGTGGACAACAATGCCGAAAAATCATAGTTGAATACTTATCTGTTTAATTTTGAAAACCTAATACCATCTTTGACAGAGATTAAAATGCTGGTATGATTCCTTTACCTTGAAACTCGATAAAAGATTGTAGTTTATCTGCATATTTAGTTTTTAAGTCTAGTTTAATTAGTTGCTTATGTAATTACTTTTTGAAAGTTAGCCAAAGTTGATACTCGAGAGTTTCTACCAAGATACGCCAGAAAACCATCTGTTTGATATCGCAACTTCATAAAGTAATATCTTGCGACAAGTAATCCATCAAAGAAAACCAAAATCTGAAATTCGTTTGAGTGTGTGTATCTCATACGGATGAACCTAGTCATTTGATTTTACATGGTCACTTGTTTTTCTCAAATCTGCTGCTGGAGTTCATACGAGTGTGTGTATCTCGTTCAAGGAATACAATCATACGAAGATTTTATGATAAGTCTTTCGTGTATATCCCCTGAGAAAGTTTTGTTCTAATTATATTTGTCTTTGAGTACAGATTGATACAAAAAGAACATGAACAATGATCAGCAACGAAGAAATCTGACAAGTCAGAAGAGGAAACAAGAAAGATTTGAAGTTTCTTAGAAGTTCAAAGACCTGATGCTCTAATCATTAGATAGCAGATCTATCCATGGATATCAGATCTTCACGGGGAGTTTTGTAACATCCGTCAAAAAAACCGGATTTACCAAACCCGCTCCGTTTAATAACCGAACAATCAGTTAAAATTTTCGTGGCGTATTTAATGCCCAAAATAATTTTCAACGATACATAATTAATAAATATATTGGAATATATAATTTATATTTGAAAAAGTCTTAAAAATAGTGATTTAAAAATAAATTAGTGCTGCCGGGTTTCGAACCCGGGTCAGCCAGCAACTTCAGCAAAGACTTAACACTCAACCCTTCAACCACTGCGCCACTTATGTTTCTTGTTAATAAATGGAAACAATTAATTCATAACATAAATATCGAATTCAAAAACAGGCGCGCCTAATTGCAGTCGTCGGAAATTCCGACTATCTCGCCAAGATTGGACGGTTACTTCCGTTTTAACGTAAACTTTAATCTCATCATCAGTTATAACCGACGCCTGAGTCCGCGACACAAGTTATAACCGCCGGAAAACGTAATGACCGACGAATCAAGACGGAAATTGGACCAAATTCATCGATGTCCTGCCTTATAAATACCCCCTCTAACCTCTGTTAGCTTTTTCGCTCACAATCACACATTTTCCCGACGTAATTCCACTCGCCGGAAATTTCTATAACTCGCCGGAAAACCGACCCTTTCACTTCTGAGCTTTACTGAACACCCAGAACTCGTACCGAAGCCACTCACATCCATCTCAAGCTTGCTGAAGACTCTCTGCCGCAAGACACACGTCGCCGGAATAGTCTGCTGACATCGGAGTTCCGCCGGAGAAACAGAGGAGTCCAGTTTCGGTATATCTAACACTTAATCTTTCATTCTTTTTATTTATCTCACCTGTAATTAACTGAAACACACTAACGAACTTGATTAAAACTTCGAACCAGTCGGACTTCCGATTCTGGTTAAGATTAACGAAGAAGACGAAGTTTCAGTTGTCTATATGTATAATTAAAATCACGATATAACTCGGGTTAGACACACAGTCCAGCGGTGGACCTTGTGCACATTAAACACGCAAACGTCTCGAGTTCGATACATGTTCCACGCATACTCGCTTTAATAAAAATGTTCCTTTTTATTACTGAACCGGATTCACTTCATATAAATGTTAAGATTAATAAAAATCGGAATAATAACCAAGATAGACACACAGTCCAGTGGTGGACTGTGTGTTAACTCAACCCACAGGTCCCGGGTTACCGAGTCATTGATTAAAATCTTTTTAAAAATAAACTGATTTTCAGATTAATCTAATTAGTATATAAATTTAATTAAAAACAGAAATATTTCGGGTTAGACACGTAGCTCAGTTGGTAGAGCTGCGTGCACGCGTACGGGAGGTCTCGGGTTCGAGCCTCACCCAGCGCACACATACACACATACGAACCGGTCCACAGTCAAAGTCAATGGTCAATGGTCAACGGTCAACGGTCAAAACGTCAAAAAAAATTTATTATTTTTATTTATTTATTTTATTTAAAAATCAATTAAAAATACTTAAAAATAACATTTTTAAGGTTAGAAAATAACCTTAAACTCACAAAAATACACCCAACAATCCTACTAAAATGGATTAATAAAATCCGTTTGCTTACCGAACCATTATGCCATTATCTAGGTTAATTTCACTCGTGGTTAAAACCACTTCGTGCGCATTCAACATCATCAACCGAACGCACCCAATGTGAGTGAATCTTACAACTCCCCTTTTTAATTACACGTTTTGGGGTGTGTCATGTGTCACGAAATTAACTCGTTTATTTAAACTGGTGCCATACCATATTGTGATCTAAACTTAGATTGTATACATTGTTTGTAGTTATGTATTTCATATTGTCAATTTATATGCAATTCGTTCATTAGGCCCATCAGTTCCTCGTGTGAGACGAGTTGAGCAACGCGTGCCTCAAAACAAATCCATTATTGTTCGTGTGTGTATTATTTATTTTATATTGTTTGTAGACACGTATTTCATATTATCAAGTTTATGCAATTCATTCATTAGGCCCATCAGTTCCTCGTGAGAGACGAGTTGAGCAACGCGTGCCTCAAAACGATCCATTATTGTTCATGTGTGTATTATTTAATATTAAATTGATTGGTGAATAAGTTTACATCTATTTTTACTCATGTGTGGTTGTGCACTTTATTTTATAATCAATTAAATAAACTTGTTCAAATGTTTTCCATAGGATTCACTCGCCAACTTTTTGTTGATCCAAAAACCCTTTTTACACATGATACAGGTGAACAGGATGAAGCAAGGAAAACATAGGAAATGCCTTAGAAGAAAACAATGAAGCCTAGATTGATGTTAGGACATTATGTAATAATGATTGTATAATTCCCTTTAAAATTGTATTAATGAATATGAAACGTTATAATAAATGTCATGAGCTTTGATGATAACCCAATCATGCCCCGATCACCTTTTCCGCTGCGGGTCGGGGTGTGACAGATTGGTATCAGAGCCATGACTATTGGGATATAGGATAGGTTATTAGACCCTTAGAGCCTATACTATAGTTTGCCTAAAATTTTAATTGTTTAGGTGGTTACATACAAACTTATGATATTTATTTGTTTCATATTTATTTATACTTACAGTCAAACATACATACTTACATACACATTCATCATACATATTTCAATGATCATATATTCAAATCATCTTCATACTTTTGTTATTCAAAGATTTTGTTGCAATTTTCAAATCTCATCAAAGTAAGTTCTGCGACGGGCATGTAGTAACTGGAAGGGTACAAGTACCGGTAGTCGGAACGTCCTGTCTAGGTTGGCATTCGTATAAATCCAATATAACGGACCAGTTTGCCTACCTGGGGACTAACGATGAGAGTACGAAGGACCTATTAGGCCAAAGCATGCCACACCAAACGTCGTTCGAACTAACCCACTTTGAGGTGTCACCGTGTCTACACGTGGACACCTTCCGAATCTCATACGTTATATACATATTTCTCGATTTTCTCCAGGTTTTAGTGTACGTAACCAGGCTAACACATGCGAACCATATGAAAAACCCAGTATTCATGGGGGCCCACATGATTACGAAGGTGAAGTATGGCGGCATGCAGGGCCTAATGACGAGCAAAGCCCAAGACATCCTATGGATGTAGTAGATTTATTTTTCTATATTTATTTTATGAATGTTCATTCCTAGTGCGACCCATGATCCCAAAAACATCCAACTCATACTCATAATGCGTATTCCTTGTAGATGTCTTCTAACCTCGCCCGTAGGAAGATGAGAGCAGGAAAAGCCCGCAAGCGCATGGCTGCCCTAATCGCTCAACAAATGGCTGCCGTAATACCCAACATTGTAATCCAAGTCCAACAAGCACTTACCGCTAATCCTGTCAATCAAGAGGATCAACACGTTATCAACCCTCCCCCAAATACCACTAAATGCACCTACAAGCATTTCAAATCATGCGACCCTCCAAAATACGAAGGGACTGAAGGTGTCACCGCTCTCCTCCATTGGTTTGAAGAAATGGATAACACTTTTCTAAATTGCGATTTCCCCGATGATCGCAAAGTGCGATATGCTACCGGTCGTTTATATGGAATAGCACTTACTTGGTGGAATACAGAGAAGGCCAAACGAGGTGTTGAAGATGCCATGACTTTAACTTGGGATGAATTGAAGGAAATCATGACCAGACGATTTTGCCCAAGGAGCGAAATCAAGAAATTAGAAGATGAGTTTTACTCGTTCAAGCAAAAGGAAGGAGACCACACCACATACAACAAAAGATTCCTCGAGTTACATCGAATGGTTCCCAATTTGTTCACTCCCCTCTACCGTTTGATCGAGCACTACATTAGAGGTCTTCCGTCAATGATTCAAGACTCTGTAATAAGTACCACGCCTGCACCTTTGGAAGCAGCAATGGAGTTAGCTACAGAGCTCACCGAAAACCGAATCCGGAACAAAGACTTCAAGGAGGAGAAGAAGAAGGATAAGGCATCGGCTGAAATTTCAAACTCCACCCAAACCGAATTCCCTTCTCAACCCAATTTTAAGAGAAAACGAGATGGGCAACTTTTCGCTACTATCCAACGTAATCAACCAATTTCACCCGCCATACCCATCCAAGCTATCCCAATCACCCAAGTGGCACCCAACTCAACTTACCCAAATAAGAAACCATATCTTGGACCTCACCCTCGATGTAACACCTGTTCTTATCACCATCCCCTTACCTTACCTTGTCGACTATGTGCAAATTGTGGACGCTATGGTCATTTGAGCAAGGTTTGCCGCACCTTTCAAAACCAAATCTCTCCCCCTACTCAAAACATGATCCAAACCTATCATCAACCTCAATACCCCATGTTCCCATATGTTCGAGCTTGTTTCAATTGTGGCGACCCTACCCACTTTAGAAACACGTGCCCTCGATTGGATAACATCATAAACGCTCAAGCTCAATCAAATCCAGTTAACCAAGTAAATCAAGAAAACCAAATCACTAGGCCACCAGCAAGAGGAAGAGTTTTCAACATCAACGCCAATCCTGACGAAGATAATGACGGCCCAAACGAAACCACCCAACTAGTCCTCTTCACCGGAAATCAAGATTCAACTCCAATCGTTTAGTTTTATGTTTTTCTTTATCACATAGAACCAATCATAACTTAAGGATAAAACCAATGGGAATTTGACAAGAATATGGTGGATACGCCACTGGTACTTCCTATATATAAGTATTCTTGCCAAAGGATCGGAGGCATTTTCTGGCGGTTATGAGAGGTTCCATGTGTAAACTGTTTGAGTAATTATTGTTTATTATTTTTAGTACATGCAATACGATCGGCTCCGTTTGATTGAGCCTTGATCGCACAGACATTTTTCATTTTCAGTACATGCAATACGATCGACTCCGTTTGATTGAGCCTTGATCGCACAGACATTTTCATTTTTAGTACATGCAATACGATCTTGTGGTTGTTGTGTTTGTTGTAGAGTCACATAGAACTAATCATAACTTGCGGATAAAGTCAATGAAAATTTGACGAGAATATGGTGGATACGCCGCTGGTACTTCCTATATATAAGTATTCTTGTCAAAGGATCGGAGGCATTATCAGGCGGTTATGAGAGGTTCCATGTATAAACTGTTTGTGTGATTATTGTTTAGATTAAATTTATTATTTCAGTACATGCAATACGATCGGCTCCATTTGATTGAGCCTTGATCGCACAGACATTTTTCATTTTCAGTACATGCAATACGATCGGCTCCGTTTGATTGAGCCTTGATCGCACATACATTTTTCATTTTCAGTATCTTGTGGTTGTTGTGTTTGTTATAGAGTCACATAGAACTAATCATAACTTGTGGATAAAGTCAATGAAAATTTGACAAGAATATGGTGGATGCGCCGCTGGTACTTCCTATATATAAGTATTCTTGTCAAAGGATCAGAGGCATTGTCAGGCGGCTATGAGAAGTTCTATGTAGGATTTAGTAGTTTCTTGGTAACTAATCATAACTTGCGGATAAAACCAACGAAAATTTGACAAGAATATGGTGGATACGCCGCTGGTACTTCCTATATATAAGTATTCTTGCCAAAGGATCAGAGGCATTATCAAGCGGTTATGAGAAGTTCCATGTAGGATTTAGTATTGTCTTGGTTGAAATTTGTGTTACATTTATATCATCTCGCCATTTAAAGAAATTGGATTGTGTTCCATTTCTACATAAACTAACCTCTCCATCATAACAAACGAGAGAGGAACTGTCACCATTCAAACATATATGCTATCAGAATGTGGATTCAAATATTGGTTGTTGTGTTATTTATGTTCTAGAGTTACATGATAAGACCAATCATAACTTACTGATAAAACCAATGAAAATTTGACAAGAATATGGTGGATACGCCACTGGTACTTCCTATATATAAGTATTCTTGTCAAAGGATCAGAGGCATTGTCAGGCGGTTATGAGAAGTTCTATGTAGGATTTAGTAATTTCTTGGTACATTAGTTGTTGTGTTTATTTATGTTCTAGAGTCATATCATAGAACCAATCATAACATACTGATAAAACCAATGAAAATTTGACAAGAATATGGTGGATACGCCGCTGGTACTTCCTATATATAAGTATTCTTGTCAAAGGATCAGAGGTATTGTTAGACGGTTATGAGAAGTTCCATGTAGGTTGTAGTATTAGAAGTTTTGCATTAGGATATAACCATATCCTTCCAAACATATAAAAACTCTTACGCATGATATCATATTTAGCGAATCAACTCTGCTTATCAATATTTTACCGTAGGCAACAAAAAGCGATTCCTGTAACAGGGTACTTAACCCTTACAAGGGACGTTGCCGCCTCAAACAAAATTTAAACTCTTACTCTTCTTCTAAGTATGTAACTGTCAAACTAAACACCATCATTCTTTTTAGTCAAATATATCACTACTTAAATTTCGGGACGAAATTTCTAAAAAGCAGGGGATACTGTAACATCCGTCAAAAAACCGGATTTACTAAACCCGCTCCGTTTAATAACCGAACAATCAGTTAAAAATTTTGTGGCGTAAATGCCCAAAATAATTTTAAACGATACATAATTAATAAATATATTGGAATATATAATTTATATTTGAAAAAGTCTTAAAAATAGTGATTTAAAAATAAATTAGTGCTGCCGGGTTTCGAACCCGGGTCAGCCAACAACTTCAGCAAAGACTTAACACTCAACCCTTCAACCACTGCGCCACTTATGTTTCTTGTTAATAAATGGAAACAATTAATTCATAACATAAATATCGAATTCAAAAACAGGCGCGCCTAATTGCAGTCGTCGGAAATTCCGACTATCTCGCCAAGATTGGACGGTTACTTCCGTTTTAACGTAAACTTTAATCTCATCATCTGTTATAACCGACGCCTGAGTCCGCGACACAAGTTATAACCGCCGGAAAACGTAATGACCGACGAATCAAGACGGAAATCGGACCAAATTCATCGATGTCCTGCCTTATAAATACCCCCTCTAACCTCTGTTAGCTTTTTCGCTCACAATCACACATTTTCCCGACGTAATTCCACCCGCCGGAAATTTCTATAACTCGCCGGAAAACTGACCCTTTCACTTCTGAGCTTTACTGAACACCCAGAACTCGTACCGAAGCCACTCACATCCATCTCAAGCTTGCTGAAGACTCTCTGCCGCAAGACACACGTCTCCGGAATAGTCTGCTGACATCGGAGTTCCGCCGGAGAAATAGAGGAGTCCAGTTTCGGTATATCTAACACTTAATCTTTCATTCTTTTTATTTATCTCACCTGTAATTAACTGAAACACACTAAGGAACTTGATTAAAACTTCGAACCAGTCAGACTTCCGATTCTGGTTAAGATTAACGAAGAAGACGAAGTTTCAGTTGTCTATATGTATAATTAAAATCACGATATAACTCGGGTTAGACACACAGTCCAGCGGTGGACCGTGTGCACATTAAACACGCAAACGTCTCGAGTTCGATACATCGCTTTAATAAAAATGTTCCTTTTTATTACTGAACCGGATTCACTTCATATAAATGTTAAGATTAATAAAAATCGGAATAATAACAAGATAGACACACAGTCCAGTGGTGGACTGTGTGCGCGTTTAAAACACAGGTCACGAGTTCGAGTCCGGACTACCGCACCGGTCCGGACAATTATCCAACTTTTTATATAAGGCAGAAATGAAACTAATTAGTTTGTATATAAGTATAATAAAAATATGATTATTTAACAAGTTAGACACACAGTCCAGCGATGGACTGTGTGTTAACTCAACCCACAGGTCCCGGGTTCGAGACCTGTGGAGCGCACCGAGTCGTTGATTAAAATCTTTTTAAAATTAAATTGATTTTCGGATTAATATAATTAGTATATAAATTTAATTAAAAACAGAAATATTTCGGATTAGACACGTAGCTCAGTTGGTAGAGCTGCGTGCACGCGTACGGGAGGTCTCGGGTTCGAGCCTCACCCAGCGCACACATACACACATACGAACCGGTCCACAGTCAAAGTCAATGGTCAATGGTCAACGGTCAACGGTCAAAACGTCAAAAAAAATTATTATTTTTATTTATTTATTTTATTTAAAAATAAATTAAAAATACTTAAAAATAACATTTTTAAGGTTAGAAAATAACCTTAAACTTACAAAAATACACCCAACAATCCTACTAAAATGGATTAATAAAATCCGTTTGCTTACCGAACCATTATGCCATTATCTAGGTTAATTTCACTCGTGGTTAAAACCACTTCGTGCGCATTCAACATCATCAACCGAACGCACCCAATGTGAGTGAATCTTACAACTCCCCTTTTTAATTACACGTTTTGGGGTGTGTCATGTGTCACGAAATTAACTCGTTTATTTAAACTGGTGCCATACCATATTGTGATATAAACTTAGATTGTATACATTGTTTGTAGTTATGTATTTCATATTGTCAATTTATATGCAATTCGTTCATTAGGCCCATCAGTTCCTCGTGTGAGACGAGTTGAGCAACGCGTGCCTCAAAACAAATCCATTATTGTTCGTGTGTGTATTATTTAGTTTATATTGTTTGTAGACACGTATTTCATATTGTCAAGTTTATGCAATTCATTCATTAGGCCCATCAGTTCCTCGTGAGAGACGAGTTGAGCAACGCGTGCCTCAAAACGATCCATTATTGTTCATGTGTGTATTATTTAATATTAAATTGATTGGTGAATAAGTTTACATCTATTTTTACTCATGTGTGGTTGTGCACTTTATTTTATAATCAATTAAATAAACTTGTTCAAATGTTTTCCATAGGATTCACTCACCAACTTTTTGTTGATCCAAAAACCCTTTTTACACATGATACAGGTGAACAGGATGAAGCAAGGAAAACATAGGAAATGCCTTAGAAGAAAACAATGAAGCCTAGATTGATGTTAGGACATGATGTAATAATGATTGTATAATTCCCTTTAAAATTGTATTAATGAATATGAAACGTTATAATAAATGTCATGAGCTTTGATGATAACCCATTAAAGCCCCGATCATCTTTTCCGTTGCGGGTCGGGGTGTGACAAGTTTGTTAATACTCTAAACCATTCTATGTGAAGACCAAAGTCTAAAGACCAAAGACCGAAGACCAAGCAACATCCAAGGGGGAGTTTGTTGATACAGTTTTGTGTATGTCGCTTGTTCTTAATTACAGTTGTAATTGTACGGTCTTTGCTCAAGTGTCTGTATAGGTTTGGTCGTGTCGAATAGATCGAGATATCTTTCTATCTTGATCTAGTATGACATCTTTGCTTATCTGTGTTAATCAGTTGCATGTGTGCGTACTGATAAGTCTGGAAACGTCAAGTCTACAAAAGTTCTCCAAGAATGAGAATTCTGTGCGAGTCAAGCATTTCATACGAAACACAAGGTTTCGTATGAAACAAAGAGTATTTCGTACGAAACATGTATTTCGTACGAAACACTGACTCGTACCAATTCTGGAGTTCTGACTCGTGTGAAATAGTGTGTTCAGTATGTCTAGACTCGTATTTCGTACGAAATCTAGACTAACACTATATAAGCAGACATACACCTCTCAGTCAAGGTTACTGACCAGACTGAAAGAACGAGCTAGCAAACTGATCTTTTGGTGAGATCTCTAAGTTAGCATTTCTAGTGTAGACGAAGACACAAGAACACATCAAGTTTGTTTGAGTCATACGAGCATTGTGTGTATATGTTTGTACTTGTTCTCAATCATTAATCAAGATAGTGAATCTTGGTTACCCCGTGTTCTTTACTTTGCTTTGGTTGCATGAACACTTATATTCCGCACTTGTGTGTGTGTCATATGAACAAGGAACTGGTTTAACACTATCCGCAGGTGGACCTACAATCACAAAAGCACTCCGAAGGGTATACCAACTAGGAGTGGAGCGGGTATCAAACTCAATAGATCTACTTCTTTTGCACCTTGGCCACTAAGTGATTGATGGTTAGTATTGTCATCATCCTACTTACGCACAAATGATCGTGTTATCAACTAAACCAATAGCCAACATATTGTTTGTTATGTCATGCATTTTCCCTCGATAGTTTTAAAACAAAACTTTGAAATAATTGAAAGGAGGGACATGAACTCACAGTTTTGCTTTCCGTAAGTCGTACTAGTACCGGTCGGTGTCTGTACACACATGTGTATTAAGTTTATTAGACACCTAGACCTCAACAGACCTTGTACTCGTTGTTCATCTTGAATTCTAATTATGTATCTCTTTGTTATGATAGAACAACCTTTAATGTTATTGTAGTGTTAGTAGTTTGCTTGTTCGATTATTATTGTTATATATTTCTCGATATATATATATATATATATATATTGTTATCCTTCTTAAATCGTGTGTGAATTAGGCCTTGTCCATGTCATCTATGTCATTGGGCCTAGCCATGTTATCAATGTCTTTGGGCCTAGCCCATCTTTTCATGTCATTGTGCCTAGCCCATGTAATTTATGTCTTTGGGCCTAGCCCATGTTTTTATGTCTTTGGGCCTAGCCCATGTTTTTATGTTTTTTGGATTTGTCCATATTTTTTATTTGTTTTGGGCCTTGTCCATAAGTATTATGGAACTGGGCCTTGCCCATGCCTTTAATAATTTGGGCTAGCCCAAATATATTTACAAAAGCCCATCTTCTTATAAATCTTACACTTATAATGTTTTTAACTTTTTATATTTTTAACTTTCTGGATTTTGATTTTGATAACATATATATATATATATATATGTATATGTTAAACGTCTAAATATATATTTAGACTCGTCGGCGGCGTCGTTTATTACGTGTTTGTTTTCGTCAAAAATCTCCCGTTGTCGTAATGACCTTTCGTGTCGGCGAATCACCCTTTGGTCGTCGACGCGATGGTGTAATCGTGAACGTTCGCCTATCGTCTGCATTGCTTCGTTTGTCTGATTATTGTTTCGACACGTTGCAAGAATATATTTGTTATGTCACCAACACTTAGTATTATTTTCAAGTGTTTGTATTTTTGTATATGATTGGCTATTTTATTGTGAATACCCTAAGCTTGTAAATACATACACATACAATACACATATCTATTCAAACAAAATCATTGGTGACAAATGTGTATACATATTTTTATTTCCCAAGTAAGTATATATACGTATATTTATAAAAAGTATTTATTTTTACTTGTAAATATATATATATATATATATATATATATAACTTTGTTGAACACTTGGGTATTTAGGGTTTAACCCTTGTCATTAGAACCTAGATAATGACGATTCAAGTTACGAATCGTGTGTAGTCCCACTTATCACCCCATTAATCACGTCTTAATCGCGATTAGATTTTTAGAAAATTTCGCCATAGTTTCCCCTAAACTATGGCGTTTTCCACGTTTCAAAAACGTATTTTAAACTTGTTTAAGCTCAAACTCAAGATCAACTATCCATCACATATCTTCCTAATATTTATTTTACAACATTGATACATCATCATCCATGGCTTTTTAGTGTTACAAATTCTATTAAATCATGATGGTTTTCAATATTTATTAACACTTTCAAATCACTACCTTTGTCATGTCATTTAATCAAGTTCATACCTTTAACCTCTTGATTACTACACATTTTTAAGATGATTATATCTTAAATAACAATGTTTATTTCTTATAAAAATCATTCATGTGTAGTAAAATTATCTTTAACTTGTAGTAATCTTCATGGATGATGTAGTTGATGATCTTGTTTAGATTTAAACCCTATCATGTTTAAATCTTCATTTTCAAACTTGATCATACATGATCATCTAACTTTTATATCCTACTTTAACATAAACAACATCAACATGCTAGCTAACTACCATATAGACACATAATCAACACAATATAAACAATATTTAGTGTTATTATTTTGGTGTGAGTTAGGGTTTTTGGTTATCTTTTCTTCATTTTATAGATGATCAACTTGTACATCATTAATCTAAGCATAAAAGTAAGCTAGATTATGGATGAATTTGCCTTACAGTGGGTGTACATATTTATGATGATCTTGGAAGGAAAATGAACCTCAAAGAAGTCCTAGTGATCCTCCACCCTTGCTAGTTTATTGAATGGCCTTAAAAGGGTTTCAAAGTGTGCTTAAGGTGGTGGTTTATGGTGGCTAAGTGGTGGTGTAAGGGTGGTGGTGGTGTCGTGAGCTAGAGAGAGTGAGGGTGAGATGGTTGAAACTTTTGAGAAGAAAATGATAAGTATTCAAGTGAAAGTTATGATATATAATCACATCAATTCTCAAGATCAATCTTCTCAACACCATACTTCAAATCTTTAATTTTCAACAAAATCAAGTGGGTATGGGACCCACTTGAAACCGTCAAAAGAGGGGGGTAAAATGTAACATTTTTTTACACATGTTATATTTATTAGATATTTTGACCATTATGTTAAGTATGGTGATTAGAGGTTTGATCTTGCATCCTTAGCATAAGATTAGGGTTTAGTGTGTTATTACATGGTAATTAATCCACTTAGTCCTCCAATATAAGTTTCGGATGGCGGAAATGTCGTTAGATCACTCATCGGCACAATAATCTCTAATAAACGAACTTATTTATTTAGTACCGGAAGCTTTCGGTTTCGACCACCACAATTTTCATGGTGTCTACTTAGTGCATTTCTGACCTACAAATATGCATAACTAGTTTGCTAGTCGAATATACGATGAGTTAGGATGGCCGAAATGCCTTTCGTCAGATCGTTCGATCGATATCGGCACTTTTATATTTCGTCGTCGAACTTTTCCGAAAGTTGTGTTTCCGTGAGCTCATGTTAGTTGAATGGATTCTGAGTTCCAAATGAGGCTTAACTAGTTTGCTAGATGCCTGAATGAGGCTATCGACCACTAAAATATTCATCGTTTGGACAAAGGGTCGCCTTCCGGTCGCATTGCTCACTGTTTGTCGAATGACCGGAAACGATGTCTTTTGTGCATTCTTGCTCTTCTCACATTGTTTTAGGATGACTAACATTGTTTATTCTTATTCTTACATCCGGAATCCACCGAATTAGTCTTGCGGACAAACCGACATTTGTCGCCTTTTTTGTCGAAACGGACAATTTTGCAATTTAGGCGTTGTACAGGAAAGTTATGCATTATTGTAATGGTTGATCTCAAATAAGTGTTTTCATTTGAATATGGACTCAAGTATGGTATTAGCATGCCGTTATTCCTTGTTCTGATTCGTTTTAGCGGATTTACCGACATAGTTAGTGTCACCGCAATTAGTGCGCCCAACACTTTCTACCAACTCCTTTAGGGCATTGTTTTGGTTTGTTCCGCGTCGTAACGGAAACCAGTATATGTTATGATCGGATTTACTTTAATTATTGCTTAGGGGGACGTACGACTCAGTTACGCAATTAAACTATGATAATATGCATGAGATTTTAAAATAAAATTAGTGATTAAATTGTATGGAATTACCGGTTATTTGCCATTTCTCACAGCCCTTCGAATTAACTCTTCCATGATCTTAACTGTGACATTTGTGCCTTTTCAATCATTGCACAATTGCAAACAATTTCGTATTCAATGAAATCATGTGTTTTATTTCCAAATATTTTTGTATTCAATAAAATCTTGTATTTTATTGATGAGAATGCAAAAATGTCAATCGTTGCACAATTTCGATCATTTTCGTGTTCGTTAAAGCGTTTTACGCATTTTTGCGAAACGCATAACCGTACAACCGAACAAACTGACATACATGACATTTTCGTGCATAATCCAAGTTACACATGTCTTAACACCTTTATATAACCTAAATATTAGGTTAAAGGGGTTAAAATGGCAATAAAGTGAAAATACAAGTCCAAGCGCCAAAAATGTCAAAAAAATAATAAATATTTTTGCTTCTTCACCAAGTTTGCCACCTATCTCCAATTTTTTACACCTAACACTCACTTTGCCACACTTAATATGGTGTTGACACATGTTAGGACACTAATCCACACTTGAGGACACTTGTCATCACCTCCTTAATCCTAAAATACTATAAATACCCCATGATTCTTCCATTTTTTTCACACCACTTCAAAACACTTCAAAGCAAAGTGTGAAGTCCTTCTTTCTATCCTTCTTGGAGCCAGCCTTTGGAAGCCTCCTATCTTGAGTTCCGAAAGTGTTCTTCAACACGAGTAAGCACTCTTCCTAGTTCTTTCATTATTTTAGCTATTTTGAGCTAAAAGTCGAACAATTTGGCTTCCTGATTGACTTTTAGTTCTGACCATATTTGTTCAAGTCAAAGTTCAATTGGACTTTGCAACATGATCATAATCACGAAGGTTATAGTCCCTAGGGATTTCACCTTCTGATTACCATGTTTACTAGTCGAAGTGACGAGTCAAAGTTTCGGTCAAAATGCGCATGTTGTGCATTTTACGACGAAACTATTTTTGGGTATCAAAACACCAAGTTTTGATACCAAAATAGTTTTATAAACTTAGTTAGACATATTTTGACATGTCTAACTCGTCACTTCTAGTTTAGTGCTTATTTAGGGTCGTAAGTCGAGCGATCTTGACCATCGCTTTGACTTTCGAATCCGACCCGTTTGGTTGATCTTAGGATCCGACCAAACACATATTTGTGACCATAGTTGTATAGGAATAACCTACTAAGGTTATACCTTATGGTCATTTCATTTGGTTAGTGTTATAATAAGTCACTTTTATGTTCTTAAAAAAATGATCAAAATGCCCTATTACGCATAAATCCATTCTAAACACATGTAACCAATTTTTTTACGAATAAACTGATGTTATAACATTTTCAAACATGTTTGGGCATTTAAGACTTATCATAGGACATGTTTAACCATGTGATCACGTGTTTACGCTACTGACCCGTTAAAGTAGCATAAACTACCTTATCGAGTCATAATGGGTCAAAAGCACTTAGGATCCTTTCCAAATCAGAATGTTAAGTTTGTTAAACCATATCACATGAGTTCCAACACTCGTTTGGTTTATAAGACTTCATTCTATCTAATCTCCCGTTTGTAGTCCCGACACGCTAACATACTTATCTAACACATTAGGACACGTTTGAGCTTTGTTTTTTTCCGCTGATCCAGAACACTTTCACAATCCCAAGTGAGTACATAGCCCCCTCTTTTACGTATTCAAATGTTTTTGGGGTGATTCATATGTGCCTATAATTATTTTCAAAATTTCAAAACAATATACTGGTTTATGTATACAAAAATGATTTTCAAAGTGAGTACATAGCCCCCTCTTTTACGTTTTGCAAATGTTTTAGGGTGACTCATATATGCTAAATCATTTTCAAGTTTTCAAAACAATGTCTATGGTTTATATATAAAAAATACGATTTCAATAATGTGAACAACTTGTTGATGCGTTATCCATAACACGAATGACATTCATTAGCTTTGGCCGAGCCGACCAGTAGAATGTTATGGTACCATAGGACTGACAATCCCATTATCGGACTGTTCACTGGATTTGGTGGAAGTTTGGGTAATGACAGAAACTGTTTCTGATTAACAAATCATTTGTTGATTTGTTAGTCTATTTAAAGAGACCCTTTGGTGGTCTATTAAAGATACCCTTTGGTGGTATAGTCAACACAGGTTTGAATGTGTTCATTAAAGAACGATCAAAAGTTTTCACAATTAAAAACAAGGACGATTGGTTTATGACATGGACAATTGGTTTATGACACGGACGATTGATTTATAACACAGACAAATGGTTTATAACATGGACAAATGGTTTTGAACAATGTCATGCAATGATTTTCATTTAAAGATATAAACCATACGAAGTTTTCTTTTGAATCAATTTATTACAAGTTTATATTACAAAAGAAACATTTTGGTCAAGATTCATGGCAACAAGGTTTTCACAACTCTAACCAACATGTTTTAGTTGGTTAATTGTATTGCAATATCAAACACTTTGGATACGAGGTTTTCACTTAACGACTCTTGTAGTCAGACGAGGTGTTGCAATATGTATACAAAGCCACGAATTTGACACACTCACAAAACCTATGTACTCGCCGGTATTTTTATGCTTACTCTCTTTCACATGTGTTTCAGGAGTCAATGCTTGTAATATGATGCATGCTTCACGTAGGAATGGACGTGTGCCTTAGTGACTTAAAACATGAAAGACAGTTAATTTATGTGTTGTTCTTGTTTATCCCAAGACAATGTAAACATTTAACTTAATGAAACAAAATTTTTAATTCCATGAGTTGTGAAACACTAGTTCTGTGACATGACTCCCCGACGTTTCCGCCGCGGTTCGTTGTTTTACGCGGTCGGGGTGTTTCCTCTTCAACAATCTTTACATCCGAATGAATAGCTCTTGGTTTCTCGACATATCTTGCAGCATTCCAGAATCATTCGATATGGGACCTATACACCTTATACAGATGAGTTAAAGCTTTCGACACTGACATGCGTCCCATAAACTCAAGTACTTCTATAAACGACGCTACGTCTAGAAGCGTATCATCTAACACACAACATGTATTATGCATCTTCTCAAACAACAACTTCTTTTCTTGCGAGAAACAATCAATAAACACTTAAAACCTCAACACTTAGAAAATTTGACGAAAAATATTCTAACTCTTGTGCGAAGTGTGTTAGGTGCGAAGTGGTATTTTCCACTCTGTACAAAGTGAGCATATATTACAAAACATTTCTGACCATTTTACTTCGTGCAGAGTGGATATCAACAATTACCAATTTTCATTTCATGCGAAGTGGACATCCCACTTCGTACGTAGTGTCACTTCCTTCCAACTGTTTTTAATAACATTTTTCAAAATTGATGATTTTAACCAGTTTTAACAACCTTCTCAGTTGAGCAAGTCCAAGTTAATAACCCTCGTTAACTGATTTGTGTAGCAAGTCCAAGTTAACACTTTATGAACAAACTTACGTTTTCAGGCAATGTTAAGTTTCAAACTAATGAAATTTTGATTGTTTCAAAACTTTTTCTCATTTTAGATAAGCTCCCAACCCGTTGTCTTCTACAATTTCCTCAGCAGACAACATCTTTGGACTTTGAAGATCCGCTTTCCATCGTTGCAGTCGAAACTAAGATAGAAATAAATCTTTTTGATTTTTCCAAATTTTATGCTAAAACACACTGAAAAACTTTTTGAGTTTTTCTAATATGAAATGTAAGCTATGTACAAACATATTACAGACATATTTATGTGAGTCTGCATTAGAGAATCATATAAGTTTTTGAGACATATCACAAGTACCGTTGCCTTATAAGACATTAAGTTCTAAACATATTCACTTAGATTGTCAGTATACTTGTACACTTAAACTTCTACACATTTCTCAATTGCTCCAAGATATGTTAGGTAATTTTAAGAACTTGACTTAACCATGTTTCCTACCTCAGAATATACTTCTGTATCAAGATTCCCTAGATTTCATCTAACAGGTAAATATATCTAACTGATATCTGTATCTGGGTTGTGCGAGACCTTCAGAGCTCAAGTTAGTACTACCATACAGACAAAGAGATGAAGGGTCGGCTTAAAAGTAGTGTTCCAATTTGAATTTGTGATAGTCCACTGATGTACTATCATTTCCTCTTTTAACACGAAAACTCTTTTTCTCTTTTTCATGTTTTTGTACATTTTTCAAATTTTTATATGTTTTTTATTTTCAACAACATTTCTCCCCCTAACTTAAAAAAAATATTTTTGGAATTTTGTTTTTTAAAGAAAGAAATTCTAAAACACTAACATGACTAAATCGATTAGTATCACGTCAACTCGTCATCCCCCTCGAATTCAACATCCTCTAGAATCCCCCTGAAGTAAAATTTTTCAACACATTAAGTTTTAAAAGGTATGTGAATGTAGCTTTATTAAAAGCCTTGGTGTAAAAATCTGTCTTTTGTTCATTAGTATGGATCTTTTCAATTATAACCAACTTTCTCGTGGCAATCACGGATAGAGTGGTGTCGAATTTCAACATGTTTCATTTTAAAGTGTTGAATCGGGTTTTTAGCTATATCAATGGCCGCCTTATTATCTAGATATATAGGTGTACCAAGAAACTGCAACCCATAGTCTCTCATCTGTTGTTGTATCCACAAGATTTGGGAACAACAACAGGAAGCTGAAACATATTCTGCTTCGCAAGTAGAGAGAGCGACCGTGGTTTGCTTCTTGCATTGCCACGTTACTAAACGTGTTCCGAATAACTGGCAACCGGCCGTTGTAGATTTAGCATTTAATTTGCAGCATTCGAAATCAGAGTCAGAATATCCAGCGAGGTTGAAATCATCATTTCGCGGATACCACAAGCCGGTTCTTGGGAAACCCTTCAAGTATCAGAAAATCCGCTTGACGATCTCCAAGTGTGACACTCGTGGATTTGATTGATATCGGGCACAAAGGCATGTTGGATACATGATATCCGACCTTGATGCTATGAGGTACATTAATGACCCACTTAGTGATCTGTACAAAGTCTCATCAATCTTCACTCCATGAATATCTGGTTCTATGCCATGATTAAGTGCCAAGGGAGTAGATAATGGCGATGATCCCGACATATTGAATTTCTCCAAAACATCGTGAACGTACTTCGTCTGATGGATGAAGATACCATTAGGTAACTGATCGACCTGAAGTCCCAAGAAAAACTTCATTTATCCCATTGAACTCATTTCAACTTCTTTTTCATGACCTCTTCAAATTTTTTCCAAAGTTTGTCATTCGTAGAACCAAATATGATGTCATCAACATAGATTTGTACGATCAGCAAGTGTCTGTTCACTTCCCATGTGAAGAGAGTGCTATCAATAGTGCCTCTGATAAACCCGTTGCTCAAAAGGTGTTGAGAGAGTGTCTCATACCAGGCTCTCGGTGCTTGGTGCAGACCATACAA
The DNA here is from genome assembly GCA_947069175.1 of Scalesia atractyloides. Lineage (NCBI taxonomy): Eukaryota > Viridiplantae > Streptophyta > Magnoliopsida > Asterales > Asteraceae > Scalesia > Scalesia atractyloides. The sequence continues at coordinate 39,136,721 of CAMTDV010000001.1, forward strand.
CGCCTTATCTAGTAAGTAAACCTTTTCATTATGCACTGGATCAATAAAGCCGGTGGTTGGCCGACGTACACTTCCTCAGTTACCTTGCCATATAGGAAAGTGGACTTAACATCAAGCTGGTACACCTTAAAACCATTCCATGATGCAAAAGCCAGGACTATGTGGATGGCTTCTACTCAGGTGACAGGAGCGTAGACCTCAGTGTAATCAACACCTTCCTGCTGATGAAAACCTTGGACAACCGTTCGAGCTTTATTGCGTACGCTAACTCCTCTGTAATCTCTCTTACACTTGAAGATCCACTTAGTACTGGTTCACTTGCGATTATCAGGTAGATCTACAAGCTTCCAGGCTCTTAAGTTTCTCAAATTGTTGCAGCTCTTCTTGCAATGCGTTTACCCAGCTTTCTTCGGTAAGCGCTTCTTTGTACGTTTTAGGTTCAACCTATGATATAAAACAACTGTATAAGAATTTTTCTTGAATAGGTGCAATTTTAGTATAAAAACAACTTAGATCCTTGTTGATCTGATTTCTGGTTTTTACTCCATCCTACAACTCTCCAATAATATTGGCTAAAGGGTGATATGACAACGTCCTCGGCATGACCCCATTAGAAACATTCAATTCATTCTCCATATTTGAAATGTGTTGTTCAGTAACCTGATTACTCATTGAAGCTTCATTCTGATCGCTAGGACCCGTAGATTTTAAGTAAACTTGTAATCTGCACTAAGCCTTCATTGGAACTAGATCCTCCATTATCATATGTTGGCTCGCTATCAGAACCAGAATCATCAGATTAAACAAAAGTGGGTGCGGTGTTTTTTACATCTGTTTCGACTACGGATTCTTTTGAGTATTGCTTGGACCTGCTTAAGAATCGTTTGTGCCAACTTGTGATTGTGAAATCACTATTAGTCTCGGAATTTGTTCTTGAGAAAATGATTATTGTTGTTGGTACAACATTATAAGCTCCTCTTTAGTAGGTTCTTCTGGTAGTTCGAAAAAATTCCACAAACTCTCACAATTAAACAACCAAGGATCACCAGGCTTTTGTGTTGGTGATGTATATTTCTGGCAGTCAACATGTTGAGCTAGAATAACCTGGTTTATTCTAGGTAAAAATACTTTTCCAAAGGACTAGCATACCCCACGAAAAACCCCTCTAGAGACATAGATCCAAATTTACCATCCGGGACAATGACAGTGCATAGAGATCCAAACGGTTCTAAAAACTCTAAATTTGGTTTTCGCTGATAAGCAACTCAAAGCATGTCTTCTTATGAGCCTTGATTGTTAACACTAGCAGAGGCAACTGCTTCATTCCAAAAACTGACACGTAATTTAGAATCTGCGAGCATTGTGCGTGCTATTTCAATAAGAGTTCAGTTCTTTCGTTCAGCGACGTCATTTTGTCGCGAAGTATAGGGCGCGCTGAATTAATGAAGTATTCCTTTGGCATTGCAAAACTCTTCCATTGTTTGGTTCTTGAATTCAGTACCGTCACCACAAATCCATCTTAGCGGTAGATGGTATAAATTTTCCAACTTTCTGAAAAGAATCATTAGATTTTCAAATGTCTCGTCTTTGCTTTCCAAAAATAGAACCCATGAAAATCTTGAGTAGTCGTCAGTCACAACAAGGCAACAAAGATCATAAGAAATATTGTTAACGTTAACTAGCCCAAATAGATCCATATGTAACCTCTCTAGTGGCAGCTTGATAGAGTTTAAGAGTTTTCTTGGGTGAGATTTCTTGTGCTACTTGCCCTTTTCACAACCTCCATGTAACGCTTCGCATTTGTAACTTTCCATTTTTAGTAAGTCTGTTTCGCGTTTCTATTTTTGGAAAGTCCAAACCTTGTAATTGTATTTCAATTCCGGAAGATTGTAAATCTAAGGCTTGATTGTAATCAAATTGATCAGTTATGCAAATTTCACAAACTTTGTTCATGCTTAAACTTATGAACTTACGTTATGTTGTCACGCGATGAACCAATTCAAAATAACTCGTAAATGCTTATTTCATGTTTATGAATCTTGGAATTCAAGTCAAGCAAGAGGATTAGTGATTATAATGCAAATTATTCAAGCTTTAGATATCATAAAACTTGTCAAAATTATATTGTACCACTTCTACAATAAACAAGTCCCTTTTTAGAATCATGTAAGGCCCCTAACTTTGATTTAAATCTCCCAAATAACCCACCTTAGTAACATATCTAAAATATGTCAAATGTGCACCAAGTATAACAAGTAAATAAATTAAATAACAAAAAAAAGAAAAGAAAGCATGCAAGCTGCCAAGCTTGTGTTTCCCTCCATTGTTCAAGTTTAAACTCACCTAATCACATTAATTGCAACCCTAATTCAACCCTAATCCCTCCTCTATATAAGCAAGCCTTCCTTCATCCCTTTCCCACTTTTTCAAGCCTCCAAACACTCCAAACTTTCTCCCAAAGTCCAGAAATTCACTGCTGTCCCAAATCAGTTTGCAAGTGAGTTTCAACTCACTTCCCTTCTTCTTCAAGCCTTGTTTTTTTTCTTTCTAACACCCTTGGATAACCTTTAGGAAGGTTCTCACAAGTTTGCTTGGGCAAACTAAGGTGAAACCCCACCATTTTGAGGTCCATAAGTGTGTTAACTTTCTGCCCACTTTTTATCTTTTCAAACTTTAAAACTTTCAATGTTTTCTTCATGTTTTCTTCATGTTTTCTTCCTCAACATTGTTCGCTAAGCCCATGGGATGTTACCATAGGTTTTCCATGGAAAACCAAGGTGGAACAATACCATTGTCAGGGCCAAACTTTCTATTTTGGAAGTTAAACTTAAAAACTTTTCCGAACTTGTTTTTAAACATAACAACTCTATGCTACTTGTGCCTCTAATCAAGTTATGGTTAGGGAGCTAGCTAGACTTGTTTCATACAAAATCAAAAGGTGTAACATGCCTCTAAATTGTGGTTTTACTAGGTTTTAAACCCACAAGTGTTGAGTCATCCAAGCTTACAGGTTTGTGTTGGTGAAGGTGTGATTACATGGAGGCCTTGGCTATCCAACTTTTCAATCCACCCCTAACTTGATGATTCCTATCCATTAATCTACAGTTCACTTTCACTAGAGCAACAAGGCTACGACACGTCCCCAAACATTGCCATGTTCGGGATGCACGCACCTATCTTACTTATTCGGTTCTAAGCGTAGGTTAGTGAAGTATACTATATTCTTGACCATCCGGATTGTCCTGGTGGCAATTTGTGTATTGGTGAATCTTACGAAAGAGGTTTAGGATGGTTATCCTCCTAACTCCATGCATGACTTCTATGACTTATATGATATCCATTAATTATATGAAATCTATGGAAAACTTGTAAAAATATATGTAAAAAATAAATATAACCGAACCTTTGACAATGACCATATGGTTAACTTGTCCTACTATTAGGTTATTTTATCTAAGACCTAACCATCGTTACGATTCTATTGGGCATGACCCATAAAAACACAAATACCCTTCGGGGCTTAGTGTCAAAAACGAGCGTTAACGTCTAGATAAATACTTTCAACTATACATACTTTTTGCATACTTTAATTTCCTAAAATTACCAAATTCTGCCATCATTCCAATACTCACACGCCCCTAATCAACCTAAACCCTTTCACGGAACTTAACTTTGCAAAACCGTGAGTAAACTCGACACCCTTTTTACGCTTTACACTTTTGGGTACAATATGTTAATCTATCATAAACACACTAAATCACACTTTTATTCTATGAAATCACACAAACAATCCATCATACATGCTATAGTTATGTGATACTTGAATTGTTACTTGGTACATTCTTATGTGATACTAAATGTCATTAACTTCGATCAAGCCTCCCTTAACATGTATAGCGCTATAGGAGTAACGCACCGCCCGTATTCTTGTGGTCAATATTAAGTTTTTAATCTATTATGCAGTACACTAGAGGATTGACTTGTAGTTCACAAGCCTTGTTTACATTTATCTCGTATACTAGCTTACCATGTGGATTTGTTTAAACGTTTTATTACTTATGCTATAATATCAAACTTGTATACTCGGCAAAACTTTTATTGAACTATACTTTTTTAACATGTTGCAGGTTGATGAGATTGACATGACAAAACTTAGTAGGATCGGCAGAGAAACATTCTTAGAATGCTAAGTTATTTAATATGTTTTGTTGAACATGTCTCGTTTGTTGTTGTTTCGTACTTGAATTGTATTGTATTTGACAATTTGGTGATTTGAAATGAAATGTGTTGTTTAATTAAATATTGTCACAATTAGCGTTATGATGTCTCGAGCAATCTAGTTCATCTCACTCTGATGTTTCCGCCATTGTTTGGGGTGTGACAGATTGGTACCAAGCCATAACTATAGGGAATTAGGTAGAAGTGCCATGCTCGACCTAGTCTATACTTCAAGTGACCAACTTGACCTTTCTTGCTTCATGATTAAAATGCTAACCTATTTGCTTCTTCCTATTTCATTTGTCTTAATATATATGCAAAGTGTTTTCCCTAAGACACTTACACAATTTACACATTTGAAGACTTGAAGACACTTATACTATAAACGAGACGATCTCACCAAAATAGGGGTGAAACCCGCACTTTGGTGATCACTCTCAATCCGCGTATTCAATTTTACACGAAATTACGCCATCAAGTTAGGAGTGAAATCCACATCTTGATGGAAATTTCCATTTCATACTCTAGTGGACCCTTACTAACGAGTCGGAATACGCTCCTCGTTTGGTAAGCACCAACCACGCTTAGGGTCGATGTTGTCAAGTGTGACATTTGTGCCTTTTCAATCATTGTACAATTACAAACAATTTCGTATTCAATGAAACCCTGTGTTTTATTTCCAAATATTTTTATATTCAATAAAATCTTGTATTTTATTGATGAGAATGCAAAAATGTCAACCGTTGCACAATTTCGATCATTTTCGTGTTCGTTATAGCGTTTTACGCATTTTGCGAAAAGCATAACGTACAACCGAACGAACCGACATTCACGACATTTTTGGGCATAATCCAAGTTACACATGTCTTAACACCTTTATATAACCTAAATATTAGGTTAAAGGGGTTAAAAATGACAAACAGGTGAAAATACAAGTCCAAGGGCAAAAATTTCAAAACAAAATAATATATATCTTTTTGCTACTTCACCAAGTTTGCCACCTATCTCCAATTTTTAACACCTAGCACTCACTTTGCCACACTTAATATGGTTTTGACACATGCTAGGACACTAATCCACACTTGAGGACACTTGTCATCACCTCCTTAATCCTAAAATACTATAAATACCCCATGATTCTTCCTTTTTTTCACACCACTTCAAAGCAAAGTGTGAAGTTCTTCTTTCTATCCTTCTTGGAGCTTGTTTCCAGCCTTTGGAAGCCTCCTGTCTTGAGTTCCGAAACTGTCCTTCAGCATGAGTAAGTACTCTTCCTAGTTCTTTCATTATTTGAGCTATTTTGAGCTAAAAGTCGAACAATTTGACTTCCTGATTGACTTTTAGTTCTGACCATATTTGGTCAAGTCAAGTTCAATTGGACTTTTCAACGTGATCGTAATCACGAAGGTTATAGTCCCTAGCGATTTCACCTTCTGATTACCATGTTTACTAGTCGAAGTAACGAGTCAAAGTTTCGGTCAAAATGCGCATGTTGTGCATTTTACGACGAAACTATTTTTGGGTACCAAAATAGTTTTATAAACTTAGTTAGACATATTTTGACATGTCTAACTCGTGACTTATAGTTTAGTGCTTATTTAGGGTCGTAAGTCGAGCGATCTTGACCACCGCTTTGACTTTCGAATCCGACCCGTTTGGTCGATCTTAAGATCCGACCAAACACATATTGGTGACCATAGTTGTATAGGGAATAGCCTACTGAGGTTATACCTTATGGTCATGTCGTTTGGTTAGTGTTATGATAAGTTACTTCAATGTTCTTAAAAAAATGATGACCAAAATGCCCTTTTGCGCATAAATCCATTTTAAACACATGTAACCAAATTTTTAACATATAAAATGATGTTATAACATTTTAAAACATGTTTGGGCATTAAAACTTATCATAGTAAGATCACGCATTTAGGCTAATGACCCGTTAAAGTAGCATAAACCGCCTTAATGAGTCATAATGGGTCAAAAACACTTAGGATCCTTTCCAAATCAGAATGCTAAGTTTGTTAAACCATATCACATGAGTTCCAACACTCGTTTGGTTTATAAGACTTCATTCTATCCAATCTCCTGTTTGTAGTCCCGACACGCTAACATATTTATCTGACACACTAGGACACGTTTGAGCTTTGCTTATTCCGTTGATCAAGAACACTTTCGCAATCCCAAGTGAGTACATAGTTCCCTTCTTTTACATTTTCTTAATATTTTGGGGTGATTCATATGTGCATATAGTTATTTTAAGGATTTTAAAACAATATACATGGTTTACATATACAAAATGATTTTCAATGTGAGTACATAGTTCCCCTCTTTTACGTTTGCAAATAATTTGGGGTGACTCATATGTGCTAAATCATTTTCAAGTTTTCAAAAACAATGTCTATGGTTTATATATAAAATGATTTTCAATGTGAGTACATAGTTCCCCTCTTTTACATTTTGCAAATAATTTGGGGTGACTCATATGTGCTAAATCATTTTCAAGTTTTCAAAAACAATGTCTATGGTTTATATATAAAACAATACGATTTCAATAATGTGAACAACTTGTTGATGTGTTATCCATAACACGAATGACATTCATTAGCTTTGGCCGAGCGACCAGTAGTATGTTATGGTACCATAGGACTGGCAATCCCATTATCGGACTGTTCACTGGATTTGGTGGAAGTTTGGGTAATAACAGAAAGTGTTTCTGATTAACAAATCATTTGTTGATTTGTTAGTTTGTTAAAGAGACCCTTTGGTGGTCTATTAAAGATACCATTTGGTGGTATAGTCAACACAGGTCTGAATGTGTTCATTAAAGAACTATCAAAAGTTTTGACAATTAAAAACACGGACGATTTGTTTATGACATGGACAATTAGTTTATGACACGGACGATTGATCTATAACACGGACAAATGGTTTATAACACAGACAAATGGTTTTAAAGAATGTCACGCAATGATTTTCACTTAAAGATATAAACCACATGGAGTTTTCTTTTGAATCAATCTATTACAAGGTTTTTACAAAAGAAATGTTTTGGTCAAGATTCATGGCTATAAGGTTTCACAACTCTAACCAACTTTTTTTAGTTGGTTAATTGTATTGCAATACCAATCACTTTTGATACGAGGTTTTCACTTAACGACTGTTGTAGTCGGACGAGGTGTAGCAATATGTATACAAAGCCACGAATTTGACACACTCACAAAACATATGTACTCGCCAACATTTTTATGCTGACTCTCTTTCACATATGTTTCAGGAGTCAATGCTTGATAATATGATGCATGCTTCACGTAGGAATGGACGTGGGCCTTAGTGACTTAAAACATGAAAGCCAATTTATTTATGTGTTGTTTTTGTTTATCCCAAGATAATGTAAACATTTAACTTAATAAAACAAAATTTTAAATTCAATGAGTTGTGAAACAATAGTTCTGTGACATGACTCCCTGACGTTTCCGTCGCGGTTCGTTGTTTTACGCGATCGGGGTGTTACATCAAGTTAGGGGTGTAACCCGCACCTTATCAACTACTCCCATTCCTCGATTTAATCTCGCCAAAGTTTCTATTTTTCGATCGGTTAGAGAAATGTAGTAACTGGAAGGGTAAAGTAACATTAATCGCTTCTCGACGAGAGCACTTTACCTATAGGCCAAAGCACGTTTCTCAAATTTGAAAGGATCTCAATTCACTTTGGAATAGTCGACGTTTCTCAACCCGAAACACTCTTATATTATTAAGTCTATCTTTTATGTATCTCAATTATCATGTGTTTTTAATACTTGTTACCTTATTCACTCATTTCTAACTCGATGCAAAACTCGCCCACCTTTCGTAAGCAAAAACAATAATAATAATCCTTGTGAACCAACTAAATTTTTATTCCTTACGCGAATCATACGTGTTTATGCTTTGAATGCTTATATGCTTATGTTGTCTATGTCGAATCATACGTGTTACTTGATACTTATATTCTCAAAACGTATTCTTTTTATAAAAAATGCATTACGATCAAAGCCTTAATCTCTCTTCTATTGTCGAAACCTTTAGATGTCTTCCTCTCAAAGTGTTATGGGCAAGAAGAAGTCCAAGTCCAAGTCGAGATCCCAATCCGATTTTATGTCCAAAAAGAATTGTATGAAGTTCATGGCCGAACAAATGGCCGAGCATATGGCCAAGGTCATACCCGAGATCGTCAGCAAAATCCAACCTCCACCTAATGCCGAGTCACCCCACACCTCCGTCGACTCCAAGGCGGAACCACCTAAATCAACCTTTAACTATAAGCAGTTTTGCTCCTGCAACCCCTAGCCTTTCACCAGTGAAGGGGACGCCACCAAGTTACTCTAATGGTTTGACGCCATTGGGGTTACTTTTCTCCAAAGTGGTTGTCCCGGCCACCTGCGTACCATGAACGCTACGGGAGTATTCCGATAGAGGGCTCTTGATTGGTGGACTTCCGAGCATAACACTCGGAGTAACGATGCCGCTCACGCCCTCCCATGGACCGAGCTCAAGAAATTGATGGAAAATGAATTATACCCTCCTCATGAAGCCAACGACTTGAGAACGAGTTTTGGAACCTCAAACAGGTAGGGAATGACAACGCCGGCCTCACGGCCCGTTTTAAGCAGTTGAGTGCAATTGCCCTAGCCAAGTCGACATGGCCGAAAAGGCAGTTGCTAAGTACATACGCTGCCTTCCTCCTCACTTGACGAACTTTGTTGACACCACCTCACCCAAAACCCTTGAGTAAGCTTTTCGCCTATCTGCCCGACAGAACAATACCACGTCATTCGTGAAGCTTCCAAGGCTTCATTAAGGAAAGCCCATCAAGCTACCACCGAACCTCCCTCACGCAAACCCCTAGGAGCAACACCAAAGGTAAGAAGCGGAAGGCTTCGAGCCAGGACTGCGCGGTAGTCACTCCACCAAACCCTCAAACCTCCCAGCAGCTAGCCTTAGCCTCTCCCAAACCCATCAAGAAAACATACACTGGGCCGCATCCCAAGTGTAACACCTGTCCTTTCCACCATCCGGTTACCGCCTCTTGCCGCCTATCTGCAATAGGTATGAGCACTTCACCCAGCAATGTCGAAATGCTCTTCAAGCCCCTATCAACCAAGCCCGAGCCATAACCGCAACCCAAAACCCTACCGCCAATCAAAACCGAGCACTTGCACCTACCTCTCGTGCCTGCTTCAGATGCGGAGATCCAAACACTTCGCCAACAACTGCCCGCAGCGCAACAACAACAACAACAACCAGCAGCAGCAGCAAGCTCGCGGTCGAGCCTTTGTCATCACAGCCGCACAAGCTCAAAACTCCAACGATGCCATTTCAGGTATGTTTCTCGTTAACAATGTTTACGCTACATGTTTATTTGATACTAGTGCGGATAAAAGTTTTGTATCTGTTGAATTCGAACCTTTACTTATGTGTAGACGTTCTAAGTTGCCTAAATCATTCGAAGTCGAAGACGCTGACAGAAAATCCGTCTGATTCTGTCTTATCCAGTTGTTCTTTGAATCTTAACGATCATACGTTTTCCATTGACCTCATACCCATGCAAATGGGTAGCTTTGATATCATAGTAGGCATGGACTGGCTTAGGCGGGTCCGTGTTGAAGTTGTTTGTTCGGAAAAGTTCATTCGTCTTCCCCTTCCCAGTGACGACTCCTTACACGTCTATGGTGAGAAACCTTCCAAAGGTCTCAAGCTTCTGTCGTGCATCCAAGCGAACAAATACTTGCGTAAGGAATACTTCGCCTTTCTTGCCCACATTGTGGAAAAGAAGGATAAGGGTCCAAGCGTGAGTGACGTTCCCGTTGTGCGTGATTTCCTTGACCTCTTCCCTGAGGAACTTCTTGGTCCTCCTCCTCCTCGTTTAGTTGACTTTCCCATCGACCTAATCCCTGGCGCAACTCCGGTCGCAAAATCCCCCTATCGTCTAGCACCCTCGGAGATGCAAGAGCTGTCTAGCCAACTTCAGGAGCTTCTTGATAAAGGCTTCATACGCCCTAGCACATCTCCTTGGGGCGCTCCCGTTCTATTCGTCAAAAAGAAAGACGGATCTTTCCGCATGTGCATCGACTATCGTGAGCTCAACAAGCTTTCGATCAAGAATCGATACCCTCTTCCCTGCATCGACGACTTTTTTTGACCAGCTTCAAGGCGTAACATGTTTCTCGAAGATCGACCTTCGCTCTGGTTATCATCAACTTCGAGTCCTCGAAGAAGATATACCCAAAACCGCGTTTCGCACACGTTATGGGCATTACGAGTTCGTGGTCATGCCATTTGCTCTAACCAACGCACCCGCAGTGCTTATGGATTTAATGAATCGCGTGTGTAATCCCTATCTCAACTGATTCGTGATCGTCTTCATTGACGATATCCTAATCTATTCCAAGACGCGAGAAGAGCATGAGCGACACTTGCGTCTTATCCTTCAGCTGTTGCGTAATGGACGTCTTTACGCCAAGTTCACCAAGTGTGAATTTTGGCTAAAGGAGATTTAATTCTTTGCTCATGTCGTCAACGAACTTGGTATTCATGTTGACCCCGCAAAAATCAAGGCGGTGAAAAATTGGATTGCTCCTAAGACACAGTCCGAAATTCATTCATTTCTCGGCTTAGCCAGTTATTACCGTCGGTTCATTTCGAATTTCTCTAAAATTGTTATGCCTCTCACTTCCTTGACTCAAAAGGATAAGCCTTTTGTTTGGGGTTCCGAACAAGAGGAGTCTTTTCAAACACTCAAGGACATGCTTTGCAATGTTCCTATCCTAGCCCTTCCCGATGGTACCGACGACTTTGTCGTGTATTGCGATGCCTCAAGACAAGGTCTTGGTTGCGTTCTTCTGCAACAAGACAAGGTCATCGCTTACGCGTCACGACAACTCAAGATTCATGAGAAAAACTATGCTACGCACGACCTTGAACTTGGTGTAGTGGTTTTTGCATTAAAGATATGGTGACACTACCTTAATGGTACAAAGTGTACGGTCTTCACCGACCATAAGAGCCTTCAACACATATTCAATCAAAAGGAACTCAACATGTGTCAATGTCGTTGGGTTGAATTATTAAACGACTACGATTGTGATATTCGCTACCACCCAGGTAAAGCAAATGTCAAAAAACTCATGTTAAGAGTGTGTTGTTACCAGACTTTGGGAAAGCTTCAAGAGATGATTCATGAGGCACAATACTCGACCGTTAATGAGGGTAGCCTTGATAATGAGTTGAAGTGTGGTGCCAAAAACCAACTTGTCACAAAATCTAATGGCATCATGTCTATCTCGACCGTATATGGATTCCAAACAATGATAATCTTCGTGACCTCTTGATGAGTGAAGCTCATAAGTCTCGGTATTCTATTCATCCTGGCACCGATAAGATGTATCATGACCTTCGTGCGTCATATTGGTGGCCTGGGATGAAGAAAGATATCGCCTGTTACGTTTCAAAGTGCCTTACTTGCTCCAAAGTAAAAGTCGAGCATCAACGACCCTCTAGCTTACTCGAGCAACCGGAAATTCCTGTTTGGAAATGGGAGAGTATTACTATGGATTTCATTACCAAAATCCCTCGAGCATCGTCTGGTCACGATAATATTTGGGTAATCATCGATCGTCTAACCAAGTCCGCTCATTTCCTTCCCATATGTGAAGATTATCGAGTTGAGAAATTGGATCGTATCTACACGGATGAAGTTATTTGTCGTCACGGTGTCCCCATTAATATTATTTCGGACTGTGATGGTCGTTTCACTTCTCGTCTTTGGCAAACGTTTCAAAAAGCTCTTGGTACTCACCTAAATCTTAGTACTGCTTTCCATCCTCAGTCTGATGGTCAAACCGAGCGTACGATCCAAACTCTAGAGGACATGCTTCGTTCTTGCGTAATCGATTTTGGTGGCAACTTGGACATGCACTTGCCTTTGGTCGAATTCTCGTACAATAACAGTTACCACGCGAGTATTCAAATGGCACCTTTCGAGGCATTGTATGGACGCAAGTGTCGATCGCCTATTTGTTGGCACGAGATCGGGGAAGCTCAAATCACCGGTCCCGAGCTTATGCAATAGACGACAGACAATATTTTGCTGATTCGGGATAAGTTGCTCAAAGCTAGAAGCCGACAAAAGAGCTACGCAGATAAAAGACACAAGCCTTTGGAATTCAACGTTGGTGACTTTGTACTTCTCAAGGTATCCCCTTGGAAGGGTGTGGTTCGTTTCGGGAAAAAGGGAAAGCTCGCTCCTCGCTATGTGGGTCCCTTCAAGATTCTCGAAAGGATTGGCAAGGTAGCCTACCAACTGGACCTACCTCAACAGCTTAACAACGTTCATCCTACCTTCCACGTCTCAAACTTGAAGAAATGTCTCGCCGAAGAAGGACTCCAAGTTCCACTGGAAGATCTCAAATTCAGGGGACCTTACACTTCGTGGAGAAACCAGTCGAAATCATGGATCGATGTACTAAGCAACTAAGGCACAGTCGAATTCCTATCATGAAGGTTCGATGGGAAGGAAAACGTGGCACTGAGTATAATTGGGAACTTGAAAGTGACATGAAGAATAAGTATCCGCATTTGTTCGTTGCATCTTCGTAAATTTCGAGATGAAATTCCTTAAAGGAGGGGAGACTGTAATGCTTCGCATTTGTAACTTTCTGTTTTTAGTAAGTTTGCTTTGTATTTCTATTTTTGGAAAGTCCAAACCATGTAATCGTATTTCAATTCCAAAACATTGTAAATCTAAGGCTTTGATTGTAACCAAATTGATCAGTTATGTGAATTTCACAAACATTGTTCATGCTTAAACTTATGAACGTACGTTATGTTGTCACTCGATGAACCAATTCAAAATAACTCGTAAATGCTTATTTCACGTTTATGAATGTTGGAATTCAAGTCAAGCAAGAGGATTAGTGATTCTAATGCAAATTATTCAAGCTTTCGGTATCATAAAACTTGTCAAAATTATATTGTAACACTTCTACAATAAACAATTCCCTTTTTAGAATCATGTAAGGCCCCTAACTTTGATTTAAATCTTCCAAACAACCCACCTTAGTAACATATCTAAAATATGTCAAATGTGCACCAAGTATAACAAGTAAATAAATTAAATAACAAAAAAAGAAAGCATGGCAGCTTGCGGCCGCAAGCTGCTAAGCTTATGTTTCCCTCCATTGTTCAAGTTTAACTCACCTAATGACATTAATTGCAACCTTAATTCAAACCCTAATCCCTCTCTATATAAGCAAGCCTTCCCCATCCCTTTCCCACTTTTTCAAGCCTCCCTATACTCCAAGCATTCTCCCAAAGTCCAGAAATTCACTGTTGTCCCAAATCAGTTTGCAAGTGAGTTTCAACTCACTTGCCTTCTTCTTCAAGCCTTGTTTTTCTTTCTATCACCCTTGGATAACCTCTAGGAAGGTTCACAAGTTTTCTTGTGCAAACTAAGGTGAAACCTCACCATTTTGAGGTCCAAAAGTGTGTTAACTTTCTGCCCACTTTTTATCTTTTCAAACTTTAAAACTTTCAAAGTGTTCTTCATGTTTTCTTCCTCAACATTGTTTGCTAAGCCCCATGGGATGTTACCATAGGTTTTCCATGGAAAACCAAGGTAGACAATTACCATTTTTAGGGCCAAACTTTCTATTTTGGAAGTTAAACTTAAAAACTTTTCCGAACTTGTTTTTAAACATAACAACTCTATGCTACTTGTGCCTCTAATCAAGTTTATGGTTAGGGAGCTAGCTAGACTTGTTTCATACAAAATTAAGAGGTGTAACATGCCTCTAAAATTGTGGTTTTACTAGGGTTTTAAACCCACAAGTGTTGAGTCATCCAAGCTTACAAGTTTGTGTTGGTGAAAGTGTGATTACATGGAGGCCTTAGCAATCCAACTTTTCAATCAACCCCTCACTTGATGATTTCTACCCGTTAAGCTACAGTTCACTTTCACTAGAGTAACAAGGCTACGACACGTCCCCAAACGTTGCCATGTTCGGGATGCATGAACCTAGCTTGCTTATTCAGTTGAAATCGTAGCTTAGTGAAGTACTATATTCTTGACCATCCGGGTTGTCCTTGTGGCAATTTGTGTATTGGTGAATCTTACGAAAGAGGTTTAGGACGGTTATCCTCCTACCTACATGTATATGTAAATAATAAATATAACCGAACCTTTGACGATAACCATATGGTTAACTTGTCCTAATATTAGGTTATTTTATCTAAGACCTAACCATTGTTACGATTCTATTGGGCATGACCGATAAAAACACAAACACCCTTCAGGGCTTATAGTGTCAACGTCTAGATAAATACTTTCAACTATACACTACTTTTTCGTACTTTAAATTCCTAAAATTACCAAATTTACATTTCCTTGTGTAGGATAATTTGGTGTTCGTCCCCATAATCAACCTACACACTTTCACAGAAATTAACTTTGCAAAACCATGAGTACGCTCGACACCCTTTTTACGCTTTACACTTTACACTTTTGGGTGCAATATGTTAATCTATCATAAACACACTAAATCACACTTTTATTCTATGAAATCACACGAACAATCCATCAAACATGCTATAGTTATGTGATACTTGAATTGTTACTTGGTACATTCTTATGTGATACTAAATGTCATTAACTTCGATCGAGCCTCCCTTAACATGTATAGCGCTATAGGAGTAACACACCACCCGTATTCTTGTGGTCAATGTTAACTTTTTAATCTATTATGCGATACACTAGAGGATTTACTGGTAGTTCACATGCCTTGTTTACATTTATCTCGTATACTAGCTTACCATGTGGATTTGTTTAAACGTTTTATTACTTATGCCATGATATCAAACTTGTGTACTCGCCAATACTTTGTTATTGAACTATAATTTTAAACATGTTGCAGGTTGATGAGATTGACATGACGAAACTTAGTAGGATCGACAGAGAAAATATGCTTAGAATGCTAAGTTATTTAATATGTTTTGTTGAACATGTCTCGTTTGTTATTGTTTCGTACTTGAATTGTATTGTATTTGACAATTTGGTGATTTGAAATGAAATGAGTTGTTTAATTAAATATTGTCACAATTAGCGTCATGATGTCTCGAGCAATCTAGTTCGTCTCACTCCAATGTTTCCACCATCGGTTGGGGTGTGACACTCCACCAGATTGTTGTGCACTAGATAATTCATCTTCCGTAAATGGATATGCCCCATCTTTCGATGCCATAAGATCGATTCCTTTTCTGTAGCCTTTGATACAAAACATTGAGCCGATTTTGTAGTAGTGGATTCGACGCTCATGTCAAGGACATAGAGATCATTTTCTCGTGTAGTGCGCATGAGGATCCACTCCTCGGGAATTTTGAATCCCGGCTTCAGAATCAGGCATTCTTTATCCGTAAAGTGAGTTGTAAACTTCTTATCACAAATCTGTGAAATGCTTAGCAAGTTATTCTCTAGTTCGGCGATGTAGTTAACTTTTTTAAAAGATACCACACCATTCGTGAGTATTGTAACATTTGTCGAAAACGGGTTTTACCAAACCCGCTCCATTTTGTAATCGAATATCAAGTTATAAATGTTCGTCGCCTATTTATGCTTATTTTAATTTTTAGTGATACATAATTAATAAACAAACTGAACCATAAAAGTTATAATTGATAAAAAATATAAATAAAACAATAAAATATAAAAAGGGGCTGCCGGGACTCGAACCCGGTTCAGCCGGGTTGTAACTTCAAAGATTTAACACTCACACGCATAACCACTCCGCCACTTGTTTGTTTTCTGTCAACTCTAGGAAACAAATGAGTCTTATATACAAACCTAGATGAACCGGTTGCGCCAACTGAAAAACCGAAATCGGCTATTCAACCGTCTAAACGTTTAAATAATCGCGAATTCAAGTTTATAACCGATGCACCGACGATTCTAATCAATTCAGACATGAATTGACTTCAATTCTGAGGATGATGAGTTTTATAACCGAAACTATTCAATAGTCCGAATTACTGTAATCAAAGAGCTTCTCGCGACTCAGAAACATTCCACAAACCTCTAGTTACATTTCCGCACACTTTACAGTCCACCGGAGAAGTTTATTCTACTCGCCGGAAAATTCTGCAAGTTCGCCGGAAAACCGTATTTTTCCTCAAATCGGTAAGTCCTTCAATACCGTCGTAGTCTAACAATTGTTAAGCTATTTCTAACTCAAACCTTTCACTTGAAATCGAATTCAGACGCTACTATCGGATAATACCAGTTCGCCGGAAAAGTTCTGGAAATCTCTATTTTCATCAGTGAATCGGTAAGGACATTCAAACACTCCGTTAACGTTTGTTAATCACTTCAATTCCATGATTAGCTAATCAAAACGGATAATTGTCTTGTTCAGTTGAAGTGCACAAAAACAGAGACCGACACCTTGCTGGAATTCTGGAATAAACCGTTCATCGGTATGTTTACTTCTAATTATCGTTTCTGCCATTTCATATTAGTTTGTACAATGTTTATCAATCGAACTAAACAAGATATAACGGCGTAATCTACTGCCTGTAAAAACGAACGAAGAAGATGAACTGTGATAACATTATAAGAATAATTAAAATTGTTATTTTGAACGGGTTAGACACACAGTCCAGCGGTGGACTGTGTGAAAACAAAAACACGCATACGTCCCGAGTTCGATCCCTGATACACGCACCCTCTATGTAATAAAATGCCTTTTTGATTAAAACTGAACCGGGTTAACTCCGTTAGTTGTTAAGTATAATAAAATTTGTATATTAACCAAGTTAGACACACAGTCCAGCGGTGGACTGTGTGTAACGTTAAAGCACAGGTCCCGGGTTCGAGACCTGTTAGTGGCACCGGTTCGACGAATTAAAATGTTTTGAAATTAAAAGAATTTTGGATAAATTGAATTAATATATAAGTATAATTAAAAACAGAATTATTTCGGGTTAGACACGTAGCTCAGTTGGTAGAGCTGCATGCACGCGTACGGGAGGTCTCGGGTTCGAGCCTCATCCAGCGCAATACAATTACACAATAAATCGGTCAACAAGTCAAACGGTCAACGGTCGCAAAAGGTCAACATATTTTTATATTTTTATTTATTTAATTTAATTTAAAAATCAATTAAAAATACTTAAAAATAATGTTTTTAAAGATAGGAAATAGCCTTGAACTCACAAAAATATATCTAAAAATCTTATTAAATTTATTAATAAAATCCACTCATTTACTATATTTTCCGTTATTATTTAGGTTAGTTAATTCTCGTTGTCCCGCTCTTCCAACTCGTGCGCATCTCACCATCTCAAATCAAACGCACCCAATGTGAGTGAATCTTTACAAATTCCCCGTTTTAATCACGTTTTGGGGTGTATCATGTGTCTTGCTATATATTATATTTAAATCATTGTGCATACAACATATCATGAACAAATGTGTATTCAGTTTGTTTCAACTGTTTGTGTGGTTATTGTTAGATTCAATTTATTATTTTCAGTACATGCAATTTCATAGGCCGCCGCTCCCTATTACATTATGAGCGTTGAGCATGTTCCCCATTACATTATGAGCGTGAACCTGGCGTGCCCACATACGATCGGCTCCATTTGATTGAGCCTTGATCGCACAGACATTTATCATTTTCAGTACATGCAATACGATCGGCTCCGTTTGATTGAGCCTTGATCGCACAGTTTCAATCATGTTATTTATTGTATGATGTTGGTATGTTAATGTATGCTATCATATGTTATTGTATGTTATAGTTGTGATTGCAATTGCTACTGCTTGATTATTTACATTTGCTCATTCATGATTATGCACAATTTTTCATTGATAAACTAACAAGAAAATCAATAATAAATGTTTATCTAACAAGGTTCACTCGCCAACTTATGTTGACCCAAAAACCCCCATTTTTACACATGATACAGGTGAACCAGCTGCAGCAAGAAACACTTAGGATTGGACTAGAAGAATAAAATGATTTAGAGTTTGGAATTGTTTTGTTTGGTTTATTTTCTTTGTATTGTATGGACATGTTTGGATATTTGGGAATGTAATTTTGACTTTAATAAATATGAAACATATTAGTAAATATCATGAGCTTTGGTGATAACCCAATTATGCCCCGACTCTTATTCCGCTGCGGGTCGGGGTGTGACAGATTGGTATCAGAGCCATGACTATAGGGATATAGGATAGGTTATTAGACCCTTAGAGCCTATACTATAGTTGATTAGAAATTTTTAAGATTTTTGTGTGTTACATGCCAAATTTCATGATGTTTATATGTTTTATGTTAAATGTTACATTCAATGTTATGCAAGCATGTTCATAAGTATATATTATCATATAATGCCTATCATGAATCATATTCTCATAACATATCACATCCATGAAAGCACACACCACATCATGATTTCTTTTACAATGATTTTTGGGTTTTCAAATCTCATCAAAGTGAGTTCTCATGACGGGCATGTAGTAACTGGAAGGGTACCAGTACCGGTAGTCGGAACGTCCTGTCTAGGGTGGCATTCGTATAAATCCAAAATAAAGGACCAGTTTGCCTACCTGGGGACTAACGATGAGAGTACGAAGTATCTATTAGGCCAAAGCATGCTATACCAAACGTCGTGTGAGCTAACCCCACTTTGAGTTGTCATTGTGTCTACACCTGGACACATTCCGACCATACATCTCGTAAACATATTTTGTGGTTTGCATTCGGGTGATGCGAGTGTTAAATCGGCAATACTATGTGAATCCTACCAAGCCAATAGTCATGGGGGCCCACATGACTATACAGGTGAAGGTATGGGGGACATTTGAGGCCCAACATGAGCAAACCCAAGACATCCTATGGATGTAGTTGCATTATTGATATTTATGTTATTTTCATTTTTCTTAAAGACACATGACACCTAAAAGGACTCCATAAACTCACAATCTTCTTATGTATGTTCCTGTAGATGTCGTCCAGACAACAACGAGGGGGTAAAAGATCAGGAAGGTCTCAGGAACTCTTGGCCACACAAATCGCGAAACAAATGGCCACGATACTGCCTGATATTGTGGTCCAAGTACAACAAGCTCTCGCCACAAATCCCACTAATCCTCCCCAACAGAATGACCAGAACATCGGCAACCCTCCTACCAGCAAGTGCTCATACAAACATTTCAAATCTTGTGATCCTCCTAAATTTGAAGGGACCGAAGGTGTCACTGCTCTCCTCCATTGGTTTGAGGAAATGGAAAACACTTTCCTCAACTGCGATTGTCCTGAGGATCGCAAGGTTCGATACGCCACCGGGAGACTATTTGGGGTAGCTCTCACTTGGTGGAATACTGAAAAAGGGAAGAGGGGAATTGATGATGCAATGGCCTTAACTTGGGAGGAGTTAAGGGAAATCATGACTAGGTGTTTCTGTCCTAGGAGTGAAATTAAAAAGTTGGAGGACGAATTTCATTCTTTAAAGCAGAAGGAGGGAGATCACACCACCTATAACAAGAGGTTCTTAGAGTTGAACCAAATGGTTCCAAATTTGTTTACCCCAACTTATCGTTTGATCGAGCATTATATTCGAGGACTTCCCTCGAAAATTCAAGATTCAGTTCTCAGCATTTCACTGGTAACACTTGAAGCTGCTATGGAGCTAGCGACTGAACTTACCGTGAATCGAATTCGCAACGGGAAGTTTAAAGAAGAGAAAAAGAAAGCCCCTGTTGAGGGTCAAACTTCAAACCATTCCATCTCCTCCTCTAAGTTTGTTAACAAGAGGAAGCGCAACACCATAAACTTCGCTGTTACACAAACCAACTCCCCTATTCCTGCTGCACCCATTATCCAAGTCACTCCTTCACCTGCATCATACAAAAGACCATACTCTGGCCCGTTACCAAAATGCAACCGTTGCCAATATCACCATTCTCCTGATTATCCTTGCCAACATTGCACCAGCTGTGGTCGCGCAGGTCATACTGTTCAAACCTGCCGCATGCCTCAGCGAACGAACCGCCACCAGCCTTCAACCCAAATCCACCAACAAATAATGGGTCAAGCCCAACAACCTCTACTATTACCACCCACTCAACATTTAGCCCAAACATATTACCAACCCAATTATCCTATGGGTCAACCTATGCGGGCTTGCTACAACTGCGGAGACCCAACCATTTCAGAAACACTTGTCCAAGGTTGGTAAACATTATTCATGCTCAGGCCCAAGCCAACCCGGTGAATCAAGCGAACCAAGCTCCTCCACCTGCAAGAGGAAGAGCTTTCAATATCAACGCTAATCAGGCTAGAGCTGACGGCAATGTGGTTAACGGTACGTTCCTTATAAATGGTAGATATGCATCTATGTTATTTGATACTGGTGCGGATAGAAGTTTTGTGTCCTTAGAATTTGAACCTATCTTAAACCAAAATCAGGATAAGCTCATGGAATCCATAACGGTAGAAGTTGCTGACGGGAAACCAGTTTCATTAAACTCTATTATACGCAACTGTACACTCACCTTAAACGACCACGATTTCTCAGTCGGCCTTATTCCTATGAAGCTGGGAAGTTTTGATATCATAACTGGTATGGACTGGCTCAGTCAACATCAGGCAGAAGTTGTATGTCGCGAAAAATTTATACGTATTCCTCTTTCAAACGGTCAGACTCTTCGAATCTTTGGAGAAACCTCGTCGAAGGGGCTCAGCTTAATGTCTTGTCTTCAAGCCCAAAAATATCTTCGCAAAAATTATGTCGCGTTTTTAGCTCATATCATCAACAAGGGAACCATGGAGAAGAAACTTGAAGACATCCCAGTAGTAAAAGATTTCACGCAAGTTTTTCCGGATGACATTTCAGGACTTCCTCCAGTTAGAGAAGTCGAATTCCGTATTGATCTTATACCTGGTGCTACACCAGTTGCAAAGTCTCCTTATAGGTTAGCCCCCTCTGAAATGCAAGAGCTAGCCAGTCAACTGCAAGAGTTGACTGACAAGGGATTCATACGTCCTAGCTCCTCGCCTTGGGGTGCACCTGTCCTTTTTGTAAAGAAGAAAGATGGATCGTTTCGTATGTGCATCGACTACAGAGAGCTCAACAAATTAACAATCAAGAACGCTATCCTTTACCTCGCATTGATGATCTTCTTGACCAACTTCAAGGTGCCAGCTACTTTTCCAAAATCGACCTTCGATCTGATTATCATCAACTTAGGGTGCATGAAGAGGACGTCCCAAAGACCGCATTTCGAACTCGTTTGGCCATTATGAATTCATGGTTATGCCATTTGGTTTAACCAACGCTCCAGCAGTCTTCATGGACCTAATGAACAGATTTTGCAAACCTTATCTTGATCAATTTGTTATAGTCTTCATCGACGACATTCTTATTTATTCAAAATCTAAAACTGATCATGAGCGTCATCTTCGACTCATCCTTACACTTCTAGAGAATGAAAAACTTTACGCCAAATTCTCCAAATGCGAATTCTGGTTAAAAGAGGTGCAATTCCTCGGACATGTAGTCAATGACAAGGGAATACATGTCGACCCTTCAAAGATCAAAGCGGTACACGAATGGCAAGCGCCACGTACACCAACTGAAGTAAGATCTTTTCTTGGTTTGGCTGGTTACTATCGTCGATTCATTTCAAACTTCTCACGCATTGCTGTACCACTCACGGCTTTAACTCATAAGGGAAAACCTTTCATATGGGGACCCAAGCAAGAAGAAGCCTTCCAAACCCTTAAAAAAAACTCTGTGATGCACCAATCCTCACTCTTCCTGAATATTTCGTGGTCTATTGCGACGCGTCAGGGCAAGGATTAGGCTGCATTCTAATGCAAAGAGGAAAAGTTATAGCTTATGCCTCGAGACAACTCAAGACGCATGAGAAGAACTACACCACCCATGATCTAGAACTTGGAGCCGTTGTGTTCGCTCTTAAGATATGGAGACATTATCTCTATGGTACTAAGTGTGAAATATACACTGACCACAAGAGTCTTCAACATATCTTCAATCAAAAGGAGTTAAACATGAGGCAACGAAGATGGGTCGAACTTCTAAATGACTACGACTGTGAAATTCGATACCACCCTGGCAAAGCAAATGTGGTGGCCGATGCACTTAGTCGAAAGGGTTATGCGAACTCCATTCGTCTTCTATGTTCGCAAATCATAACTGACATTAAAGATCAAATTCGAGAAGCCCAACATGTTTCAGTAATGGAAGATGATGTACGAAAGGAGATGTCCTGTGGAGCTGAACTTAAAATTGAAACTAAATCTGACGGTATTCTGTACTATCTAGATCGTATATGGATTCCTAACCACAACAATCTTCGTGAAATTCTTATGAAGGAAGCTCACAAAACGCAATACTCTATACACCCAGGAGCCGATAAGATGTATCAAGACCTACGATATACCTATTGGTGGCCTGGAATGAAAAAGGATATTGCTGTTTTTGTTGCTAAGTGCCTTACATGTTCCAAGGTGAAAGCTGAACACCAAAGACCCTCAGGACTTCTGGTCCAACCTGAAATACCTGTATGGAAGTGGGAAAATATAACCATGGACTTCATTACCGGGTTACCTCGCACTTCTGGTGGGTATGACACTATATGGGTAATAATTGACCGACTTACAAAATCAGCTCACTTTATTCCTATCCGCGAGGATTTCAAGAATGAAAAGCTTGCTCGTATTTATATCAGCGAAATCGTAAGCCGACATGGTGTACCATTAAGCATTATTTCAGATCGTGATGGTCGTTTCACTTCACGAACATGGCAAGCAGTACAAGCCGCTTTGGGTACGCGATTAGATCTCAGTACCGCTTATCATCCTCAAACTGATGGACAATCTGAACGCACCATTCAAACTCTTGAAGATATGCTTCGAGCATGTGTCATAGACTTCAAGGGAAATTGGGACGCTCATCTACCATTAGTCGAATTTTCGTACAACAACAAGCATCGGCATGGCACCTTTTGAAGCCTTATATGGTCGTAAGTGCCGATCTCCAGTATGTTGGCACGAAATTGGGGAAACTCAAATCACTGGTCCGGAATTGATTCAAGAAACCACAGACAAGATCCATCAAATTCGAAACAATCTTCTAGCGGCCCAAAGTCGTCAAAAGAGTTATGCAGAAAAACGACGGAAGCCTTTAGAGTTTAACATTGGTGATCATGTACTTCTAAAAGTATCACCGTGGAAGGGAGTAGTTCGTTTTGGTCAAAAAGGCAAGCTAGCACCACGCTACGTAGGACCTTTCAAGATACTCGAAAGAGTAGGACCTGTAGCATACAAGCTTGATCTACCAGAAGAACTCAACAGGATTCATCCCACATTCCACGTATCAAACTTAAAGAAGTGCCTCGCTGATGAAAACCTCCACATTCCTCTGGAAGATATTCAGATTGATGAATCTATGCATTTTATTGAAAGACCAGTAGAGATCATGGACTTCGGGGAGAAACGTCTACGATGGAGTCGCATTCCAATTGTTAGGGTACGTTGGGAGTCGAAACGGGGACCTGAGTTTATTTGGGAACGTGAAGACTCAATGCGTGAAAAATACCCGCATCTTTTTCCTACTACTTCTATTACTTAAGTTTCGGGACGAAATTCCTAAAAGTAGGGGATACTGTAACATTTGTCAAAAACGGGTTTTACCAAACCCGCTCCATTTTGTAATCGAATATCAAGTTATAAATGTTCGTCGCCTATTTATGCTTATTTTATTTTTTAGTGATACATAATTAATAAATAAACTAAACCATAAAAGTTATAATTGATAAAAAATATAAATAAAACAATAAAAAATAAAAAGGGGCTGCCGGGACTCGAACCCGGGTCAGCCGGGTTGTAACTTCAAAGACTTAACACTCACACGCATAACCACTCCGCCACTTGTTTGTTTTCTGTCAACTCTAGGAAACAAATGAGTCTTATATACAAACCTAGATGAACCGGTTGCGCCAACTGAAAAACCGAAATCAGCTATTCAACCGTCTAAACGTTTAAATAATCGCGAATTCAGGTTTATAACCGATGCACCGACGAGTCTAATCAATTCAGACATGAATTGACTTCAATTCTGAGGATGATGAGTTTGATAACCGAAACTATTCAATAGTCCGAATTACTGTAATCAAAGAGCTTCTCGCGACTCAGAAACATTCCACAAACCTCTAGTTACATTTCCGCACACTTTACAGTCCACCGGAGAAGTTTATTCTACTCGCCGGAAAATTCTGCAAGTTCGCCGAAAAACCGTATTTTTCCTCAAATAGGTAAGTCCTTCAATACCGTCGTAGTCTAACAATTGTTAAGCTATTTCTAACTCAAACCTTTCACTTGAAATCGAATTCAGACGCTACTATCGGATAATACCAGTTCGCCGGAAAAGTTCTGGAAATCTCTATTTTCATCTGTGAATCGGTAAGGACATTCAAACATTCTGTTAACGTTTGTTAATCACTTCAATTCCACGATTAGCTAATCAAAACGGATAATTGTCTTGTTCAGTTGAAGTGCACAAAAACAGAGACTGACACCTTGCCGGAATTCCGGAATAAACCGTTCATCGGTATGTTTACTTCTAATTATCGTTTCTGCCATTTCATATTAGTTTGTACAATGTTTATCATTCGAACTAAACAAGATATAACGGCGTAATCTTCTGCCTGTAAAAACGAACGAAGAAGATGAACTGTGATAACATTATAAGAATAATTAAAATTGTTCTTTTGAACGGGTTAGACACACAGTCCAGCGGTGGACTGTGTGCGAACAAAAACACGCATACGTCCCGAGTTCGATCCCTGATACACGCACCCTCTATGTAATAAAATGCCTTTTTGATTAAAACTGAACCGGGTTAACTCCGTTAGTTGTTAAGTATAATAAAATTTGTATATTAACCAAGTTAGACACACAGTCCAGCGGTGGACTGTGTGTAACGTTAAAGCACAGGTCCCGGGTTCGAGACCTGTTAGTGGCACCGGTTCGATGAATTAAAATGTTTTTGAAATTAAAAGAATTTTGGATAAATTGAATTAATATATAAGTATAATTAAAAACAGAATTATTTCGGATTAGACACGTAGCTCAGTTGGTAGAGCCGCGTGCACGCGTACGGGAGGTCTCGGGTTCGAGCCTCACCCAGCGCAATACAATTACACAATAAATCGGTCAACAAGTCAAACGGTCAACGGTCAACGGTCGCAAAAGGTCAACATATTTTTATATTTTTATTTATTTAATTTAATTTAAAAATCAATTAAAAATACTTAAAAATAATGTTTTTAAAGATAGGAAATAGCCTTAAACTCACAAAAATATATCTAAAAAACTTATTAAAATTATTAATAAAATCCACTCATTTACTATATTTTCGTTATTATTTAGGTTAGTTAATTCTCGTTGTCCGGCTTTTCCAACTCGTGCGCATCTCACCATCTCAAATCAAACGCATCCAATGTGAGTGAATCTTTACAAATTCCCCGTTTTAATCACGTTTTGGGGTGTATCATGTGTCTTGCTATATATTATATTTAAATCATTGTGCATACAACATATCATGAACAAATGTGTATTTAGTTTGTTTCAACTGTTTGTGTGGTTATTGTTAGATTCAATTTATTATTTTCAGTACATGCAATTTCATAGGCCGCCGCTCCCCATTACATTATGAGCGTTGAGCATGTTCCCCATTACATTATGAGCGTGAACCTGGCATGCCCACATACGATCGGCTCCATTTGATTGAGCCTTGATCGCACAGACATTTATCATTTTCAGTACATGCAATACGATCGGCTCCGTTGGATTGAGCCTTGATCGCACAGTTTCATTCATGTTATTTATTGTATGATGTTGGTATGTTAATGTATGCTATCATATGTTACTGTAAGTTATAGTTGTGATTGCAATTGCTACTGCTTGATTATTTACATTTGCTCATTCATGATTATGCACAATTTTTCATTGATAAACTAACAAGAAAATCAATAATAAATGTTTATCTAACAAGGTTCACTCGCCAACTTATGTTGACCCAAAAACCCCCATTTTTACACATGATATAGGTGAACCAGCTGCAGCAAGAAACACTTAGGATTGGACTAGAAGAATAAAATGATTTAGAGTTTGGAATTGTTTTGTTTGGTCAAGTATGCCCCGACTCTTATTCCGCTGCGGGTCGGGGTGTGACAAGTATGCCCTCTCCAATTATTCTTCCTCCTTGAGTACCCGCAAACCCTACATAGTCTCCACGTATTGATTTTACATCGTAAAGAAAGGCTAGCATTCCTGACATATGTCGAGAAGCTCTATTATCCATTATCCATTTAGAAATGATTGACTTCGGGAGCCCCTACACATGTAAATAAGCAGTTACTTAAATAGTGAAACCCAACCTTCTCGGTCTTGGGTGGGTTTGGAATATCAAACTTTGGTCCACTACCAATTTCATTTTTGACTTCAACATCCTGTCCAACCTTTGACTCAGTTTTAACTTCTGATTTTGTTGGAACAGGTGTTGTTTTCCCTTCTGTAGAAGATGGTTTAGATTTAACCACCCATGTTTGTGTTTTCAAAAATGCTTTTTTGGTGTAGAATTTTGAATCCTTTTGTTTGTTCTTAGTTGATGATTCACCAACTTCAAATTTTGAATCATTGAAAATTGTTGGTTTCACATCTTTGTTGGATTCACTATTTCTTTTTAAAATCTGTGTAGGTACAAACTCAGGGTTTTTTGTTTCACATCTTATGTAGACTTTATAAGAAGGTTTTGGGTTATTTTGAGGACATCGTCGTGCATTGTGCCCAACTTTGTGGCATTTGTAGCATGTCTTGTTATCACTTTCATCAAATGAACCCAAAGCCGGTTCACCGCATTTCTTTTCTACATAAAATTCATCATTTGATTGTTCCTTAGTCAAATTTCTTTCTCATTAACAGTGCTTGTTCCGAAAACAAATTCAATTTTCTTTTTGTAATATGGTTTTCGAAACCTTTTGTTATTTTTCTTCTTGTCAAAACCCAAACCAATCCTTTTGTTTTTAGGATAATCCCTTCCCTTTTGATGGTAATTATTAAAGACTTTCTTTGGTTTTGAATAGTAAGCTGAATTTTGCATTTCAGGATTAGAAAGACTAACTTCGACCAACTTGAAAATTTTATTAACTCTATCAAAATTCATGTTCGGAATCAGAAATTCCTCATCTGGATATAATTTGTCTGATCCATTTTGTAAATTATACTCATTTATCGACTCTTTCACTTCATGACTATCCTCAGGAACTACCTCTTGTAACTGAGCCATCATGGCTTTGTCAGCTATTTCCTTCAAATTTTTACCATTCATCTCCTTTTTACATCAATAATTTCTTCAACTCGCTTCTTTGATTCTTCTGTCTTTGAGTGCGCAGTGGTATTGGATTGAAACCTGCAAAAGAATTATAAACATCAGGAGGAATCATAGATTTAAAAGCATGATGAAATATGTCTTCCTCAGCACAACGTTCATAGTAAATTCCTTCAGCAAGCTCCTCAACGCTATTATCAGGCATTTCATCAAACACAACTTCACATTCTAGTAACACCTTGTAAAATCATGTCTAATAATATAGTGACATGTGTAATTACCTTTATATTAAGTCTAATAAGGACTAAAGGTGTCAACATTCTCAAACTAAGCCTCTGAGTGACCCTTTACGAAGTCTTAACTCCCATATGAGCCACTTAATGGATGAGAGGGATTATTTGTGTAAATATGTAAAAGTTGGACGTTGGAGGGGTTAAAGTGTCAATATGCTAATTTATACCTCTGAGTGACCTTTTAACGAACCGAGGGCTTGACAATGTCTGAGCATACTCCCGGGTACGCCAAATATTAGCTACGGAGGGCTAATTATGCTATTAAAGGTGTTTTAGAAGTTTAATAAGTTGAGGGGCTAAATGTGGAAAATTTTGAAAGATTCTATAGGCCGCTCGTTATGATTAAGCCTATAAAGATTAACGCCAAGAGCATTGAGATCAGAAATAGATTGAATGAGAAGCTATTAGATACACAAAAGCAAGCCCTATTAGAGTCTAATATCTCTAATTAAGGATTAGGTGGAACTGTTGATCAGTTAGTGTCTGGAAAAAGATGGAATCCTTAGATTTAAAGCGGAATCTGGGTTCCAATCTTTGGAGAACTTAGAGATCTAATCCTCCAAGAAGCGCATAGTTCACGCAGGTGGTGACAAGATGTATCAAGATTTGAAAAAGAATTATTGGTGGATGGGTTTGAAGAAATCCATAGCCACTTATGTAGCTAAGTGTCTGACGTGTTCGCAAGTTAAAGCCTAACATCAGAAACCGTCAGGACTTCTACAACAACTTGAGATTCCCACTTGGAAATAGGAAATGGTAACTATAGATTTAATTACCAAGTTACCTAACAACAAACGTGGTAATGACACGATTTGGGTCATTGTGGATAGGCTGACCAAGTCAGCATATTTCTTGCCAATTAAAGAGACTTATAATTATGATAAGTTGGCCAAGCTATATGTGGACAAGTTGTATCCCAACATGGTGTGCCAGTATCTATTGTATCCGATAGAGATACTAGATATACATCTCACTTTTGGAAAAGTTTCCAACAATCTTTAGGCACAACATTAAATTTTAGCATGACTTACCACCCACAAACTGATGGATAGTGTGAGCGTACTATTCAGACTTTGTAAGACATGCTTAGAGCATGTGTGATTGATTTAGGTGGAAGTTGGGATGACTACTTACCCCTAATAGAATTCTCCTATAATAATAGTTATCATACAAGCATCAAGGCTGCTCCTTTTGAAGCCTTGTATGGGAGAAAATGTAAAACGCCTGTTTGTTGGGCTGAAGTTAGGGAAGCCCAACTGTCTGGACCTGAGATTGTCCTAGAGACCACGGATAAGATAATACAAATCCGTGATCGTCTCAAAGCTGCCCGAGATAGACAGAAAAGTTATGTAGACAAGAGGCGAAAACCTGTTAACTTCCAAATAGGGGACAAAGTCATGCTAAAGTATCACCTTGGAAAGGTGTAATGTGATTTGGAAAGAAAGGAAGTTAAGCCCAATGTATGTTAGACCATTCAAGATAATCAAATGTGTCACGCGTTGTAGCTTATAAGCTTAAGCTGCCAGAGGAGCTTAATGGAATTCATGATATATTCCATATCTGTAATCTTAAGAAATGTCTAGCCGATGAATCGCTAGCAATGGCACATCATGATGTGCAAATTGATGAAAACCTGTGATTCGTTGAGAAACCGATTTCAATAAAGGATCTACAGGTTAAGAAGCTCCAAAAGAAAAAGATACCTATTGTAAGGGTTTAGCGGGATGCCCTTCGAGGCCCCGAGTATACATGGGAGGTTGAGTCCACTATGCGACAAAAGTGTCATTACTTTTATATTAAGTCTAATAAGGATTAATAAGGACTAAAGGTGTCAACATACTCAAACTAAGCCTCTGATGACCCTTTAAGAAGTCTTAACTCTCATATGAGCCACTTATTGGACGAGAGGGATTATTTTTGTAAATATGTAAAAGTTGGCCCCTCCAGGGGTTAAAAGTGTCAACATGTTAATTTATACCTCTGAGTGACCTTTTAACGAATCGAGAGCTTGACAATGTCCGGGCATACTCCCGGGTACGCCAAATATTAACTACGGAGGGCTAATTATGCTATTAAAGGTGTTTTAGAAGTTTAATAAGTTGAGGGGCTAAATGTGGCAAATTTTGAAAGAATCTATAGGCCGCTCGCGGGCCGCGAGAAAGGCCTGGTCTCTCGCGGGCCGCCAGAGGACCTCTCCTGTAGAAAGTTTTGCTTGGCAGCCACACAAGCTGTCAAAACCTATTTAGTTTGAAACCATGGGTTTCCAAACTGCTATGCCACGTTTTAGGACACTTGTAAACACCCTCTAACACCTTCTAACACCTGGCATCACCTCCTTCAAGCTCTCCAACTATATATAGGAGCATTGGTTCCTCACTTGAACTTGCACCTTCTCATAATTCACTTTATCTCCCTCCTCTGGAAGTTCCTAACTGAAAGGAGCATCCAACTTTGTTCTATTTCATCCAAGGATCACTTGTAAGTGTTCATTTCTCTTGCATTTTCGTTTATAGGCTTTTTATAGCCAAAAGTCAAGCGCTTACGGAAAACGTTTGACTTCCGGCTAAGACCATTATGGTCCAGCCATTGTTTATAATGAACATGGCTAAGTGATCGTAATAAGGTAGGTGTTAATCCCTATAAAGGGAACCTCATAAAGATCACGTTTACTAGACCAATTGACGGGTCAAAGTTTTATTATTAAAAAGTCAAACAGGCCAAATTTTGAAAAAAGAATAATCTAAGTTTACATATGTTATAAAAACTGTTTTAACAATTAAAAAAGTTGGTAATAATTATTAGAACACGTGAGAACATGTTCGACTCGTCAATTTCAGTTCTAGGGTCGGTTCGCAACCGAAAGTCGCAAAGTTTGACTTCTGCTTTGACTTTCGATTCTGAACCGATTTAGATTAATTAGCTACTGATCTAAGGTTGCATTATGATCGTAATATAATCTAACATAACCCTCTGAGGTTATATTACATGATCATAATCATAATCCAAGTTTATGCACAAGTTCCGTTAAATGTCAAACTTTGACTAAAAATGCCCTTTTACATAAAACAAGGTTTTAATCAACAACGAACTTGCAAATAGATCACCTACTGATATGTTAATGTAATTAACATATTTTGATGTTAATATTCTGATCATAAAACTAAATTTAATATAATATCGTAAACTATACTTTATAAAAAGACCAAAATGCCCTTTCGGTGCATAGTATGGTCTTAAACCACAAACCACACTTATGTGTGACTTCTTACTGATAATATACCATAAATTAAATATTTTTCCAAAATTATTATGATCATAACATCAAAATATATTCAGATTCCTTTTATACGATATATATAATTACCAAAACGCCCTTATGAGGCATAATTTCATTCTAAAACCTTAACGGGCATGTAAGTTGATATCCTACTTATATTACAACTTAAAAGTATAATGACATATAGAACTTTTTAATGACTCATCCGGTTACCCGATATCGCTTATATGCGTACAGTTAAATATATGTAACAAGTTTACGAAAATTAACCGAAACGGGTTTAATCTTATCATTTTAATCTCAAATTCCAGAATGTTAATTGTTTACCCATGACATACAAGTCCTAAGTACTTGTTGGGCTAAACTACATTCTATCCGGTAATTGCTAAATCTAGTGTATTGTACCGTTTGATCCTTTAAGCTAGTCGGTCTAAGTCTATGACTTAAATTAGACCGTTTGCATTCTAATTGGTTAGCTTATGCCATATTCTAGACTAAAACCTACCGGTAAATGCTATATGCACTTATCTAATTGATTAAACGGCTGAGTTAATGTAAACATGCATTAAATCAAGTGCTAGCTCAGGTAAATAC
Organism: Scalesia atractyloides; assembly: GCA_947069175.1. Taxonomy (NCBI): domain Eukaryota; kingdom Viridiplantae; phylum Streptophyta; class Magnoliopsida; order Asterales; family Asteraceae; genus Scalesia; species Scalesia atractyloides. Next base: position 39,168,548 of record CAMTDV010000001.1, read on the forward strand.
TCTTGACTTATTTTCCCTATACGGGTTTGGATTACGGTAAATTATTACCGCTTGGTCATAAATGGGATCAATCGAATGCCGGATTGTGGCTAGTAAATCCGCATATTCCGTTTTGATCAGTTTTGTTTGATAACATAAACATTGGGGGTTAACGACTGTGTCCTGGATATCCTCGGCTCATTTAAGTTACTAATGGCCACGACCAAAGCACAGGGTGTAGGCGTACACCCGACAGATGCGAATGCTAAAATTGTTTTTTACCCACAAGTTGGGGATAACTCCTTCGTGGGTTCATAAGTGGTGTGTCAGTTAATCATGTCTCGATCTCTGTACTTGGCCCCATATGTATTAACAAACATGTGAATCTATTAACAAGGTTATAACCATGGCTTTGTCAGCTATTTCCTTCAAATTTTCACCGTTCATCTCCTTTATGACATCAATATTTTCTTCAACTCCCTTCTTTGATTCTTCTGTCTTTGAGTGCGCAATGGTATTGGATTGAAACCTGCAAAAGAATTATAAATATCAGGAGGAATCATAGATTTAAAAGCATGATGAAATATATCTTCCTCAGCACAACGTTCATAATAAATTCCATCAGCAAGCTCCTCAACGCTATTATCAGGCATTTCATCAAACACAACTTCACATTCTAGTAACACCTTGTAAAATCATGTCTAATAATATAGTGACATGTGTAATTACCTTTATATTAAGTCTAATAAGGACTAAAGGTGTCAACATGCTCAAACTAAGCCTCTGAGTGACCCTTTACGAAGTCTTAACTCTCATATGAGCCACTTAATGGATGAGAGGGATTATTTGTGTAAATATGTAAAAGTTGGACGTTGGAGGGTTAAAGTGTCAATATGCTAATTTCTGAGTGACCTTTTAATGAACCGAGGGCTTGACAATGTCCGAGCGTACTCCCGGGTACGCCAAATATTAGCTACGGAGGGCTAATTATGCTATTAAAGGTGTTTTAGAAGTTTAATAAGTTGAGGGGCTAAATGTGGCAAATTTTGAAAGATTCTATAGGCCGCTCGCGGGCCCCAGAGGACCCTTGCTACAGAAAGTTTTGCTTGGCAGCCACACAAGCTGCTAAAACCCATTTAATTCGAAACCATGGGTTTCCAAACTGTTATGCCACGTTTTAGGACACTTGTAGACACCCTCTAACACCTGCTAACACCTGGCATCACCTCCTTCAAGCTCTCCAACTATAAATATGAGCATTGGTTCTTTACTTGAACTTGCACCTTCTCATAAATCACTCTATCTCACTCCTATGGAAGTTCCTAACTGAAAGGAGCATCTAACTTAGTTCTATTTCATCCAAGGATCACTTGTAAGTGTTCATGTCTCTTGCATTTTTGTTTATAGGCTTTTTATAGCCAAAAGTCAAGCGTTTACGGAAAACGCTTTGACTTCCGGCTAAGACCATTATGGTCCAGCCATTGTTCATAACGAACATGGCTAAGTGATCGTAATAAGGTAGGTGTGACGGGTCAAAGTTTTATTATTAAAAAGTCAAATAGGCCAGATTTTGAAAATATTATAATATGAGTTTATACATGTAATAAAACATGTTTTAACACTTAAACAAGTTGGTAATAATTATTAGAACATGTTCAACTCATCAATTTCAGTTCTAGGGTTGGTTCGCAACCGAAAGTCGCAAAGTTTGACTTCTCCTTTGACTTTCAATTCTGACCCGATTTAGATTAGTTAGCTACTGATCTAAGTTAGCATTATGATCGTAATATAATGTAGCATAATCCTCTGAGGTTATATTACATGATCATAATCATAATCCGAGTTTATGCACAAGTTCCGTTAAATGTCAAACTTTGACTAAAAATGCCCTTTTACATTAAACACGGTTTTAATCAACAACGAACTTGCAAATAAATTACCTACTGAGATCTAGTAAAAATTCTTGAAAATTTCTCTAAGTATAATTGTTCATCCTTACAAATTAGTGGCACGTACGAATGATGTTTTGATTTAGATCATAATGTCTTGTCATAATATCTGACTCGTACGAATGAATGGGTTACACGAGTGACTCTGAAAGTTGAAATTTTTTAAAGACTTTCTAACGGTTTGAAATGTCTATGCGTGCAGGTCAAGAAATCTTCTTTTTCACCGTTCCATAATGTGTGTCGTCTTCTAGATGATTTTATTCCAGAATTCGCCGTTTACAATGAAGTCTTCGATTTTTTTAGGCAAAATTCCGATTACGAAGGCTCTTACAGATCGTCATGTAGCTTATCGCTCACATATTGAGTATATCTGGAATACAGCAGAATATGATGCAGAGGAGAATGCGATTGTTTGGGCTGTAAAGATTAAAGATGAAGATATTCAGGTTAAGATCACCGAAGACTTAATCAGAAAAGTGGTGGAATTCAACGACCACGAAGATGATCCTACAGGATTTTCTGAGTATATGGTGAAGGGATGTTTTTATCGTATGGGTTATGCCGGGTTCGTAAATGCTGGTCCATTTAAGAAGGCTAACCTAAGAGCGCCTTTAAGATACCTCGTTCATTGTGTCATACATGCACTTAGTCACCGGAAAGGAGGTTTTGATGACTTAGTTGATTACCAGATGTGATGATCACCGCACTCTTTCTGAACCTACTGTACAACTTTTCAAGGGTGATATTTTCTCAGATGGTTCAGAATACACAGCGAGAGAAGTTTGCAGTACCCACGGTTTATTCAAATGCTGCTAGAGCATTTGCATCCCAATCTGAAGAAAAAGAAGGACGATGGGCTGAAATTGGAACATATGGATGTCTCAACACTAAAGAAAATGAATTTACATCTCAAGACATTTCCTAATGCAAAGCCAGTGTTTGGCGCAATTACTGACAAAGATTATATCGCTCCAGCACTAGGAAAATGGAGAAAAGAAGATAATGGTGACGAGAACGAAGAGCTTATAGTGCTTGATGGTTTTATTGCGAAGCAAAGCGCTTGGTTTCTAAAAGAAGGGGGTAAGGGAACCAAGAGAAAGCCAACGCCAACATCTTCCTCTTCTACCCTCAGAAGAAACAGAAAGCATCAGAAAGATCGAGAGTAATTGATGAATCAGAGCCAGAGGAGAATATTGAAGATATGGCTGCTGATATTGAAATACAAGCATTTGGAAAGAAAGAGAAAGTGGTTGAAGAAGCGTCCTCTTCCAGTACTGATTCGAAAGACAGGATTGCTGGAGAAAAAGAAAGAGCTAAAGAGATAGAGAAGGAACGTTTAGCCGAAATGCAGAGAAAAGCTGAAGAAAAGAGATGAAAAGCGACAGGAGAAGATGATTCGACATATATACCTTCGGTTTCTGACTACGATACTCCTGTGCACAAACCAGCTAAGAAGAAAACTCAACGTCTCAAAAGATCAGCAGTGAGAAGCACTGATTCTCCTAAAGACACATCAGAGGAAAAAGTGTAGAAGCAGACTATAGAAGAAGTGCATGTTGAGCTGACTCCACCGACACCACCATAACCTGCTCGTCATCAAACATCACAACCACCACCATCTCCACCATAGCAGCAAGCAACACAACCACCACCGCAACCGATGCCACAACCCTCACAGCCTCAACCCCATTTTCATTTTGACTTTGACTTTGGTGACATACCAGGGGGTTAAGATTTTACTGCTGACATGTTTAACGACCCACGTGTTAAAGAATTACAGAAGCAGGTCATGTTAAACACGATCAAGATCGCAGAACTGCAGGAAAACATCTCAATGTTTTAAACAAAGACAAACAACAACTTGAAGCTATGTAAGCCAGCATAGTATCTGAGAATGAGCGTTTACGGATTCGTATGGCTGAATATGAAGAAGAACGTCTCAGGAGCGACAGAAAGATGAATCTATTTGAAAAGATACTTACTAAGAAGCTTGGTATTAATATTGCTACTGAGATTAACGAGATTGAAAGAGCTGAAGCACGAGAACGGGTTGAAGAGCGCAAGCGTCTTGCTAAAGAATTATCAGACGCGCAAGGCAAAGGCAAAGCAAAAGTCGGTGAGGATCTTGTGAATGTTACAACTGAGCCAGATCTGAATCTGCACCAGTTATTACTGATATCGTGGTGTATTCGATGATGAAGAAGTTTGTACTAGAAGGTAAGCCAAAAGATGTTGATATCGATATGTACAATCATTCAGCAAGACATTGTGAATGGCTAATCAAGAAGAAGTTAGAGAAAGATATTGACGCCGAGGTTGATGAGTTTGACGAGGATGCTGAAAAAGAGAAAGAGGACTTAGTTGCTTTTGATGATCTATTTTCAGATAAGTCCGATGATGATGATAATGATGGAGGTGATGATGATATGGGAGGATCTGGTGTCCGTGTAACAAAAACTGAAGTGAATGATGATTTTGATTATTCTGCTTACTTGGATGATCTGGTGAATCAAGTTGAGGAAGATAGAGATCTGTGAAGAACTGAAGGTTCAAACAGTTCTCAGCAGGCAGGAATTCTCACGGTAACTGACATATCTACCGTTCCTGTCGTGCCAAAGCCAAAAATTTTATATCTTGAGCATGATGTTGAAGAAGGAGAGTTCGTTCACAGCTACACTAAAGAAGAGATAGCTGAAATGCTGGGAATGAACAAAGAAGAATTTTGATGATGAAGAAGTTTGTACTAGAAGGTAAGCCAAAAGATGTTGATATCGATATGTACAATCATTCAGCAAGACATTGTGAATGGCTAATCAAGAAGAAGTTAGAGAAAGATATTGACGCCGAGGTTGATGAGTTTGACGAGGATGCTGAAAAAGAGAAAGAGGACTTAGTTGCTTTTGATGATCTATTTTCAGATAAGTCCGATGATGATGATAATGATGGAGGTGATGATGATATGGGAGGATCTGGTGTCCGTGTAACAAAAACTGAAGTGAATGATGATTTTGATTATTCTGCTTACTTGGATGATCTGGTGAATCAAGTTGAGGAAGATAGAGATCTGTGAAGAACTGAAGGTTCAAACGGTTCTCAGCAGGCAGGAATTCTCACGGTAACTGACATATCTACCGTTCCTGTCGTGCCAAAGCCAAAAATTTTATATCTTGAGCATGATGTTGAAGAAGGAGAGTTCGTTCACAGCTACACTAAAGAAGAGATAGCTGAAATGCTGGGAATGAACAAAGAAGAATTTGTGTTTGATCCTGAAGACGAACTGAATGATATTAGTGCTTTCGAGTAAGTTGATTATGTCTTCGAGCATGTTGATGATGCGGATAATTATGATAGAGTTGTCGTGGAGGATGATTCTAATGAAGATGTTACTGATCTTGCCAATAAGGGTACAGATGACTCCCCAACTTTTAGTGAGTTGTTTGCAGCTGAAAGTGATGATCTTTTGAAACGAAAAGTTGAATAAGCTGTTAAACAAGTAACTATTCCTCAGCAAATGTCTTCTGAAGAAATTGCAGAGATGAGGAGCGGTGGTTCAACGTTACACTAGCTGAGCGAAAGTTTAAACGTCCCTTAGCGTTCTTTACGCGTGATACAGATATTACACTAGGGGATATAATTAGCTGGGGATGGATCGAGGAGCTTAATGTTTATGCTATTAAAAGGGAGTTTGGGATCCTGTATTTTAGATACTTGAGCGATATCAAGTCCTTGCCGTATTGGAATATAAAAGAACTCATGCAAACAAAGATGATTAATCTGAAGATGAAGTTTCACAACCAACGGTTATGGAAATTGATCAAGCTTGAAGCTAAGCATGGAGTTACACACAGGAAGCCTTATTTCCTAAAGCGAATTACAAAGATCGATCAGGTAACACAAGAGAAATACGTAACGTTAATCGTTAAAAGTGCCGAAAGTGACGAAGAATATGCCTCTGATAAAGATGGAACAAGATTTCTTCAAGATCTTCAAATGCTGGCACTACGATTCAAATAGAGATGAAGCTGTCATATGTGTGCATACAAATGATGATTCTTGGAAAATCACCGAGTAGCTGACCGAAGTCGTCACAGTACACAAACGTATATATGGGCTATGGCATGGCATTCGAGTACTAGACCCAATGTGGCTAGTCAACTATTTGAAGAAAGATATCGAATGTTTGTTCTACAGCAAAATCAGTTTTGAAGAGAGAGATAAAGAAACTCCAGTTTCAGAAGATAGTTAATGTCTGTTTTGCCAACGACGTTCATTCTGGCATGGCATGGAACACTTCATGGAGAAAACTGGAGGAAATTGAGCAAAGGAAGAAAGATAAGAAGGAAGAAAGAATTGTGGAGCGAGCACGTATTGCGTCGCTAAGAAGTTTTTGGTTTGGCAATACAGTTAACCGACCTCCTCCTACAGATCAAACACCAATAGCTTTTGAGGAGCATGGCAAGCCGCCGAAACGTTTCTTTGGTCGATAAATGTCAGATTTTTGAAGATCTTTTGAAGACTATCTAAGACTGCGGCAACATCCAAGGGGGGGTTTGTTGGTGCATAATGTCTATTGCCTACGTCTAGGATATGTTGTTTATGTTTATAGGGCTTAGAACATCAATTTGTTTATAGAGCCGATCCCCCCCTCACAATGTTAATATGTTAACAAGGTTATAAACATAACTTTCCCAAGTTATAAAAGATTTTTCGTGCCCTGTGCACTTAAATCAATTTTTGAAATGTTTTCAAAACGAGTCAGTTAACTCTATTTACCAGCGAAAGCTGACGTATTTTCAAAAGACTAAGTTGCAGGTACAATACGAAATAGGTTGGAAGCTGCTTGGTAGTGATATAATAGGATCTTGCAAATTCTTAGATCTACCCTAAAGTCTGTTACACATTTTTTTGTACATTTTACGATCCGCCTGTGGATCTTTCATTACAAGCCATCTGTATATTATTTTCGTGCTTTCAACTTTTGGTTTGTAATAGTAATTTAAACTCCAAGACTTCCACTGGGTTGTGTTAATTAACTATGATGATATCAACTTACATCACGATATTCCCCACCCGGGCCCACCGGTGTTTGGTTGGAAATTCGGGGTGTGACAATTCTTCATTCGAACTTTCCTCGATAACCTCGTCAAACACCGGTTTTTCTATGATCTCAGCAAGTAATGCCAAACTTTCCTTTTTTGGAATATGATCGTTCCAATTAAATCCCTCATCCTCTTGAGTCACCATGAGTGCTTTGTTTGCTTTTGCCCCTCAATTGCGATAAGCTTTGATGTACTTTGAGGAGGAGAAATCTTGTGATAGATTGCTTTCTTGTAGTAATCATCCGCAAACGGATTGTGATTACCCTGGACTTCTCGATTTGGGTATTGTCAGTTAAAATGACCCTTTTCTCGGCATTTAAAACATGTCACCTTTGCCTCAAACCCCAGTGTACCATCTAGTCCTCCTAGACTGTTACGTCCTGTTATTTGCATAAAGCATTGAGATCTTATAACTATACTTGCCATACACCATTTGATGTCTATTAATTCCAGTTCTTCAGAGTCGATTTGATCGTAATCCTCTTTTGTCATGTCAGGATTCCCATTCTTACCAGCTAAAAGGCTCTCATAAGATTCAAGCACGGATTCGAGGACAGCCATAGTTGCTTAGTTGTATTTTCAGTGAAGTCTTGTGCATTTGACAAGTTCATAGTTGTGTTACACTGAAGCGCCTCAAATTTGATTTAATTGGTTGTTCTGGCTACTTTTGTGGTTATTAGAGCTTTGGGATGATTGTGGAGTCCTAGGAGTATTTGGATCATAGCTCGGAAATGATGTAAATCCAGCACTACTGCTTGACGAAGTATTTGAAGAGCTATTAGCACTCAAAGCCTTCTGAATCTTCGGGCTTTGGTTATTGGCACTAGCACTTCCTTTATAGTACAGATTAACGTCTTGCTGTGCATGTGCACTTCTAGATTTTGCCATCTTTTGTAAATCCAATTCATGGCCTTCAAGTTCCTCAATAAAATTTGCAAGACTCAACATGCTATTGTAGCCAGGACTGTTCTTTAATACCATGAGATAGGTTGACCATTAAACCTCTAGCAGGACTGTTCAACGAGGTGATAATACCTCTCGATCATCTATTTCATCGACTCGCCCTTCAATAATGAAAGACATCGAATTCTTTCTTCAACAATGTCAGTCTGCTCTTAATATCTGTGCACTTCCTTGAAACTTGACCTTGAATGCATTCCAAATGGATTGAGCGTAATTTCATGTTGTAAAAGCGGGAAAATATCTTCTTTTATTGTCTGTTGTCAAATATTCATCATCTTCTTTTCACGAGAAAATAATGATTTTTCTTATTCATTATACTGCATTAATCCCTTCTCTAGACCATTTTCTCCCGTAGGAATCTTGTACCCTTCCTCTATCGCATACCAATAGTCGAGATAGTTTGCTTGAACCCAATTCGTGAATCTTTCATGCCATCCCATATAATCTTCAAGATACATCAATTTCGGTGGCTTAGCCATCGAGCCCATTTCATTATCCAAGTTTAAGGTTTGAGATATCCATCGAAAAATGGGATCTAAAACCCGCACCATTTTATAATCAAGTTTATAATAAGATTTTTTCGTTGCGTATTTGTGTTAATCATTTAATAGATTCATTATAAATATAAGATAATATATAATATATAAGTAATAATAAAAGGATATTATAAATAAAAATAACAAATATATATATATACAAGTGTTGATCGCAGGACTCGAACCCGGGTCGCACAAGTATACAAACACACAACACACCACTGCATCACCCGCGCTACATCTTTTAAACCCTTCTACTCAGTCTTCTTCCTGAAACGTGCCTCCCAGTAATGGCTGCACATAATCCGGCAATCATCAAATGGTCGTTTCCTTGCAATTAACTGGAGAAACCATTTCTAAACGTGAACCTGGACTCAATTGCGAGTCAAACCACACTCAATTAGATGTGCAACCCGCCATAACCGAAATTGACTGAAACCGAAACATAAATCTCTACAACTGTCTTCATCTATAAATAGAGGCTTTGGGAATCTTTAGAATACACAAAACACACTTGCAAACTTTTCTATTAGTCTCTTCTCTTTAGAAAACATCGCCGGAATAATCTACCATCGCCTGAATCTTCGTAGGAAAACCGAAGTAGCCTCTGTTTGGTATATCATTTCACCTAATCCTTTTCATTTTTATTAATCTCGTGCGTAGTTGTTTAAGGTTTAGTTATTAATTGAATTAATCAAAGCAGGTTTAACAAGCTGTGTTTTTCAAATAAAGAAGATGAACTGAGTCTATGTTTAAAAGAATTTAAAATTGTATTTAAACCGGGTTAGACACACGGTCCGGTTGGTTGGACTGTGTGAAATAAAGTCCAAGGTCCCGGTTCGATTCTGTTCACGTTCCGATTCGCTACAATATACAAAACCTTTTTATAAAACCAAATTTTGAAACTCAGCAGTAAGTGTTTAAAAGAAATAAAAATCAAGTATTCTTCGGGTTAGACACACAGCCCAATTGGTCGGGCTGTGTGCACACACGAAACAAAGGTCGCGAGTTTGAACCTGTTTTCATACACGGTCCCTATAATAAATCAAGCCTTTTTATTAAATCAATATATTAAAAGCGGCAGTAAGTATATAAATATAATTAAAAACCAATATCTCCTAGGTTAGACACGCAGCCCAGTTGGCCGAGCTGCGTACGAGAGGTTGCCGGTTCGACTCCCACACGCTGCGTATCCGGCTTCCGATTTAATTCAGAGAAAAACATATTTTTTTTAAATATCAAAACCTTTAATTATTCTCCCCAAAACTATATTATTTTATAACCAAATAATATTATTTGCAAATAAAAATTTAAGAAAATAAAAATATAGTAAAAAATACAATAAAATTAATCCAAATTAATCTAATAAAAGTGTAATTAATAAGCTAAGTAAATATTAATTCAACCAAAAGAATATATTTTCATCTAAATTATTATGTGAATATTTATGTTAGCCATTTTGTCGCTTGGTATCCCAACCTCTCACTCGTGCGCTATCTCCAACGAATCGTAATCACACCCACTGTGTGTAAATCTTACAACTTCCCTTTTCATTCACGTTTTTGGGGTGTATCATGTGTTGTTATTGTTATCTCATTATTTAAATCTCATGCTATTACCATCATATGATCTAACGTGCTATGTGATATTGTTTTATTTGTTGCCATTTAGTGTTTATATTCTCATTACAGTCAATCTCTCACATTAGGCCCATTTGTTCCCTGTTATCTACGGGTGGAGCGTTGCGTTGCCTAATATATCAGATCGGCTCCGTTTGGTTGAGCTTTGATCTCGCAGCACATCGCTTTTCGTGCTCACATGTACATTAATAGTTGACGATATGGTTTGTGATTTAGATTACATGCATGACTTTTCCATATTTGGTTAATGCACATTTTTATAAAATATAATATATCATTTTTCTTAATGATAAAACGGGATTCACTCGCCAACTTATGTTGACCCAAAAACTTTATTTTTACACATGATACAGGTGAACAGGATTGAAGTGTGGATCACATAGGACATGGGCCTTAGAAGAAATAAAATATTATTTGCAAGTTTTGTTTGGAATAATACTGTGTTGTTTGATTTATGTGTTGTTGGGATATTTTAATCAAGTTTGGAATAATAAATATTAAATCTTTATATTAGTAAATGTCATGAGTTTTGATAAAAACCCAATCATGCCCCGACTACCTTATCCGCTGCGGGTTTGGGTGTGACAGATTGGTATCAGAGCGAGTGACTATAGGGATATAGAATAGGTTATTAGACCCTTAGAGCCTATACTATAGTCAAGTAGAAATTTAATTGCTTACGTGTTTAGTTGGTTACATGCAAACTTATGACATTTACTTATTTTACAATTCTCTCACACACAATTACATGCAACCACTTTAATTGCTATTTGATTTTGTGTGACATTCAACGTGTTATAGATTTTGTCAATATAACATGCATATATATATATATACACGCATATGTTACCGTTATAACGCACGTCTCAATTATCGTGTACTTAAACATTTTTCTTACTTTTCTCTTCGAAAATTTGTGATGTTTTTATTTTTCAACTCTCATCAAAGTGAGTTCTTACGATGGGCATCTAGTAACTGGAAGGGTACAAGTACCGGTAGTCGGAACGTCCTATTTAGGATTGGCATTCGTATAAATCCAAAGTAACGGACCAGTTTGCCTACCTGGGGACTAACGATGAGAGTACCAAGGACCTATTAGGCCAAAGCATGCCACACTAAATGTCGTGTGAACTAACCCCACTTTGAGTTGTCACCGTGTCTACACCAGGACACCTTCCGACCTTACACCTCGCAATCATGTTTTACGATTTTCATTCGAGTTGTGCGTGTGTTAACAGGCCAAAACCAATGTGAACCCTGCGAAGTCTAGTAGTCATGGGGGCCCACATGAGTACCTAGGCCGAGTATGGAGGACATATGGGGGCCCAAACATGAGCAATGCCCAACACATCCTATGGATGTAATGGATTTATATTTCTCATTTATTTTGTGGATGCTTAATTTTATTTTTAAACCGTATGCGACACACATGACACCTAAACGCCAAACTCATAATTTTCGTTACGTATTTCCTGTAGGTCTTCTAGGCACTCCCGTGGAGATAGGAGATCTAGAAAGTCCGGCGAACACATGGCTGCTCAAATAGCCAAACAAATGTTGACAACCCTCCTGCAAACAAATCCAAGTTCAGCAAGCTCTTGCTGCTAACCCCGTTAATCCCAACAACCAAGAGGGACAAAATGCTGACAACCCTTCTGCAAACACCACCAAGTGCACTTACAAGCACATAAACTCATGTGACCCTCCAAAATACGACAGAACTGAAGGGGTCACTGCTCTCCTTCGATGGTTTGAAGAAATGGAGAGTACTTTTCTCAACTGTGACTGCTCCAACGACGGTAAGGTTCGTTATGCTACTGGTCGTCTATTTGGGATAACACTCACTTGGTGGAATGTCGAAAAGGGCAGAAGAGGCGCTGAAGCCGCAGTAGCGCTAACTTAGGAACAACTTAGAGTACTCATGACAAGGCGTTTCTGCCCAAGAAGCGAAATCAAGAAGATGAAAGATGAGTTCTTACTTCCTAAAGCAAAAAGAAGGAGATCATATAACCTACAATAAGAGGTTTCTTGAGCTAAACCAGATGGTTCCTAACCTATTCACTCCTCTCTACCTCCTGATCGAGCATTACATTTGGGGTCGTCCTTCGAAGATTCAGGATTCCATGATGAGTATTGTGCCTGTAACCCTGGAAGCAGCAATGGAGCTAGCCACTGAGCTCACTGAATATCACATCAGGAATGGTGATTTCAAGGACGAGAAGAAGAAGGATGCAAGTAGCAAAACACCGACCAGAACCCCCAACCCAACCCAAGCCGGATCCTCTTCTCGATTCACTGGCAAGAGAAAGCGAAACGGGAAAAATTTTGCTGTCACCCAAACCAATCAGCCAATTCTATACAACCAACCCATTTCAGCCGTTCCAATCACCCAAGTTGCTCCCCCTTACCTCTCCATTCAAGAAGCAATACACAGGACCTCACCCGAAGTGCAATAGATGCCAATACCATCACCCCCTTGAGAACCCATGTTCCCACTTCACAGGGTGTGGCCGAGTAGGCCTTACAATTCAAACATGACGTTCACTTCAAAGACAAGCCCGTAACCAACCTCAAGCCCAACCCAACAACCAAATGGTGGGCCATGTGCCTTACCAACAACCACTAATGTTACCACCTGCTCAGCCCATAGCCCAACCCTTTTACCAACATAACTACCCCATGATGCCACACGTTAGGGCTTGGTTTAATTGCGGTAATCCAACTCATTTCCGCAACACCTGCCCGCGATTAATGAACATCATCAACGCACAAGCCCAAGCTAATCATGTGAACCAAGCCAATCAAGCCAATCCGCCAGCAAGAGGAAGAGCTTTTAACATCAACGCCAATCAGGCTAGTGCGGATAACAACGCGGCCAACGGTACGTTTCTCCTTAATGATAGCTATGCATCTATTCTATTTGACATGGGTGCGGATAAGAGTTTTGTGTCCCTAGAGTTCGAATCTATTCTTGGTTTACCTCGTGTTAGTCTAGCCGAATCATTCACAGTGGAAGTAGCAGACGGCGAACCTATTACGTTGGATTCTATCATTCGTGACTGCACTCTTACTCTTAACGAGCATGATTTCCAATCAATCTCATCCCCATGAAATTGGGAAGATTCAACGTCATCATTGGTATGGACTGGCTCAGTCAACATCGTGCCGAAGTCCGTATGTTATGAAAAATTCATTCGAATTCCAGTCGCCGACGGCCAAACCCTTCGTCTTTTTGGTGAAACCCCATCCAAAGGACTCAAGTTGATGTCATCTCTTCAAGCCCGAAAGTATCTTCGCAAAGACTACATAGCATTCTTAGCCCATATTGTTAAGAAAGAAGGCAAAGAGAAGAAGCTCGAAGATATCCCAATCGTTAGCGACTCTATGCGAGAAGTCGAATTTCGAATCGATCTTGTACCTGGTGCCACACCAGTTGCAAAATCTCCATATGGGTTAGCCCCATTGGAAATGCAAGAGTTAGCTAGTCAGTTGCAAGAACTGACTGACAAAGGGTTCATACGCCCTAGCTCATCACCTTGGGGTGCGCCGGTTCTGTTCGTCAAGAAGAAAGATGGAACTTTTCAAATGTGCATAGATTATCGAGAACTCAACAAGCTGACCATCAAGAACCATTATCCTTTACCTCGCATCGATGATCTCCTAGACCAACTTCAGGGTGCAACCTGTTTCTCGAAAATTGATCTTCGTTCTGGCTATCATTAGCTTAGAGTACGTGAAGAAGACATTCCAAAGACTGCCTTTCGAACTCGCTACGGTCACTACGAATTCATGGTCATGCCCTTTGGGTTGACGAAATGCTCCAGCCTTTTTCATGGATCTAATGAATAGGGTGTGCAAACCCTACCTCGATCGTTTCATCATTGTATTTATTGATGATATTCTCATTTATTCCAAGACTAAGTCAGATCATAAGCGACATCTTCGACTTATCCTAACACTTTTGAATACGGAAAAGCTTTGCACTAAATTTTCAAAATGTGATGGTTAACGGAAGTTCAATTCCTTAGTCACGTTGTCAACAACAAGGGAATTCATGTCGACCCTGCAAAGATCAAAGCGGTGCAAGAATGGCAGGCTCCACGCACTCCTACTGAAGTTAGATCATTCCTCGGCTTAGCGGGTTATTATCGACGTTTTATCGCCAATTTCTCCCGCTTTGCCTTACCACTCACAGCCTTGACTCATATGGGCAAGCCCTTCGATTGGGGGCCCAAACAGGACGAGGCTTTCCAAACCTTGAAACAGAGACTTTGTGATGCACCTATTCTCACTCTCCCTGACGGTTGTGATGACTTAGTGGTCTATTGTGACGCATCAGGGCAGGGACTAGGGTTTGTCTTAATGCAAAGAGGTATAGCCTACGCCTCAAGGCAACTCAAAGTCCACGAAAAGAATTACACCACTCATGAGCTTGAACTCGGAGCAGTCGTGTTTGCTCTGAAGATATGGAGACATTATCTCTATGGCACAAAGTGTGAGATTTACACTGACCATAAGAGCCTTCAGCATATCTTCAATCAGAAAGAGTTAAACATGAGGCAATGACGATGGCTCAAACTCCTGAATGATTATGATTGCGAGATACGTTATCACCCTGGCATAGCCAATGTCGTAGCAGATGCTCTTAGTCGGAGAGAATATGCAAACTCCATCCACCTGTTGTGTTCTCAAATCATAACCGACATTCAAAGACGCATTCGCGAAGCGCAGCATACCTCTGTCACGGAAAATGATTTGCGAGACGAGTTATCTTGTGGAGCTAAATCTAAGTTGGAATCAAAATCCGATGGCATTCTTCATTTTCTAAATCGTATTTGGGTACCTGATCGTGACAATCTTCGCACATTTCTTATGAACGAGGCCCACAAAACACGATACACCACACACCCAGGGGCTGATAAGATGTATCAAGATCTACGATACTCTTACTAGTGGCCTGGAATGAAAAAGGATATCGCCGTCTTTGTCTCCAAGTGCCTCACCTGTTCGAAAGTTAAAGCCGAGTATCAAAGACCCTCAGGCTTACTTGTACAACCCGAAATACCCGTTTGGAAGTGGAAAAATATAACCATGGATTTTATTATCGGGTTACCTCGCACCTCAAGTGGGCATGACATGATTTGGGTTATTGTCGATCGTCTTACCAAATCCGCTCATTTTATTCCAATCCGCGAAGATTACAAAAATGAGAAGTTAGCTCGTATTTACATCGATGAAATTGTAGGTCGACACGGTGTGCCTTTGAGCATCATCTCGGATCGAGATGGGTTTTTACTTCACGAACATGGCAAGCCGTGCAATCAGCGTTAGGCACTCGATTAGACCTCAGCACCGCCTTTCATCCTCAAACTGATGGTCAATCTGAGCACACCATACAGACTCTTGAAGACATGTTACGATCATGCGTTATCGAATTCAAGGGCAATTGGGATACTCATCTACCATTGGTCAAATTCTCATACAATAACAGCTATCACTCTAGCATCGATATGGCTCCTTTTGAAGAATTATATGGTCGTAAGTGCTGATCACCTGTATGTTGGCACGAAATCGGTGAAGCATAGATCACCGGACCGGAATTAATCCAAGAAGCAACTGATAAGATTCTCCAAATCCACAAAAATCTTTTAGCAGCTCAAAGTCGTCAAAAGAGTTACGCAGACAAACGACGAAAACTGCTCGAGTTTTGTGTTGGCGATCAAGCTAGCACCTCGCTATGTTTGACCTTTTAAAATACTCGAGAGAGTTGTCCTATAGCTTACAAGCTGGACTTACCTGAAGAACTCAGCAAGATTCATCCAACATTCCATGTTTCTAATCTGAATAAGTGCCTTGCCGACGAGAACCTTCATATACTGCTAGAAGATATCCAAATTGACAAGTCGATGCATTTTGTAGAGCGACCTGTAGAAATCATGGACTTTGGTGAGAAACGCTTAAGACGAAGTCGAATTCCTATAGTTAGGGTTCGTTGGGAGTCAAAACATGGACCCGAGTTTACTTGGGAGCGTGAAGACTTAATGCGCGAAAAATACCCTCATCTCTTTCAAAATAAACCTTCTACCGCTTAAATTTCGGGACGAAATTTCTAAAAGTAGGGGATACTGTAACATCCGTCAAAAAACAGGTTCTAAAACCTGCACCATTTAATAATCAAATTTATAATATGAATTTTTCGTTGTGTATTTGTGTTAATCATTTAATAGATTCATTATAAATATAAGATAATAAATAATAATAAATGATATATATAAGTAATAATAAAAGGATATTATAAATAAAAATAATATATATATATACATGTGCTTACCGCGGGACTCGAACCCGGGTCGCACAAGTATACAAACACACAACACACCACTGCATCACCAGCACTACATCTGAATAAACCCATCAAGAAAATCTTTTAAACCTTTCTACTCAGTCTTCTTCCTGAAACATGCCGCCCAGTAATGGCTGCACATAATCCGGCAATCATCAAATGGTCGTTTCCTTGCAATTAACTGAAGAAACCGTTTCTAAACGTGAACCTGGACTCAATTGCGAGTCAAACCGCACTCAATTATATGTGCAAACAACCCTCCATAACTGAAATTGACCGAAACCGAAACATAAATCTTTGCAACTGTCTTTATTTATAAATAGAGGCTCTGGGAACCTTTAGAATACACAAAACACACTCACAAACTTTTCTGTCAGTCTCTTCTCTTTAGAACACTTCACCGGAATAATCTACCATCGCCTGAATCTTCGCCGGAAAACCAAAGTAGCCTCTGTTGGGTATATCATTTCACCTAATCCTTTTCATTTTTATTAATCTCAGGCGTAGTTGTTTAAGGTTTAGTTGTTAATTGAATTAATCCAAGCGGGTTTAAAAATCTGTGTTTTTGAAATGAAGAAGATGAACTGATTTTATGTTTAAAAGAATTTAAAATTGTATTTAAACTGGATTAGACACACAGTCCGGTTGGTTGGACTGTTTGCAAATGAAGTCCAAGGTCCCGGGTTCGATTCTGTTCACGTTCCGATTCGCTACAATATACAAAACCTTTTTATAAAACCAAATTTTGAAACTCAGCAGTAAGTGTTTAAAAGAAATAAAAATCAAGTATTCTTCGGGTTAGAAACACAGCCCAATTGGTCAGGCTGTGTGCACACACGAAACAAAGGTCGCGAGTTCGATCCAGTTTCATACACGATCCCTATAATAAATCAAGCCTTTTTATTAAATCAATATATTAAAAGCGGCAGTAAGTATATAAATATAATTAAAAACCAATATCTCCTAGGTTAGACACGCAGCCCAGTTGGCCGAGCTGCGTGCACACGAACGAGAGGACGCCAGTTCGACTCCCACACGCTGCGTATCCGACCGGTTTTAATCCGATTTAATTCAGAGAAAACATATGTTTTTAAATAACTAAACCTTTAATTATTTTCCCTAAAACTATATTATTTTATAACCAAATAATATTATTTGCAAATAAAAGTTTAAGCAAATAAAAATATAGAAGATAACACAATAAAATTAATCCAAATTATCTAATAAAATGTGTAATTAATAAGCTAAGTAAAAGTGTTAAATTCAACCAAAAGAATATATTTCCATCTAAATTATTATGTGAATATTTAGGTTAGCCATTTCGTCACTTGGTATCCCAACCTCTCATTCGTGCAATATCTCCAACGAATCGTAATCACACCCACTGTGAGTGAATCTTACGACTCCCCTTTTCATTCACCTTTTTGGGGTATATCATGTTTTGCTATTGTTATCTTGTTATTTAAATCTCGTGCTATTACCATAATGTGATCTAACGTGCTATGTGATATTTTTTTATTTCTTGCCATTTAGTGCTTATATTCTCATTACAGTCAATCTCTCACATTAGGCCCATTTGTTCCTTGTTATCTACCGGTGGACCGTCGCGTTGCCTAATATATCAGATCGGCTTCGTTTGGTTGAGCTTTAATCTCGCAGCACATCGCTTTTCGTGCTCACATGTACATTAATAGTTGATGATATGGTTTGTGATTTAGATTACATGCACGACTTTTCCATATTTGGTTAATGCACATTTTTATAAAATACAATATATCATTTTTCTTAATGATAAAACGGGATTCACTCGCTAACTTATGTTGACCCAAAAACTATATTGCTACACATGCTACAGGTGAACAGGTTTGAAGTGCGGATCACATAGGACATGGGCCTTAGAAGAAATAAAATATTATTTGCAAGTTTTGTTTGGAATACTACTGTGTTGTTTGATTTATGTGTTGTTGGAATATTTTAATCAAATTTGGAATAATGAATATTAAATCTTTATAATAGTAAATGTCATGAGTTTTGATGAAAACCCAATCATGCCCCGACTACCTTATCCGCTGCGGGTCAGGGTGTGACATGAGAGGCTGCGTTCGAAACAGCGGATGAAGCAAATGCTTTGTAAAATTCATTCTCCATTTCTACGGAAAAATTTGAACACAGATCAGTTTGAGGGGAGTGGGTTTTGTGCAAAGTAACACTTCGTGCGAACTGGATCACTTCGTACAAACTGGAAATCACTTCGTACGAAGTGGAAAAACAATCTCATCAACAATGTCACTTCGTGCGAAGTGGATGGTCACTTCATGTGAAGTGTCTGTTTAGTTCATGCGAGGTGTGTCTAAAATTTCACTTTTTTGCAATTTTCGACATGATTTCGGTAGTTTTTAGCTCTGGTTCATTCAAAGGTTTGTCTAAACTAGATTTTACGTGTTATACTGAAAATCATCTCATTTTGTCCATGAATTCATGTTCAAAAGTGAAAAATAAGAAGAATGAGTAGAATAAGAAGTTTTCAAAGGTTGAATCCTGATAAAATGTCTTCAAATCGGGCCTCCATGGCTCTGATACCACTTGTAGGATCGGCTCATCCAAATACCACTTGAAATCTAGTCAATATATGCGGAATTTATGATTAACTAGTGACAATATGATCGTTACTGTTTAAATGCTTAGTTTCATTAATATTGTTCAATGTTTACAATTCTTAGACAAACGGGACAGGGCTTCGCCTTCACAGTCAACAAAACAGCCAACTAACCAAGACTACAACTCGCCTATTTATAGACATAACACTTCGTGCGAGTTGGCCTTGTACGAGTTGGTGACTTCGTATGAAGTGAGCTTCACTTCGTACGAGGTGGCTATCACGTCGTGCGAAGTGGCCCTATAATATACAATTAATCACAAAATCTAACATCGAAGCCCTGTTACATAAACGACACGACCCTAAGACATAGGCTATAGTACACCATCAACATCATTTTCCACTGAAGTTACTCAGAATCTAAACTTAGATAATCTAATGGGGACGTTACAAAAACCACCAAAGTTGATGAATCTAGAAGATTATGGAGGTTGGAATGAAAGATTTATGAACTGGGTACAAGCCAATTATTTCGATCGCTGGTATGCCATTGAGGAAAAGTATGTTTTTCCTACCGGAGATAATGGGCTTGAAAAAACGTTAACTTAGCTTACTACGACAAAGAAAGATAAGTTCACGAGAGAAAAGAAGATGATGAATATCTTGCAACAAGCCCTAAAAGAAGATATATTTACTTTGCTACAGCACAATGGAGATGCTTAGTCAGTATAGAACGCATTAAAAGTAAAATTTTAGGGTAGCACACAAATGTTAAAATGTAAAGTAGCGCTACTCAAGAAAGAGTTCGACATCTTCACAGCTTTTCAAGGAGAAACGATGAAACAAGTTATTGAGAGATTGTCATTAGGTCGTGGAAATGAAACATTCGGGTATACGTAAAGAAGATGAAGAATGGGTTGAAAAGTTGGCCGAGACATTACCTCAGGGAGAATGGTTGACTTATCTAACGATAATGAAAAACAGTTCAGAATATAGTACTTTGAGTTAAGTAAATTCATCGAGAAACTTAAAGGGCATGAGCTTGAAATGCAAAAATGGCTAAAAAAGAGCACATACTCAACAAGATGTCAATCTATACTACAAAGGATGTCCGAAAGCCAACATTCAAGTCCCAAAGATTCAAACAGCTTACAATGCAGAAAGTTCATCTGGTTATTCAACAGTTACATCCAACAGTCGTAGTGGTTTTTCATCCTATTCGAGTTTTGAGACAAATACTCCAGACAGAGCCCTATTCATCACAAAGCTCTAACAATTATAATAGTCAGAACAAAACAAATCCTCATATCCTGCAATGCAACATTGCCATAAATCTTCAGAACGCTCAAGATTTCACAGAAAACACAGCTAAACAAGACATGGGCTTACTTGCTTCAATGTTGAAATCTTATGAGAGTTTGGTTGTAGGAAAGATCATGAATCCTAAAATGACAAAAGAGGATTATGATCAAATTGATCAGAAGACTTGGAGTTAATGGATATAAAATGGTGTTTGCCTAGTGTAACTTGAAGAGTGCAAAACTTTTTGGAAATTACTGGGAGGAAATGTCTCGTAAGTTCTGACACAAAACTAGGATTTGATCAATCCAGAGTGACTTGCTTCAAGTGTAGGGAAAGGGCTAATTCAAAAGAGAATATCCGAATAGAGAAGTTCATGGAAGTCAACAAAATCCATTTAATGATTATTATAAAAGAGCAATATATCACATAATTTCTCAACAACCTCAGAATCAGCCAAGACTTTTTCAGGTAGATGAGGATTCGGCAAGATCAAAAGATAAAGCTCTAGTCGCTATACAAAAAGATGAAGGTTTTAACTGGGATACATATCTTTCGAAAACCGAAGGTCATGCATTGTGGCAGAAACTATTGAAGAACCAGAACTAGAAATAGAAGAAGTTTGTGCTGAGATTGTTTATGATGAAGCTCCAGAAGAATATGATCGATGCTATTATACTAAGGAAGAAATTTTACAAAATGCTTGCCAAGCATTTATATCTCCTGATTCTTATAATTCTTTTTGCAAGTTTCTTTAGTGAACAAAGAAATTGCAAGAATACACAATGTGAAGAAGAAATGATTGGTGAAAGAATTATGTTAGATCGGTTACCTGAAGAAGGTGAAGGTTCTAGAGTTGATCAAATATTCATGGTCAAAAAATCAAAGAAGAGAGAAAAATTGAGAAAGATGAAGAAGAAAGACAGTGCACAAAATGTTTAGAACCATCCAAGTCTTGTCTAGAAAAGGATGAGAAGTATAAAGAGCTAAAACGTTATACAGGTAATTTTCAAGTGATTTCAAAGAGACAAAAGAGGCATACGATAAACTGAGTAAAATGATTAATCTACATCGTGATGCAAATAAGGAAGATAGCGCTACAATCTCAATGTTAAAAGTGACTGTCCCAAGCAAATGGCTATAAACATCCACATTGACACAATCGCTAAACTCAAAAAAGAATTAGAAAAGATGAAAATAGAAACAGAAAGCGTTGTCAAAAAGTTGATTAGTTATTCAACAGCGTCTTATGTTTTGGTTCACATTCTTCCCAAGCCAACTGGAAAATATAAGAATGGGGAAGATATCTAGGGTTATCAGGATAGAGGTCTTGGTTATAATCGATGTTCACCCCCAATGTGGAATAGTTACTCCAGGAAAAACACTAATGGGGAGGAAAAGGCACTGAACTTGAAATTAAAAACAGTAAAACAGAACAGAAAAATCAGTTGCCTGACAAGACCTATTCAAAATCTGCTACAGACGATAGATCAGATGTGGTTAAAAACGTGGTTGAAAATGTTTTGGGAGAAGAAAAAGTTCAACCAAAGTATGACAAAGAAAGTTCGAGTTCACAGCCTGAAAGTGACGAAAGCTTTCATAATGCTTATCTTAACCAATCAGAATTTAGTTCAAATGATGATGCAAATATTTTAATGTACATAATGTGTCGATCTGATCAACTACATTCTGATTCTAAATTTCCGATTCAGAATGTGAACTTGAACAAAGTAGAAAAAGTTTTCAAACTTTCCGAACTTGAAATTTTTGAAATTGAAAGTTTAACAGATGAAAAACGATTTTTGAAATCTAAATGTAAAAATCTTACTATTTCAAACCCAAATATCCTTACTCAAATAAACAGTAGATAAATTATAATGGAAAATTTTTACTTTGTACCTCATACAAGTTCAAAATAAGGATAGTACATCCTCATTTCATCTTCCAACTCCCACGTGAAGTCAGATCCTTTTTATGTTTCCACTCGAATTTAACTTGGTTAATTACATTGTTGTAGAGTTGTTTTACTTTATGATCAACTATAGCAACTTCCTCCTCAACATATTTCAATTTATCATCTACCTCTATATCATCTAGTGGAATGTATGATGTCTTATCAGTCAAACATTTTCGTAAATGTGACATGTGGAATGTGTTGTATATCCCACTCAACTCATCTAGCAACTCCAAACCATACACCACGCTCCCGACTCGAGCTTAGATCTTAAAGGGACCTATATATCTTGGACTTAACTTGCCACGTTTATGGAAACGAATTACACCTCTCCATGGAAAGACTTTCAACATCATATTGTCTCCCACTTGAAATTCAGTAGTCGTCTTCGTTTATCTGCATTGGATTTTTGTCGATCTTGGTCAGCTTTGAAATGAGTTAAATTAACTCGATCTTTTCAAATCTCTTTCACAACTTCTTTACTACCAAGATCCTGTGGACCAATCTCTCCCAAACATATTGGAGTTTGACATTTCCTACCATATAACATTTCATAAAGAGACATCCTTATGCTTGAATGGTAGCTATTATTGTAGGAAAATTCTTCCAATGGTAAATATCTTTCCCAACTTCCGTCAAAGTCGATAATACATGCCCTTAACATATCTTTAAGGGTCTGTATTGTTTCTTCACTTTAACAATCAATCTGTGGTGACAAGCTATGTTGATTAATAACCGGGTACCCAATTCTACCTGAAATTTTCTCCAAAATCGAGAAGTAAAGCGTGTATCACGATCTAATACAATGGATATTGGGACCCCATGTCTGGACACTACTTCCTTCATATATACTTTTGTCATACGCTCTGAAGAAATGTCTTCCTAATATATAGAAAATGAGCACTTTTTGTTAATCTATCCACAATCACCCGTATTGCATCAAAACCCTTTGCGTCTTTGGCAATTTAGTTATTAGAACCATAGTTATATGTTCCCATTTCCACTTGGGAATTTCTAACGGTTGGATTTCTCCATAGGATTTCTGATGTTTTGCCTTTACTTGCAAACATGTCAAGCATCTCTCGACATATTTTACAATATCTCTATTCATACCAGGCCACCAATAATTGACTCTTAAGTGATGATACATCTTGGTTGCACCTGGATGAATATAATACCTTGATTTATGAGCTTCATCAAGAAGTAACTTCTTAACCTCACTAGTATTTGGAATCCAGATTCTTCCATAACGAGTCTTTACTCCGGATTCATTTTCTGTCAAATCTTTTGTTTGACCAATTATTCTCTCCTTCTTCTAGTTTTCTTCCTTCAAAGCTTCAATCTAGGCTATCTTGATTCTTTCAAATAAATCAGAAGTTATCATCATTTTTAGAGATTTTACCCGGACAGGTGGATGCTCCTCTTATCAACTAAGGGCGTCTGCAACAACATTTGCTTTTCCATGCTGGTAAAGGATTTCACAATCATAATCCTTAACCAATTCAAACCATCTTCTTTGCCTCATTTTAAATCTTTCTAATCAAAGAAATATTTGAGGCTTCTATGGTCAGTGTAGATAGTACACTTTACAAATGCCTCAAGATTTTTAAGGCAAAAACCACTGCAGCTAATTCAAGATCATGAGTCGGATAGTTTGCTTTATGTGTTTTAAGTTTTCGGAAGCATAAGCAATAACCTTGCCTCTCTGCATCAAGACACATCCCAAGCCTGAATACGAAGCATCACAATAGACGGCCAAATCGTATGTCCCTTCTGGTAATACTAATATTGGGGCTTGAGTCAACCTCTCTTTCAAGACTTTGAATGCATCTTCTTGTTCTTTTCCCATATGAATTGACTTCTTTCCGATTCAGCTTCGTTAACGATGAATCTCTCTGGGAAAAGTCTTAAATAAAACGCCTATAATATCCAGCCAAACCTAGAAAGCTACGAACTTCTATAGGAGTCTTTGGTGGAGACCATTTCATTACAGCTTCCACTTTTGCGGGATCGGCTAAAATGCCATCTGCATTTCTTACATGACCCAATAACTGCACTTCTCATAGCAAAAATGCACATTTGGAGAGCTTAGCATAGAGTTTCTCCTTTCTTAGAACTTCTAGTACTTCACGAAGATGTTGAGCATGATCTACCTTATTTCGTGAATATACCAAGATGCCATCAATGAAGACGATAACATATCGAGCTAGCATGGGCCAACATACCCCATTCATGAGATCCATAAATGCAGTAGGTGCATTAGTTAAGCTGAAAGGCATTACTACAAATTCATAATGACCATACCTTGTACGAGAGGCGGTCTTAGGAATATCTTCTTCTTTTACCTTTAGCGAATGATAACCGGATCTCAAATCGATTTGGAAAACCAACTTTCTCCTTGTAGTTGATCAAATAAGTCATCAATCCTAGGTAATGGATACCTATTCTTGATGGTTACCTTATTCAGCTCACGATAATCAATACACATGCGCATGCTTCCATCCTTCTTTTTGATCAATAGGATCGGTGCACCCCATGGTGATACACTTGGACGAATGAAACCTTTGTCAAGAAGCACTTGCAACTGAGACGTCAACTCTTGCATTTCTGTTGAAGCTAGACAATTAAACGTCTTTGCAATCGGCTTGGCACTAGGAACAAGGTCAATTTGAAATTCGACTTTTCTCTCTGCTGGTACTCCTAGAAGATCATCAGGAAATACATCAAGGAATTCGTTCACCGCTGGGACATTTTCAAGCTTTGCCTCTTCTGGACTTGAATCGACAACATAGGCTAAGAATGCCTTGCATCCACGAGTCAAGTATCTCCTAGCTTTCATTATTTAGCAAATAGATATATTCTTCTTTTTCTCACCACAAATTGTTATTTGTTTACCACATGGGGAAAATAGATGAATAATCTTCTTATAACATACGATATTAGCATGATGGCGAGATAACCAATCCATGCCGACTACAACATCAAATTTTCCCAGCTCCATAGGAATGAGGTCAATATGATATACTTCTCCTTCGACTTCAAAACGACAATTTGGATAGACATCATGTACTAAGAGATTCTTACTATCTGCTATTTCAACTTCATGAGGATTTGCCAACTTAATACTAGGGAAAGTAAGTGATCCACTAAAGTTTGTAGATACAAAAGAATAACTTGCTCAAGAATCAAATAGTATATGCGCTGGAATATTATTGATCAAGATAGTACTTATCACCACGTCAGGTATCATGTTTGCCTCTTCAGCTGTGATCTGAAAGGCTCTCTCATTTCTTTTCCCCACCAATAGATTGCATCAGCTTAGGATTTGCCTATTTCCCAATGTTCCCTTGTAGAAGTGGACACTGACTTTCAACGTGTCCTTGTAGATTGAAATTGTAACCGACGTTGATTGGACTAGGGCATTGTGGGGTGGTGTGACCCACTTTGCCACACCTAAAATAGAAATTTTGTTTCAAGGGACACTCTCCAGGATGGTTTCTTCCACACATGTTGCATTGATGAGTTCCAGACCGTGGTTCAAACTTCTTGAACGAAACACGTGATTTTTCCTTCTTTGATTGAGGATTAGAAACTCCACCTTTCGTTTTTCACCAGTTACAACTTGACGGTTCATTTCCGCCTCCCTTTTCTCTTGCCTAGTTTATAACTTCCCCTAAGGTTTCACACCTAGAAGGGTTTATAAATTCACGAATATCCTTCATCAGCATGTTATGATATCGGTTAATCTTCATTCTTTCATTCAACATCATATAAGGGCAAACTAGAGTTTATCGAAATACTCTCCAGTAATTTCTTCAACTGACCTAATGGTCTCAGACATATGAAGAAATTCTTCAGCAATCCTGTCCACTAAAGCCTGTGGACAATATTGTTTCAGAAATATGAACTATAATTCTTCTCAGGTCATCTCTCGTATCTTTTGTTGGCCTTGCTCTGATTTCAAGACTTCCCACCAGTCTCTTGCTCGACCTTTCAAAAGGTTTGAAGCATAAATCATGAAATCTTTTGGATCACAATGACTAGTTTCAAAAGCACCTTCAACTTCCATAATCCATCGTTGACTAACTATAGGATTTGCTACACCCAAAAATGGTGAAATGTTGCAATCAGAAAATCTCTTGTAAGTACAACCAACTCCTCCCGGTCCAATATTTTGATTTGGATCAGTATGCCTTTCACCAGTAGTCATCGTCTTACTATTTGACTACTTCTCCAGTTCTTCCTTTATAATCGTTCGTATGTTATTGCTTACTTGGGCAATAATGAATGGAGAGAAACTTTGCAGTGCTTTTTCAATCTTTTCAATAATGATATCATCATCATTACGAAAAGCGTCATGTCCTTTTGGCCTCTCTGTTTCATGAGTGCTAGAATGATGACTTCCTTCGCCCTCAACTAAGATTTCATTATCGTGTTGTGGAGTTTCCATTTCTTATGTCTGAAATGACGATAAAGTTTTACGATACTTATTATATCCTATTAACCCTTAAATAATATACTTTCTATTACCGCCCTACTAGATAGGTTTTGGATGCTTTTTATCCTCTATAATAAAGCATTATCTAATAGGCAATGCACATGCATTTTTATCTACCACCACACCTAATCTTTATTCATTTAAGCAATTATATGACCACTTCAAGATCTGTATAAGTAACATATATTTACAAGCATCACTAGCTAGATGTGATTAACTATACCCTATACTAGTACATTCTTGTGTTATTAAATTATGCCCAAATTCATAAATTTATGTTCAAATAATTTTCTTTGCACCAAATGTGCTATTTAACACTCAACATACATTTTGTACGACTATGTATACGAATTTAATATGTATTTAGAATTTTTTTCTAAATTTAATTCCCCATCCCACTTCGAGCCTCGGATCGAACCTTACTTACTCAACATATCAAGAGCATACGATTTAAGTCCAAGTATTCCTATAAAATACTTAGTTCACTACAAAATACTTAGTTCACTTAAAGCATTGCTCTGATACCAACTTATAACACCCATATTTTTATACATCTTTTAATATTATTTTTTTCATCAAGCCAGTCCTAGATTTTTCTTTTCTACAACAGCGGAAGCATTCATAATAAAATAATGTGACAAAACCACCATCTTTAAAATTCAGATTATATATTTATTTGATAAGTTGAGTAAGTTTACATCAGGACAACTTACTTAGATAACCCATAATTTATATATCAAAAGTGGGTTATAAACTTATGTTTGATCCTTAAATGCACCGAGGCCCGACTTGACTCTTTCAACCCCGCACTAGTGATTTACCTGAAAAAATTATTTAAACAACTTTTAGCAACGCTAAGTGAGTTCATAAATCGACTATAATGTTTTCCAGATCATAGTTTTATCCACACCATATTCCACTTATGGCAATTTTATATTTAACTGTGATTTTTAACAACTATTCACCCGACGGTGATATAACGACTGACCACTCATGGTGGTTAAATGACTAGTTAACCAATGGTAAATTAACGACTGATAACCCGGCGGTTATTTTAACAACTAACCATGTGAATTCCATTTCATTGAATGTTTTCTCCCCCTTTTACAACTAACATCATTTTATAATTGATTATATAAAACCACAAAATGTACACCAACTATACCACACACATAGCATATAAATGGTAGCACTTTAAATAATGTTAGGGGAATGTCTAAAGAAACCTTCCGGTAGTTCCTTTGTCAGTTGCTTTTTACCTCCTATAAATATTATATATAAACTTTAACATCTACTACTCAGGCCGAACTTAACCATATTTATACCCAATTAATACCCAACAACAACAATATTGCATTTGATAAGTATTTTACCTTTCAATACTGATATCACGATTACTCAAACTTGTCTTTGCTCCCGACTAATGTCGTTACTAGCCAACTCTCTGACTATAGTGTAAAATAGTAACGCCTCCTTTGGTCTTTGCCAAATATAATTCTCTTGTATGTACTAGACATCTCATAATATTAAAGAACTCTATACATCTCTTTTTTGATATTGTATGAAATCGATCCGGCCAAACACACCTATATATAGTAATATGGTCTCAAAAAGATAACTATATATTACATAACGATATGGATAATTGTGGTCGTAATTCAAACAGATGGCAGTGCCATGAGGATTATAACTGGGAGATGTCCTTCCAAAAACTTTGTAACTGGTTACTGGCCTTTCAAAAATACGTGGCTATTCATGACATATGATGATGCTCAAGTTTTGATGTTATATACTTCTGAAACTTCATAACCAAGTTTCTATAATTATAATATTTTATGATTTAATTAATAATATATTTATAAATTCTAAATTTTGGTTGTCAAACTACTACGACCAAGATTTTAATATTTAATTATTATAACTATTATATATATATATATATCAAATATATTTACAAAAACTTGTTAAAACACCTCACACCATAAAGTGTCATTCTCCTACTAAGTGTTTGTTTAAACATCTCGTAACTAAACCAATAGTTTTACTTGTTAATTGCTAGTCTAAAATCTTAACACTATCAGTGCTAGGAATTGACTAATATTATACATATATATATATATATATATGATTAGGATCATTTGTGAACAACTTTTTAAAAATAAACACATTGAACTAATCTTGACCATTGATTATTTTTTAGATTTAAAGAGTAAGATTGACATTAGCTCTCTCTCTCTCTCTCTTTATTAATTAAAATCTTTTAATTTTCTCATCTATTAATTCTCTCTCTCACACACACATTTTAATTACTTCTCCATTATTTTAAACTCATTTCTAAATCAGTTACTAATAACGTATATGAAACTCCTAACGGAACTAGGTATTGGACACCAATTGTCTCTCTCGGATTCAAACCGTATATGAAACTCCTAACGGAACTAGGTCGTGGACTACAAAATACAAAGATGTATCAAAAGTCTGTACACATCTGTATAAACTAACAACTGTGTATTTTGTATAAACTGATGGTTAGCGAGACTGTATACATGTATATAAACTAACAGCGGTGTATCTTGTATAAAATTGATATTTAGCGAGACTGTACACATGTGTATAAACTAACATCTGTGTATCTTGTATAAACTGATACTATCGAGACTGTACTCATGTGTATACACTAACAACTGTGTATCTTGTATATACGGAAACTAGGAAGATTTTAGGAATTTTGATTATATTGTTTAATAAATACAATTTACAAAAGACGCAAATACCCTTTTGTCAATTAATTTAAAGGGAAGTTACAACATTATAATTACAATCTTGTCATTGTTTAAAAATCTATAGATGATATAATCCAATGGCTCAGATTAGTTCACACAGTTCACTCTCAACATGGTGTTCACTCTAGAACCCTACCATATATATATATATAATATAGGATGTTACAACTTTTGTTAGAAGTAATCAATTATAAAAATTGTTATAAAGCTAATCAATAAATAGGTTTTAACATATTTGTTAGAAATAAATGATTACAAAAATAATTATCATACTTATCAATAAATAGGTTCTAGCAAGCTCGTTAGAAATAAACAATTACAAAATCTGTTAAAAACATATCAGTTTATATATAAAATCCGATTCTATCACGCTCATTTAAAAATAAATTATTACAAAAATCATTATAAGTCTTATTAAACAATTCTAACACTCATTTTGTAGACGAGACCTTTAGACAAACTTTTTTTAAAACCATATTATTTAAATAATATAATCATTTCTAACAAGCATGTTAGGAAATGAAACGTTTCCAAAAAACGTATTTTTTATTAAAATAAAGCCGGTCTAACGCAAACGTTAGAGAATTTAACGTTTATAAAAAAAAACATATGGTTACACTAACAAACACGATCTAACACAAATGTTAGAAAAATTAACGATTTCAAAATCATTTCAAAATCAAACGTTTGAACCATAAGTTATTCGTTTTTTGTATCACGGTATAGGATTTAAGATTGTACCACAATTGATGTGCACAAATGCAACATATAAATTAAATCAAACAAGGTATAAAATCGACGATTTTTTGGTACTAATGTTGGAAAAAGCATGTTTCTTTGTTTACTTTTAAATTACGGGACCGTGCCATGAGACCACGGGGCGTGTTGGTACAAGACCTAACATCTGCAATTAATGAAAGGAGAGAAAAAGAAGACCACGGGTCGTGCCTGCCCTCTGTTTTTAGCTATAAATAGAGGTGCTTGGTTCAAAAGAAATGTATCCCTTGACAAACCACTTCTCTCACACTTGCCATCAGTCCACTACTACTACAACACCAACACCCACCCACCATCATCCATATTTCATCTTTTAGAGTGTGTAGTAATCTCGGGATTCAAGATTGATCGTAAGAGTTCTTGTCAAACAAAGACCATGCTTGCCTAATCTCTTACATCACTTGGTGAAGATAAATCTTTTATGTATTACTTTTGATTTCTAATTTTTGGCAACTTTTAATTAGGTATGTATTAATGACTTTAATAACTAGTTTTTTATATTGAAAGTCAACTTTAGTTAAACATTTCTTCATGTTTCATTGATTCACTCATTCGTGTCTTTACGGTCTATATAAAACACGTTAACTACCTGGAAGGGAGTTAGAAGGGTGCTTGGGTAAAGTTCTTACCTCGTTTAGTGTATAGATCCTGCGAGGACTTGGTTCAAGCTTATTAGGACTTCCCTTGAGGCAGATAGCATCAAATCAGGGGAAGTAGGAAAGGCTTGAACCCCTTATAAATAAACTATTATTAAAACTTTATCCGGCCTTACGGGACTGTATCCCTGCTGACTCAGACCAATATGCCCGAGGGTAATGCCGCCTTCACAAGAGGGGCCTACCGCTTTTCGCATTAATAACTTACTTAATTCTCTTTCAATAATCCGAACTTGCGGGGACTGTATCCCTGCTTACTCAGACCAATATGGTTAAGGGTAGCGTCGCCTTCACAAGAAGGGCATGCCACTATAACTAAGATAATCTCTTAAAAAACCCAAAGTGCGAAAATTATCAAAGGATACATAAAAGAGGTGTTTGAACCAAGTGACTATTTCTTGTCTACTTGTTTTTATTTATTACGTTCTTATATTTAGTTTTTATCTTTTAAAACTTTCAAAAACTTTTATCAAAATTTGGTTAGATTAGACGTTAACGATAAGCCGGTATTAAAAGCTCTTGTGTTATTGGACGACCTCGATATCTTACCGTTACTATACTACGTCTATGATGGGTACACTTGCCATAACGTGCATAGAGTGGTATTATTCTATCGTGTTTTATAAATTTAAAGCATGCAAGTAAAAAGTGCTTAAACTATAACAAAAATTATAACACAATCGCACACACGTCAACAATCTTAGTAAATCCAAACATAACAAATTAGACTACATACATATTTCCCAAAAAATAATATTTAAAAGATCACAATCTCTAAATTTTTTTATTATATATCCGTTCATGAACGCAAAATCCTTATAAATAAGGTTTTACGATTGTAGCAACAATCTCACAAAATTTATTACGAAATAATTTATAATACAACATATGTAATAAATTGATTCAAACTATGGTTTTCAACAAAAGCTTTAACCGCGTCTTCTTGTATGGTCTATTGTGCTTTCAGTCCGTTGTGTAGGCTTCAACGAGGTCTTGAACCACATCTTCGTAATAAAATTTGTTACAAAATAATTTATAATACAACATATGTAATTAAATTGATTCAAACTATGGTTTTCAACAAGACCTTTAACCGCGTCTTCTTCTATGGTCTATTGTGTTTTCAGTCCGTTGTGTAGGTTTCAACGAGGTCTTGAACCACGTCTTCTTGTACAATAATTTTCTACAAAAAGAACAAACAAGTGTTGACGGTTGTGCCCGATGCACGTGTTCAACACGCATCCCTTATAACAGATTTCGCACATCTACTAAAGACGATGCATCTGTCTCACAGGGTACAACAGCCGAAGTAGTCGGTACTGCCGGAGTAGGCCACACGCCCGAAGTGACACTAGGTAAAATCATAGTGTTAGAACTTTTGGAAACTAAGAAGAGAAATGTAGTTGAATATTGTAGAGAAACTTATCTCCATATGTTCTAACATATGATTCTTCAAGTGCTTCTTCTCTAAGGACTATTCATGTATACATCTATCTTTTTACTCATATAATTTTTTCTAACCACATCAAAAAAGGCACATAGCCTACTAAAGTATGAAAGAACCATGAGTGATGAAACGTCTAACATAATTAAAGGCTTAATTTTAGCTATAAAATCTATAATCAGTTGTCATAAAAAAAATTCTAATCAAAAGTTGTCTTTAATATACCACATGAATAATTTAACATTCTAATAGAAAACTAAACAATTGACATAAATAACTCTACTTAAGAGTTTCTCACTATATGTAAAACTTATATAAATAATCTCAATAAATATTCATTAATCACATTTTAAAATTTCTAACATTTGTTTTTGGAAGTAGCAATAGTAAATAAATGTTTTTAGATAGAAAAAAAACATTATATCTTAGTTTTTTTTTTAACCAACTTTTACGATACAAAATTTTTAAAAAGAAACATAAAAAAGATATATGTACAAGTTGTTAATGTATATGAAATCAATTTAAAATAGAAAAAGCAAAGAAACAAAGAATATTTTCAGTATCCTCGTCCCACCATTGCCCGCATTTGAACGCCTGTGTGGACGTGTGCTCACTGGTGTCACCGCAAGTGCGGCCTCCTCCATGGCAGCACTTTGGGCGTGCTGCTCCAACACACCAATACATTCCGTAAGTGCACGCATGACACGGGTCTCTTAACAAACTCAATGAAAGGAAGACTGATTTGATGAATACTTTCACTAGGATAAATACCTTTGTTAGTCATGTCCACATCAACTTTCTTTGTCTTGTCTACTTCTACTTCATGAACGGTCAATTTATCATAATGCATGTTTCAAAGAAAATAATAAAAATTGCTGGGTTTTTTTTTCGAAAATAGTATTGGTGGAAAAAATGTCTATCACAATGGTGTATGTTTAAAAATATTTATCAAAATGACATTGTGATTATAAAATCAAACAAAAATCTCACTTAGTTTCTCACTCCTAATGTTATTAGATGTCTTGATAATTTGGTCTAATGGTTACCCACTTAGTTTCTCTCCTTAAGATCTCAAGTTCTGTCACACCCCCGTGTTGTCCTTCTTCCATCAGAGCTGGGGCGTGAACCGAATGGCATCTTCATCGCACAGCGGAAGCAGACGTGATGGCTAAGGTTTCTAGTAACTGAACGCCCGCTAACTACTCGAATTCCCATGGGTTCCACTATTCCAACCGTACTATACTTGTAATCATAACCTGAGAAAGAACATGCGAAAAATCAACATAAAGTTGGCGAGTTCATAGTTTGTCGATTTTTGTTTCAAATGAGTCATAAAACATTTTGAAAGTCTTGCATTCGAAGAACCGGTTTGTTGGATCATAGTATCCCAAAGCATTTGAAATGTCATGTCTGTATAACAGTATTGACATGTTTTCCATGTTGTTTACAAATCCATGCATGTAACTGTTATGTCAGTAAATCGGTAATAAAATTGTCTTCATTTGTATCTATAAGTAAACCGGTATTGAAATATTTTCTGTCATTTTTGTAAACCGGTATTGAAATCGTAGTATGTAGTATACCTATGGAATCTAAGGATCTGTCAGTGTGTAGCTAATACACCGACCTATGTGCCATAAGTAAGTAACCAAACCGAGACTTTTTTGTCATGTTGGGATCACAAAAGCACTCCTAACCGGTTAACATACCAGGAGTGGAGCGGTCTCGAACTCGATAGATCTATACCTTTCGCACCTTGGTCACTACGTGATTAATGGTTACTATTGTTATTTCTCCTACTTACGCATAGTGATCTTGTTATAATCTAATCCCATAGCTACATACCAATTGTTATAACTCTGTGTTATTGGGCCTAGCCCATGTTCTTTTGTGATTTTGGGCCTAGCCCATGTCTTTTTGTGACTTTGGGCCTAGCCCATGTCTTTTTGTGATTTTGGGCCTAGCCTATGTCTTTTTGTGATTTTGGGGCCTCGCCCCTAGTTGTGACTATGACAATCCCGTCACTAGTCTTAAAACTCATGCATGTTTCGAAAAGCTTTGTATAGCTGTGAAAATCGGTAAGTTTAGTATAAACCTTTCGTAAACCATTTGTGTTCATCGAAATCTGTTTGTAACATGGTTTAGAAATATATGATTTTCGTTTATCGAAACGTTGTGTTCTTTTGCAAAACTTGCATGTCTTTCCACCCTCGAAAAGATTTATAAAAATGTAAAACGGTAAAAAGTGGGGGTTATGAACTCACTTGGATAATCCAGTGCAAAGCTAGCTTAATGTGATTTTCCATAGTATTGTCTCCACAACTTGACTCGCTAGCATGCAATCTAGTGTATTCCTAAATCAGAATAACTCGTAAGTTTCTAAGAATAACGTAGTCATACTACGTGATACCGAGCTCTACCGAATCGTTACTCCTACGATTCTATGAAATTATTATTGACTTAACTCGGTTAACACCTATGGTTTTCTTAGAATTGTCTTAGTTTTTGAACGACTTGAAATATATGTTTATATCTAAACATAACTATATTTCATGAAAATGATAACTACTTCGTAGTTTTCGTAAGACATGTTGTATATATACTTGTCTATATATCCGCATAAATAATACATTTCGTATTCGCGCAAGACGTTTTAACCGAACATAATCAATGCAAAAAAAATTGTTATAAAAGCATTCGAAAGTTTGGTACGTGTTCGCGTCATCGGCGTTAGAAATAAATATAACTATATTTATTTTATAAAGGTATTCAACGCCACGACATTTAAATATATATAATATTCTTGTAATACGATTTCCGAATTTGTCGTTTGAAATACTACGCGCCTTGTATTCGTCTTGTAAAGCTTTTCGGAAATTTTGGCGTTTCGAATTAAACATAAACAATATGCTTATTTTTATACATCATTCGAATAATTTATCGACATTTGAAATATAGTTTCCAAATTCGGTGTTTGAATTAAACATAAATAATTATAGTCGCTTTGGAATTGATTATCGGGTCGAGATTTGAACGTTTTAATTAGCGTCAACAACATAAATATATACTTATATTTATTTTATAATAATCGTATGAATTCGGACGTTTTATCTTTGAATTGTGTCGTGTTTCCGTTTTACGGATTTTACAAAAATCGGGCAGAGTTTCCTCTGTTTTTGGACGATCCCGATAATACTAGTTGTCGATTTATTATCAAAACATAACCTGCAGTTTCGCAAACAAACAATATATATAAAATTTTTCGTCGGATTTTGAATATAATTTTCGCCGATTTAGTTTCCAATTTATATTATAATAGCGACGTTGGTTTGATTTTTAACTAATAATTTTTCGCGAATATTTTTGTCGGATCGAGTGTTATATATTATTTATTTTTCTTTGGCGATATATATTTGTTTACGGGTCGGGTCGATCTCGGTTTCGCGATAATTTAATATTAACGATAATTATAAACTAATATAATTCCCTTTTGCGTCGTAATTAATTTTTACCGAGTCGTGGGTTGACCCGTTGATCGGGTTTGACCAAGTTTGACTTATGTTGACTGGGTTTGACCAGTTTGTCCACACCCCGACCCGCAGCGGAAAAGGTGATCGGGGCATGATTGGGTTATCATCAAAGCTCATGACATTTATTTTAACGTTTCATATTCATTAATACAATTTAATGGAAATTTACAATCATAAATACATCATGACCTAAACATCAATCTAAGCTCCTTTGTTTTCTTCTAAGGCATTTCCTATGTTTTCCTTGCTTCATCCTGTTCACCTGTATCATGTGTAAAAAGGGTTTTTGGATCAACAAAAAGTTGGCGAGTGAATCCTATGGAAAACATTTGAACAAGTTTATTTAATTGATTATGAAATAAAGTGCACAACCACACATGAGTAAAAATAGATGTAAACTTATTCGTAAATCAATTTAATATTAAACAATACACACATGAACAATAATGGATCGTTTAGAGGCACGCGTTGCTCAACTCGTCTCTCACGAGGAACTGATGGGCCTAATGAATGAATTGCATAAACATGATAATATGAAGGACATAACTGCAAACAATATAAACTCAATAATACACACATGAACAATAATGGATTAGTTTTGAGGCACGCGTTGCTCAACTCGTCTACCACGAGGAACTGATGGGCTTAATGAATGAATTTCATATAAGTTGACAAAATGAAATACATAATTACAACAATATAAACAACCTTAGTTTAGATCACGATATGGTATGGCACAAGTTTAAATAAACGAGTTAATTATTTTGTGACACATGACACACCCCAAAACGTGTAATTAAAAAGGGGGAGTTGTAAGATTCACTCACAGTGGGTGTGTTCGGTTGATGATGTTGAATGCACGCGAAGTGGTTTTAACCACGAGTGAAATTAACCTAGATAAATAGCATTATGGTTCGGTAAGTAAACGGATTTTATTAATCCATTTTAGTAGGATTGTTGGGTGTATTTTTGTGAGTTTAAGGCTATTTTCTAACCTTAAAAATGTTATTTTTAAGTATTTTTAATTGATTTTTAATTAAAATAAATAAATAAAAATAATAAAAAAAGTTCACTTTTTGACCGTTGACCGTTGACCTTGACTGTTTGACCGGTTCGTATGCGTGTATGTGTGCACTGGGTGAGGCTCGAACCCGAGACCTCCCGTACGCGTGCACGCAGCTCTACCAACTGAGCTACGTGTCTAACCCAAAATATTTCTGTTTTTAATTATATTTATACTGCGTGCACGCGTACGGGAGGTCTCGGGTTCGAGCCTCACCCAGTGCACACATACACGCATACGAACCGGTCAAACAGTCAAGGTCAACGGTCAACGGTCAAAAAAGTCAACTTTTTTTATTATTTTTATTTATTTATTTTAATTAAAAATCAATTAAAAATACTTAAAAATAACATTTTTAAGGTTAGAAAATAGCCTTAAACTCACAAAAATACACCCAACAATCCTACTAAAATGGATTAATAAAATCCGTTTACTTACCGAACCATAATGCTATTTATCTAGGTTAATTTCACTCGTGGTTAAAACCACTTCGCGTGCATTCAACATCATCAACCGAACGCACCCACTGTGAGTGAATCTTACAACTCCCCCTTTTTAATTACACGTTTTGGGGTGTGTCATGTGTCACAAAATAATTAACTCGTTTATTTAAACTTGTGTCATACCATATCGTGATCTAAACTAAGGTTGTTTATATTGTTGTAATTATGTATTTCATTTTGTCAACTTATATGAAATTCATTCATTAAGCCCATCAGTTCCTCGTGGTAGACGAGTTGAGCAACGCGTGCCTCAAAACTAATCCATTATTGTTCATGTGTGTATTATTGAGTTTATATTGTTTGCAGTTATGTCCTTCATATTATCATGTTTATGCAATTCATTCATTAGGCCCATCAGTTCCTCGTGAGAGACGAGTTGAGCAACGCGTGCCTCTAAACGATCCATTATTGTTCATGTGTGTATTGTTTAATATTAAATTGATTTACGAATAAGTTTACATCTATTTTTACTCATGTGTGGTTGTGCACTTTATTTCATAATCAATTAAATAAACTTGTTCAAATGTTTTCCATAGGATTCACTCGCCAACTTTTTGTTGATCCAAAAACCCTTTTTACACATGATACAGGTGAACAGGATGAAGCAAGGAAAACATAGGAAATGCCTTAGAAGAAAACAAAGGAGCTTAGATTGATGTTTAGGTCATGATGTATTTATGATTGTAAATTTCCATTAAATTGTATTAATGAATATGAAACATTAAAATAAATGTCATGAGCTTTGATGATAACCCAATCATGCCCCGATCACCTTTTCTGCTGCGGGTCGGGGTGTGATACAGTTGACTTTCATTGTCTTTTGTTGACCGACCGATCCGAACCGAGACCTGAAACGAGATTTTAATTAAAACTGAAACGCCATAACTCAACTAAAACAAATCTTGAATTGAACCAGAACCGAAAACTGAACCGCGACTAAACCGTGTGATGTTGACCACGGTTGACCACACCCGAACCGACCCAAATCTGCTGTTGACTGATGTTTAACCGAGTGGATCGAACCGAACCGCAACTGAACCAGAACTCTGAGCTGAATCGAGATCAAGCTCGACGCGAACCAGAACTGAATCAAAAACAACGACCACTACCTCCGCCGTCCGCGGCGTCTTGTTGAGATGCGGCGCCGCCGTCGGCCGGCAAGCCGGCAAAAAAAGTCAAACCGTCAAAAACCCGTGCCACCACCGCTGCTGCTTTTGAACTTCGAACTAGGAACCTCCTGTCGCGCCGCCTCTGCCGTCGCCGGCGACGAGGTGAACCGTTGCCGTTCTCTCTCTCTCTGCAGTCTCTCTCTCCTCTTTGACTGTCCGTCTGTGTGCATATATATGCGGTGTGTATGTGTGTGGGCGAAAGAGATGACCAGCGAAGACCACCGGAGCCGCCGGCTTCGCCGGACTCCGGCGATCGGAAACAGGGAAAGGAGAAGAGAGGCAGGTGAGTGTGTGTGCTATGGGTTTGAGTTGTGAAGAAAATGAGGGATTTAGGTTTAGTTTTCTTTATATAGTTAGGGTTTTTAGGCGGGCCGGGCCCAAAGCCTGCTAACTCGTGTGTAAGCCCAACTACGTATTTCAAGCCCGTTATCAAAACTTGAACATTGTGTTTTGTCGTAGTGTGTTTAATTAGAATAAAAAACACGTAAATATTGTCGTTAGTCGACCGATTGACGCGACGGCTTGTCCGTCTCGTTAAAATTTGCGTAAAACCTCCACGATCGCCATTTATAGTCCGTTTTTCGATCCAAGTGTTGCTATTTATCGAAATTTATTCGTTTAGACTCGAAAACGTATTAAATTATATCAAGGGTCGTTGTTTGACGCGTAAACCCGTCGGTTGCGTTAAAGTTGCGTACTTTGCTACGGTCACCGATCTGGTTTCAATCACGAATAATAAAATTCAGTTACGAAGCTAAATGTATTGTAATATATTAATATCGAGGCGTAACTCGAGTCCGTTGCTTCCGTTTCGTTGTCGGTGCGTTCCGATTTTCCGCGTAACTTCCGCGTTGTGCTTTGCGGCGTCAACGATCCAAATTTATCGCATAATTAAAACTATATGACAAATACAGTATAAAATTCGTATTTTTAGGCGTTGTCAGTATTTGTTTGGCATCAGTTCGCTTAACGTTTTAAATTCGCGTTAAAGTTCTTGATTATCGCCAAATCGCGTAACGTGAAGCAAGTAGACGTTCCTAGGCTTTCCAAAGGCCTGATCGAGTTAATTTACGTCTAATTACGCTAATTATGACAGTATTACTGTTCGTTAAGCGCTTAATTATGTTCGGAAGTGCCGGTTGTCACATTCCCCCTTGTTATAAAAATTTCGTCCTCGAAATTTAAGTTATGTTATCTCCTTAGATTTTTGTCATGCGTAGGTAAGTATTAAAAATACCCAGGTAAATAACCATGTAATCGCATCGAGACTTGTCTGAATTATATGAATGCAATGACATATTACCACAACATGAACCCACTAGTTCAACTGAATCTGTTTTTAAGAATCGATGCCAAGTGAACGAAACGTAATGACATAATCAATGTAACTGAGTTTACATGGGTCAACAAATGAGAATCTCGACCAACAGAAAACTAGCGTTGGTTGTTGGATTGGTGAGACTTAGAATCGACAAGCTCCACTGAATTAGAAACATGAAGGTGATTTGTTAACTTTTCGAACCATAAGTTAACACTATTGAATTGCAAGGATACACCAAATTACAACCGAAATTAGTGTATCATTGTCTTAATACATCGTTGCATTAAGACCATTTCCGATGATTAGCCCAAGCTACAAGTTCATACCGACGCCACAAGGCGTCATAGCCATTGAAATAATTCAATAATAGCAGTGATCAAACAAATTCACCGTGTTTACAACAAAAAGTTCAATCAAGTAAGTCTGAATATTTGTTCCAAATAAATCCCATAGGATTTTCAACTGAAAATGAAAGAACAAATAGATAAAATTCTTCGGTCGATAGTGGACAAACAATAAATATCCCAAAATTTTCGACCGATATTGAATGAACCGTTTTGAGGTACACCGAAATAGATCATAAAGTTGTGTACCGTCTTCTTAATACACGATTGTATTAAGAATGTTTTAAGAAAATGATCCAACAAGGGGATTTAAA
The DNA here is from genome assembly GCA_947069175.1 of Scalesia atractyloides. NCBI lineage: Eukaryota > Viridiplantae > Streptophyta > Magnoliopsida > Asterales > Asteraceae > Scalesia > Scalesia atractyloides. The sequence continues at coordinate 39,209,308 of CAMTDV010000001.1, forward strand.
AACGATTAAAAAATCAAGTAATTAAATCCGTACATGAATGGTGAAAGCGATGTCAGCACAAGCTTCAACTAGTGTAAATGCCACCACAAGGTGTCGTAACCAATAAATGACTTAATAAGGGTGCAGACTGAACCAGTCTGCTATGGTTCGAAACAAATGAATTGCTTGTCGCTATTACTTTGAATATGACGGCCTCAATCCATCATATGAAATCCTTGAATTGAACTTTGTATACAGTGAGCAAGTTCAAACAATTGAACTTGGTTTGACACAATCCAACAATAAATACGTGATTCGAACAAATTTCAATATGGTTACAACAAAGAACTGTGTATGCAACTCGGAAAGAAAATGAAATTTCAAGAATTCGTTGACTCGATATCAAGGAGTCAATACTTGCAATAATGTAGGTCATCTAGATCACAAAGCGAAAATTTGATGAAATGACTATTCAAAGTGAAGACCCTGATGGTCTCCACGTATCAAGTTAACCACATGCATAACAAGCAAAGCATGCGTATCATGTAAATCTGTCAAGAAATGATGCAATATGCGTTCGCTAATCAAGAAAGAATTTTCGTGACGCAGTGACCGTTATGAGGAGTAGAGGTATGCAAACCTATTCATTATGTGCAAAGTTGAAATTTCAACAAAAGATATTCGAGGATTTTACCTGGTATTTACTATGATGACTTATTGTTTCGTGACATTACCATCTAATGTCATTTATGGCGTAATCGTCATTAATAAAGTAGAAGGAATGTGATGACATGTGACTTCTTTTGCAGCGCCAATTGTTGTGATTTACCATTGTAATCAGTACCGACTATTATGAATTCTCGTTTGAACGTACTTCAACGTTGTTCGTGTCGCTTACAGGACCACGTGATAGATCGTCCCATTCTGATCGGTATCCGCTGACGTGATTAGCATCGTTGTCGAAATGTCGTGCTTCCTCAAGGTCGCGGCCTGAAAGTCGTATGTGATGTACTTCCACATCAGTTACTGTATCGTTTAAGTTTCATGTATGTTTGCGCACTAGTGTTTCGTTTTGCGTAGGTTATCTGCTCCGGTAAATAAAATAATAGCGACAATATATGCAATGTGTTTGTCCGAGCTAATAATCGTGTTTCCTACGTGCTGACCTTTAATGAATATTGACATCAGTTTTCCAAAGGTCCTAAATGCATATTTAGAAACTCTCAAAGTTTTGCCTACGGTATGTAATGTTTTCGTGTACCGTGTATCAAATACAACACTAGTGTATGATTAACATCATAATTGTTGACTTACTGTTTTCGGCCACGGTTGGAACCATATTCGAGTACTAGGCGTTCTGTATGTATTCAAGTCTTAACGATCTAATGTCCCCAAAGGAACGTGAGGTTAAAGCCAACGTATCTCCACAGAAACGTATTTGTTATCATAGCCAGGTTTGATACGTAATTCGCTAGAACCTATAGCTCTGATACCACTCTTGTATTTGAGCGGGGATTGATAACTAGTTCGCTAGAACCTTTGGCTCTGATACCACTATGTCACACCCCCGTGTTGTCCTTTTTCCATCAGAGCCGGGGCGTGAACCGAATGGCATCTTCATCGCACAGCAGAAGCAGACGTGATGGCTAAGGTTTCTAGTAACTGAACGCCCGCTAACTACTCGAATCCCCATGGGTTCCACTATTCCAACCATGCCATACTTGTAATCATAACCTGAGAAAGAACATGCGAAAAATCAACATAAAGTTGGCGAGTTCGTAGTTTGTCTGTTTTCGTTTCAAATGAGTCATAAAACATTTTGAAAGTCTTGCGTTCGAAGAGCCGGTTTATGGGATCATAGTATCCCAAAGCATTTGAAATGTCATGTCTGTATAACAGTATTGACATGTTTCCATGTTGTTTACAAATCCATGCATGTAACTGTTATGTCAGTAAATCGGTAATAAAATTGTCTTCATTTGTATCTATAAGTAAACCGGTATTGAAATATTTTCTGTCATTTTTGTAAACCGGTATTGAAATCGTAGTATGTAGTATACCTATGGAATCTAAGGATCTGTCAGTGTGTAGCTAATACACCGACCTATGTGCCATAAGTAAGTAACCAAACCGAGACTTCTTTGTCATGTTGGGATCATAAAAGCACTCCTAACCGGTTAACATACCAGGAGTGGAGCGGTCTCAAACTCGATAGATCTATACCTTTTGCACCTTGGTCACTACGTGATTAATGGTTACTATTGTTATTTCCCCTACTTACGCACAGTGATCTTGTTATAATCTAATCCCATAGCTACATACCAATTGTTATAACTCTGTGTTATTGGGCCTAGCCCATGTTCTTTTGTGATTTTGGGCCTAGCCCATGTCTTTTTGTGATTTTGGGCCTAGCCTATGTCTTTTTGTGATTTTGGGGCCTCGCCGCTAGTTGTGACTATGACAATCCCGTCACTAGTCTTAAAACTCATGCATGTTTCGAAAAGATTTGTATAGCTGTGAAAATCGGTAAGTTTAGTATAAACCTTTCGTAAACCATTTTTGTTTATTGAAATCTGTTTGTAACATGGTTTAGAAATATATGATTTTGGTTATTCGAAACGTTGTATTCTTTTGCAAAACTTGCATGTCTTTCCACCCCCGAAAACATTTATAAAAATGTAAAACAGTAAAAAGTGGGGGTTATGAACTCACCTGGATAATCCAGTGCAAAGCTAGCTTAATGTTATTTTCCATAGTGTTGTCTCCACAACTTGACTCGCTAGCATGCAATCTAGTGTATTCCTAAATCAGAATAACTCGTAAGTTTCTAAGAATAACGTAGTCATACTACGTGATACCGAGCTCTACCGAATCGTTACTCCTACGATTCTATGAAATTATTATTGACTTAACTCGGTTAACCAACCTATGGCTTTCTTAGAATTGTCTTAGTTTTTGAACGACTTGAAATATATGTTTATATCTAAACATAACTATATTTCATGAAAATGATAACTACTTCGTAGTTTTCATAAGACATGTTGTATATATACTTGTCTATATATCCGCATAAATAATACATTTCGTATTTGCGCAAGACGTTTTAACCGAATATAATCAATGCAAAAAAATTGTTATAAAATCATTCGAAAGTTTGGTACGTGTTCGCGTCGTCGGCGTTAGAAATAAATATAAGTATATTTATTTTATAAAGGTATTCAACGCCACGACATTTGAATATATATAATATTCTTGTAATACGATTTCCGAATTTGTCGTTTGAAATACTACGCGCCTTGTATTCGTCTTGTAAAAGCTTTTCGGAAATTTTGGCGTTTCGAATTAAACATAAAAAATATGCTTATTTTTATACATCGTTCGAATAATTTATCGACATTTGAAATATAGTTCCGAATTCGGCTTTTGAATTAAACATAAATAATTATAGTCGCTTTGGAATTGATTGTCAAAACTTGTTGTCTCGTAGTCGCGCGCTGAAAAGTTATCGGGTCGAGATTTGAACGTTTTAATTCGCGTCGACAAAATAAATATATACTTATATTTAATTTATAATAATTGTATGAATTCAGACGTTTTATCTTTGAATTGTGTCGTGTTTTCGTTTTACGGATTTTACAAAAATAGGGCAGAGTTTCCTCTGTTTCTGGACGATCCCGACAATACTAGTTGTCGATTTATTATCAAACACAACCTGCAGTTTCACAAACAAACAATATATATAAAAATTTTCGTCGGATTTTGAATATAATTTTCACCGATTTAATTTCCGATTTATATTATAATAGCAACGTTGGTTTGATTTTTAACTAATAATTTTTCGCGAATATTTTTGTCGGATCGATTGTTATATATTATTTATTTTTCTTTGGCGATAAATATTTGTTTACGGGTCGGGTCGAGCTCGGTTTCGGGATAATTAAATATTCACGATAATTATAAACTAATATAATTCACTTTCGCATCGTAATTAATTTTTACCGAGTCGTGGGTAGACCCGTTGACCGGGTTTTACCAAGTTTGACTTATGTTGACTGGGTTTGATCAGTTGACTTTCGTTGACTTTTGTTGACCGACCGATCCGAACCGAGACCTGAAACGAGATTTGAATTAAAACTGAAACGAGATAAGTCAACTAAACCAAATCTTGAATTGAACCCGAACCGAAACCTGAACCGCGACTGAACCGTGTGTGATGCTGACCACGGTTGACCACACCCGAACCGACCCAAATCTGCTGTTGACTGATGTTGAACCGAGTGGACCGAACCGAACCGCAACTGAACCGGAACTCTAAGTTGAACCGAGATCAAGCTCGAAGCGAACTAGAACTGAATAAAAAACAACCACCACTACCTCCGCCGCCTTCTACGGCATCTTGTTGAGACGCGGCGGCAATTGCCGCCGTCGGCCGGCAAGCCGGCAAACCCAAAAAAGTCAAACCGTAAAAAATCCGCGCCACCACCGCCGCTGCTTTTGAACTTAGAACCAGGAACCTCCTGTCGCGCCGCCGCTGCCGTCGTCGGCGACGCGGCAAACCGTCGCCGTTCTCTCTGTCTCTCTACAGTCTCTCTCTCCTCTCTGATTGTCCGTCTGTGTGCATATATGTGGTGTGCGCGTGTGTGTAGGCGAAAGAGATGACCGGCGAAGACCATCGGAGCCGGCTTCGCCGGACTTTTGCGATCGAAAACAGGGAAAGGAGAAGAGAGGCAGGTGAGTGTGTGTGCTAGGGTTTGAGTTGTGAAGAAAATGAGGGATTTAGGTTTAGTTTTCTTTATATAGTTAGGGTTTTTAGGTGGGCCGGGCCCAAAGCCCGCTAACTCGTGTGTAAGCCCAACTACGTATTTCAAGCCCGTTATCGAAACCCGAACATTGTGTTTTGTCGCAGTGCGTTTAATTAGAATCAAAAACACGTAAATGTTGTCGTTAGTCGACCGTTGACGCGACGGTTTGTCCGCCTCGTTAAAATTTGCGTAAAACCTCCACGATCGCCATTTATAGTCCGTTAAGTGTTGCTATTTATCGAAATTTTTTCGTTTAGACTCGAAAACGTATTAAAGTATATCAAGGGTCGTTGTTTGACGCGTAAACCCGTCGGTTGCGTTAAAGTTGCGTATTTTGCTTCGGTCACCGCTTTTGTCCGTTTTTCGATCTGGTTTCAATCACGAATAATAAAATTCAGTTACGAAGCTAAATATATCGTAATATATTAATATCGAGGTGTAACTCGAGTCCGTTGCTTCCGTTTCGTTGTCGGTGCGTTCCGATTTTCCGCGTAACTTCCGCGTTGTGCTTTGCGGCGTTCAACGATCCAAATTTATCGCATAATTAAAACTGTATGACAAATACAAGTATAAAATTCGTATTTTTAGGCGTTGTCAGTATTTGTTCGGCATGAGTTCGCTTAACATTTTAAATTCGCGTTAAAGTTCTCGATTATCGCCAAATCACGTAACGTGAAGCAAGTAGACCTTCCTAGGCTTTCCAAAGGCCTGATCGAGTTAATTTACGTCTAATTACGCTAATTATGACAGTATTATTGTTCGTTAAGCGCTTAATTATGTCCGGGAAGTGCCGGTTGTCACAAGTTCTAATCTCACTAGCATCACTTTGAAGGACACTTGTGGTGGCAATAAAGTTTAGAACTAGGTCTCTTTAAAGTTCATCATTTTGAAACTAAGCCGAGCCGGATTTTACTGCAGTTGGCCTTCGGGCGGGCGGGTTTTCCCGGAATTGGTGGCTTGGTAGCTCGGGTATGCATCCAACTCTGACCGTTATAGAGTAGGGATGTATTTGCTCAATTGAGTATATCCCACGATGTTTATCCAGTGATTTAGTTGGCTGTTAAAAAAAGGTCATTAGATAGCTTTAATTTACTAAATAATTATTACTTTAATCATTTTCTTAATTTATGAAAATTATTGATGTATAAGAGCATTGACATCCTATCCACCATATTATACCCTACAATTACATTGAAAGTAACTATATTTTCTCTCTACTTTCAATTAAATAATATTTTTTTATCATTATCTTTTCTCTCTTATTCACTCAAAACCACTTTAAAAATATATTAAAAGTTACAGAGGATGAACAGTGTCCCTCAAATATACAGATAAAGATTAACATTTTCTCTTTACTTTACTCACAATCACTTATAATAACTTTTTTTTTGTATGAAAACTATTCTCTAAAAATTTGATAGCTAGAATGTGAATGCTCTAAGAATATTATTTTTCTTTTTTCTTATATTTTATAAAGGATGAACAGTGTCCACTCAAATATACAGATAAAGAGTAACATTTTCTCTCAACTTTACATATAACCACTTATAACAATTTTTTTATAATATAAAAACTACTCTCCCAAAATTTGATGGCTAGGATGTGAATACTCTAAGAATATTCTTCTTCTTTTTTTCTTATCAGTTTTCTCAAATTTGCCTCATATATTGTTTTGATCACTCTTACGTTAAACTTATATTTTGAAATTTCATATATATATATATATTGAAGAGTTCAAATAAGAAGAAAAAATTTTATAACAATAAAAAGAATAACTTTTAAACCAATAGAAATTCTCCATTTTCTTCATTTAATGTGTGTATTTAATGTTATAAAAAAGGACATATAGGTAAATCTAAATTTTTAACTCATTTTTTTTCATATACTCTTTCAAGATAAAATAATTTATAGTGTAGGACAATTTTCGATATGTGTAGAATAAATTTTAGTATTTTTATGATAAATTTTGAAATGTGTGGGTAAATTTACATGTGTGTAGGGTAAATTCCGGTAAATGTTAGACATATGTAGGATAAATTTTGAAATGTGTAGGATAAAATATTTTTGTTTTATTAATGAGAGATAACAAAATTAATGAGAGGAGTTATAAACTATTTAATATTTTACCATTATACCCTTTCTTTTTTTCCTTCTTACATTAAATTTCTTCTCAATATATATATATATATATATATATATATATATATATATATATACGTATCTGTACAGTTATTCTTGGAGCACCTACTTTCGAGTCGGTATGGTTGTTTTCATTTCTTTTCACTTATGCTACTTAATTTGATTTCAACATACGATTAATATGTTGTCGCAAATCTAACATTTAATGGCATCATAATTTCTGTTATTACGAACGTGAAATACGTAGTAACATTTAATGGCATCAAATTGATTTTGAGTTCTGAATCAGTTTTTAATCGATTTGTAACCTCATTGTTTTCTCGTAAATACATAATAAAAAAAATAACGTTGTTAACTATAAATTAAATTACAACTTTTAGTTCCAATGATCCAAACAATATATGAGTTGAACCGGCGAATGTGATAACAAAAGAAAGAAACATTCTCTTATAAATTAACAAATTTCTCATGTTAAATGATAACTAAATCAGTAATTATTTTATTAACTGAATTTATTCAATTAGATTAGATTTGAGGAACTTGTTTGTGAGATTTTCTTTGGAATTTACAACTAAAACATTATTCTGGTAAACATTTTTGATGTGTGTTGAAAATTTTATCCAATGCGTGAAAGATTAAAAAGACGTCACGTGGCATAAACAAATCTACTTTTAGAGATTTATTTCCCATGCTTTAATCTGCTATGTTACGAGGTTGAATACAGAATCCAAATTCAGATGTATTATATCTACGTAACATCTAATTCTTCCTCATATAATCTATGTAACATCATAATTCAAATTCTTCCTCATATAATCTTGTTATGGAAAAGAGGAAATCCTTTGATTATAAATATATAACAATTCTGGGTTTAAATCGTGAAGGGCGATGTATTTTGATATCTTTGGCAAGTAGCATATGATAATACGTATTATTATTTATGAGAGAAAGATACAGTACTTTAAATAAATAAAATATGGAAAGACTGAATTGAAAGCCATTGTAACATGTATATATCCACCATTTACTGATTGTAATGTTTATGAGCCAAACCAAGATGAGTTAGGTAAGCTCGTGCTGGGCTTCGTTTGATAAATAGCCAAGCCGAGCTCGACTATGTTTATAAACGACAGGATCAGTGCTTATTAATATATATATTAAATTGGAATATGTTGGCTGTGTCTTCAAGTTACTGTAGCTATTTGTAGTTCATGCTTTGTTGACATCTGTAATTTTTCTTTACACCTCATACTCTCTGAATGCCCTATAATATATATCCATTCTCTTATCAAAATATTAATTTACACAATTACTCATCATAGATCTAGAAAAAGAGAGGGAGTGGTCTACCGATTTCCGACACAACCCTCCTCACACGGTGACAACGACAATCGCAATCAGAGCACGGCGGCGAGGACGTTAGGGTTGGCTATGTCGCTACCGGAATCGGAAAGTACAAATAATAGGGGAAGGAAAGGGGGTGGTGTTTATAGATGGTTGAGTTGTGTTGTCGGCGTCGTCGTGAGGTGGCCGGCAGACCACACATCCCTCTCTTTATCTTAGCTGAAAATGTATACATGAATGAATGGTTTTAAGAGTGGGTCTTTTGTGGTCGGTCAGAACCCACATCCGAGTACGGCCGCCGCGCCGGGAAGACGATCTGTTGAGATCAGTGAAAACGGCGAGAGGAAGTATGTGTATGTGGATGCGTGGTGGCAGTGATGTAATGTAGCGCTGGTGGTGTTTGTGTTAAAGTTGAGAACTGGTGTAAAGAAACTAAGAAAGAGAATGTACAGAGGTGAGAGAAAAGTGAATACTGGAAACCAACCATTCTCAATGCTTAGGACACACTCAATTGCACATGCTATCTCTTTTATCTTTTGTATAAAAGAATGAATAAATAAGGCTATAGATATAGAAACAAAATTACAATACAAAAAGTTCACTGTAAAATGGTTTTCACTACAGATTATGTTGCAACTTAAAAACTATGATTGAATGGACCATATATGATATTTGATACATAACTTAAATATCTAACGAATTATATGTATTGTAATGACGTACGGGTTTTGAGAACGGAACGTTAAATTCGCATGCGCGTATTAGTTTTCTAACGGCTTAGCGCGCCGCAACGCGCGGGAGTCTAACACTAGTTTGTTTTTAAAAAGTTCTAATTTTGGAGGACTTTTTTCTCGGGTAATATCAAGCCACGAGTCATTTCAACAACTCTAGATATAGTATTAGCAAGTTGAAAGTAATTATAGCAATAGCACTTGGGAAGCCATGAGTAGATTAGCCAAGAGCATCCACCACTCACAAACACACACACACACATATATATATATATATATATATATATATATATATATATAAATATATGGGGGTTAGATTATAAAAAAATTACTTTAAAGAGAAAACCGAAAAACTAACTTAAAATACCTAAAATACCAATAAAATAATTTTTTGATTTTTAATTAAAAATCCCTACATTTCATATATAAAAAAAATTCAAATAAAAAAATGTACTACACATGTGCACCGAGACCCCCCCAAAGTTAGCTTTTAGTTTAATTTAGCTTTTTAGTTAGGTTTAGGATTATGGTTTTTTTTTTGGGGGAGGGGGGGTGGGTGGGGCAGTTTAGGTTTTTTTTGGTTAACGTTTAGAGTTTAGTTTTACGTTTTTTTTGAGGGATTGGGGAGTGTGGGGTTTAGGCTTTTTGGGGATGGGGGAGTGGGTTAGACTTTTGGTGGGAGGGTGAATTTAGGTTTTTGCAGGGTGGAGTATGGGGTTTAGGTTTTTGGGGGTGACGTAGGGGGTGTGTTAGGTGGTTTAGACTTTTTCATATTAATGCATATGTGCAGCACAACTTTTTTTTAAAAAAGTTTTTTATATATTATATATAGCGATTTTTATTAAAAAATTCAAAAAATATGTCGATATGTTTCTTAAGCTTTTTTAGTTAGTTTTTCGGTTTTCTCAATTAATATAGTTTTCTCATAATACATCTCCTATATATATATAGGAGAAGACTCATTTAAGAAGAAATTTTATGTGAGAATAAAAAGAAGAAAGGTCATAAGGACATAATGGTAAAACATTAAATAGTTTATAACTGCTCTTATTAATTATGTTATCTCTCATTAATAAAAAACACTATATCCTACACATTTCAAAATTTATCCTACATATATCTTATACTTATCGAAATTTATCCTACACACACGTAAATTTACCCTACACATTTCAAAATTTATCCTATACATGTCGAAAATTGTCCTTCACCATAAATTATTTTATCTTGAAAAAGTATGTTAAAAAAATGAGTTACAAGTTTAACTAATTAGCTAATTAATGACAATTATAGATTTACCTATATGCCCTTTTTCATAATATTAAATACACACATTAAATGAAGTAAATGAAGAATTTCTATTGGTTTAAAAGTTATTGTTTTTATTGTTACAAAATTTTTCTTCTCATTTAAACTCTTCACTAATATATATATATATATATATATATATATATATATATATAAATGGGTCATTATATAAGAACTCAAGGAATCATCTACTTAATAATGATGTTTAATTGTAAAATCTAAAAAAAAATCATGTATTTAATCCAATATAGTAATTATGTGTAGTTACTTTAAGGTGAATACATAATTACTAATAATGTAAATACATGAATTTGTTTTTAAATTTTGTGACTAAAATACGTATTTGACAAAATTAGAAAAAAAATTTGAAACAAAAAAATCCCTTATTCACTTTTCAAGTTTTTGTATGTTAAGTTTATTTGTACAATAACCTATATATATGTATATATATATATATGTATATATATAAGTTAAATATTATATTATATAATTCGATCCAAGTATACTAGGTTTGTAACCGATCTAATCTAACCTAGCTTCGTTTGTGAATTAGCCGATCTTTAGTAAATCTTTTTTATTTTTTTATTATGCATTTCGAACTACGAGTTATATTTATAGTCTTAGGTTGGGCTGCAAACGAACACGGACAAGTCCTTGTTCGTGTTCGTTTGTTAAGAAATATATGTGTTCACGAACTGTTCATGAATGCTTACCGAACGATATTTAATGTTCGTGCTTGTTTGTTAAGGAAATGAACTTGTTCGTGTTCGTTTGTGTTTGTTTGTTAATTATAGGCAACAAATGAAATCGAACGATGATAAACACAAATGAGCACAAACTAATGTTCATGAACACAAATGGTAATAAACGAACAAAAACAAGTGTTCATGAACAAAATATATAATAATTGACACTTATTAAATATTTTATTTTTCGAAATTTTGAAGTATTTAATTAAATTATAACAGCAAAAAACACTAATGAACTGTCGAATACAAAAGAACACGTTATCGAACATTCACGAACATAAATGAATGAACGCGCCCTCTATTCATGTTTGTTCGTTTAACCAAACGAACGAAATTTCTTGTTTGTGTTCGTTTGTTTAATAAACGAACGAATATAAACGAACTTCCCGCCGAATGGTTCACGAACTGGTCGCTGAACGTTTGGTTCGTTTGCAGCCCTAGTCCTAGGTACTCATGGCCAACTAGCTAGTGGAGGAGCGGGTGGGTGCCTAAAGCCAGCCTTCCCAAGCGCCCATTTTCCGTGAAATTTATGGGATATTAGATTTAAATTACCTCAATTTTCACAAATTGGCCGATAGCACTTCAAACTTTCGATTTCTACCAAAACAATCCCAACTTTCAACGTATTTTTCTCTGGAACTCATAACTAACTGAACCCTAACCTAGTTAATATCTTGCTGATGTGGCATTGGATATGGTTTTTTTTTTGTGCTGACGTAGCACTTTTTGTTGACGTGAAATCTGATGTGCCACTTTTTGCTGGGGTGGCTTCTTTGCTGACGAGGCATCTGATGTCGCACTCGTATAGTGACGTGACATCTGACATCAGCTAATTGGGTTAGAGTTTAGTTAGTTTAGGAGTGTTATTGGATAATAAGTTGAAAGCTGGAAGTTTTGTAGTACAAATCGAAAGTTGGGAATGCTATCGACCAATCAATAAAATTTTAGGTTATTTAAATCCAATAATATATATATATATATATATATATATTAGAGGATCGTTATTTCTACTCACCCCGAGTTCTTGAATTTTCAAAGATTTTGGAAACGACCAAGTCCTACTTGTAACATGAACATATCCAAATATTAATAATTTACAATATATACCAACTGCCAAGAATCTATTAGCTTGTACCATAAAACTACAACATAGATGTATTCATAATTTATCACATAATTTAAAAAAACACATCTTTATTAACGTACACCATTGTTGGTAAAGGATACATTCAAAAAGTGAAGATGACCCCATAGAACACAAACTTAAGCCATGTAACATAAAAAAAAACATTCATCACCGACTCAAACCGTTGCATTTAGACTTAATCCTGAGCCCTTGAACTTGTCATCAGTGATTCTATCAATACGTTCTTTCATCTCTTCGCTCAAATAGTTTTTCCAATCTCCAATCTCTCCTTTTCTAAAAAAGTCCCGCCTTTCAACCTCCACCAGGCTGCCAAACTTTTCGACACCTTTGTTGTTCACCTCTAAATTGCTCAAGTTCTCAAAGCTACACAGCTTAACAATATCCCCCACGACCCCTTTCTTCTCTTCCTCCACCGCAAATGGCTTCCCCATGAAAGCTGCCAGCTTCCTCACCACCACCTCCGGTTGCTTTTTCATTTCCTCATACTTCAAGAACAGAATCTTCTCTGGAGATTCCAAGCTAGCTCTCCAGTACGACAGTATGTGCTCCCAAAACGGTCCGTACTCTGACTCCCCTTGACAAAAAAGCTCAAACGCTACATATAACGAAAGGGGAGGCAAATCTTTTGATCTGAGTTTACTCATGAAATGCCACTTCGAAATCAACACGTCTTTTGGGTCCCTACAAACATAGACTATCTTGCCAGACTTGATGCATGCCGGTAATAGAGTGTATGAATAGTGGGTAGCAAAGAGTCGAGGACTAATAGAGATGTTGGTGAAGTCGGTAATGGGGTAGGATTCGCAGTCGAGAAATGGGAAGGTGCTTTGAGGGCCGTGGTTGTGGAGATGGTGGTCAGAGAAGTTGTAGCGGTGGCGGTTAAGGGTAGAGAACATGAGGGCTTTAAGCCAGGTAGTCCCGGACTTCATGAAGGCAGCCAAGACGATATCGGTGGGAAGTGATTTGAAATAGGTGTGTAGGAGCATGTTGTTTTTTACGGTGTTAGGGTTTAACCAGAAGCCATTATAGTTATACAGGTGTTGTACCCTCCAGCCATTGCCTTTGGTTAGTGTTTGTAGCAACAACTTGTGCTTCTGGCAGATGTTATTATACTCGACTTCTTCTTTTTCTTCTTTTGATCCTACAAGTGTAGATAGAAAGCTTGACATGATGAAGGAATTTAGAAGGAGTTGCAATGCAATGTGTGGATATGATCATCCTTTTATAGGTGTAATGTATTTTTGGTAGGTGGAATAGCAATATAGCAAGAAAAATAGTTTTTAAATACGTATTGACATGATACGTAATATTTACAAACTATACACTGCTTAAATCGAAATCCAAAACATAACTTTGTATGTAACAAATAGATAAATATCTACTACGAAAATAGATAGATATCTACTCACTTTGAACTCATTGACAGAAATTCGTTAAACACGATTTACGTATACATGAGCACAATTTATGCTCCTTCCCACCGACCTGACGTTGAATCAAACCGAAAACTATGAAAATAGGCATGTTGACCAAGACTTGCAGCAAAACAAGCATTGAATTTGTGGACTTGTAAAATAAACAAACTAATAAGAGAAGAACAAATAAGCATAACTGGCACCTTCATAGCCCACACTCCAACTTTTCAGTACCTTTTTAGCCGGCACAAAAGACATAAAAAATACATCTTACCTAGAAAATGAATAAAAAAAGTACAAGTGTAGAGCGCCGTCATTATTTTAGCCGAACACATTAAAAAAACAGGAATCGTGTTTTCGACACTGAAAAAACAATGAAGCTAAATTATAGCTGGCGAACTAAAGGAATTCACACTATCTTAGCTTGCACAGAAAAAAAGAACTGCTCAGTTATGGCAAAAATGAAGCTGGCTCCTTTAACTAGCCGGCTAAGATAGCATCAGCACTTTACATTTATGGTTTTCTGATTGGTTATATGGGTAAAATGTGGACCCCAAATGTACTTTGTGTCTTTTATACTGAGTGAAAATGAAAATGTATACATACCTATTTTCATGATTTTCCTAGGATCTAAATGTTCAATACATACATGTATATTATATTATAATGCATTTTAGAAGTTATTTACATTATTATAATGCATAAGATGCAACCCTAAAATCATAAATAATTAGTATTTCAAACAATAATTATACTTTAATCCCTCATTTTAATTACACGTTAATTCTCTTATTTAACCAAACTCTGGATAGTTAATTAGTAGTTACATTTTGCTCCATTATTTTAAATCAACTACCCGACAATATTTACATGACCATAACATTCTCATATGTTACGTGAAAACGAGTATTTTATTCTTTTTAATTTAAGTATAATATTACTTTATTTTCTTTAATTAAAAAACTTTGATATGGTAATTATTAATCTACATATAGGCTTAACACTAAGACTGGCTGTTGGGGGACACGTGAGGGAGTTGCGCTAGCCACGTCAGTGCCATCGTGGCTCGCGAGCACCGCAATACGGTGCCGCGGGGAAGAGACGCGAGTATGGTAACGACATGAATATGATTGTTTGTGTATTAGGGACCACCCACTAGCCGCTGGAGATTTAAAAAAATAGAATTCATTATTTTACCTTATTTAAACCCTTTTAACCTTTAAAAAACAATACCCACTTTCTCTCTTTCTCTCCACACCTACCTTTAAAAAACTACTTATCTTTCCACATCTTTTTTAAGAAAAAAAATGATTTGTGGCTCGTGAATTGTTACCGGCCCGTGATGGAATCCGATGATGCCGATGAGAACGACACAGAGATAGAACGTAACATGAGTCATATGCCACCGCTTTCTCCCGACTTTGTTATTCTGGAGACGCAAGACGATCTGGTTCAAGTTCCAAAAAATAAAAGAACCTAAAAAGGTTTCAAGAAAACCGGTAGATGTGGAACTTCGAAAAAGACGGGAGACTCGCCCGGACCAAGACGTGTCACGACTCCTTGGATGAAAGAAGAGAAAATTGCATTGTGTCGGGCTTGGATTGAAATATCAGAGGATCGACGTGCTGATATATTATCTCATTTTTTATATTTCGTACACGTTTATATACTTTTTTATGTAAATATTCTTTTAGTTTCGTAAACTTTTTTATATAATTTTTTATGTAGCGGACTATCAAAAGCCAGAGTATTTTGGGAAAGAATACGAGAGGTGTACTATAAGCAAGTGGGTGGTGACGCATGTAATCAAGATATGATATCGGGAAGGCGGTCCGAAATTCGCAAATATGTTGGGCAATTTAGAATCTTCATAAAAGAAACAATCATCAAATGCAACCAAGTGAGAGTAATGATCTTCAAGTTTACCAATTCGCTTGCAAAGAATGGAAGCAAGAGGTGTTTCGCAAGCACAAGATTAGGAAAACGTTTGACGGGGACTATTTGTGAAAAATTCTACGGAATTGTTCGAAATGGGCCGAGTTCATTAGCGTAGATGAAATGGGCGACTTAGGGTCAAAGCGTACGAAAACTAATTCGTCCCGGGCATTCCTCTGCTCTAGTAGCCCGGATGCTCATGTAGGGGTTGATCTAAACACCGATGGGTATGAAGTGGCAAAAGAGGCACCATGTCGTCCAACTGGAAGTGATTGGGGAAAAACAACTTCATAAGCCGATAATGAATTTTGTGCTGAGAGTCGGAAAATATCAAGGAGTATCGCGATGATGGCACAAGTGAAAAAAGAGAAAAAAAAGGTTCTGAGGAATTCGGACGTTCTTACCAAGGACTTCTGCAACCTATCACTGAGTCGTCGAGTGTTACTTGAAAAGGAGCATGAACGTATTGCAAAGGAGCTAGAGAAAGATCAAAGCACGACAGCCTAGATTTGTTTTTCAATAGGTATCTTTTAAAAAAATGTTTGATGTTTATTTTGTTATGTTTTATGTACTATGTTTATTTATAAAATTTATCTTCTAAATTTTTATTGTTTATTTAAAATTTTATTAAAAAAAAGTCGCTGAAGCCACTGCTCATTTGAACCACAACAGGGTCATGAGGTTTCAACAATGGTTTTAATCGGTGCCCAGTTAGCGTTCAATCAATGCCAGGTGAAGCAATATTACAGGTGAATCCGGGTGTTAGCTTGAGCCCTAACGAGTAGTCTAAGAAGGGTTATTAAACACACTAAGGGTTATTGAACACATGTTATATATATGCACTAGGTTATCACATGGGATTGCTTCCCGGACTCGAAAAAGTTACTTATATTACTATTTATGATTAATGCATGCTTATTGTATAAATAAAACGAATACAAAGAAGAACTATATAACTCATAAATCTATGTGTTGTGGCCTTAATAAATTAAACATATTGTAGTTGGACCAGTAGGTTGTGATAAAACACCTAACCGTATTATAGAACTACAAATTTATGACCAAGTTATTTATATTAATTATTATCTGTAATTAATATATAATTTAAGTAATGCTTCTTTTCAATACCCTTTTCATTTATGTTACAAAGAATAGTGGGAATGGCTGTGTATTGTCGCAGGTATTATGTTCTTTTGACGCATGTTGATGGTGAAAACGGTGATGCTGGTGTTGGAACTAACCCAATTGCAAATGCCAAAGCAAATTATGAATTTGAGATATGTTGATGGTGAAAACGGTGATGGTGGTGTTGGAACTAACCCAATTGCAAATGCCAAAGCAAAGTATGAACCTGAGATTGTTTTATGCTAACATCGAAAATGAGAATTAGCAACCCACATTACACAGTTAAGACGAAAAAAATGCATGTGAAGTGTTTCAAGTGAAACAATACAAAGCCCGTTAGATTCAGATATATCAAGCATATAAATTTCAACATTCGGGATTTTATATTAGCTAGATCAAAGAACATGCAAAATATTATGAGGTACATCATGCTTACCGTTTTTCCAAATTACAATTAGGACCACAACTATGATTTAAAAAAAGGAGAGGCGTTCCCCTTAAATGTGGCATCAATAATTATATAAATATATATATACACATACATATAGGGTGAGGTTCTAGCGTTAATACTAGTGTATTTGTAAACTGAGTGAACAAATCATGGTCATTGATTTACATCATTAAATCGTAAAATACATTAGTGTATTTTTATCATCAAATCTGGCCATTAATTTAAACTTATGTATTGATAATTAAGGGCTATGATTAGTTCACTAGTGTTCACTATCAAAGGGTTGTTTACAAATGAACCTAACCCCACATATATATATATATATATATATATATATATATATATATATATATATATATAGGGTACGGTTCATTTGAGAACCACTATTATTGCGAGAACCAATGTAAACACAAAAATACCTAAAGAAACACACAATTTTTTTAAATATTTAAAAAAAATCGCTATGTTTCATCACTAAAAATATTTCGAGTAATAATTATCGATGCACATATGCATCATTATGTATAACCATGATATAATGTGTTTTGGTACACAAAGTTTGTGATTTTAAATGATGAAGTAGTCCCATGTACATGTCCTTTTTTTAGTTATATCTAGTGGTTGATGGTTTTGTTATATTTGTCACTTATGATGTAATATGTTGTTTGGATGATATGAAGGGTGTTGATCGGTGTTGATGTACATGTGCATAAAGTGAAAATATTATGCATATTGGTAATGGTATTGTATTATGGATGATAGGAGGTAGTGGTATTTTATTATGGATGGTAGGAGGTACATCTCCCCCTAGAACAGATGATGCCAAAACTCTTATTTATTGTTGATCTTTATTCCTCATCAACATTTTCCTGATTTGCCATTTGAATTTTAGTTCAAAGTTCAAGAAAGTCATGTCTTCAAAATCTCTTTGTAATTCAAGATTCAACAGATCTTGAAGGTCATCTGCATTCAGACCATATGCATCCTCCATCTTTAGCTGTTGATCCACCATCTGATCTGAGCAGGGTCAATTCGTGGGTGTCTGAGGATGACTTCCACTTTAGATTTTTTTAATTAGTTGGTTTTCTTGGGTGAAGATATATTTCTGATGAGTTTGGTGAAAGTGGCCTGCTGACAAGATTTTTAACTGTTTCTCTGAGTTTGTCACTTGCAGGATCTGTGTGAAAAAGCAGTTGGTTCTTGATTCCCTCCTTTCTGTGTTCTTTATGTAACTGATCATTAGTCACAGACATCTGCTTTTGCCTTTTTACTTCATTTAAGGCAGTTATGGATAAGCTAGATGTTGTGAACTGCTTTTTAGGAGGATGGGTCTGTTGAGGGATAACCACTACTAGGTAAACTGGCTTTCTTGAAACTGTAGGATCCTTTTCTCTTAACTGTTCAAGCCTTTTATAGGTCTCAACAATTTTGCATTCTGACCATCTAGCAACAACTCTAGCAGTACCATACTTTGCAGCTACAAGCTCTTCTCTCATTCTCTTTAGCTTCAAAGCCTTGTTTTGATCAATTGTTTTGCCTTTCCTCCAAACTAGTGGAGTTGGCTTATGTAAAAGATCTTTGAGTATTTCTTGGATTCTTTCAATCTCTTACCTGAGAGCATCTAATGACCAATCTTTGAATTGTGCTCTTGATGCTTTGTATGGTTTATGCTTCATGAT
This sequence comes from Scalesia atractyloides, assembly GCA_947069175.1. Lineage (NCBI taxonomy): Eukaryota > Viridiplantae > Streptophyta > Magnoliopsida > Asterales > Asteraceae > Scalesia > Scalesia atractyloides. Next base: position 39,228,112 of record CAMTDV010000001.1, read on the forward strand.
ATGGTCAAGGTAATCCTTTTTCAGTTCTTCTGTCACACCCGCTAACGTTAGAGTTCGGCATGATCTGACTGGTAACTTCATTGCCAGCGGAAGTATTTAATGCTAAGACTTCTAAAAAGTGAACGTCCGCTAAGTACTCGAATCCCCGTGGGTTCTCCTATTCCAACCGTGCCATAATTTGAAATTTGTAACCTGAGAAAGAACATGTGAAAAATCAACATAAAGTTGGCGAGTTCATAGTTTGTTCGAAAAGATTTAAAATAAATCTTTTTGGTAACCGATTTAAATATTGTTCAGAAAACGTAATAAATCCATTTTTCTCGGCATGTCAATTGAAAACCTTGTTTTTGTAAAACTTGTATAACTGTCAACGTTCGTGTCATGTTAACATTTGAGAATTCGTATGTAATAATGTGGTATGTAAAGCGTCAATGAACTTCTGATCATTAATGTTTTGCAAGGACATTAATATCTATGGCGACATAGGAACCACTCAACCTTAGACGATTTCCTCCAGTCCACCCGGCTGGGACAACAAAAGCACTACATGCGGCCACACAAGGACCCATGAGTGGGGCTTGCTACACCCGATAGATCTACCACTCTTGTTCCGTGGTCTTATAAAAGATTAATTGCGCTTAAGAGAGAGACCCTATTCACACATGATCTAGTTTTCATTTCATAGCTAAACCATCCCATCGAAAACATGTATTTCCCCCAAGAGTTGTAAAACTAAAAACATTTAATTGAAAAAAAGGGGGCATGAACTCACGGACTCTTTGTGCCTCGCACAACTGAGAATGGGCCTAGCCCATTTGAGTCTGTAAACATGACCAACCCGTCCCCTTATTTGTATGCAGGACAACCCAGTCCCGTTGTAACTAGTACAATCCCATCACTAGTTATAAAACTCATGCACGTTTCAAAAATACGCGTGTGTTTTGTAAACCAGTATGTTTAGCATAAACCTTTCATAAACCATTTGAGTTAGTTGGAATTCATTTGCAACATGGTTTAAAAATACATAGTTTTCGTTATCCAAATATTGTATGTTTTTGCAAAACTTGCATGTCTTTCCACCCCCGAAAACATTTATAAAGATGTAAAACCCTAAAAGGGGGGGGGGGGTTATGAACTCATCTCGATATCCAATGCAAAGCTAGCATAATATGATCCAGAATGTCGTTTCCAAAACGTAACTCGCTAGCATGCAATCTATAACATTCCTATCAAGGAATAAACTTATAAGTTCTATTGAAATATAGATAAACTACGTGTCACCGAGCTCTACCGAATCATTAACCAATGATTTGATGGGAAAGTGTTGTTAGCTTGGTGGAAACGAATAAGATATACTTGTTAAGTTCCATTTGTAATCGATGATAAATACTAAGTCTTGAGAACACTTAGTTTCCAAGAAGTTTACAACATATATATATATATATATATATATTTATTTATATAAAAATATAAATATATTATAAAATCTTGTTAGTCATCCCAAATGGTCGTGCATGTATGTAACCAAATGTTTGTATAAAAATAATACACGTTATAGACCCATATATGTATTCCGATGTTTCCCGAATAGTCATCATATACGTTGACGGATAATAATATGATTCGTCGTAGTGTTTCATAAGATGTATGCATGTGGATATAAAAATGTAAATACATATATATGTAAACGTATGTAGCCGAAATAATAATCCCACATCTCGTGGGATAATTATTGAATATTTATATATAGTTGTTCGCTTGTTAAATCAACTCTCGTTTTTTCGTTATTAAAATGACTCGGGTAATAAATGTATGCGAAGGCCGTACGGTAACGTGTCATTTTCGGTTTACATGTTTCAAATAAATATAAATAATTATATTTATTTTGTAAAAGTTTCCGAGTTCCATTACTTGTAATTCACGTTCGTTGAGATGTTGTAACTTGTTTCATGTGTTATAAGGAGTCATCGAAATAAGTATACATTCATATTTATTTCGTAATACTTTGAATCCCGATAGGTTATCGTTGGTGTTAAATCTATATATATATATATGTATATATTAACGAAAATCGGGCAAAGTTTCCTCTGTTTTTGGACGATCCCGACAATACAAGGTGTCGATATACTTTCAAAACGCAACAATAATTCAATCAATAGATGTATATCTTTCAATGGTATTCAATACGCCAATTTCTTATTTCATAGATTCAATATATATATATATATATATTAATATAATTTGTCGGTTCGGTTTGAGCTCGGTCACGCGATAAAACTAAAATTAATATAACTAAAATTGCTTTAACGTGTCCGGTAAAATTACCGTGTCTCGTGTCGACCATAACTGACCAATTGACCGGGTTTGACCCGAGAGTTGACTGAGTTGACTGTTGACCCAAGCTACAATCTGACCCGAACCTGAACCGTGACCCGTAGTTGCCCCGAACCGTACCCGAACCATATATGAATAAAAATTGAAAGAGCTGAACGGAAAACTCGGGATGTCACCACTACCACTTCCTTGGTGTCTCCGGCTGCCATTGTTGTTGTCTACCCCACCGCTGCCATCACCTCCACCCCTGTTTCTCTCTCCATCTCCCTCTCTACGTCCTCTCTTTCCCTCGCTCGAAACACCCACCCGACGCCACCCACCACAGCGTCGCCGCCTGTGGTGGTGGTTTTCTTTGCTTCGCACCACTATGGCTCCGCCACAGCCGCTGTACGCCGCCATCGTTGATGGTGGTCGGCCACCTTCCACCTCCTGAACTCTCTCTCTCTCTCGAATGTTCTCTCTCTTCGCTCTCCCTTTCTCTAGGGTTTAGGTATGTGTGCATATAAGGTGGTACAAGGGAGGAGAGGTGTCGCGTGTTATAGGGGTGTGTTTTGCCGGAAAAACAATCGGGAGCCGGATTTTAGAGAGAAGGCAGAGGGTTTGTCTTGGGGGCTAGGGTTTTCAAATGAGGAAAGAGGAGGTTAAGGAGTTTATATAGGTAGGGTTTTAAATGGGTTGGGCCCAAGGCACATTAGCATGTTTCTTATTGTTTGTGTAATCTAATAGCGTTTACAAGGCTCGTTCTCGTTCCTGAACTTCATGAAATGTTGTAATATGTTTGTTTAGCGTTGCAACACTTAAAATTATGTCGGGTGTAGATGTTTCGCTGCATTCGTTTGTTGGTTGTGATGTAAATCACTACCATCGTCGCTTCTATTCATCTTTTCAATCCGGTTTCAACCGTGAATATAAGTTCGACAACGAAGCTAAATATATCATAAAATTCAACTTTGAAAGTAATGCATGAGTCTGATGCTTCCATTTCGTTGTGGATGTGTTCCTACATCGCGTTTTTCGTTCACATATGCGTTTTGTGACGTTCGAAAGCATAATAATTCATCAAAACCAATTCATATGTTTAAAATATATGTATAAGACACGTATTTGTCGGCGTTGTCAGTATTTCATCTGGTGTCAGTTTGTTACCGTTTAAATGCGCACAAAATTTCTGAAATCATCATTTGCGTATCGTACAATTCAAATAGACAATTCTAGGCATCCCAAAGGCCTAATTAAGTTAATTTATGACCTTAAACACTTCTTATTATTGTCTAATTGCCTGTTATGCGCGTAATTATAACCCATAATAGCTGGTTGTCTCATCTTCATCAAGCTCAACATTGTTGGCTTCTCAGACATGGACTTGCATAGGTGCTTGCAAAATCTTCTATCTTTCTTAACTTGCCAAGTTCTAGTGATAAGATTCCTTGCAGAGTCCTGTCATCCTTTCCTTTGCACATCTCCTTAGCAATGTTCTCAGCCTGTCTTGCCTTTAGCTTCAGATATTCATCTACATTTTTAGGCTTTCGATAACCAAATAGAGATGGAAAGGATCTTTGTGATGGATTCTCTATATTATAAAAAGATTCAATTTCTCCTTTAAGAGCATGAATCTCTAGAGGATATTTGGAAGCCAGTGGAATGTCAGATGATGGTTGACAGGGTGGAAGTGAAGTGGAATTTGATGGAAGTGATAAAGGAATTGGTGATTCAATTCCCTCATCATCTTCTTGCACTACAAAATTTTTTCTTTTACGTGTGAATTTGATTTTTAGTGATGGTGGTCGTGTTGGTATTCTTGGTGGTGTGGATAATGGTTGTGTTAAGGTGGGAAAGGTGATCATGGAAGAGGTTTGGTTAGCATCTGTTGTACTAACATCTGTTGGTTGATTTGGTGGTGGTGATGAAAAATCTGTTGGCACATTTGTTGTACCAACATCTGTTGGTGGTGATGGTTTCCTTTTGAGTGATGATTTGGTTTTGATTGGAGCAGAGGATACACTTTTTATGGGCGCAATAGTGATTTTAGGAGGGTGGTTATTGCCTGTCTAACTTTTCTAGTTGACTTTCTCCTTTTTGAAGTGCCAATATCTTCTTTTTCCATATGCTTAGCATGTTCTTCTTCAATCAGTTTGGAAGCCTTGCTTTATAGTGTATCTTGCCTTTCTACTTTTTTCAGGATATTTCTTTTGACTGTTTGTTTAGGGTCTCATCAATCCCTTTTTAAACTCAAGCATCTGATGCCTCAGCAGAAGTTTGGTTTTGAGCAGATCCTTGCTTTTGTTGCACCATCGAATATGTGTTTATACGCAAAACCATTTATACATATACCATATTTGTGTTATATACGCAATCAATATTTAAATACATGTTTATACGCAAAACCAAGACTTAAAATACACTTTGGATACCTAAAAACAAGTTAAAACACAAGAAAACGGCATAACATAACCTAATTACAAAGTGCATGGACTAAAAATGAGCAAAACCAAAAGATTTTCCACCCCCTTTCTCCTCCAATCACCTTCCACCTTTTTTAAGCCAATCAAATTTCACCCTTCTCCACCTCCTTTCTCCTCCAATCACCTTCCACCTTCATTAATTCCCAAACCTAATCCCCACTTATAAATACAAGCTTCCATACACTCCTAAACACACTCTAAACACTCAAATCACCCTCAAATCTTCTTGGTTACTCTCTAATTTCCAAGACTTGGCAGGAAGTTGCAACCCTTCTAAGTGAGTTTTAGCTCACTTTTCTTCTTATTTTTTATTTGTTCTTCTTTCCTTCTACTTGGATAACCTCTAGGTAGGTTTTCACAAGCTTGCTTTGGCAAACTAAGGTGAAACCTCACCACATTTGAGGTCCAAAGTCGGACTAAAAGTCTGCTTTCATTTATACTTTTGTATCTTGCTTTTCTTGATTAAAACTTGTTTGAATCTTGTGTCTACTTGTTCTAAAACCTATCTAAGGTTATGAGACTTATTAGGAATAGATTTTTATGAGTTTAAGAGGTGCAAACACCTTTAAACTTTCTGTTTTTGCAAGGGTTTATGCAACCCACAAGTGATGAAACCATCCGAGCTTGCCATGAAGTTGATGGTAAGACTTGTGTTTTGGTATAGGTGTGAATACTTGGAAGCTTTGGCTATCCTACCATCATTCCACCACCTCACTTGATGTTTTACAATTGCTATCCCAGGTGGTTTGCTAGCTTGAAAGTGACATAACCCCATCAAGCCTCCGACACTTAGTTAACATTTTCTATGTTGGTGCCGGCTCACCCGGGTTAAAGGTTACTTCGCTACTTGGTATAGTAATTATGGTACATTTTCTTTTCATTCATGACCATCCGAATTATCCTTGTGATAATTTGTGTATTGGTAAATCTTACAATAAGGTTAACGGATGGTTATCCTCCTACCTTCATGCATGACTTATATGACAATCTATGATATTCTTGATAGACTTAGCTTAGAATTATTATATAAACTATACAATAAATATATATACGTAACCGAATCCTTGACGATGATCAACATGGTTACTTGTCATGTAATAGGTTATATTATCTAAGTCCTGAACCTCTCGTTAACGATTCTAATGGGTATCTTGACCCATGAAATCACATCAACCCATACGAGATTTATAGTGTCAAAAACGAGTGTTTAGGACTAGATAATTACTTTGTGTATACACACTTTTTGTACTTTAAGTTCCAATCCGGATCCTTCGTTAACATTCCGACTACTCATACACCTTCACTCTCCTATTCACATCAACTTGCCAAAACACGGATAATCGGAAGCTTTGCAAAATTGTGAGTATACATGACTCTTTTACTTTTCGACACTTTTTCGGTGCAATACTTATTCCTTATTAAAAGTGCACACATACACGTACAAACATGCTTACAAACAAAAAATCCGTCATACATGCTTAATAAGTTATGCTAGAATTCATATATGCTAGAATTGTTACATGTGCTATGCTTTGTCATTAACTTGTTTCAAGCCTCCCTTAACATGTATAGCGCTATAGGAGTAACGCACCGCCCGTATTTGTTAGGTCATGTTAAGAACAAAACGATCTAGTCAATGCTATGATTAGATTATGCTAGCGGTAAGCTTTGGGTTGACACGTATAGTTGCATGTTTGTATTGTATGATAATTTAAGTTTACTATTATGCCATGTGGATTCATTTAAACTTTTATATTTACGCTAGTATTCAAACTTGTATGCTCACCCATACTTTTGTAGGAATTCTATGATGATGACGATGAATGGAACTTGATAGGAAGGACTAGAAACGCACCAAACTTTAAATTCATGTTTATAGATTAATCATGCAATATTTGTTGTATTTTTATTTTTCAATTCATGTACTTGAACCATTAGCAATGAGATGAAATGTTATTTATTAAATACTTGTCACATTTAGTGTTATGAAGTCTCGAGCAATCTAATTACGTCCGCCCTGATGATTCCACCATCGGTTGGGGTGTGATAGATTGATATCAGAGCCATAACTATAGGGAATTAGGTAGAATTGCCATGTTTGACCTAGTCTATAGGTTAAGTACCCATACTTGACCATTCTTGATTTCATGCTTCAAATACTCAAATTCTCCCTATTTGTTCTATCTCATCTTTGGTCTTAAAATTTCGTATGTCTTTCCTACAACGATTTACGATACACACATGACGACATGAACACACTCGCATTATACAAACGAGATGATTTCATCAAAATAGGAGTGAAACCCTCACTTTGGTGAAAGACTCACAATCCGCATTCTCGATTTCCATGAAATTATACATCAGTTAGGAGTGACATCCTTACCTTGATGAAATTTCGCCATGCTTATTCTAGTGGACCCTTACCAACGAGCTGGATTTAAGTCCTTACCTCGTTTGATAAGTATCAACCACACTTAGGAATGACGTTGTCAAGTTAGGGGTGATACCCGCACCTTGGTAACTAGTCCCGCTCCTCAATTTTCGAATCCTGCCAAAGTCTAGAACTTTCAATTGACTAAGGACATGTATGTCACACCTCGGTCGTAGCGGAAGCGCAAGTGTGTGACTATTAGGTAATCATTGCATCCAATTTAGTAAACAATATTAAATAACAACGATATCATGCCATTACTAAGTTTCGTTAAACATTTACATCATTCAAAAGTGAAATCACATTGTTATTTGTCTCAGATAACCACTTATAAACATAGTTTAAAACACATTGTTCCAAAATAGACATTGTTTCATCACAAAATTATTGAGGCTTTGACCCCTATATACCCAAACGGGGTTGGGATATAAAAGCCAAACCCTCAAAAAGGTAGTACATCGTTGTCTTGACTAAATTCCCATACCCGGATCCCATCACCAGCTCATGTCTTGCGTCCTGAAATACATGTATTTTAAAAAGTCAACATAAAGTTGGCGAGTTCATGTAGTTTAATGTTTTCATATCAAAATGTCATCCTTAAAATCCTGTATGGAAATCTAAGTCGTACTATCTATCGATCGGTGTCCGCAACGTATGTAACCTACATGCGTATTGGTTTCATTAGACACCTAGGTCTCAATGGACCTTGTACTCGTTGTTCATCTTGAACCCTTGTTATGTATTTCTTTGTTATGATAGAACAACTTAAAATGTTATCATAGTATTGGTAGTTTGTTTGTTCGTTAATATTGTTATATATATTTCTTAAAAATATATATATATATATATATATATATATATATATATATATATATATATATATATATATATGTATTATTGTTTTCAAATCATGTGTGAACTGGGCCTTGCCCTTCACATGTCATTGGGCCAAGCCCATGTTTTCTTGTTTTTGGGACTAGCCCATGTCATATATGTCTTTGGGCCTAGCCCATGTTTTCTTGTCATTGGGCCTAGCCCATGTCATCTATGTCTCTGGGCCTAGCCCATGTTTTCTTGTCATTGGGCCTAGCCCATGTATTTTATGGCATTGGGCCTAGCCCATGTATTTATGTCATTGGGCCTAGCCCATGTATTTATGTCATTGGGCCTAGCCTTTGTAATTTATATTTTTGGGCCTAGCCCATGTAATTTTATATTTTTGGACCTTTATTGGTTGTGGGCCTCATCCATACATATTTTGGAATTGGGCTTTGTCCAAGACTTTTACAACTTGGGCCTAGCCCACATTCATTTATTAAAAGCCCATTTTCTTATAAATATTTACTTATAATTTTCTAGCTTTTTATATTTTTAACTTTCCGGATTTTGATTTCGATAACATATATATACATATATATATACATATATATATATATATATATACATATATATATATATGTTGAATGTCTAAATATATATTTAGACTTGTTGTCGGCGTCGTTCATTACATGTTCGTTTTCGTCGAGAATCGCCCGTTGTTGTAATGACCTTTCGTGCCGGCGATTCATCCGTTGGTCGTCGACACGACGGTGTAATCTTGAATGTTCGCCTAATGTTCGCATCGTTTCGATTGTCCGATTATTGTTTCGACTCTTTTCAAGGATATATTTGTTATGTCACCAAGACTTAGTGTATTGATCAAGTGTTTGTATTTTGTATATGATTGCGTATTTTTATTGTGAATACCCTAAGTTTCTAATACATACACATACAATACACACATGTATACATACAAAGTTATTGGTAACAAATGTATATATAAATACTTCTACTATTTTCCAAGTAGAAATATATATTTGTAGAAAGCATTTATTTTGACTTATAAATATATATTTATAATTTTGTTAAACACTTGGCCATTTAGGGATAACCCTTGTCATTAGAGTCTACTTAATGACGATTTAAGTTACTAATCGCGTTTAGTCCCACTAATCACCCCACTAACCATGTCTTAATCGCGATTAGATTTTTAGAAAATTTCGCCATAGTTTCCCCTAAACTATGGCATTTTCCACGTTTCAAAAACGTATTTAAAACATGTTTAAGCTCATAATCATCATCATCAACAATCCATCTAATATTTACTTTACATTGTAATCTATCATCATCCATGATATTGTTAAAAATAATAGTAAATCAAGAGGGTTTTCAATATTTATTAACCATTTCAGATCACTACTTTAGCATGTTGTTTAATATAGTTCATGCATTTAACCCCTTGATTACTACACATTTTTAAGGTGATTACAACTTAAATACAAGTGTTTACTTCTTATAAAATCATTCATATGCATAAAAAATATCGTTAAGTTGTAGTATTTTTCATGGATGATGTAGTTGATGATCTTGTTTAGATTTAAACCTTATCATGTTTAAATATTCATTTTTATACTTAACCATGCAAGATCATCCAACTTTTATATCATACTTTAACATAAACAACTTCAACATCCTAACTAACTATCATATAAACATATAATCAAAACAAAAATAAACAATATTTAGTGTTATTATTATGTTGTGAGTTAGCCTTTTTGGTTTATCTTTTCTTGATTTTCAAGATGATCAACTTGCACACTAATAATCTAAGCATAAAAATAAGCTAGATTATGGATGAGTTTAGCTTACAAAGGGTGCACAAGTTTCTTGAAGATTATGGAAGAAAATGAAGCTCTTTATGAAGCCCTAATGATCTCCATCCTTGCTAGCTTCTTTAGTAGACTTGATTAAGCTTTATGATGTATAAAATGTGGCGTTTTTGGGTGGCCAAATGGTGGTGTATGGTGGTGGTGTTTAGTCATCAACAAGGGAAGAAAGGAAGGAGAAAATGTTGCAACTTTGTGAAGAAAAAAAATGATGATATATATATCTAATCTTTCATTCAAGATCATCACACATCAAGACCATACTTAAGATCTTCAACTTTTCAACAAATCAAGTGGCATGGGGCCCACTTGTGACCGTCAATTGGAGGGGGGGGGGTAAAGTGTAACTTTTAATTTTTACACATGTTTAAAATGTTAGATATTTTGGTAATTATGCTAAGTATGGTGATTTGGGTTAATGATATAGCATCTTAAGCATAAGAGTAGAGTTTAGGGTGTATTTACATGGTATTTAATCCACATGATCCTCCAATATAAGTTTCGGATGACGGATACGTCGCTAGATCGCTCATCGTCGTAATATTCGCTAATAAACGAAACTATTTATTTAGTACCGGAAGCTTTTGTTTTCGACCACCAAAATTAATATGGTGTCTACTTAGTGCATTTCTGATCTAAAAATATGCATGACTAGTTCGCTAGACGAATATATGATGAGTTAGGATGACCGAAATGTCTTTCGTTCGATCGTTAGATCGATATCGGCACTTTTATGTTCCGCCGTCGAACTTTTTCGAAATTTGTGTTTCCGTGACCTCATGTTAGTTGAATGGATTTCGAGTTCCAAATGAGGCTTAACTAGTTCACTAGATGCCCGGATGAGGCTATCGGCCACTAAAATATTCGTCGTTTCGACAATCGGCCGCTTTCCGGTCGAATTGCGCATTGTTTGACGAATGACCGGGAACGATGTCTTTTGTGCATTCTTGCTATTCTCACATTAATTTAGGATGATTAACATTGTTTTAATCTTATTCTTACATCCGAAATCCTCCAAATTAGTCTCGCGGACAAATCGACATTTGTCGACTTTTTGGTCGAAACGGACAATTTTGCAATTTAGGCGTTATACCAGAAAGTTATGTATTATTGTCACACCCCGGATTTCCAGCTCGAAATCCATACACCGGTGGGCCCTGACGGGGAGTATCATGACGTAAGTTGATAACATCATTGTTAATTAAACATAGCACATCGGAAGTCTTGGAATAAAATTACTATTACAAACCAATGTTCAAAATAAAATAATGTACAGGCTTGTAATAGAAGATCCAAAAGGCGGATCATAAAATGTACAAGAAAGAATACAAAACAGACTTTAGGGCAGATTTAAGAATTTGCAAAATCCTCTTATTCACTACCGAGCAGCTTCCGGCCTATTTCGTATTGTACCTGCAGTTTAGTCTTTGGACGATACGTCACCTTTCGATGGTAAATACAACAGACTCATTTTGAAAACTTTAATATGATTTTTAAGTGCAAAACGGCACAAAATCTTTTAGTAACTTGGGAAAGTTGAATTTACAACCTTGTATCAGATTCACATGTTTGTCAATACATACAGGGCCCGGGACAGAAACCGAGACATGATTAAATACACATCACTTACGAACTCACGAAGGAGTTATCCCCAACGTCTTGGGTAATTTGCATATGAACATCTGACAGGTGTATGCCTACACCCCGTGTTATGGTCGTGGCCAATAACTAATGTATTGAGCCGAGGATATCCAGGACACGGTAATTTAACCCCTGATGTTTAAGTTATCAAACAAAACAAATTAAAACGAAATATGAGGTTTACTAGCCACAAACGGCATTCGATTGACCCCATTTGGACCAAGAGGTAATAATTTACCGTATCCCAAGCCCATATAGGGAAAATAAGTCGAGAGTATTTACCTGAGCTTGTCATCTTTCAAAATTCAATAACTTAGCCGTATACAAAAGTACTAACATGTAGATAGCATTTACCGGGAAGGCTCTAGTCTGGATTATAGCATAAGCTAGCAAATTAAATACTAACGGTCTTATAAACCGAATAGTGTACATGATCATTACGTATAACGCTTGATTAAACGATGATTGGATAGAATATAGTTTAATCCCAACACGTACTTGACTTGTATAATATGCGTAAACTATATACATTCTGGATTTTAAAACTTAAATGACAAGGTTAAACCCGTTTCGGTTAATTTTCATAAAATAGTTACATATACTTAACCGTGCGCATAGTAGCGATATCAGGTAACCGGATAAGTTATCTACAAGTTCTATGTGCCATTATATTTTAAATAAGTTAAAATATCAGTAGGATATAAACTTGTATGCCCGTTAAGGTTTTAAAACGAAACTATGCCTCATAAGGGCATTTTGGTAATTTCATACCTTATAAAAGGAACTTGAATATAATTTAATGTTATAATTATAAGTATTCTGGAAAAATACTTTATTTATGATATAATATCAGTAGGATACCAATTATATGTGTATTTTACCTTTTATGACCAAACTATGCACCGAAGGGGCATTTTAGTCATTTTATACGTAATTTATAAATTATTTGGGATTCTGATTTTATAACATGTACCTACTGTAAATATGTTTAAAATAAGTTTTAAAATCAGTAAGTATCAAGTCTTGGTCAATAATATGGTTCAAAACCATACTATGCGCCTAAACGGCGCTTTTGTCGTAAAATGCGTCTTTATGTGATTTTTATAAAAACTGATGTTAAGGACAGATTAAAATGTCTTAGATATGTTATTTAATATAACATATCAGTAGGTAAAAGATTTACCTTGAAAAGATTTGATTAAAACTATTTATGAGCCACAAGGGCTAAAATCGCCATTTATCGACATAGTTTAAGGACTTGCTTGAAAACTTAGTTTATAACTTGGTTTAACATCCCAAATAATCCTACTCATAATATTATATATCAGTAGAAAACTCATTTTCAAGTTCATTACTATTTAAAACCTTGTTTTATACAAAAAGGGCATTTTAGTCAAAATGACATAATTATGGAACTTGCGCATAAACTTGGATTCTGATTATGATCATGTAATATAACCTCAGAGGGTTATGCTACATTATATTATGATCATAATGCAACTCTAGATCAGTAGGTAACTAATCTAAATCGGTTCAGAATCGAAAGTCAAAGCAGAAGTCAAACTTCGCGACTTTCGGTTACGAACCGACCCTAGAACTGAAATTGACGAGCCTAACATGTTCTTACATGTTCTAATAATTATTACCAACTTGTTTAAGTGTTAAAACTGGTTTCATAACATATTTAAGATCATTTTATGATTTTTTTTCCGAAAAATGGCCTGTTTGACTTTTTAATATCATAACTTTGACCCGTCAATTGGTCTAGCAAACGTGATCTTCAGGAGGTGCCCTTTATAGGGATTAACACCTACCTTATTACGATCACTTAGCCATGCTCATTTCGAACAATGGCTAGACCATAATAGTCTTAACCGAAAGTCAAAGCGTTTTCCGAAAAACTCTTGACTTTTGGCTATAAAAGCCTATAAACAAAAATGCAAGAGCAAGGAACACTTACAAGAGGTTCCTAGAATGCAAGAGAACTAAGTTGGATGCTCCTTTTAGCTAGGAACTTCCAGTGGAGGGAGAAGAGTGAATTAATGAGAAAGGTGCAAGTTGAAATGTGAACTTGAACACCTATTTATAGTTGGAGAACTCAAAGGAGGTGAAGCCAGGTGTTTAAGGGTGTAAGAAGAAGCTTACAAGTGTCTAAAAACGTGGCATAGCAGTTTGGGAAGCCATAGTTTCGATTTAATGGTTTTGGAGCTTTGCTTGGAGGCCAAGCCAAAATTTTCTGCAGCAGACCTCTTCTCGTGCCCCGCGAGAGACACAGGGCATGTCCCTCGCGGCCCGCGACCGCCCCACGCCACTTTCAAACTTTGACATTTTTAACCCTTAACTTTATAAAGCTTCTAAAAACCATTTTAAACACCTTTTTGGCACTTTTAGCCCTTCGTAGCCTATACTTGGCATACCCGGGATTATGCACTGACATTGTCGAGCTCTTGGTTCGTTAAAAGGTCACTCAGAGGTATAAATTTACATGTTGACACTTTCCCTCCATCATCCAACTTTCATATATAAACGGATTTAATCGCTCTCATCCAACAAACAGGACATATGAGAGTTAGGACTACGTAAAGGATCACTCAGAGGCTCAGTATAAGCATGTTGACTCCGATGACACTCAGAGGCTAGGCATGTTGACACAACGGTCACTTAGAGGCCGAGTTTAAGCATAACGACACTAATGGTCGTTCAGAGGCTACGTTTTATGCATAACGACAATAATGGTCGTTCAGAGGCTACGTTTTTATGCATGACGACACTAATGGTCGTTCAGAGGCTAGGTTTATGCATGTTGACATCAGAAAGTCATTCAGAGGCTCAGTTTGAGCATGTTGTCACTTTTAGTCCATATTAATCTTTAATTGACTATATTAAGAAATACAACACATGTCACTATATTATTAGACACGATTTTACAGGGTGTTACAATTATTGTAATAGTTATTCTCAAATAAGTGTTTTCATTTTCATATGGACTCCGGCATGGCATCAACATGCCGTTATTTCTTGTTCTGATTCATTTTATAAGATTTACCGACACGGTTAGTGTCACCGCAATTAGTGCGCCCAACACTTTCTACCAACACTTCTAGGGCATTGTTTTGGTTTGTTTCGCGTCGTAACGGAAACCAGTATATGTTATGATCAAGTTTACTTGTCCTAATGATGTACGACTCAGTTATGCAATTAAAATTTCGATAATATGCATGAGATTATAGTATCAAATTAGTGATTAAATTGTACGGAATTACTGGTTATTTGCCATTTGTTACATTGTAGTAACCGGAAGGGTGAATACCTATAACCGAAATTTCAGTGAGAGTGTTTTACCTATTAGGCCAAAGCATGCTTCCCAAACTCAAAAGAACTTTCGATCACTTTGGTTAGTCAGGGTTCATTTTGGAACAATCCAAGTTTTAGTCCAAACCATCATTATATTATATAAATTTTATGCATAAGATAATTCAAACATCCATTTCTTTCAAATTCATATTATTTTCAAAATAATTACTCACGTATCATACTTATACTTTTCATGTACCTTACACACTATTTATAAATACGATTTCAAAAACGTCACCCACAAGATAAACACTACTCACATTCCCAAAAATGGAAGTCTTATCATCAAAATAGGAGTGATTCCCTTACCTTGACGATTGGACTCCGCCCATTTCTCGAAGGAATCTTGTCCTTGAGATAGGAGTGATGTCCAGACCTCAATGGAAGATCAAATCACAACTCGACTATTTTTGTAACAATCACTTGATCAAAACTTATACTCCAACCTTTTATCATTATTTCAGTTTTTCTCATTTATGCATAAACGTCGAACCTTATTATTTTATCCAAACGATTTCTCACCCTACAATTAATTTACGTAAATCACATACACAAAACTCCTAATGATACTTTAAACATTTCTTTCACAATTTTCAAAAACTTTATGAAATGCTACCTATCAACTTAGTCTGTCAAACGAACCTCTTGCCCTCGATTTTCATAACTCGTCCAACCGCAAAACACACTCACTTTATACTACCATTCTAAAGACATTTTATTTCCAACAAGAAACCAACGAAAACTTTCTCTCACATACGTATAAGTCCACTTTGCTAAAATACTTTTCAAAACCCAAGTTTTCTACGAAAATTTTGAACACACAACTTTCCTTATATCAATATAAAAAAAATTAAATAAATAAAGCAAGCTCACTATTCTACAACCTTTTCAAAATCGCTAACACGCAAATCTAAATATGAACACATGGGCAAGAAAATTTCATAAGATCGGATAATCTGCAACGTATGCGAATACATTTTTTTTAAAAAAAAAGTAGTATTTCTTTTTACAAACCACATCTTACATAAAAAATTCACAATTCTAGTCCTTCATTCCCGACAGACCTGACTTATTTATTTCAACCAACTCAATGTTTTGACTCAAGCAACCATACACATGCATATTGCTTTAGATGTTTCCATTTATGCAGTCAATATTACATGACAATCTTACACACATCACCACTACACTTCGTATTTTACACACTCGCAACTTCATGGTAACTTATATATGCTAAATCCCATTTTATTCCACCTATACGCTCGATACTACGTGCTAATGTTATACGTATTTGTCTTCAATCATACTCAAAATTATACATTCGCACTATTTGGTAGGCATACTTGAAATCTATAAGTAGGCATAACCCGAGTGGTTTCGCCTACGTTCGACACACTCATACTTACATACAATCATGCTTACATACTGAATTTTTATACGCTATCTTACACACACATTTTGCTTGTAATACTAAAATGTATCCTGTCCCGTACACTATTAGTACAAACTATGAGAATCATGCACAAACCAAAATAATCACGGGTGCACATGGGATGATATTGGTAGGCGCATGAAAACCATAGTGGGTTCTACTGTGTATCGCAACACGGAAGGTAACATGACACCGAATAGCGAAACAAACGTAACATGGTGGATACGCCGCTCATACTTCCTATATATAAGTGTTCCTACCATGTTACCAAACTTTTGTAAAACATGCCAGGAGAAATTCGGTAAATACCCGGACCTTGTTAAATATATTTGATTTATAACAAACTTTAGTGACCCAACTTCGAAATGCTTGGTACTCGATTATCCATGACAAAGCTTCATTCTCAAAATCGTTAGTTTTAACCGCTAAAACTATCACTAGCATCTCTCAACTTTTATGCTCGTATTTCATTCAATATCCACAACATTCCTACCCCTCGCTTACACCCACCGAATCGTTCATACGCTCTCATACCACGAATATTCCCAAATTCTCCCCTTAACATTTCATCCAAACTTTATTTTTAGTAAACCGGCCTATACGATTTATCCATATTTAGAAACATCCTCAGCAGTTCGAGTCAGTAAAAATACTTTTAAGATACTTTTCGTTCTTTATTACGCGTAAACTTCAACTAGACGGCCTACTACCGTAAAACTTTTTGAAACCATAACTACCTCCCATCCTAGCTTCTCACCTATAAACATTTTTTTTTCTATGTGTGATTTTACTAATACGCATTTGAACTAATGCAAATTTTTCCTACAACCTACGGTGCGGGCCACACATTTGTCAAACTACATCCTTACTTACACAAAAACTTTTTAGGTCACATCCTTTTAAAACATTTCTCCCAATTGAGTTGTTCAAACTTGCTTTGCACTACACACACATACACGTCTTACTTATTCTTGCACTCACTTACGTTTGAAGCCTGAAAACGCCTTAGTCAAATGAATTACTTTTACAAACCTAGCTTTTTATCTCCCGCAATTTCCATACATTTCAATTCTCTTATACATAAACCCCACGTAGACTTTAAACTTCAAATTTTGATTTTAGCCAAACATTTTAATCAAAATGTCTTTTTCCAAAAGTCTTTCTCTTGAATAAATTTTGGGACGAAATTTCCTAAAGTAGGGGAGACTGTAAAGCCTCGTATTTCTGTATTCCTATTTTTAGAAAGTTCGTATTCGCATTCTATTTTAAGAAACCTTACAATCGTACTGTATCTCCGTTATCACAATTTGAGGCGTTAATCATAATGGAAATTCATTTATACATATACCATATTTGTGTTAAATACGCAATCAATATTTAAATACGTGTTTATACGCAAAACCAAGACTTAAAATACATTTTGGATACCTATAAACAAGTTAAAATACAAGAAAACGACATAACATAACCTCGTTACAAAGTGCATGGACTAAAAATGAGCAAAAC
Source organism: Scalesia atractyloides (assembly GCA_947069175.1). Classification (NCBI taxonomy): domain Eukaryota; kingdom Viridiplantae; phylum Streptophyta; class Magnoliopsida; order Asterales; family Asteraceae; genus Scalesia; species Scalesia atractyloides. The sequence continues at coordinate 39,245,977 of CAMTDV010000001.1, forward strand.
AAAAAGATTTTTCACCACCTTTCTCCTCCAGTACCTTCCACCTTTTTTAAGCCAATCAAATTTCACCCTTCTCCACCTTTTTTCTCCTCCAATCACCTTCCACCTTCATTAACTCCTAAACCCTAATCCTCACTTATAAATACAAGCCTCCATACACTCCTAAACACACTCCAAACACTCAAATCACTCTCAAATCTTCTTGTTTACTCTCTAATTTCCAAGACTTGGCAGAAAGTTGCAACCCTTCTAAGTGAGTTTTAGCTCACTTTTCTTCTTATTTTTTATGTTTTCTTCTTTCTTTCTACTTGGATAACCTATAGGAAGGTTTTCACAAGCTTGCTTTGGCAAACTAAGGTGAAACCTCACCATATTTGAGGTCCAAAGTAGGATTAAAAGTCTGCTTTCGTTTATACTTTTGTATCTTTCTTTTCTTGATTAAAACTTGTTTGAATCTTGTGCCTACTTGTTCTAAAACCTATCTAAGGTTATGAGACTTATTGGGAATACATTCTTACGAGTTAAGAGGTGCAAACACCTCCAAACTTTATGTTTTTGCAAGGGTTTACGCAACCCACAAGTGATGAAACCATCCGAGCTTGCCATGAAGTTGATGGCAAGACTTGTGTTTTGGTATAGGTGTGAATACTTGGAAGCCTTGGCTATCATACCTTCATTCCCCACCTCACTTGATGTTTTACAATTGCTATCCCAGGTGGTTTGCTAGCTTGAAAGTGACATAACCCCGTCAAGCCAAGCCTCCGACACTTAGTTAACTTTTTCTATGTCGGTGCCGGCTCACCCGGGGTAAAGGTTACTTCGCTACTTGGTATAGTAATTATGGTACATTTTTTTTTCATTCATGACCATCCGAATTATCCTTGTGATAATTTGTGTATTGGTGAATCTTACAATGAGGTTAAAGGATGGTTATCCTCCTACATCCATGCGTGATTTATATGATAATCTATGATATCTTTGATAGACTTAGCTTAGAATTATTATATAAACTATACGATAAGTATATATACGTAACCGAATCCTTGACGATGATCAACATGGTTACTTGTCATGGTAATAGGTTATATTATCTAAGTCTTGAACCTCTCGTTAACGATTCTATTGGGTATCTTGACCCATGAAATCACATCAACCATACGGGATTTAAAGTGTCAAAAACGAGTGTTTAGGACTAGATAATTACTTTGTGTATACACACTTTTGTACTTTAAGTTCCAATCCGAATCCTCCGTTAACATTCTGACTACTCATACACCTTCACTCTCCTATTCACATCAACTTGCCAAAACACGGATAATCGGAAGCTTTGCAAAATTGTGAGTATACATGACCCTTTTACTTTTTGACACTTTTTCGGTGCAATACTTATTCCTTATTAAAAGTGCACATACACTTGTAAACATGCTTACAAACAAAAAATCCGTCATACATGCTTAATACGTTATGCTAGAATTCATATATGCTAGAATCGTTACATGTGTTATGCTTTGTCATTAACTTGTTTCAAGCCTCCCTTAACATGTATAGCTATAGGAGTAACGCACCACCTGTATTTGTGAGGTCATGTTAAGTAAACAAAACGGTCTAGTCATTGCTATGATTAGAATACGCTAGCGGTAAGCTTTGGGTTGACACGTATAGTTGCATGCTAATATTGTAAGATAATTAAATTAACTATTATGCTATGTAGATTCTTTTAAACTTTTTATATTTACGCTACTATTCAAACTTGTATGGTCGCCAATACTTTTGTATTAAACTTACTTTAATACGTATTGCAGGAATTCTTTGATGATGACGACGAATGGAACTTAATAGGAAGGACCCGAAACGCACCAAACTTTAAATTCATGTTTATAGATTAATCATACAATATTTGTTGTATTCTTGTTTTCCAGTTCATGTACTTGAACCACTAGTAATGAAATGAAATATTATCTATTAAATACTTGCAACATTTAGTGTTATGAAGTCTCGAGCAATCTAATTACGTCCGCCCCGATGATTCCGCCATCGGTTGGGGTGTAACATAATATCTGTTTGAGTGACTTTGTATCTGACCTCAACCATATTTCTAATATGTTCCATATGAGTGTTGTGGTTGATATCAGCTAAATTCCTTTAAGTTTGGATTATCGGTTGCACTGATTTCCGCAGCTCATTGGCAATTTGCTGAGGTGAAGGTTGACAAGCAGAGGTTTGTAACGGTTGTTTCATCATGCCTTTAAGATCATCTATGGAAGATTCCATAGAAGTCACCCTCTCCCTCAATTCCTTATATCTTAATTCATCACCTAATTTTATAGGATTATTTGAATCCCTACCAGAGGTAGTTGTATTTGAGTCCTTAGTAGGAGAAGACTCCAAATTAATAGACTCAAATTCCCCTTTTTTCTTAGTATTGGGGACTTCCAACTGGAGCAGAGGTTATAATTGTAGCCTCAATAGTTGTTGCCTTTAAGGAAGACTTATTGATGTAGCCATTGTCCAACTGAAACACTGTTGTGTCATCAGTTGTAGTGGCTGCTTCACTTAAACTACCACCAAGAGTTACTTGTAACTCATGGGGTGTAGCCTCCTTAGCTGTTTGTGGGTTAGCAACTTGATTTTTCTCAGACTCAGTCACTTGTGGAGGTATACTCTCTTTGACTAGTGATTGAGAGGAATTGATTTGTGTCCAAGTTTTCTCAATTGCATGAAACAGAGGTATAAATGTAGGTGGAATTAAGGGAGATGGTTTTGGAGTGGGAAGAGAGACAGCCCTGGAAGAGGGGCTTGAAAACAGACATTCAAGTGAAATGTTTGCTTCATAATGTGGTGACCCTGTACGTACATGTTGATCCTTTTGTGAAGATACAAAAGTAGCTTGGCTATTGGGTGGAGATCTTTTCAACTGTTGTAATGACTGGTGGGCTTTTTGGATTGGTGGGATTTTTTTTTAGATTTTGCTGGTGTGGGTTTCACAACACCGGTTGTGGTGTCATGGTCACTAGGAGCAGTGGGCTCAGCAACAGAGGTTTGAGCAGTAGATGTGGACTCATCCCAAATAGGGTCACCCCCTTTGCCTTTGTTTTAAAAACTTTTGACTATTGATTTAACATTCTTGTAAAAGTTTCATTTGTTAGACTCTTCATTCTAAAAACTACACATTGTTGAAAATCTTTTTCAGATACTTGGTATTTAAGGTAATAACTTAAGAGTCTAGGGTACAAAAGAAAAGCTTTATTTTTTTAATTTTATTTATATGTGCGACCAAGTCCAAAAACAATGCCTGGGATAGATTAAAATCAGATTTTGTCAAAATAGCATATCTTAGATTTTGAATGTTTTGTGGAATCTCATTAAATGTAGTGGTCTTGGCTGAAAGACAAATAGGCAAGGTAAATATCTAATTTTAGTTTTTGTTTAAAAATTGTAATACCAGTCAATTGACCTTCGTACCCACGTTCAGTGAACTCTGTATGGAGTTCTTGCTTTTTAAGAAATTTTACTTGCTTGGTCGTGGAATGCAAATATTGTGGATATGGAAGATGGGGATATTTGGACAAGAGTTTCTCCGATCTTTGAAGTTATAGCATATGGCTTTTTGTTTTTAGAATCAATTTTAGCGTTGGCCAAAAAATTGTCGGAGAGTATCCACATAAATAGGTGCATTAGTAAGCATAATGTTTTTGTATTTGGATGATGTGAGAGCATCAATTATTGAGTGAAAGGAAGTATTTTGTTGTTTTTCTCAAAGTGGGAAGGTAGTTATGTAGAAGTTTGATTTGTAGAGCCATGATTGGAGAAGAAAAGTGAGAAGTAGTGGAGAAGATGGTAATGGAAACCGTTTTTATGAATATTTGAATTTAAGTCGGCAGTGAAAAGCTCTGTTTGGATGGAACAGGGATATATAAAGGGAAAAGCGAATTCTGACGTGGCAGCGGTTTCTAAAGATCTGATGAATAACATCTGTCCACGTGGCAACCTCTGTTGAATAATGGATGACAGTTGTTTTGTAACCTCTGCTGGGAAGTAACAGAGGTTGGGAACAGTGTATAGGAACAGTGGTGATTTTACCCTATCAGAGGATAGATATCAGAGGTTAGGACAAACAATGGTAAATGGGAATAGAGAATACCTTTTAGCAGTGGATAGAATCATAACCAATCAAAGGTTTTAAAAATAGTGGTTTAAAACAGACTTTAAGGATTTATTGAAAAATTTCAATTTTAGAACTATTTTTAATGATGGATTTTTGATTTTCTGAAAACATTTTATTGTTTTTTATACACGGAAAACAAAATTTGCCTTTTAATCCATGTTTAGCTTGCAAATTCTAGAGATCAAGCTTTCAAAGGTAGATGTGTCTAAAGCTTTTTTCAATACATATGCCAGTTGATCCTTAGTTGGAACATGATGCAGATAAATCAAATCTTTTTCATAGCAATCCCTCATAAAGTGATATTTGATGTCAATATGCTTGGTTGTGGAATGCGAAACTGTATTTTTGATGATGTTTTTAGCTGCTTGACTATCTAACATGAGAGGAGTCTTTAGAGCAGTTACACCAAAATCCAGTAATTGGTTTTGAAGCCACAGAAGTTGAGCAGTGCAACTAGTAGCAACAATATACTCAGCCTCTACTATGGATGTTGAAACTACAACTTGCTTTTTGTTTTGGCAAGAGACTAAACAATTGCCTAGAAACTGACATACTCCTGATGTGGACTTCCTTGTAGCATGGCAACCAGCAAAGTCACTATCTGAATAACCTGAAAGCTCAATATTTCCATTAGCAGGATACCAGATACCAATATGGGAGCACCTTTTATATATATAAATATCCTTTTCACACCTATAAGTTTAGCCTTTCTAGGTACTGACTAGGATCTGGCACAAACACATGTGGCAAACATGATGTCAGTCCTTGATGCAGTTAGGTACAATAAAGACCTAATCATGCTTCTATAAAGTGTTTGATCAACCAAGTCATCTTTTATTATCAATAGTGACCAGTTTTGATGTGGCCATGGATGTGCTACATGGTTTACAATCATTCATATCAATTTTTGTTAATGATTCTTAGACATATTTGCTCTAATGAATGAATGTACCATTTTGCATGTGCTTAACTTGGAGACTAACAAAGCACTGAAGCTCACCCATGGCACTCATCTCAAACTTTGCTTTCATGAGTTCTCTAAACTCTGCACACATGGCATTGCATGTGGATCCAATAATGACGTCATCCACATAAATTTGGATAAGCATCAAATCCTTTCCTCTCCATTTTAAAAACAATGTTTTATCAATTTTACCTCTTGTGAAACCTATGGATAAGAGAAAGGTGGATAGAGTTTCATATCAGGCTCTAGGTGCTTGTTTCAAGCCATACAAAGCTTTATTAAGCTTGTAGACATCATCCAGGAGGTTGGCATACATATACCTCTTATTTGATCTTACCATAAAGGAATGCACATTTGATATCCATTTGATACACCTTGATGTTGTGGTTGCCATCAAAAGCTAAGAATAATATGATGGCCTCTAGCCTCGCTACAGGAGCAAATGTTTCATCATAATCAATACCTTCTTCTTGTCTATAGCCTTGAACCACAAGCCTAGCTTTGTTTTTAACAACACTACCCCTTTCATCTGTTTTGTTCTTGAAGACCCATTTTGTGCCAATTGGACATACATCCTGAGGCATTGTACAAGTTCCCATACTTTTTGTCCTTTGAATTGTAGGAGCTCTTCTTCTATAGCTTCTACCAACTGTTATCTCTTAGTGCCTCTTGGTACTTGACAAGTTGTGTGAGAGATAGAAAGCTGGCAAAAAGAAAAATGTTTTGGGATTGCCTTCTTGTGAGTAACCCTTCATTGATGTTGCCAATAACTTGGTCTAGTGGGTGATTTTTAAGGTAGATCAGATCTCCCTTGTATGGAATTATGGCATTGAGAGGTGAAGGCTGTAGATGTGAATCATCTAAGCTACCATTTGTTGGCAGTTTTGAAGAGCCAACATCTGTTTGGAATGGAGGTGGAGGTATAGGTGGGATAGGGGTAAAAGTGGGTTGACTTTTGTTCACAGAAAATGGACTTTTGTCAATAGGTATTTGACTTGATGAGCTGGCAAAGGTTTGAGGATCAACAATAGTTGATGCTGTGGTGAGAGAGTTTTCACAGTTGTTAGTAAGATCTGCTCCTCTGGTGGTGGAAGTGACTTTATATTGTGGGATCACAATGTTAAATCCATAATCTTGATGAAAAGATGTAACACCTCGTAAAATCATGTCCAATAATATAGTGACACGCGTCATTTCTTTTATACTAAGTCTAATAAGGACTAAAGGTGTCAACATGCTCAAACTAAGCCTTTGAGTGACCCTCTAGTGTTAACATGCTTAAAGTGAGCCTCTGAGTGACCATTAGTGTCAACATGCTTACACTAAGCCTCTGAGTGACTTTAGTGTCAACATGCTTAAACTTAGCCTCTGCGTGACCACTAGTGTCAACATGCTTACACTTAGCCTCTGAGTGACCCTTTACGAAGTCCTAACTCTCATATGAGCCACTTGTTGGACGAGAGGTATTAATTATGTAAATATGTAAAAGTTGGACAATGGAGGGGTTAAAAGTGTCAACATGTTAATTTATACCTCCGAGTGACCTTTTAATGAACCGAGAGCTTGACAATGTTCGGGCATACTCCCGGGTACGCCAAATGTTGGCTACGGAGGGCTAATTATGCTTATAAAGGTGTTTTAGAGGTTTAATAAGTTGAGGGGCTAAATGTGACAAAGTTTGAAAGTTCCCATGAGGCGCTCGCGGGCCACGAGAGACATAGGCCTATGTCTGCAGAAAATTTTGCTTGGCTCCCACACATGTTGCCAAAAACTATTTGATTCGAAACCATGAACTTCCAAACTGCTATGCCACGTTTTAGGACACTTGTAGGCTTCCTCTAACACTTGCTAACACCTGGCATCACCTCTTCAAGCTCTCCAACTATAAATAGGTGCAATGGTTCACCACTTGAACTTGCACCTTTCTCATAAATCATTCTATATCCCTCCTCTGGAAGTTCCTAACTGAAAGGAGCATCCAACTTAGTTCTGTTTCATCCTAGGAATCACTTGTAAGTATTCCTTTCTCTTGCATTTTCATTTATAGGCTTTTTATAGCCAAAAGTCAAGCGTTTATGGAAAACGCTTTGACTTTCGGTTAACACCATTATGGTCCAGCCATTGTTCGTAAGGAACATGGCTAAGTGATCGTAATAAGGTAGGTCTTAATCCCTATTAGGGCACCTCCTAAAGATCACGTTTGCTAGACCAATTGACGGTCAAAGTTTTAATATTAAAAAGTCAAACATGCCAGTTTTCAAAAATATTATAATCTGAGTTTATATATGTTATGAAACATGTTTTGACACTTAAACAAGCTGGTAATAATTATTAGAACATGTGAGAACATGTTCGACTCGTCAATTTCAGTTCTAGGGTCGGTTCGCAACCGAAAGTCGCAAAGTTTGACTTTTGCTTTGACTTTCGATTCTGACCCGATTTAGATTAGTTAGCTACTGATCGAAGGTTGCATTATAATCGTAATATAATGTAGTATAACCCCCTGAGGTTATATTACATGATCATAATCAGAATATGAGTTTATGCACAAGTTCCGTTATTATGCCAATTTTGACTAAAATGCCCTTTTTACATAAAATAAGGTTTTAATCAATAACGAACTTGAAAATAAATTTCCTACTGATGTAATATCATAAGTAAGTATATTTGGGATGTCAATGCAATATATATACTGAGTTTACATACAAGTCCTTGCATTGTGTCGGCAAATGACGATAAAGCCCTTATGGTGCATAAAATGGTTTTAATCATACTTTTTATACCAAACCTTGTTATCTACTGATATGTTATATTGTGAGTTCCAAAACAGATTCGGATCATAGTGGTTGATTTTTATCACCCAAACAACTATAGATTAGTTGCTTGAATGTGTAAAAGTTACGAAAAAACCAAAAGATGAAGATGAAGATTCTTTTATGGATCAAACAACAAGTGTTGTATATGGATTCCCAAAAGATATAATCACTAAAAGCACCTGGATGTTCGGATTTAGCACAAGAACAATAATCACAACACAAGAGAAATCACCAAAACTTGACCAAGAACCTTGGACTAGGGTTTCATGGATCAGCATATACATACACATCTAACTACCCAGCATATTTATTATATACGCTGGGATATTAAATACGTCGCCTCCTTACAAGTTTCACAAAATGCATATTTGGCCCTTCAAGATTTTCTAACTATTACAAAACCAGCTCAAACTATTTAACTCAAGTATCAACGGTCTCAAAACGTCCTAACAATATCCCCCTAGACCGTTGCGTACTTGAGATTCTTCAATCTTGTTCCTGAGCTTCAGGGCCTGTGGCTGAATCTCGATCTTTTCCTTGTGATAGAGGCGCATCTTGATCTGTTGGTTGTTGCTTCAGATGTTGCTTCAGAAGATGGGTTAATAAAAGCTTCACTTGTGCTTGGTTGGATCTCCGTAGTGGCTTCATATTTGGATGAAACCGGAGTTTGAGACTGTGATGCAGCTTGAGATGGTGAAGGAGCTTTCTGTTGAGCCAATGACTTGTGTTTCCTTTTCCTTTTTCTTGCATCCTCTTTTTCTTTCTGGATCTCGATTATGATCACAATGTCTATCATTTCTATCTTTCTTTCTCTAGCTCGCTCCACTGCCCTTTGAAACAACATTCCTTCCTCTCTGTATTAATTTCCGGCTCCAATGTGGATCTTGTGGCCATAAAGAATGTTAAGGTCAGATAGACAGAACAGGAAAACATCCATCGGGTCTAAAATACGAATATCTTCATTAGAAACCAATCTGATCACTGCTTCTCCCGTTTTCCCGTCGTAGAACCGTTTCTTGAAATTTGTGAGCATAACAGGTTGTTCTGGTGGGGTTTTAACTCTGGTTTCAACCTTAGCAGGATCGATGACCCATGTGACCACTCCTTTTTCGGTGATGGGATCTTTTGTTGTCTTTCATACTCTTCTTCGTTGACGCTATGGCTTGAATAAGGTAAAACCCCGATTACATTCTCTCAAAATAAGTCTTTCAAAATCAGCTCCGATACTGCTGTTTGTTGGGTTTATCATGTCTAGTCTGCCCAGCTCCCGTATATCCCATCTTGAAAGGCTTTTCATGTCAACTACAGTTTTGAAATGTTGAATAACTCCACCTCGTCTCTTCACAATAAACATCCCTTTTAGATTACAATATTTCCAGCTGATTATCTTGTCGGTAACTTCTGTCTTTTCAACTGTAAGCACTTGATAGAAATCTAGAAGTTTTTCTCTTTCTTTCCTGAACCACTCTGGATGCATTGGAGTCACTGAATCACCATCTTCAGTCTCATAAAGGGTATCCTCTTCCAAACCCCATTCAACAAAACGAGTTGGCATCTCATCTCTATCCACCTCCTCTTCTTCACTTTCGTCATCTTCAGTGACATTTACAGCAGATTCTAAACGCCTTTTCTTATTCTCTGCATCCTCAGCCTTTTGCCTTTCTTCTTCAATCTTGAACTTTTCATAACCAAAGATATCTATGGATGAGAACATTGGTTATATGTCTGCCTTGGTGCATAGCTCTCTGATCATTCTATACATCTTTTCCATACCATCCTGCTGAAATCAGACAAATCTTGTTTGTTCTTTGACATAAGCATGGAGCTCCTTGTTTTTCTTTCTCTGCTCCCTCAGCTTTTCACGAATTGCGTTCATGTTGCTCACTTGATGTTTCAGAAGACAAATCTCTTGAGCTGGACCTTTTCCAATATCTTTTGCCAGTTTATCGTACAATTCCTTTAATGGGCGTGGTCTACGAGGAACCTGTTGAGGCATCTGCCTTGGTTGAGCTTCTTTTGACGGTCCTTCCCCTGTTTTCTTTCGCTTCTGAGGGGGTGATCTGCTGGGAGCCTCTGGATCTATAATCAGTTGGTCAACAAAATCATCTAATTGCTCCTGTTCGGTTGTGACGTCACTTGCGTTTCAGATTCCGTCATCTGTCTCCTCTTTCTTTTTTGCTTCTCTTTTCTCTCTTTCTTCTGCCTCGTGAATGGCACGGAGATTTTCAATGTGTTCTTGGTGTTCTCTTGACCTCCGGCCCAAAAGCCGCTCTCCATCAAACGATCTTGAGAAGGCGTGTCTTTTCTTTTCTTTGATGAGTCCCCTTTTTTATAGGTTGCTTTCCTTTGTTCTTTCGGATTAACTGCTCAGTTTCTTCTTCTTCTTCCTCATCTGCTTCTTCCTCAACGTTTCCCTTCCTACTTTTCACACCTTCTCTATATTTCTCATAGGCGGCTTTCACAGGAGGAAATCTTTCTTCCCTATACATCCATTGATGCAGCAACACCCACTCTTAAGTTTTTAGTTCCGTAATCTGGCGTCCGGTCGGCAACTGAAATTTGTACAAGTCGTTATCATGTGGGAGATTCGGATGCTGGTCATTGATGAGAAGCTGAACAAAACGTGGGTACATGGCCCATGTGGAGGAGTTTGCATTGTCAACCATGCAGTAGAAGATAAGACCCAAGATATTGAATGGTTGTTTGGTGCAGAGATTTAGCATAGCAGCCGACCATTCTAAATTCAAACCATCGTATCCGCCTTTTCTGTGTGCTAAGCTCATAGCAAATACGTGAAGAATGAATCTCCAGTCCTTTGTAAGCCCTTTTCGTTTGATCTCGTTTTTCTCTCTAAAATCTCCAACATACCTCATTCCTTTAAAACCGTCGAGAATGTCGTCCTTCTTAACTCTGAGCGGGTCACCATGGTTGTCTCCGAGGCTGAGGACTCTATGCACATTGTCCTCTGTTACTATGACTTTCTTGTTTCGTACTGTAGCTGTGATTCTTTTTACTTCGTTGACCGTTGACACCTTGGCTGTTTTCCAAAACTCTTCAATGTGAATGTTGTATATGATCGGATAGGCTTGAACAACATAGCTTATTCTGCTAGAGTTTATCCATTCCGCCATATCTTCAAAATCACTTGGAGGTGGGACCAACTTGCATGGCTGATTATGCTTCCGTGTTTTATCCCAAATAATTTCCTTCACTATTTCTGAAACATGAAAACGAGTCAAGTTAGATTTCATTTGCAAGGCACAACAATTAGATAGTAAAGATATATGTGCATAAATATATATATGTGTGTATAATTAAAAAAAATTAAAAAAAGAAACAAATTATATACATATTAATCTATACATAATATATATTTATATAATAAATAAAAATAGAATAGAAATTAAAAAGAAAGTATAAATCCGCCACTAAAAATGCTAGACAATGATGTCATTTACGCAAGACATACATGACTATATACATAAGACTCAACGACAATTACGCCAAAAGAGGATTATTTACGTTGCAAATATGTCGCGTATTTAGCTTTTGACTCGAGAAAGCATCCAGCGAAGATGATTATCTATGATGGTTGACCGGCGTATTTGTCAAATACGCCGGTTGCTTGAACTCGCTTTCAAGACTTAAATCCGCAGACATTTGGTTTCTTGTTAAATACGCAACATTTATCCTAATTACGCTACATTAAAACTAATTATGCTGGATTCAAAATGTTGTTGATAAAACCTATAAAAACCGGATGAAACCAGATTAATATATCTATATATAACACGACTGAATCTTGAAATGATGTATTAACACACTCAATCAACAAGAAATCAACATTCGAAAGCCAAAATCATATCAAGATCGATCTTAACAAGATCCGTTCAGATCACTTAATGAAGTTTGAATTTTGTGAATGTGGGTTTTCGGTTGATATGAAGAAGATGATGTTTGAAAGGTTTGAAAATATTTACACAAAAGGAAATCCGAAATATATATACAAAAACCTCTTCCAGCGTATTTAATAAATACGCTGGAACAATAATTACACCGCGTTTATTGTTTTGTGAGATATCTTCAGAGTTAAGAAATCTTAGAAACAAATACGCTCAAAGATTTTAAATTTTCTCAGAAAACGTGCCCCCTTTTTAGAAATAGTGCAAAAGTTAAAATAAGGTTAAGAAGAATGGAGGCTTGCAATTTGAATTCTGAAAATTATTTTTAGGGCAAGGAAGTTTCCTTTTTCACAAATACTTATGCTTACTGATTCGGATCCTGTGACTTTCCTGTAGAAGATCATACTGATAACACTTTGTTAGTTTGAGATAGAATATTTAAATATCTGGAATAATTGAGGCATGAGGAAAACTATCATGTATGTTTGTCCTTTTAAATCCATGCACCTTTGTTTCAACATGCTTTCAGAGAACATTTTATCATGTTGAGGTAATATTGACAAGAAATTCGATGTTCCCCCACTCATGCTGGACTGTCAGAATGTTGTGCCCGTTAGTCCCACATCAGGACATACCCCCACGATCAAGGTATGCACAAAGGTTCCTCATAGTAGGTGAGTATATTGACTTCATTCGTTCTTGAAATTTCAACTTTAGATAATTGGTGATTAGGTCAGTACTTCCGTACAACAAAGAGACCAAAGTCTAACGAGGGCTATGACAGATACCTTAGGAGGTACGATTTAAGCACATGAATGATTCTCTCATGAAATCTTCATTTGTGTGGGGTTTTAGCCGCATTGGCTCTTTTTGAAAAGATATCATAGTTGTGTCTCGGTCAGCATATATCTTGATGCAGCATAAGAGAAACTATGATGTCCCCGAATGATTAGTCAATATAAAGACCCAAAATCTCGGACTTTGGCAATCTATCAATGCAAGATTTAAGACCATTAAGCCATATGCCGCAACGTGTTACCTGCAAGTTGCACAACATTGTGGGTATCCAGAATTCTCGTGTGATCATTAGCTTTTGTCTCCTATTTGCAGTTTACTTCAAGGTATTGCTGAATCTAGTGACACGTCGTTTCTTGGGGCCTAAATCTGATTCTATTTTAAGATCAAACAAAGTGTCAGCAGTTTTTCTATCATTTCTCATGCAGGTGTCAAACAAAGGATTCTGTTTTAACGATATTTTCTGGAAGACTTCCCCCCTTAAAATTTTATTTTCGAGAATCCAGAGCTTGAAAAGAAATTTTAAATTTGCAAAAAATCTTTTTGTTGGGCACATTTTATGAGATTATTATTATTATTATTAAAACCCTTTTTTAATCATTTCCATTCAAGGAAATTGACCATTTCCAACCAGGTTACCAACTGGTTGAAACGAGTTTTGTTGAAGGCTTTCGTGAATATATCAGCTTTTTGTTGCAGTGTATCCACCGGCACCACTCGAATGTATCCTTTTTCATACGCATCTCTGATCGCATGAATGCGAATTTTGATGTGTTTTGTTCTTGAGTGGTGGATAGGGTTCTTCACAATTCCTAGACACGCCTCGTTGTCGATGAATATAGGAGTCTTCCTAACGTTGATTTCGTAATCCAACAACTGATTTTGTATCCAAAGAACTTGTGAACAGCAACTGTAAGCTGCCGTATATTCGGCTTGAGCAGTAGATGTGGAGACTGTTGTCTGCTTCTTGCTCTGCCACGATATGAGACGATTTCCTAAAAATTGACAGCCTCCCGAGACAGACTTTCTTTCAACTTTTCAAACTGCATGATCACTGTCAGAATAAGGAATTAAATCAAAATTACTATCTTTAGGGTACCACAAACCAAGCTTGGGTGTTCCTTTCAGATAGCGGAAAATTCTTTTGATAGCAGCTTCATGAGATTCTTTTGGATCCGTTTGAAATCGCGCACAGAGACAAACAACCCACATAATGTCAGGCCTACTTGCGGTCAGATACATCAACGAGCCTATCATTGATCGATAGAAAGATTTTTTCACGGGTTTTCCTTGAAGATCCGAAGTAAGTTCCGTCTGAGCAGCAAAGGGTGGCAGATTTGCAATCATTCATGTTGTACTTGGAGAGAATATCTCTGTTGTACTTAGCCTGATGAATGAGGATGCCATCTTCTCTCTGCTTCACTTCTAATCCCAAGAAAAACGTAAGTTCTCCCATCATGCTCATCCCAAATTTTGCCTTCATAACTTTCTCGAACTCCCTGCAAAGAGCTTCATCAGTGGACCCAAAGATGATATCGTCTATGTAGATCTGCACCAGCATCACATTATCTCCGATCCTTTTTGTGAAGAGAGTCAAATCTATTTTGCCTCTTGAGTACCCACAATCCAGAAGATATGTTGACAAAGTCTCATACCATGCTCGAGGAGCTTGATGAAGACCATAGAGTGCTTTGTCAAGCTTATAGTATCTTGCAGGGAAGTGAGGATCTTCAAAATCTAGAGGTTGACAAACATAGACTTCTTATTCACTTTCCCATATAGAAATGCACTCTTTACATCGATCTGAAACACCTTAAAGTTTTTTAACGAAGCATAGGCTAAGAAGATTTTGATAGCTTCTAAGCATGCAACCGGTGCAAAAACTTCCTCATAGTCAATCCCCTCCTCCTACGGAAAACCTTGAACTACCAATCTTGCCTTGTTCTTGATAACTACACCACGATCGTCCATTTTGTTACGAAAGACCCACTTGGTACCAATGATACTTTCCATCTGGCAAAGCAACAAGTTCCCAGATGTCACACCCTCAATTTCCACTTGCGGAGTTTTACCGCGAGGCGTGTGAACAAATCAGAATCTGAAACACTAGTACGTCGAACGACTCTACATGATTTGATTATACGTTTTGCAAAATCGTTCATTGTAGATTTTATATCAATTACCAATATTTAGCAGAGCATTATTTTTAAAGTTTGAGCGGAAGCATAAATAAGTAGTGATGCGGGCGCCAACACAAACGCCAAAACAAATGAAAAATCCCAAAACAATATTAATAAATAAGACTCGATAATGATGTCTTGTTCAATGCATGTACGTGCACCTAGAGCTCCTAGCGTCCTGAGAAACATGTAAAGAAACAAGTGTCAACATTAAAGATGAGTGAGTTCACAGGTTTTCATAAATTCGTTTGTTCGGTTATAGTTTGTTCTCTCCGTTATCCCCAACCCGGGATAACGTATCAGTTCCATTATTCCAATCCCGGAATAATAAGTTGTTGCTTCCAATATTCCCAACCCGGAATATTAAGTTGTTGTTTCCATTATCCCCAACCCGGGATAATAAGTTGATGTTTCCAATATTCCAAACCCGGAATATTAAGTTGATTCGTAATTAAGTTCAATATTAATGTATATAGGTAGCTAGCCTAAAGTCATGTCACTAAGTGTTCGCGATCGAAGCTGACAGTTGTGCCTCCGTTTTGCCAGGCCTATCACATGACCATGGCGATGTTAGGCCAATCATACACCCGTTGACCATACCCGTTCGGCTAGCGCGACTAGCTCGGATGGGGCTCGTCAGACCCAATAGTACTACTTATAATTCCCCCCGCTATTTAACCCAAATATTAACGATCCGAGGAGATTGTCGAGGACTTAAGTGATAAAGCTGCTTAGTGCCCATAACATTACATTAACATTAACTTAGTTACCGTATAGTTATGTGACGTTAAATTCGTATAACGTAAAGAGTTTGAGTTTGAGAGTGTATACATGTTTCTCCCCCTGTTGTTTAAAAACCGGATAAAGTTAGGGGCCGTGAACTCACCTTTATTTGCTCGGTTAGTGTAGCAAAGATGTTATAAGAGATGGGACCGCTAGTTGCGTCCTAACAAACCAATAAATTCCACGTCAGTGTGTAATCACACCAATACAAATTCCACACGCAATTTACTCTCAAGGTGATACACACAAACAACATATTTAACACTCAAACATGCATGCAAGTATTCTCATGTGATCATAGTAATCAAACACTTATCATGAACATATTTCAATTCCATGCAACACTTTAATGCATACAATCACAAGTTATCAACTTTCTGCTTAATACTCAATTATTCAGCTGTCTTCTAGGATTTTTATAAAATAGTTCTAACATTCCAAAAATTCCCATATTTTTACAGTAGGTGACATTTATACCATAGAAATTTATATAATTTTTCCAAGTCCTAAATCTTTACCAATTAGCCATAAATATTAATTCATTAAGCTGCAGTCAGATTTACCGCTTTCTGACTGCAGTCCACGGAAGAATTTATTTAAAAATCACTGATCGTTCGATTAACAAAATTCCAGTTGGAGTTGCCTGGAAATTTCTATACCTAGTTGCTGTACAAAAATCATGACTCAACTTTCTACTGATTTTAAAATCTAGCTTGATAAACAACCAACAAAATTCCAGAATTTTCACAGCTTTAGCTACTGAACTTGTTTAGCCCTTTAAAAATATCAAACGACTTCAGAAAATTATGAATCCAGCGCCATTAGATTCCTTATTCAAATCTCTACGTTCTAGACATCAGAAAATCCGTTTTTCGACAACTAACGACCGAGTTACAGCCAGATGAAGCCGGCTGTAACTATGACTCAGCATCCTGTTTCAGCATTTTTGTTACCATTAATTCGTGTAATCCCGTTCATGCGATTAATCTAGGCGATCAAGAACTGATTTTTAATCATAGACTAATACTAGTAACCTATCCATACAAACTCTAGTTCTTACTTCTAGTTATTATAACCAAAACATACTTGTAACTTGTGATTTCCGAAAACAATTCTGCATATGAACAATGATCAAATCAGCCGATTACTTAACAGCACTTATACTCCGAAACTATACCATCATGCAGTCTGTGACAGCAACAATCAACACACATATATTCGAAACAACTAACCATTTAAGCATACATGGATCCGAAACATTTATATCAATTCTTTCAAGCATGTATATATATATATATCCGAAACAATACAATCATCTATCCTATTCTATTATGCAATTCCGAAAACAACAAAATCAATACACATATACCCGACTATGATCTAGCAACATATGATAACTTCTAGACTTTTAATGATAAGGTAATCGAACCGTGAGTATGTTAAGGAACCGGTGATCCTGGATAGTTGCGACCGAGACTGAAGATGGCGATGGTTGCTGCTGCGACCGGAAGAAAAGAGCAGGAAAGCTGTTGCTTGCTGCGACCGAAAGAAAAGAGCAGGAAAGCTGTTGCTTGCTGCGACCGAGATGATGATGAGGGTAAGGCAGCCGACGGCAATGAAACTCTAGGGTTTTGTGTTGTGTATAGAACATGCATGAGTGTTAGTATATATAGGCGCAAGGAGGGTGAGGGTTAAAAGGGAAGGGTTACGGTTTGGGTTTGTATGCGGCCGCAAGGGAGCTTGGGTGATTTGGCTTGGGTCTTGATCATGTGGCCGAGGACTAAAGTTGCATGCTATGGGTTTCGGTTTGGTTTTTGATCTTATTGCCGAGACATGTTTGGGCTTGTTCTCGGTTTAAGTTTGTGGTTTGAACTCAATATATCCGCGGTTTTGAACTTGATCTCGGCCGAGAGTGTTTTGGTTTAGGGTTTAGGTTTTGATGTGTGTTGGATTTGATCTTGGCCGAGGACTTGAGTTAATGTTTAAAACTTGTTAACTCCTAGAGTCACAAAGAATCACTTTGGTTCGTGTCGCGGTTCGGTTCAGTTCGTGTACGTATCTACTCTAATGATTCAATTACTCAAACAATCACACAACACACAACACGTATTCATTTAATTCGTACACGTTCGTACACATAGCACGTAATTAGATTGACAAGTATTACGTTCCAGTTATCCGAAAAACCCGGGATATCACACCAGACTTTAAGCTTCCGGAATTGAGCTAATTATTCTTGCATTGCTTGTACCCAGCTGGAGTCTTGAATGGCTTCTTCGATGTCTCGTGGGACAGACTTCGAGAGAAAAGCTGCATACAGTCCTTTGTTGTTTGAACGCGAGTTCGAACTCCATCTTCCACATAACCGATGACATTTTCACTTGGTTGGTTTTGATTTGTCTTGTATCCTGCGTTGGTGTGAGTTTCTACTTGTTGAGGCAAATTAGAGAAATGTTCATCGACGTAGATAATTGGAGTCTTGTCTTCTTTAGGTGGTTCATCCACGACCTTCTATGAAGAAGAATCATCATGTGCAGATGCATTCTCAGCCGATGTGTCACCATCTACTTCGATAACAAGAAGGGTAGGAGAGGCAGAGACTAGGGTGAAACGAGTTGTAAAAGGAGTGAAACCAATGTCTGAAGGATCAAACAATGGCTCTAATGGGGTTGATTCTGCAGGTTCAGATTCAGTGACAGGTTCAGCGATGTCAAAAGTGTTGAATACAATGTCTACGTCATAAAACTAGTTTGGAGCGCTTCCAGTGTTAGTGGAGTTTCCTTCTTGAAATTCGACGTAGTATGATTCAATCACCATCTTGGTTTGTTTGTTGTAGACTCGATATGCCTTTTGAGAAGATGAGTAGCCCATGAAGTAGCACACATCACTGACTGCTTCAAACTTGATGAGATTATCTTCAATGTTGAGAAGTGTACAGGAACACCCGAACAGTCTAAAGAAATCTATCAGAGGCTTCCTTTTGAAAAGGAGTTCATAAGCTGTCTTTCCATGAGGTTTACAATGAGAACTCGATTCAAAACATAGCATGATGTGCTGACTACTTCAGCATAGAAGATTATGGGAAGCTTGGAGTCTACAAGCATAGTTCTAGCAGCTTCAATGAGTGTTTCGTTCTTTCGTTCCGCTACCCCATTTTGCTGAGGATTTCTGGCAGCACTGTATTGAAGGTGTATTCCTTTTTTCTTCACAGAAGGAGACAAACGTAGGATTTTTGAATTCTTTCCCGTCGTCACTTCTTATAGATTTCACCTTCAGCTTGATTACGTTTTCAATCATAGGGATGAAGCTTTTCAGAATGGAAGTTGTCTCACTTTTGGCTTCAAGGAAATATACCCATGAAAAACGTGAGAAATCATCTGTAACTACCAAACAATAAGACCTTTTAGCTAAACTTTTAACACTTATAGGGCCGAAAAGATCCATGTGAAGTAATTGCAGTGGGACAGATATCGTATTCACTGCTTTGGATTTATGTGGCCTTTTATGTTACTTTCCTTGGGCACATGCGATGCATTTTTCTGAAAAAGGAAAATCTTTCATAGGTAAACCTCTTACTAAATTTAATTTAGAAAGCTTATTTATATTTTTGAAGTTCACATGCCCCAAACTCCTATGCCAAAGCAGTGATTTCGATTCTGATGCTCTAGAAATCCTGCATGTCATTTGTTCATTTGATTTAGCATTTTTCATATTTAGCACATAGGTATTGTTTTGACGGGGTGCTCTGAGCATGATCATTTCTGCAGGGACGGAGTATTCGGGCTTGAGGAATAAGCACTCCATGTCATTGAACATCACTGAAATTCCTTTGTCACAGACTTGTGATGCACTCATGAGATCGTAACACAACTCTTGAACATAGTTTACATTCTCTAGAGTAAGTGCTTCAGACACGACGTCACCCATTCCGACGATCTTCCCTCCCTTTTCGTCTCCGGCAAAGGATACGAAATCACCATCGATAACAAGAAAGTTTTTAAGCGGATCCTTTAAGCTGGTTATATGCCTGGAGCATCCGCTGTCAACATGCCAAATATATTCCATGAGCATCCGAAGCCATTTTTGAAGTTTATTCTGTTATACAACAACAACAAAAAAAATATATGTACAAGTTAGTTAGTTTTTGGAACCCAGACTTGCTTTACGTTAGTTCTATCATGATTTTGAGCAAGAGTGTTTTCTTTTCTTTTCCAAAAACAAGTTGAATTAACTATGCATTTCACTGATTTCTTCAGATTGTCAAATTGATTAGTGAAACTTTTAACCAGATCTTGATTAGGTTTAGAAAATTTCTTGCTTTTGCAATGTTTCACAGTATGTCTTAAATGACCACAGCGAAAGCATTGTTTGCAATTCGATCTTTTTTCCTGGGTGCCGAGTGCGAAGATGATGTATGTGATGAGAATCTGGAGCTGCTTGAGGAATTTGATGACGTAACATGGCTTGAATCTTTGACTTTCTTCAGTTTCTTATCAAGATGATTTTCATCCTTAGTGTCGTCTTCACCGTCCTCACACTCTAATGACGAGATTGATTCTTGACTTTCACTTGACATTTCTCCATGACTCTCTAAAGTTGTTGTACTTGAATCATCTTTATTGCTTTCTTCAGAAAAGTCTTTATCACTCTCTGATGTACCTGTACCTGATGGAACAAACTCGGGAATTTCCTCTGTAAGGAACTTTCCAAATATGTTTTTCTTCAATTCTGGGACAAATACAGGAGATTCAAGCATAACATTTTCATCATTAAAAACAGAGTTTAAGTCATGACTCTCAACCTCAGCATGCACTTGGTTGTGAGTCTTAAGTGTAGGCGCAAGGCCATTACAGTCATCCCGAATGTTCAATTTTGGCATAAAGCCGTTACAGTCATCCATCCTAGTCAAACTATTACAGTTTTCCTGAATAGAAGTACTGTTTGTCTTATTACAATTCTAGGCGAACCAGTTAACAGTTGAATAACTGTAGCCTGAGTAACCGATTCCTATTTTTGAACCTCCACAATCATCTTCCTCATCGCACACATCTTCTTGACCCTCACACAGATCTGCATTGCTTTCATACATGTTAGTATTGTTTTGGGGTTTGTAAAAAGCATTTTGATCCAAAAGATCATTTTTATTGATTAAATCATTTTTCGGATGAGGAGATGGCATACGGACATAATTTTTGCTGTGCGAAGGAGGAAATATTATTCTTTCGTTTCCGAACTTATCCTTATATCCGATTCTATCCTTTATGAATGTCGGTAGTTGGCAGTTTACAATATCAACCAGTGATTTTTGACTAATTTTCCATTTATCAATAATGATTTGCAATTTGTTATTTTTGTTTTGTGATTTTTCTAATTTTTCGGTCAAATCATTTATGATAAAATCTTTTCTAAAAACATTCTTTTAAAGTCTGCATTTTAGCTACAGTTGAATTCAACTTTCTTTGATATGCAGCTTCATTTTCTTTTAGTTCTTGATTAATTTTCAAAACCTTTTCTTTTTCTTTAAGTATGCCATGGTTGAGTGATTTGTAATGTGTCACGACGTTCAAACACGGTTTGGAGCACAACTTTGCTTTAAATTCATATGGTATGCTATTTACCAAATCCTTATCCTCAGTTTCTGACTTCATGGCGGTTGTAGAAGTTCCAACCATTTCATTCTTGCTGCTACTGATTGCTTCTTGAGCTGTCAGTTTCAAATCATTCATCTCAGCTTTCTGTTTTCCATTCTCTGAAGTTGGTTCAGCAGGATTGATGATGCTTTTCAGACCCTTGTCATCTTTGGGAATCTTGGTGGTTTGCTTTTCCACACAATTTGATGCAGACGTGATAGAAACAGTAGAGATGTTTACCATGAGGGCTTTGTTAACTTCTCCTTTAGCCTCAGCTATTTCCTCTGACTAGTCGTAATCTTCCACCACTAAAGCTTTTTGGTTATTTTCAGCAACACTATCACTCCCTTCAATAGCCACCGGCCTTCTTGTCTGATTAAGTTCAACATTCTCATTCTTCAGCAAAGGGCATTCCCTCTTGAAATGACCCAGATTTTTGCAATTGTAACATCTCAGCTTGGACTTGTCAAATCCAGCTTTTCCCAGAGCTAGCCTTTTTCCTGTTTTGTCTTGAAATTTCTTTAATCGAAGAGTGATCATCGCCATCTGCCACTTCAAATCCATCTCCTCCATATCATCAGGATCCACTTGATACATGTCCTCAGCAGTGAGAAAATCTCTTTTCAACTCACCTGACATGAGAGCCTCATAGCTGCTCAAGAAGGTGTTAAACAGAGCGACATGTTCAGTGGATATTTTAAGTGCTTGAGCATCACTGGCCACGGTAGTCTTCTCGGTGGATTATGAGCCCTGTGCAAAGCTTGCGGAAGCGTTGGGATAAGATTCGGCAACACTTTGAGGATTCAATCCACAGGAGGTTGTGGGAGCAAGAAACACCATATTTTTGGGAGCAGAGGTTGCAGCAGCTGATTGAGTAAGTTTCAGTGAATACCCTGTTTGGTTCATCTCTCTTGATAATTTCCATTTCAAAGGCTTTCAGAGTGTTGATCAGTTCCAAGAGTGTGACAAGAGTTGTGCTGGTCAAGAAAATTCTTTTAATCATCATACACTGAAGGCTCCATTCTTTAGGGAGTGAGTCTAGGAGCTTCTTGATGGATGCATAGTTTGCAACAGGATTTCCCACTTTCTTCATTTTGGTCAGCACTCCCAGAAATCGACTGATATGATCGGATAAGCTTTCACCACGAACACTTCCAAACATGTCATACTCTTTCTGAATCATGCCTCTTTTGTTGTCCATGAGCTCCTCGTTTCCTTCATAGTGCTCAATAAGAGCCAACCATAATTCATGAGCGGAAGTGTACTCTTCGAACAAGTTGTTGTCGTCCTTGGACAGGGCCATTGTAAGAGCGACATGAGCCCTGCGATCACGTCGAATGAGAGTTCTGTCTTCTTCGTTGAACGTTGATGGATCTTCGTTGATCGTACGAATGTCGTCGCGAATTATCATTGGAACGTGGGGACCCACCGTGACGGACATCCATTGAATATAGTCAGTATACTCAAAGAAGGCTTTGATTCTGTTCTTCCAACTGCTGAAATCCTCAGATCCTTTCAACTTGGGAGGTCTTGTAGTTGTTCCTGCTTCCAACTCGGCTTGGGCATTTGGGTTAAGTTGAATAAGAGACATTTTGGTTGATCAGAGATTAAATACGATGGGAAGTACGAAATCAGATGACAAATACGCTGCAATTTAATTAAATACGCTAGAGATCCCTGGCGACTTTATCCTGCGAAATTAGCTAAATCCGCTGGAACATGAAAAACAAACATAAGTTTGGCTAAATACGCCGATCACCGTGATAAAATCGCTAAGGATTTTTATCACTGACTTCGAAGTCGCCTTCGGTTAAATACGCTGGCACTATTTCGCTGAAAATCAACAAATCCGCTGGTGTTAACCCGGCGTATTTGTTAATTACGCGGTCTTCAACAATAAAAACACTGAATTCAAAATTATGTAGCTACCTTCAACAATAAATATGCCCAGATGGGTTTAAGTACGAACAAAAACCCTCTAATCACCCAAAAACGACTCAAAATCCATGTTTCTTTGCACCAAAATGACCCAAATGTTTACCAAACCACTGATTAACAACAACCCAATGATTAAACAGACCAAATCAAGCCATTTTAAGTTCAAAAATTTGAAAAACCTTGAAACTTTGAAAACTTTTGAAAAACCTTCAAAACTTGAAGAATCTTAACAAAAACTCAAACAATCAAGAGCACAAAGGCTCTGATACCAAATTGTGAGTCCCAAAACAGATTCGGATCATAGTGGTTGATTGTTATCACCCAAACAACTATAGATTAGTTGCTTGAATGTGTAAAATTAAGAAAAAAACCAAAAGATGAAGATGAAGATTCTTGTATGGATCAAACAACAAGTGTTGTATATGGAATCCCAAAAGATATAATCACTAAAGGCACCTGGATGTTCGGATTTAGCACAAGAACAATAATCACAACACAAGAGAAATCACCAAAACTTGTCTAAGAACCTTGGACTAGGGTTTCAATGATCAGCATATATATACACATCTGACTACCCAGTGTATTTATTAAATACGCTGGGATATTAAATACGCCGCCTCCTTACAAGTTTCATAAAATGCATATTTTACCCTTCTAGATTTTCTAACTATTACAAAAACAGCTCAAACTCTTAAACTCAAGTATCAACGGTCTGAAAACGTCCTAACATATATTAAATAACATATCTAAAACATACAAACATGGTCTTAGAATCAGTTATCATTAAAGTTCGCACAAATCGTCATTTTCGACATGAACGCCGTCTCGGCGCATAATATGGTTTAAAACCATATTTATCAACCGAGACTTGTTACCTACTGATTTAAAACTTATTTAAAATATTTTTTACAGTAGGTACATAATATAAACTTAGAATCCAAATAAATTATGAAACTATGTGTAAAATGACCAAAATGCCCCTACGGTGCATAGTTTGGTCATAAATGATAAATTACACATATCATCAGTATCTTACTGATATTATACCCTAAATTAATATATTTTTCCAGAATACTTATGATCATAACATCAAAATATATTCAAGTTCCTTTTATATGGTATATAATTACCAAAACGCCCTTATGAGGCATAATCTCATTTTAAAACCTTAACGGGCATGTAAGTTGATATCCTACTAATATTACAACTTATTTAAAATATAATGACTTACCCGGTTACCCGATATCGCTTATATGCACACGGTTAAGTATATGTAACTCGTTTACAGAAATTAACCGAAACGGGTTTAACCTTATCATTTTAAGTCTCAAAATCTAAAATGCTTATGGTTTACCCATATTATACAAGTCATATTACTTGTTGGGTTTAAACTACATTCTATCCGGTCATCGCTTAATCTAGCGTATTATACCGTTTTGATCCTGTACGCTAGTCGGTCTAAGTCTATGACTTAAATCAAGACCGTTAGCATTTTAATTGGTTAGCTTATGCCATAATCCAGACTAGAGCCTTCCAGTAAATGCTATCTGCACTTATTTCACAGCTGAGATATTAAATCTTGCATTTTTAAATCAAGACTAGCTCAGGTAAATACTCTTGACTTATTTTCCCTCTACGCGCTTGGGTTACCGTAAATTATTACCACTTATTTGGAAATGGGGTTTTTAATCAGTTTTGTTTGATAATATCAAACTTAAACATTGGGGGTTAACCACCGTGTCCTGGATATCCTCGGCTCATTTAAGTTACTAATGGCCACGGCTAAAGCACGGTGTGTAGGCATACACCCGACAGATGCGAATGCTAAAATATTTTTTTACCCACAAGTTAGGGATAACTCCTTCGTGGGTTCATAAGTGGTGTGTACCTTAATCATGTCTCGGTTTCTATACTGGGCCCCATATGTATAAATAAACATGTAAAGGTGTTAACAAGGTTACACGGGTGACTTTTCCAAGTTATAAAAGATTTTTCGTGCCTTGTGCACTTAAATCCATTTTTGAAATGTTTTCAAAACGAGTAAGTTGGGTGTATTTATCAGCGAAAGCTGACGTATTTTCAAAAGACTAAGTTGCAGGTACAATACGAAATAGGCTGCAAGCTGCTTGGTAGTGATATAAAAGGATCTTGCAAATCCTTAGATTTGCCCAAAGTCTGATACACATTTTTGTACATTTTACGATCCGCCTTTGGATCTTTCATTACAAGTCATTTGTATATTATTTTTTGTACTTTGAACATTTGGTTTGTAATAGTAATTTAAACTTCAAGACTTCCGATGTGCTATATTTAATTAACTATGATAAAATCAATTTACGTCACGATATTCCCCAACCGACCCACCGGTGTTTGTTGAAAATACGGGGTGTGACAAATGACTACAGTATACCTGCATGGTTAGTCTTCACAGACACATCCTCAAATCTAAATTTATCTAGATCAAACAATTCAACAGGATTTGCTGGGATTTTTAATGAAGAAAGTTCATTTAAACTTCACATTCAAGGTCTCTTCTACACATCTAGTCCTTGTGTTAAACACTTTATAGGCCTTAGAAGTAGTTGAGTATCCAAGCAAATAACCACAAGCTACTTTGGCTGCAAAATTTGAAATGGAATCTTTTAAGTTTAAAATGAAACATTGGCAACCAAAGATTTTGAAATAAGAGATTAGTGGTTTGATCTTGTACAAAGTTTCATAAGTAGTCTTTTGATGCATAGGGTTAATCAAAACTCTGTTTTGCACAAAACAAGCAGTGTTTACAGCCTTCGCCCAAAAAGACAGTGATAAACAGCTTCAATTAGAGTTCTGTTCTTTCTTTCAACCACCCAATTTGGTTTTGGTGTCCTTCGGATGCTGTATTGCCTCACAATCCCTTTTGACACATAGAAATCATCCAACTCCTTATTTCTAAACTTTGTTCCATTTTCAATCCTGAAGATTTTTACATGCAAGTCAAATTGCTTTTCAACTTTTCTTACAAAGTCTTACAAAATACCTGCAGTCTCATCTTTGGAGTGCAAAAAGTAAGTCCATGTAAACCTTGAAAAATCATCAATTATAACAAGACAATAACTCTTCTTTTTAAAACTCATGATTTTAACTAGGCCAAACAAGTCCATGTGTAACAATTGTAAACACTCACTTGTTTTGGACTTCTTAATGGATTTGTATGAACTTTTATGTTGTTTGTCTTTTAAAAAGGAACCACAATGTTCATCACAAGTGAATTATTTTGATGGAAGACCTCTTACAAGACCTTGTGTTAGAGAGTGTGGTGATAGTTTTGAGATTTGTGTGACCAAGTCTTCTATGCCATAGTTTTATCTTTTTTATGAGGCAACTGAGAATAGACATGCATTAGACATTTAATTATCTTTCAATATATCAACCACATACACATTGCCACTCCTATGAGCAACAAGCTGTGCTTTGCTCTCAACAATGATGCTTTCAATCTTTTTAACGACTTCTGGTCCAACAATCTTACAATGCTTGTTAGTGAAGAATGACCCATAACCTTTGTCACTCATTTGAGACACTCTAAGAAGATTAAACTTAAGATTGTCAATAAGATTGACATTTTCAAACTTGAGTTTCCCTGGTTGAACTGTCCCTGACCCCAACACAGTACCTTTTGAGTTGCTACCAAAGGATGTATCACCCCATCCATGCGCTACAAAATCTTTGAGAAGGGCTCTACATCCTGTCATGTGCCCAGAGCTTCCCCTATCGGTATACCATAAACTATCAAGGCAAGTAGAAGCTCCCTTCACATCAGTAACATGTTAGTTTTGATGGGTGTCCAAAGCCAAAATGGCTTTGGATGGGGTAATAGACATTCCAGCCTTAAGTCCAGGAGAATGATCAGAGTCTTGAACAAATTTTTGTAACATCTGTTGTTGACCATTTCCTGTCAGATGATTATAACCATGAGGATGCTTGTTTATTCTTGGTTTTGAAGGTCTTTTGTAGACTCATAACCAAGAGGTATAATCTTTTAAACTGGTTTGCCATATCCTCTTGGAAATTTGTTTGTTGGTGGTGCATCTGTTACTTGAACTTCTCTGGGAACAGAGGTTATATTCAATTGTTTGGTAAGAGATGTTTGGACTGGGATGAGTCTGGTTGGATTTTTCTTTTCCAATTTACCCTATGAGCTCTCAAGTGTTTTTGTTTTATACTCATTTCTTTTGACATCAAAATTCTTTAGATTAACACACTCTTGAGTTTATGATTTTTCTTGCCACAGATGATACAATGAAGTGCATCAACTATCACCCTTGCCTTGTTTATGTCATATGGTTTTAAAAGAAAACAATTTTTGGCAACATGATTTTTCTTTTCACAAAAGTCACAAAACAAGTTTGATATTTTCTCTCTCTTCTTCCATTTTTTACCTTTTTTGTCAATAATTGTTGTAACATCTGCTGGAAGGTCTTTTAAGGGAATGATCTTGACTTGAGGTGCTTTTACACCTTCAATGGTTGAGAAATCCATTGGCTTGAAATTATCAAGAATATCACATTTATCTGACCAGGTAGGTTTGAATTGATATTTTTCAATTTCCTCAAAAGTTGAGGATCCTTCTGTTCTTTCTAAAATAATTTTCTTACCATTTGGTTCAGTGATTTTAATTTCTTCACCAACCATGTTTGTTGGAATACTTTCAACTAAACCGCAATCATTTATAGCAATTTTGGGAAATTTGGTCATTTTTCCTAAAACCTATGCCAAATTTTACATTGCTTTTGATTTGGGCAAACATCAACACATAACCTTTGCAGGATTCTACCCATTTTCACATGTGATCTGAGTAGATTCAAGCTCCTTTTTACCAATTTGATATTTTTCTATCATAGTTTGGAGTTGATCCTTGGTTATGCTTGATTCATGTTTGAGACTACTGATTTCACTGTCTTTTTCAAACAGTTTTAATTTAACTCTTTTGTAAGTTTTTTCAAACTTGATTTCTATAACAACCCGACCGCGTAAAACAACGAACCGCGGCGGAAACATCGGGGAGTCATGTCACAGAACTATTGTTTCACAACTCATGGAATTTAAAATTATGTTTGATTAAGTTAAATGTTTACATTGTCTTGGGATAAACAGAAGCAACACATAAATAAATTGTCTTTCATGTTTTAAGTCACTAAGGCCCGCGTCAATTCCTACGTGAAGCACGCATCATATTATCAAGCATTAACTCCTGAAACATATGTGAAAAGAGAGTCAGCATAAAAATGTCGGCGAGTACATAGGTTTTATGAGTGTTTAAATTTGCAACACCTCGTCTGACTACAAGAGTCGTTAAGTGAAAACATCGTATCAAAAGTGTTTGATAATGCAATACAATTAACCAACTAAACAAGTTGGCTAGAGTTGTGAAAACCATGTAGCCATGAATCTTAACCAAAACGTTTCTTTGGTCCGTTTTATAAACCATTTGTCTGTGTTATAGCATTCATCTATGTTATAAATCAATCGTCTGTGTCATAAACCAATTGTCCATTTCATAAACTAATCGTCTGTTTTTTTAATTGTGAAAACTTTTAATCGTTCTTTAATGAACACATTCAAACCTTCGTTGACTATACCACCAAAGGGTCTCTTTAACTAGACTAACAAATCAACAAATGATTTGTTAATCAGAAACAGTTTCTTTAATTACCCAAACTTCCAACAAATCCAGTGAACAGTCTAATAATGGGATTGTCAGTCCTATGGTACCATAACATACTACTGGTCGGCTCGGCCAAAGCTAATGAATGTCATTCGTGTTATGGATAACGCATCAAAAAGTTGTTCAAATTATTGAAATCGTATCATTTTATATATAAACCATAGACATTTGTAAAACGTAAAATGAACGAGTCACCCCAAAACATTTGCAAAACATAAAAGAGGGGAACTATGTACTCACTTTGAAAATCATTTTGTATATATAAACCATGTTTATTGTTTTGAAATCTTGAAAATAATTATAGGCACATATGAATCACCCCAAAACATTTAAAAATGTAAAAGAGGGGGTATGTACGCACTTGGGATTGTGAAAGTGTTCTTGATCAACGGAATAAACAAAGCTCAAACTTGTCCTAATGTGTTAGATAAATATGTTATCGTGTCGGGACTACAAACGAGAGATCGGATAGAATAAAGTCTTATAAACCAAACAAGTGTTGGAACTCATGTGATATGGTTTAACAAACTTAACATTCTGATTTTGGAAAGGATCATAAGTGCTTTTGACCCATTATGACTCGTTAAGGTAGTTTACGCTACTTTAATGGGTCATTAGCGTAAACGCGTGATCGGATGGTTAAACAAGTCCTATGATAAGTCTTAAATGCCCAAACATATTTGAAAATGTTATAACATCAGTTTATATGTCAAAAAATTTGTTACATGTGTTTAAAATAGATTTAAGCGCAAAAGGGCATTTTGGTCATTTTTTTAAGAACATAGAAGTGACTTATCATAACACTAACCAAATGACGTGACCATAAGGTATAACCTCAATAGGTTATTCCCTATATAACTATGGTCACAAATATGTGTTTGGTCGGATCCTAAGATCGACCAAACAGGTCGGATTTGAAAGTCAAAGCGGTGGTCAAGACCGCTCGACTTACGACCCTAAATAAGCACTAAACTAGAAGTGATGAGTTAGACATGTCAAAATATGTCTAACTAAGTGTATATAACTGATTTGGTATCAAAACATGGTGTTTTGATACCCGAAAATAGTTTTGTCGTAAAATGCACATCATGCGCATTTTTGACCGAAACTTTGACTCGTTACTTTGACTAGTAAACCTGGTAATCAGAAGGTGAAATCTTTGGAGATTATAACCTTCATGATTACTATCACGTTGCAAAGTTCAATTGAACTTTGACTTGACCAAATATGGCCAGAACCAGAAGTCAATCAGGAAGCCAAATTGTTCGACTTTTAGCTCAAAATAGCTAAAATAATGAAAGAACTAGGAAGAGTACTTACTCGTGTTGAAGAACACTTTCGGAACTCAAGATAGGAGGCTTCCAAAGGCTGAAAACAAGCTCCAAGAAGGATAGAAAGAAGAACTTCACACTTTGCTTTGAAGTGGTGTGAAAAAAAATGGAAGAATCATGGGGTATTTATAGTATTTTAGATTTAAGGAGGTGATGACAAGTGTCCTCAAGTGTGGATTAGTGTCCAAACATGTGTCAACACCAAATTAAGTGTGGCAAAATGAGTGCTAGGTGCCAAAATTTGGAGATAGGTGGCAACTTGGTGAAGAAGCAAAAATATTTATTATTTTTTTGACATTTTGGCCCTTGGACTTGTATTTTCACTTGTTTGCCATTTTTAACCCCTTTAACCTGATATTTAGGTTATGTAAAGGTGTTAAGATATGTGTAACTTGGATTATGCCCGAAAATGTCATGGATGTCGGTTCGTTCGGTTCTACAGTTATGCGTTTTGCAAAAATGCATAAAACGCTTTGACGAACACAAAAATGATTGAAATTGTGCGACGATTGACATCTTTTGCAATCTCATCAATAAAATACAAGATTTTATTGAATACAAAAATATTTGGAAATAAAAAACAAGGTTTCATAGAATAGGAAATTGTTTGTAATTTTGCAATGATTGAAAAGGCAAAAATGTCATGGTCCAATATCTCCACAGGTTTCTCGACAAAGTGCATAGTGTCATCAACGTGAATTTCATCAAGGGGAACATGGAGGTTTGTATCAGCTAAACACCTTTTCAAATTGGACACGTGGAATGTTTGGTGAATATTCCCAACTTCAGGAGGTAGCTCAAGTCGGTAGGCCACCTTTCCGATTTTCTCAACAATCTTGAATGGTCCAATATATCTTGAAAGGCGCCATATTGATGCTGGTGTGATAACTATTGTTGTAGGAGAATTCGACCAACGGTAGATGCGAATCCCAACTACCACCAAAGTCGATCACACATGTTCTAAGCATATCCTCTAGTGTTCGAATTGTCCTTTTAGATTGTCCATCCGTTTGAGGATGATAAGCAGTGCTCAGATTGAGTTTGGTTCCCATGGTAGATTGCATGGTCTTCCAAAAGTGAGATGAGAATCGAGCATCTCGATAGGATATGATGTTCAAAGGAAGACCATGACGAGATACAATCTCAATAACGTAGATCTTGGCGAGTTTGTCAGCAGATAGATCCTCATGAATTGCCAAAAAGTGTGCTGACTTATTAGACGATCGATGATTACCTAAATGGCATCATGACCTCTAGGTGTGCGTGGTAGTTTAGTGATGAGATCCATTGCAATGTTCTCCCACTTCCATATCGGTATATGTGGTTGCTCAAGTAAACCAGATGGGCGTTGATGTTCTGCCTTAACTTTAAGACAAGTTAGGCACTTAGACACATATAAGGCAATGTCCTTCTTCATACCCGGCCACCAGTACTGGGTACGGAGATCCTTATACATTTTGTCTGCACCAGGATGGATTGAATAATGAGACTTATGAGCTTCGTCCATCAATAAGGTGCGAAGATTTTCTTGAATAGGAATCCACAAACGGTTCTTATAGTAGAGTAATCCGTTGTTTTTTATTTCGAGTTGAAGTCCGAGATTTTGTGGCAGCATGTATGTTGTGCTTGAAGGATACGTGTCTGGATATCAGATTGAACTCGAACACAATGAAGTTTCACGTTCCTTATGACTAAGCGCATCAACCACGACATTCACCTTACTAGGATGGTAGCGAATCTCTTAGTCATTCAGAAGTTCGACCCAATAACTTTGTCTAATGTTTAGCTCCTTTTGATTGAATATGTGTTGGAGACTTTTGTGGTCAGTGAAACCCACACATTTGTACCGTAAAGGTAGTGTCTCCAAATTTTGTGAGCAAAAACTACGGCTCCTAACTTAAGATCATGAGCTGTGTAGTTCTTCTCATGGATTTTCAATTGTCTTGATGCATAGGCTATGACTTTGTCTATTTGCAGGAGAACACAACCAAGGCCTAGGTTTGATGCGTCACAATAGAAAACGAAATCGTCGTTCCATCGGGTAAAGATAAAACAGGAGCATTACATATTTTTTGTTTCAGTGTTTGAAATGCTTCCTCTTGTTTGGGAGTAGTAGGTGCACTCCAATCTTTGAAAAGTTCACGATCTTTTCAAAGTGGTGAAGGGAACCACGATATTTGAAAAGTTCATGATGAATCGTCGATAGTATCAGCAAGACCAAGAAATGAACGAACTTCGGTAGGAGTAGTAGGTGCACTCCAATCCCTAATCGCACTGATTTTGACAGGATCTACATGTATACCTTGTTCGTTAACAATGTGTCCCAAAAATTGAATTTCTTTTAGCCAAAATTCACATTTGTAGAATTTGGCGTAAAGTTGTTCTTTCTTTAGGAGTTCCATCGTTAGACAGAGATGTTGTTCGTGATCGGCTCGAGACTTAGAATAAATGAGGATGTCGTCGATGGAAACAATGATGAACTTGTCTAAATAAGGTTTACAAACCCTATTCATTAAGTCCATGAAGACGGCAAGGAGTATTCGTCAAACCAAAAGGCATGACAGTGAACTCGTAATGGCCGTATCGAGTGCGAAAAGCAGTCTTGGGAATATCTTCTTCGAGTACACGAAGTTGATGATGCCTAGAACGCAGATCAATCTTTGAAAAGCGATGATAAAAAAGATCATCAATGCGAGGTAGGGGATATCGATTTTTGATTATGAGTTTGTTGAGCTCACGATAATCGATACACATACGGAAGGATCCATTCTTCTTTTTCATGAATAGGACAGGAGTGCCCAAGGTGAAAAGCTCGGACGAATGAATCCCTTGTCTGAAAGTTCTTGGAGTTGCTTTGACAACTCTTGCATTTCAGATGGTGCAAGATGGTAAGGAGATTTAGCAATTAGATTGGCACCAGGTACAAGGTCAATACGAAACTCAACTTGACGAATTAGGGGTAAACTAGGTAGCTCTTCAGGAAACACATTAGGATATTCCTGAAGATGTCCGGAACAGTTTTGCCCTTGCCTTTTTCCTCTATGATATGTGCCAAAAAGGCTACATAATTCTTTCGTAGGTATTTTTGGGCCTGGGTACAGGTCATGAGTTTTAGGTTACTAGAGGGTTTCTCTCCGTGAACTTATAAGGTTCCGCCAGATTAAAGAGGTATACGAACAACCATGTCGAAACAGATCACCTCAGCATGGTGTTTAGTTAACCAATCCATTCCTATGATGATGTCAAAACTCGCGAGTTGCATTGGTGTGAGGTCAATGGGAAAAAGGTGGTTATCCAAGTTCAATTGGCAATTACGAATGACATAGTCGAGCACAAGGGGTTCACCGCTAGCTATTTCCACCGTTAATGGTTTTCCTAGTTTAGTTCTATGCATCGAAAGCAAAGGTTCAAAGGCTAGTGATATAAAGCTTCTATCGACACCCGAATTGAAAAGAATAGAAGGAGGACGATTGTTAACAAGGAATGTACCATTAATGACTTCGTTATCAGCACGAGCCTCATTGGCATTAATGTTGAATGCGCGTCCACGAGCTAGATTTGCATTCGCATTCACCAATTTTGGGAAGTTATTTCTAAAGGGATCCATCTCGCCACAGTTGTGGCAAGAACCACGTGGGAATGGAGGTCTAGCATGGTTGGCTTGGGGTTGAACAGGGTTCTGAACAGCTTGTTTTGGGGCCGTACCACAAACATTGGCTATGTGACCAAATCTTCCACATGATTGTATTGGCGACACTGTATGTGAGCTTTATGGTGACCATTGCACTGGTTGCACAACGGTGCAGTACCAGCATAGGGTTTCCTCGCAGGAGGTTGTGCTGGCTGGTTTTGAGTGTTCTGGTTGGGTTATGCAACAACTGCAAAGTTCTATGAAGCCTTACGCTTCCTCGACTTCTTGGAAGACTCAGCTTTGTTCTCCTTTGTTTTCTCTTGAGTGGTCTTTGCTGTCTTTTTCTTTTCGCCCTTGCAAAACAGTTTCCCCTTTTTGACCTGAGACTCAGTCTAGGTAGTAGCTAATTCGATAGCCTGTCGAACAGTGGTAGGGTTGCTACCAGTAACAATGTCCTGATCGGGCTCAGGTAGGCTATCGATGTACCTCTCGATTGCTTTATCCAACTGGGTGACCATGGCGGGACACAACAAGCTCAATTCTTCGTAACGGTCAGTGTAGGCACGATGCTCTCCACTATCTTGTTTAAGATTGTGGAATTCATATTCAAGTGCCCGTTGTTCATGACGTGGGTAGAACCCTCATCATTAGAGCTCGAAGCTCTTCCCACGTTTGTGTCATTGCCACTTCGGCACCCCTATCTGTCATCACACAATTCCACCATGTAAGTGATCTTTTCTGGAATACACTCGATGCAAACTTGAATTTTTTCCCATTCGGGAATTGAACATGACGAAATGTGCTTTCGAGACTCTCAAACTGTCACACCTGTTCAGAGGCGGAAGCGCGCGGTGTGAACTTGATTAGTTTTCATCGCATACGACATAAGTAAACAACTATATGAATTTAAAAGCATGCACGATGTTCATCCATTCACCATATATAAATATTACAAGTCACAAGTTGTTTTGAAAATAAAAGACGTTATAAGTAATTTAATGTGTACAACAGACTTGTTCAAAATAACTTTTAAACATTAAGGCTTTGCATCCTATATTCCATTCGAAGACGGAATATATAGACCAAACCCTTCAAAATATGGATGACATCGACTACTTGTTAACCTTGAAAGTTTCGTAACGACTGCACCAAGATCCACTTCAATTTCCTGAAATACAAGTAAGTTTGAAAACATCAACAAAAGTTGGCGAGTTCATGTGTTTTATGTGCGTGCCAATTGAATCTTAAAAACATTTGAGAGTTCATATATAAAAATATGTTGTATGTAAAGCGTCAATGAACCTGATGATCATTAATGTTTTGCAAGGACATTAATATGTGTGACGACATAGGAAGTACTCAACCCTAGACGATTTTTTCTGGTCCACCCGGCTGGGACAACAAAAGCACTACATGCGGCCACACAAGGACCCATAAGTGGGGCTCGCTACACCCGATAGATCTACCACTCTTGTTCCTCGGTCTTATAAAAGATTAATGGCACTTAAGAGAGACCCTATCGACACATGATCTAATATTCCATTCCATAGCTAAACCATACCATCGAAAACATGTATCCCCCCCCGAGATTTATAAAACAAAAAAATTTAAGAGAAAAGGGGGACATGAACTCACTGATTTGCGCCCATGATTATATATGCTAGCAATTCGGGTATCCCAAAGAGCGTATCAACCTACAAGTGCTCTAACTCATTAGACACTTGAGTTATTGTTAATACGTATACGTTGTTCATCTTGAACGTTATTGTATAAGTTAAGTATTTGGGTCCCTTACACATTCTAAATATGTTGGAATTTGTTTCGTATTTTTGTTTTAATATATATATACACTTCTTTTATGTATATATTTCGTATCCATCAAGTGTACGAACGGGCCTTACCCTTCGTGAGTCTTTGTGCCTAGCACAAGTGAGAATGGACCGAACCCATTTGAGTCTCCGTGATCCACACGGTATGAGTGGGCCTAGTCCATGAGAGTCTCCGTGCCTTCCACGGCTTACGTTCTTTATGTGTGTTATATATATGTTTTCTGAATATATGTATACAGATACACTTTGAGTTTAATGAACCTCATTCATTCGTAATGACATGTTCGGCTTAAGTATGAGCATATGTTCTTCATGTTGTGAGCCTTTTATAATTATAAGTGTTAACAATATTTATTTTTAACATCGTAATTACGTTGATGTATTTGTACGCTATTCTTTGCGTGAGTATACTTTAACAAGTGTATGTGAGTACATCGCTATGCACTTACGTATTTTTATACCGTATTTATACGTATTTTATACCGTATTTATATGTATTATTATACCGTATTATTTGGTATTTATACGTATTTTATACTGTATTTGTACGTATTATTATACCGTATTATTTGGTATTTATATTGTATTTATATGTATTTTGTATTGTATTTATACGTATTAATATACCGTATTATTTGGTATTTATACTGTATTTATACGTATATTGGCCTAGCCCAAATGAGTTTATATGAATGGGCCTAGCCCAATTAAAGTTATATAAGTGGGCCTAGCGCAATGTAGTATATTATGTTGGGCTTAGCCCATTTGACATGTTAATGGGCCAAGCCTAATGTTATATTTTAAAATGGTCCTTAGCCCATTATATATTAGTAGTCCTAGCCCAACTTATATATATATTAGTGGGCTTTACTAGCCCATTACATAATCCAAGTATATTTGTATTTATCATTTACGTATTTCGAGCGTATTTTATCCGTATATACCTTTATATGGTATAATTTGCGAGTCTCCATTTTATACTTCTCGAAATTTGAAGTGTTAGGATATATGTAGAGTTTGAACCAAAAGTATAATATTTTTAGAGTTTGACATGGAACTTATTGTTGTATATTTTCTTGTCGAAACGCCCATGCATCGCCTTTGAGAGGTATCCTTTCCGTGTTGTAATGATGCGGCGACCGTTGTGGTTAGCTACGCATTTACTTCGTTGGGTCTTTTATCTAATAATTCACGTTGGCTTTTGGTTTCATGTATGTATATATATATATATATATATATATTATCCTTAATATGAGGTTATGTAACGATTTGCCCGATGTCCGGTCGTTCGTCGTCCGCATCTGGGACCCAAGTGTAATATAATTTTGTTCAAGTATTTACTTCCTTAAGTGTTTTTATACTCATTCGTCGACGCATATTTGGAGATTGTTTGTGTAGTGTATTTGTATTTCAGTTAGTATTCTCCCTAACTTCTAATACATACACATAATTGTACACAAATATTTATACACATAAGTTGGTGTATTTTAAACATATATATTTTTATTTAAGAATATTTTTATAAAATATCCATTTCTCTTTTTTACAATTCTTTTTAACTTATAAATATATATAAGTGTTTATAAATATTCTTGGAAGATTAGGGCTTAACCCTTTTTATTAAACCTTCTTAATTACTGATTAAGGTCACTAATCGCGTTTAGTTCCATTAATCACCCCGTTAATCTTACTTTAATCGCGATTAGATTTTAGAAAAATTTCGCCATAGTTTTCCCTAAACTATGGCGTTTTCCACGTTTTTAAAACGTATTTTAAGCATGTTTAACTTCCTTAAACTCAATCAACTTCCAATCAAGTTTCTAATTATCAACTTTGCATGTATAATTTGTACATGAATATGCTCATGCTACATGAACTTTATATATTTTTCTAGTCACACTTTTAAGATATATATGATGACACTTTTTATTATCCTTTAGTAAAATCATTTAAACCATCATGTTTAGCACACTAATCTTGTTCTTATATTTAAACAACTTTGAATAACACACTTTTAAAACTATCTTAGTGTAACTCATGATTTTTAATTTGTATGAAAGTTATAAAATATTAGAAATTACTTTTATTTTTGTAGTAAAGTTCATGGATCATGTGATGGATGATCTTGTCTTGATTCAAACATTAATATGTTTGAACCATCATTTTTGTTCTTAATCATACAAGATCACATACTAAAACAACCTACTTTAACATAATCACCAAGAATATATAAACTAACTAGCACTAAGCAACATGATCAACACAAAATATATCACATTAGTAGATATTTTTATGTTATGATTAGGGTTTAAGCTTCTATTTTCTTTAAGATTCAAGATGATCAACATGTACTTTACTAATCTACATATTTTAACAAGCTTAAAATTAGTGAAATAAAGTCTTACAATTTTTGCAAGGTTATGATGGAGATTAAGAAGAGATTATGCCCCAAATGAAGCTCTAAAAGTCCTCCATGCTTGCTCCTTTCTTAGGTAGTCTTGAAATGGGTTTTAGAAGTTAAAAAAAGTGGGTTTATTGAATGAAAATGGAAGGTTTTTGTGGGGTGTTGGCTGCCGTGACTAGGAGGGAAAAATGAAGGTGATTCTTGATATTTTTGAAGTTGTAAAATGATAGAAAGATGATGAAGTTAGGTTAAATAGGCTCAAGTTCATACCATCGTATCAATCTCCTACCATGCTTCTCAAACTTCATTATTCAACAAAGGAAACAAGTGGGTAGGACCCACTTGTTGACCGTTTTCTTGCATGGGGGGAAGGCTAGGAGTAGTAATTTTTTTAACATAAAAATCATGTGCACATTATGTTAATCATATAGATATTTTAGCCATTAGGTTAATTAGGGGTTAACTAGGGTATCATGGTAGTTAGAGTTTTAAATAAAGTTTAACTAGTCACTAGTTTAGGGGATGTTGTTTTTGGATGGTAAAAATGCTACTAGTTCGCTCGTCGGTTTGATATCGGGTGTTATATAAAGGTTGTAATATAGTACCGGGAGCTATGGTTTCATTTTACCATTGATGTCATGAAGTTTATTTAAGGTGTTTACGATTCCAAAATAGGACTAACTAGTTCGCTAGCTTTTTAGTTCGGCAATTAGATGGTAGGAATATAATTTGTTCGCCTATCGGCTCGAATTTGAGTAATGTGTACAAGTTGCGGTGTAACACCGGGAGTTTATGTTTAGGATATTCCGTTGACATCCCCAAGCTTATTTAGGGTGCATAACATTATCTACGAGTCTTACTAAAATTTAAAATGTTGCACTTTATCATTTCGGACAATTTACTTGGTTATATTTTAGTGCGATTCGGACGAATTCTGTCGATATGTATTTTCCTGAAAGTTAATGTGTCTTTGCATTTAGTGTCCCTAATTAGGTGTTATTATTTGTATTTCAACCATAAAATGCTTTCGTGACATTCGTTGCTCGTTCCAACAATTTTCGGAAACTTGCGGCATGAATAGTGTGTTCCGGTGAATAGTGTTTTTAGCATTTTGCCAACATATTTGGACATAGTTTGTTGTTTTCTTGCAACATGAAGAATGTAACCACGTTGTTTGGCATAATTAATTATGTCCTATGATTGCTAGACTTTACGCGACCTAATCATGCATTAATTAAATCGTAACGAACGTAATAAATTATATAATCAAGTCGTTAAGTTGTACGGAATTTACCATTATTTTGCCGGTTGTCACACAAACCACTGAAGGAGTCTAGTAGCTCCTTCGAACCAAGTAAACTTGAGTGGTTTAGCCGAGTTAAATTGTTTGTAGTTGCACGATGTGGGTGCATTGTTGTTGTTATTATTGTTATTGTTTGCTTGGTTTATCTGGGTCACTAGGTTTGGGAGTACAACAACAATTTGCTGAGCGAACATAGCTGCCATTTCGGCATTTTGAGTTGTATTTCGTCGAGGAGGCATTCTAGAAGAAAACATGAGGGAAAATATTATGATTGACATTGGATAATGAAGAGAGATGTTAAAAATATCGGCGGAATATAAGGATGGTGGTCATTCGTTCGTTACTTAAAAACAAAAAAATGACACATGATGACTAATCAAGTAAGTGGGTGTTTATAATGTATCGCAAAGACATGCTTTAGCCTATAAGTGGACACTCAACCAAAGAGTTCCTAGGTATGAGTGACTGGTCCGATAATGCGGATTTGTAC
This sequence comes from Scalesia atractyloides, assembly GCA_947069175.1. NCBI lineage: Eukaryota > Viridiplantae > Streptophyta > Magnoliopsida > Asterales > Asteraceae > Scalesia > Scalesia atractyloides. Next base: position 39,285,842 of record CAMTDV010000001.1, read on the forward strand.
GACCACTCTAGCCTTAGACATAAAACTCAGGGTACAGACATCCACCCTTCCAGATTGCACGTGTTCGCAATAATAAAACCCAAACTTTGACGGGATTTTGAAAACTTACAAGGGTTTAAGCCAAAACAAATCATCTGAGGATAGATGATTGATTTTCAAAACGAAATTGTAACTTGTGTATTTGTTTTGGTAGTCACCTAAGGATAGGTGATGGTATTGTCTTAAGAATCTGAATGAAAGATAACTCGCGTTAGGGTCCTAGGAAGGTTATAGTCTAGGTCAAAGCATTACTAATAACCTAATTCCCTACAACCATAAGCTCTGATACCAATCTTTCTGTAACACCATGGCCGCGTAAAACAAACGAACCGCGGCGGAAACGAGTCATGTCACAGAACTATTGTTTCCCAACTAATGGAATTTAAAATTATGTTTGATTAAGTTACATGTTTACATTGTCTTGGGATAAACATAAACAACACATAAATAAATTGTCTTTCATGTTTTAAGTCACTAAGTCCCGCGTCCATTCCTACGTGAAGCATGCATCATATTATCAACTATTGATTCCTGAAACATATGTGAAAAGAGAGTCAGCATAAGAAATGCGGCGAGTACATAGGTTTTGTGAGTGTGTCAAATACGTGGGTTTGTATACATATTGCAGCACCTCGTCCGACTACAAGAGTCGTTAAGTGAAAACCTTGTATCAAAAGTGTTTATATTGCGATACAATTAACCAACTAAAACAAGTTCGTTAGAGTTGTGAAAACCTTGTAGCCATGAATCTTGACAAAAACATTTCTTTTGTAATAACCTTGTAATAGATTGATTCAAAACATACAAGGCTTTAAGCTAAAACAAATCATCTAAGGATAGATGATTGATTTTCAAAACGAATTTGTAACTTGTGTATTTGTTTTGGTAATCACTTAAGGATAGGTGATGGTATTGTTTTAAGAATCTAAACGCAAGATAACTCGCGTTAGGGTCCTAGGAAGGTTATAGTCTAGGTCAAAGCATTACTAATAACCTAATTCCCTACAACCATAAGCTCTGATACCAATCTGTCTGTAACACCCCGACCACGAAAAACAACAAACCGCGGTCGGGGAGTCATGTCGCAGAACTATTGTTTCACAACTCATGAAATTTACAATATTGTTTTATTAAGTTAAATGTTTACATTGTCTTGGGATAAACAGAAAAAACACATAAATAAATTGTCTTTCATGTTTTAAGTCACTAAGGCCCGCGTTCATTCCTACGTGAAGCACGCATCATATTATCAAGCATTAACTCCTGAAACATATGTGAAAATAGAGTCAGCATAAAAATGCCGGCGAGTACATAGGTTTTGTGAGTGTTTCAAATTTGTGGCTTTGTATACATATTGCAACACCTCATCTGACTACAAGAGTCGTTAAGTGAAAACCTAGTATCAAAAGTGTTTGATATTGCAATACAATTAACCAACAAAAACAAGTTGGTTAGAGTTGTGAAAACCCTATAGCCATGAATCTTAACCAAAACGTTTCTTTTGTCCGTGTCATAAACCATTTGTCCGTGTTATAACCATTCATCTGTGATATAAATCAATCGTCCGTGTCATAAACCAATTGTCCATGTCATAAACAAATCGTCTGTGTTTTTAATTGTGAAAACTTTTGATCGTTCTTTAATGAACACATTCAAACCTATGTTGACTATACCACCAAAGGGTATCTTTAATAGACCACCAAGGGTCTCTTTAACTAGACTAACAAATCAACAAATGATTTGTTAATCAGAAACAGTTTCTTTCATTACCCAAACTTCCACCAAATCCAGTGAATAGTCCGACAATGGGATTGTTAGTCCTATGGTACCATAACATACTACTGGTCGGCTCGGCCAAAGCTAATGAATGTCATTCGTGTTATAGATAACGCATCAACAACTTGTTCACATTATTGAAATCGTATCGTTTTATATATAAACCATAGACATTGTTTTTGAAAACTTGAAAATGATTTAGCACATATGAGTCACCCCAAAACATTTGCAAAACATAAAAGAGGGGAACTATGTACTTACTTGTATATATAAATCATGTATATTGTTTTGAAATCATGAAAATAATTATAGGCACATATGAATCACCCCAAAACATTTAGAAAATGTAAAAGAGGGGGCTATGTACTCACTTGGGATTGCGAAAGTGTTCTTGATCACCGGAATAAATAAAGCTTAAACGTGTCCTAATGTGTCAGATAAATATGTTATCATGTCGGGACTACAAACGAGAGATTGGATAGAATGAAGTCTTATAAACCAAACGAGTGTTGGAACTCACGTGATATGGTTTAACAAAGTTAACATTCTGATTTTGGAAAGGATCGTAAGTGCTTTTGACCCATTATGACTCGTTAAGGTAGTTTCCGCTACTTTAACGGGTCATTAGCGTAAACGCGTGATCAGATGGTTAAACAAGTCCTATGATAAGTCTTAAATACCCAAACATCTTTGAAAATGTTATAACATCAGTTTATATGTCAAAAATTTGGTTACATGTGTTTAAAATGGATTTATGCGCAAAAGGGAATTTTGGTCATTTTTTAAGAACATAGAAGTGACTTATGATAACACTAACCAAATGACGTGACCATAAGGTATAACCTCAGTAGGTTATTCCCTATATAACTATGGTCACAAATATGTGTTCGGTCGGATCCTAAGATCGAGCAAACGGGTCGGATTCGAAAGTCAAAGCGGTGGTAAAGACCGCTCGACTTACGTCCCTAAATAAGCACTAAACTAGAAGTGATGAGTTAAACGTGTCAAAATATGTTATATAACTGATTTGGTATCAAAACTTGGTGTTTTGATACCCGAAAATAGTTTCGTAGTAAAATGCACATCATGTGCATTTTTGACCGAAACTTTGACTCGTCACTTCGACTAGTAAACATGGTAATCAGAAGGTGAAATCGTTACGGATTATAACCTTCATGATTAGTTGCAAAGTTCAACTGAACTTTGACTTCACCAAATATGGTGAGAACCAAAAGTTAATCAGGAAGCCAAATTGTTTGACTTTTAGCTCAAAATAGCTAAAATAATGAAAGAACTAGAAAGAGTACTAACTCGTGTTGAAGAACACTTTCGAAACTCAAGATATGAGGCTTCCAAAGGCTAGAAACAAGATCCAAGAAGGATAGAAAGAAGAACTTCACACTTTTCTTGGAAGTGTTTTGAAGTGATGTGAAAAAAATGGAAGAATCATGGGGTATTTATAGTATTTTAGGTTTAAGGAGGTGAAGACAAGTGTTCTCAAATGTGGATTAGTGTCCTAACATGTGTGAACACCATATTAAGTGTTGCAAAGTGAGTGCTAGATGTCAAAAATTGGAGATATGTGGTAAACTTGGTGAAGAAGCAAAAATATTTATTTTTTTTGACATTTTTGGCCCTTGGACTTGTATTTTCACTTGTTTGCCATTTTTAACCCCTTTAACCTGATATATAGGTTATATAAAGGTGTTAAGACATGTGTAACTCCCGACAATGTCGTGGATGTTGGTTCGTTCGGTTGTACGGTTACGCGTTTTGCAAAAATCGTAAAACGCTTTAACGAACACGAAAATGATCGAAATTTTGCGACGATTGACATTTTTGCATTCTCATCAATAAAATACAAGATTTTATTGAATACGAAAAATATTTGGAAATAAAACACAGGGTTTCATGAATACAAAATTGTTTGTAATTGTGGAATGATTGAAAAGGCACAAATGTCACAATTTCATCATCTAAGATCTTGTTTCTAATATTTTCATTCACCTCTTAAATGTTAGCAAAAACAATAATATATTTGTCTGAACATAAGTCTTTAAGGACTTGAGTTGAAACCTTAGCAGCAGCCATCATGGCACGATCACACTCTCCTTCACAAACGTTGGACTCCCATGGGTCTGACAAATGATCTATTTCTTCACCAACTTTTTCTTCTAAAACATCTGTTGCAATATTTCCACAAACCTAATCAATATTGGACACCACTTCCTCAGACTCAAACCCTTCCAAAATAGTCTCTAGTGCCATAAAGCAAAAATTATCAGTTTTCTTTTCAGAATTGACAACTAGAGCAAAATTTTCATCAGTTAATTCTTCAGATAAGCTACTCCAATCAACAAAGCGTTGTGTAAAGAAACTCTGTTGATTGGTCTCAACAGGAGCAGAGGTTTGTGTAGCTTGTGGTGCAGGTTGCACTTGAACCTGAGGAGCTAGGGCTGGAACATATTGTATCTGAGGAGCTGGGGCTTGAACATATTGTATCTAAGGACAGTGGTTTGGACATACTATACCAGAACAGTCGTTGCTGCGTGTGTAAAATGAGAAGTGTTTTGCATTGTGGGAGTAGGGGTATATTGGGAATAATGAATAGTGTTTTGAGGTCTAGGACTTGGATGTGTCACAATAGGGCCACTTGTTTGGCTCCTACACTCTCTAGCAAAATGACCTAGCCTATTACACTTTTAACACTTTGGAAATTTTCTACCAGTTTTGTTGTAAAACTTGCTAGTCCTAATACTCAGCAAGGCTAGTTGGTGCAAGATGTCCATTTCTTCCAAATCAACAGGGTTAAAATATTGAAGATCATTTAACTCAAAAAATAAGTTGTCAGAAACTTGGTTTTCCCCATTTGTTGTAAAAGCATAATAGGGTAAGTAAGAATCAGAGTTAAAACCTCCACCAGATGTTATGTCAATAAAATGATCATAACCCTGATCCTTACTTCCACCAGAAGTTTCCGCTTGACCAAAAAGTGTTATACTACCAAAAGCATAGTTATCACCAACTTTTCCTGACTCTTGAAGCTTTTTATTTTGGTTAAGCTCTCTTTCATAAGTAAAGAGCCTACCATGAAGCTGAGTTAAACTCATCTCTTTGAAACCGACATAGTTTCTAGTTACAAAAGTAATAGTGTCCCATTTATCTGGTAATGATCTGAGAAATCTGCTATTCGAAGTTGAATTAGGTAATTAACATTCACCAGTTGTAATTCACTTATAAGACAACTAAACCTTTCAAACTGCTGTGTTAATGATTCTCCTTTAACATGACAAAATGTTTCATATATTGGTTTAAAACTTCACGATTGTTTTCAATAATCTCCTCTGTCCCACCAAATTGCTCCTTCAAAGCATCCCACAACTCCTTTGCACTGTTGTAATGCAACAGGCCAACATAGATATCATTTGGCAAAACCGTAGCAACGATACTAAATGCCTTTGCATCTAGCTCGATTTTCTGAAAATCTTGCTCGGAAGAGTTTTAAGGATTCTCTGGAACTTGAACTTTAGGGTCTTCAGCACTCGGTACCATTGCAACATAAGGTCAAAAGATAACCGATTTCTAGCAACCCATATATTGTTGTGCAAGTATGTGACCCATCCGACATTGCCAAATGTTATACTCCGATCTGACAAGTATCTGAGGTTTATACATTGTGCCAGTGTTGTGTGGATCTTGTGGATTGTGAGACATTTTTGATTGTTTACAAAAAGGTTTTGTTTAAAAATACTTTGAACGTAAATAAACTTTTACTCTGTTTTCACTACAATGAACAAACGAATCAGTAGTGAGAGTTGATCTGTTTATATCAAATTGATTGTAATATCAAATTTGATTGACCAAGCTCTGATACCAATTGTTAGGATCCGAGTTTAAAAGTTATGATAGTTTAAAGATGGAAATCAATGGAAGATGATAAAACAAAGATGATTAATGCAGCCGAAACGTAAACTTGTAAATCACAACAATGAAGAGAATGTTTTCATCAACATGCTTTTATAAATCAAAGTTTACATATGCATGAAAGATATACAAACTCCCCCTCAGCCTGATCACTCTGATTTGTTCGTACAAGAAATATCAAGGAGAAGTGATTAATAGAACAGTACATGCACTCTTCTATTTATACTAAAAAGCAAACCACTGTGGCATCTAAGCTAACGTCACCTTGACAGTGACATCTAACGACCTAACAAACTCTAACGTCTGCTAGACTAAAACACTGTTACATTGATAATATATAAACTCTGTTGATCCAGCATCTGTTGTAGAAACTCTAATGAGTTTTAACCTCTGTTGGTCCAACAGACCTTTGCTTCAACAATCTTTAATCTTCAATAGCAGAGCTTTTCTTCAACAGACTTTAGACTTGTCTTCAACAGATTTTGTATAATAGACTTTAGTTTAACATACCTTTGAGTAGCTGATGTTGATATCTTTGCCTTTGGGGGGGAGCATATCTTCTAAGCAATGTTTATTGATGATCAGATGTTTATAGATTATTTTGGCTTTCTAATCATCTGTTCTCTTATAGGGTTCAATAGATCCAAATAAGCTCATGCCATGAAATCAATTTTGTTTGTGCTTCGTGTTTTAAGTGAAATTGATGGTTTAATTCATAGTTTGGGCATTTACATTATAATATGTATGCTTTGTGCCTCTAAGTGCTTTAATTTAGTAAAGTATGTGATTAAAGTTACTAAATTATACAATTATATTATAGTGGATTAATGGCTGGTGAATGTAACAACCAGAGAGGAACGCAAATAGTCCGATTTGGGGAAAGGAAGTGACATAGTGGTGAAGGAACTGTATTGTTAAAGATTATGAATTTGTTGCTATCTTTGATGTGGATTTCCAACCTAATCGTTATTTCCTCAGAAAAACAATTCCCCAATTTAAGGTAAAATTTTTACTTGCTTTCGTATGTGCTATTTAGGTGAATTTAGTGTGAATTTGATTGGCATTTTAGGATAATGAGAAATTGGGACTGGTGCAAGCAAGGTGGTCATTTTGTAGTCTGTGATAAGACTCTGTTAACAATATTCCAACATCTATGCATTCCATTTTGAAGTGGAACACGTGAATAAGATTCTCTTAAACTTTTTTAGGTTCAATGGGATTGTAGGAGTGTGGCGGATTAAGGCGTTGGGGGAGTCAGGTGGGTGGTTAAAGAGGACCAATGTTGAGGAAATGGACGTGTTTGTTAGAGCTCATCTTAATGGATGCAAAATGATATCTCTCAATGATTTTGAGGTATTTAGAAAGGTTCTACGTTGTTTCATGAAATTAAGTTTTCTTTTTATATATATTTTTTTTTCTAAGATGACCAATTTCAGTCTTAGCCCATATTGTTGAGGACTAGTTCTTACCTGTTATCCTACTCGGCCCGCATGTTTTGTCAGTCTTTCTGGTTCTAATATGTGTTAGTTTTCAAGATATAGTAAATGACAAGTTTCAACCAAAGCCCGTTTTGTCTAGAACAAATTTTGACCATTGTCTATTCTGACCCTCTTGTTTTGTGAGGCTTATCTGGGTGCTAATCTATTGAGGTTTCCTTATTTTTATTTTCTAAAATTACTAGTTTCAACCTGATCCCATTTTGTTCAGGCCAGTTTGGCCCATGTCCAATCTGACCACTTGTTTTACGAGGCTTATTGAGTGCTAATTCATTAAAAACAATTTTTTCCCTAGAATGACTAGTCTTGACAAGAGTCCATTTTTATTAGATTTGACTGGTTATTTGAAGTGACCTGTTTATTTGCTAGGCTTATCTTATCTGGTGCTAACTTTTCAATACTCCCACTTCCCTTTTCTTAACATGGCCTGTCTAAACCCAAGAACAATTTGTTAAGAACTAGTTTTGACTCGTTATCTAGCCTGGCCTTCTTGTTTTCCAGGCTTTTCTTGTGCTTAATTCATTTTATTTCTAAAACCACTTGTTTCATGGTTTAGGCATTTACAGTTTAACCAATATGCTTTGTGTACTACTTGGTGTTTAATTTAGCAAAGTATGTGATTGAAATTACTAAAATATACAATTAATTTGTGGGGGATTAATAGTTGGAGAAGGTTACAACCAGAGAGGAAAGAAAATAGTTTTGATTTGAGGAAAGGAAGTGATAGGGATGGTGAAGGTTGCAACTAGATAAAAGCGTGCTTATACATTCATCAAACATAATATGTTTATTCTATTTGTTTGTCTTACACATGCGTATCATTAATTAATGTTCAGGATAGGCTAGTCATGCACTAGCTTTGATATTGGGAGGAAGCGACACGTTCTTGGTGTTCCCATTGTTTACATCACCGACAACGAAAGGAAAAACAAGAAATCAGCGACTGTAGTATAAACACTAGAAACAAGTGTTACGTGGTGACTTCACTGGGTCAACTCTTCATTACTACTATTCTGATAGTGGTAACGATGAAGATGAAGCCTAGCAATACCACCAAAAAAACAACTAAAGGTAGTCGCGAAGAAGTCGATTTTAATCCTAGTAGTCCTTTGAAGAATTTGAAAAAAAACTATTTGTACATGTTATTAATTTGATGTAATTACTACTTACGTCTTATGTATGAGTTTGTTTTAAATCGTGTCAATTTATATTCACTTTTGTGTAGTTGATTTACACATGCGTAAATTGTTCAGTGTCGCATATCTATGTATGTTTTACACATGGGCAGCTGAATTACACATGTCTAAATTGTGCTTTATTACATATTTGCATCTATTTTACATGTGTTCAATGAAATTACACTTGTAAAGTGTCACTGTTACATATTTGTGATTGTTTTACATATGTGTTTTTAATTTACACATGTGTAATTGTTCCTTTCACACATCTATGCATGTTATGTATAAATGTAATTTGCCATATTACACATATATACAATACTTTTAATATGAACCTATGTACTATGACATTATACAAAGCTTGTAATTTCAAAGTCAAAATTTATGTAAATCTGAAAATTTTAAACATCGGAAATAAATTATCAAACAAGATGCGAATCAACATATTTCAAACACTGATGTAAATGGGCATTATTCAGTGTTGTTTTTTCTTAGAACCATCAGTAACTCATAATTTAAAAAAAACATTTATTTCAAGGTACAAAAAACAAATGATCATGTCTAGTTATTGCTCATTCGATCAAGTTCCCAAGCTTTCTATGATAACTTTTCTTTGAGTTTGTTTATGCAAGGAAGAAGTATTTTTGCAACGTATTTCTTTGTAACTAGATTTAGTTGACCCGCTTTTTTATCTTTAGAATCTCTAAAACCACAACTTAATTTTCTTGTGTAACTCACCTAGAACAATTTCATACGTCGCAACACAAGAACCTCACAATTTGTAGTATTATCCTTTATTACTCTACTGATAATTTAACCTTTACTAGTGTTGCTCCTATAACTTATTTGTACTTGGGATGTTTAACACTTTGAAAGTGTTAGAGAAACACGTGAAACAAAACAAAACAAAACAAAACAAAACAAAACAATACAATACAATATAATACAATACAATATAATAATGAAATAAGGTAATATTGGTTGTTCTCGACAATTGAGAATAAAACCAAATCTAATGTCTTAATATTTTCTTTGATGTTCGTAGCTTGTTTACATTGTCTTTGGTTTTTAACTATTATGATTTACACTTATGTAAATGTTCATATCTCTACCTTTTTTTAAACTATTATGATTTACACATGTGTAAACCTTCATATTTATGCTTATTCTTCTAAGTATTATGATTTACACATGTGTAATCCATCATATATATGAAAGTTACACATGTGTATACCGTCATTGTTATGTTTATTTTTATAATGTATTATGATTTACACATGTGTAAACCTTCATTGTTATGCTTACGTTTTCAAATTATTATGATTTACACATGTGTAAAGATTCATATATATGCTTATTTTTAAAGTATTAAGATTTAAACATGTGTAATTAAATTCATAATAAAATTCCACCAATCCTCCTTACACATAATTAAATTCATATAAATGTCCTAACAAACCTAACAATTTCAGCCTCAGTTCAGTCATAAGAGCCCTAATTCCACAAATTCTCCTTATATATAACTAGAAATCACATCAACATCCAAATAGACCTAGTTATTTCATACTTAACTAACAAAAACCAAATAATAATACTTCAAACCATTAATCATATCCAAATCTCAACAAACATCAGTGTACCTAAAGCAGATGAGCAAAGAGTGAATTCTTTCAGAGCTTGACTTTAGATTCTTCAAGTGAGTGAAATCCCAATGTTCTAATCAGAAGATTATCTCAATCGAATCCTAATTGGAAGATGATGATTCTTCTACGCCCCTGTTCTAATAAGAAGTTTGATTCTTCATGATTTTGAATTGAAGAGTTTTTCTATTACATGGATCGATTAAAGATTTTATGGGTTTGTGTATTTTATGTTTTTGACAGTATTGCCCCCTTTTTCTTTTTATTTAAGTTTCCTCCTCATTTAAACCCCTCTAATATTAGCCCTTAATTTAGGATAATCTATGGATGGAAATTGTTCCTAGTGTTCTCACATAAATGAGTGTTCTCAAGATAACCTTCATATATATATATATATATATATATATATATATATATATATATATATATATATGTATGTATATATGTATGTAGGTATGTATATATATATGTATATAAATGTATACATACATTTATATATATATATGAGAAGAATCCGTTAAGAACCACCCTTTATTGCGAGACCACGATAACCAATGTGAACACAACCAAAAATACCTAAAAAATAAAAAAACACATAATTTTTTAAATATTTTTTTAAAAAAGTCGCTATTTGTTGGTAATAAAAAAATTGAGTAACAATTATCCATGCACATGTGTATATGTATCATTTCTTTTACATATTCCGTAATACATTACCAATATTAGACAATTACACTTTCATTTACACTACCATCCATAATACACTACTTTTTACATTAACAATATTAGAAATGCACATGTGCATCTATATGTATGAACATAATATAACGTGTTTTGGCACACTACTTTAAATACACTTTCTCTTTCATCTATCATACCATCCATAATACACTACCATTACCTCCTACCATCCATAATACAATACCATTACCTCCTACCATCCATAATACAATACAATTAAAAATATTCCACTTTATTACATGTATATCAACACCCTTTATACTATCCAAACAACATACTACATCATAAAGTGACAAATATAACCAAACCATCAACCACTAGATATAACTAACCAAAACACATTTATATGGGCGTACTTTATCATTTAAAATCAGAAACTTTTAGTAGCAAAACACGTTATATCATGGTTATACATAATGATACACATATGCATTTTTAATATTGGTAATTTAAAAAGTAATATATTATGGATGGTAGCGTAAATGAAAGTGCAATTGTCTACTACTTTTAATGTATTACGAAATTTGTCCAAGAAATGATACATATGCACATGTGCATCGATAATTGTTACTCCATTTTTTTGTTTTTATAAACGAAAAATAGCCATTTTTTCAATAAAAATATTAAAAATTTTTAGTTTTTTTTTTGAAATTTTAGGTATTTTTTGTGTTCGTATTAATTCTCACGGTTATCGCAATAAAGGTGGTTCTCGCATGAACCCTACCATATATATATATTGTAATGTAATGATAATGATAAACATACAATATATAAATATATATTATGAGGCGTTCTCAATTTTTTTTACTATTAACAAGTATACAACAAGCATATAAAAGGTCGATTGGATTTCTTGTGAGAAGATGATATTCATATTCAATATTATACCTATATATTATATATATATAGAAAAAGTGTATCGTACAAAACGCTTTAACGTATGATGCGTACACTATGGAAAATACGCATGTACAACCCTAGAAAGGAAATCTTGCATATTGTGAAAAACACAAAGATCGCATGTTAAAAAAATCGCATGTTGTTGAAAATAAACCAAAATCGCGTGTTGATACTGCATCTCGTACGCATCGTACGTTAAGGCAATTTCTATTGTAACAGGCCTATATATATATATATATATATATATATGAAACCCAAATGAATGGATCTCTTTTCGCCACGTGATACACTTTTTGCAGACATGTTACGTGTAACAGCTTTCACAGATTTTCAGCTTTATCTGAAAAAACTCAAAATTGTAACACCACCAATCTAAACCCTTGATTTTTTAAATGGATGGTAGAGATGAGGTTTTCAGAGTTTTGTAACTCATATGGGTTTTCTTTCTATCCCTCCCCTATATATGTGACATTTGTGCGTTTTCAATCATTGCACAATTACAAATAATTTCGTATTCAATAAAACCATGTGTTTTATTTCCAAATATTTTTGTATTCAATAAAATCTTGTATTTTATTGATAAGAATGCAAAAATGTCAATTGTTGCACAATTTCGATCATTTTCGTGTTCGTTAAAGCGTTTTACGCATTTTTTACGAAACGCATTACCGTACAACCGAACGAACCAACATCCATGACATTTTCGGGCATAATCCAAGTTACACATGTCTTAACACCATTATATAACCTAAATATTAGGTTAAAGGGGTTAAAAATGGCAAACAAGTGAAAATACAAGTCCAAGGGCCAAAAATGTCAAAAAAATAATAAATAATTTTGCTTCTTCACCAAGTTTGCCACCTATCTCCAATTTTTGACACCTAGCACTCACTTTGCCACACTTAATATGGTGTTGACACATGTTAGGACACTAATCCACACTTGAGGACACTTGTTATCACCTCCTTAACCCTAAAATACTATAATACCCCATGATTCTTCCATTTTTTTCACACCACTTCAAAACACTTCAAAGAAAAGTGTGAAGTTCTTCTTTCTCTCCTTCTTGGAGATTGTTTCCAACCTTTGGAAGCCTCCTATATTGAGTTCCGAAAGTGTTCTTCAACACGAGTAAATACTCTTCCTAGTTCTTTCATTTTTTTAGCTATTTTGAGCTAAAAGTCAAACAGTTTGGCAATCTGATTGACCTTTGGTTTTGACCATATTTGGTCAAGTCAAAGTTCAATTGAACTTTGCAACATGACAGTAATCATGAAGGTGATAATCCCTAACGATTTCACCTTCTGATTACCACATTTACTAATCGAAGTGACGATTCAAAGTTTCGGTCAAAAATGCGCATGATGTGCATTTTACGATGAAACTATTTCTGGTATCAAAACACCAAGTTTTGATACCTAATCAATTTTATAAACTTAGTTAGACATATTTTGACATGTCTAACTCGTCACTTCTAGTTTAGTGCTTATTTAGGTTCGTAAGTCGAGCGGTCTTGACCACCGCTTTGACTTTCGAATCCGACACATTTGGTCAATCTTAGGATACGACCAAACACATATTTGTGACTATAGTTGTATAGGGAATTACCTATTGAGGTTATACCTTATGGTCACGTCATTTGGTTAGTGATATGATAAGTTACTTCTATGTTCTTAAAAAAATGATGAGCAAAATGCCCTTTTGCGCATAAATCCATTTTAAACACATGTAACCGAATTTTTATCATATAAACTGATGTTATAACATTTTCAAACATGTTTGGGGCATTTAAGACTTATCATAGGATGATCATGCGTTTACGCTAATGACCCGTTAACGTAGCATAAACTACCTTAACGAGTCCTAATGGGTCAAAAGCACTTAGGATCCTTTCCAAATCAGAATGTTAAGTTTGGTAAACCATATCACATGAGTTCCAACAATCGATTGGTTTATAAGACTTCATTCTATCCGATCTCCCGTTCGCAGTCCCGACACGCTAACATATTTATCTGACACATTAGGACACGTTTGAGCTTTGTTTATTCTGTTGATCAAGAACACTTTCGCAATCCCAAAGTGAGTACATAGCCCCGTCTTTTACATTTTCTAAATGTTTTGGGGTGATTCATATGTGCCTAAGATTTCAAAACAATATACATGGTTTATATATACAAATGACTTTCAAAGTGAGTACATAGCCCCCTCTTTTACATTTTCTAAATGTTTTGGAGTGATTCATATGTGCCTGTATTTATTTTCAAGATTTCAAAACAATATAATGGTTTACATATACAAAATGATTTTCAAAGTGAGTACATAGCCCCCTCCTTTACGTTTTAAATTTTGGGGTGATTCATATGTGCCTATAATTATTTTCAATATTTTAAAATAATATACATGGTTTATATAAACAAATGATTTTCAAAGTAAGTACATAGTTCCCTCTTTTACCTTTTGCAAATTTTTTGGGGTGACTCATATGTGCTAAATCATTTTCAAGTTTCAAATACAATGTCTATGGTTTATATATAAAACAATAAGATTTCAATAATGTGAACAACTTGTTTATGCGTTATCCATAACACGAATGACATTCATTAGCTTTGGCCGAGCCGACCAGTAGTATGTTATGGTACCATAGGACTAACAATCCCATTATCGGACTGTTCACTGGATTTGGTGGAAGTTTGGGTAATGACAGAAACTGTTTCTGATTAACAAATCATTTGATGATTTGTTAGTCTAGTTAAAGAGACCCTTTGGTGGTCTATTAAAGATACCCTTTTGTGGTATAGTCAACACAGGTTTGAATGTGTTCATTAAAGAACGATCAAAAGTTTTAACAATTAAAAACACATACAATTTGTTTATGACATGGACAATTGGTATATGAAACGGACGATTGATCTATAACACGAACAAATGGTTTATAACCCGGACAAATTGTTTTGAACAATGTCACGCAATGATTTTCACTTAAAGATATAAACCATACAAAGTTTCCTTTTGAATCAATGTTGGGCTTAGATTGCTAAAGGTTTACTCATTAGGGGTTATTTTGGGTTTTGGTGTACATTGTGGGCTTCCTAGTGCCTAATGGGCCTAGGGTTTTAATAGTGGGCTTAATAGTGCTTATAAATAGAGATGCTAGGTCATTGAGAAGGGGTTAGAGAGTTGTAATCAAAGAACTTGTATCAGACATCTTTTGGTGTATGCAAGTTGAAGTTATTCAAAGTTGTTCTTCTTCCTAATCATTAGTTCCGCTTTTGATTAGGTTAGTGATACATGTTTGATTCGTTTACGGGACTTACAATTGGTATCAGAGCCTGCTGTTCAAATACATGCTCCAGGTATTGCTGATTGAAGAAGCTTTTTTGAAGTGCGTTGCTGCTGTTTGGATTGTTTTCTGTTCCGGATCACTGTTGATCGTCGGAAGGGTTACTGTTCTGAATAACTCGAAGAAGGTTTGAAGAATTCGGATCTGGTACTGTTCCATATTCCGAAGAACACAAAGAAGGTTCTCACATTTCGTATCAACAACTCTTCCGAATTCCGAAGAACACGAAGGTGATCATCCATCTCGGATTGATCCCGGACTGTTGCACAATCCGGATTGCAATCTGAGTTACTGTTGCGGTTTTGAATTCCTTGGATCTTGGAATTCAGTTGCAGGAAAAGCGGGTTTACTGTTACGGATAAGGATAACTATTCCGGATTCATCAGATAAGACAAGCATTCCGGACTCTCCATTCCGGATTCTTGATTCGGATTCTCAACTCGGATTCTTATTTCGGATTCGCATTTTGGATTTGCAATTATGTCTTCTCATTTCAGATCCATCAGATTCTGGGTTCTACGTTTCGGGTTTTCAAGTCGGATTCTCCATTTCAGAATCATTAATCCGGATTCATAAATCCAGATCATCATCAATTCGGATACTTCTTCCGGATTTGACCATCGTTGACTTCAGGATTGACCATTTTGGATTAGATTCGGATTTTGTACTGTTCATCTGAGACACTTAAAATAAATTAATTTTAAATCGATTTGGTAAATTTTTAATTAATTTAATTATGTGGCCGGATTCATGACCGCACAAGATCTGACAAATGCCACTCTAGCTGCCCTGCAATTGCAAACACTGGCCCTCCATCAAGAGCTGGATCAAGTAATTGGCACTTCGACCAAAGTGCCACGTTTATTGTATGGGGATGAATACTACGAGTGGAAGTTCCATTTTGAACAGTACTGCAAGGCTAAAGAGCCCGGTGTGTGGAGATGCATCATGAATGGTCCAAGAACCATAGTTTACAGCATAGAGCAAGATCCAGACACGAAAATTCTCAAGCCAATGCACCTATGGAATCAAGAGGATATCAAGATAATAGAGGAAGATGAGAAGGCTTCGGCAAATCTGACCATGGCCCTTGGACCTGATATCTCTATGGCGGTTAGAAACTGTAAGACTGCAAATGAGGTTTGGAGTGAGCTGCAAAATCTCTATGAGGGAAATGCAGACATGAAAGCAAGTAGGGTGAATCAGCTGAATCAACAATTCAGCTCATTCAATCACATCTATGGGGAAACTATTGAAAAACAGATTCGTCGCTATGTCAAGCTTGTTTCCCAGATGATTTCAGCTGAGATTACCCTCACCAACAGTGCCATGAACGGACAATTATTAAACTCACCGCCCAAGAGTTGGGATACAGATGTGGGCATGATAAAAAAGACCAAGAACTTGAATGATGTCACTCTCACCGAGATGATAGCTACTATAAATCATGTGAGATTGACAACAAGCAGGGGAAATCAATCATCAAAGCAGTTTGATGGCCGCAGGGATGACAGGGCAAAATGCGACTTTAATGTCACGGAATCTTATTTATAGTCCTCTGCAGGGAAATTCACAAACACCGGGTGGATCAAATGTGGTTTACAGTCCTATAGCCACGCCTCAGAACACTAAGTACGTGTATGGTCTTCAATCTCAGAATCCTACAATGGTTTCAGCTGCTCAAGTTCACACACAATACCATGCTCAGTATCCCAACATGGTATTCAATCCTGCAATTCCTCAAACAGTGCTACAAGGCAACACTTCTCAAACCGCTGCACCAGCGCCTGCACCTGCTCAACCTGCGTCCAACTCTGCGTTTCTCACTAAAGAAAAGGAGGAGAAACTGGCTATTGCAGCGTCAATGATCAAAAGCTTAAACGCCTTCCTGGCAGGTGATCTGACCCCTCCATCTATTCTTCCAACCGAAGTTGACCAGATCATGGAGGAGGACCTGGACGAGATTGATGTTTCTTGGAACTTAGTAATGGCTGCTTTTCAGGTCAACAAGTTTCAGACGAAATATGGAAGGCAACCCTTGTCAAATTTGAAGACTGGTCTCACTAAGGACAAACTTAGATGTTACCGATGTCACGAACCAGGACACTTCGCTAGGGAATGCAAGAAGCCACCGTCAGGGTATGTATCATCCAGGGTTGCTGATATACAGAGTAATGACAGACAGCTGGTTCCTATCTCTCCCTCCAAGTCCACTACGAGTCCATCAAGCAGCTCGGGCGGGAAGTCAACAACATTGGTGGCCCAACAGCATGAAGGTTTCAACTGGGCAGATGTTGCAGCTCAAATGGAAACATTGAATGTATCCAAGAACAGCCACCACTGCATGATGGCGCAGACAACTGAGACGCCCGATCTTTCAGAAACGGTAAATCGAATTCTCTGTTCTGATAGTTGTTGTTTTAAATTATCGCAAATGCGAGCCCACAATTCAACTCTAGTGGCTGAATATCAACAAGCTGTGTCGCAGAACATCGCCCTTAAACATAAGAACAAGCTTCTTATGGAGAAGGTCGAAGCTCAGAAACAAGATATAGCTCAGCTAAAGCTAGACTTGAACCAACAGCAATGTTGGGTCTACGACTACAAGCTAAAACTAGCTGAAAAGGATGTAGAACTTCAAGCAGCCTTAGCCAAGATGAATTCCTTGATAGGGAAGCTTCACGAAAATGAAATAAAGATTAAAAATTTTGAAACTTCCAGTAAACTTGTCAAGGACTTATGTGGCCTCCAGCTTAACTATCAAAAGAATTTTACCAAAGGCCTTGGGTAATAGAGCGCCTCCACCATATAATCATAACTAAACTAGAATGCCTGAATCTGAGAAAGAGGTAGAAAATGCAGAAAAAATGATTTATGGTAAACCTTCAGATTATTTATCTAAACCATGGACGCCCTATTACCCAAAGTTCTCCAAACCCACTGAACTCAAGAGGGATGATGTCTTTGTGTCTTCTACACCACTTTCTCATGAAACTGGTAATCATCCCTCTGGAAGTACAGATGGCTTGGAGAAAGAAGTGCCTGAGGCAGAAAAATCCACATCCTCCGCAAAATCGAACGGAAAAGAATCTTCTGATACTCAAACTGAATTCGTGAACGATACTAATGTGTCTAACTCATGTGCAGAAGAAATTTTAGTTGAGGATATCACAGAGGGTGATCAAGAGGAATGTCTGAATACAAATTCAGACAATTGAGCTGCTGATTATGCATTTTATAAGCCTGCTTTTGACATTTTAAATCAATTTCTTGCTGAACAATTTACATGCTCAACAGTGTCGGTTGTGTTGAGAATTTAGACAATTTTAATTCTGGTTTTTCATCAAATACTAATGTTTTGAATGATGCTAATAACTGTAATAACGTGTGTGATGAGAAAATGAAAATAACTGTAGGTTCTGCATCAACAGATGATTCAGTTTCATCAGTCTCAGCTGAGGATACTGCAAGTTCTTCTCCAGAGGCTGTGAAAGTAGACCAACCAACTGATTCTGTAAACGTTGATAGTGACATGATTCTAGAAGACTCAGGTGACTCAACACAAGGGACTGATTCTGAAATGACAGAAGATGAACACTCTTTTTCTCATGATTCAAATGAAAATCTTAAAACTGATTCTGAATCGGAGTCTCAAAATTTTCAAAATCGCGAGACTCCATAGTCATCTTCTGAAATTTCAGAACAGGATGTCCCTGTAGAGCCACTCGTGTCCTCTACAGAATCTGTCACGAAGTGTTATTTGAAGAGTAAGACTAAGAAGTGGAGAACACGCCGATCTAAAAAGAAGAAAATAAAATAGGCGTCTACAAAAACTGAAACGACAACTGCTGGGTATTCTCATCGAACTGATGAATTAACTCAGCAGTCGCAAACTGACTCTGTTAAGCAACCAGCTGAACAGATATCAGTTAAACTTTTGCCAAAATCTCCATGTTCAAAAACGTTGAATTCCAATCACAAAACTAACAAGTGTGCTGATGGTTGTGCGCAGGACACTATCAAGACCAAGACCGTGCATCAGCCATCAGTACCCGCCAGCAAGAAACTGACAGACAAATTGCCCAGAATTTCCCAAGCTGAACGGACTGTTTTCTTCCAGAAGAGGCAGACCTGTTTCAATTGTGGATCTCCCGGGCACATTGCTCGCAATTGTCAAAAGACCTTTAGCTCATTCAAAACTTTGTATTCCAGACGTCAGAAGACTATGCCTAATCGCCCACCTGAGGCTCGATTTGTAGCTAAGTCTTCTGATCAAGACTGGAACTTGGCCAAGAAACAACCTTTCAAACCCTAGAGACCTTCAGTTTCCCAGAATCCCTCTAGCACTCCAAGGATTGTGCAGAGGTCTGATTCGGTAACCTGGAGGCCTAAGTTAGTGGCCAAGACTCAGTCTTCTACCCCCATGTCTAATAAATCAAAAGCATCATCAACCTCATCCTGAACTAATTTAATCTTTCGTGAGGTTACTTACGTTGATGCTAATGGCAAGCCCAGATCTTCAATGGCCTGGGTTCCCGTTTCTAACTAAAACCTGTTGAAATGTGCAGGAACAGCTCTTGTACGCTCTTGTTAGACTATGGTACATTGATAGTGGCTGTTCCAGGCATATGACCGGAGACATCTCGCAGTTGAATGTCATATAGTTTTTCGATGGCGGGTTTGTTTCCTTCGCAGGTGGAGAAACAGAGAAAATTACCATGAGAGGAACTGTTTGCAATGGAGCCCTCAGCTTTAAGAATGTCAATTACGTACCATAATTGAAGCATAGTCTGTTGAGTGTGTCTCAACTCTGCGACAATCATTTGGATGTTCTTTTCACCAAGAAAGGATGTTATGTGCTTAAACCCGGTTTAGTTATTCCAGATGATTGGATTCTTCTTAAAGCTGCACGTAAAGCAATGCATATGTTATTGATATGAACCAGGCTCCTTCTGACAAGCTCACTTTCCTCTTCTCATCGACAGCCGAACATGACGCCATGCTATGGCATTGCAGACTGGATCACATCAACATGAAGAATTTAAATTGTCTTGAAAAGGTGGTTTAGTAAGAGATCTTCCAGTTCGTGACTTCATGCAGATTGAAAAGTGTGAATCATGCGCTCGTGGGAAGCAATATCGACAACCGCACAAATCTAAAGCCGTTCCCTCCACTTCTCAAGTCTTAGAACTGCTACAAATGGATCTCTTCGGTCCAACAGACATACGCAGCATTGGCGGGAAGGCTTATTGTCTGGTTATTATTTATGACTACTCTTGATTCACCTGGGTTTTCTTTCTCACTCATAAAAGTGAAACCGCTGAGTTAGTCAAACAATTTGTCACGCTTATGGAAAACCAGACAGATTCTACGGTGAAGGCTATTTGGTGTGATAATGGGACAGAGTTTAAGAATATTAACTTAAACTCTTTCTGCTCCTCCAAGGGAATTGACTGACAGTTTAGTGCAGCAAGAACCCCACAACAAAATGGGGTTGCAGAACGCAGAAATCGCACACTCCTTGAAGTTGTACATACTATGTTGGTTGAATCCGAGCTACCTCTTATTTTCTGGGCAGAAGCAATCAATACTGAATGCTATATTCAGAATCATGCTCTGATCAATAAACACCACATCAAGACTCCATACGAAGGGGTTGAAGGTTGCAAACCTTTGGTCAAGCATTTCCGCAAATTCGGATGCCCTTGTGTTCTCCTACTCATGGATGCTAAAGGAAAGGTTGAATCACGCGGGGATCCTTGCATCTTCGTTGGCTATTCTAAAAATACGTCATATCGCGTTTATAACAAGATCAAGAAGATGGTAGTTGAAACCTACAATGTGGGTTGGCTGGAGGAAAATCCCAAGGACACACGCATTGGTCCTGACTGGTTGTATGACTACTCCACATTATTTAATCATTTTGATGTGCCTTCCAATGTGCCTGTAGGTAACAGTTCAATCTCTGCTCTTCCAACGGTGCCCATTTCATCTGAAGACGATGCTGATGCTGCCGAGCTACATGAGACTTTAAAGCAGCTGAGTGTGGACCCTCCTGAATTTAATGAAGCTGTCTCATCTTCTTCTACCGTTTCGCATTCTCAAGAACCAACTATCATTTGCCCTGCTCAGATGGATCCTCCTGAAGTTGTGGTTTCTAATCCAGAGCCTCCTACAACACATGAAGGCCTTACTCCCTTTGTTTTGGGTTCCTCTCTGTTTCTTGAGCCTACTCCACTCGATTGTTTGGTGGATTCTTAGCACATACTTCTACTGGTGCCTCTGTTGGGGAGACATCTGGAGTCGCTTCAACTAGTGTCACCAACTTGCAAACAGATATTCTCGTTCCCGCTACACCAATACTGCGTTTACAGCGTGATCACCCCGTTGAAAATATTATTGGTCCTGTCACGCTGTTGTTCGAACACGCAGCCAATCTGGCGATATCAATACCTGTCTCTATTCTTGCTTCATTTCACAAATTGAACCTAAAAGTATTGATGTTGCCTTACAGGAACCAGGCTGGGTGGATGCCATGCACGAGGAACTCAATCAATTTGAGAAGCTTGGTGTCTTGCAATTAGTGAAGCTGCCTCAAGGAAAACGTGCTCTCGGAACCCGTTGGGTTTTCTGTAACAAGCATGATGACACTGGAGTTATCATTCGGAATAAAGCTAGACTTGTGGTTCAGGGATTTCGACAGATTGAAGGATTGGATTATGATGAGGTCTATGCACCTGTCGGTGCGTTTGGAGGCTATATGCATTTTCTTGGCATATGCATCTTACATGGATTTTATATTGTATATCAAATGGATGTCAAGACTGCGTTTCAATACGGCAAGGTGAAAGAGGAAATCTACGTGGCACAACCACCGGGCTTTACTGATCCTGACAAGCCTGATTATGCTTACAAACTAGACAAAGCTTTGTATGGGTTGCATCAAGCGCCTCGTGTATGGTATGCTACTCTTGCAGAGCATCTGCTTGCTCATGACTACACACGGGGAACCATTGATCAAACTGTGTTTATCAAACGCGTTGATAAGGACATTATTCTTGTCCAAATCTACGTTGATGATATTATATTTGGTTCCACCAATAATGGTTTGTGCCGCGAATTCGAAGAAATCATGAAGAAGAAATTTGAGATGAGCTCATTGGGGGAGATGACCATGTTTTTGGGACTTCAAGTTCGTCAGAGCCCACAGGGCCAAATTCAAGCTTACAGATTCCAAGCCTATGGCTTCACCTATCGCAGAACGACCTCTACTAGGGGAAGATGTTGAAGGAACGCCTGTTAATCCGACTATGTATCGCTCCATGATTGGATCATTCATGTATCTCACTGCTAGCCGGCCAGATATCATGTTTGCCGTCTGCCAATGTGCTCGTTATTAGGCATCTCCTAAACTTTGTCATTTACATGCTATTAAATGAATTTTTAGGTACCTCAAAGGGGCTCCATCACTGGCCTTTGGAATCCTAAAAATTTTGAATTTGAACTGTTTGCTTTCTCTGACAGTAATCTTGGAGGTACAGATAGCGACTGCGCTCAACCTTGGCTGGTTGCCAATTTCTGGGAGATCGCTTAATCTCGTGGCAATGCAAGAAGCAATAGACGGTTTCACTTTCTACCGCAGAAGCAGAATATGTCACAGCCTCTTCTTGCTGCTCCCAGGTTTTATGGATGCAACATCAGCTTGCGGATTACTGTTTGACTTATCTAAATACAACAATTTATTGTGATAATGATGCCGCTATCCAAACAGTTAAAAACCCTGTTTTTCACTCAAAAACCAAGCACATAAATATTAAAGTTCATTTTATCCATGATTGCTATGAAAAGGGTCTCGTAAAGCTTGAGCAAATCCACACTGATGCAAATGTGGCAGATTTGTTCATGAAACCCGTTAGCAACGCGCGTTTTCAAGTGCTTGTGGATCTTCTCAAAATGATTCGGTTCTCTACCTTGGCATCCTTTGTCTTTGTGTTTTGTTTACTGTTCTTATTTCCTTTTCATTGCTTCATAAATTTGTTCATATGTATGCACAAATTTAGGGGGAGAAATCATAAAAAACAGTTTTTGCAAGGATAGGGAAATGAAATACTTTTTCGTGATAAAATGTTTGACTAACACATGTAAGGTGTCGAAGCGGGAAAAGATTTGGATCGAAAGTGATGTGTCGGTAGGTCTAAAACTCAACCGGATGGAGAAAGTCAAATGATATAAACATAACGAACTATGTACTCAGTGGGTCACTTACTATAGATGTATGATTTCATGGTTTAAATCTTGCGTTGATAGATAGCCAACATCTAAGGTTTCGGGTCTTTATGCTGTTGAGTCATCCAGGGATATCTTGACCGCCCTTCTGTTGCATCCAGATTATATGCAGACCTAGGCACAATCGGGATATCTTTGTAAAAGAGCCAAAATGGAAAGGCCAAAACCTAAGAGAACAGAATTTTCTTCAAAAGTTCTTACATACCACATAAGGTATTTGCCTAACCCTCGTCAGTCACTATTGGTCTCTCTGTTGTACCAAAGTAATGACCTATTCACCAATAGCCTGATGCTGTAAAATATAAAGGATGACCACAGTATACTCACCTGCTACGATGAATTGTTGTGCTTACCTTGATCGCGAGGGTATGTCATGGTATGGGACACACGAGTGTCATAGTATAATACTACCTTAAGCGTATCATAATGGCTGAACTACAAGGGTTGAGTTTTAGATTTAAATGCACAAGTATTGACAATCGCTTAGACCAATTGACACTGCTCATACTGAAAAATGTTCCTTAGTTAACCTTTGAAACGATTTGATCCCTTAGCAAGGCTATGTTAACATTTGTGTGTGTGTTGAGTAGTTTTTCTTTGTAAAATGTTAAAAGGTGGTTGGATGCTTGTTTAGTTTACTTGATGAATTTTGGTGAGATGGTTTCTGTCAAGTGATATTGGACTGGCCCAGTTTGCTTCGGGATTTGGGCCAGTCTAATAAACTGACAGACAAATTGCCTAGAATTTCCCAAGCTGAACGGACTGTTTTCTTCCAGAAGAGGCAGAGCTGTTTCAATTGTGGATCTCCCGGTCACATTGCTCGCAATTGTCGAAAGACCTTTACCTCATTCAAAACTTTGTATTCCAGACATCAGAAGACTATGCCTAATCGCCCACCTGAGGCTCGATTTGTGGCTAAGTCTTCTGATCAAGACTGGAACTTGGCCAAGAAACAACCTTTCAAACCCTTGAGACCTTCAGTTTCCCAGAATCCCTCTAGCACTCCAAGGATTGTGCAGAGGTCTGATTCGGTAACCTGGAGGCCTAAGTTAGTGGCCAAGACTCAGTCTTCTACCCCCATGTCTAATAAATCAAAAGCATCATCAACCTCATCCTGAACTAATTTATTCTTTCGTGAGGTTACTTACATTGATGCTAATGGCAAGCCCAGATCTTCAATGGCCTGGGTTCCCGTTTCTAACTAAAACCTGTTGAAATGTGCAGGAACAGCTCAGGTGCGCTCTTGATAGACTATGGTACATTGATAGTGGCTATTCCAGGCACATGACCGAAGACATCTCGCAGTTGAATGACATTCAGTTTTTCGATGGCGGGTTGTTTCCTTCGCAGGTGGAGAAACAAGGAAAATTACCATGAGAGGAACTGTTTGCAATGGAGCCCTCAGCATTAAGAATGTCAATTACGTACCAGAATTGAAGCATAGTCTATTGAGTGTGTCTCAACTCTGCGACAATCATTTGGATGTTCTCTTCACCAAGAAAGGATGTTATGTGCTTAAACTCGGTTTAATTATTCCAGATGATTGGATTCTTCTTAAAGCTGCACGTAAAGGCAATGCATATGTTATTGATATGAACCAGGCTCCTTCTGACAAGCTCACTTGCCTCTTCTCATCGATAGCCGAACATGACGCCATGCTATGGCATTGCAGACTGGATCACATCAACATGAAGAATTTAAATCGTCTTGGAAAAGGTGGTTTAGTAAGAGATCTACCAGTTCGTGACTTCATGCAGATCGAAAAGTGTGAATCATGCGCTCATGGAAAACAACATCGACAGCCGCACAAATCTAAAGCCGTTCCCTCCACTTCTCAAGTCTTAGAACTGCTACAAATGGATCTCTTCGGTCCAACAGACATACGCAGCATTGGCGGGAAGGCTTATTGTCTGGTTATGATTGATGACTACTCTTGATTCACCTGGGTTTTCTTTCTCACACATAAAAGTGAAACCGCTGAGTTAGTCAAACAATTTGTCACGCTTATGGAAAACTAGACAGATTCTAAGGTGAAGGCTATTCAGTGTGATAATGGGACATAGTTTAAGAATATTACCTTAAACTCTTTCTGCTCCTCCAAGGGAATTGACCGACAGTTTAGTGCAGCCAGAACCCCACAACAAAATGGGGTTGCAGAACGCAGAAATCGCACTCATTGAAGCTGCACGCACTATGCTGGTTGAATCCGAGCTACCTCTTATTTTCTGGGCAGAAGCAATCAATAGTGGATGCTATATTCAGAATCATGCCTTGATCAATAAACGCCACATGAAGACTCCATACGAAGTGGTTGAAGGTCGCAAACCTTCGGTCAATCATTTCTGCAAATTCGAATGCCCTTGTGTTCTCCTGCTCATGGACGCTAAAGGAAAGTTTGAATTACGCGGGGATCCTTGCATCTTCGTTGGCTATTCTAAAAATACGTCATATCGCGTTTATAACAAGATCAAGAAGATGGTAGTTGAAACCTACAATGTGGGTTGGCTGGAGGAAAATCCCAAGGACACACGCATTGGTCCTGACTGGTTGTATGACTACTCCACATTATTTAATCATTTTGATGTGCCTTCCAATGTGCCTGTAGTTAACAGTTCAATCTTTGCTCTTCCAATGGTGCCCGTTTCATCTGAAAACGATGCTGATGCTGCCGAGCTACATGAGACTTTAAAGTAGTTGAGTGTGGACCCTCCTGAATTTAATGAAGTTGTCTCGTCTTCTTCCACCATTTCGCATTCTCAAGAACCAACTATCATTGCGCCTGCTCAGACGGATCCTCCTGAAGTTGTGGTTTCTGATCCAGAGCCTCCTACAACACATGAAGGCCTTACTCCCGATGTTTTGGGTTCCTCTCTGTTTCCTGAGCCTACTCCACTCGATTGTTCGGTGGATTCCTCAGCACATACTTCTACTGGTGCCTCTGTTGAGGGGGAGACATCTGGAGTCGCTTCAGCTAGTGTCACCAACTTGCAAACAGATATTCTCGTTCCCGCTAAACCAATTCCGCAGCGTTTATAGCGTGATCACCCCGTTGAGAATATTATTGGTCCTGTCAATGATGTTGTTCGAACCCGCAGCCAATCTGGGGATATCAATACCTGTCTCTATTCTTGCTTCATTTCACAAATTGAACTTGAAAGTATTGATGTTGCCTTGTAGGAACCAAGCTGGGTGGATGCCATGCACGAGAAACTCAATCAATTTGAGAAGCTTGGTGTCTTGCAATTAGTGAAGCTGCCTCAAGGTAAACGTGTCTCGAAACTCGCTGGGTTTTCCGTAACAAGCATGATGACACTGGAGTTATCGTTCGGAATAAAGCTAGATTGGTGGTTCAGGGATTTCGACAGATTGAAGGATTGGATTATGATGAGGTCTATGCACCTGTCGTGCGTTTGGAGGCTATACGTATTTTCTTGGCATATCCATCTTACATGGATTTTATTGTATATCAAATGGATGTCAAGACTGCGTTTCTATACGGCAAGGTGAAAGAGGAAATCTACGTGGCACAACCACCAGGCTTTACTGATCCTGGCAAGCCAGATTATGCTTACAAACTAGACAAAGCTTTGTATTGGTTGCATCAAGCGCCTCGCGCATGGTATGCTACTCTTGCAGAGCATCTGCTTGCTCATGACTACACACGGGGAACCATTGATCAAACTGTGTTTATCAAACGCGTTGATAAGGACATTATTCTCGTCCAAATCTATGTTGATGATATTATATTTGGTTCCACCAATAATGGTTTGTGCCGCGAATTCGAAGAAATCATGAAGAAGAAATTTGAGATGAGCTCATTGGGGGAGATGACCATGTTTTTGGGACTTCAAGTTCGTCAGAGCCCACAGGGTATCCTAATTCATCAAGGAAAATGTGTCCATGACATTCTTGCCAAATTCAAGCTTACAGATTCCAAGCCAATGGCTTCACCTAACGCATAACGGCCTCTGCTAAATGAAGATGCTGAAGGAACGCCTGTTAATCCAACTATGTATCGCTCCATGATTGGATCACTCATGTATCTCACTGCTAGCCGGCCAGATATCATGTTTTCGGTCTGCCAGTGTGCTCGTTATTTGGCTATTCCTAAACTTTCTCATTTACATGCTGTTAAATGAATTTTTAGGTACCTCAAAGGGGCTCCATCACTGGGCCTTTGGTATCCTAAAAATTTTGAATTTGAACTATTTGCTTTCTCTGACAGTAATCTGGGAGGTACAGATAGGGACTGCGCTCAACCTTGGCTGGTTGCCAATTTCTGGGGATCGCTTAATCTCATGGCAATGCAAGAAGCAACAGACGGTTTCGCTTTCTACCTCAGAAGCAGAATATGTCACAGCCTCTGCTTGCTGCTCCCAGGTTTTATGGATGCAACATCAGCTTGCGGATTACGGTTTGACTTATCTAAATACAACAATTTATTGTGATAATGATGTCGCTATCCAAATAGTTAAAAACCGTGTTTTTCACTGTAAAACAAAGCACATAAATATTAAAGTTCATTTTATCCGTGATTACTATGAAAAGGGTCTCGTAAAGCTTGAACAAATCCACACTGATGCAAATGTGGCGGATTTGTTCACGAAACCCGTTAGCAACGCGCGTTTTCAAGTGCTTGTGGATCTTCTCAAAATGATTCAGTTCTCTACCTTGGCATCCTCTGTCTTTGTGTTTTGTTTACTGTTCTTATTTTCTTTTCATTGCTTCATAAATTTGTTCATATGTATGCACAAATTTAGGGGGAGAAATCATAAAAAACAGTTTTTGCAGGGATAGGGAAATGAAATACTTTTTCGTGATAAAATGTTTGACTAACACATGTAAGGTGTCGAAGCGGGAAAAGATTTGGATCGAAAGTGATGTGTCGGTAGGTCTAAAACTCAACCGGATGGAGAAAGTCAAATGATATAAACATAACGAACTATGTACTCAGTGGGTCACTTAATATAGGCGTATGATTTCATGGTCTTAAATCTTGCGTTTATAGATAGCCAACATCTGAGGTTTCGGGTCTTTATGCTGTTGAGTCATCCAGGGATATCTTGACTGCCCTTCTGTTGCATCCAGATTATATGCAAACCTAGGCACAGTCAGGATATCTTTGTAAAAGAGCCAAAATGGAAAGGCCAAAACCTAAGAGAACAGAAGTTTCTTCAAAAGTTCTTAAGTACCACATAAGGTATTTGCCTAACCCTCGTCAGTCACTATTGGTCTCTCTGCTGTACGGAAGTACTGACCTGTTCACCAATAGCCTGATGTTGTAAAATATAAAGTATGACTACAGTATACTCACCTGCTATGACGAATTGTTGTGCTTACCTTGATCACGGGGGTATGTCATGGTACGGGACACACGAGTGTCATAGTATAATACTACCTTAAGCGTATCATAATGCCTGAACTACAAGGGTTGAGTTTTAGATTTAAATGGATAAGTATATTGACAATCGCTTAGACCAATTGACTCTGCTCATACTGAAAAATGTTCCTTAGTTAACCTTTGAAACGATTTGATCCCTTAGCAAGGCTTTGTTAACATTTGTGTGTGTGTTGAATAGTTTTTCTTTGTAAAATGTTAAAAGGTGGTTGGATGCTATGTTAGTTTACTTGATGAATTTTGGTGAGATGATTTCTGTCAAGAGATATTGGACTAGCCTAGTGTGCTTCGGGATTTGGGCCAGTATAATAAAATTGGTTAAAAGTCTTAAAATTGGAAACCTAGTTTACTATTCCGAATTGGGTTTCTCTAGGCTCAAAAGTTACTGTTCCGAATTGGGCTTTTTCCGGAAAGGCCCATTTGGACTTTTCCAGATAGGCCCACTGTGTTACTGTTCCAGATTGGGCCTGTCACTAGCCCAATCCGGATTCAAAATCTTAGGCCCAAGCCCATTTCGGAAGTATATATGTATCTCTGATTTCTCATTTCGGATTATCCACATATTCCGAAATCACATTTCTTCTCTGATTCTCTCTATTTCGAACTATGCATCTCGGACATTCATCCAGATTAGGTATTACTCGCTTAAATATATGAGTTCCGGATGAAAATATTAATACTTAAAGCATTCCGGATTATGTCTCGGATTGATCTTCAAAGTTCAAGGCATTTCGGATTTCATTCCGGATGGGTATTCATCCGGGTTGATGAACCGGATTTCATCTCGGATTGGATCTTCATCCAGAATGATAATTCATCCGAGATACTATGGGTAATCCGGATTTCACTTTTGTCCGAACGGAGTTTGACCTCCTTCTAATCCGGATTAACATTGAACTGTCAGTAATCCGGATTTGCGGTTTTGAACCTTTCATCCGGTTTTAACCTTTTCAACTGTTGAACCATATAATCAACTTGAACTCTTGTTAATTTGAACCTTGACATCTGATTGACCTATCCAGTTAGTTTTAACTGCCATACTGAAAACCCCGTTAACTTCTGTTAGTTGGGATTTATTTGGTTGATGTTTTTGAGAGATATGGTTGAAGAAGCATTTGATGCCGTGATGTTGGTTGAGGAGCAATTCCACAACCAAGCGGGGTATCTTTCAGACCCGCCAGCAGAGTTCTTTCAGGAATTCCAATCTATGATTGTGGGGCTAAACGCGTGTAAGATTGTATATGCCCTCCGAGCTAACCCGGTTATCTACAGAGATCTAGTACATTCGTTCTGGAAAAGAGCACGATTTCAGCCAAGAGGTGAAGATGGAAGACCGTTTATCCGTTCACAGATACAGGGCAAAAAGATAGTGGTAAACGAAGCATGTGTGTGAGAGGTGTTGCAGATTACCGATACGTTTAGCGATCCAACCATTTATGCCAAAGAGAAGGTGCTTCCTGTGCTGATGGAAATGGGCTATGAGGGATCGTATCCACCACTACTGAAGAAGATATTTCCAGCTTATTGGTGGTTGCTTGTTCACATGTTTATACAGTGTGTATCGGAGAACAAAGGTGGTCTGGATCAGCCGAATCAAGCCCAGACATCTGCTTTAGTTTTGTTGGTTATGGACTGGAAGTATAACTATTCTGGTTATATCTTCGACAACATGAAGAAAATTCTAGAGCAGTCCAAGAAGCAGATGTTTCTTTTGTACCCGCGTTTCGTCCAGCTAATTCTAGATGCCCGCTACCCTGATTTGGCAAAGGATGCGACATATGCCAACTTGCTTAATACGAAGCCGATGGGGCCTACTATTTTTGGTACAATGAAAAAGAACCGCTCTACGTCTAAGACAGTGTTTGTGGGTAGATTTGCTTTGAGAAGTTCGGGGAGTTCGCTGAAGTTGTTGGTTTGGATATTCCACCGCCTCCTCCTCCTCCTACAGTCAATGCTATAGTGGCCGAAGAACACGACATACCTGCCATAGAGAAAGAGATAGAGATAGAGGACTTAGTTACTGATGATGAAACTGATGTTGGCCAAGCGTTTCTAGACGATCTCGCAGAATTCAACGCCACTTTGACTCCCGTTTTACAAGAGTTATCATTAGAGAATTTAGAAGCTTTGATTGTTCACTTGAAAGATATTCAGGAGAAACAAGGTGATCCTCCACTCGATATTCTATCTATTGCTGCACCGATTGCTCAGGTTGAAGAAGATGAAGAAGATGAGGTGCCTTTGATCAAAAGGAGAAGAAACGAGCCGAGCATTCCATCCAGTGAACCTGATGCTCCTTTTGTTGTCACTGCTGCTGAATCTGAGTTGATCACTTCTACCACTGCTAAGTCTACAGTTGCTGAATCTATTGTTGATACTTTGATGCTTGACACACCTGTTTTATCTGCACAGCCAACCATTCCTATTATTACACAGTCTACTGTTGTGTCTATTCCAGCTGACACGGTTCTTCAAATGATGGAGTTTGGGGGAATCTCATCAGGTGCTGGCGGTTCTGAAGCTGGTGATAGTGGAGTGGGTCGTACTGATGATGTTGAAGATTATATGCGCCGATCAGAAAAACGGGCATTTGAATTCGGGTGAATGGATAGTGACGATGATGATGCGGAAGTTGATGTGGTGGATTTAAAGAAAAGGATGGTCGTATTCGAACAAGAGGTCATTCTAAAGGATGCTCAAATTGCCTCTCTGGAGACTCGTTTAGACGTCAGAGATCAGACCATTGATCAGCTGTAGGGAGATGTCACAATGCTTATGACTCTGGTTTTTTATTTGAAGGGCAAGCTGGAAAACAAATTCGGAAGGGAGTTCAGTGATCCTACATACGACTCGATGAACATTGAGGTAAGGCTCGTGCAGTGTAATAGCGAATGGCTGAGGAAACCGAAGAACAAAGATTGGCAGTTGAGCAGTTGGCAGCTGGACGCCAAGCTTGTCTGGATGATTATATGAGCAATCCACGCAAGAAGTTTACTGCTAGTCAGAAATGTGCCACTGGTCAGAAGAAGAAGCAAATGGTTTTAATGAAGAATGTCAATGTGAATCCACTTGATGAGAACTTTCAGCTTAAGGATCCAACGAATCAGTTGGAGAGATATGTGATGGAGTTAGGGTCAAGCTACTACAGTAAAGTGGGAAATAAGTCCAGGGTGCTCAGTTAGATGTACGACCACGTAAAAAATATGTGGATTATTGTGCGTCAAGATGGAACACGTGAATATTATTCCAAGGAATCGCAATTCGATACGTGGACTAAGGTTGCTTTGATTGATCTATTGAGAGCTCTGTACACTGATGATGACAATACCGAACGTGGACCCGGATGGAGATTCTTCAAAAAGCTTAAACGTGAGGTCAAGAGTGGATTCAAGACTATGAAGACTGCTAAACCATATTTGAGAGTGGAAAGGAGTTCGTGATGCACACACTGGCAAGAGATTCAAATCAGTGATGTGGCCGCCGACCGACAAAGAATTAGTTATTCCAGTTGCTCCTACTTTTCCTTGGGGGATTCTCAAGAACTTCTATTTTGGCTATACAACCCTAAGGTTGGAAGCGTGGCGATAGTGACAAAGGAGAAAGCGTTCAGAGTTAACGATGTGGTACATTTAGTGAGCTTTCATGACGAAGACTTGCAGGTTCTGGCGTCACATCAGAGTCGAACTGCTGAGCTGTATGAGGTTTGTGCAAAGGATTGGACTGCTGCTGTCGCTAGGATTATAGCTGGAAGACTCGGTGTGGATGCTCAACCGAAAGACTAATGTATTAAACCTAGGGGAGATTGTTGGGCTTAGATTGCTAAAGGTTTACTCATTAGGGGTTATTTTGGGTTTTGGTGTACATTGTGGGCTTCCTAGTGCCTAATGGGCCTAGGGTTGTAATAGTGGGCTTAATAGTGCTTATAAATAGAGATGCTAGGTCATTGAGAAGGGGTTAGAGAGTTGTAATCAAAGAACTTGTATCAAACATCTTTTGGTGTATGCAAGTTGAAGTTATTCAAAGTTGTTCTTCTTCCTAATCATTATTTCCGCTTTTGATTTGGTTAGTGATACATGTTTGATCCGTTTACAAGACTTACAATCAATCTATTACAAGGTTTTTACCAAAGAAATGTTTTTGTCAAGATTCATGGTTACAAGGTTTTCACAACTCTAACCAACTTGTTTTAGTCGGTTAATTGTATTGCAATATCAAACGCTTTTGATACGAGGTTTTCACTTAATGACTCTTGTAGTCGAGCGAGGTGTTGCAATATGTATACAAGGCCACGAATTTGACACACTCACAAGACCTATGTACTCGCCGACATTTTTACGCTGACTCTCTTTTTACATATGTTTAAGGAATCAATACTTGATAATATGATGCATGCTTCACGTAGGAATGGAGGCGGGCCTTAGTGTTAAAACATGAAAGACAATTTATTTATGTATTGTTTCTGTTTATCCCAAGGACAATGTAAACATTTAATTTAATCAAACATAATTATAAATTCCATGAGTTGTGAAACAATTATCGATGCACATGTGCGTATGTATAATTTCTTGGACAAATTTCGTAATACATTACCAGTAGTAGACAATTGCACGTTCATTTACACCACCCTACGTAATACACTAGTTTTTACATTATCAATATTAAAAATACACATATGCATCATTATGTATAACCATGATATAACGTATTGTGGTACAAAAGATTTGTGATTTTCATTGATGAAGTAGGCCCGCCCATATACAAGTTTTTTGGTTAGTTATATTTAGTGGTTGACGGTTTGGTTATATTTTTCACTTTATAATGTAATATGTTGTTTTGGATGGTATAAAGAGTGTTGATATACGTGTAATAGGGTATGTAATAAAGTGAAATATTGGTAATAGTATTGTATTATGGATGGTAGGAGGTAATGATAGTGTATTATGGATGGTATGATAGACGAAAGGGAAAGTGTATTCAAAGTAGTGTACAAAAAACCATATATCATGTTCATACATATAGATACACATGTGTATTTATAACATTGTTAATGTAAAAAGTAGTGTATTATGGATGGTAGTGTAAATGAAAGTGCAATTGTCTAATATTGGTAATGTATTACGGAATTTGTCAAAGAAATGATACATATGCACATGTGTATGGATAATTGTTACTTGGATTTTTTTTTTCTTTTAGTGATGAAATATAGCAATTTTTTAAAAAAATATTAAAAAAATTGTGTTTTTATATGGATTATTTGTTGTGTTCACGTTGGTTCTCGCAATTAAGGGTGGTTTCTAACGGATCCTTCTTCTATATATATATATATATGTATATATATATATATATGTATATATATATATATATATATATAGGGATGGATCCTGAAAAAACTAGTTTAAATGAAAAAACTAAAAAACTAACTAAAATAACCTAAAAATCATACCATTTTTTTAATTTTATTTATTAAAAATCAGTACAATTAATATATACAATTTTTTTCTCAAAAATAAAGGTTGTACTCCACATATGCAATAATATGAAAAAGCCTAAACCACCTAACCCATCCCACCGACACCCCAAAATCCTAAATCCCCCACCCCCACACCCAAAAAACCTAAATCCACACCACCACCAAAAGCCTAAACCTCCACCACCCCCAAATAACCTAACCCCCACCCCTTAAAAAAAACCTTAAACTAAAACCTAAACTTAAACCCAAAAAAAACTTAAACCCCCACCCGCACCCCTAAAAAACCTAAACCCCCCTCCCACCCACCCCCCCCCCCCCCCAAAACCTAAACCCCCTAGCCCGCACACCCAAAAACCTTATTCTAATTCTAAATCTTCAAATAACCTAACCCTAAATGTTAAACTAAACTTAAAAGCTAATTATAAGAATATTAATACAAATGTGTAGTACAAGTTTTTTTTTGAAAAAATTTTTTGTACATAAAAAATAACGAATTTTTATAAAAAAAATTGGAAAAACATTTAGCATGATATTTAGGCTTTTTTATTTAGCTTTTTAGTTTTCTCATTTATATGTAATTTTCTAATGATCGTAGTTTGCTCATGATCCTAATCATTAGAAAATTACATATAAATGAGAAAACTTAAAAACTATATATATATGGAGAGAATCATGAGAAAAGTACATATAAATGAGAAAACTAAAAAACTAACTAAAAAAGCCTAAAAAGTATAAAAAACTTTGCTACATTTTAGTTTAGATTTTTTTATAAAATTTCGCTACATTTTATGTATAGAAAACTTTTTTTCCAAAAGAAAACTTGTAATGCACATGTGCATTATATGTATATGTTGTACATGTGCATTATACGCTTAAAGTTGGCTTTTGAGTTTAGTTTAGACTTTAGGGTTAGGTTTTTTGGAGGTTTAGCATTAGGATTAGGTTTTTTGGTGTGGGGGAGGAGGTGCGGTGGGCGGGGGTTTAGGTTTTTTGAGGGATGCGGGTGGGGGGTTTAAGTTTTTTGGGGTTTATGTTTAGGGTTTAGTTTTAGGTTTTTTTTTTGGAATGGGGTGGGGTTTAGGTTTTTTGGGGGTGGAGGGTTTAGGCTTTTAGTGGGACGGTGGATTTAGGTTTTTAGAGGGTGTAGGTGGGAGGGTTTAGGTCTTTGGGGGTGTCGGTAGGGGGTGGGTTAGCTGGTTTAGGCGGTTTAGGTTTTTCTGTATTGTTGCACATGTGCAGTAATTATTTTTTTCAAAAAAAAAGATTTATTATGTATATATGAAATGTAACGATTTTTAATAAAAAAAAGTCAAAAAAAAATTTCGTACGTGTTTTTATGATCCATCCCATATATAAATATATATATATATATAGGTTTCGGTTCAATTAAGAACCAACACGAGTTGTGAGAACCATGATAACTCTTACTTTCCACGCGAGTTGGGCCACAATTTTTTTGCATAAACGTAGATGAAAATATTATAAACACATCTGGAAAAAAACGGCGGTGAATTTTTTTGATGTCAATTTTCTTACGGCGGTGAATTTTTTTTACTTCATGTAAATTTGTGCATGCGGCCATTTTTTTTCTGAAACAAGTAATTTCTTAAGATTTTTGAGATATTTTTTTTGGAAAAACCTTTTAGAAAGCCTAGTTCTCATGGTTCTCACAAGTTATGGTGATTCTCATTTTACGCTTTCCCTAAATATACTGCATATTTTTTAGTTTAATGCGTAAATTAAAAGATGAGGGTTAATTACACTTTCAAACACAAATTGCGTTTAAATTATCCATCTTTATTACATATTAATTTCTCATCTTTAATAAAATTCTGATTAATTTATTATAAGTTACACTTTACCCATTATGCAAAACTAATTACCCTGACGACTTTTTAAACGACCATAACTTTTTCATATATTAATATTTAAAAAACATTACACCATAAGTATTTATTTTCTTTAATTTGAGTATAGTATTGATATGCTCTAAAATATACATATTTTTATATAATATTTGCTACACTTCTAAACAAGTTACGGGTTGTTTTCTCATGTCAATTGTATAGATAATTAGTTTATTATATATTATGAATTGATATGATTAACTTTCAGGGGCCGATTTACGTTGAGACCTACGGATTCACACGAACCCACTCGGTTTTAAATTATTAGTAGAAATGTTAATAAAAAATTCGGTATGAACCCATAAAATAAATTTGGGATGAACCCATTAATGAAACTGATAGATGGCAGAGTGGTTAAATTATTTACTTCCGTGTTTGAGGTCATGGGTTCGACTCATCTTGTGGCTATTTTTTCCTTTTAGTAAAATATATTTGGAATGATTCTAATAGAAGAAATTTGAAGCCAGAAGTTTGATATGAAAATTCTATTAGAATCAGTTGAGACCATCAGAAAGCAAACAGTAAGGTATACTGAAGTTCTGAAGAATTTACAACAATCACAGAAGACATCAGACAACAACAAGTTACAGCAGACTTTGAGAAAATATTTAAAAAGATAGAGGACATCAAGACAAAAGTGACCGAAGGCGTGGAAACAAGGGACACCACAAGCTATGGTAAGGTTCTCGAAGAAATTCATAGCTTGAGAGCGAGTAACAATAGCATAACTGATGCTCTTGACAATTTGGTGAAAGAATAAGCTACACACCGGAATCAAAATATGGAGGAGTTCAAGAGGGTACATGATGAAGAAAGAAGAAATGGCCAACTACTAGGTGAAGTGAAATCACTTGTGAAGAGGCTACAACTAAATGTTGCCAAACTAGCAAACATTGATGTTCATTAACTCAGAACTCCCATTTCTAAGGAGAGATCACACCAAAAGGAACCAGAATCCACTCAGTACACACAAACGAAGAAAGCTACATCTCTTAGTCAATCTAGACCTACACCAATGAGGCCTCCACTTGATGTGCCAAGGTCAGAAATAATAAAAAGACTCGAAGCTACTCCTGGGATAATCTCAAATCTAAGCAGTTCTTCTTCAAGATGCCAACAAAAAATAACCACTCCTAGAGAAACCATCTTTAGTGAGAAACTGAACCAGTGAGAGAAGAGAAAGTGGGAAGATTCTGTTACTTTTTCAAAGAAACCAAGAGTTGAAATTAGAAAGGATCCACAAGGAAAGGAAAAGGAATTTCTGGTGCAACAAATTGATCAAGACAGTATGATGTTCCCTGAATATCATCTGAGAAATTACTATTGGAATGACGTAGAAGAGAAGCTTGACAGGCCTTTAAGCCCAATGAGCATAAGGATAAGGAAAGAAAAACTGAAAAGAGGAAAGGCCAGTCTTCATCTACCTCTTACAAATCCAGTGGTTATAGTACACAAGGTGGACACTCAATCCATTGTAAGCGAGGTAATAGGAACTTACGAGCAAAACAAATATGCCTTGATCAGATTATATGGTAGTGTGAAAACAGTTGTGGACGATGATCTTGGAGAAGAACTTCATCCCTTGTACTTAATAAAGCTGAAGTAGATCTTTGAAAAAGAAAAGGGAGATACAAAGGTTAACAAAAGGGCTATCCACAGTCTTACAGAAGCCGGACAGAAACTATACTCAAGCGTAGCTCTAGCAAACTTTGATCTTTGAATAAGAAATAAGAAAGTGAAGCTAGAACTTCAATATGTTCCAACTGAACTTGAAAGTTGCAAACACCACCTCCTAACACATCTGTTCCAACTGAACTTGAATCTGAAGCTAGAACAGGAATCATCTTTGAGACACCTGAATTGTCTGTTGTTTTCAGGGAACTTGAAATATAAAAAGGCTCTGTTAAGAGTAAATGAAATATGCAGGTACTCTAATCAAGCACTCATCTATATCAAAGATTGCATGAATAAGAAACAAGAACAACTCAAGCCTAACGGAAGAAACAAGGAAAGGCTGAGGAAAGAAGTTGAAGACATCATAAATAAATGGATCACTGCTAGAGGATGGTACAAAGACTTGTACAAAGTCAGTCATAAGATGATTGAATACAATAAGCAGCTGAAGAAAGGAGATCTCTACAAAAGTGGACTGAAGATTGTCTAAGAACACCTATTTTGCTTTGCTTTATTTTTGAACAATCTTTATATTTGTTATTTGGATCTTGATGTCTTTGAAGTCTCTATGAAGTATGTTCTTTTGTTATAAGTTGTTATTTTTCTTACAATACTTAGGGGGAAACTGTTAGGAAACTTTTATGTAAGTATTGAAGAAAAATGTGATCTATCTAATCAACTGTTGAAGATAAAGTCATGAAGGCCAAACAGAAAGAAAAATGAAACTGGACAAAAGAAAAAGACAACATATATCTAATGGATCAGATACAAGTAAAGACAATCAGAAAAGACCATTCTGATGGATCTGTTGATAATTCTGATGAATGTCATCTGGTAAAATTTGGTTATCAGAAATTCTGATGATCATTTCTAATGATCATTTCTGATGATCTGTTCATCAGATTTCTAGTAAGATGGCTCTTAAAGATTCTGATTGGCCAACTTGTCTGCAACTTTGAGCTATGCCACAATTGAAGGGTGGTAAGTTGATCATGGTGGATTCAATGAATATGCCAAGAAATTACTTTATGCAGAGCAAGTGCACGAATAAACTAATCTTTATTCATGCTAAGGACTCTCTATAAATAGAGAATCAAACCATTGAAGGTTAATGAGTTAAGCGAGGCATTAAATACACACTACTACAATAACTCCATTATCCTTTCACCACAAAATTATACAAGTATTAGTTTATACTAGTCAATAAGCTTACAATCACATTGTAAAGCATTTTGTTTCAAAGTGATATAAGAAACTTCGATTGCTATTTTCGCACACTATTTTCATATCTGTTGAAATCACTTGCCATATTAAGCTAAAAGAGCATTTTCCATCTAGGACCAACAAGTTCCTAGACCATTTGGTGATTTCAGAACCTCAAGACGGCACAAATGCATCTGAAGCAGGTCCGAGCAATCCTCAACCAGAACCCGTCGTCGAATCAGTAATAAACAACGCAACACCTTCTCTCGATCAGTCAGATTCTTCGGATTCTGATAAAGAGCCTGCTTATGATAATGATGAAGGATCCAGCTCCGATGAAGCTTCTGAGCAGATCACAAGTCTTCTAAATCAATCTGCAGGTCCTAGCAATCAGAATGAAGTTTCAACAAGTGATCAGGTTGCTAAACAGAATTTTACAAAGGAAAATGAAGTGAATGTCTCTAATGAAGTGATGCCAAGAACTTATTCATATCATCCGTCAAAAAATATCATCGGAGATTTGCATACTAGAGTAAAAACGTGAAATTGGATCAATAATGTGACAATTCGTAATTTCGAGGTTAGAACCTTCGTTTTCATATTTATAAATCGAGTCTTATACTTATTTATTCGACGAGTTAATTGTACTTAACTAAATTATATTATAAGTCCATATTATTCAATTGATTAACTAGAAACTGAATCCCTATCCCTTTTGAACCGATTCGAACCATTTTAACCATGGCTTAACTTGCGTAGATCTATATTTATGAGGCCCGAACCGTATCACGAACTATATACATTTATATTAATAGGTTAGTATTAGTTACACTATATATTAATGAGTTGATTAATTATAATTTTATAATTATAATTAAGTGGTTATATGTTAAAAAAAAAACAAAGAAAGAAAGTATACATGACCAGCATATCGCTGCCAAACAACTTCCACTCCTCTATGTTTTGTGAACATGATTAGCCCAAACCCCACTAATAACATTAATCCTAGCCCAAGAAGATTTGGTTGTTTCGGCCCTTGTGCACTTCCAAACCAAATCACTCCAATAAACCACGTTATATTGTGATACGTAACATGTAGGAGATATTGCTATAATATTTCAAAAACCTCACAACCCCAAATACTCTAAACCTACGATCCTATAATCTCTCTCCACCTTCATCATGCTACTGTAGATGAACGAACGAAGCACCAATGTTTCAAGATTTCCAACTCAAGGCCCCTTTGCACTCTCGTTATTATGTATCGTACCTTGCGTTTTGTTGTTAGTTATATCTTTCGTGCATGATTTCGGTTGCTATGTTTCTTGCATCCAGCTGCGTTTCTGGGTTTCTTTGCATAATTCTTAATGTTCTTATTGATCGCTTGTAGTGCTAATTATTCATAGTCACGCGTATATGATGCGTAAGTCGTTGCGGGTTCGGTAAAGTCTATAGGGTTTTGTTGATAGGTTAAATCTAGTGGTTAATGATAAATCAGTTGTTATATGATCTATGGTGTGATGATAACCTGCTATGATCAATGATTATAGGTCGTTTGAGGTATTAAGCAACCGTTTTGGGGATCGGGTAACTAACCAAAATCTGCCCAAAGGATTACAGCCAACTTTCGTGACTGAAACCGGGTCAAAGTTTAATGAAATCTGGATTTCTTTTTGAGTCTATAACGTGCTATTTCGAAAGACCCTTCTAGTGGTGCTTGAATCATGATTTTTGGACGTCGTTTGCTATTTTAAATAAATTATTTTGTTTCAGCAATCAAAGCTAGGTTTTTCTACAGATTTTTCATGTTATGTTTTGAGTCATAACTGTGTAAAAATATTTATAGATAGACCATGAAATTTATACGGTAGTAGCCCTAGATGTCAGTCTGAACCTCAAACTAGAATTATGTCGATCGGTAACCGAGGAGTTTTAAATGATTTTTTTCGTGAGCTGCAGTCAGAAAGTGACGAATCTGATCACTGTTTGGAGTAAGATTTTTCACGGAAAATCCGTAAGGAGTTTAGTCATCAACTTTTTACACAATAGTCGATGCTCCGATTTACACGTCCAGTAATGCTTTTTGGGAATTATCTTGTACACGAACTATTCCGGATAACACCCCGAAAACTGTCCGCAAATGCACTATATTGCTGCATTTTTATCGAAGAGTATTTTAAATCTTTCGTGACACTTGTGTTGTCGCTAACTGATGTCGTGATAGGTGCATGCATGATAATTAGTATTGTATGATAAAATGTGCTACGTGCTAGATATGGGTAGGTTTCGTGTTTCCATGTGAGCGCACACACAAACTCTTAAACGGTAATCATGTTAAGACGTGATTGATCGGTTCCACCTCATGTATTTCTTTCCATTCCTTAATCCGAGCATTCAAAGGTGAGTTCACTACTCTTTTACAAGCATGCGTCCCGAGGGGACAAACTACTATTCCTTGGAGAAATATATTTATCAAATGTTGTAGTCTAAATTTGATGTTAGTTAATAAATTTCAACTCTATCATGAAAGTCCCTGAGGGACTTGCTACCGAGCTAGTTGCCTGGGAGGCAACGGGGTATTAGTTGATAGCGCTATTAGGCTTGACAACCTCACACCGTATCTGGGAGGACGTGCATGAACTAAGGACCTTAAACACATGGCCAATGTTGATAGGCATTGATGAGGGCAAACAAACATACGTCACCCGGTATCGAGTTATTAATGACATGTCTTTAAACTAAACACCAACCAATTTTTGTAAAATAATTGTGAACTCGTCAGCTTAATCGCTGATACACTTTTCTGCATGCTTGCAGGTCATTAGATAATTACTACATGGGAACTTGCAATCTGGGGAGCTTGAAGTGTCATGGGGCGTGTTACTTGATTGCAAACAATAAAACTTTACGCTTTAAAACATTTTGTTTTCGATTGTTTGAGATATTTACATTTGCTTTTGCTGAATACATACTATGTTTGAAATGATTTAATTGGAATTCACTATTCATGTTGGACATGATGACTTTATCTTTGAATATTTACTATTAGTTCGACATGATTAGTGGCTAGATCCTGATACGTCACACGCCTCGCGGTAAAACTCTGCAAGTGGTAATTTGGGGGTGTGACAAATAAGGATCTAAGTTGCTTTTACACTAAAATTGCACCACTTTAAGATACTATTTCATATAGTTGTTTTATTTCACAAGTTGAACTGAAGACATATAAGGAAACTCTTCAGGAGGAAAGTTGGGTTGAAGCAATGCAGGAAGAGTTGTTTCAATTTGAAAAGCTTGGAGTCTAGAAGCTTGTTGATCTACCCGATGACCATAAGAAAATCAGTACTCGGTGGGTTTTCAAGTGTAAACGAGATGATAGAGGGATTGTAGTCGGAAACAAAGCTTGACTCATAGTCCACGGTTTTCATCAGCAAGAGGGGATCGACTACACTGAGGTCTATGCTCCTGTTGCTCGTCTAGAAGCTATCCGCATATTCCTTGCCTTTGCATCATGGAAAGGGTTTAAGGTGTACTAGTTGGATGTGAAATCTGCCTTTTTGTATGGAAAAGTTAAAGAGGAAGTGTATGTCGGCCAACCACCAGGGTTTGTCGATCCGATACACAAAGATAAGGTTTACCTACTAGATAAGGCACTCTACGGTTTACACCAAGCCCTGAGAGCCCGGTACGAGACGCTTTCTCAACACCTTCTGGAAATGGTTTTACCAGAGGAACAGTAGACAATACTCTCTTTACCAGAGAAATGGATGGGCATCTGATTATGATACAAATCTATGTGGATGATATCATCTTTGGTTCGACAAATGAATCGTTGTGTAAAGACTTTGAAGAAGTCATGAAAAAGAAATTTGAGATGAGTGCAATGGGGAGATGAAGTCCTTCTTGGGACTTCAAGTCGATCAGTTGCCTGACGGTCTCTTTATCCATCAGACAAAGTATATTCAGGAAGTATTGGAGAAATTTGACATAACCAGCATCAACTCCATTGGCCATAAATCACGGCATTTGTCCCAATACTAATGGAGTGAAAGTCGACGAAACATTATATTGCTCTATGATCGGATCATTGATGTATCTTACAGCTTCGAGGCCGGATATCATGTATCCGACATGCCTTTGCGCCCAATATCAGTCAAATCCCCGGGATTCACATTTGCTAATTGTCAAAAGGATAATGTGCTATCTAAAGGGCTGTCCAAGCACCGACTTGTGGTATCCACGTGATGACAAC
This sequence comes from Scalesia atractyloides, assembly GCA_947069175.1. NCBI lineage: Eukaryota > Viridiplantae > Streptophyta > Magnoliopsida > Asterales > Asteraceae > Scalesia > Scalesia atractyloides. The sequence goes on from CAMTDV010000001.1 coordinate 39,329,066, forward strand.
TTCAATCTTGCAGGATATTCTGATTCTGATTTCGGTTGCTGCAAACTTAACGCCAAATCTACAACGATTGGTTGCCAGTTATTCAGAACACGATTAGTAACATTGCAATGCAAGAAACAGACCGCGGTCACTCTCTCTACTTCTGAAGCTGAATACGTTTCAGCATCCAGTTGTTGTTCCTAAATATTGTCGATACAACAACAGATGAGAGATTTTGGACTGCAATTTCTTAATACGCCTATATACGTAGATAGCAAGGCAGCCATTGATATAACAAAGAATCCGGTTCAACATTCAAAAACTAAACATATAGAAATTCAACACAACTTTATCCGTGATTGCTACGAGAAAAAGTTAGTTCAAATTGAAAAGATCCACACTGATGACCAAAAGACAGATTTTACACTAAAGCTTATGATAGAGCAAAATTCAAACGGCTTTTGAAACTAAACAGTTTAAAAAATCTGACATTAGGGGATGAAAATGAGGTTGAATTCGAGATGGACGATGACTTGATGTGATCCTCATCGGTGTGTCTTTATTAGTTTTAAAAGTTTCTTTGTTTAAAAACAAAAATAGAAAAAATAATATTAAAAAAATTATATATAATATTTTCTTTGATTTTAGGGGGAGAAATAGTTGTGGAAAATAAAAAAACTTTTAAAAATTCAAAAAGTACAAAAAAATGAAAAAAAAGACAAAAAGAGTTTTCTTGTAAACATAGGAAACGATAGTACATCAGTAGACTATCATAGTATGCTAAAGAAATGTAATGTTAAAAAGTGGTTAAACATGTCTTACTAACGATGTGTCAGTAGGCTTCACACATTCAATAAATTGTTTTTGAGATATAAACTTAAAGTGAATAACTGATTAATCTGTGGCTTAATATCTCTTGGATATATGGACTTAGTGCTCCGAAGTTTTGTTTGATAGAATGCTAGATTCTAAGATACTAGGTCTTTATATTAAATTGATATTTGGGGTATTATATAAGTTCTTCTGATTTTTGCGTCAGCATTGGCCTAGAACTTGTATAATTCTTTTGCATTAAAAGCCCTAAAGCTGCATCAAAATTGAAAATATCGAAAGGTACAACAAATGCCGTACAAAAGATTCCAAATTTAGAACACCACCTATAAGTCAAGCCTTCAACTCTTTGTCTGTACGATAGTACTAATCTAAGCTCTCAAGGTCTCGCATTACCCAGATACAGATATTAGTTAGATATATTCACCTATGAGATGAAATCTATGGAATCTCGATACGTGAGTATATTTTGAGGTGGGAAACACAGTTAAGTCATGTTCATAAAAATACCTAACGTATTTTTAAGTGGATCAGTACATTGATAATCTAAGTAAATCTGTTTAGAACTTAAATTTTTATAAAGATCATGGTACTTGTGATAGGTCTCAAAACTGATATGATCCTCTAACACAAACTCACAAAAATATATCGGTAAATATGTTTGTACAGAGTTTACATTTCATTTAGTTAAACCCAAAAAGTTTTGTTAGTGTGTTTTAGCATAAACTTTGGAAAATACAAAAAGATTTTATTTCTATCTTAGTTTCGACTACTGATGATGGAAAACTGATCTTCAAAGTCCGAAGCGACAGTTGCTGAATTAAAGTTGAAGGATCTACGGGTTAGGAGCTAATCTGGAATGAGAAAATGTTCTAAAATGATAAAAAGTTCATTAATTTGAAACTTAAAACTGACAAAAAATATTAGTTTGGTCATAAAGTGTTTAACCAAGGTTATTAACTTGTACTTGGTAATCAAATCAGTTACCCGGGGTCATCAACTTGGACTTGGTCAACTGAGTGGGTCATTAAAAAGGATAAAATGCTCGTAAAATTGAAAATTTGAAAAAATTTGAAGTGTTTAGGGCCACTTCATATGAGTTGGAGTCCACTTCATACGAGTTGGCCACATCGCACAAATCAGAAGGCACTTCGTACGAAGTGGACCTGGCCCTATATAAAGAAGCCAAGTCGTACGAATCGGGCATTGCTGCTTGTACGATCTGGAGAGAACCCTTTGTGCGATCTGACTATTTTGAGCGATTAACAACAAAGTGCTGCCTAAATACACCTTGGGGAGGTTGATCTACACACCTCTTACAATGGTTAAGGTAGTCGACCGTGATTTAACCGTTAAAAACATGTTTTGGCATTCTAGACATAGAAACTCAGATCTGGGAAAAACGAACCTGCCAAAATTAAAATTGAACAATATTTGTGTTAATCGGTGCAAGTACTATCATATTAAGCCATAGGTACCTTTTTAGCAATTCTTCATTTTTCGATTCCCGTTCAGTTGCGTCATGTTCGATTCACGTTGCTTATTCCTTTTCAGCATATTTCAAGTGTTTATCCATGTTTTCAGCAACCGAGACCTGCATTTAACGAAACTATCAAAAGAAACTAATTCTACCTAAAAACCAAACAAACGAAAGGAAAAGTATAAAAACTTTACACGATAAATGTATGTATTTTGTAATACATCATATATCCCCACACTTACTCTTTTTTCGTCCCCGAAAAGATATATGCTAAGGAATCGTAGTCAAAGTGATATTGGATCTCAAAATTCATATTATATTATTAAAATCAAACATATGTTAACTCACAGTTGCGGGTATGTGATCCTCTTAAACTCAACACCGGTTCCTAGGTCCTTATCATGTTTACTTACGTTTAAGTGCGGTTAATCAACCTAGGGTCTCACACTATAGACTCATGGTTCCACCTAATTCTGCCTCAAGCTTATGAAACAAAAGGAACAACCAATTGGCTATTTCTCTTTTTATACCAAAACCCAAAGAATTTAGAATCAGTTTTTTCTTTCTCTTTTTTCCTTTTTCATGAGCACTAGACTTTTGCATACCTAACCTAGAGGCTATCTCAACCAGAGTCATCATCCCCGAGAGCGACAACGTGAGCTTCGGTAATTTTAGCAATTTTTTCCTTAACTCAACCTAGAGGCAATCTAAATTAGAGTCACCATCCCCAATAAAGATTACATAAGCCTCGTTTTTACTCTGTCTAACTCATTTATTCAAGTATGCACAATTTTTTTTCTTTTAATAAATTTTTTTAAGACATTTAGCTTATAACGGTATTCCTTGTACTCTTATTGGCGGTTTCGGCTTCAATATTTCTCCTAGATGAGTACCCACCGGTATATTAACATATTTAGTATTTAGCTCAAAGGAACCTAAAAACTGGAAAAGCCTACCCACCTATCCCAAATTAGACACATGCTGAACTTTATTATCTCATATTATTATTATTTGAGAACCGAATCTACTTGACTTTTCTATCATTTTCCGTATTTATTTGCAAACTCTAAATGAGGGACGTTACTAATTGTTCAATTTTTTTATTTTTTTGATTTTCTTATTTTTTTGTATTTTTTCACTTTTTTATGAGTCAACTAACACTACAACTCTACATCCCATCCCCACACTTAAAGTTTGCATTGTCCCTAATGCAGGTATAGAACACGACTCAAAACTAACTAAACTAAAACTAAAAACAAATACTAAATAAAATATACAGTGGAAACGACTTAGCTGATATGCGAGACTGTCAATATTCCAGTCAATTCCACATATGCCCTCCAATCCGAACACGCTTAGCAAACAATTCCTAATCTCACACGCGAACGGAAGCGGCAACAACCACACCATACCTATCAAACCAAAAACAAATATATCAACAAACATAATAGATGGATAATAGTGTCTCAAAACATCCAACTATCATAACCAACCAACCCATCCAAACCAACCAGTTTAAGTATTAAAATATAAGTACAAACCATAGAGGATAAAAACAGCATAAAACAAAAATAAACATAAAAGATACTCTATGCTAGCTCCTATTGTGTCCTCTATCCCCACACTAATCTTCATCCTCCTCTCTATCCTCTTCACTCTCATCATAAACACCCTGCTCATACACTAGAAAAAAATCAGGCGTCGGATCCACACACCATACTGACCCGAAACATACCCAAGCCCAACCAGCTAAGTCAAACTACCCTCTCCACTAGAACCACACTGACCCGAGCTACATATGGCTGAAAGAAATTAGGGACACCCATGCTCATGCGACTCATCATGTATCTGAGTGCGTTCTCCTACCTATCCTGCCCAGTCCTGATCATATCATGCATCTCCCCAAATCCCTAGTCCATCCTGTTATACAGTGATTCTAGAGTAAGTGGCTATGGTGGTGGCTGTCGTCTAGGATAATGAGGTACCGGGATCTCGGGCCTCTCACGCGGCCTCTGCCTATGAGTAGGGATAGTGGCCTGCATAACCTCATCTGCTGGATGACCATCCTGTGGTAGAACTTGAGGCCCCTGTCTAACACCTTCCCAGGTGGCCGGCTCAGTTCATATCAGAATACCTGCCAGCTGCAAGTCTCTGATTCCAAAGAAAACCAAAGATGGACCCTTAGTCGGATTCGCTGGATTATATTTTTGAAAAACTTTCAGACTCTCTTCAATCCGGGTAATGTAGGGACCCATATCCAATGCTGCTCTGCGTTCCCTCATCTAGTATGCATAAACGACCAAGCTAGGACACTCGCCAAATTCATACTTCGACCCTCAATCATGCACATCAAAATAAACAAGTCCATCCAGTTGCCCTTGTTCTCACTCGACTTCATACCAACCAGAGTGGTAGAAAATATCTTCAGCAAATACCTATAAACCGGATCCCTGATTGATGTAAACAGATTCGTACCAGCAAACGATGTTCAAATGTAGTAGCCCAAAATCTCAAAAAATCAAAACAGGCCAAACTCATATCCCTAAGGGTCTGATAAACACCCCTCAAACTAGTGAAAAAAACTCGGGTGTAACTACCTCTTCCTTCGTATAAAACCCATTAGCCACTTCAAACTGCGGGATGGTCAACTCATGCACCATCTAACCCAGACTGAACGACACTGCGTCCCTTTCACCAAAAGCGCCTTCCTTGTGTCGGAAGGTGGAATGGAACTCTAATACTAACTCTAAGCCCCCATCATACCCTCTACTTTCTTCCTTGCACCCGTCATACCTAGCCAATCCCAATCTATAGTACGATGCTCCACTACTTCCATACCATTTAATTTGTCAAACTTCTTCCTTTCCTTAGTGAACTGCAGAAGTGGGTGATCTACCATGTTCGTAACCCGACAAAGTGGAATCCTTTCCATCGTATGATATTTAACTCTTCTAAGTTTCGGGTTTGGACGATTGACTTGTTGGGTCGGATCCCCTTGTGGGCGTACAGGTGGCCCTCTTCTTCGCGTTCCTCCAGCTCCGCTAGAACTCCCTGCACCTAACATCTATGCAAAACAATGATAAACAAAGAAAAACAGGCGTATTTAAAGTCCCAACGTATTTAACTTTTGGTAATTGTACCTGACATCCCTGCACCTGACATCTCTGATGTACGAAAGTACTGACCTGATCACCAATTGTCTATCGTTGAAATTTCAAAAACGAATGAAGTCAATATACTCACCCGCTATGAGGAATCTTTGTGCATACCTTAATCGAGGGGTATGTCCTGATGTGGGACTCACGGGCACATAGCTTAGGTGGGGGCCATAAATTTTTGTCAATATTACCACAACATGATAAAAAGCTCATCGAAAGCATGTTGAAAGAAGGATGCATGAATTTAAGAGGACAAACATACTGACAGTTTTTCTTGTTAATTATTCAATTTTTTGTGAAATAGCAAACTGACAAGTGTTGCCAGTATGATCTTTTGCAGGAATGTCATGGGGTTTCAAACACAAGAATGTTGTGAAAAAGGAGGTCCCTCAGTTCGAAAAATGAATATTGGTGTCCAAATTGCAAAATTCTGATTTTCTTAAACATTTTTTTAAATTTTTGCACAAATTTTAGTTCAAAAAACAGGAGTGGCACATTTTTCGAGAAAGTTTAAAATTTTCGGGCGTATTTGGTTTGGATTTATTAGAATTGAATATTACTTCAAGTTTTTGAAAGAGGCGGCGTATTTAATTACGCGATCCATAGTTAGCATAAATAACCCAATATAACCGGCACAGTTGAATAGGATATGTATATGTATCAGCGATCTAAAAGTTGCCGGCGTAATATTTAATGACTTATCTACGCTTTTAACAGTGCAATTTATTTTATTTTAATTTAATTTAATTTTCGATATTTTTGTAAATATAAATCTAACTTAATAGTTACGTTTCGGAACCCAGATCTCACTTTGCTGGTTTCCGTGTTTCAGAAATGGCAAAACAAATAGGATGGGATGGAACAAAGATGCACAATCAACCAAACACACTAGTTTCGCCAGAAGAAGATTTTGAGGACGTGATGGATTGGCTATCAAGAAGCAATTTAAGCAATGTTGTTCAAGCGAATCCGATAATATATCGATACACATAGAAGGGTTCTGGAGAACCGCAAAAGTTAACACGATAAACGGAATGAAAACTGTTACAGCAACGGTTCGGTTCAAAACAAGCAAGTGAATATGACAGAAGAAAGAGTTCGAAAAGTGCTAAGTCTTAGAGATAATTCTAGAGATCCAATGAGGCTGAGTAAGGAAGATATTTTGGATGGCTACAAGGGTATGAAACTTTTGGAAGTGGCTCCTCAACACCCTGAGTGGTTCAAAAAGGAGAAAGAAAAGTTGCCCGACTTCTACCAAGTGGTCACCGGTGAGAAAAATGAAGTTACTAACAAAATCATTGGGTGGAAGTACTATAACCTGAAAGGGATTTTCATAGTAAAGCAAAGGGGCAGTGTAATCCAACACCTCCGAACGGGCCCTGACATGCAAAGTCTACCACCTTTGGACGTTCGTGAATTGGGAAAACTTGAAATGATAAATCCTACGAATAACAGCATTGGAGCAGATTTCGAAAGACACTTCCTACGAGAATGCGTGTGTGGATTCACAGTGTTTAAACCCAAGCGCCCGAGAAGACGAGTATCAAAACCCACCAAAGACCCAATTACAGGAAAAGGCAGAGTGACGTGGGTAATCAATCCAGCAAAAGTGGTGACAAGGGTGAAACCTCCTCCAGAACAACCTGTGACTCTCACCAACTTTAAGAAATGGTTCTATGACGGTAAAACAGGTGAGGATATCCGCATTCTGGATCCGATGGATGTATTCATGTTCTGTCTTTCTTATCTGAACATTCTTTATGGAAACAAGATACATGCTGGCGAAGGAAATGAATACCTGGAGGAAGGGATGCTATTTCAGAGAGCTGTCGAGCGAGCAAGGGCACGAAAGATAGAAATGATGGAGATTATGCTCAGAATCGACACACAAAAAGAAAAAAGATGAATGTACAAAGAAGAAAGCTTCTGAGCCGCAATCATCCTCTCCACAACTCAAAGATCCATCCTCTGATTCAGATGTTCAAGTTATTCCACCACTTCCGACTTCATCCACATATGAAGTCACTATGGAGGTCCAAGCAACAACCAGTGAAGCTACCCTTAACCAATCTGCACCACCAAGAAATTATCAAGATGCTGACGCAAGCCCTGAAGCTCAGAACGAGGAATTCAAGTATGCAACAGTCTAGGGGGATATTGTTAGGATGTTTTGAGACCGTTAATACTTGAGTTTAATAGTTTGTAGCTTGATTGTAATAGTTAGTAAAACTAGAAGGGCTAAAAGTGTAATTTTTGGTAATTGTACCTATAGCGGTGTATTTAAAGTCCCAACGTATTTAATAAATACGCTGGTAATAAATACGCTGGGTAGTCAGGGTGTATATATATGCTGATCAATGAAACCCTAGTCGAAGGTTCTTAGACAAGTTTTGGTGATTTCTCTTGTGTTGTGATTGTTGTTCTTGTGCTAAATCCGAACATCTAGGTGCTTTTAGTGATTATATCTTTTGGGATTCCATATACAACACTTGTTGTTTGATCCATACAAGAATCTTCATCTTCATCTTTTGGTTTTTCTTAACTTTTACACATTCAAGCAACTAATCTTTAGTTGTTTGGGTGATAACAATCAACCACTGTGATTCGAATCTGTTTTGGGACTCACATAATCAATAGAGATGAATTGAAAGTGATTGTTCATGTTCTTGACATTGCTCGTTTTTCTGTGATAATCTGATCTAGAGGATTCCGCACTCTAGATTGGATAGACGATTCTGTGAAGATCCATATGGATTAGGGGACGTACAATGTCCTTAACATCCCAAACCATACCACCCGCAACCATTAACCACTAGACAAATACGTAACTAAGACTCTAACATGACCCGACAAAAACCAATGCCTAACATGCAAAACTTGACTCAAACTAACTAAGAAACGAATAATATACAGAGAATGCACAAGAAAATATACCGGATTCACAACTGAACAAATAAAAATTTTGCAACCTTTGTTAGGATCTGAGTTTGATATTGATGTGATTGTTTATATGAAATCAATGTAAGAAGATATATAACAATAAAACAGTGCAATGGAATTTTGTAAACTTTAAAATCACAACAATAGAAAGATTGTTTCCATTGACATATACAAACTCCCCCTTAGCCTAAGATCACTCTAATATGTTCATGAAGAATGTGTAGAAGAGTGATAGATAGAATAGTATAGGCACTTTTCTATTTATAGTACATTACAAACCATTGAGCATCTTTAGCTGACGTCACTATGAAAGTGACATTAACAAACTAACAAACTCTATTCTCTACTATACCTAAACACTGTACATTCATTTACATAATAGACTTTGTTGAGCAAAAACTACTGAGGTATACTCTGTTGGTCATCAGCAGACCTTTGGTTCAATAGCCTTTATGCTTCATCAGAGTTTTCTCTCTAGATGATCTTTACTTCGCAGAGCTTTATCTTTAACAGATCTTGTGAATAGTCTTTAAGTATAGGCAGAGTTTAGAGTAGTAGACCTTTATTAGTGATTAGATGTTAGAGATTGTTTTGGCTTACCAATCATCTGTTCTTTTAAAGGGTTCAATAGATCCAACAATCTCCGCCTAGAACAGATGATGCCAAAACTCTTCTTTATTGCTAATCTTTATTTCTCAACATAAATTCCCTAATTTGCCCTTCGAGCTGTAGTTCAAAGTTCATAGACAACATGTCTTCAAAATCCCTTTGCGATTCAAGGTTCAATAGATCTTGGAGGTCATCTGCATCCAGACCATTTGCATCCTCCATTTTCAGCTTTTAAATTTTGCCATTTGATCTGAGCATAGTCAATTCATGGGTGTCTAGGGATGACTTCCATTTTAGAATTTTTGAATCATTTGGCTTTTGTGGGGGAACACTTATTGTTGAGCTTGGTGGAAGTGATTTGCTTACAAGTTTAGAGAGTGTTTCTTTTGGTTTTTCACTTGGAGCATCAGTGTGATACAGTAATTGATTTTTGATTCCCTCTTTTCAGTGTTCTTCAATACTCTATTCATCATCATCTTCCATCTGCTTTTGCCTTTTTACTTGATGTAAGGCAATTGTGGGTAAGACAGAGGATAAAGGCTACTTTTTAAAGGTTTGGGTCTAATGAGGGATAACATCTGTTGGGTTGTCTAGCTTTCTTGGAATTGTAGGATCTTTCTTTTTATGCTCTTCCAGTTTTTGTAAGTATCTACAACGCTGGACTTAGACCATCTAGCAACTGACCTTGCACTACCATAATTTGCAATAACCAACTCTTGTTTCATTCCTTTAAGCTTTAAAGCTTTGTTCTGATCCAACTAACTATTTTTCTTCCAATCAGGTGGTGTTGGCTTGTGTAGAGGATCATTGAGCATTGCTTGTATTCTGTCAATTTCTCCTTTGAGATCATTTGTTGACCAATCTTTGAACTATGCTTTTGTAGCTTTGTAAGGTTTGTGTTGCATAATGTGGTCAAGGTAATCGGGTTAGTTCTTCATCAAGCTCAACATTTACAGGCCTTTTTGACATAGACTTACTCATATCTTTGGCAAAATCTTCCATTTTTCTAACTTCGCTTAGTTCATAAGACAAAATACCTTGAGTAGTCCTGTCATCTTTCCCTTTGATCTTCTCTTTGGCTATGTTCTCAACTTGTTTGGCCTTTAACTTTAGATATCATCTAAATTTATTGGCTTCAACCAAAGAGAGATAGAAAGTCTAGCTTTAAGATATCATCTGCTGAGAAGAATGATTCAATTTCTTTTAGCACAAATATCAATTCCAGAGGATATTTGGTAGTAAAATGTATTATGGATGGTGTTATATAATGGTTGGAAGTGTGTAGGTCCCCTAATCCATATGGAGCTTCATAGAATAGTCTATCCAATCTAGAGTGAGAATCCTCTAGATCAGATTATCACAGAAATACAAGTAGAATTAGAAATCACAATAAACCCAATTTAATTGATTATCTATCACAACGATTACAATCAACCTAGACCACATGAGTTCGTCAAAGACAATCTCTCTACGAATTCTCTCTCAACTCTATCTAAGGTGACTAACTGAGCAACCTCAACCCTAATGCAAAACTCTGTTTATATAGAGACAGATTTGCAATTGGGATAGGGTTTAACCACATGGGCTACAAATGGGGCTAGGCCCAATTCACCTACAACTCCCTATAATGAGGGTCTGGTTTAGCCCAATCACTACAACTAACTATTACAAAAATCAACCCGCTAACTGTTTATTGTTCTACTAATTACAAGATATCCAAAGACCAAATCTAAGCTATCGTCACAATATGCACCAACAAAGTGAAGTGGTTTTATATGAAGGTGATGAGGATGGTGATGAAGGGATAGGTTTTGATGACAAAGGAATTGGTGATGGAATCCCTTCATCATCATCTTCAACAACATAAGTTTTCCTTTTGCTTTGGAATTTGATTTGATGAGAAGGTGGTTGTGTGGATAACGGTTGTGTTAAAGTAGGAAATGTGATCATGGCAGGTTGAGGTAACATCAGCTGATACATTTGATGTAACATCTGTTGGTTGGTTTGATGGTGGGGATGTAACATTTGTTGGTACATTTGTTGTACCAACATCTGTTGGTGGTGGAGATGATTTCTTAGGTGAGGGTTTTTGTTTCTTTTGAGATGGTGGTGTTGGTTTAGTTTTGATTGGAGTAGAGGATACACTTGTTGTAGGCATGGCGGTGGTTTTAGAAGAGGTGATTGTTGGATTTCTGACATTTCTTGTTGACTTTCTTCTTTTTGAAGTGCCAATGTCTTATTTTTCCATCTGCTTAGCCTGTTCATATTCAATGAGTTTGGAAGCTTTGCTTTCCAGTGTATCTTTCCTTTTCTGCTTTTCTTCAATAATCTTTTAGCTTGTTTGTTCAGGGTCTCATCAGTCCCTTTTTAAACACCAACATCTGATGATGTAGCAGAAGTTTGGTTTGTAGCAGTGGTTGTAGCAGACCCTGGCTTTTGTTGCACCTTTGAATATGGTTGCAACTTTCTCAGTTTATCACTCTCCCCCTTTTTGGCATTATCCTCTACTTCTTATTGAAGGACTGTTGTAGGGGCAGAGCCAGTAGTCTCCACCAAATATTCTTTAATGGCCTTGATCTCAGCTTTAGTATCTTTGTATCTGGCCTCCACCATATTTCTGATTAGCTTCATTTGAGTTTCATGGTGGATGTCAGCCAAATTCCTTTGAGCTAGAATGATTGGTTGCACAGATTTCCATAGCTCATTGGTAATTTGTTGTGTTGATGGTTGGCTTTGAGAATTCTGTAACATCTGTTTCATCATATCTTTCATTTTAGTGATTGAAGACTCCATGATGTCATTCTTTCTTTGTATCTCAATTCATCACCTAATTTAATAGGATCATCTGAATCCCTACCAACGGTAGTTGTATTTGGATGACAACAGGAGGAATCTCCACGTTATCATAACCAAATGCCCTTTTTTCTTGGTACTAGGGACTTTCAACTGGAGTAGAGATTACATTTATAACCACTGTCTAACTGAAACCACTATTGTGTCATTAGTTGTAGTAGCTGCTTCATTTAAATTACCACCAAGAGTTACTCGTAACTCATGGGGTGTAGCCTCCTCAATTGTTTCTGGGTTAGCAAAGAGATTTGGCTCAGACTCTGTCACATGTGGTGGTATTCTCTCATGAACAGGTGATTGAGAAGAACTAATTTTTGTCTGAGTTATCTCAATTGCACGAAACGGAGGTTTGATGGTAGGTGGAATTGAGGGTGATGGTTGTGGAGTACAAAGATTCAAGTGAATCATCTGCTTCATAATGTGGGATCCATGTGCTTACAACTTGTTCCTTTTGTAAGTCAGCAGGAGGAGTTTAGCTTTAAGGTGGAGATCTTTCCAACTGTTGTGAGGAAGTAACAACAGTGGTTTCAAGTGGCTTTGTGATACCACAAGGTTATCCTCTGGGATCTCATCTTCCAGAGGTGTCTTTTTATGCATTTTCGTTTTTGTGGCCTTTTGGATTATGGATGGTTTTTGTTTGATTTTTCTGGTGTGGGTTTCACAACACCGGTTGTGGTGTCATGATCACTAGGAGCAGTAGGCTCAGCAACAGACATTTAAGCTTGAGATGTGGACTCATCCAAAATTTTCTCATCCCCCTTTGCTTTTGTTTCGAAAATCTTTGACTCCATATTTTTTGTTATTGTAAAAGTTTCAGTTGTAAGACTCTTCATTTCAAAACCAACTCCTTGTTTAAAATCATTTCTAGAAGTTGTTTTTATAGATAATAGCTCAAAAGTCTAGGATATAAAAGAAAAGCTTTATTTTTGATATTTTATTAAAATTTGCCACCAAGTCCATAAATACCTAGGATAGATTGAAATTAGATTTTGTCAAAATAGCATATCCCAGAAATTGAGTATTTTGTGGAATCTCATTAAATGGGGTACTCTTTGCTGAAAGACATGTGAGTAAGGTATAAAAAAATCCACGCATTTCAGTAGGAAAGTTTGGTTTGTAAATGGTAACACTAGCTAACTAACCCTCATGCCCATGTTTTATAGACTCAACATGTAACTCCTGCTTGCCAAAAGAAGTATTACCGTCTAGTCATTTAGACCAAAGGTTGTGGAAATTGAGGATGGGGAATTTGGACAAGGGTTTCTCCCGTTTGAAGTGATAGCAAATGGATTCTTTTTTTGGGATTCGACTTTAGCATTTGCCTAGAACTGTCAAAGAGTATCCACATAAATTGGTGAGTTTGCAAGCATGATGTCTTTGTATTTTAAGGATGCGAGAGCATCAATTATTGGATGGAATGAAGTATTATTTTCGGTTTTCTCCAATGTGGGGAGGTAGTTATGTGGGAGTTTGATGTTGAGAGCCATGGTCGGAGATAGAAGTGATGAGTAATGAAGAAGATAAGAGTAATGGAAACCGCTTTTGAGAATTTTGAATTCGAGAAGGCAAGTAAAAACTTTGTTTTGATGGAACAGTGATATATAAAGGGAAAAAGTGAATGCTAACGTGGCAGCGTTTCAAAGATCTAATGGCTAATCATCTGTCCACGTGTAATCTCTGATGGAAACTAGATGACAGTTGTTATGGAAACCACTGTTAGGAACCAACACTGGTTCAGAATAGTGGTCATGAACAGTGGTGATTTTATTTTATCAGTGGATAAGGCAAAATAGTGGTTTAGCCTAAATAGTGGATGGGAACAGTGGACAAATTAACAAAGGTTACATTTCTCAATGGATAGACATTGAGCCAAATAGAGGTTTCAGAGAAACAGTGGTTTAAAACAGACTTTTAGGATTATTGAAATATTCAATTTTAGCCATTTTAATGATGGATTTTTGATTTTCTAAAAACATTTTAATGCTTTTTATTCATGGAAAACAAAAAATGTTGCTTTTAATCCATGTTAATCATGCCAATTCTAGAGATCAAGCTTTCAAAAGTAGATGTATTTAAAGCCTCGGTTAGAACATCTGCTAGTTGATCCTTGGTTAGAACATGATGCAAAGAAATCAAACCTTTTTCATAGCAATCCCTCACAAAGTGATGTCTGATGTCAATATGCTTGGTTATTGAATGTGAGACTGGATTTTTTATAATGTTTTCAACTGCTTGACTATCTAACATGAAAGGAGTCTTTAGAGCAGTTACACCAAAATCCAGCAATTGATTTTGAAGCCATAGGAGTTGAGTAGTGCAACTTGCAGCAGTAATATACTGAGCCTCAGCTGTTGATGTTTAAATTGTAGCTTGCTTTTTGCTTTGCCAACAAACTATGCAATTGCCTAGAAATTGACAACCTCCTGAAGTTGACTTCCTTGTGGCACGACATCCAGCAAAATCACTATCTGAATAACCTGAAAGCTCAATATTCCCATTAGCAGGATACTAGATACCAAGTGTGGGAGCACCTTTTATCTATCTGAATTCCTTTTCACAGCAATAAGATTTGACTTCCTAGGTGCTAACTGGGATCTGGCATAGACATGTGTAGCAAACATGATATCTGGCCTAGATGCAGTTAGGTACAATAAAGACCCAATCATGCTTCTATAAAGAGTTTGATCAACCAAGTCATCTTTCTCATCAATAGTGACCAGCTTTGATGTAGCCATGGGTGTAGTACATGGTTTACAATCATTTATATCAAATTTGGTAAGTAGTTCTTTGACATACTTACTTTGATGAATAAAAGTACCATTTTGCAATTGCTTAACTTGGAGTCAAAGAAAGCATTGGAGTTTACCCATAGCGCTCATTTCAAACTCTACTGTCATGAGTTCTCTAAACTCTTCACACATAGCATTACATGTAGATCCTAAAATGATGTCATCCACATAAATTTGGACAAGCTTTAAATAATTTCCTCGCCATTTTAAAAACAAAGTTTTGTCAATTTACCTCTTGTAAAGCCTATGGATAAGAGAAAGGTGGAAAGAGTTTCATACCAGGCTCTAGGTGCTTGTTTCAAGGCATATAAAGCTTTGTTTAGCTTGTAAACATGATCTGGATAAAAAGCATCTTCAAAACCAGGGGTTGGCATACATATACCTCTTCTTTGATCTTGCCATATAGGAATACACACTTGATATACATTTGACACACCTTAATGTTGTGGTTAACAGCAAAGGCTAAAAACAATCTGATGGCCTCTAGTCTTGCAATAGGAGCAAAAGTTTCATCATAATCAATGCCTTCTTCTTATCTATAACCTTGAACCACAAGCCTAACTTTGTTTTTGACAACAATGCCCCTTATTTGTTTTGTTCTTGAAGACCCATTTTGTGCCTATGGGACATACATCCTGAGGCAATGGTACAAGTGCCCATACATTCTTTTGAACTGTAGAAGCTCTTCTTGCATAGCCTCTATCCAACTGTTGTCTTTTAGTGCCTCTTGGTACTTGACAGGTTTTGTGAGTGATAGAAAACTAGCAAAAAGATAAATGTTTTTGGGATTGACTTCTTATGAGAACCCCTTCATTGATGTTGCCAATAATTTCGTCAGATAGGTGGTTTTTAAGGTAGATAGATCTCTCTTATATGGAACAATGGCATTTTGAGGTGAAAGCTGCAGATGGGAATCATCTGAGCTAATATTTATTGGCAATTTTGAAGAGCCAACATATGTTTGGAATGGAGGTGGAGGTATAGGTGGAATAGGGGTAAAGCTGGGTTGACTTTTGTTCATAGAGAATACTTTAGTCAACAGGGGTTTTACTAGATGAGCTGGAAGATGTTTGAGGATCAACAACTATTGATCCAGTAGTGGTAGAGTTTTCTGTAGGTCTACTTGGAGGATCAAGATTAAACTACTTCCCTATTTATACAACACAAATACGAGTGTGAAATCCTCGTACGTATTCAAACAAAAAAGTAAGAAACATAGGATAACCAAAGATTCAATATCTTGATTAATAGTAGAGAACTAGTATAAAACATACAAACAATGTTCATACAGACTCATGAAATCACAACCAACATAACGGCGTCAAAAGCTTCTTCAACCATTTCTGTCAAGAAAATAACCAAGTTAAATCACAACTAACAGAAGTTAACGGAGTTAATCAGGATGAAGGTCAACACTAACTGGATAGTTCAAACTGTCACACCCCAACCCGCAGCGGAATAAAAGTCGGGGCATGATTGGGTTATCACCAAAGCTCATGATATTTACTATTAAGTTTCATATTTATTCAATTCAAATTAAAATTCAAATATCCAACAAAATTTCATACAAACACAAATAATAATCTAAATGCTTGTTCCAACGAAATAACTTGATTATTCTTCTAGGCCATCCTAGGTGTTTCTTTCCTCAACTTGATGACATGTATCATTGTAAAACAGAGGAAATTTTGGGTCAACAAAAGTTGGCGAGTGAACCTTGATAAAACATTTAAATAATTGAGTTTTATGTTTATTTAAATAAAATTATGCATAAATCATACGTGAGCAAATGTATATATGTAACCAATCACAAACCACATTGAATGAATATATGACATGAAAGATGATGTATCTGAGATCAAGGCTCAATCAAACGGAGCCGATCTAATGAGGCACCTGATGCTCAACCCGTATCCCACGAGGAACTGATGGGCCTAATGAAATGAGTGCACTGAAATGATAAAATGTATCCACATATAAACCACACTACAAGCAATACACATTTGATCACGAAATGATATAGGCACAAGTGTTAAATAAAATAAAGAAATGATACGACACATGATACACCCAAAACGTGATTAAAACTGGGAATTTGTAGAGATTCACTCTTCGTGGGTGCGTTTTCTCGATTGATGAAAGATATGCACGATTTTGAGGATTTGATCGACTAACGAATATTATCCTAAAATAATAATACGATAATTCGATAAATATAAACAAATTAATATTTTTATTTAAACATCTTTGTTAAGATTTTAGATTATTTTTGGTGGTTTCATTTCCTTTGAACTTGCATTATTTAATTTTATTTTAACTAAAGAGTATATATATAAGTGATTTAAATAAATAAAAAAATACATATAATAAAAAAATAATTTATCAATATTTATAATAATGATAAACTATTAGTTATAATATGTTAACAGTTTTAATAAGCAAAGTCTGCAGTCCCAAAATGACTTGGCCCAAGAGAAAGTCTGGCCCAAAATCGGAAGCCCAGATTCGCCACAAAAAAAAGATCGGTCAAACTGCATCAACCCGGGTTCGAACTCAAGACCCGCGACTTAAACAGGCGCATCAACAACACTAGACCATGTGTAGTTTGGTGTCTTTTTAACGTGTTTATCGGTTTAGACATGCAGTTAGAGTTCGTCTTCTTTGTAAAAACAATAAAAAATATAACATTAGGTTTAAAATGAAACGATTTTCCTTTATGGATTGCTTGGCCATTAATCAGCAGATTTGCTAAATCAATATATAACAAACAACTAATAGAGATTATACCAAAACAAAAGAAGGGTGAAAAAGCAAGTTTTCCGGCAACGTCGGTCGTCTTCTCCGGCGAGATCCAGCGAAAAGCAGGTTTTCCGACGGGTGGTTTGACGCACAGGGAGGTGAGAGTGAGGGGGAGTGTGTCGAAATGAAGGTTGGACTCGGGTATATATAGGAGTTTTGTATCAATGAATTGAGTCGTGTTTTGGGTTAAAGTTCTTGATTGAACGTAATAAATGGAAGCTTATAATTGATTGAATTCGGAAATGTGGAAGACGTCGTAACAGCCAATCCCTCGAGAAATCAGCGAGAGCCGTAAAGGAAACCAGACAGCCATGGCCTTGCTGTCTTTTGGAGGCAATATGGAATAAAGATTCGAATTTAACTGATGCATATATATTAAGCGAATCCGAATTATAACTGAATGAGGACTTAGTCCGCTTGGTTAAGTGTTTGTGTGTGTGTGAGTTCCCGGGAGACCCGGGTTCGATCCCGGTTTCCCTCTTTTCTTTTTATTCAAATTTTTGATTGATTAATATTAAAGTTAATTTTAACTTTCTTTTGGTTTTATTTATTAATTAATGTTTTAGTTATTTATTAGGGTTTTAATTATTAAAATTTTGAATTCTAACAACGTTTATTATTTGCGACAAAATTTTAAGAATATACGACAAATATAAATACACACAAGATTAGTAAAATGGTGCGGGTTTTTGAAACTCATTTTACACAAATGTTACAGTATCCCATACTTTTAGAAATTTCGTCTCGAAATTTAAGTAGTAGTTGTAACCGGGAAAAGATGTGGGTACTTTTCGCGTATTGAGTCTTCACGTTCCCAAGTAAACTCAGTCCCTCGTTTTGACTCCCAACGCACCCTGACGATTGGAATACGACTTTGCCTTAAACGCTTCTCACCGAAATCCATGATTTCCACTGGTCTTTCAGCAAAGTGCATTGATTCATCGACCTGAATGTCTTTCAGAGGGATATGGAGATTTTCGTCGGCGAGACACTTTTTCAAGTTTGATACGTGGAACGTGGGATGTATTTTGTTGAGTTCTTCGGGTAGGCCAAGTTTGTATGCTACAGGACCTACTCTTTCGAGTATCTTGAAAGGTCCTACGTAGCGTGGTGCTAGCTTGCCCTTTTGGCCAAAACGAACCACTCCCTTCCACGGTGATACTTTCAAAGTACTTGCTCACCAACGCCTAATTCCAAGGGCTTTCGTCTTTTGTCAGCATAACTCTTTTGACGACTTTGAGCCGCTAGAAGATTGTTTCAAATTTGAAGGATTTTGTCGGTTTTTTCTTGAATCGATTCAGGTCCGGTGATTTGCGCTTCACCAATTTCGTGCCAACATACGAGATATCGGCATTTACGACCATATAAAGCTTCGAAAGGAGCCATGCCGATACTTGAATGATAGCTATTGTTGTACGAAAACTCGATTAACGGTAGATGACCGTCCTAGTTCCCTTTGAAGTCTATGACACATGCTCGAAGCATGTCTTCAAGGGTTTGGATGGTGCGTTCAGATTGACCATCAAATTGAGGGTGAAAGGTGGTGCTAAGGACTAACCGTGTACCCAAAGCGGTTTGTACGGCTCGCCATGTTCGTGAAGTGAAACGACCATCACGGTCTGAAATGATGCTTAATGGTACACCATGACGGCTTACGATCTCGTTGATGTAGATACGAGCTAACTTCTCGTTCTTGAAGTCCTCGCAAATCGGAATGAAGTGAGCTGATTTTGTAAGACGGTCAATGATTACCCATATGGTGTCATACCCACTGGAGGTGCGAGGTAACCTGGTAATGAAGTCCATGGTTATGTTTTCCCACTTCCATACAGGTATTTCGGGTTGGACTAGAAGTCCTGAAGGTCTTTGATGTTCAGCTTTTACTTTGGAGCATGTAAGGCACTTGGAAACAAAAACAGCGATATCCTTTTTCATGCCAGGCCACCAGTAGGTGTATCGTAAGTCTTGATACATCTTATCGGCTCCTAGATGTACAGAGTATCGTGTTTTGTGTGCCTCATTCATGAGGAAATCAGGAAGGTTGTCGCGATCGGGAATCCATATGCGGTTTAAATAATATAGAACACCGTCGGATTTGGTTTCAATTTTGAGTTCAGCACCACATGACAGCTCATCACGTACGTCATTTTCAGTTATAGAGATATGTTGAGCTGCCCGGATTCGATCCTTGATATCGGTTATGATTTGCGAATATAGAAGACGAATAGAGTTCGCATATCCCTTTCGACTGAGCGCATCAGCCACCACGTTTGCCTTGCCAGGATGATACCGAATCTCGTAGTCGTAATCGTTGAGCAGTTCGACCCATCTTTGTTGCCTCATATTCAACTCTTTTTGATTGAAGATATGCTGGAGACTCTTGTGGTCAGTGTATATTTCACACTTGGTACCATAAAGATAATCTCTCCATATCTTGAGAGCGAACACAACGACTCCAAGTTCCAGGTCGTGGGTGGTGTAATTTTTCTCATGAACTTTGAGTTGCCTAGAGGCATAGGCTTTTCCTCTTTGCATCAATACACAGCCTAGACCTTTCCCTGATGCGTCGCAATAAACCACAAAGTCATCACAACCCTCAGGGAGTGTAAGGATAGGTGCGTCACAAAGCCTTTGCTTTAAAGTTTGGAAGGCCTCCTCTTGCTTAGGTCCCCAAATGAAGGGTTTTCCCTTGTGGATTAAGGACGTGAGCGGAACAGCGATACGGGAAAAATTGGCAATGAAGCGTCGGTAATAACCAGCCAAGCCAAGAAATGACCTAGCTTCGGTAGGGGTGTGTGGCGCTTGCCATTCTTGTACTGCTTTGATTTTTGAAGGATCGACATGAATCCCTTTGTCATTGACGACATGACCAAGGAATTGTACTTCTCTTAACCAGAATTCGCATTTTGAGAACTTAGCGTAAAGCTTTTAAGTCCTTAAGAGTGTAAGAATGAGTCGAAGGTGTCGCTCATGATCGGATTTTGACTTGGAGTAGATAAGAATGTCGTCGATGAAGACTATGACGAAACGGTCGAGATAGGGTTTGCATACCCTATTAATCAAATCCATGAAGACAGCGGGGGCGTTGGTTAATCCGAAAGGCATAACCATGAACTCGTAATGACCATAACGAGTTCAAAAGGCAGTTTTTGGAATATCTTCTTCGCGCACCCTAAGCTGATGATAACCAGAACGAAGGTCGATTTTTGAAAAACAGGTGGCGCCTTGAAGTTGATCTAGAAGGTCATCAATACGAGGCAATGGATAGCGATTCTTAACAGTCAACTTGTTGAGTTCTCTATAATCAATGCACATGCGAAACTTTCCATCTTTCTTCTTCACAAAAAGAACAGGTGTACCCCAAGGCGATGAGCTAGCACGTATGAATCCTTTGTCAGTCAGCTCTTGCAGTTGACTGGCCAACTCTTGTATCTCGGATGGGGCTAACCTATAGGGAGATTTTGCGACCGGTGTAGCACAAGGGACAAGATCTATTCGAAATTCGACTTCTCACGCAGGAGGAAGTCCTGAAACGTCGTCGGGAAAAACTTGCGGGAATTCTTTCACAATTGGAATATCTTCGAGCTTCCTTTCCTTGCCTTCCTTCTTGATGACGTGAACTAGAAATGCGATTGCAAAGATAACTTCGGGCTTGAAGGCAGGACATCAATTGGAGCCCTTTCAAAGGAGTTTCTCCAAAGATGCGTAGTGTCTGACCGTCAGCGAGAGGAATACGAATGAACTTTTCATGGCACACCACTTCAGCGTGATGCTGGCTGAGCCAGTCCATGCCGATGATAACATCGAAACTTCCCAATTTCATAGGAATGAGATCAATTGAAAAATTGTGATCATTTAAGGTGAGAGTACAATTGCGTATAATAGAATTTAATGAAGTGGGTTTTTCGTCAGCAACTTCCACCGTCAGAGATTCAATGAGATTATCACGAGGTTGGTCGAGAATAGATTCGAATTCTAAAGACACAAAGCTCTTATCCGCACCAGTATCGAATAATATGGATGCATAACTACCATTTACGAGAAACGTACCGTTGACCACATTGTTGTCAGCCCTGGCTTGGTTGGCGTTGATATTGAAAGCTCTTCCTCTAGCAGGTGGAGGAGCTTGGTTAGCTTGGTTTACCGGGTTTGCTTGAGCTTGGGCATGGATGATGTTCACCAGGCGTGGGCAAGTATTCCGGAAGTGGTTTGGGTCCCCACAATTGAAACAGGCTCGCATGGATTGCATCATGGGGTAGTTGGGTTGGTAGTAAGGTTGGGCTGTGAGTTGTGCAGGTGGTAGAAGTAACGGTTGTTGGGCTTGGCCTACCATTTGATTTTGGGTTTGGGTTGGAGGTTTACTGTGGTTTGATCGCTGAAGGGTACGGTAGGTTTGGATAGTGTGGCCCGCACGGCCACAACTTGTGCAATGTTGGCAAGGGTTTTCAGGAGGGTGATGGTATTGGCAACGGTTACACTTTGGGTGTAGGCCAGTGTATGGCCTTTTGAATGGTGCGGCTGGAGGGGCAACTTGGGTGATTAGAGCAGCAGTGATGGGAGGGTTGGTTTGGGTGACAGCAAAGTTCTTACCATTTCGCTTCCTCTTACCAGCAAACTTCGAGGATGAACCCGAGTGGTTTGGAGTTGGGGTCTCAATGGGTGTTTTCTTCTTCTCATCTTTAAATTTGCCATTTCGAATGCGATTTTCAGTGAGTTCCGTAGCTAACTCCATTGCGGCTTCGAGTGTTACAGGCGAAGTGCTTAAAACCGAATCTTGGATTTTCGAGGGGAGGCCTCGAATGTAGTGTTCAATTAGGCGGTATAATGGGGTGAACAGATTGGGAACCATTTAGTTCAACTCAAGAAACCTCTTGTTGTAGGAGGTGTGATCTCCTTCCTTTTGCTTTAGAGAATGGAATTCATCTTCAAGCTTCTTGATCTCGCTTCTAGGGCAGAAGCGTCTTGTCATGATCTCTCTTAATTCCTCCCATGATAAGGCCATGGCATCTTCTACGCCCCGCTTACCTTTTTCCGTGTTCCACCAGATAAGGGCTACCCCAAACAATCTTCTAATCGCGTAACGTACCTTACGATCCTTAGGACAGTCGCAATTGAGAAAGGTGTTTTCCATCTCCTCAAACTAGTGGAGGAGAGCGGTGACACCTTCAGTCCCTTCATATTTTGGGGGATCGCAAGACTTGAAGTGTTTGTAGGTGCATTTAGGGGTTTTGGTAGGAGGGTTGGTGACGCTTTGGTCATCTTGGTTGGGAGGGTTAATGGGATTAGCGGTGAGGGCTTGTTGAACTTGTAGCACGATGTCAGGAAGTACTACGGCCATTTGTTTAGCAATTTGCGTGGCCAAGCGTTCGTTTGACTTTTCTGACCTTCTACTTCCACGTAATTGCCTAGCCGACATCTACAGGAATATATGTAGGGAGATTGTGAGTTCAAGAATTTCCTAAGTGTCATGTGTCGTAAAAAGAATGAAAACAATATAACTGAAAATAATTTAACTACATCCATAGGATGTCTTGGGTTTGCTCATGTTTGGGCCTCCAAATGTCCCCCATACCATTGCCTGTGTAGTCATGTGGGCCCCTATGACTATTGGACTTGGTAGGATTCACATTGGTGTCGACGGGTTAACACTTGCACCACCCGAATAAAAATCGTAAAACATGATTGCGAGATGTATGGTCGGAGGGTGTCCAGGTGTGGACACAATGACAGCTCAAAGTGGGGTTAGTTCACACGATGTTTGGTATAGCATGCTTTGGCCTAATAGGTCCTTCATACTCTCATCGTTAGTCCCCAGGTAGGCAAACTGGTCCTTTATTTTGGATTTATATGAATGCCAAGCCTAGACAGGACGTTCCGACTACCGGTACTCGTACCCTTCCAGTTACTACATGCCCGTCGTGAAAACTCACTTTGATGTGATTTGAAAAATATGAAAACATTGCAAAAATCTTTGAAAAGAAATAACGAAAATTGTGAAATTGTGAGGTGTGTGCTTTCATAGATATGAAATGATATGAGGGTATGATCTATGATGAGCATTGCATATTAACATGTACTTGTGAGAATGTTTGCATAATGTTGTGTGTGAATATAAACATGAAACATATAAACATCATGAATTTTGCATGTAACACTAAACAATTTAAATCTAGTCAACTATAGTATAGGCTCTAAAGGTCTAATAACCTATCCTATATTCCTATAGTCACAAGCTCTGATACCAATCTGTCACACCCAAACCCACAGCGGAATAAAAGCCGGGGCATGATTGGGTTATCACCAAAGCTCATGATATTTACTATTAAGTTTAATATTTATTTAATTCAAATAAAAATTCAAATATCCAACAAAATTTCATACAAACACAAATAATAATCTAAATGCTTGTTCCAACGAAATAACTTGATTATTCTTCTAGGCCATCCTAGGTGTTTCTTTCCTCAACTTGATCACCTGTATCATGTGTAAAACATAGGAAATTTTGGGTCAACAAAAGTTGGCGAGTAAACCTTGATAAAACATTTAAATAATTGATTTTTATGTTTATTTAAATAAAATTGTGCATAAATCATAGGTGAGCAAATGTATATATGTAACCAATCACAAACCACATTGAATGAATATATGACATGAATGATGATATCTCTGAGATCAAGGCTCAATCAAACGGAGCCGATCTAATAAGGCACTTGATGCTCAACCTGTATCCCACGAGGAACTGATGGGCCTAATGAAATGAGTGCACTGAAATGATAAAATGTATCCACATATAAACCACACTACAAGCAATACACATTTGATCACGAAATGATATAGGCACAAGTGTTAAATAAAATAAAGAACTGATACGACACATGATACACCCCAAAACGTGATTGAAACGGGGAATTTTTAGAGATTAACTCACCGTGGGTGCGTTTTCTCGTTGATGAAAGATGCGCACGATTTTGAGGATTTGATCGACGAACGAATATTATCCTAAAATAATAATGCGATAATTCGATAAATATAAATAAATTAATATTTTTATTTAAACATCTTTGTTAAGTTTTTAGATTATTTTTGGTGGTTTCATTTCCTTTGAACTTGCATTATTTAATTTTAACTAAAGAGTATATATATAAGTGATTTAAATAAATAAATAAATAAATAAATACATATAATAAAAAAATAATTTATCAATATTTATAATAATGATAAACTATTAGTTATAATCTGTTAACATTAATAAGCAAAAGTCTACAGTCCCAAAATAGCTTGGCCCAAGAGACAGTCTGGCCCAAAATCGGAAGCCCAGATTCGCCACAAAAACAAGATTGGTCAAACTGCATCAACCCGGGTTCGAACTCAAGACCCGCGACTTAAACAAGCGCATCAACAACACTGGACCATGTCCAGTTTGGTGTCTTTTTAACGTGTTTATCGGTTTAGACATGCAGTTAGAGTTCGTCTTCTTTGTAAAAACAATCAAAAATATAACAGTAGGTTTAAAAGGAAACGATTTTCCTTTATGGATTGCTTGGCCATTAATCAACAGATTTTCAAAAACAATATATAACAAACAACAAATAGAGATTATACCGAAACAAAAGAAGGGTGAAGCAGCAAGTTTTCCGGCAACGTCTGTCGTCTTCTCCGGCGAGATCCGGCGAAAAGCAGGTTTTCCGGCGGGTGGTTTGACGCACAGGGAGGTGAGAGTGAGGGGGAGTTTGTCGAAATGAAGGTTGGACTCGGGTATATATAGGAGTTTCGTAACAATGAATCGAGTCGTGTTTTCGGTTAAAGTTCTTGATTGAACGTAATAAATGGAAGCTTATAATTGATTGAATTCTAAAGACGTCGTAACAACCAATCCCTCGAGAAAGCAGCGAGAGCCGTAAAGGAAACCAGACAGCCATGACCTTGCTGTCTTTTGGAGGCAATATGGAATGAAGATTCGAATTTAACTGAGGCATATATATTAAGCGAATCCGAATTATAACTGAATGAGGACTTAGTCCGCTTGGTTAAGTGTTTTTGTGTGTGTGAGTGCCCGGGAGACCTGGGTTCGATCCCGGTTTCCCTCTTTTCTTTTTATTCAAATTTTTGATTGATTAATTTTAAAGTTTTTAACTTTCTTTTGGTTTTATTTATTAATTAATGTTTTAATTATTTATTAGGGTTTTAATTATTAAAATTTTGAATTCTAACAACGTTTATTATTTACGACAAAATTTTAAGAATATACGACAAATATAAATACACACAAGATTAGTAAAATGGTGCGGGTTTTTGAAACTCATTTTACACAAATGTTACACAAACAGATTTGAAAGGTTCAATCCGTTTGTTTATTATTTACGACAAAATTTTAAGAATATACGACAAATATAAATACACACAAGATTAGTAAAATGGTGCGGGTTTTTGAAACTCATTTTACACAAATGTTACACAAACAGATTTGAAAGGTTCAATCCGTTTTACGGGTTCAAACAGTTGAAAAGGTTCAAAACGATTCGAATCAGTTTTACAGGTTCAAACAGTTGAAAAGGTTCAAAACCGAAAATCTGGATTTACTGATAGGTCAACACTAATCCGAATGAACCTTTTCTTCATTCCGGATTAGCAAGAGGTCACTTGTATTCCGGATAAAACACGAATCCATAGTAGCCAATAGTATCTCGGATAAATCATCAATCCGGATGAAGATTATCCGAGATGAAATCCGAGTTCATCAATTCGGATGAATATCCATCCGGAATGGAATCCGAAATGCATGTGTCTTTGAAGATCAATCCGAGATTCTATCCAGAATGCTATAAACATTAAGATTATCATCCGGATTTTATGATTTTTAAGCCGATTTACCTAATCCGGATGAGTTCCGAGATGAACAATGAAATAGAGAGAGAGAGTCAGAGAAGAATAGGGATTTCGGAAATATGTGAATAATCCGAAATGACATTTCAAAATCATTGATATACTTTCCGGAATGGGCTTGGGCCTCAAATTCCAAAGAGTCCGGATTGGGCTTTTGTCAGGTCCAATCCATAAAAGTAAAGTCCAGGTGAGCCTGTCCGGAAAAGCCCAATCCGGAACAGTAATCCAAGTGGGCCTGTCCGGAAAGGCCCAATCCAGAACAATATCATGTCAATTCTGAAATTTTCAATTTTTAAGACTTTCAAAATTCTATTAGATTGGCCCAAATTTGAAACTCAGTAGGCCAGTCCAATATCCTTTGACAGAAATCATCTAACAAAAAATCATCAAGTTTGACTAACCAAGCATCCAACCACCTTTTACCAATCTACAAAGAGAAGACTTTTTAGCACACACATAAACATTAACACAACCTTGCTAAGGGATCAAATCATTTCAAAGGTCGACTATGGAACATTTTTCAGTATAAGCAGGGTCAAACTAGTTTAAGCGATTATTAATATACTTGTCCATCTAAATCTTAAACTCAACCCTTCCAGTTCAAGCTTTATGATACGCTTAAGGTAGTATTATACTATGATACCCGTGTGTCCCATACCATGACATACCCCCGCGATCAAGGTAAGCACAACAATCCATCGTAGTAGGTGAGTATATTGTGGTCATCCTTTATATTTTACAACGTCAGGCTATTGGTGAACGGGTCAGTACTACCGTACAGCAGAGAGACCAATAGTGACAGACGAGGGTCTGGTAAATACCTTATGTGGTACATAAGAACTTATGGAATATTCTCATGAAGAAATTTCTGTTCTCTTAGGTTTTGGCCTTTCTATTTTGGCTCTTTTAGAAAGATATCCTGACTGTGCCTAGGTCTGCATATAATCTAGATGCAACAGAAGGGCAGCAAAGATATCCTCGGATGACTCAACAGCATAAAGACCCGAAACCTCAGAAGTTGGCTATCTATCAACACAAGATTTAAGACCATGTAGTCATACGCCTATAGTAAGTGACCCACTGAGTACACAGTTCGTTATGTTTGTATCATTTGGCTAACACTATCTTGGCTGAGCTTTAGACCTACCGACATATCACATTCAATCCAAAACTTTTTCCCGCTTCAACACCTTACATGTGTTAGTAAAACATTTTATCATGAAAAAGTATTTCATTTCCCTATCCTTGCAAAAGCTAGTTTGTTTTTAAGATTTCTCCCCCTAAATTTGTGCATATACATGAACAAATTTACGAAACAAAGAAAAATAAAGGAAAGACAATAAATGAAACAAATAAAAAACAGAGGATGCCTAGGTAGAAAACCGAATCTTTTTGAGAAGATCCACAAGCACTTGAAAACGCGTGTTGCTAACGGGTTTCGTGAACAAATCCGGCACGTTTGCATCAGTGTGGATTTGCTCAAGCTTCACGAGACCCTTTTCATAGCAATCACGAATAAAATGAACTTTAATATTTATGTGCTTGGTTTTGGAGTGAAAACAGTATTTTTGACGATTTGGATAGCGGCATCATTATCACAGTAAATTGTGGTGTTTAGATAAGTTAAACCATAATCCGCAAGCTGGTGTTGCATCCATAAAACCTGGGAGCAGCAAGCAAAGGCTGCGACATATTCTGCTTCCGTAGTAGAAAGCGAGACTGTCTGTTGCTTCTTGCATTGCCACGAGATTAAGCGATCTCCTAGAAATTGACAGCCAACTGAAGTTGAGCGCATATCCCTATCTATACCTCCAAGATACTGTCAGAGAAAGAAAACAGTTCAAATTCAGATTTTTTAGGATACCAGAGGCCCAGTGATGGTGCCCCTTTGAGGTACCTAAAAGTTCGTTTAACAACATGTAAATGAGAGAATTTAGGAGTAGCCTGATAACGAGCACACTGGCAGACGGCAAACATGATATCTGGCCGACTTGTAGTGAGATACATGAGTGATCCAATCATTAAGCGATACATAGTCAGATTAACAGGCGTTCCTTCAGCGTCTTCATTTAGCAGAGGCCGTTCTGCAATAGATGAAGCCATGGACTTTGAATCTGTAAGCTTGAATTTCGCAAGAACGTCATGGACATATTTTCCTTGATGAATCAAGATTCCCTGCGGGCTCTGACGAACTTGAAGTCCCAAAAACATGGTCATCTCCCCCAATGATCTCATCTCAAATTTCTTCTTCATAATTTCTTCAAATTCATGACACAAACCATCATTTGTAGAACCGAAAATGATATCATCAACGTAAATTTGAAAAGAATGATGTCCTTGGCAACGTGTTCGATGAACAGGGTTTGATCAATGGTTCCCCTAGTGTATCCATGAGCAAGCAGATGCTCTGTGAGAGTTGCGTACCATGCGCGAGGCGCTTGATGCAACCCACACAAAGCTTTTTCTGATTTGTATGCATAGTGTGGCTTGTCAGGATCAGTAAAACCCGATGGTTGTGCCACGTAGATTTCCTCTTTCACCGTGCCGTAGAGAAATGCAGTCTTGACATCCATTTGATAGACAGTGAAATCCATGTAAGATGCATATGCAAGAAAATATAGCCTCCAAACGAGCGACCGGTGCGTAGACCTCATCGTAGTCTAAGCCTTCAATCTGATGAAAACCCTGAACCACCAGTCGAGCTTTATTTCGAACAATAACTCCAGTGTCATCCTGTTTGTTACGGAAAACCCAGCGAGTTCCAAGAGCACGTTTTCCTTGAGGCAGCTTTACCAATTGCCAAACACCAAGCCTGGTTCCTGTAAAGCAACATCAATACTTTTAGGTTCAATTTGTGAAATGAAGCACGAGTAGAGACAAGTATTGATATCCCCAGATTGACTGCGGGTTCGAACAACAACATTAACAGGACCAATAATATTTTCAATGGGATGGTCACGTTGTAGACGCTGCAAAATTGGTGTAGCAGGAATAGGAAGATCTTGTTGCAAGTTGGTAACACTTGCTGAAGCAACTCTAGATGACTCCCCCTCATTAGTGGCACCAGAATAAGTATTGGTGAATGAATCAACAAAACAATCTGGCAGAGTAGGCTCAGGAAACAGAGATGAACCCAAGACATCAGGAGGAGTAGACCCTTCAATTGTCGTAGGAGGCTCTATGTCAGAAGCCCCAACTTCAGGAGAATCATCTTGAGAAGGAGTATTAAGTGCTGGTTCTTGGGATTGTGATACGGGGGAAGAAGTAGATGCAGCGTCATTAAATCCAAGTGGATCCACACTCAGCTGCTTTAATGTCTCATGTAGTTGTGCAACATCAGCACCGTGTTCGGGTGAGATGGACACTGTTGGAAGGTCAGAAATTCGACTTTTACCTGCAGACACATTGGAAGGAGCATCAACATGGTTAAACAATGTGGAATAATCATACAGCCAGTCAGGATTAATGCATGTGTCCTTGGGATTTTCCTCCAGCCAACCCACATTATAGGTTTCAACCACCATTTTCTTGATCTTGTTATAAACACGGTATGAAGTATATTTGGAATATCCAACGAAGATGCAAGGGTCCCCGCGTGATTCAAATTTCCCTTTAGCGTCCATGAGCAGGAGGACACAAGGGCATCCGAACTTGCAAAAATGCTTGACCGAAGGTTTGCGACCTTCAACCACTTCGTATGGAGTTTTCATGCGTCGTTTATTGATCAGGGCATGATTCTGAATATAACATGCAATATTGATTGCTTCTACCCAGAAAATGAGAGGTAGCTCGGACTCAACCAGCATAGTACGTGCAGCTTCAATTACCGTTTGATTTCTACATTCGGCAACCCCATTCTGTTGTGGAGTTCTGGCTGCACTAAACTGACAATCAATACCCTTGGAGGAGCAGAAAGAATTTAAGGTAACATTCTTAAATTCTGTTCCGTTATCACACCGAATGGCCTTCACAGTGGTGTCTGTCTGGTTTTCGATAAGCGTGACGAACTGTTTGACTAACTCAGCGGTTTCACTTTTATGTGTAAGAAAGAAAACCCAGGTGAACCGCGAGTAGTCATCAATGATAACTAGACATTATGCCTTCCCGCCAATGCTCAGAATGTCTGTCGGACCAAAAAGATCCATGTGAAGCAGTTCTAAGACTTGAGACGTGGAGGGAACGGCTATAGATTTGTGTGGTTGTCGATGTTGTTTCCCACGTGCACATGATTCACACTTTTCAACCTACATGAAGTCACGAACTAGTAGATCTCTGACTAAACCACTTTTTGCAAGACGATTTAAGTTCTTCATGTTGATGTGTCCCAGTCTACTATGCCATAGCATTGCATCATGTTCAGCTGTAGACGAGAAGAGGCAAGTGAGCTTGTCAGAGGGAGCCTTGTTCATGTTAATGACATATGCATTTCCTTTTCGTGCAGCTTTAAGAAGAATCCAATCATCCGGAATAATAAGACCTGGTTTCAGCACATAACATCCTTTCTTGGTAAAAAGGACATCCAAATGATTGTCACAGAGTTGAGACACACTTAAAAGACTGTGCTTCAATTATGGTATGTAATTAACATTCTTAAAGCTGAGGGCTCCGTTGCAAACTGTTCCTCTCATAGTAATCTTCCCTGTCTCACCACCTGCGAAAGAAACAAACCCGCCATCGAAAAACTGAATGTCGTTCAACTGCGAGATGTCTCCGGTCATGTGCCTGGAACAGCCACTGTCAATATACCAGAGTCTGATAAGAGTTCTCCAGAGTTGTTCCTGCACATTTCAACAGGTTTTAGTTAGAGGCTGCAACCCAGGCCATTGATGATCTGGGTATGCCATTAGCATCCACATAAGTAACCTCACAGAAAATTAAATTAGTTAAGGATGAGGTTGATGATGCTTTTGATTGGTTTGTAATGGGGTAGAAGACTAAATCTTGGTCAATGTATTAGGCCTCCAGGTTAACGAATCAGACTTCTACACAATCCTTGGAGTGCAAGAAGGATTCTAGGAACCTAAAGGGCTTATGGACTTGAGAGATTGTTTCTTGGCCACTTTCCAGTCTTGATCAGAAGACTTAGCCATACATCGAGCCTGATGTAGGCGATTAGGCATAGTCTTCTGATATTGTGAATATAATGTCTTAAATGGTGTAAAGGTCTTTTGACAATTTCGCGCAATATGCCCGGGAAATCAACAATTGAAACAGGTCTGCCTCTTCTAGAAGAAAACAGTCCGTTCAGCTTGGGAAATTCTAGGCAATTTGTATGTCAGTTTCTTGCTTACGGGTACTGATGGCTGATGCACGGTGTTGTTCTTGACTGTTACATGCGCACAACCATCAGTACACTTGTTAGTTTTGTGATTTGAATTTGACAATTTGGAACGTGTAGATTTAGGCGTAACTTTAACTGATATTTGTTCAGCTGTTTACTTAACATATTCAGTTTGTGGCTGCTGAGTCAATTTCTCAGTGTGATGAGGAGACTTAGCAGTTGCCTTTTCATTTGTCGGAGATGCCTGTTTGGTTTACTTCTTTTTGGATCGGCCTGTTCTCCATTTCTTAATCTTATTTGTCAAATCACATTTTGTGACAGATTCTGTAGAGGACACGGGTGGCTCCGCAGGGACATCCTTTTCTGAATTTTCAGAAGATGAGCTTGAACCGTTATACGTAGGTGGAATCTCTAAATTTTGAAAAGGTTAAGAATCCGATTAAGAATCAGTTTTAAGATTTTCATTTGAATCATCAGAAAAAGAATGCTCATCATCTGTCGTTTCAGAATTAGTCCCTTGTGCTTGGTTTGAAGAAGCTGAGTCGCCCTAATCTTCTAGAACTATGCCAACATCAATGCTCACACGGTTGGTTGGTTGGTTGACTTTTTCACTGTCGACCCTAGGATTCGCATCAACAGACGAAACTTCTGGAGAAGAACTTCCGGTCTCTTCAGTTGGAACTAATGAAACCGAATCATCTGTCGATGCTGGACCTGTAGCTAAATTCATGTTTTCATGAGAATTTAAATTGTTCAGCAAGAAATTGATTTAAAATGTCAAAAGCGGGCTTATAAAATTCATAATCAGCAGCCGAATTGTCTGAATTTGTATTCAGACATTCCTCTTGATCAACCTCTATGATATCCTCAACTAAAATTTCTTCTTCACATGAGGTAGACACGTTAGTATTGTTCACGAATTTAGTATGAGTTTTAGAAGACTTTTCTCCTTTAGATTATGTGGAGGATGTTGATTCCTCTTCCTTAGGTGTTACTTTCTCCAAATCATCTATACTACAAGAAGGATGATGACCAGATTCATGTGAAAGTGGTGTTTAAGTAACAAAAGCATCATCCCTCTTAAGTTCAGTTGGTTTAGAGAACTTTGGGTAATAGGGCTTCCATGGTTTAGAGAGATAATCTGAAGGTTTACCATAAATCATTTTTTCTGCATTTTCTAGATCAGCTTCAGATTCAGGCATCCTTGTATAGTTATGATTATATGGTGAGGGAGCCCTATTATACCCAAGACCTTTGGTGAAATTTTTCTGGTAATTTAGCTGAAGATCACATAAGTCCTTGACCAGTTTGCTGGAAGTTTCAAATTTTTTATGTTTATTTCATTTTTGTAAAACTTCCTTGTCAAGGAATTTAGCTTGGCAAGGCTGCTTGGAGTTCTACGTCCTTTTCAGCTAGTTTTAGCTTATAGTCGTATACCCAACATTGTTGTTGGTTCAAGTCCAGCTTTAGCCGAGCTATATCTTGTTTCTGAGCTTCGGCCTTTTCCATAAGAAGCTTGTTCTTATGTTTAAGGGCGATGTTCTATGACGCAGCTTGCTGGTATTTAGCTACAAGAGTTAAATTATGGGTGCGCATTTGTGATAATTTAAACCGACAACTATCAGAACAGAGAATTCGATTTACCGTTCCCGAAAGATCGGGCGTCTCAGTTGTCTGCGCCATTATGTAGTGGTTGCTGTTCTTGGAGAGATTCAAAGTTTCCATCTGAGCTGCAGCATCTGCCCAGTTGAATCCTTCGTGCTGTTGTGCCACCAACGCTGTAGGTTTCCCGCCTGAGCTGCTCGAGGGACTTGTAGTGAACTTTGAGGGAGAGACCGACACCAGCTGTCTGTCGTTCCTTAGTATGTCTACCACCCTGGATGACACATATCTGGATGGCAGCTTCTTGCATTCCCTGGCAAAGTGTCCTGGTTCGTGACATCTGTAGCACCTGAGTTTATCCTTTGTAAGACCAGTCTTCAGATTTGATAATGGTTGTTGTCTATACTTCTTCTGAAATGTATTGACATGAAAGGCAGCCATTGCAAGATTCAAGGACACATCGATCTCGTCCAGATCCTCCTCCATTATTTGATCAACTTCGGCTGGAAGAATGGATGGAGAAGTCAGATCACCGGCCAAAAAGGCGTTCAAGCTCTTGATCATTGAAGCCGTAATAGCCAATTTCTCTTCATTTTCTTTAGTGAGAAAAGCAGAGTTGGACACAGGTTGAGCAGGTGCAGGTGCTGGAGCAGCAGATTGGGGAATGTTGCCTTGTTGGACTGCTTGAGGAATGGCATGACTAAAAACCATGTTGGGATACTGAGCATGGTACTATGTCTGAACTTGAGCAGCAGAAATCATAGTGGGAGTCTGAGACTGAAGACCATACACGTACTGGATTTTCTGTGGCGCGGCGAGAGGACTATAAACCACATTTGAGCTACCCGGTGTTTGAGAATTTCCTTGCAAAGGGCTATAAACCAAATTTTGTGACATCAATGATGCATTTTGCCATGTTATCCCTGCAGCCATCAAACTGCTCTGGTGATTTATGTCTCTCTGCTTGTTATTAATCTCACACGTTTTAATAGTAGCTATCATTTCTGTGAGAGTGACATCATTTAGGTTCTTTGTCTTTTTTATCATTACCACATTCGCATCCCAACTCTTTGGTAGTGAATTTAACAACTGTCTGTTCATAGCACTATTTGTGTGAGTAATCTCAGCTGATATCATCTAGGAAACAAGCTTTACATATGGACGAATCTGGTTCTCAATGATTTCCCCGTAGATGTGATTAAATGAGCGGAATTGTTGATTCAGCTGATTTACCTTGCTCGCCTTCGTATCTGCATTTCCCTCATAGAGATTTTGCTGTTCACTCCGTTCTTCTTTTGCGGTCTTACAATTTCTAACCGCAATAGAAATATCAGGTCCAAGCGCCATGGTTAGTACAACCGAGGCCTTTTCATCTTCCTCAATTATCTTAACATCTTCTAGAGTCCATAGGTGACTGGGCTTAGGAATCTTTGTGTCCGGATCTTGATCGGTACTATAGACTATCGTTCGCGGACCATATATAATACACCTCCACACACCAGCTCTTTTGCCTTGCAATATTGTTCGAATAGAAACTTCCATTCGTAATACACATTTCCATACAACAAACGAGGCACTTTAATAGATGTGCCAATCACTGGATCCAACTCTGATGGATGGCCAGAGTTTGTGATTGTAGGGCAGCCAAAGTGGCATTGGTAAGTCTTGTGCTGTCATATTGCCGGTCATCATGATTAAATTAATTAGAATTACCAAAACAAATTTAAATTCAATTTATTTTTAAGTTTTCTAAGATGAACAACGATTGATCCGAAACCTCTCCTGAATAGTCAACTCTGAGATGGAGAAAACTGAAAACAATCTGATATGGTCAAATCCGAGTTGAATAAATCCGAATAGGAAATATCCGAATTGAATCCGAGATGATGAATCCGAATTGAATTCGAGATGATGAATCCGAAACTGAATTGACTCCAAGATGATAAATCTGAATTGAATCCGAGATGATGAATCCGAAACTGAATTGACTCCAAGATGATAAATCTGAATTGAATCCGAGATGATGAATCCAAAACTGAAAAATCAGAGTTCATGATCTGAAAACCCGTGTATCCGAAATGAGAGAATCCGGAAAAGTGAATCCAGAATGGTGAGAATCGATAAATCCAGAATCCTATCCTTATCCGAATGCAACAGTAATACGAAATTTCAGCCATAGATATCCGACTTCCAAGGAACTGATAACCACAAACAGTATCTCGGATCCGGAAAAGTAGAAATCCGGATTGAACAACAGTCCGGGATCAATCCGAGATGGATGATCTCCTTCGTGTTCTTCGGAATCCGTAAAAGTAGCAGATCCGAGATACGTGAATCTTCTTCGAGTTCTTCAGAATCTGTAACAGTAGCAGATCCAAAACGTTCAAATCGTCTTCGAGTTCTTCGGAACAGTAGCAATTCCGAAGACAAAACCAGTGATTATTCTGATCTGAACAGTAATCCGGAACAGTAGCAACTCTGAACAGCAGCAACACCACTTCGAAATAACTTCTTCAATTAGCGACACCTGGAGCATGTTTTTGAACAACAGGCTCTGATACCAACTGAAAGTCCCGATAACGGATCTAACAGTTATCACAAACCTAATCAGTAGCGGAAATATTGATTAGGAAGAAGAACAATCTTTGAATTAAGAACAACTTGCATACACTAGAAAAGTGTCTGATACAAGTTTTGCAAATACAACTCCCTAACCTTTTAACCTTGACCTAAGACATGTATTTATAATACTCACTAAGCCCACCATTTACAACCCTAGGCCCACAAGGCACTAGGAAGCCCAAAAACCCCTCAAAAGCCCAAAAGTAGCTCTAATGTGTAAACCTTTGTTAATACAAGCCCAACATCCTATAATATTCTGCTGAGGATGGGTATTATGGATTCGAGTTTCAGGAACATCAGGAACTCGAGAATTTATACCCAAATTGTTGATATTCATGTGACAACTAGTATTTTCCGGTTGTAATTAAGCGTATAACAAACAGTAATACCATCATAATTAGCGTAATTAGACGTAAATTAACTCGATTAGGCCCCTGGAGAGCCTAGGAACGTCTACTTGATTCACGTTAAGCGATTTGGCGATAATCGAGAACTCTAACGCGAAATTGAACGATAAGCGAACTGATGCCGAATAAATGCTGACAACACCTAAAAATACGAATTTTGTACTTGTATTTATCATACAGTTATAATTATGAGGTAAATTTGGATTGTCGGACGTCGCAAAGCATAACATGGAAGTTACGCGAAGAACTGGGACGCACCGACAACGAAACGGAAGACACGGACTAGAGTTACATCTAAATATTAATATATTATGATAAATTTGGCTTCGTTTTCAAATTTTAACGCTCACAATCGAAACCATATTTAAAAACGGAGGAGAAACGATAATCGTAGAGATTTTACGCAAATTTTAACACAACCGGCAAACTGTCGCGTCAACCGGTCGACTACCGACAACATTTACGTGTTTTTTATCCTAATTAAACGTATTACGGCATAATGCAACGTTCGGGTTTCAAAAACGGGCCGTGGATAACATTTGGGCTTCGACACGTTAACGGGCTTTGGGCCCGACCCATTTTAAAAACCCTACCTATTTAAGCTATCTTCCCCTCATTTCACACAATCAAACAATAGCTCCCCTTTACAAGACTCCCTGCCCCTCTATCCTCTCTGAGTCCGGTCGTCGGATTCCCGTGACCACCGGCCGGCGCCGGTCTCACACTTTAGGCAGCCCACACACACCCACCACACTAAACCTCCTCTCATGTACACTCTTATACCCACACACGTTCGGGATCGGAGAAAGAGACCAGTAGAGAGAGATCGGACAGAGAGAGAGGCAACAAAGAGAGAGAGAATGGTGAGAGAGAAAGGGAGGAGGCGGCGCGGCGGTGACGCGGCTGCGGCGCAGCATCGCGACGACAGCGCTGTTTTCGGCAGTTTCTGGACGATCGGCGACGGTGGCTGTGGTGTTTGTTCTCGGGTTTGGGTTGAGGGTTGGGTCAAGTATTATCGGCGGCAGCAGCTCCGGGCTGGTCCAACGGTGGCGGTGAAGATGTTTGGTTCGATTCTGATTCACCCAAATCAAACTCGGTCCAGTTCAGGTGTTTCAGTTCAAGTCGGGTTCAAGATACGGCAACTCAGTTCAACTCGGTTCAGATTTGGGTACCATCAAAACAGTCAATGGCTCGGGTCTCATTTCGTTGTTCGGTTCGACTCGGTCAGTACCGAGTCAACATGGTCAACACGAAGTCCACACAGTCAACTGGTCAAACCCGGTCAACTGTCGGGTCAATGGGTCAAACAAGACTCGGTAAAAAAATTTTACGACGCGAAATGGATTTATACTAGTATATAAATATTAATATTGATTATCGCGAAACCCAGCTCAAAACCGACTCGCTAACGATTACATATCGCCCACCTTTAAAAATAACAATCCATCCGACTACATTACTCGCGTATATCTAGTAGTTAAAACCAAACCGACGTTATTATAATATAAATTGGGTTTATATTTGGCGAAACATTATATTTGATCACGACAACAAGTTATATATATTGTTTGTATACATTGATAAATTGCGTTTTGACAAATAAATCAACAAGTAGTATTGTCGGGATCGTCCAAAAACAGAGGAAACTCTGCCCGATTTTCGTAAAAATACGCAATATGAAACGCGTTGTATTTCAAAGACAAAACAGCCGATTTAAAGCGATTATTATAAAATAAATATAGGTGAATATTTATTTGCCGACGCTATTAAAACTTTCAAAAATCAAGCAGATAACTTTTCAACGAGAGTGATTACAAGATAACAAGATTCGGTAATTAACTATAAAATAAATAATATTTATTTTTGTTTAATTCAAAGTCGAAACTCGGAAACTAGATTCAAACATCGATAATTTATTCGAACGATGATATAATAATAAGTATATTGTTTATATTTATTTCGAACGTCAAGAGTTCCGAGCCTTTTTACAAGATAAGTATAATGTGTATTTATTTCGAATGACGGAATTCAGACATGACTATTCGGAAATCGTGTAACAAGAATATAATTATATATATTCGAAGGTTGAGACCTTGAATAGTTTTATAAAATAAATATAGTTATATTCATTTCAAACGTCGACAACTCGGGAACTTCAAATGCTATTTGTTATATTCGATTCAAACGCCTAACGAAGTACGACACGGTACCATAAGATTATAACAAGCGTACGATTAGATAATTATTTATTAATTAGAAACGATACGCAAGACTATTGCATGGATACGAAGCGCTTTACATATACGGGTATATTTACAAGTATATATGTATTACGTCTTACGAAAACTACGGAGAGTCGTATTAGTATCCGGCAATGTATATAGCGACTAATACGATTTCATGAAATGTATTTACGTTTATATATAAACATATTTCAAATCGCTCGAAAACTAAGTCGTTTACAAGAAAACCAAAGATTGGTTATTCCAAGTCAAGTCAAAAACACTTTCATAGAATCGTATGGTTAACGATTCGGTAAAGCTCGGTGACACGTAGTTTAGCTACGTTACATCTCGAAACTCATAAGTTATTCCGTTTTAAGGAATGTCATAGATTGCATTCTAGCTAACCACGTTGTGGAGATGACATTATGGAATAACATTAAGCTAGCTTTGCACAAGGATATCAAGGTGAGTTCATAACCCCCACTTTTTACCGTTTTACATTTTTATAAATGTTTTCGGGGGTGGAAAGACATGAAAGTTTTGCGAAAGCATACAATGTTTCGATGAACGAAAATCATATATTTCTAAACCTTGTTACAAACAGATTTCAATGAACTCAAATGGTTTACGAAAGGTTTATGATAAACTTACTGGTTTTCACAGCTATACAAAGCTTTTCGAAACATGCATGAGTTTTATGACTAGTGACGGGATTGTCATAGTCACAACTACCG
Source organism: Scalesia atractyloides (assembly GCA_947069175.1). NCBI lineage: Eukaryota > Viridiplantae > Streptophyta > Magnoliopsida > Asterales > Asteraceae > Scalesia > Scalesia atractyloides. The sequence continues at coordinate 39,368,255 of CAMTDV010000001.1, forward strand.
GGCGAGGCCCCAATTTTATTTATAACATGGGCTAGGCCCAATGACAAGGAAACATGGGCTAGGCCCAATGACAAGAAAACATGGGCTAGGCCCAATATCAATAGTAAAAGGAACACATCATATGAAGGGCGAGGCCCGTTCATACACATCGAAAACACAGATTTTAACAATTGGGATGTAGCTATGGGATTAAATGATAACAGATCACTATGCATATGTAGGATGATGACAATAGTAACCATTAATCACGTAATGACCAAGGTGCAAAAGGTATAGATCTATTGAGTTTGAGACACGCTCCACTCTTGGTATGTTAACTGGTTAGGAGTGCTTTTGTGATCCCCATTGATGTCAGAGTTGTCTCGGGTTGGTTACTTACTTATGGCACATAGGTCAGTGTATTAGCTACACACTACTGATCCTTAGATCCATAGGCATCCTACATACTATGATTTCAATACCGGTTTACAAAGATAACAGAAAACATTTCAATACTGGTTTAGAAATATAACAGAAAAACATTTCAATATCGATTTACAGACATGACAGAAAACATTTCAATACCGGTTTAAAGATACGATTGAAAGCATTTTATCATCGGTTTACGAACATAACAATTATATGCATCGGATTACAAACAACACAGATTACATTTCAATATTGTTATACAGATATGACATTTCAAATGCTTTAGGATACTATGATCCCACAAACCGGTTTTCGAATGCAAAATGCTCAAATGTTTTATGTCTCATTTGAAACAATAACAGACAAACTATGAACCCGCCAACTTTATGTTGACTTTTCGCATGTTCTTTCTCAGGTTATAATTTCAAGTATGGCACGGTTGGAATAGGAGAACCCATGGGGATTCGAGTACTTAGCGAGCGTTCACTCTCTAAAAGTCTTAGTACTCACGTTTACTTCTTCTGTGCAATGAAGATACCAATTTAGTTCACGCCCAGCTCTGATGTGATGGAATTATAGGGGGTGTGACAGATTGGTATCAGAGCTATAGGCTTCAGCGAATTAGGTATCAAACCTGGCTCTGATAACAGATTGGTATCAAAGCTATAAGTTTCAGCGAATTAGGTATCAAACCTAGCTCTGATAACATATTGGTATTAGAGCCATAGGTTCAGCGAATTAGGTTTCTGTGGAGATACCTAGGCTTTAACCTCACTTTCCTTTGGGGACATTAGATCATTAAGACTTGAATACATACAGAACGCCTAGCACTCGAATATGGGTTCCAACCGTGACGGAAACAATGAGTCAACATTATGATTTTAATCATACACTAGTGTTGTATTTGATACAAGGTACACGAAACTGATGTATAAGAATTTATACATCTTTTAAACGTCAAATATTCCCCATTAATGCGGAAATTCGTTGTGTTTTCATTGATCTAGATATTCATTTGAGTTATTTGTGAAATGCAGGTCTAGGCTTCGGCCCGGTGAAGAAACAAAGGCTTTTGGATCAAATTGGAGCAAAAATGGAACATTTCTGCCAAACTGCCAGATATGGCACGACCGTGCCAAGCATCCAGAAGCCGACACTATCACCAGCACTATCATCAGACTGTACAATCCTAGCCAACCCCAAGCACAATCGTGCGTGTGCAATCACAAGCCCTGATCAGCTAGTTTCCGAGATCAACTTAGTCATTTCCAAGTACGATATCGATAAGCACGAGCGTGCCAAAAGGTGGCACGGTCGTGCCACCCTCGGGGAAATTTTAGCGGGATCTTTCCGGATTTGGCATCAAACTTGGTCAACAACTCAGAAAGGCACCTGCCACTTACCAAGCACGACCGTGCCAAAAGGTGGCACGGTCGTGCCAAATGCCCAGTAGCTTAAATACATGAATTCAGCTCATTTGAAGGGGAGTTGGGGCATTTGGGTGGATTTCTCTCTCAAGAAGCTGATCTGGAAGCTTGGAGATTGAAGAAGGAGCCTTTAGGAGGTTGTATAACTTGATAATCCAACTCATTTTGCTAATTACCTTGTCTTAAACACTAGTATTTCACTTGTTATTCATGCACAATCCATATTACTTTATATTTGTCTTAGTTATCAGGAGCCTTCTAGGCTAAACAATTGTGTTTTTGAATTTCGTTGAAGCTAATGAACACTTGACAATATGGAAATAGATGTGGTGATTATTGAATGTGAATCTTCATGATGGTATTTAATCAAGTTTCTTGGAATGCATGTTTATGTTTAAAGTCATTATTCTTGAATGTGTAAAAACTTACATGTAGTGTTGGAAAGCCCATGTAGAGATTATGATTATTGAATGTTGATAGTTGTTGATTTGATTCATAGCATGAAACTAGGAATGGTAATTGCTAACATGATCAGGATGTTGATTTGAATATGAGTATGAATTCTTGCATTTGGATTTGTAAAGATCTTATGAATGTTTATATGGATTCTATGGTTTGTGTTCATGTTGAATTGATGATTTAGGCCAAAGTTGTTGTTTAGCATGACCATGCTTGTGATTCATGTCAAGAACTTTTTAAAGATATCATTTACTTGAAACCAAGTTAGGGTGATTAATGTGTTGTTCATGTTAGTTTTTTGTAGAGTTAGGAGTTTTGACAAACAATTAACTCTTTATTAAAGATGAACATAAATTTAGCAAGAGAACTTAAAGAATGAATCTTAGGTGATTAAAATGTTGTTCATTATAATTTTCCCAAGATTTATAGAACTAGGAGACCTTGAATGGAAACTTAGTTGATTCTAAGACTTGCATCACCATTAGTTTTCCTTAAAAGTTGTCATATGTTTATTAGTGGATACTTAATTCAAGCAACCTTCCTTAAGTATTGTTCTTGTTAATCCATTTAGTTAATTTTTATCCTTAAATGATAGTTTAAAAACAATCAAGAAATCAATTCATTGATCAAAACAGGTTTAAAAGTAACGAAGATTTAGTACTGAGACACCAAGTCCACGGATTGATATCCGGATCTTACCAGCAAACTATACTATCACATGATGGGTACACTTGCCCTATGTGTGTAGTTGGTTTTGAGTAAAAACTATTTTAAAACCTAATCTGTGTGAACGAAAATTATAATAATAAAAATATATTTAATTCACGCACATCAAGTTTTTGGCGCCATTGTCGGGGACTCGGTCTTCTTGTGAATGGTTGGAGTTACTTGTTTCATTGTGAAAAGTGTACAAAATTTTGTCTAGTTATTTTTTTTGTCTTAATTGATTAATTGAAAAAAAATATATGTTAAGTAATTAATTATTTCTTTTTATCTTTGTGTATACATAAGGCATTGTGTTCCTTCTTTTTCCTTACAGGTCGTGCATGTCCTCAACCCCAGTTGCTGAAGTTGTTAAGCCTTCCCGGAACGCAATTTTCATCGAAGACTGCGGGAGCGGGCCCGCAGGGTGGCCGCCACAATCGAGGTAGACGAATTGGGAGATGACATACTACACGAGGTTCACATAGAAATGGCAGACGAAGAGGAAACGAGGGTCTTAAACGACATAGGAAAACCTTCACTTGAGGGTTTACATACGAGCATCAATGCACCTATAATATATAATAATAATTTCGAGATCAAATCTGGTACCATTTCAATGCTGCAGAATGCGGTTCAGTTTTATGGCAAGGATCACGAGGATCCTAGTGTTCATATCACGGGGTTTCTGGAGGTTTGTGCCACATTCACCATATGTGATGCATCATCGGATGCAATACGTCTTCGGCTCTTTCCGTTCTCTTTACGTGATGGAGCTAAGGAGTGGCTTCTTTCACTTCCAGCTGGGTCTATCACTACATGGAATCAATTAGCTGAGAAGTTTCTTCAGAAATATTTTCCCCCAGAGAAAACGGTTCGGTTAAGAACCATGATTCTTAACTTCCGTCAGGACGATGATGAGCCCCTCTATGAGGCGTGGGAGCGGTTTAAAGAGCTCATGCGAAAGGTCCCACTTCACAGGTTGTCCAAGTGGCAACAATGTTAGATCTTCTACCATGGTTTGGATGGACAAAGGCAGATGATGGTCGATACATATTCAGGCGGAGACATAGGCCCGAAAAATGCCAACGAGGCATTTGAGATCTTAGAGAAATGCGCCTTGAAGAATCGGACACAGCAACCATCGAGAGGGAAGAGTTCTAGACAGGGAGTTCATCACGTGAACGATTTCACCGCCATCACAGCATGAATGGATGCCTTATCTTCAAAGTTTGATCGAGTGATGGAGATCCACTCGAATGGTTCCTCGAGTGGGGGAGCATATCATGTAGGCGATTTCCCGACTGGAGAGGTTTCACACGAGCATGTAGATTTTATGGGAAACCAGTACCATCCTCAGCATAATCCCTACAGCAATACATACAATCCGGGGTGGAAGAATCACCCAAATTTCAGTTGGAAGTCTGAAGCGTCAAATCAGCATCCACCCGGATTCGCTCCACGCCCCCAGCTCCTGGGGGATATGGTGCACCTCAGCCTCAGCAGATGCCTTCCACTAATGAACCTAGTGTGCAGGACATGTTTAGTCAACACTTAGCTGGTCAAAATTCTCAAAGAGTCGAAAATGAAAAGCACCTAAACGAGTATGACGGTCATTTCACGAGGCACGAGAGTGAGTTGAGAAGCCAAAAGGCTTCCATGCAGACCATTGAAAACCAAGTTGGTCAGATTGCGAAGAAGAGACAGCTAGGGGATCTTCCAAGTAACAAAGAGCCAAATCCTAAAGCTACTGCAAAGGCCATCACGTTGAGAAGCGGCAAGATCGCTGAGGCCGTCACTTCGGTTGTTCCGAGTAAGCCAGTTGATGACGAGATTGTTGAGGAAATTGAGACTGAGTCTCCAGGAGAGGTGCAACTAAGGCGAGACCCAGCAAGTACAACACGTCTCAATGAGCTAGTGAGAGAGTATGTCCCTCCCGTTCATATCCTGGGAGGTTGAAGAAGTAGAGGATGGAAGAACACTACGGTAAATTCCTTGAGCTTTTCAAGCAACTTCATATAAATCTACCGTTTGTCGAGGCACTTGCTCAAATGCCTAAGTATGCCAAGTTTCTGAAAGATATTCAATCTAACAAAAAGAAACTTGAGGAGCTTTCGCATGTGACCTTGAACTAGGAGTGTTCAGCAGTTCTTAAGAACAAACTACCACAGAAAATGAGTGATCCCGGGAGTTTTACTATCCCATGCTTGATTGGTAGTTTGTCGGTCAGCAATGCACTAGCTGATCTTGGAGCCAGCATAAACCTCATGCCTTATGCGGTTTTGCTAAGCTGGACTTGGGAGAGCCAAAACCCACTCGCATGCGCATTCAGCTAGCAGATCGTTCAGTGAAGTACCCTCGAGGTATAGTTGAGAATATGCTAGTGAAGATCGACAAGTTTGTCTTTCCTGTTGATTTTGTGATCTTGGACTTGGATGAGGACAAAACTGTTCCTCTCATCTTAGGTAGCCATTCCTTTCCACTGCTCGAGCATTGATCGATGTCTGCATCGGCAGACTTACTCTTTGGGTGGACGATGAAGAGGTGACCTTTGATATAGGGAAATCCATGCAGCACCCATAGAGTCATGATGATACACTCTACTTTATCAAGACTATTGGCACATATGTGAGTGCTCATCTTCATAGCACATTTGAGGAGGAAGTTGTGGACACATAGTTAATTGGAGGAGAGACTTTTGGTTCGCCTGCTATGGTCCAGACAGCTGAAGAGATGACCTGTCTGATAGGTCATGTGGCTCCCCCACGTACTGAGGTTTTTGAAGTGGTGGATCGTGTTGTTGAGCCTAAAGCACGCCCTTCGGTTGAGGATCCACCCTCACTTGAGCTTAAGGAGCTTCCAGATCACTTAGAGTATGCTTTCTTGGAGGGTGCGACTCAACTACCTGTCACCGGGTGGAGAGTTTGCAATGAGAAGAACGAGTTGATTCCCACTCGTACGGTCACCGAGTGGAGAGTGTGCATTGATTATCGCAAACTCAATGATGCCACGAGGAAAGATAATTTTCCTCTTCCTTTCATTGTTCAGATGTTAGAGAGGCTTTCAGGGAGGATGTTTTACTGTTTCCTTGACGGTTTCTCTGGCTATTTCATATTCCCATCTCTCCTGAGGATCAGGAGAAGACGACATTCACATGTCCCTATGGCACATTTGCCTACCGGCGAATGCCCTTGGGACTGTGCAATGCCCCAGCCACATTTCAAAGATGCATGGTGGCTATTTTCATGACATGATTGAGGATTCAATGGAGGTCTTCATAGATGATTTTTCTGTTTTCGGAAGTTCTTTCGATCATTGTCTCTGGAATCTGAAAAGGATGTTGGCCCGATGTGAGGAGGCCAATCTGGGGTTGAACTGGGAAAAATGCAACTTCATGGTGAAGGAGGGAATTGTACTTGGGCACAAGATTTAATAGGCGGGGCTCGAGGTTGATCGGGCCAAAGTTGAGACTATTTCTAAGCTCACGCCGCCCACATCCGTGAAATCTATTAGGAGCTTTCTTGGTCATGCAGGTTTCTACCGGCGATTCATAAAGGATTTTTCCAAAATCACCCGTTCGATGACCCAGCTTCTAGAGAAGGATGCCCAGTTTGTTTTCTCCAATGAATGCCTGAAGGCATTCGAGCTGTTAAAGGAGAAGTTGGTGAATGCCCCAATCATGGTAGCTCCCGACTGGGAATTACCATTTGAGTTGATGTACGATGCGAGTGACTTCGCAGTTGGGGCCGTCTTGGGTCAGGGGAGAGATAAGCATTTTTACCTAATTTACTATGCGAGCAAGACCTTAAACGATGCCCAGGAGAATTACACCACTATTGAAAAAGAGCTCCTAGCAGTGGTCTTCGTCTTTGACAAGTTTCGATCTTATCTCATCCTCTCCAAGACCATAGTATGCACGGACCATGCAGCTCTATGGTATCTATTTGGCAAGAAAGATGCCAAACCTAGACTGATACGATGGATTCTTTTGCTGCAGTAGTTCGACATCGAGATCCGTGATAAGAAAGGGGCTGAAAATCTGGCGGCTGATCATTTGTCCCGTCTTGAGCATTGCGAGGGAAAAGTAGTTCGTGGGGCCAACATCAATGACAATTTTCCCCACGAGTTTCTTATGAGGATCGAGACAAATGAGGACTCCCCATGGTTTGCTAACATCGCAAACTACTTAGCCAGTGGCATCCTGATCAAAGAGATGACCTTTCAGCATAAGAGAAAATTTTTTGTGGATGTTAAGTACTACCTATGGGATGACCCCTATCTATTCAGGGTGGGCGCGGATCAGATGATCCGGCGCTGCGTGCACAACAATGAGGCGAGGGACATCCTTCACCACTGCCACGAGGGACCTACGGGAGGTCACCATGGGGCAAATAATACCGCCAAAAAGGTGTTTGATGCTGGATTATTCTGGCCTTCCATCTTTAAGGATGCCCATGAGTTCGTGAAATCTAGTTACGCCTGTCAAAGGGCAAGCAATGTTTCTGCACGCCACGAGATGCCGCAAAACGACATTCAAGTCTGCGAAGTTTTAGACGTTTGGGGTGTAGACTTTTTGGGACCTTTTCCGACTTCCTTTGGAAACCGATACATCCTAGTCGCGGTCGACTATGTTTCAAAGTGGGCGGAAGCGCAAGCTCTGCCCACCAACGTGCTAGGGTGGTGGTCAAATTTCTGAAGATACTGTTCGCGCACTTTGGTGCTCCTAAAGCGTTAATCAGTGACCGGGGGACACACTTCTCTAATGCTCAATTGGAAAAGCATTGTCCCGATATGGTGTGCAACATCGGTTTTCTACACCATAACACCCACAGACCAGTGGGCAAGTCGAGGTCACAAACTAGGGATTAAGCGCATATTGGAGAAGACGGTAAACGCCAGCCGTAAGGACTAGTCTGAAAGACTGGATGATGCACTGTGGGCCTTCCGAACAGCCTACAAGACTCCTATAGGCACTACTCCATTTAAGTTAGTCTATGGGAAGTCTTGTCATCTCCCTGTTGAGCTCGAGCACAAGGCATACTGGGCCTTGAAAACAGTTAACCTCGACATGGCAGCTGCGAGCGAAAACAGGTTTGTGCAGATCCATGAGGTCGAAGAGCTCCTAAATGATGCATATGAGAGCTCCAAGCTGTATAAGGAACATACTAAGACGCTCCGCGGCTCCCACCTGAAGGACAAGATGGAGTTCCGGGTGGGTGATTGGGTATTGTTATACAACTCGCGTCTCAATCTATTCCCTGGCAAGCTTAAGTCTCGTTGGTCAGGTCCTTACACGGTGAGGTCGGTGTTTCCTTACGGAACAATGGAAATAGGCCATGAGGATGGCCGCTTGTTCAAGGTTAATGGGCACAGACTAAAGTCGTATGTTGGTGGCCCAGTAGATAGGAGTGAGGAGGTTGTCACCCTCCACCCCAAGAACAAATGAATTCGGGGTGGTGAGTCTAGCAGAAGACTCGTAAATAAACTTAGCATGTTTTGGGGTTTTAGTTGTTTTTCTGTTTGGTTGCTTAGTTTCTTTTTTAGGTTGTGGTTCGTCTTGGACGCGGGGAATGTTGGAATGCATTGCCGATCTTCAGGTATGTTAGTTCGGCTCTTTTCTTGGTAGGAGGTGTTCCAAGAGTGATCCGGATTCAAGTGACATTTTTATTTGGGTTTTGTTGAATGTAAATAAATAAACTTAAAGGGAAAAATTTTCTCAAAAAAAATCTGAAATAATCGGCACTATCAACCGTGTTTTATGGCACTGTGAGATCTGATAGTGCAGATCCACTTGCAGGCCATAAATCATCATCTTCTTTTTAACACCTTCAAAAAAAACCACTTGAATCTCACAAGCTCACTCAAGTATCCTCCACACCTCATTCCTTCTCTCAAGAAATCTATTTTCTTTTCATCCCAAGCATCGTTCCAGGTACGAATCTTTCCACTTTCTCTTTGTAGTTGTTGAATATTTAGGGTTTGTTCTTCAAGTTTGGTTTTCTTTTAAGTTTTTAGGGCTTGGTCTAAATCGTCCGATTCAAGCCCATTTTTTGTGTATTTTATGTTGTTGTGCTTCACTCTTGACTGATCTACAAAACCCCCAAGCAAAAGTGTTAAAAAATCAGGGTTTTGGGTGCGTTTTGGGGGATTTTGCATGCTGCGGTTCCGTCACGCACGGTCGTGCCAACTGTTGGCATGACCGTGCTCTTCATAAGTTGGGAATGAACTGCATCTGAAAACCCAGACAATTATCAAGCACGATCGTGCCATCATCAAGCACGGTCGTGTCCTTCATAAATTTTTGATGAATCTGGAAATCCTGCCTAGAAATTCAACAAGCACGATCGTGCCAACATATGGCACGATCATGCCCTTCATAAAAATTTCCAGTTTTTCCCCCAAATTTCACCTAGAGTCGGTCTTGCACGATAGTGCTTGAGTGTGGCACGATCGTGCTTCATGAAGAACAAACCCAGAAAACTTCATAAAATTGACATCTTCATAAAGCTTGCTGAAATAAGCACGCATGGTCGTGCCAATATATGGCACTGTCGTGCGAGCCCGTCTGTAACCCAGTTCTCGTTGATTTTCTGCATTGTAATTGCTGATTTTGTCCTATTCTTGCAGATGAATCATCCGTTTCTTCAATTCAGCGACAATGCCAGGGAAGGGCATTGTATTGCGAAGGTTGAAAGGTTGTGGGCTCGGAGGCACTTAATCGAGCCTATGAGGACGCTTCAAACAGTCGATCTCGACCTACTTGGTCAGACCGAAAAATTTGAGGAGCTTATGACCCCTCCTTGGACCCGCCTATTCGCAATGGCGGATCCCCAATATGTCGAGCTAGTCATCGAGTTTTTTGCCTCATACAGGTTTATCTTCCCCTGCCCTGATGTTTATGAGAAACGAGTTGGTGTTAGTTACCGTCTGGGAGGAAGTGGCATCATCAATCGATCAGCAGGTTTGGACAGATACTTGGGTTATATGAGGAAGACGAGATCGACTCCGAGTTATTTCACGGCAGTATGCAGGAATGGGAGGCTGATACGGATAAAGCAGCATTCTGGGCTCAGATCACTGTATCGGGCCGGGCCTGGGATCCACGCCGAACCAAGGCCACATGGATCCTTAACCCGCTGCACCGCATCATAGAGCGCCCCATCTTTCACGTAATCGGCGGTCAGGGTGATAGCACTGGAAACATCACCACCCGCGACCTCTTCCATCTCTATTGCATCATTTCGGGGTCCAATTACAATGTCGCAGTTAGTGTTGCAGTATCCGTCAAAAGTGGTATTGGGTCGACCCCCACATCGAGGATCTGTGGTGGTGTATTCGCCACCAGGTTAGCTAGGCACTACAGGGTGCGGTTGGATGATCTTACCGTAGCTTGTGATTATGGATTTCTTGATGTGGCACAGCTGACTGCCATGAATATGATTCTCAATGTTAATGGTATCCTGAAGTTAGTGGATCGACTGGGTAGGATTTGGGACCCACTTCCTGAGGGAGAAAGTGATCAAGAAGAGGGTGATGTTGGTGGAGCCGAGGACGTCCACTTGCAGGATGCTCCAGGATTCGGGCCAGGTGAGGCTGCCGGGGGAGCAGACCCTCATCTTCAGATGGGTGAAATAGGCCAGGGCTTTGGAAGCCCAAGGTGGGAGCACATGTTTGGTGGTTTTGGTGGTCGTTACAAACAGGGTGCATACCTTCCGCATGAGCCGTCTACAATGGATCTTTGGAGAAGAATGGATGGGTTAGCGTTGGACCAGCAGACAGTATGACACGACGTGGACTTAATCCGCACCGAGCAGCATAGGCAGGGTAATTTTCTGGAGGATATGTACGAGCAGAGTAGGCGGAGCTTCGATTGGCTCTTCGGATCACAGCAGCATTTGGCGAACTCGCTCGGTCATCCTTACACGCAGCTGCCGCAGCACTTCACTAGGCGATCCCGGTTTGACCGCTGGGGTGATTCCGGTCGATCAGGATCTGGCAGCCGCCCCTGATTTTGCAGCTCATGTCGTACTTTTATTTGCATTCTATGTTTGAGGGGTGTACCATTTTGCATTGTCCGTACACTCCTCCGTTGTTGCTTTAAATTTCGTACATTTTTATTTAGTGGTTTAATTTATGAAGAATGATAAGGTATTTTTGGGTTGGGTTGTTTATTGTGATCTTGATCATGTTTGCAAGTGTGCAGTTTTGATTTGATGATATGCTAGTCGCTGGATGGTGAAGTGGTGCGTTGGAATGTTTCATATTACCTTCTTTCACTCCATTCTAGCCTTTTCCCAGGGGAGTTTTCATATTCCCGCTTCCTCCACTGGTATACTATTGCATTGCATTATGCTCGTTTTTTGTTGTACATCGTGGGCGATGTACAATTCAAGTGTGGGGAGGTAGTTAAGCTTTTTTATGGTTGTCCGAAAAAAATAAAAAATAAAAAAATTAATAATAATAACAAAACTCTCTTAAATAATCAACTCAACACAAGTTTTATATAAATCTAAAAATTGTTGATAAATTCACAAAGGTGAACAAACAAAGAATTTGCTCGAATAAAAGTTACCATTTAGTAATCTTTTTTGTATAAAATTGAGCATGAGAAATCAAGCAAAATTCCCACCTGTTTGCCTTGCATAGTTACCCAATACGCCCGTTTCCGTGAGTTATTTTTGAGCCTTATAGCTTTAGAATTATTTTTGCTCATGTTTTTGCGGGCAAAGATTGAGTGCGCCGGATGACTTTTGCGATTTAGAACTTGTGTTAGGCATGCATTTCGAGAACACAAAGCAAACACATAACATAAAAATGATTGAGCCAGTAGGAAACCTTTTATTTTTAACCAATTTTAATTATCCTTACACCCAAATCACACCCTTAGTTAAACCAATTTGAGCCTTTCCCTTTCATTTCATATAAACCACTAAATATCACCAATCAGCCAATTTAGCCTTTTCTTTTTGAACCCACATTTTTGTTTTAAAGCCCGATCTGGTTAAGACTAACTTGTATGCTTTCTTGTATAATTTATCAATTTACTAGTCATAACATCATAGCTTGGAGTTTTTATCTAAGTAGACGTACTTAGTTCCCTCTAAAGTGGTAAAAAAAAAGAAGAAGTCGTGTCAATTGGCTTTGCTAGAGCAATTTTGTGGATACATCTAAGCGGTTTGCTAGCTCTCGGTTAGTTATTTGGATAATTTTATCTTTCTTCACTTCAAGTTAGTCGAGCCTTAGGTCTTTAGCCATTTTAGCCACTTTTACAAATCCATTTCCACACCCTTTACCCTAGCCAAATTAGAACCCACACAAGACCTCTTGATTTTTTATATGTGTTGGTTAAGTGTTTAGATTTGATCCTTATACAAGCTTATGATATCACATAGTCATTGTCTTGGCATCGAGTATTCTAAACATACTCATTGAATTGTATGTCTCCTATATATTAGTTGAGTGTGTGTGAACATTGCGAGGATGTAAGGTGAGCTTGTAGGGATGTCGAGATGGATCATTGCTCATAATCATATTTCATATACTTTTTGGTTTTTCCTTTTATGTCGTGTAATCCATTTTATTTTGCCCAAGTTATTTATTTGTGCTTATATAACGCTAGTTGAGATGATTGCCAAGATAGAATTTTGTTTACTTTAGTTTGTTTGAGGACAACCAAAGTTCAAGTGTGGGGATGTTTGATGTATAAGAATTTATACATCTTTTAAACGTCAAATATTCCCCATTAATGCGGAAATTCGTTGTGTTTTCATTGATCTAGATACTCATTTGAGTTATTTGTGAAAATGCAGGTCCGGGCTTCGGCCCAGTGAAGAAACAAAGGCTTTTGGAGCAAATTGGAGCAAAAATGGAACATTTCTGCCAAACTGCCAGATATAGCACGACCATGCCAAGCATCCAGAAGCCGGCACTATCACCAGCACTATCATCAGACTGCATCATCCTAGCCAATCCAACACTTGGCACGATTATGCCAACCCCAAGCATGACCGTGCGCGTGCAATCACAAGCCCTGATCAGCTAGTTTCCGAGATCAACTTAGTCATTTCCGAGTACGATATCGATAAGCACGACCATGCCATAAGGTGGCACGGTCGTGCCACCTCAGGGAAATTTTAGCGGGATCTTTCCGGATTTGGCATCAAACTTGGTCAACAACTCAGAAAGGCACCTGCCACTTACCAAGCACGACCGTGCCAAAAGGTGGCACGGTCGTGCCAAATGCCTAGTAGCTTAAATACGTGAATTCAGCTCATTTGAAGGGGAGTTGGGGCATTTGGGTGGATTTCTCTCTTAAGAAGCCGATCTTGGAAGCTTGGAGATTGAAGAAGGAGCCTTTAGGAGGTTGTATTACTTGATAATCCAACTCATTTTGCTAATTACCTTGTCTTAAACACTATTATTTCACTTGTTATTCATGCACAATCCATATTACCTTATATTTGTCTTAGTTATCATGAGCCTTCTAGGCCAAACAATTGTGTTTTTGAATTTCGTTGAAGCTAATGAACACTTGACAATATGGAAATAGATGTGGTGATTATTGTATGTTAATCTTCATGATGGTATTTAATCAAGTTTCTTGGAATGCATGTTTATGTTTAAAGTCATTATTCTTGAATGTTTGATCATAGAAATTTACATGTAGTGTTGGAAAGCCCATGTAGAGATTATGATTATTGAATCTTGTTAGTTGTTGATTTGATTCATAGCATGAAACTAGGAATGGTAATTGCTAACATGATTAGGATGATGATTTGAATATGAGTATGAATTCTTGCATTTGGATTTGTAAAGATCTTATGAATGTTTATATGGATTCTATGGTTTGTGTTCATGTTTGATTGATGATTTAGGCCAAAGTTGTTGTTTAGCATGACCATGCTTGTGATTCATGTCAAGAACTTGTTGAAGATATCATTTACTAGAAACCAAGTTTGGGTGATTAATGTGTTGTTCATGTTAGTTTTCCTTAATTTGTAGAGTTAGGAGTTTTGACAAACAATTAACTCTTTATTAAAGATTAACATAAATTTAGCAAGAGAACTTAAAGAATGAATCTTAGGTGATTAACATGTTGTTCATTATAATTTTCCCAAGATTTAAAAAACTAGGAGACCTTGAATGGAAACTTAGTTGATTCTAAGACTTGCATCACCATTAGTTTTCCTTAAAAGTTGTCATATGTTTATTAGTGGATACTTAATTCAAGCAACCTTCCTTAAGTATTGTTCTTGTTAATCCATTTAGTTAATTTTTATCCTTACAAGATAGTTTAAAAACAATCAAGAAATCAAATCATTGATCAAAACAGGTTTAAAAGTAACGAAGATTTAGTACTGAGACACCGAGTCCACAGATCCGGTTCTTACTAGCAAACTATACTATCACCTGACGGGTACACTTGCCCTATGTGTGTGTAGTTGGTTTTGAGTAAAAACTATTTTAAAACCTAATCTGTGTGAACGAAAATTATAATAATAAAAATATATTTAATTCACGCACATCAGAAACCATTACATTCAATAAGCAAAACGTTGAGGGTTTTGGTAACATGCGTTTAGGACCTTTGGAAGACTTACGACAATATCCAATAAAGGTCATTACGTAGGAAGACTGTTAACTCGGGCAAACGCCATTATATATATTGTCGCTGCTAGTTTATCTACCCGAGCTGCTGGCCTACACAAAACGAAACACTAGTGCGCAAATATACGTGAAAGTTAACTGATACGACAAAGGATGTTGAAGTACATCACATACGACTTTCAAGGAACGACCTTGAGAAAGCACGACATTACGACAACGATGCTAATACCATAAGCGGAAGAAATACCGACCAGAATGCGGCAATTTGTCACGTGGTCCTGTAAGCGACACGAACCACGCTGAGGTACGTTCAAACGAGAATTGATAACATCGGTACATATTATAATAGAAATCACAATTATGGACATTGCAAAAGAATTCACATGTCCTCGCATTCCCCCTATTTCATAAATGGTGATTACGCCATGTTCGACATTCTGTGGTAAGGTCACACAACAATAAATCATCACAGGAAATACCAGGTAAAGTCCTCAAATCTCTTTTGTTGAGATTTTAACTTTGCATATAACGAGTAGATTGGCATACTCTACTCCTCATAATGGTCATTGTATCACGTAAATTTCTTTCTTGTTAGCGAACACCTATTTGCATTATTTCTTGACAGATTTATATGATACGCATGCTTTGTTTGCTACGCATGTGGTTAACTTGATACGTGGAGACCATCAGGGTCTTCACTTCGAATGGTCATTTCATCAATAATTCAAGGTTGGTTCGCTATATTCAAAATTTTGCTTTGTGATCTAGATGACCTGCGTTATAGTGAGTATTGACTCCTTGATATCGAGTCCACGAATTACTTGAAATTTCTTTTATTTCCAAGTTGCATACATGGGTTTTTTGTAGTAACCATATCGAAACTTACTGGGCAAATCATGTATTTATTGTTGGATTGCGTCAAACCAAGTTCAATTGTTTGAACTTGCTCACTGTATACAAATTCAATTCAAGGATTTCATATGATGGATTGAGGCCGTCATTTTCAAGGTAATGTCAACAAGCATTTCATTTGTTTTGAATCATAGTAGTATGGATCAGTCTTCACCTTCATCAAATCATTTGTTGGTTACGACACCTTGTGGTGGCGTTTACACTAGTTGAGGCTTGCACTGACATCGCTTTCATGACTCATGTACAAATTTAGTTTCTTATTTATTTATTTGTTATTAAATCCCCCTTGTTGGATCATCTTCTTAACTATTCTTAATACAATCGTTTATTAAGAAAAAGGGTACACAAATTTAAGGTCTATTTCAGTGTACCTTGTAACGGTTCTTTCATCATCGGTCGAAAAATTTGGGATATTTATTGTTCTTCCCCTATCGACCGAAAATTATATTCATTTGTTCTTTCATTCTCCAGTTGAAAATCCTATAAGATTTATTTGGAACAAATGTTCAGACTTACTTCGTTGAACCTTTCATCTAATTGCAAACACAGTGAATTGTTCGGGCGCCACTATTATTGAATTATTTTGATCACTATGACGTCTTATAGCGTCGGTACAGACTTGTAGCTTGGGCTAATCATCGAAAGTGGTCTTAATGCAACTATGTATTAAGACATTGATACACTAACTTCAGTTGTAATTCAGTGTATCCTTGCAATTTAATAGTGTTAAATTATGGTTCGAAAAGTTAACAAATCATCTTCATGCTTCTATTTCAATTGAGCTTGTTGATTCTAAGTCTCACCAACCCAACAACCAACGCTAGTTTCCATTGGTAGAAATTCCTATTGTCTATGAAATTCATTTATAGATTGTGAACGTCTTGGAAATCTATTTGTCGAGAATCTCAATTGTATGACCCATGTAAACTTAGTCACATTAGTGAGTATATCATTACGTTTTCGTTCACTTGTCATCGATTCTGAAAACAAATTCAGTCGAACTAGTGGGTTAATATTGTTGTAGTAAGTCATTGTATTCATATAATCCAGACAAGTTTCGATGCAATTAATGGTCATTTACCTTGGTATTGTTTATACCGACCTACGCATGACAAGGAGATAACATAGTTTAAATTTCGTGGACGATATTTTATAACAAGGGGAGAAAGTGACAACCGGCATTTTCCGATTGTAATTAAGCGCATAACAAATAGTAATACCATCATAATTAGCATAATTAGACGTAAATTAACTCGGTCAGACCCCTAGAGAGCTTAGGAACGTCTACTTGATTCACGTTACGCGATTTGGCAGTAATCGAGAACTCTAACGCGAAATTGAACGATAAGCGAACTGATACCGAACAAATACTAACAACACCTAAAAATACAAATTTTGTACTTGTATTTATCATACAGTTATAATTGAGCGTTAAAATTTGAAAACAAAGCCAAATATATCATAATATATTAATATTTAGACGTAACTCTAGTCCGTGGGTTCCGTTTCGTTGTCGGTGCGTCCTAGTTCTTCGCGTAACTTCTGTGTTGTGCTTTGTGACGTCCGACAAACCAAATTACCGTTTAATCGAAACCAGATTGAAAAACGGACGAGAAACAATAACCGTAGAGATTTTACGCAAATTTTAACGCAACCTGCAAATTATCGCGTCAACCGGTCGACTACTGACAACATTTAGGTGTTTTTGATCCTAATTAAACGTATTATGGCATAAGGCAACGTTCAGGTTTCAAAAACAGGCCGTGGATAACATTTGGGCTTCGACACGTTAACGGGCTTTAGGCCCGACCCATTTTAAAAACCCTACCTATTTAAGCTCTCCTTCCTCTCATTTCACACAATCAAACCCTAGGCCCCTTTTACAAGACTCCCTGCCCCTCTCTCCTCTCTGAGTCTGGTCGCTGGATTCCGGTGACCACCAGCTGGCGCCGGTCACACCCTTCTGGCAGCCCACACACACCCACCACGCTAAACGTCCTCCTATGTACACTCTTATACCCGCACACGTTCAGGATCAGAGAAAGAGAATAGTAGAGAGAGAGATCGGACAGAGATAGAGGCAGCGAAGAGAGAGAGAAAGGGAGGCAGTGGCACGGCGGTGACGTGGCTGCGGCGCAGCATCGCGGCGGCAGCGCTGTTTTTGGCGGTTTCTAGACGATCGGCGGCGGCAGCGGCTGTGGTGTTTGTTCTCAGGTTTGGGTTGTGGTTTGGGTAATAGTATCATCGGCGGCAGTAGCTCCGGGCCGGTCCAACGGTGGCGGCGGTGAAGATGTTTGGTTCGAGTATGTTCTGTCCCGTTCAATTCACTCGGGTCTCGATTCAGATTCACCCGGTTCAAACTCAGTTCAGTTCAGATGTCGGTTCGGGTGTTTCAGTTCAAGTCGGGTTCAAGATACGGCAACTCAGTCTAACTCGGTTCGGCCCCGGATCGACTCGGTCAAATTTGGGTACCGTCAAAACAGTTAACGGCTCAGGTCTCATTTCAGTGTTCGGTTCGACTCGGTCAGCACCGAGTCAACTCAGTAAACATGGTCAACGTGAAGTCCACGCATCAACTAGTCAAACCCTGTCAACTGTCGGGTCAATGGGTCAATCAAGACTCGGTAAAAATTTATTACGATGCAAAATTTATTTATATTAGTATATAAATATTAATATTGATTATCGTGAAACCGAGCTCAATACCGACTCGCTAACGGTTACATATCGCCCACCTTTAAAAATAACAATCGATTCGACTACATTACTCGCGTATATCTAGTAGTTAAAACCGAACCAACGTTATTATAATATAAATTGGGTTTGTATTTGGCGAAACATTATATTTGATCATGACCACAAGTTATGTATATTGTTTGTGTACATTGATAAATTACGTTTTGACAAATAAATCGACAACTAGTATTGTCGGGATCGTCCAAAAACAGAGGAAACTCTGCCCGATTTTCGTAAAAATACGCAATATGAAACGCGTTGTATTTCAAAGACAAAACACCTGATTCAAAGTGATTATTATAAAATAAATATAGGTATATATTTATTTGCCGACGCTATTAAAACTTTCAAAACTCGAGCCGATAACTTTTCAACGAGAGTGATTACAAGATAACAAGATTCGGTAATCGACTATAAAATAAATATTATTTATTTAAGATTAATTCAAAGTCGAAACTCGGAAACTAGATTTCAAACATCGATAATTTATTCGAACGATGATATAAAAATAACTATATTGTTTATATTTATTTCGAACGTCAAGAGTTCCGAGCCTTTTTACAAGATAAATACAATGTGTATTTATTTCAAACGACGGAATTCGGACATGACTATTCGGAAATCGTATAACAAGAATATAATTATATATATTCGAAGGTCGAGACCTTGAATAGTTTTATAAAATAAGTATAGTTATATTCATTTCAAACGTCGATGACTCGGGAACTTCAAATGTTATTTGTTATAGATTCAAACACCTAACGAAGTACGACATGATACCGTAAGATTATAACAAGCGTACGATTATATAATTATTTATTAATTAGAAATGATACGCAAGACTATTGTATGGATACGAAGCGCTTTACATATATGGGTATACTTACAAGCATATATGTATTACATCTTACGAAAACTACGAAGAGTCGTACTATTATCCGGCAATGTATATAACGACTAATACGATTTCATGAATTGTATTTACGTTTATATATAAACATATATTTCAAATTGCTCGAAAACTAAGTCGTTTACAAGAAAACCATAGATTGGTTATTCCAAGTCAAGTCAATAACACTTTCATATAATCGTATGGTTAACGATTCGGTAGAGCTCGGTGACACGTAGTTTAGCTACGTTATATCTCAAAACTCATAAGTTGTTATGTTTTTAGTAATGTCATAGATTGCATGCTAGCTAATCACGTTGTGGAGATGACATTATGGAATCACATTAAGCTAGCTTTGTACAAGGATATCAAGGTGAGTTCATAACCCCCCACTTTTTACCGTTTTACATTTTAATAAATGTTTTCGGGGTTGGAAAGACAAGCAAGTTTTGCGAAAGCATACAATGTTTTGATGAACGAAAATCATATATTTCTGAACCATGTTACAAACAAATTTCAATGAACTCAAATGGTTTACGAAAGGTTTATGCTAAACTTACCGGTTTTCATAGCTATACAAAGCTTTTCGAAACATGCATGAGTTTTATGACTAATGACGGGATTGTCATAGTCACAACTAGGGGGCGAGGCCCCAATTTTATTTATAACATGGGCCAGGCCCAATGACAAGAAAACATGGGCTAGGCCCAATATCAATAGTATAAGGAACGAAATCATATGAAGGGCGAGGCCCGTTCATACACATCGAAAACACAGATTTTAACAATTGGCATGTAGCTACGGGATTAGATGATAACAGATCACTGTGAGTATGTAGGATGATGACAATAGTAACCATTAATCATGTAGTGACCAAGGTGCAAAAGGTATAGATCTATTGAGTTTGAGACACGCTCCACTCCTGGTATGTTAACCGGTTAGGAGTGCTTTTGTGGTCCCCATTGATGTTAGAGTTATCTCGGGTTGGTTACTTACTTATGGCACATAGGTCAGTGTATTAGCTACACACTGACTGATCCTTAGATCCATAGGCATCCTACATACTATGATTTCAATACCGATTTACAAAGATAACAGAAAACATTTCAATATCGGCTTACAAATATAACAGAAAAACATTTCTATTTCGGTTTAAAGATACGATTGAAAACATTTTATCACAGGTTTACAAACATAACAGTTATATGCATCGGTTTACAAACCGCACATATTACATTTCAATACTGTTATACAGACATGACAGAAAACATTTCAATACCGGTTTAAAGATACGATTGAAAACATTTTATCATCGGTTTACAAACATAACAGTTATACGCATTGGTTTACAAACAACACAGATTATATTTCATTAATGTTATATAGATATGACATTTCAAATGCTTAGGGGTACTATGATCCCACAAACCGGTTTTCGAATGCAAAACGCTCAAATGTTTTATGTCGCATTTGAAACAAAAACAGACACACTATGAACCCGCCAACTTTATGTTAACTTTTCGCATGTTCTTTCTCAGGTTATAATTTCAAGTATGGCACGGTTGGAATAGGAGAACCCATGGGGATTCGAGTACTTAGCGGGCGTTCACTCTCTAAAAGTCTTAGTACTCACGTTTACTTCCACTGTGCAATGAAGATACCAGTTTAGTTCATGCCCAGCTCTGATGTGATGGAATTATAGGGGGTGTGACAATTCAGATCAACAACTAATTCGGGATTTGACGAAGATGTAGACGCATGACCTTCAGTTGTCCCTAGATTCTGAATATTTGACATGACATCTGAAATTCCAGGAACCGGACCAGAAGTAGCTTCATTTGCATCATGGAACTCATCATCTTCTGACGAAACATTATAATAGCAGCATCTTCGAATTCCTCTTTATGAACAAGATTGTTAACCGAAGTAGACACTTGAGGATTAACAATAATTAGTCGAACTAATGACGAGTCAACTGTAGAAGCATCATAAAAAATTGGCAGATTAAAGGAGTCAAACAACCCATCATTGTCAAACATCCAAGAAGCACCCGGAGCTCTTACTGATTCAGTGTATCTTTGAACCTTAACTTCACCCCATTCTTCAATCTTCTTTGTTGGCAAATTCCACACTCTGAAATTAGGAGTAGCATATCCAAGAAGAACCTTTGATAGCCTTTGGTCCAAACTTACCATGTGGATCAATCATAGTGCATGGAGCTCCAAAAGGTTCTAAGAAAGAAAAATCCGGTTTCCTTTTATGTAACAACTAGAAACATGTTTTCCCGTGTCTCTTCACTGTAAGAACTCTAATCATCGTATAACATGCGGTAGCCACAGCTTCTCCCCAAAATTGAATCAGAAGTTCTGATTCTACTAACATAGTCCTTGCAGTTTCAATCAGAGTTTGATTTTTCCTCTCGGCGACACCATTTTGTTGTGGAGTGTAACGAGAACTGTACTCATACAAAATTCCTTTAGAAGAACAGAACTCATCCATAACATGATTCTCGAATTCGGTGCCATTGTCACTTCTGATTCTCCTTATCTTCAAATTGTACAAATTTTCGAGTAGCGTCAGGAGATTCTTAAGGATTTCAGGAACTTCACTCTTGTGTGCCAACATATTCACCCATGAAAATCTTGAGTAGTCATGAGTAACTAATAAACAATATGAATCACCAAAGGTAGTCTTGTGTTTCATAGGTCCAAAGAGGTCCATATGAAGACGTTCTAGAGGTATATTCACCGTGTTAATCTTCATCACAGGATAAGATTTTCTTGCTTGCTTTCCTTTTTGGCATGATACACAGATGTCTTGGAAATGAAAGTTCTTCACTGGTACACCATTCACAAGATTGTTTTTCACCAAATAGTTCATTTTCCTCAAGTGAATGTGTCCCATTCGTCTGTGCTAAGAGATTGATTCCTTTTCGTTGGCTTTTGAGACAAAACATGTAACTTGTGCAGACGTGGTAATAGCTTGGCTCATGTCCAGAATATACAAGTCATTAATTCTTGGAGCTGACAAAAGAATCCATTCTTTGGGAATTTTGAAACCAGGTTTCAGCACATAACATCCGGCATCTTCAAAATGAACCGTGAACTTCTTGTCGCAGATTTGAGAAACCCTAAGAAGATTGTGATCAATTTGACGAACATAATTGATCTTATCAAAGCTAACAACACCATTGGATACCATTCCTTTTCTAGTGATGTATCCGCCCTTGTCTCCAGCAAAAGCAACATAGCCTCCTCGAATGCTTTTTACAACATAAAAGAGCCTTAAGTCGCCTGTCATGTGCCTCGATGCTCCACCGTCAACAATCCAATGACTATTCACAGTTCCTCCTAGAACACCCTACACATTTCAATGCCTGATCAGTTTGAGATGGGGACCCAAGCCTTAGTGGTCTTGGGTCGACCCTTATCATCAAGAAATGTGATTTCTATTTCTTGATGATTTGGAAACTTGGTACCTCCCCCTGAAACATCATCGGTCTTAGGTTTCCAAAATTGTTGAAATTTACCAGAATGACTATTTTTTACACTTTTAACAACTTCTTGTTTTATTATTCTTGAAGAATTTGGTTTTCTTTCTGAAGAATCCAGTTTCAATTCTTTTTCAATTATTTTTACTTGTTTACATCTATGTTTTTCTTCTTGTTCTTTAAAAATACGTTTGTCTTGTTTTGGAGAAACAGATCGACGTTGGCAAGTTGGTTCAAGAGGGGCTTTCTCAACAAATCTAGGTTTTGCTGGTTTTAACAATTCTTGATTATGTGGCCAAATTCTCCACATTTAAAACATGTTCTCCTCTCAAAAAATTAGGAGATGATGTGTTATGACTTGATGTTGAACTTGTGGGTCTTAAGGTAATTGGTTCATTTTCACACCCATTTGTATGTTGGGTGTAATTGTTTTGATTGTTACGCTTTAAAATCTTGACTTTGTTTACAAATCAATATTAGACATTCTTTCAAAACTCTCGACTTTATCAGTACCAGTTGAACTCACAAATTTAACATTCTTTGATTTGTTCTTGTAGCGAGCGCTTTTAGCTTCAATCTTTGGTTGTGATACCTTTGGTTTTTCAGCTCGCTTTTCTCATTGTTTTTCTTTTGAACTGGATAATGGTTGTGACTTGATTGTGTTTTTCTTCTCCAAAAACTTGGTTGTTGAATTTTCAAAAACTTGATCAATAGAGGGTGGATTTACATTTTTTATTGGAAAGTCTTTGTTTGAGTAAATTTTCTTGTCCCCAATTAAAGTATACAACAGATTATCATTTTCAACTGTAGACACATTTATCTTGACAGATTTCATAGGATCATTCTCTTGATTTTCAACAGTTTTTACATTAGGAGTAGCACACATTTTTGTCCCTTTTTCTTCATCAAGAGTTGATCCTGATCATTTTTCTTGGACTCATCATCTGTTGAATCATCCTCCTCTATTGTAGAAGGGTTTCGATCAATGACTGGTGATGAGTTCTCTGATTTCTTTGATTCAACTAAGGAATTATCTAGTTTGAACCCTAATCCTGCTGCAAACTCTTCAGGATTAAGAGGTACAGATGGTTTAAAGCGTGGCATTTCCTCTTCATCAGGCAATTTGGTATAATTGTGTTTCAATGGAGGTGGACACGATTAATACCCTATGCATTTGACATCTCCTTTCAGTTTTTAAACGTCAATGATATGATCAAGCACATATTGGGAGTTAGAGTAACTTTCCAATTCTAACTTTCCCGCATCATGTTCGCCTTTGGCAATGGCTAACTCCTTTGTTTCTTCAAGGATATTAATGTAGTCATTAATTCATGTTTGCTTATTCAAAACTGTCTTTCTTAATTCAGAAACGCTTTTCTTAAGAGTTTCTATTACAAATTTGAATTCTTTTTCCTTTCGAGTTAAAGCCAAATTTGACTCTTTGCATTTTGATAGTTCAACAAATAGGTTTTGATTGTGACTGTTTATTGTTTCAAATTTGGTTTTTAATTCAGCACAGTCACTGCAAATTTTAGGAGAGTCGGAGTTTACCTGACTTGTCGAACCAACAACATTAGCCATGTAGGTAGTATGATGAGGGAAGGTTGCACTATTTGTAAAGAATTTTTCTGTTTCCTTCGATGCAGCTTCTGTTTTCTTCATCAGACCAGCCTTTTGACTTTTCAGCTTTTCTGCTTCTTTCAGCAACTCTCTGACCTTAGCATCACTTCCTTCCCTGATATATGAATCAGATCCATAACCACCTGTACTCGAGCATTCTTCATCAGAACCACCATTATAACCTGAACTATCATCATCATCAGAACTGTCAATATTGTGAACATGTTTGATTCGATTGATAATCTGGACATAACATGCAGTTCCTCCTTGATTCTCGTTTCCCAATTGTACTGACGAATCTCATCCTTCATCTACTTGAACTACTAAAGCTCTGTTTGTGTTGTTTGAAGGTCCTGACTGGTTGGTGTTGTTTGAGTTGTTAATAGCTAATATCCTTCGATCATGGTTAACTTGAGTCGTGGTGGATGGTTGTGATTGATTTTTGAAGGGGTTGTGATTTCCTTGTTTGCTGGGTCTAGTGCACTCACGCCTGAAGTGACCTCTTTCATCACAGTTGAAGCAAGTAACATCATTTTTATCAAAACCATATTTCGTATCTTTCTTGCTTTCCAAACTTGTTCTTCCTGTTCTGCTCATAAAATCCTTAGCTCTTCTGACAGCACTTGCAAATGCCCATTTGATATCCATTAGCTCCATCTCATCTCTGTCTATTTGTTGGTAGTCTTCATTAGTCAAATTGTTGTTTCCAATTTGACCAGCGACCAATCCACAATAAGCACTAACCATTGTGTTTAGAAGTTCCGTATGTTCCTGAGCAACTTCTACATTGACCTTAGAAAGATGTGATGTGTCAAGTCTGACTGTATTGGGGTTTGCAGGTTGAAAGTTATTACCATAGCAAGCTTGTTGAGAAGCTTGTTCTGGAACTTGTGATGCAAGATCTCGTGGTTGTGGTAGAAAGGCTTTAGGATCAAATACTTGTCCATAGGTTTGAGTACTTGAGCTTGCAGAATGATTTATTTGAACAGGTTGTGGTAGAAAGGGATTAACATTTGACACAAACGCAGTTTGAAGTTTTTGTTGCTGACTTACACTAATACCTGTATTAATACCTCCAAAGTACATTTCAGGGTTTTGTGGAAAAGTAACTCTTTGTGCCTTTCGAATTTCCTCTTCATTCTTGTTCTCCAATTTCTTCACAAATTCATAAATACTGATTGCATCCAAAACACCTGTATGCTTTAATAAGTCAATCAATTGACTCCATTTTGGCGGTAATGCATTAGCAAAACGCATCACGATTTCTTGTGGAGATGCTAACACTTTGTACGAGTACATTGCACTAAGCAGATGGT
The DNA here is from genome assembly GCA_947069175.1 of Scalesia atractyloides. Taxonomy (NCBI): domain Eukaryota; kingdom Viridiplantae; phylum Streptophyta; class Magnoliopsida; order Asterales; family Asteraceae; genus Scalesia; species Scalesia atractyloides. The sequence continues at coordinate 39,393,821 of CAMTDV010000001.1, forward strand.
AGAAACGCGTTGTCATATCTTTCAGTGTTTCATTCTCCATGAACATAAAACCTTCAAACTCCTTCTTCAGCAGATCATGCCGTATTTTTCTGGTTGCAACATTACCCTCTCCTCTTGCTTCCAGGGTATCCCACAGATTTTTGGTGGTTGTACAGTACACAAACTGATGATAAATATCTTTATGAAGTGCTTGTGTAAGGATAGCAAACACCTTTTTCTCTAAATCGTATGCCTTTTTATCGCTTTCATCTAAATTGGCTAAGGAGGTTGGATTTGATCCTGCTTATTTGAGAGATTCCTTGTATGGTGTAGTAAAACATGTCCATAATTCTGTATTCTAACCGAGAACATATGTATGGAAACGACTTTTCCACAAAGATAATCGTTCATATGGTTTAGTTTAGGTGGACGGTTATTACTCCTAGTTTCACTCTCGCTTATAAGAAGAGTCTGAATGCTTTGGTTCTGATTTGCGACACACGCCCATTGATTTGCGGAAATCATGGCAGTTCGTTGAGGCATTAATGATATAACCCATGAGGTTGCGGAGCTTTGTGAAGAGTCTTGATTTGTGCTTGAACTACTACTCCAATCCCAAGGATTAGTACTCATTATATTTTCTTGATTATGAAAATTAAAAGGTTTAAAGTTTATTTTTGAAAATAACAGTCTCCTTTTAAAGTTCACAATTTTAACATTCCCAAGGTGAAAAACTGAAACATGAAAAACAATCAAGAAAGAAGGTTCTTCGTACAAATCAATGATTCGTACGAATGACAGTCTTTCGTACGAACCAGGTGCTTCATACAAGAGACACTTCTTCGTGCGAACAAGGTTCTTCGTGCGGATGACTTGGTCTTCCGCACGAACAGTCTTGTTCTTCATGCAGATAGGTTATTCGCACAGATGTGTTTCGCAGAGAGGAATCTTTTTGCAGGGCCTAGTTGGTGGAAATTTCCTTTTCTAGTACAGACTGGTTTTCGAAAGTGGTCAGTTGTCTACACAATTTTGGTTAAAAAGACAAACATTCCATATCAGCTTTTCAGTTACAACAATCAAGTCCAGAATTTCCAGAGATTTGGTCAACCCTACAATAATATTCCAGTGAGTTTTCCGATAGTGTTTCACCTGAAAATATGTCTAACTGAACTGAAGAAAATTTTAAGAAGAACCAGATTCTAACATGTCGTCATGTGTTCTAACAAGGTTTTTATGAAAATTTTATGGATACAACAAGTTTTAACTAAGTTTTGAGGTTATCTTTCAAAAACTTAAATTTCCTGTTGAGAGTTCAAGGACACTTCTAGAATCACCCACAACTAGCTCAGACACAACACTAAGCTTGGTTTCAAACAAGGAAGAGATTCAAAGCTCTGATACCACTTGTAGGTCCACTTGGAGGATCAAGATTAACCTACTTCCCTGTTTATACAACACAAATATGTGTGCGGAATCCTCGTACGTATGCAAACTAAAGCAAAGTAAGAAACACAGGATAACCAAAGATTCAATATCTTGATTAACAGTAGAGAACTAGTACAAACACATACAAACAATGTTCATACAAACTCATGAAATACTCTCTGTGTTCTTGTGTCTTTCTCTCTAGCTTGTTCACTGATGTCTCACCTCTAACCCAACACTAAGAAGTACATGCCTGTTTATATAGTGCCCACACCTAGCAACAATATGGGGAATGTTGCTGGTCATACGAAACACCATAAGACACGAAGAACCTTCTCCAAAAGATGCTCGTACGAATGACCCATGGCTTCGTACGAACACAACCTGACTCGTACGAACCAAGCAGGATGCTTGTCACATGAGCTACTCATACGAATGGAATGTTACTCGTACGAGCAACATCTTGCTCGTATGAAGCATCTCTCAATCGTACTTGGATGTGTTCTTCGGAGAACGTGCCAACAAACATGACGTATACAAGACTTAACAGTGTGCACACATGCAACTGTTTTACACAGATAAACTAATCGTCGTACTAAGCTAATATAGGAGGATATCTTGATTTGGTCGACATGACCAAACTATTCAGACATATTAAACAAAGACTGTACAATTATAGATGTAACTAAGAACAAGCGACAGACACAAAAGTGTATCAACATTTTCACAGTTGTTAGTAACATCTGTTGCTCTGGTGGATGAAATGACTTTGTATTGTGGAATCACAATGTCATATCAATAATCTTGATGTGAAGACGGTGGTGTACCTACATTGTTAGTCTTGATAGACACATCTTCAAATGTAAATTTATCTAAATCAAACAGTTCAACAGGATTTGTTGGGATTTTTAATGAAGAAAATTCATTGAACTTTACATTCAATGTCTCTTCCACATACCTAGTCCTTGAATTAAAGACTCTCTAGGCTTTAGCAGTGGTTGAGAAATAACCACAATCTACTTTTCCTGCAAATTTTGAAATTGAATCTTTTAAGTATAGAATTTCATAAGCAGTATTTTGATGCCTAAGTTAATTAAAACTTGGTTTAGTACATAGCAAGCAGTGTTTACAGCCTCTGTCTAAAAAGACAAGGGTAAACCTTTGTCTGCAAGCATTGTTCTAGCAGCTTTAATCAAAGTTCTATTTTTCCTTTCAACTACCCCATTTTGTTCTTGTGTCCTTGGGATGCTGCATTTCCTAACAATCCCTTTTGATACACAGAAATCATCCAACTCCTTATTTTTAAACTCTGTCCCATTGTCAGTCCTAAAGACTTTTACTGGCAGATCAAATTGCATTTCAACTTGTTTTACAAAATTTTGCAAAACACCTGCAGTCTCATCTTTGGAGTGCATGAAGTAGGTCCATGTAAACTTTGAAAAATCATCAACTATGACAAGACCATATCTCTTCTTTTTAAGACTCGTGATTTTTACAGGGCCAAACAAGTCCATATGTAGCAATTGCAGACACTGACTTGTTTTGGACTCTTCAATTGATTTGTATGAACTTTTATGTTGTTTACCTTTTAAACAAAAAACATAATGTTCATCACAGGTGAATGGTTTTGATGGAAGACCTCTTCCAAGACCTTGTTTTGAGAGTGTGGTGATAGTTTTAAGATTTGTGTGACCAAGTCTTCTATGCCATAGTTCTTTCTCTTTGTTAGAAGAAACTGAGAACATACATGCTTTGGACATTGGATTATCTTCAACATATCAACGACATACAAATTGCCACTTTTTTGAGCAACAAGTTGTGCTTTACCTTAGCTATGATTTGATCAATCTTTTTAACCACTTCTGGCCCAAAATCTGACAAGTTTTCTTAGTGAAGAATGACACATAGCCTTCGTAACTCATTTGAGATACACTAAGAAGATTAAATTTCAGATTGTCAATAAGATTGACATGTTCAAACTTGAGTTTCCCAGCCTGGACTATACCTGACCCTAACACCTTCCCTTTTGAATTGTTACCAAAAGATATATCACCCCCTCCATGTGCCATGAAATATTTGAGCAGGGCTCTACATCCTGTCATGTGCCTGGAGCCTCCACTATCTACATACCGCAAATTGTCAAGACAAGTAGAAGCTCCCTGCACATTAGTAAACAATTAGTTCAGGTGAGTTTCCAAAGCCATGATGGCTTTGGATGGGGTCACAAACATTCCAGCCTCAAGTCCATATGGTTAGTGTTTTGAACAGATTTTGATAACATCTACAATGAACCATTTCCTATTAAATGATCATAACCATGACCCTGTTAACTCTTAGTTTAGATGGTCTTTTGTAGACCTCATAGCCAAGTGGTACACTCTTGTAAGCAGGTTTGTCATATCCTCTTGGAAATTTATTTGTTGGTGGTGCATATATTACTTGAACCTTTCTAGAAGCAAAGGTTATATTCAATTATTTGGTAACAGATGTTTAGATAGGGACAAAAGTCTGTTGAGTCTTTTCTTTTCTTAAACTCTCAAAGTGTTTAAGATTTATACTCGTTTCTTTTGACAACAAAATTTTTGAGATAAACACACTCTTGAGTTTTGTGGTTTGTTCTCCCACAAATGGTACAATTTGGTGAATCAATGATCACACTTGTTTTGTTTATATCATAGACTTTTGGAATAAAGTAGTTTTTAGTTACATGATTCTTCTTTAAAAAAACACAATACAAGTTTGATATTTTCTCTCTTTTCTTCCCTTTTTATGACCTTTTGTCAGCAAATGTTAGATGTTGTAACATCTGCTGGAAGATCTTTTAAGGGAATGATCTTGACTTGAGGTGCTCAACAGTTGAAAAATTCATTAGCTTAAAGTTGTCAAGAATGTCACACCCATCTGACCAGGTAGGTTAGAATTGATATTTTTCAATTTCCTCAAAAGTTGAGGATCCTGCAGGTCTTTCTAAAACAATTATCTAGTAACTTTAATTTCTTGACCAACCAAATTTGTTGGAATAATTTCAACCACCTCACAGTCATTTATAGTAGTATTTTGGGAAACTTGGTCATGTTTTCTAAAACCTACACCAGATTTTACATTGCTTTTGATTTGTGATTCTAACATCAGCTTATAACCTTTGTAGGATTCTACCCACTTTTCACAAGTAAATTGGGTAGATTCAAGCTCCTTTTTACAACTTTGATATTTTTCTATCATAGTTTGGAGTTGATCCTTGGTTATACTAGACTCATGTTTGAGGATACTGATTTAAGACTCTTTTCAAACAATTTAGATTTTAACTCTTTTTCAAGTTTTTCAAACTGGATTTCATCATCTAAAATTTTGTGTCTAAGGTTTTCGTTTACCTCTTTTATGTTAGCAAAAGCAATAATACATTTGTCAGAACATAGGTCTTTAAGGATCTACGGTGATACCTAGCAGCAGCTATCATGGCACAGTCACATTCTCCTTCATAAACACTAGTTTCCCATGGGTCTGACACTGAGATCACCGTTTCTTCACCAACCTTCTCTTCTGAAACATCTGCCACAACATTATCACAAACATCAATAGAATTTAACACTACTTCCTCAGACTCATCCCCTTCAAGTATTATGTCTAGTGCCATGAAACAAAAATCATCATGTTTCTTTTCAGTATTAGCAACTAGAGCAAAATTTTCGTCAGTCAGTTCTTCAGGTAAGCTACTCAAATCAACAAAGCCTTGTGTAAAGAAGCTCTGTTGACTGGTCTCTACAGGAGCAGAGGTTTGTGTAACTTGTGGTGCAGGTTGCACTTGAACCTGAGGACTTGGGGCTTGAACATACTTTATCTAAGGAACTATGGTTTGTACATACTGAACTGGAATAGTGGTTATAAGGTGTGCAAAATGAGTAGTCTTTTATAGAACTTGCTAGTCCTAAAACACAACAATGCAAGTTGGTGTAATATGTCCATTTCTTCTAAATCAGTTGGATCAAAATGTTGAAGATCATTTAGTTCAAAGGATAAGTTCCTTGCTACTACCAGAGGTTTCTTCTTGACCAAAAAGTGCTGTAATACCAAAAGCATAGTCATCAGCCACTTTTCCTGACTCTTGTAGCTTCTTTTTCTTGTTAAGCTCTCTCTCATAAGTGAGAAGCCTACCATGAAGCTGAGTCAAACTCATCTCTTTAAACCCAACAGAATTTCTGGTCACAAAGGCAATAGTGTCCCATTTATCTGGTAGTGATCTAAGAATCGGCTATTCAAAGTAGAATTTGCAAAATTAACATCTACTAGTTTTAACTCACTAATTAGACAACTAAACCTTTCAAATTGTTGAGTTAATGATTCTCCTTTCACATGACTAAATGTTTCATACTTTTGGTTCAAAACTTGTCTGTTATTTTCAATTACCTCTTCAGTCCCACCAAATTGTTCTTTCAGAGCATCCCATAACTCCTTTGCATTATTGCAATGCAACAGGCCAGAATAGATATCATTAGGCAAAGTAGTTGCCACAATGCTAAATGCCTTTGCATCTAGCTCAATTTTCTGATAATCTTGCTCAGAGTAATGTTCAGGACTCTTTGGAACTTGAAGTTTTGGGTCTTCGGTACTCGGTACCATCAAAACATGTGGTCCGAAGATAACCAATTTCCAGCAACCCATGTTCTATTGTGCAAGCATGTGACCCATCTGACGTTGCTAGATATTGTACTCTGATCTGACAAGTATTGAAGGTTTACACATGGTGCCAGTATTGTGTAGATCTTGTGGATTTTGAGATATTCTGATTGTTTACAAACAAGTTTTTGTTTAAAAACTTTGAAGGTAAATAAACTTTTACTCTGTTTTCAATACAAACGAATTAGCAGTGAGAGCTGAGCAGTTTATATCAAATTGATTGTCAAATCAAATTTGAACGACCAAGCTCTGATACCAATTGTTAGGATCTGAGTTTGATAGTGATGTGATTGTTTAGATGAAATCAATGTAAGAAGATATATAACAATGAACAGTGTAGCAGAATTGTGTAAACTTTAAAATCACAATAATAGAAAGATTGTTTTCATTAACATGCTTTTGTAATTTGCTTTTGTAATTATAATCACATATGCATGCAATATACGAACTCCCCCTCAGCCTAAGATCACTCTAATTTGTTCATACAAAATGTGTAGAAGAAAAGTGATAGATAGAACAGTACATGCATTGTTCTATTTATAGTGCCTTGCAAACCACTAAGCATCTTTGGTTGACGTCACTATGAAAGTGGATTCAACAAACTAACAAACTCTATCCTTTGTTAGACCTAAACACTGTTACATTCATTTACATAAAAGACTCTGTTGAACAACAACTGCTAAGGTATCCTCTGTTAGTCTTTAGCAGACCTTTGCTTCAACAGCCTTTATGCTTCATTAGAGTTTACTCTCTAGGAGATCTTTACTTCCAGCAGAGCTTTGTCTTTAACAGATCTTATGAACAATCTTCAAGTATAGGCAGAGTTTAGAGCAGCAGACTTTTATTAGTGATCAGATGTTAGAGATTGTTTTGGCTTTCTAATCATCTTTTCTTTTATAGGGTTCAATAGATCCAACAAGGTTTGACCTTGAAAAGTTGTAAGTCCCTGATTCGGATCTGTACAAGGTATCACAACAACTAATCGATTGCGGAAATAAAGACTAGATGAACAGAACAAGAACAATCTCTGATTGATTAACTTGCATAACCAAATAGTGTTTGATACAAGATATCTTAACAACAAACTGAATAGCAACCAAATATTAACCCTAACACATGTATTATACTAGTCACAAAACCCATTAATTACAACCCTAGGCCCATTAGGCTCTAGCAAGCTCATTCTTTCACCCTAAGCCCAAACTGCAACACTAATGCATAAATCATTTAGCTAGGGGCCCAACAACTCCCCCTAGCTTTACAAGTAGGCGATTAATCATTTGGTACCGCATCAACTCCCATTCTTCCAGCTATAATCCCTACAACTGCTGCCGTCCAATCTTTAGCACATGCCTCATACAACTCTGCAGTTTGAATTTGATTCGCTGCTAGAACCTGCAAGTCTTCATCTTGAAAGCTCACTAAATCATCCACGTCGTTCACGCAAAAGGCTTTCTCTTTAGTCACAAACGCTACACTCCTGACCTTCGAATCATACATCCAAAAGTTAAAATTCTTCAAAATGCCCTTGGGAAATGTTCGAGCGACTGGTATCACTAGTTCCTTATCGGACAAAGGCCACATCACAGACTTAAACCTTCTACCAGTTCTCGCATCTCTAACACCTTTAGCTGCACGGAGATATGGTTCAGATGTCTTCATCGTTCAGAATCCATTCTTCACTTCTACTCCAGCTTTTTTAAAAATCTCCATCCTGGACCACGCTCAGTCGTATCAGCATCTGTATATGGAGCCCTTAGAAGATCAGTCAATGCAACTTTCATCAAGGTCTCAAACTGGGACTCCTTGGAGTAATATTCGCGCCTACCATCCTGTCGAACAATCAGCCACATCTTCTTAACATGATCATATGTCCAGCTCAGCACAGGTGACTTATTCCCAACGTTACTGTAATAGCTTGATCCAAGCTCCATGACAAATCTCTCAGACTGATGAGTAGGATCCTTCAACTGAAGTTCTCGTCCAGCGGATTTACATTAACATTCTTCATCAAAACCATATGTTTCTTCTTTGGAGCAGTTTGTCTTCTCTGACTCGCAGTAAACTTCCTCTTTGGATCACTCAGATAATCATCTAATCCAGCCTGACACTCAGCTGCGAGGTGTTCAACAGCTATTCGATCAGCTTCTCTCTTTTCAGCAACTTGAAGACGATGTTCAACATTCATAGGATCATCAACTGGATCTGTGAATGGGGATCGACTCCTCCGATGAGCACCGGACCGATCTGACTCAACTAACAGAGGCGGAATTCATTGTTAGTGAGGTTGACAAACAAACAAGTTAAATATACTGCTGAAATGCCTTAGATGTATTGATAGACGTGAACAAAGTACAATGCAAGTAAACAGTTCAGCAGGGCTTCGCCACGCCAACAGGATTAACACTACTTACCTCTGACACAACACTTCTCTATTTATAGGTCAACATGACTCACACAGGAGAGTGTAAAACAGAGTGTGTGACACATACGAGTCATGTGACTCACTCGTACAAGTCATGATCTAAACAAATAACATATATAATAACATTTACAAACTGACGTTCTAAGCCCTATATATATACAATCAACATATCCTAGACATAGGCAATAAACATTATGCACCAACAAACTCCCCCTTGGATGTTGCCGCAGTCTTGGATAGTCTTCAAAAAATCTTCATAAGATCTGACGCTTATCGACCAAAGAAACACTTCGATGGATTGCGGTGCTCCTCAAACGCTATCGGACATTGATCTTAGGAGGAGGTCGATTCACTGTATTGCCAAACCGAAAACTTCTTAGTGATGCAATACGTGCTCGTTCCACAATCCTCTCTTCCTTTTTATCTTTCTTCCTTTGCTCTCCAGTTTCCTCCACAAAGTGTTCCATGTCGATCCAGAATTTATATTATTGGCGAAACAGGCATTAACTATCTTCTGAAACTGGAGTGCTTGTTCTTTGTCTTTCTCTTCGTAGCTGATTTTGTTGTAGAACAAACAATCTATATCTTTCTTCGAACAATTTACTAGCCACATCGGATCTAGAACTTGAATGCCACGCCACAACCCATATATACGTTTGTGTGCTATGACAACTTTGGTAAGCTCCTCTGTTATCTTCCACAAATCATCATCAGGGTGCACACATATCACAGCTTCTCCCGTGTTAGAATCATAATGCCAGCATTTGAAGATTTTGTGGAAGTCTTGCTCCATCTGAATCATAGGCATATTCTTCATTACCTTTGGCTTCTTCACGACGAGCATAACATCTTTTTCTTTGGTAATTGGATCGATCGTCGTAATACGCTTCGGAAAATGAGGTTTCCAGTGTATAAATCCATGCGTAGCTTCAATCTCGATCAACTTCCATAGACGTTGGTCGTGAAACTTCATCTTCAGATTATTCATCTTCGTTTGCACGAGCTCTTTTATGTCCCAATGCAGCAACGATTTGATGTCGCTTAAATATTTGAAATACTGTATCCCAAACACCTCTTGATAGCGTAAACATTAAGTTCCTCGATCCATCCCAACTAATTATATCCCCTAGAGAAATATCTGCATCACGTGTAAAGAATGCTAGAGTACTTTTGAATTTACGCTCCGCTGGTGAAATTTGAACCACTTCTTCCTCATTTTTGCAATTTCAGCTCTAGTCATCTGTTGAGGAATCGTACCGTGTTTAGCAGCTTCTTCAACTTTACGTTTCAGAACATCGACATTTTCAGCTGCAAACTACTCATTAAAAGTTGGGGAGCCATATGTACCCTGATAGGCAAGATTAGTAACATCGTCATCAGAATCATCCTCCACGACAACTCTATCATAATCATTCACATCTTCAACGTGCTAGAAGACATAGTCAACTGGCTCAAAAGCACTAATACTATTCAGCTCGTCTTCAAAATCAAACTCGAAATTTTCTGTAACATTAATGTAAAACGGGTTTCAAAACCCACTCCAATTAAGAATCATGTATTTAGTAAAAAGATCATTACGCATTTATTAGTATTTTTGTCATTTATGATTTGCATAAATAAAATAATCATCAATAAATGAATAAACAAAATAATTAAATCTTAAAATGATAAAAAACGAAATAAAAATAAATTAAAGGGCCGCCGGGTTTCGAACTCGGGTCCCCATCAAACACACACACAACCTTCACCACTACACTACACACACATATCTGAAATAAACCCAACTTAAATGATATTTATATTAAAACAACATTCTGAATTCACTTTCAAAAAAAGTCACCCGCCTGTAACCAATCGTAACTCCCAAACCATTAACAATTTATGTTTCATTCAAGAATTCAACGGAAGAAACTGATTTCAATCAGTGCATAAAGTCTCAATCATGACAATTCGGTTATAGAAGCAATTGGGAAGTTAATTTCTTTGACCAAAACCGTTTTAGAACTGAAATCTAATACCAGACATTCACCTATAAATAGTGCATCGTAACCTATTCTGAAATTCGCTCACAACTCTCTGCTCCTCCAAAAACCTCCCTGAGATCTTGCCACAAGTCACTGGAAGTCCGAAACCTACTCCTAGTCGGTATAATTCCTTAAACTCTCTTTCAATCCATTATTCTGTATGTGTTAGTTTTGAATTAATCAACCAGAATTGTTTAAAAACAAAAAACAGTCAGGTTTAGGTTTCGGGTTTCAATCTTATGAAGAAGATGAAGCGTAATAAGTGTATTTCTATAATAAAAAACGGGTTTTAACCGGGTTAGACACACAGTCCAGTGGTTGGACTGTGTGCACACGGATCACATATCCTGGGTTCGGGCCTTACCATAACTGGTTTTCTAAGATAAAATACTCTTTTTAAAACATAAATAGATCACTTTCTAGTAAGTTCATAAGTATAATATAATTTCATACTATGATGGGTTAGACACCCAGCCTAGTTGGTAGGGTTGGGTGCAAAATACGTTGAAGGTGGCGGGTTCGTGACTTGGTTCAGGCGGCGGTTCACTGAATTCTAAAAGCCTTTTAAAATAAATAAATTATGAATTAATCTAAAGAGTGTATAAATATAATTAAATCAGAGATAATTCCGGGTTAGACACGTAGCTCAATTGGTAGAGCTGCGTGCACGTATACGGGAGGTCACGAGTTAGAACCTCACACGCTGCCAATAATTTCCACCGTCAACCCTGAAAAAGGATATAATTTTTTAATAACCAATTTCTTTAATATTTTAATTAAAAATCAATTAAAAATACTTAAAAATAAAAATTTTTAGGTTTAAAAACTCCATTAATTACCACAAAAATAAACCTAAAAATCTAATAAAAAGATTTAACTAAAAATATTAACTTTTATTTATTTATCAAATTATTGCGTTATTATTTAGGTTAGTTTCCGTCGTCGGTTAAATCCTAAATTCGTGCGCGTCTGTCATCAATCCAAGGAAACGCATCCACTGTGAGTGAATCCTTACAAATTCCCCTTTTGATTCACGTTTTGGTGTGTATCATGTGTTGTTACATATTTTATTTATTCAAATACTTGTGCTGACACCATTATATGATCTAAAGTGTATATTTTTTGTTGTTGTTGCTATATGTGGTTACATTATGTCATTTCAGTGCAATCATTCATACAAGGCCCATCAGTTCCTTGTTGGATACGAGTTGAGCATCGCGTGCCCCATTAGATCGGCTCCGTTTGATTGAGCCTTGATCTCACAGTTCATCATATATCATGCATGTGTACATTGTTGACATTATGTGGTTTGTGGTTTGTTTATATATACATCTGCTCATATATGGTCTTTGCACATTTTTAAATTAATCAATGAAATTGAACTGTTTAAATGTTTAATTTAGATTCACTCGCCAACTTTTGTTGACCCAAACTCTTGTTTTACACATGATACAGCTGGACAGGCTGAGGAGAGAAACACTTAGGATTGGCCTTAGAAGACGTATAAAATACATCATGTTTAGAACAATATTTCTTGTCTTTGTATATTTCTTTGTGTTTGGATATTTCCTTTAAATTTCAATTAATAAATATGAAACTTAACTATAGTAAATGTCATGAGCTTTGATGAAAACCCAATCATGCGCCGACTTCTATTTCTGTTGCGGGTCATGGTGTGACAGATTGGTATTAGAGTTTTTGACTATAGGGATATATGATAGGTTATTAGACCCTTAGAGCCTATACTATAGTTGATTATATTTTAAATGCTTACGTGTTACATGCAAACTCATGATGTTTATTTGTTTCATATTTATTTCACACACAAATGCATGCAAGTACTTTCACTATTACATGTTACTATGTGCTATTTATTGCGGCCTGTATATTCTTAACATATCGTGTCTATGCAAATGCCACAACACAAATTCACAATTTTCATGATTTCTTTCTCAAGTATTTTGTAATGTTTTTATGTTTTCAATCTCATCAAAGTGAGTTCAACGACGGGCATGTAGTAACTGGAAGGGTACGAGTACCGGTAGTCGGGACGTCCTGTCTAGGATTGGCATTCGTATAAATCCAATATAATGGACCAGTTTGACTACTTGGGGACTAACGATGAGAGTACGAAGGACCTATTAGGCCAAAGCATGCCACACCAAATGTCGTGTGAACTAACCCCACTTTGAGTTGTCATTGTGTCTAGACATGGACACCCTCCGAACCTATATCTCGCAATCATGTTTTATGATTTCCATTCGGGTGATGCAAGCGTTAACAGGCCAACACCAATGTGAACCATACAAAGCCCAGTAGTTGTGGGGGCCCACATGACTACCTAGGCCGAAGTATGGGAGACATTTGGGGACCCAAACATGAGCAAAGCCCAAGACATCCTATGGATATAGTAAATTTATTTTCTCAATTATTTTGTGAATGTTGTTTTCTCTTTTTACGACACATGACACCAAAAAATGATCAATTCATAATCTCGCTACGTATTTCCTGTAGATGTCTGCTAGACACTCCCGACGTGGTAGAAGGTCAGGAAGATCTAGCGAGCGCATGGTCGCTCAAATAGCCCAACAGATGGCTGCCGTACTTCCCGACATCGTCGTACAAGTCCAACAAGCTCTTGCCACCAATCCCATCAACCCTACCAATCAAGAAGGTCAAAATGTCGCCAATCATACTCCCAACACCACTAAATGCACCTACAAGCATTTCAAATCCTGCGATCCTCCGAAATACGAGGGGACTGAAGGTGTCACCACCCTCCTCCGTTGGTTTGAGGAGATGGAAAGCACTTTTCTCAACTGCGATTATTCCGATGATCGCAAGATGCGATATGCTACCGGTCGTTTGTACGGGGTAGCACTTACATGGTGGAACACAGAGAAAGGAAAGCGAGGTGCTGAAGCTGCTATGGCCTTAACTTGGGAAGAGTTGAGGGAGCTCATGACAAGACGCTTCTGTCCAAGAAGCGAAATCAAGAAATTGGAGGATGAGTTCTACTCTTTGAAACAAAAGGAGGGAGACCACACAACTTATAATAAGAGATTTCTCGAGTTGAATCCGATGGTCCCCAACTTTTTCACTCCGCTCTATCGTTTAATTGAGCACTACATTCGAGGTCTTCCCTCGAAAATTCAAGATTCTGTGTTGAGTACTACACCTGCAACCCTCGAAGCTGCAATGGAGCTGGCTACTGAGCTCATGGAAAATCGTATCCGAAATGGCGATCTTAAAGACGAGAAGAAGAAAGATAAGACACCTGCTGAAACCCCAACCCCAATCCAAACAAGTTTGTCTTCTAAGTTTGCTGGTAAAAGGAAACGCAATGGGAAGAATTTCGCCGTTACCCAAACAATCCCCCTATCGATGTTGCCCCAATTACACAAGTCGCTCCTCCTGTCGCCCCATTCAAGAAACCTTACATAGGATCTCACCCAAAATGCAACCGTTGCCAATATCACCATCCTCCTGAGAACCCATGTCAATATTGCACAAGTTGTGGTCGTACAGGTCACACAATTCAAACTTGTCGCACCTCCAAAAGCCAAACCGCAATCAACCTCAAGCAGAACCCAAAAATCAAGTGTTAGGCCAAGCCCAATACCAACAACCTCTACTCTTACCACCTGCTCAACCCATGACCCAATCCTACTATCAACCCAATTACCCTATGAGGCAATAAGTCAGAGCATGTTTCAACTGTGGTGATCCAACCCATTTTCGAAACACTCGCCCACGTTTGGTGAACATCATAAATGCCCAAGCTCAAGCCAACCTAGTGAATCAAGCCAACATGCTAATCCACCCGCAAGAGGAAGAGCTTTCGACATCAATGCCAATCAAGCTAGGGCTACATTTCTCATTAACGGTAGTTTTGCATCTATACTATTTGACACTGGTGTGGATAAGAGTTTCATGTCCTTAGAATTTGAATTGATACTTGAATTACCCCGCGTTAGTCTAGCTGAATCCTTCACAGTGGAAGTTGCTGATGGTGAACCTATTACGTTAGACTAAATTATTCGAGATTGCACTCTCACCCTCGATGATCATGATGATTTCCCAATTGATCTTATCCCTATGAAATTGGGTAGTTTTGACGTCATCATTGGTATGGACTGGCTTAGTCAGCATCACGTGGAAGTTGTTTGTTATGAGAAGTTTATTCGAATTCCTCTCGCTAACGGTCAAACTTTACGTATCTTTGGTGAAACCCCTTCCAAAGGGCTCAAACTGATGTCATGCCTTCAAGCTCGAAGATACCTTCGCAAGAACTATATCGCATTTTTAGCTCACATCGTCAAAAATGAAGGCAAGGAAAAGAAGCTCTAAGACATTCCAATCGTTAAAGATTTTCCTCAACTTTTTCCCGACGACGTTTTAGGACTTCCTCCTGTGCGAGAAGTTAAATTCCGAATCGATCTTGTACCTCGTGCTACACCAGTCGCAAAATCTCCATATCGGTTAGCTCCATCTGAGATGCAAGAGTTAGCTAGTCAGTTGTAAGAGTTGACTGACAAGGGATTTATACGTCCTAGCTCATCACCTTGGCGAGCGCCGGTTCTTTTCGTAAAGAAGAAAGATGGAACCTTCCGTATGTGTATCGACTATAGAGAGCTCAACAAGCTGACCATCAAGAACCACTATCCTCTACCTCGTATCGATGATCTTCTAGATCAACTTTAGGGTGCCACCTGTTTCTCAAAAATCGATCTTCGTTCTCGTTATCATCAACTTAGAGTACGTGAAAAAGACATTCCAAAGACTGCTTTTCAAACTCATTATAGCCACTATGAATTCATGGTTATGCCTTTTGGTTTGACCAATGCTCCTGCTATTTTCATGGATTTGATGAATAGGGTTTGTAAACCCTACCTCGATCGTTTTGTCATAGTCTTCATTGATGATATTCTTATCTATTCTAAGCCAAATCCGATCATGAGCGACATCTTCGACTTATCCTAACACTTTTGAGGACCGAAAGGCTTTATGCTAAGTTCTCGAAGTGTGAGTTTTGGTTAAAAGAGGTACAATTTCTTGGTCATGACGTTAACGACAAAGGGATTCATGTCGACCCTGCAAAGATCAAAGCAGTGCAAGAATGGCAAGCGCCACGCACTCCTACCGAAGTTAGGTTATTTCTTGGTCTAGCTGGTTATTATGATGTTTCATCGCAAATTTTTCTCGTATCGCCGTCCCACTCACAGCCTTGACTCACCAGGGTAAACCCTTCATTTAGGGGCCCAAGCAAGAAGAGGCTTTCCAAACATTGAAGCAAAAGCTTTGTGATGCACCTATCTTTACACTTCCTGATGGTTGCGAAGACTTTGTGGTTTATTGTGATGCGTCAGGGCAAGGTTTAGGTTGCGTTCTAATGCAAAGAGGAAAGGTGATAGCCTATGCCTCAAGGCAACTCAAAGTGCATGAAAAGAACTATACCACTCACGACCTAGAACTTGGAGCAGTCATGTTCCTCTAAAGATAAGGAGACACTATCTCTAACCATAAGAGCCTTTAACATATCTTCAATCAAAAAGAGTTGAATATGAGGCAATGACGATGGATCGAGCTCTTAAATGATTACGATTGTGAAATTCGATATCATCCTGGCAAAGCCAATGTTGTAGCTGATACTCTTGGTCGAAAAGAGTATGCGAACTCCATCCATCTTTTGTGTTCTCAAATTGTAACCGATCTCCAAAATCGAATTCATGCAGCTCAACATACTTCTGTCACGGAAAATAATGTGCGAGATGAATTGTCTTGTGGAGCTGAACTCAAGATAGAAACCAAGTCCGATGGTATCCTTTACTATCTAAATCGTATTTGGATACCTGATCGCAACAATCTTCGTACTTTTCTTATGAATAAGGCTCACAAAACACGATAGTCTATACATCCAGGTGCTGATAAGATGTATCAAAATCTGCGATTCTCATACTGGTGGCCTGGCATGAAGAAAGATATCGCTATATTTGTCTCCAAGTGCCTTACATGTTCTAAGGTAAAAGCTGAACATCAAAGACTTCAGGACTACTCGTCCAACCCGAAATACCTGTTTGGAAGTGGAAAATATAGCCATGGACTTTATTACCGGGTTACCTCGCACCTCCAGTAGGTATGACACAATTTGGGTTATCATTGATCGTCTCACTAAATCAGCTCATTTCATTCCGATCCGTGAGGACTACAAGAATGAGAAGTTAGCTCGTATCTATATTGATGAAATTGTAAGCCATCATGGTGTGCCCTTAAGTATCATTTCAGATCAAGACGGCCAGTTTACTTCATGAAAATAGCAAGCTGTACAGTCAGCTTTGGGTACACGATTAGATCTTAGCACTGCCTTTCACCCTCAAACTGTTGGTCAATCTGAGCGCACCATACAAACCCTTGAAGACATGTTGCGAGCATGTGTCATAGACTTCAAGGGTAATTGGGATACTCATCTACCGTTAGTTGAATTTTCGTACAACAATAGTTGTCATTCTAGCATCGGCATGGCTCCTTTTGAAGCCTTATATGGTCGTAAGTGCCGATCTCCTGTATGTTGGCAAGAAATTGGTGAAGCACAAATCACTAGACCTGAATTGGTCCAAGAAACGACTGACAAAATTCTTCAGATCCGCAATTATCTTCTAGCAGCTCGAAGTCGTCAAAAGAGTTACGCTGATAAACGACAAAATCCACTGGAATTTTGCATTGGTGATCAAGTACTTTTGAATGTATCGTCGTGGAAGGGAATGGTTCATTTTGGTCAAAAAGGCAAGCTAGCACCACGCTATGTGGGACCATTCAAGATACTCGAAAGAGTCGGTCCTATAACGTACAAGCTTGACCTACCAGAAGAACTCAACAGAATTCATCCTACATTCCATGTATCAAACTTGAAAAAGTGTTTCACCGACGAAAACCTCCATATACCATTAGAAGATATTCAAATCAATGAATCAATTCATTTTGTTGAAAGACCTGTAGAAATCATGGATTTTGGTGAAAAACGTTTAAGACGAAGTCATATTCCAATAGTCAGGGTGCGCTGGGAGTTTACTTGGGAAAGCGAAGACTCAATGCGTGAAAAATACCCGCATCTTTTTCCAGTTACAGCTACTACTTAATTTCGGGACAAAATTTCTAAAAGTAGGGGATACTGTAACAGTCATGTAAAACGGGTTTCAAAACCCGCTCCATTTAAGAATCATGCATTTATTAAAAAGATCGTTACGCATTTATTAGTATTTTTGTCATTTATGATTTGCATAAATAAAATAATAATCAATAAATGAATAAACAAAATAATTAAATCTTAAAATGATAACAAAATGAAACAAAAATAAATTAAAGGGGCCGCCGGGTTTCGAACTCGGGTCCCCATCAAACACACACACAACCTTCACCACTACACTGCACACACATATCTGAAATAAACCCAACTTAAATGATATTTATATTATAACAACATTCTAAATTCAATTTCAAAAAAAAAGATCACCCGCCTGTAATCGATCGTAACTCCTAAACCATGACAATTCGGTTATAGAAGCAATTCGGAAGTTAATTTATTTGACCAAAACCGTTTGAGAACTGAAATCTAAAACCAGACATTCACCTATAAATAGTGCATCCTAACCTATTCTGAAATTCGCTCACAACTCTCTGCTCCTCCAAAAACCACCCTAAGATCTTGGCGCAAGTAGCCGGAAAACTTCGCCGGAAGTCCGAAATCCTACTCCTAGTCGGTATAAATCCTTAAACTCGCTTGCAATCCATTATTCTGTATGTGTTGGTTTTGAATTAATCAACCAGAATTGTTTAAAAACAAATATTAGTCGGGTTTAAGTTTCGGGTTTCAATCTTATGAAGA
This sequence comes from Scalesia atractyloides, assembly GCA_947069175.1. Classification (NCBI taxonomy): domain Eukaryota; kingdom Viridiplantae; phylum Streptophyta; class Magnoliopsida; order Asterales; family Asteraceae; genus Scalesia; species Scalesia atractyloides. Next base: position 39,412,230 of record CAMTDV010000001.1, read on the forward strand.
AGATGAAGTTTGATAAATGTATTTATATAATAAAAAAACGGGTTTTAACCAGGTTAGACACACAGTCCAGTGGTAGGACTGTGTGCACACGAATCACATGTCCCGGGTTCGAGCCTTAACCATCACCGGTTTTCTGAGATAAAACCCTTTTTTAGAACCTAAATAGATCACTTTCCAGTAAGTTCATAACTATAATAAAATTTGATATTATGATGGGTTAGACACCCAGCCCAGTTGGTAGGGCTGGGTGCAAAATACGTTGAAGGTCGCGGGTTCGAGACTTGGTTCAGGCGGCAGTTCACTGAATTCTAAAAACCTTTTTAAGTTAAATAAATTATGAATTAATCTAAAGAGTGTAGAAAGATAATTAAATCAGAGATAATTCCGGGTTAGACACGTAGCTCAATTAGTAGAGTTGCGTGCACGTATACGGGAGGTCACGAGTTCGAACCTCACATGCTGCCAATAATTTCCACGGTCAAACCGGTTGAACCGGTCAACCCTGAAAAAGGATATAATTGTTTAATAACCAATTTCTTTAATATTTTAATTAAAAGTCAATTTAAAATACTTAAAATAAGACTTTTTAGGTTTAAAAACTCCATTAATTACCATAAAAATAAACCTAAAAATCTAATAAAAAGCATTAATTAAAAATATTAACTTTTATTTATTTATCGAATTATTGCTTTATTATTTAGGTTAGTTTCCATCGTCGGTTAAATCCTAAATTCGTCCGTGTTCGTCATCAATCTAAGGAAACGCACCCACTGTGAGTGAATCCTTACAAATTCCCCCTTTTTATTCACGTTTCAGGGTGACTCATGTGTCGTTACATATTTTATTCATTCAAATACTTGTGCTAACACCATTATGTGATGTAAAGTATATATTTTTTGTTGTTGTTGCTATATGGGATTACATTATGTCATTTCAGTGCAATCATTCATACAAGGCCCATCAGTTCCTCATTGGATACGAGTTGAGCATCGCGTGCCTCATTAGATCGGTTCAGTTTGATTGAGCCTTGATCTCACAGTTCATTATTTATCATGCATGTGTACATTGTTAACATTATGTGGTTTGTTTATATATACATATGCTCATATATGGTCTTTGCACATTTTTTTTAAATTAATCAATGAAATTGAATTGTTTAAATGTTTAATTTAGATTCACTCGCCAATTTTTGTTGACCCGTACTCTTGTTTTACACATGATACATGTGGATAGGCTGAGGAGAGGAACACTTAGGATTGGCCTTAGAAGATGAATAAAATACATCATGTTTAGAACAATATTTCTTGTGTTTGTATGTTTCTTTGTGTTTGGATATTTCCTTTAAATTTCAATTAATAAATATGAAACTTAATTATAAATGTCATGAGCTTTGATGAAAACCCAATCATGCCCGGACTTCTATTTTCGACGCGGGTCAGGGTGTGACATTTTCTTCGTGCACGACTAACATTTTAGCAATCTCTTCCTTTGTATAGCTTTGGACATATTCACCCTCTTCAACATTGTGCTCAAGATATAAAATCTTTGGCTTTGGCACGACAGGAACGGTACAGTTACCGTGGGAATTCCTGCCTGCTGAGCACCTTTCGAACCTCCAGATCTTCCCTGATCTCTATCTTCATTTTCTTGATTCACGAAAAAATCCTCGTAAGCAGAATAATCAACACCATCAGTCTTATCAGCTTCTGTTACGCGGACACCAGATCCTCCCATATCATCATCATCACCACCATTATCATCATCGTCAGACTTATCAGAAAATAAATAATCAAAATCATCTAAGTCCTCTTTCTCTTTGTCAGCATCCTCAATAAACTCATCAACTTCGACGTCAATCTCTTTCTCTAACTTCTTCTTGATTAACCAGTCACGATGTCTTGCGGAAAGATTAGACATATCGATATCTACATCTTTTGGCTTACCTACCAGCACAAACTTCTTCGTCATCGTATACACCACAATATCAGTAATAACTGGCGCAGATTCAGCTTCTGGCTCAGTTGAAACATTCACAGGATCCTCAACCACTTTAGCTTTGCCCTTGCCTTGCGCATCTGATAATTCTTTTGCAAGGGTTCGCGCTCAGCGACCCGCTCTCTTGCTTCAGCTCTTTCTATTTCATCTATCTCAGCAGCAATATTCATACCCAGCTTCTTAGTCAGTATCTTCTCGAATAAATTCATCCTTCTGTCACCGCTGAGTCGTTCTTCTTCATATTCAGCCATACAAATCCGAAAACGATCATTTTCAGATACAATGCTGACTAACTTCGCTTCGAGCTGCTGTTTGTCTTTGTTTAACACATTGAGCTGTTCCTGTAACCGGCAGGTGTTTAACATGACTTGCTTCTGTAACTCTTCAACGCGTGGGTCATTAAACATGTCAGCAGTAAAGTATTCGCCCTCTGGTATGTCACCAACGTCAAAGTTAAAATCAATGTGGGACTAAGACTATGAGGATTGTGGTGGAGGTTGCGGTGCCAGTTGTGGTGCTTGCTATTGTGGTGGAGATGGTGCTGGCTGAGGTGTTTGTTGACGAGCCGGTGATGGTGGTGTTGGTGGATTCGCCTCAACATGTAGCTCTTCGATAGTCTGCTTCCGCACCTTCTCTTTTGATTTATCTTTAGGAGAATCAGTGCTTCTCTCTGCCTATCGTTTGGGACGTTGAGATTTCTTCTAGGCATGCTTGCGCACAGGAGTATCATAATCAGAACCCGAAGGTATATAAGTTGAATCGTCTCCACCTGTCGCTTTTCTCTTTTTCTCTTCAGCTTTACGCTTTATTTCAGCCTGGCATTCAGCTTCTCTTTCTTTCACCCTTTCTTCTTCTCCAGCTCTTCTATCCTCAGAATCAGTGCTAGAAGATGACGCTTCCTCAGCCACTTTTTCACGGCCAAATGCTTTTCTCTCAATATCAGCAGCCATATTTTCTATATTCTCTTCTGGCTCTGTTTCATCTATCTGTCTAGAGCTCTCAGTTGTTTTCTTTTTCTTCTAAGGAGTAGAAGAAGAAGATGTAGATGTTGGCTTCCTTTTTGTTCCCTTTTCCCCATCTTTGACAAACCAAGCACTACGCTTTGCAATAAAACCATCAAGCGCAGTAAGCTCCTCACTCTCATCACCACTATCTTCTTTTCTCCATTTTCCTAATGCTGGAGCAATATAATCTTTGTCAACGATGGCTCCAAACATAGGCTTTGCGTTAGGGAATGTCTTAAGAGGTAAATTCATCTTCTTCAAAGTCGAGACATCCATGTGTTCTAGGTTGAGCACATCATCTTTCTTTTTCTTCAAATTTGGATGCAGATGATCTGACAACATCTGGATGAAACGTGGGTACTGCAGAAATTCAGCATCTGGATGAAACGTGGGTACTGCAGAAATTTCTCTCTCTGAATATTCTGGACCATCTGAGAGAATATCACCTTCGAAAAGTTATATGGAAGATTAAGAACAAGCGCGGTGACCATGCACATCTGGTAGTCAACTAGATCATCAAAACCTCCTTTCGGTGACTTAGTGCATGTATAACACAATGTGCGATATAACAAAAAAGCATAATTAGGTTAGCCTTCTTGAAAGGAGCAGCATTCACAAACCTGGCGAAACCCATGCGATAAAAACATCCCTTCACCATATATTCCAAAAAACCAGTCGGATCATCTTCATGGTCTTTAAAATCCAGCACCTTTCTGATCAACTCTTCTGTGATTTTCACCTGAATATCTTCATCTCCAATCCTCACAGCCGAGACAATCGCATTCTCCTCAATATCAAACTCCGTTGCATTTTAGAAGAACTCTATATGTGATCTATAAGCAACAGGGCGATCCGTCAGGGCCTTCGTAATAGGAATTCTGCCCAAAAAATCTAAAACTTCCTGGCAGGCAACGATCTCTGGAATAGACTCATTAAGTTGTGGAACGGAGAAAAAGATGATTTCTTGACCTGCACACATAGACATTTCAAACCGTTAGAAAGTTTTTCAAAAATTTCAACTTTGAGAATCACTCGTACAACCCATTCATTCGTACGAGACATCAATACTTGAACAATTAAGAATCTTACTCATACGAACACTCACTCGTACGAGTGAAACAAATACTTGGAACATTTTGATAACTCCACTCGTACGAGTGATCATTCGTACAAGTTGTAAACCGTACCAAATAACACCAAGTTAAACCGAACTTAAAACATGTTGTTTTTAACAAATTGAAGGATGATTTATAGGCTATTGGGGCCAATTTTAACGTTTTTAAGTTCAATTTTATGTTTCACCGGTCCAATTTCCATAAATCTACGTTTTTTGTTCATCTGGTTCAAATCCGGCATTATAACGGCTAAGAACAAGCATTAGTACCTTTCCCATTGCAAGAGGTGTATGAATTAACCTCACCAATGTATTGGTACGAAGTATATGTCAAGAAAAATGAAGGATAGAACTGGTTCACACAAAGTTCTCTCTCAATCGCACAGTGACATTAGGCTGACTCGTGTGAATGAAGGAGCCTTTTATACTCAGTAGTCGCTCGTACAAGTCAATGGCTCGTGCGGATGAATAATAATGTCACTCGTACGAGTCAGTGTCACTCGTACGACTCAGTTCTGGCACTTGTTAAACTTTTTGAATTTTTATGATTTTTTATCTGTTTAATAACCCACTCAGTTAACCAAATCCAAGTTAATGACCCTGGTTATCTGATTTGCCTACCAAGTCCAAGTTAATGACCTTGGTTGACCATTGTTTGACCAAAACAGATTTACTTAAAATGTAAAGTTTCAAATTAATGAACTTTGTTGACGTTCAGGTAATTTCTTCTTTTCTAGATTAGCTCCCAACCCGTGGTCTTCAGCTTTCCTTCAGCAAGTGTCACCATGACTTGAACTATCAGTGCTTTCATCATCGGTAGACTAAAATAAACTAACATGCTAAGAAAACTGAAAATCTTTTGTGTTTTGGAATTTTTCCGAAAAGAAATAACAAGAAAAGACGTATATACATAACGTACTTTTTGTGAGTTTTGTGTTAAGAGAATCATATCAAGTTGTTAATAAATCACCAGTACCGTTGATCTTGGTAGAATCATTAGGTTCTTAAAGAGATTTACCTAGATTGCCAATATACTTATCCATTCAAAACTCTTCTCGTTTCTCAATTGTTTCAAGATATGTTAGGTATTATTAGGAACATGAAATAACTGTGTTTCCCATCTCAGAATATACTCCCGCATCGAGATTCCCATAATTTTATTTCACAAGTGAATATATCCAATTGATATCTGTAAGGGGGTGAATTACGAGACCTTGAGAGATCAGGTTAGTATTTCCATACAGACAAAGAGATGAAGGCTCGTCTTTAGATTGTGTTCCTTAAAGGAATCTTTTGAACTGCAAATGTCACAAAATTTATGACATAATCATTTTTATGCAGCTTTTGTAGGCGAAAATGCATAAAGTATTATACAAGTTCTAGGCCATTGTAGATGCAAAATCAGAAGAACTTGGATAACCAGATATCGATTAAATAGAAAGACCTAGTATCGCAGAATCCGGCATTCTCTCAAACGAAATTTTAGAGTACTAAGTCCATATATCCGAGAGATATTAACCCACAAGTTACTTAGTTTTTCTTTTCAGGTTTATATCTTGAAGACAATTTACTAAAGGTGTGAAGCCTATTGGTACATCCTCAATAAGACTTGTTTAAGTACTTGTATAAACATTCCATATCTTTAGCATATTATGACTGTCATATTGATATAATATGATCTCTCTTTTTCACAAAAAAACTCTTTTTGACTTTTATATGTTTTTGTATTTTCCCAAACTTTCTCCCACTAAAATCAAAAACATATTTTAGGATTTTTAGAATTTAAGAAAGTATGTACAGAAAACACGTCATACCGATGAGAATTACGTCAAGTCCTCGTCATCCTCAAACTCAACCTCATGAATATCCCCTGATGCCAGATTTCTTAAACCATTTAATTTTAAAAGATTTTTAAATCTTGAATGATCAAATGCTTTGGTATAAAAATCTACTTTTTGGTCATCAGTGTGGATTTTTTCAATTCTAACCAACTTTTTCTCGTAGCAGTCATGGATAAAATGGTGTCGAATCTCAATATGTTTTGTACGTGAGTGTTGACATGAGTTTTTAGTGATATCAATAGCAGCCTGATTATCTACATAAATGGGCGTGTCAAGAAATTGCAGTCCGAAGTCTCTAATCTGCTGTTGAATCCAGAGAATCTGGGAACAACTGGATGTTGCAACGTATTCAGCTTCACACGTAGAGAGAGCGACCATGGTCTGTTTTGTGCATTGCCACGTTACCAAACGGGTTCCAAAGAACTGGCAACTAGCCGTAGTAGATTTGGCATTAAGTTTGCAGCAACCGAAATCAGAATCCGAGTAGCCCGCAAGATTGAAGTCGTCGTGTCGAGGATACCAAAGCAGGTGCTTGACAATCCTTTCAAATATCTCATAATACGTTTGACTGCTAGCAAGTGCGAATCTCTTGGACTGGACTGAAAACGGGCACACATGCACGTAGGATACAAGATATCAGGTCGAGAAGCAGTTAGATACATCAAGGATCTGATCATTGAGCGATATAATGTTTCATCAACTTTGACTCCATGAGAGTCTGGACAAATGCCGTGATTTGGAGCTAACGGGTAGATGCTGGTTTAGTTCCTATCATTTCAAATTTCTCCAATATGTCATGAACATACTTCGTCTGATGGATGAAGATACCATCAGGCAACTTGTTAACCTGAAGTCCTAAAAAGAACTTCATTTCCCCCATCGCACTCATTTCAAATTTGCACTTCATGACTTCTTCGAAGTCTTTACACAGCTTATCATTTGTCGATCCGAAGATGATATTATCCACATATATTTGCACAATAATCAAATGCCCATCCACTTCCTTGGTAAAGAGGGTAGAATCTACAGTTCCTCTAAGAAAACCGTTGTCTAGAAGATGTCGTGACAACGTTTGATACCAAGCTCTCGGGGCTTGATGAAGATCATATAAGGCTTTGTTCAGAAGGTAGACTTTGTCTTTGTGTAAGGGATCGACAAACCCCTGTGGTTGGCCGACATACACCTCCTCTTTGACTTTTCCATACAGGATAGCAGATTTGACATCTAACTGGAACACCTTGAACCCTTTCCAAGAGGCCAAGGCCAAGAATATGCGGATTGCTTCGAGACGAGTGATTGGGGCATAGACTTCGGTGTAGTCTATCCCTTCCTGCTGATGAAAGCCTTGTACCACAAGTCGAGCTTTGTTACGCACTATGATCCCTCTATCATCACGATTGCACTTGAAGACCCATCTAGTGTTTATCTTTTTGTGATGATCTGGTAAGTTAACAAGCTTCCAGACTCCTAGCTTCTGGAATTGAAGCAATTCCACCTGCATTGCCTCCACCCAACTTTCTTCTTTTAACGCATCTCTCCAGTTCCTAGGTTCAACCTGTGAAAAAAAACAACTATAAGAAATTCGGGTTTGTAATGGAGCAATCGAGTATAAAAATAGCTTAGATCCTTACTGATCTGATTGCGAGTTTGCACTCCTGTTTGTAAGCTTCCTATGATATTCTCTGATGGATGATATGAAAGTGTTCTCGGCATCACTTCACTAGGAACATCCACTTGAGTCTGCAAGTTCGTGATCACTTCATCAACAACCGAAGCAGAAGATGTAGGTTCATTCTTGATGTTTGATTGCTCAGCTTGAGCATTCAAGAAGCTTTCAATATGTTCAGATCCTTCATCGGAACTAGATCCTCCATCATCGAAAGTTGGTTCTCGATCGGAGTCGGCATTGGGCGGTTGTTAGGCAGATGATTCAGCAGTGTTCACGAATGGTACAGAGACAGAGTCTTGAAGAGTAGTGCTCGGACCTACATCAGAAGTGCTGACAGGAAGTGACGGGAAATCACCAACGGTCAGTAACTTGCTGTTGATTAGCAATTTGATGCTGTTGAAAGAGCATAGCAAGTTCTTCTTCAAATGGCATGTCTGGTAGGTCGAAAGAATTCCATAAACCTTCGTAGTTGAACAGCCATGGATCCCCAGGTTTCTGCGTAGGCGTAGTATAACATTGACAATCAACATGCTGTGTAAGAATAACCTGGTTCAGACTCGGCAAAAAGACAAGTTTTTGTGGAGTAGCATAACCGATGAAAAATCCTTCCAAGGATTTGGCTCCAAATTTACCATCCGAGTCCAATACAGTACACAGTGATCCAAAAGGCTCCAGAAACGCAAGGTTAGGCTTTCGCTAATTTAGCAACTCAAACAAGTCTTGTTGTGAGGCTTGACTATTAATACACGATTAAGGGAGTAACACGCTAATGCGACTGCTTCACTCTAGAAACTAATTTGCAATTTTGAATTGGCGAGCATGGTTCTGGCAGTCTCGATCAATGTGCGATTCTTTCGTTCAGCTACTCCATTTTGTTGAGGAGTATGGGGGCGCTGAATTCGTGACGAATCCCCTTTTCGTTGCAGAACTCGAGCATCTGTTTGTTCTTGAACTTTGTACCGTTGTCACTGTGGATTCTCTTGATGGGTAGATGATAAAGGTTTTCAAGCTTCCTTAAGAGAATCATTAGACTTTCAAACATTTCATCTTTGCTCTCTAGAAAGAAAACCCATGAGAATCTTGAAAAATCATCTGTAACGACTAGGCAATATAGATCTCCAGAAATGCTTTTGACGTTTACTGGCCCGAAAAGATCCATATGAAGCCTCTCTAGAGGTAGCTTGATAGAATTCAGTAGCTTTCTTGGGTGTGATTTCTTGTGATGTTTCCCCTTCTTACAACTTAGAAAATCATCAGATAACTGAAAATTTTTAGATTAACACCCTCCACTATTTCGTTGTGCACAAGATAATTCATCTTTCTCAGATGAATGTGCCCCATCTTCCTATGCCATAGAATAGACTCCTTCTCGGTTGCTTTAGAAACAAAGCACTAAACCTTCTTTGATGTTGTAGATGCGATACTCATATCAAGAACATAAAGATCATTCTCTCTCGGAGCACGCATAAGAATCCATTCCTCAGGAATCTTGAATCCTGGCTTTCAGATAAAGAATTCTTTGTCGTTGAAGTGTGTTGTAAACTTTTTATCACAAATTTGTGAAATACTCAGCAGATGTTCTCTAGCTCTGCAATGTAGTTCACTTTGTCAAACGAAACTACTCCATTTGTGAGAATACCCTATCCAACGATTCTACCACCTTGTATTCCAGCAAAACCAACGTAACCTCCTCGGATAGCCTTGACATCGTGTAACAACGCAAGCATCCTTGTCATGTGTCTAGAAGCTCCACTATCCATAATCCATTTAGACATGATCGATTGCGGGAGCCCCTGCACACATGAGGAAGAAACTTATTTAAACAAAGAAACCCAAGCCTGCTTGATCTTGGGTGGGTTAGGAATGTCAAATTTTGAACCAATATTATTTTTGACGTTCTGTTTAGGCTTGGTTTTGTTTGGAACAGATGGTTTCATTTCTACCTTGGATGGTTTAGCTTTTGCAACCCATATTTGCATTTTCAAAAAAAACCCTTTTTGAATAAAACTTTGAATCCATTTGACGATACTTAGTTGATGTTTCACCAATTTCAAATTTAGAATTATATCGAATTGTTGGTTTAACATTTTTGTGGAATTCAATGTTTCTTTTCAAAATTTTCTTCGGAACAACCATAGGGGCCTTTTGTTTTTCATCCTTGGTAGATCTGTTAGAGTTAGAAACCGGTTTTTGATGTTTTTGTGATTAATATCGTGCAATGTGCCCAGCATTTTTACATTTGTAGCACGTCCTGCTGTTTTTCGGGCAGAGGAATCCAAAATTAGCTTTCTACTCTCTTTTTCTTTCTTAAACTGATCATTGGATTGTGTTCCAATGATCTCCTTTTCTTTTTCTGTCGTTGTCCCAAAAACAAAATTGATTTTCTTTGTAATGTTTAGCTTTTGGGACTTGTTGTTCATTCTTCGCTTTTGAAAACCCAAACCAGCCCTCTTATTCTCCAGATAATCATTGTTTCGCTGATTGTAGGGTCTGTTAACACATTTTGATTTAGAGTAATATGATGCATTATGTTTATCTAAATCAGAATGGCTTATCTCGATAAGCTTGAACAACTTTTCGACTCGATTCAGATTGACATTTTGGATCGGTAAATCTTCATCAGAATATAGTTTATTAGATCCATGCATTTTGTAAACTATGACGTTTGGATCATTGTTTAAACTATTTTCCGATGTTTCAACATCAGATTCAGATTCTTAAGATTCACCTTTTAAAACACTTTCAACCACTGTTTTAACTACCTCAGAATCACATTCACTTTCAGATTTTGTGTAAGTTATGTCGATGTTCGTAGGCAGCTCGTTTGACTGTTCGGTTTTTAATTTTAGATTGAGCGCCGTTTCCACCCCTGATGGCTTTTTACAAGTATAGCTATTCCACATCGGTGGGTGGAACACGATCAAAACTTGCACTCTTGTTATCATCCTTTTTAGATTCTTCTTTGTTTTTTATTTTTGGTAAAATTGTGATCAATGACGTATGAGCTTGTGGAATAACTAATTAACAATTTGTTAACCCGTTCCGTTTCTATTTTTATTTTCTCAAGCTCATTTTTTAGCTCAGCGATAGTATTTAGATGAATATTAATGGCCATTTCCTTGTCCCTTACTGTCGCTTTAAGCATAGAAAGTGTTCTGTCATTTTCTCTGAGAGCTTTTTCATATTATTTAACAGTTTTGCTCAATTTTTCATAAGCTTCTTTTGTGGCTTTATAGTCACATGACAAATTATCTGTTGAACTTTTGAGCTTATTATATCGTGTGTCTTTTACAACATATTCACCGCATGGCTCAGCACATTTCAAACATGGTTTTTCTATCACAGACTCATTTATCTCATTTACATTTGCCATACACGCTTTGTTGGTCTCAGCATTCGGTTTTTCTAACTCTTCATCAACTTTCTTTTCTTCAACTTCCGGCTTCTTCTTTTCTACACAAAATGATCGATGGCTTGGTTCAAAGTAACTTGCAAAAGTTTTCAAGATATCGTTAGGCAGGAGATGTTTAAAAGCACTGTTTAAAGGTTCCTCCTCTTCTGATGATGTATGATAATAATCTTCTTCAGGAGCCTCGTCAATAGATGCCTCTGATTCTTCTTCAGGTTCTTCGATTATTTCTACAACCAATGCCAAGCTCTCATTCTTGGAAATGTACTTATTCAAGTTAAAGCCTCCGTCTTCTTGGGTTACTACAAGCGCGTTGTCTTTGGTTTTTGGTTGTCCATCTTTGATTTGCACCATTCTGGTTCTTGGCTGAGGACGGTGATAGATGGCCTTTTTGTAGTAGTCATCGACAAAAGGGTTTTGATTACCCTGGGCTTCTCTGTTTGGACATTCGCATTTAAAATGCCCCTTCTCCCGACACTTGAAACAAGTAACTTTCAACTTGTCGAAGCCAAGTTTTCCATCTAAACCTCCCAAGTTTTCTTTCCCGGTTATTTCCATGAAGCGTGGTCGTCTAACAATAGATGCCATACACCATTTGATGTCGATCAACTCCATCTCGACCAGATCAATCTGATCATAATCTTCTCTGGTCATCGCTGAGTTTCCAATTTTTCCTGCTACAAGACTATCTTAAGATTCAAGAACCAAAGCTAATAGTGTCATATGTTGCTTGGCAGTGTTCTCGTTGAAGTTCGGTGCACTCTGGAAATCAACAGCGATGTTGCACTGTAGCACCCTTTGGGTACAATTTGATTGATTGGTCTGGTTGATCTGGGGATTGCTTGATCCATGTGATTACTGTGGGCTTGAAGACGTGTTCGGGTTGACCGTAGCAAATGATTGAAAGCCACTGTGTTGATTTGACGGTGGACTCGGTGTGTTGTAAGCGCTGAAGGCCACAAGGGTTTATGTACAAGAACGGACAAACCCGTATGGGTTGTATCTGAAGACATGGAAAGAGATGTTTTTATGTCAGCAACATAGGCCTTTGGATCTTTGGAGATTGTATCTGAGCGGCATAACTTCCTTTGTAATACAGATTAACGTTTTGTTGCATTTGGGCACCTTTGTTCTTCGCCATTTTATACATTTCAAGTTCATGTCCCTCCAGTCTCTCAATGAATTGTGGTAATGAGAAATTACCAGATTCAGTTCCATTCTTCAAAATGGTCAGATAGGTAGACAATTCGCCTTGTGGTATGGAATCTGTGAGTTTGTCAACGAATTCTTCATTCGTCTTTATGATTCCTATTCACTTTATTTGCACAACCAGATGACAGTATCTTTCAATCAGTTGTTTTACTGTCTCTCCTTTGATCAAAGTAAAGATGTCAAATTCTTTACTCAACAACGCCCGCTTCCCTTTACGCAACTGTGCGCTTCCCTGGAATTTCAATCGAAGAGCATTCCATAATGATTGTGCGTCATCATCATGTTGCAACAGCACTAGTATGTCTTCCTTGATGGATTTTTGTAAAATGTTCATCATTTTCTTCTCATTGATAAACTTCTCTCTTTCAAAATCTGAAAGTTGAGCCAATGTCTTTTTGAGACCATTTTCTCTAACAAGAGATTGATACTTTTCTTCGATAGCAAATCAACAGGTAAAATGATTCGCCAGAACCCAGTTCATGAAACGTTCGCTCCAACTATCAAAATCCTCAAGGTTCACCAACTTCGGCGGCTTCGTCATCGTACCCATCTCATTTTCAAGGTTCATGTTTTGAGTTGCGGTAGTTGTGACCGCTGATATAGCAAATGTGTTATAAAACTCTTCTTCCATTTTTCTGCAAAGATTTTTAGAAACACACTTTTGAAAAATTGATTTGTAACAATTTGTGCAACCAAGATTAGTTCGTACGACACAAAAATTCGTGTGAATGAATTGATTCGTTACAAAGTAGATGCTCGTGCGAACAAGATGTTCGTATGAGTTAAAATGTTTGCTTCGTACGAGTGAGTTGATCGTACGAATGACTTCCTCATGCGAATCACAGTTTCAACTTTCTAACTTGTAAATTTTAATAATTTATGTTTACTCATTCGTATGGATGACTTTAAATTGTACGGACAGTTGTTCGTGCGAGTGGTCTCTCTACCCGTACGAAACAACTTAGGTCACCAAACTGATGAATTTTACCAGATTTGACATGATTAAGTTCGATTTTAGATCTGAAATTGTCAAGGATTGATTAGAATTGATTTTAACATGATATCCTAGAATCCTATTCAATTTTGTCCATGAATTCATCCAATTCCGAGATGAGTATGGGAAAGTGTAGAAATAGAAAGCTCTAATGGTGAATCTGAATCTGAAACTGTTGGTAGAAACTTGATGTTTGTCAGCAGATCATGCCTCAAGGCTTTGATACCACTTGTGAATGGGGGATCGACTCCTCTAATGAGCACCGGACCAATCTGACTCAACTAACAGAGGCGGAATTCATTTTTAGTGAGGTTGACAAACAAACAAGTGAGATATACTGCTTAAATGCCTTTGATGTATTGATAGACGTGAACAAAGTACAATGCAAGTAAACAGTTCAGCAGGGCTTCGCCACACCAACAGGATTAACACTACTTAGCTCTAACACAACACTCCTCTATTTATAGGTCGACATGACTCGCACAGGAGAGTGTGAAACAGAGTGTGTGACTCGTGCAAGTGGCTGCCTCGTACGAGTGACAAAGAATCACTCATACGAGTCATGTGACTCACTCGTACGAGTCATGATCAAAACAAATAACATATATAATAACATTTACAAACTGACGTTCTAAGCCCTATATATACAATCAACATATCCTAGACGTAGGCAATAGACATTATCCACCAACAAGATCAGAAAACTCTCGTCCAAACTTATTCTCCAACTTTGACTTCAGATCGAAAACCATAGTCATCAATAACGAAACATCACCCTGAAGTTGGTCTGTCGTCTGATCATGCGCATCCAATCGAGTCTGTAGAGAAGCTATCTGTGCATCTTTAAGAATAACCCCCTACTCAAGCACTACCACTCTCTTCTTCAGAACGACTACATCAACGTCTTCCTCATCACTATCAACCTCGTTGAATTCAAACGCTCTCCTTTCAGATCGCCTCAAATACTCAGTATCTTCATCCTGACCACCACCAGAACCACTACCCCCTGCCCCCGATCCTCCAGCACCTGCAGAACTACCACTACCACCACCAAAATCCATCATCTCGAGTACAGACTCAGCTGGAATAGACACTACAGTACACTGAGTAGCAACAAGAGGAACTGTCGGTTCTTCAGCAGTAACAGGCTCAACAATGGAAGTATCAGTCAAAGATACAGTGACCAAGGATGTAACAGTGATCGGTCCTTCAGTAGTATCATCAATATGAGCTTCGGTTTGTATCTGACTTCTGTATGAATGGGTTCTTCGGTTGCTTTTGTTCGTCGTCTTTTCAACAATGGTACTTCCTCTTCTTCAACATCTTCAGCTGAATCTGCTTCAGCAACTGAGATATCAGAATGAGGCAACACGAGAGGAGGATTCCCTTGCTGCTCCTGAATCTCCTTCAGATGTGCAATAAGCAATGCTAATTTCTCAGTAGTAAGCTCTTGTAGCTCTGGAATCAGAGGAACGTCAGATTCTGTAATAGATTCCAACAGAGCTTCTTCATCATCAGTATCTGCATCAAAAACTAAATCTTCAATCTCAATCTCTTTCTCTACCACCGGCATATCATGTTTTTCAGCCACCATAGCATTTACTGGCTTAGGTGTTGGGATATCCTGACCAATCATCTCAGAAAACTTCCCAAACTTCTTCAACGGTATACGTCCAACAAAAATGTCTTCGACGTCGATCTGTTCTTCTTCATCATGCCAAAAATAGTCGAACCCATAGGCTTCATATTCAACAAATTGGCATCATAAGCATCTTTAGCCAAATCAGAATAACGGGCATCTAGAATAAGCTGCACAAATCGAGGATACAGCAAAAACATCTTCTTCTTCGACCGCTCAAGAATCTTCTTCATATTCTCTAAAATATAACCAAAAAAGTTATATTTCCAATCCATCACCAAAGAAACTATTGTCGAAGTCTGCGTCTGGTTTGGCTGATCTAACCCGCGCTTGTTCTCAGATATGCACTGCATAAACATATGAACTAACAATCTCTGGTACGTCAGGAACATTATCTTCAACAACGGTGGATATGTTCCCTCATAACCCATTTCTGTCAATACTGGCATCACCTTCTCCTTAGCATATAATGTCGGATCGCTCGAAACATCCGTAAACTTCAACACCTCCCTAATACATGCTTCGTTCACGACAATCTCCTTCCCGTGAATAGATGAACTGATATCAGGCTTCCTATCAGCACCCCTCAAATGAAATCTTGCCCTCTTCCAAAACATGTGCACTTGATCACGATACATAACCGGATTCGCTCGAAGTGCATATGTGATCCTGCAGTCATTCAGACCCACCATCATAGACTTGAACTCTTGGAAAAACTATGCTGGTGGATCTGATAAATATCCCGCACGGTTATGAAACTGCTCTTCTACCAATAAAACTGCATCAAAAGCCTCTTCAGCCATTTCTGTCAGAAGAACAATAGATTAAACCATACTCAGCAACACATTTACTAATCAAACCAGATGTCCAAGTTAACATAAGTTAATTGGTCAATTTCAGACTAAGAGGTAAAAAACCTATTAGTTCAAAGGCTGATTGGCAGATCAATAAGCAGGTCAAGGAAAAGGTCATTAAAGAATTTGACAGGTTCAAGGTTCAATTGAAGGTTCATTTAAAAAAGGTTCAGTTTCAAGGTTCAACATTCAATCCGGAAGGTTCAAAAACCATTTTGGAGACAGTGAGATACGAAATCAAAAGGGTTCAAACAGGAATCCAGATGAACCCCTTATCATCTTAGATGAATGCCATCTGAAATGGAATCCGAGTTCATCCATTTCGGTTGAATCATCTGAGATGGAGTCCGGAATGCAAACTTTTTGAAGTTTCATCCGAGATACCATCTGAGATGCTTAGATACATTAAGATTTGAAGATTAACATTTAATTTTATGATTAAGAAACGCTTTATACCTAATTCGGATGTAATTCGGATGAATGTGAGAAAGTTTAATTTGGATAATGATCAGAGTATTTTGGAAGAAGATTTTAGTGAATGATCCGAAATGTAACACTGATAATCTGATATACTATTCTAAAATGGGCTTGGGCCAAAGTCAATCCGGATCCAATTGAATGTGATCCGGTTTTTCAATTCGAATACAATCTCGAATGGGCTTGGTCAACGTTATTTGGGCCCAATCCGAAATAGTAACCAGTCCGAAACGATTAGAGGAGGAGGGTCCAATTAGGTCAATGGGCCTATCCGGAATGGGTCAAAAGGCCCAATCCGGAATAGTACCATAGTGGGCCCAAGACTGTTCAACTTCAAAATTTTCAAAAATTCTATTGGATTAGCCCAATTCCAAAACTCAATAGGCCAGTCCAATACCCCTTGACATAAATCATCTAACTCAAAAATCGACAGTTTAAACTAACCGAGCAACCAAACAGACTTTACCAAATGTACAGAAGTAAGCAAAGCATTTAAACAAAATCAATGCAGAATATACACAGTTTTGCTATGGGATTAAATCGTTTTCAGGTAGACAAAGGAACACTTTTCAGTGTGAGCTTGGTCAGACTGGTCTAAGCGATTGCCAATATATTTGTCCATTTAAAACTAGCGCTCAACCTTCTACTTTTTGCTTTATGATATGCTTAAGGTAATGTTATACTATAATACCCGTGTGTCCCACTCCATGACATACCTCCGTGATCAAGGTAAGCACAACGGTTTATGACATTTTGGTAACTTATACTGGAATCATCCTAGCTTTACAACGTTAGACCACTGATCATAGGTATGCACCATCGTGCAGTCAAAGTTTTCAATGTTTTGTGACCAACGAGGGTGAGACATACACCTTTTCGTGCAAATTTTGCTTTTAGGAGCAATTAAGGTTTTTGTCAAAATTTGGATCTTTTAAGATATCCGGGCTGTGTCTAGGTATGCATATAATCTAGATGCAACAGAAGGACAACCAACATATCCCCGGATGACTCAACAATATAAACACCTAACACCTTAAATATTGGCCAACTATCAACGCAAGATTTAAGACCATAAAATCATATGCCGATGGTGTGTGACCCACTAGATATATAGTTCTTTATGTTTATATCATTTAGCTTATAATATCCGTTTGAGCTCTAAGCCTATCAATATATCGCTAAATTTGTGCATATATATGAACAAATTTACAGGGCAAACAAAAAGAAAGGAAAATAAAAACAAACTAAAAGGAAAGGATAAAGGAAGCTCAATTAGAAAACCATATCATTTTCAGAAGATCCACAAGCACTTGAAAACGCGTGTTGCTAACGGGTTTCGTGAACAAATCCGCAACATTTGCATCGGTGTGGATTTGCTCAAGTTTAATGAGACCTTTTTCATAGCAATCACGAATAAAATGAACTTTTATGTTTATGTGCTTGGTTTTGGAGTGAAAAACAGGGTTTTGACAATTTGGATAGCGACATCATTATCACAATAAATTGTTGTGTTTAGATAAGTCAAACCGTAATCCGCAAGCTGATGTTCCATCCATAAAACCTAGAAGCAGCAAGCTGATGCTGCGTTAATTCTGCTTCTGCTGTAGAAAGCGAGACCATCTACTGGTTCTTGCATTGCCAAGAAATCAATCTATCTCCCAAGAATTGGCATCCAGCTGAAGTTGATCGCATGTCCCTGTCTGTACCTCCAAGATTAGTGTCATAGAAAGCATACAGTTCAAATTCAGAATTTTTTGGATACCAGAGCCCCATTGATGGTGCCCCTTTGAGGTACCTAAAATTCTTTTAATAGCATGCAAAATGAGAAAGTTTAGGAGTATCCTGAAATCGTGCACACTGGCAAATGGCAAACATGATGTCTGGCCGACTTGCCGTGAGATACATGAGTGAACCAATCATAGACCGGTACATGGTTGGATTGACAAGCGTTCCTTCTGCGTCTTCATTCAATAGGGGCCGCTCAGCGATAGGCCAAGCCATAGGCTTTGAATATGCAAGCTTGAATTTGGCAAGAATGTCATTAACATATTTTCCTTGATGAATCAAAATTCCTTGTGAGCTCTGACGAACTTGAAGACCCAAAAACATAGTCATTTCCCCCAATGAACTCATCTCGAATTTCTTCATGACCTCTTCAAATTCGCGATATAACCCATCATTAGTAGAACCAAAAATAATATCATCTACATAAATTTGAACAAGAATGATGTCCTTGTCAACACGCTTGATGAACAAAGTCTGATCAATAGTTCCCCGGGTATATCAGTGAGTAAGTAGATGCTCTGTTAGGGTGGCGTACCACGCACGAGGCGCTTGATGCAACCCATACAAAGCTTTGTCCAACTTGTATGCATAGTCTGGCTTGTCAGCATCAGTGAAACCCGGTGGTTGCGCCACGTATATCTCCTCTTTCACCGTGCCGTAAAGAAACGCAGTCTTGACATCCATTTAATAGACTGTGAAATCCATGTATTATTCATATGCCATGAAAATGCGAATGGCTTCCAATCTAGCCACCGGTGCATAAACTTCATCGTAATCCAACCCCTCAATCTGGCGAAAGCCCTGAACAACCAATAGAGCTTTGTTCCTCACAATCACACAAGTATGATCCTGTTTGTTACGAAATACCCAACGAGTTCCAAGAGCACGTTTTCCCTAAGGAAGCTTCACTAATTGCCATACCCCAAGTTTCTCAAACTTATTGAGTTCTTCATGCATAGCCTAGTTCCTGCAAGGCGACATCAATGCTTTTAGGTTCAATTTGTGAGATAAAACAAGAGTAAAGACGCGTATTGATATCTCCTGATTGACTGTGAGTCTGAACTCCAACAGTAACTGGACCAATAACATTTTCAATCGGATGATCGCGTTGTAGACGTTGTGGTATAGGCATAGCAGGAACACGGAGATCTGACTGCAAGTTTGTAAAGCTCTACGATGCGACTCTAGATGGCTCCCCCACATTAGTTGCACCAGTGGGAATGTTGACTGATGAATCAATAGAACAGTCTGGTGGTGTAGGCTCAGGAAACAGAGATGATCCTAAGACATCTTGAGTTGTACCTACTTCATTTGCCATAGGAGTTTTTGTGTTTGGAACCTCAACTTCAAGGGAACCCGTCTGAGGAATCTGTTCAGAAACAGTTTCTTGATTCTGCGATGCTGGTGAAGGTTAGACACAACTTCATTGAATCCAGGTGGATCCACACTCAGCTGCTTGAAAGATTCTTGCAGCTGTATAGCACCTTCATCATCCTCAGTTAAGTAGGCATCGGTGGGGGTTTAGAACTTGTGCATGTACCTGCATTCACATCAGAAGAGACATCAACAGATTTAAATAAAGAGGAATTTACATAGAGCCAGACGGGACCAATTCGTGCATCCTTGGGAATCTCCTCCAGCCAACCCACATTGTAGGTTTTTGGGAATCTCCTCCAGCCAACCCACATTGTAGGTTTCAACTACCATTTTCTTGATCTTGTTGTAGAAACGATAAGAAGTGTTCTTAGAGTAGCCGACGAAGATGCATGGATCTCCGCGTGATTTAATTTTTCCTTAGCATCCACGAGTAGAAGAACACAGGAGCATCCGAATTTGCGGAATGTTGACCGAAGGTTTGTGACCTTCAACCACTTCATACGACGTTTTCATGTGCCTCTTGTTAATCAAGGCATGTTTCTGAATGTAGCAAGCGGTATTAACTGCTTCTGTCCAGAAAATAAGAGGTAGTTCCAATTCGACCAATGTAGTACGTGCTGCTTCAATGAGTGTGCGGTTTCTACGTTCCGCAACCTCATTCTGTTGAGGAGTTCTGACTGCACTGAACTGTCGATCAATTCCCTTGGAGGAGCAAAAGAATTAAAAGTGGCGTTCTTGAACTCTATTCCATTATCACATCGAATAGCCTTCACTTTGGTGTCTACCTGGTTTTCTATTAGGGTGATAAACTGTTTGACTAACTCAGTTGTTTCACTCTTTTATGCCAGAAAGAATACCCAAGTGAAACGCGAGTAGTCATCAATGATAACCAGACAGAATGCCTCCCCGCCAATGCTCAGAATATTGGTTGCACCAAAAAGATCCATATGAAGCAGTTCGAAGACTTTTGACGTGGAGGGTGTGGGTTTTGACTTATGTGGCTTTCGATGTTGTTTCCCACGAGCACATGATTCACACTTTCAATCTGCATAAAATCCCGAACAGGCATATCTCTGACTAAACCACCTTTTGCAAGTCTGTTGAGATTCTTCATGTTGATGTGTCCTAGTCGGTTGTGCCACATCATTGCATCGTGCTCAGCGGTCGAGGAGAACAAACAGGTAAGCTTATCGGTGGGGGCCTTGTTCATATCGATGACGTATGCGTTTCCTTTGCGTTCATCTTTGAGAAGAATCCATTCAACAGGAATAATTAGGCCTGGTTTCAACAGATAGCATCCTTTCTTTGTAAAGAGCACATCTAAATGATTATCATAGAGTTGTGACACACTTAAGAGATTGTGCTTCAACTCTGGGACATCGTTC
Source organism: Scalesia atractyloides (assembly GCA_947069175.1). NCBI lineage: Eukaryota > Viridiplantae > Streptophyta > Magnoliopsida > Asterales > Asteraceae > Scalesia > Scalesia atractyloides. The sequence continues at coordinate 39,432,985 of CAMTDV010000001.1, forward strand.
ACATTCTTGAAATAAGAGCTCCATTACACACCGTTCCTCTCATAGTTATCTTTCCCATTTCACCACCTGCGAAGGAAACGAACCCGCCATCGAAAAACTGAATGTCATTCAAATGCGAGATGTCTCCTGTCATGTGCCTGGAACAACCACTGTCGACATACCAAAGTCTGACGAGAGTCCTCCAAAGCTGTTCCTGCACATTTCAACAGGTTTAGTTAGAAGCTGCAACCCAGGCCATTGACGATCTGGGTGTTCCATTGGCATCAACATAAGGTTGGTGATGCTTTTGATTTGTCCGATTTTGGGACAGAAGACTGCGTCTTGGTCAAGACCTTAGGCCTCCATGCTAGCAAGTCAGACTTCTGCACAACTTTCGGAGTGCTAGAAGGATTCAGAGAACCTGACGGTCTTAGAAATTTTTGATTTTGTCTCTTGGCCATGTTCCAGTCTTGATCAGAGGGCTTAGCCGGAGCAAATCGAGCTTGATGTAGGCGATTAGTCATAACTCTCTGATTTTTTGAAGATAGGGCGTTGAAAGGCATAAATGCATTTTGACAATTTCATGCAATATGCCCAGGAAATCCGCACTTTAAATAGGTCTGCCTCTTCTAGAAGAAAATAGTCCGTTCAGCCTGGGAAATTCTAGGCAGCTTGTCTGTCAGTTTCTTGCTTGCAGGTACTGACGGCTGGTGCAAGGTCTTAGCCTTGGCTGTAACCTGCTCACAACCATCAGCACACTCGTAAGTTTTATGATTTGTATTAGATAGTTTGGAGTTGGTAGACTTAGGCAAAGTTTTAACTGATTCCTGTTTAGCTGGTGGCTTAACAGATTCAGTTTAAGGCTGCTGAGTCAATTTCTTAGAATGATGAACTGAATCAGCAGTAGCCTTTTCACTAGGCTGAGGTGCCTGTTTGGATTTCTTCTTTTTGGATCTACGTGTTCTTCGTTTCTTTTTATTAGATTTTAAATCATTTTGCGTGACGGATTCTTCAGAGAAAACGGGTGATTCAGCAGGGACATCCTTTTCTAAACTATCAGAAGATGAGCTTTGATCGTTAGTAGCAAGAGGAATCTCTATATTTTGAAAAGTTTGAGATTACGATTCCGATTCAGTTTCAAAAGCTTTATCTGAATCAGCAAAGGGAGATTGCTCATTTTCTGTCATTTCATAATCAGTCAACCGATCTTCGTTCGAAGAAGCTGATCCGCCCGATTCTTCTAGTACTTTGCCAGCGTCACTCATCACAAAGTCGGTTGGTTGGTTGAATTCCTCATTGTCAACCATAGGAATAGCATCAACAGACGGTGCTTCATTAGTAGAACTTTCAGTCTCTTCGGTAGGAACTGAGGAACCCGAATCATCTGTCGATGTTCTTCCTGTAGCAAAAGTTATCTTTTCATCACAAGAGTTATCACATGCATTATCAGAATTTATAACATCAACATTAGATGAAAAACCAGAATTAAAAACGTCTAAGTTATCAACACAACCAACATTGTCTGAGAATTGTTCAGCAAGAAAAAATTCAAAATGTCGAAAGCAGGTTTATAAAAATCATAATCAGCAGCTGAATTGTCCGAATTTCAATTCAGACATTCTTCTTTATCACTCTGTAATATCCTCAACTAAAATTTCTTCTGCACATGAAGTAGAAGCGTTAGTAGCGTTCACTGTGTCAGTTTCAGGAAGATTTTCTTGTTTTGATTCTTCAGGTGGTGTTGTTGCCTCTTCTTTAGGTATCATTTTCTCCAAGCCATCTGAACTACAAGAGGGGGTGTCACCAGATTCTTGCAAAAATGGTGTGGAAGTGAAGAAAACAGCGTCCTTCTTGAGTTTAGTTGTCTTAGAAAACTTTGGGTAATATGGCTTCCACGGTTTTGAAAAGTAATCTTAGGGTTTACCATACATCATATTTTCTTCATTTTCTAGTTCTGCCTCAGAATCAGGCACCGTGTGTAGTATGATTATATGGTGGAGGAGCCCTATATACCAAGGCCTTTTGTATAGTTTTTCTGATATTCAAGCTGCAGATCACACAAGTCCTTGACCAGCTTGCTGGAAGTTTCAAATTTTTTAATATTTAATTCGTTTTCTTGAAACTTTCCTGTCAAGGACTTTTGCTTGGCTAAAGCAGCTTGAAGTTCTACGTCCTTTTCAGCTAATTTTAGCTTATAGTCGTATACCCAACATTGTTGTTGGTTCAAGTCAAGCTTTAGTTGAGCTATGTCTTGTTTCTGTGCTTCGACCTTTTCCATAAGAAGCTTGTTCTTATGTTTAAGGGCGATGTTCTGCGATGCAGCTTGTTGATATTCAGTTACAAGAGTGGAATTATGGGCGCGCATTTGTGATAATTTAAAATGACAGCTATCTGAATAAAGAATGCGATTTACCGTTTCTGAAAGATCAGGTGTCTCAGGTGTCTGCGCCATCATGCAATGATTGCTGTTCTTGGAAAGATTCAGAGTCTCCATCTGAGCTGCAGCATCTGCCCAGTTGAACCCTTCGTGCTGTTGTGCCACCAAGGCTGTTGATTTCCCACTAGAGCTGCTCGATGGACTTGAAGGAGATTTTGAAAGGAAGATGGGCACGAGCTATCTGTCACTGTTCTGAATAGCTGCCACTCTGGATGAGACATATCCTGATGGCGTGCTCTTGCATTCCTGTGCGAAGTGCCCGGCTCATGACATCTATAACACCTGAGCTTATCTTTCATTTGCCTAGTCTTCAGATTCGTCAATGGTTGCCTCTCATACTTCTTCTGAAACTTGTAGACACAAGATTCCTGGACACATCAATCTCGTCCAAATCCTCCTCCATAATCTGATCTACTTCAGTTGGGAGAACAGATGGAGGGGTCAAGTCACCTGTTAAGAAAGCATATAAATTGTTAATCATTGAAGCGACTATGACCAATTTCTCCTCATTCCCTATTGTGAGAAAAGCATAATTTGACACAGCCAGAGCAGGAGTTGGTGCGGGAACAGCAGATTGAGGAATGCTGCCTAGTTGAGCTGTAGGAGGAATGTTAGGATACTGGGCATGATATTGTGTCTGAACCTGTGCCGCAGAGATCATCGTAGGAGTCTGAGATTGAAGACCATAAGCATACCGAGTCTTCTGTGCAGAGGTGAGAGGAATGTACACCAAGTTAGAGCTGCACGGTGTGTGTGTGAGTTTCCTTGTAGAGGGCTGTAGACAAGATTCTGAGACATTAGTGACGCGTTCTGCCCTGTAATACCAGCTGCCATCAAACTGCTTTGATGATTGATGTCTCTCTGTTTATTGTCTATCTCACATGACCTGATAGTTGCAATCATTTCCGTGAGGGTGACATCGTTTAGATTTTTCGTCCTCTTGATCATGCCCACATTAGTAACCCAGCTCTTGGGCAAAGAGTTCAACAGCTGTCTATTCATAGCACTGTTCGTAAGAGAGATTTCAGCTGAAATCATCTAAGAGACAAGCTTCACGTATCTTCGAACTTGATTCTCAATGGTTTCTCCATATATGTGGTTAAATGACCTGAACTGTTGATTCAGCTGATTAACCCGACTTGCTTTCATATCAGCGTTTCCCTCATAGAGATTCTGTAGTTCACTCCACACCTTCATATTTTCTTCAAGTCGGTTGGTTGGTTGAATTCCTCATTGTCAACCATAGGAATAGCATCAACAGACGGTGCTTCATTAGTAGAACTTTCAGTCTCTTCGGTAGGAACTGAGGAACCCGAATCATCTGTCGATGTTCTTCCTGTAGCAAAAGTTATCTTTTCATCACAAGAGTTATCACATGCATTATCAGAATTTATAACATCAACATTAGATGAAAAACCAGAATTAAAAACGTCTAAGTTATCAACACAACCAACATTGTCTGAGAATTGTTCAGCAAGAAAAAATTCAAAATGTCGAAAGCAGGTTTCTAAAAATCATAATCAGCAGCTGAATTGTCCGAATTTCAATTCAGACATTCTTCTTTATCACTCTGTAATATCCTCAACTAAAATTTCTTCTGCACATGAAGTAGAAGCGTTAGTAGCGTTCACTGTGTCAGTTTCAGGAAGATTTTCTTGTTTTGATTCTTCAGGTGGTGTTGCTGCCACTTCTTTAGGTATCATTTTCTCCAAGCCATCTGAACTACAAGAGGGGGTGTCACCAGATTCTTGCAAAAATGGTGTGGAAGTGAAGAAAACAGCGTCCTTCTTGAGTTTAGTTGTCTTAGAAAACTTTGGGTAATATGGCTTCCACGGTTTTGAAAAGTAATCTTAGGGTTTACCATACATCATATTTTCTTCATTTTCTAGTACTGCCTCAGAATCAGGCACCGTGTGTAGTATGATTATATGGTGGAGGAGCCCTATATACCAAGGCCTTTTGTATAGTTTTTCTGATATTCAAGCTGCAGATCACACAAGTCCTTGACCAGCTTGCTGGAAGTTTCAAATTTTTTAATATTTAATTCGTTTTCTTGAAACTTTCCTGTCAAGGACTTTTGCTTGGCTAAAGCAGCTTGAAGTTCTACGTCCTTTTCAGCTAATTTTAGCTTATAGTCGTATACCCAACATTGTTGTTGGTTCAAGTCAAGCTTTAGTTGAGCTATGTCTTGTTTCTGTGCTTCGACCTTTTCCATAAGAAGCTTGTTCTTATGTTTAAGGGCGATGTTCTGCGATGCAGCTTGTTGATATTCAGTTACAAGAGTGGAATTATGGGCGCGCATTTGTGATAATTTAAAATGACAGCTATCTGAATAAAGAATGCGATTTACCGTTTCTGAAAGATCAGGTGTCTCAGGTGTCTGCGCCATCATGCAATGATTGCTGTTCTTGGAAAGATTCAGAGTCTCCATCTGAGCTACAGCATCTGCCCAGTTGAACCCTTCGTGCTGTTGTGCCACCAAGGCTGTTGATTTCCCACTATAGCTGCTCGATGGACTTGAAGGAGATTTTGAAAGGAAGATGGGCACGAGCTATCTGTCACTGTTCTGAATAGCTGCCACTCTGGATGAGACATATCCTGATGGCGTGCTCTTGCATTCCTGTGCGAAGTGCCCGGCTCATGACATCTATAACACCTGAGCTTATCTTTCATTTGCCTAGTCTTCAGATTCGTCAATGGTTGCCTCTCATACTTCTTCTGAAACTTGTAGACACAAGATTCCTGGACACATCAATCTCGTCCAAATCCTCCTCCATAATCTGATCTACTTCAGTTGGGAGAACAGATGGAGGGGTCAAGTCACCTGCTAAGAAAGCATATAAATTGTTAATCATTGAAGCGACTATGACCAATTTCTCCTCATTCTCTATTGTGAGAAAAGCATAATTTGACACAGCCAGAGCAGGAGTTGGTGCGGGAACAGCAGATTGAGGAATGCTGCCTAGTTGAGCTGTAGGAGGAATGTTAGGATACTGGGCATGATATTGTGTCTGAACCTGTGCCGCAGAGATCATCGTAGGAGTCTGAGATTGAAGACCATAAGCATACCGAGTCTTCTGTGCAGAGGTGAGAGGAATGTACACCAAGTTAGAGCTGCACGGTGTGTGTGTGAGTTTCCTTGTAGAGGGCTGTAGACAAGATTCTGAGACATTAGTGACGCGTTCTGCCCTGTAATACCAGCTGCCATCAAACTGCTTTGATGATTGATGTCTCTCTGTTTATTGTCTATCTCACATGACCTGATAGTTGCAATCATTTCCGTGAGGGTGACATCGTTTAGATTTTTCGTCCTCTTGATCATGCCCACATTAGTAACCTAGCTCTTGGGCAAAGAGTTCAACAGCTGTCTATTCATAGCACTGTTCGTAAGAGAGATTTCAGCTGAAATCATCTAAGAGACAAGCTTCACGTATCTTCGAACTTGATTCTCAATGGTTTCTCCATATATGTGGTTAAATGACCTGAACTGTTGATTCAGCTGATTAACCCGACTTGCTTTCATATCAGCGTTTCCCTCATAGAGATTCTGTAGTTCACTCCACACCTCCTTAGCCGTCTTGCAATTTCTGACAGCTATGGAGATGTCGGGTCCGAGTGCCATTGTTAGAACAGCTGAGGCTTTCTCATCCTCTTCGATTATCTTCACATCTTCCAGAGTCCACAAATGACTAGGTTTGGGGATCTTTGTGTCCGGATCTTCAAACAGTGCTATAAACTATGGTTCGAGGACCATTCATGATACATCTCCAAACCCCCGGTTTTTTAGCCTTGTAGTATTGCTCAAACCTGAACTTCCATTCGTAATATTCGCCATCATATAGCAGACAGGGCACCTTTGTAGAAGTGCCAATGACTTGGTCTAGCTCTTGATGAAGAGCCAGCGTCTACGACTGCAAAGCTGCCAGGGTGGCATTTGTCAGATCCTGAGCTGTCATGTAACTGTTCATTTTTAAATTTTACCAAGTAAAATTAAAATTAATTTTTAAATTCTGATTATGAACAGTCCTTAATGAGTCAGAGATAGTAGTCCGAAATAAGAATCCAAAACAGTAATCCGGAATGCGATCAGAGACAAAGCAACCGTAACACGGATGAATCTGAAATATTTTTGTTGTCTTTAAGGCATAGACTTGTACTGAACATTACTTTAATCATCCCAAGTCGTCACGACTTCATATTTTAACATAACACATGATATCTACCGAATAAAATGGTACTTAAGTTCATGTTAGTGTAGATTGCATGTAAGTCACATTGTCACACCCTGATTTCTCGGTGGGCCCAGACTAGGGGTTTATGCGTGCCGATTGATATCAGATATTCATATATAGCACAACGGAAGTCTTGGGATTATAAAATAATATTACAAAGTACAAGTGTTCGAAGTTCAAAATAATGCACAGATGGATAGTGTACTAAAGATCCACAGGCGGATCGGAAATAGCAAAAATGAATATTTAGACTACTAGCCAGAGTCGCAAATTCCATTATTCATATACCGAGCAGCTCCAGCCTATTCTGTATTTGCAAACCTGCGCTTAGTCTTTTGAAAATACATTAATTTTCACTAGTAAATACAATTAACCGACACATTTTGAAAATCTTTCCAAAATCATTTTATACCATTCGGTATATAATTTTATAAATAACTAGGGACAAAGTGATATCTCTTGTTACCTACATGCTTGTCAACACATATGGGGCCTGGAACTAAACTCCGATAAATGATTAACTGACACGCCACTTTTTAATAAAAGTATGACATAGCATAATAGCGTCTGTCAAGTGTATGCCTACACCCGGCGCATAGGTCGTGGCCACTTGCAATTAAGTGAGCCATGGATATCTAGGATATGGTCGCATTAACCCCCAATGTTTAAGTTATCAAGCATAACGGATTAAAATGGGTTATTTGGATTGTGGACATCATTCGTGATTGATCCCATACCGACCAAGCGGCTAATGTCGTATCCCAAGCCCGTATAGGGAAAACAGGCTAAGAGTATTTACATGTACTTTTCCTTACAATTCAAACATGCTAAAGCACAACTATATGCAAAACAACTAAAACACAAGCGCACTTTACTGGAGGCTCTTAGTCTGGAATGAACGGAACTATGATCCGTTAGAATATTTGTTGGAGCATAATGTCTATTGCCTACGTCTAGGATATGTTGACTATGTATATAGGGCTTAGAATGTCGAACATTGTATGTTAATATATGATTTATTTGTTTTGTACTTGGCTCGTACGAGTGAGTCTAGTGGCTCATACGAGTGACACTCTGTCACTCGCACGAGTCAAACACACACTCCTTCTGTGCGAGTCATGTTAACCTATAAATAGAGGAGCTTGAGTGTTGTGTTAGACATTTGTTGGTGTGTGGCGAAGCCCTGTTAAACTGTTTACTTGTTCTGTAACTGTTCACGTTTATCAATACAAATCAAGACGTTTAAGCAATATATCTTTCTTGCTTGTTTGTCCAACTCGCTAACAATGAATTCTGCCTCTGTTAGCGAGTCAGATCAATCTGGTGTTCATCAGATGAGAGCCGATCCCCTCTTACAAGTGGTATCAGAAACTTGAGGCCTGATCTGAGGACAAACATCAAGTTTCTACATACTACCAACAGTTTCAGATCCAGATTCAACCATTGGAGTTTTCTACATCTACACTTTCTCATACATATCTTAGATTTGAACGAATTCATGGACAAATTGGACTAGGATTTTAGTATATCACGTTAAAATCAATTCTAATCAATCCTTGGAAATTTCAGATCTAAAATCAAACTAAATTATGTCAAAATTTGTAAAAATCGTATGTTTGGTGACCTAAGCCGACTCGTACGAGTAGAGAGACAACTCGTACGAACGACCATCCGTCGAATCAAACGCTCATACGAACAAATAAACAAGATTTTCTTAAAATCTACAAGTTACAGAACTGTCATTCGTCCGATCAAGTGACTCGCACGAAGAAGTTATTCGCACGAACATCTCATTCATACAAATCTTTGACTCGCACGAGCATATAACTCGCACGACCATCTTAGTCGCACGAGCAGCTCTGTCATCCGCACGAAGAACATTTTTAGGAATTTTTCTTGAATTTCGTTTCTTTTGTCATTCTAATCAGTTTTTCGAAAGTGTGTTTCTGAAATTTTAAAGAAGAAATGGAAGAAGAATTTTACAATGCTTTTGCTGCTTCAGCAGTTACAACCACCGCAGCTCAGAATATGAACCTTGAAAATGAGATGGGCACGATGACAAAGCCTCCAAAGCTGATGAATTTTGAAGACTATGATAGCTGGAGTGAAAGATTTATGAACTGGGTGTAAGCGAATCATTTCACCTGCTGGTTTGCCATTAAAGCGAAATATCAAGCTCCGATTGTAGAGAATGGTCTTAAAAAAATGTGAGCTCAACTCTCGAAATTTGAAAGAGAAAAGTTCATTAACGAGAAGAAGATGATGAACATTCTGTAGCAAGCCATCAAAGAAGACATCTTGGCGCTTCTACAGCATGATGATGATGCTCAATCTCTATGGAATGCTCTAATGTTGAAATTCCAAGGAAGCGCACAACTGTGAAAAGGGAAGAGAGCGTAGTAAGGAATTAGATATCTTTATGTTGATACAGCTTTGTGTCTGTCGCTTGTTCTTAATTACAGGTGTAATTGTACGGTTTTTGCTCAAGTGTCTGTATAGGTTTGGTCGTGTCAAATAGATCGAGATATCCTTAATCTTGATCTAGTATGACATCTTAGCTTGTCTGTGTTAATCAGTTACATGTATGCATACTGATAAGTCTTGTGTACGTCAAGTCTACACACGTTCTCCAAGAAGAAGGATTATGTGCGAATCAAGAGATTTCATACGAAACACAGGTTTCGTACGAATCAAGGAGATTTCGTATGAAACACAAGCATTTCGTACGAAACAGTGACTCGTACCAAATCCTGGAGTTGTGTCTCGTGTGTAATAGTGTGTTCCGTATGTCTGGCAATTTATTTTCGTACGAGTGACCAGCTTGGACACTATATAAGCAGACATGCACCTCTTAGTGAGGGTTAGCTGGTTGGTCTAAGTGAGCCTCTCAGTATTCTCTCTGAAGACGAAGACACAAGAACACAGCAAGTTTGTTTGAGTCATACGAGCATTGTGTGTATATGTTTGTACTTGTTCTCAATCATTAATCAAGATAGTGAATCTTTGGTTACCCCGTGTTCTTTACTTTGCCTTGGTTGCATGCACACTTGGATTCCGCACTTGTGTGTATGTCATTTGAACAAGGAACAGGTTAAACTTGATCCTCAGGTGGACCTACAAGTGGTATCAAAGCTTTGGCTCTTTCCTTGTTCAAAACCGGGCTTAGTTTTGTCTGAGCTAGTTTGAAGATTTCTGAAGTGTTCTTGAGCTTCCAGTAGAAAACTTAAGTTTTGGATAGATAACTAACTTAAAACTTGGTTAAAATCTGTTGCATGCAGAAAATTTTATGGTAAAATTTTTCTTAAGAACACCCTTGAAGAAGAAATCTGCAAAAATTTGAATCTGATTAGTTTGGTAGGGTTGATATTTTCTGACTTGGATCTGGACCTGGACTGTGGACTGTTAAAATCTGTGTTTTAACTAAAAGTGGGTAAGACAACAGGTATTTTCGAAAATGGCATGTTTATACAAGAAAGGAAATTTTTCACCAAACCATTTCTGAAAAGATTCCTCTGAAAAATGCTGACCAAACAATTTGTGCGACTGAAAAGTTTCGTACGATTCATCTGAACCGCACGAAACACTTGATCCGCACGAAATAACTATTTTACACGAAACATCCTGTTTCGCACGAAAAAGTTGTTTTATCCCCGCACGAAATCAGTTTCGTACGAAATCTCTTTGATACTGTTTGTTTTTCATGTTTTTCATGTTTTTCAAAGATTTGTGATTTTAAGAATTTGTCATATTTTCAGATCTGTGAATTTTTAAAAGGTAATTATAATTTTGAAACTTTAAACCCTTAAATTTTCATAAAACAAGAAAATATAATGAGTTCTAACCCGTGGGATTGGAGTTGTTCAAGCTCAAATCAGGTGTCTTCGCAAAGCTCCACAACATCATGGGTAAAATCTTTGATGCGACAACATACAACAATGTTCTCTGCAAATCAATGGGCGTGTGTTGCAAATCAAAATCAAAGCATCCAAACTCTGTTAATGAGCGAAAGTGAAACAGGGAGTAACAACCGTCCGCCCAAGCTAAATCATACGAACGATTATCCTTCCTGGAAAATTCGTTTTCATACATACGTTCTTGGACAGAACACAGAATTGTGGACGTGTTTCACTACCCCCTACAATGAAGCACTTGAAGAAGCTGGATCAAATCTAACCTCATTGGCCAATCTAGTTGAAAGTGACAAGAAAGCTTATGATCTAGAGAAAAAGTCATTTGCTATCCTCACACAAGCTCTGCATAAAGACATTTATCATCAGTTTGTGTATTGTACTACAACGAAAAATTTGTGGGACACTTTGGAAGCAAGAGGTGAAGGTAACACTGCTACCAGGAAGATTCGGCATGATCTACTCAAGAAAGAGTTTGAAGGTTTCATGTTCATGGAGAATGAAACCTTGAATGATATGACCACTAGGTTTTATCATCTTCTCAGCGAAATGTACTCGTATAAAGTGTTAGCAGGACCACAAGAAATTGTGATGCGATTTGCTGATGCTTTACCACCAAAATGGGGTCAATTTATTGATCTTTTAAAACAAACAGGTGTTTTGGACTCAATTAGTATTTATGAATTTGTGTAGAAACTGGAGAACAAGAATGAAGAAGAACTCCGGAAGGCACAACGAGTCTCTGCTCCACAAAACCCTGAAATGTATTTTGGAGGTATAAATGCAGGTACAAGCTCAGCAACCGAAGCTGCAAACCGCGTTTGTGTCAAACGTGAACCCTTTTCTACCCCAACCAGTTCAATCAAGTCAGTCTACAAGTTCGAGTAATCAAGCCTAGGGACAAAATTTTGATCTGAAAGCTTTTCTTCCACAGCCAAGGGATTTAGCGCATAAAGCTCCACAGCAAGCTCCTCAACAAGCTTTCTATGGAAACAACAGTCAATCGGCAAATCTCAACACTGTCAAACTTGACACGTCAAATCTCTCCAAAATCAACGTAGAAGTTGCATAGGAACATGCAGAACTTCTAAATACCATGGTCAGTGTGTATTGTGGTTTAGTTGTAGGTCAAATAGGGAACATCAATTTGACGAACGAAGACTACGAGCAAATTGACCGAGATAAAATGGAGTTGATGTACATCAAGTGGGCATTTGCAAGTGCTATGAGAAGAGCGAAGGATTATATGAGAAGAACAGGTAGAACCAGTTTGGAAAGAAAGAAGGATACATTATACGGCTTTGACAAAACCACCGTCACTTGCTTTAACTGCGGAGAAAGTGGTCACTTTAAGCGGGAATGCACAAGACCCAGGAAGGAAGGAAATCACAACCCCTTTTGAAATCAGTCTCAACCATCCAACACAGCACAGTACAACAATGAAAGAAGAATAGTAGTTGTTGGCAACCCTAACAACACCAATCAATCAGGATCTTCAAACACGCATATAGCTTTGGTAGTTCAATCTGATGAAAGATGCGATTGGTCAGTACAGTTGGGAACAGAGAACAACAGAAGAACTGCATGCTATGCAAGGATCATGGATCAAATAAAGCATGATCACAGCATCAATACTCCAAATAATGATGATACATCTGGGGATGCTGGTAGTTCTGATGAAGAATGTTCAAGTTCAGATGGTTATGGATCTGATTCCAATGTGAAGAAAGGAAGTGATGCTGAGGTTGAAGAATTGCTGAGTGAAGCTGAGATGTTGAAATCTGAAAAGGTAGGCATGACGAGGAATGCAGAAGCTACGGTGAAAGAGACAGAGACACTCTCTACAGATGGTGCGACTTTTCCTCATCACACTGCCTTTATGGCAAATGTTGAAGGTTCTTCAAAACAGGTAAATTATGACCCTCCTACTGTTTGCAATGACTGTGTTGAGTTGAAAATAAGATATGAAACAGTCAACAGCCATAATCAGAATTTAGTTGTTGAACTATCAAAATGCAAAGAGGCGAAATTGGCACTAACTAGAAATGAAAAAGAATTCAAATCTGTAACAGAAACCCTTAAGAAAAGTGTTTCTGAATTGACAAAAACAGTTTTGAATAGACAGGAATTAATAATTACATTAATCTCCTAGAAGAAACAAAGAAAGAGTTAGCCATTGCCAAATGCGAATATGATTCGATCAAACGCAAATTGGAAAGTTATTCTAACTCCCAATATGTGCTTAATCATATTATTGAAGTTCAAAAACTAAAGGGAGATGCTCAATGCATAGGGTATAAGTCATGTCCACCCCCAATGAAACATAACTATACCAAAATGCCTGATGAAGAGGAGATGCCTTGTTTTGAACCCTCTGTACCTTTGAATCCTGAGGAATTCGCAGCAGGGTTAGGGTTCAAACTAGGCAATTCATCTCAAGAACCAAGCAAGCCAGAAATTTCATCATCTGATGAAGAAGAGGGTGATACATTAGATGATGAATCAAGAAATGATGATCAGGATCAGCCTCTTGATGAAAGGAAAAGAGTGGAATTGTCTGCTACTCCTAGTACTCAATCTGTTGAGAATCAAGAGACTGTTCCTAAGAAATCTGTGAAGACAAGTGTGTCTACACAAGAAGTAGATAATGTGTTATATACTTTGGTTGGAGATAAGAAAATCTATTCAAACAAAGATTTTCCAATTATAAACGTAAATCCAATCTCTATAGATCAGGTGTTTGAAAAGTCAAAAACCAAACCTTTAGAGAAGAAAAAGCCCACCAAATCACGACCATTATCAGCTTCAAAAGATTAACAATGGAAGCGAGTTGAAAAGTCTATAGTTTCTCAACCAAAGGTTGAATCAAATGGCACTCGCCACCAGAAAAAGGCCAAAACTGTTAAATTTGTGAGTTCTAAAAGTACCGATAAAATCGAAACTTTTCAAAGAAAATCTAATGTTGATTTTATAAGGAAAGTTAAGATTTTGAAAAGAAATAGTCAAAACAATTACACCCAACACACTGATGGATGTAATGAAAAGGAACCCAGTACCTCAGGATCCACAAATTCAACATCAAGCCGAGAAACACGATCGCCTAGTTTTGTTGAAAGGAGAACATGTTTCAAATGTGGAGAATTTGGCCACATTATAAAGGATTGTCAAAATCCAGCCAAATCAAGATGTACAGAGAAAACCCCTCATGAACCAACTTGCAAACGTAAATTTGTTTCTCCGACACAAGATAAATGAGTTATTAAAGATCAAAAAGAGAAACAAAAATGTAAACAAGTAAAAGCAATTGAGAAAGCTTTAAAACCGGATTCTTCAAATAAGGATCAAAGATCTTCAAGGTTAACAAAACCAGACACTATTAAAACTGTAAATAATAGTAAATCTAGTAATAAACAAGGATGTTGGATACAAAAGACCGGTAATTGTTCAAAAGGAGTTTCTCAGTTTGTTAATCATCAAGAAATTGAGATTACATTTCTCGATGATAAGGGACGACCCAAGACCACTAAGGCTTGGGTCCCCATCATAAACTTATCTTGTTTGTGCAATGTGCAGGGTGTTCCAGGAGGAACTGTAAACAGTCATTGGATTGTTGACAATGGAGCATCAAGGTACATGACGGGCGACTTGCGGCTCCTATATGATGTGAAAAGTATTAGGGGTGGTTATGTTGCTTTTGCTGGTGACAAAGGTGGATACATCACTAGAGAAGGAATGGTCTCCAATGGTGTTGTGAGCTTCAACCAGATCAATTATGTGCGGCAAATTGATCACAATCTTCTTAGCGTTTCTCAAATCTGCGATAAGAAATTCACGGTACTTTTTGATGATGCCGGATGTTATGTGCTGAAGCCTGGATTCAATATCCCCAAGGAATGGATTCTCCTGTCGGCTCCAAGAATTAATGATTTGTATATTCTTGATATGAGCCAAGCTATTACAACATCTGCACAGGTCACATGTTTTGTCTCTAAAGCCACCAAGAAGGAACCAATATCTTGGCATAGACGTATGGGACACATTCACCTGAGGAAAATGAACTATCTGGTGAAGAACAATCTAGTGAATGGTGTACCAGTGAAGAATTTTCATTTTCAAGACGTTTGTGTATCATGCCAGAAAGGGAAGCAAGAAAGAAAGTCCCATCACGTGAAGAAGATCAACACTGTGAATATGCCTCTGGATCGTCTTCATATGAACCTCTTTGGACCTATGAAACATAAGACAACCTTTGGTGATTCTTATTATCTGGTAGTTACTGATGACTATTCTAGATTTTCATGGGTAAACATGTCGGCACACAAGAGTGAAGTTCCTACTATCCTCAAGAATCTCCTGACTCTGTTAGAAAATTTGTACAATCTGAAGGTAAGGAGAATCAGAAGCGACAATGGCACGGAATTCAAGAATCAGTTATGGATGAGTACTGTTCCTCAAAGGGTATCCTGCATGAGTACAGTTCTCGCTACACTCCACAACAAAATGGCATCGCTGAGAGGAAGAATAGAACTCTTATTGAAACTGCAAGAACCATGTTAGTAGAATCAGAACTTCCTGTTCAATTTTGGGGAGAAGTTGTTGCTACTGCGTGCTACACGATGAAGAGACATGGCAAGGCATGCTTTGAGTTGCTACATAAAAGGAAACCGGATATTTCTTTCTTAGAACCTTTTGGAGCTCCATGCACTATGATCGACCCACATGGAAAGTTTGATCCCAAGGCTATCGAAGGTTTCTTTCTTGGATATGCTACTCCGAATTTCCGGGTGTGGAATTTGTCTTCGAAGAAGATTGAAGAATGGGGTGAAGTCAAGGTTCAGAGATACACAGAAGCAGTTAGAGCTCCAGGTACTCCTTGGATGTTTGACTACGATGGGTTGTTTGACTCCTTTAATCTGCCAACTTTTGATGATGCAACAGCTGCTGCTCAGATGTTATTGGAAAGTGATACTGCAGTAGACTCGTCATTAGTTCGACCAATTATTGTTAACCCTCAAGTGTCGACTTCAGTTAACAATCTTGTTCAAAATTAGGAATTCGAAGACGCTGCGGATTATAATGTTTCATCAGAAGATGATGAGTTTCATGATGCAAATGAAGCTGCCTCTGGTGCGGTTCCTGGATTTTCAAATGATACGTCAAATATTCAACCTCAAGGAACGACTGAAGGTCAGGCATCTACAACGTCATCAAATCCAGCTCTCGATGTAACTGTTGATCTGAATATCAACAATTTGGGTATCAATTCTCGAGTTCCTGATGTGCCAGAAACTCGTATTCATAATATCTATCCTCAGCATAATATTATTGGAGATGTCCAGAGTGGTGTGCAGACTCGTAATCAGCTTCGAAACAACCAGAATGCTGGATTGTATTCGGAAATCAGGGAATCTGGTGGTCTGAATGATTGGACTTTTGCCTACTATGTGTGCCAAGTAGAACCAAAATCTTGGAAGGAGGCAATGAAAGAAGACTCGTGGGTTGAAGCCATGCAGGAAGAACTTCAGCAGTTTCAGAAGTTAGGCGTCTGGAAATGGGTTAACAGGCCTGACAACTACAAGAAGATTGGTACACGATGGGTGTACAAGTGCAAGAAGGATGACCGAGGTGTTGTGAGAAACAAAGCGCGATTGGTTGTTCAAGGTTTTAATCAGGTCAAAGGGATCGATTACAATGAAGTTTATGCACCGGTTGCACGATTTGAGGCCATAGAATCTTTTTGGCTTATGCGTCCTTCAAGAAGTTCAATGTTTATCATATGGATGTGAAGAGTGCATTTCTTCATGGTGTGGTAGAAGAGGAAGTATATGTTGAGCAACCGCCAGGTTTTGAAGATCCTCTCCATCCTGACAAGGTTTGGCTTCTCAACAAGGCGTTATATGGTCTTCATCAAGCTCCGAGGGCTTGGTATGAAACGTTGTCTACCTATCTGTTGAAGAATGGTTTTCGACGAGGCCTGATCGACTGTACTCTCTTCATCAAGGAACGGGACGAGGATTTACTATTAGTACAGGTTTATGTTGATGATATTATTTTTGGGTCTACTAACACTCGAATGTGCAAAGAATTCGAACAGGTTATGCAGGAGAAGTTCGAGATGAGCGCTATGGGAGAAATGACTTTCTTTTTAGGTTTGCAGGTTCAGCAATCAAGGGAAGGGATTTTTATCCGTTAAACCAAGTACGTCGGAGATATTCTCAAGCGATTTCAAATGGATGACTCAAAGCCTTTGGGAACTCCATTAGCTCAAAATCATGGGATTACTCCAGATGGAATGGGTGAACATGTAGAACCATCTCTCTATCGTGCTATGATCGGATCTCTAATGTATCTTACTGCTTCAAGACCCGATATAATGTACCCAACATGCCTTCTAGCACGCTATCAGTCTAGTCCGAAAGTTTCTCACTTGATGGCTGTGAAAAGGATCTTTCATTATCTAAAGGGTCGTCCTGACACTGGTCTATGGTACCCTAAGTATGATAACTTTGATCTGACAGCATTCAGTGATTCTGATCATGGCGGCTGCAAAATCGATGCAAAATCAACAACAGCAGGATGTCAGTTCCTGGGAAATCACCTAGTCACGTGGCAATGCAAAAAGCAGACTTGTGTAGCTACATCAACATGTGAGGCTGAGTATATTTCAGCTTCTAGTTGCTGCTCTCAAGTTCTATGGATTCAACAGCAAATGCACGACTACGGTTTTGAATTTCTTACTACTCCTATTTTTGTTGATAATGAAGCTGCTTTACAGATCACTCGGAATCCTGTACAACATTCAAAAACAAAACACATTGAGATTAAGTATCATTTCATATGAGATTGTTATGAAAAGAGACTTATCGATGTTGTTAAAATCCACACTGATCACCAACGTGCAGACCTTTTTACCAAAGCCTTTGATAAATCACGTTTTTGATTATCTACTTTTGGTCAATGGCATCAAGGTGAAACCCGAGTAACTCAACCATGGCTAACTATTTTTGTATATACTTTTCTAAAAATCTAAAACTACAAAAAGATTTTCAGCTTTATATTTTAGGGGGAGTAAATTTCAAGAAAATACAAAAATATGTCTTTTATTTACCTTCTTTGTTTAAGGGGGAGAAAAATACAAAAATATTAAAAAAATCAAAAATGAGTTTCTTGGATAAGTTGAAGATGATGAAATTCACAGGTAAATCTGTCAGATACGGCTAAAAGCATCGAAAGAAGATTGATAAGTAGCTTTACTTATGATGTATCGGTAGGCTCACAATCAGACTAAAATGTGCAGGTGGATATAAACCTAACAAACAGAACGCCAGGTGGGAATCATTCATTGGCATATGGTCTTGGTACCGAAATTTCGTTTGATAGAGTGCTGAGGTTCTGAGATATACGGTCTTTATGCTTGCTTATCATCTCGGTATCATGGTTGAATCTTTTGCCGAAAAATAACGTTGGCACAAGTCTAGAACTTCCATGATATCATACATACGTGTACATACCGCATTCGACCATCAAATAAGTGATAAAAATATCACATCCCCAAAATAAGTGATAAAATATCACAGCTTTATGCGTGAGTTAAGTTCGTCTCTTTGTCGGTGCAATGGTACTAACCTGTTCACGGACTTACTCCTGTGCCCTACATATATATGAAAATCAAGTTCCTCCTCAATAAGTGATTAAATAACAAAGGGCTTGTTTTCAATCCAAAATAAGTGAGTATCTCACATCATTCATATACGTCAAAACAGATGATAAAGCAGTATACTCACCGGTAAGATTTTCTCTCGTGCATATCTTGATACGGGAATGTGTCATGATGTGGTTGAACACCGGCTAGTAAGTATAATTCATACCTTAATCATATCTCCTAATCATGATTACATCTAATAAGTCTGAGCTTACGTGGACAACAATACCGATGATCATAGTTGAATACTTATCGGTTTAATTTTGAATTTTAAACCAAATATCGTTTTTGACAAAGATTAAAATGCTGGTATGATTCCTTTACCTTGAAACTCGAAAAAGATTGTAGTTTATCTGTATATTTATTTTTAAGTCTAGTTTACTTTGTTGCTTATGTGATTACTTTTTGAAAGTTAGCCAAAGTTGATACTCGAGAGTGTCTACCAAGATACACCAGAAAACCATTGGTTTGATATTGCAACTTCATAAAAGTAATATCTTGCAACAAGTAATCCATCAAAGAAAACCAAAATCTGAAATTCATTTGAGTGTGTGTATCTCATACGGATGAACCTGGTCAATTGATTGACTTGGTCACTTGTTTTTCTCAAATTTGCTGCTGGAATTCATACGAGTGTGCGTATCTCGTTCAAGGAATACAGTCATACGAAGAAATTATGATAAGTTTTTCGTGTGTGTTCCCTAAGAAATTTGTGTTCTAATTATATTTATCTATTGAGTATAGATTGATACAAAAAGAACATGAACAAAGACCAGCAACAAAGAAATCTGACAAGTCAGAAGAGAAAACAAGAAAGATTTGAAGTTTCTTAGAAGTTCTAAGACCTGATGCTCTAATCATTGGATAGCATATCTATCAGTGGATAGCTGATCTTCAGGGGGAGTTTGTTGATACTCCATAACATTCATGTGAAGACCAACATATGAAGACCAAAGACCGAAGACCAAGCAACATCCAAGAGGGAGTTTGTTGATACAGTTTTGTGTCCGTCGCTTGTTCTTAATTACAGGTGTAATTGTACGGTCTTTGCTCAAGAGTCTGTATAGGTTTGGTCGTGTCGAAAAGATCGAGACATCCTTCAATCTTGATCTAGTATGACATCTTAGCTTGTCTGTGTTAATCAGTTGTATGTATGCATACTGATAAGTCTTGTGTACGTCAAGTCTACACACGTTCTCCAAGAAGAAGGATTCTGTGCGAATCAAGAGATTTCATACGAAACACAGGTTTCGTATGAATCAAGGATATTTCGTACGAAACACAAGCATTTCGTACGAAACAGTGACTCGTACCAAATCCTGGAGTTGTGTCTCGTGTGTAATAGTGTGTTCCGTATGTCTGGCAATTTGTTTTCGTACGAGTGACCAGCTTGGACACTATATAAGCAGACATGCACCTCTCAGTGAGGGTTAGCTAGTTGGTCTAAGTGAGCCTCTCAGTATTCTCTCTGAAGACGAAGACACAAGAACACAGCAAGTTTGTTTGAGTCATACGAGCATTGTGTGTATATGTTTGTACTTGTTCTCAATCATTAATCAAGATATTGAATCTTTGGTTACCCCGTGTTCTTTACTTTGCCTTGGTTTCATGTACACTTGGATTCTGCACTTGTGTGTATGTCATTTGAACAAGGAACAAGTTTAACTTGATCCTCAGGTGGACCTACACTTTACTTTGATCAAGGGAGAGATGTGAAATAACTGATTGAACGATACTGTCACTTGGTGGTCCAAATGAAGCGCGTGGGAATTATGAAAACCAATGAAGAATTGGTCGATAAGCTGGCAGACTCTCTACCTCATGGAGAATAGTCAACATATTTGACTATTTTAAAGAATGGCACATAGTATGGTAATTTCTCATTACCAAGATTTATTGAGAGATTGGAATGGCACGAACTCGAGATGCTAAAAATGGCAAAGAGCAAAGGCGCCCAAATGCAACAAGATGTAAATCTGTATTACAAGGGTAGTCCTGCCGCGCAGATACAATCTCCAAAAATTCAAACTGCTTTCAGCGCCTTCAACACACCAAGTCCACAGTCAAATCAAGCAAGTTGATTTCAATCTTTTGCGTCTGTCAATCCAAATACCCCTCCAGGCCCACAATCAACCCATAGTTCAAGCAATTCACAGAATCTCTAGAACAATCAATCTAATCCCAATCAACTGGTTCTACAGGCAATATTGCTGTTGATTTCCAAATTGCTCAAAACTTCGACGAGAACACCGCGAAGCAACACATGTCATTACTTGAATCGTATGATAGTTTTGTAGCAGGAAAACTTGGGAATTCAGAGGTGACGAGAGAGGATTATGATTAGATTGATCCTGTCGAGATGGAATTGATTGACATCAAATGGTGTATGGCTTCCATCGTCAGAAGAGCACAACGTTTCATGGAGATTACCGGAAAAGACAATTTGGGTGGACTTGATGGGAAACTTGGATTTGACAAGTCCAAAGTGACATGCTTCAATGGTCGAGAGAAGGGGCATTTCAAACGAGAGTGTCCAATTAGAGAAGTCCAGGGAAATCAGAACCCTTTTGCTGATGATTATTACAAGAAATCCATTTATCATCGTCCTCAACCCAAAACAGGAATGGTGCAAATCGAAGATGGACCGTCAAATTCCACAGACAAAGCTCTTGTTGTTACTCAGGAGGACGGGGTTTCAACCGGAACAACACGAAGAAAGAAAGTTTGGCATTGGTCGCAGAAATCATTGAAGAGCCTGAAGTTACTGAAGAATATTCAGAGGCATCTTTTGACGAATCTCCTGAAGAATATTACAACACATCGTCGGAAGAAGAGGAATTGTTAAATAGTGCATTTAAAATCTTGCGAAGAAAGAAGAAGCCTGAAGAAGAAGAGAGGGTTGATGAGATGTTGGAAAAGCTTACTAAAAAGACCAACAAAGCTTATATGGCGAATGTGAATGAGGTAAACGTGTCTGAAAATAAGTCGGTGAAAGAAAACCTTGCATGAAGTGCCAAGAGCCATGGAGTGAGTGTGCTGAAAAAGAAACACGATACAATGAGCTAGAATGTCATACAAATAACTTGTCATGTGATTATAATTGAACAAAAGAAGCTTATGACAAGTTAAGCAAATCTATTAAACAATTTGAAAAGGTGATCAGAGAAAATGCGGAACACTTTCAATGCTTAAGGCGACTGTAAGGGACAAACAAATGGCCATTAATATTCATTTAAATACAATCGCCGAGCTAAAAAATGAACTTGAGAAAATGAAAATAGAAACAAAACGGGTTAACAAATTGTTAATCAGTTATTCTACAAGTTCATACGTCATTAATCACATTCTTCCAAAAACTGAAAACAAGGAGAAAATCAAATTGATGAAAACAAAGGTGCAAGTTATGATCGTGTTCCACCACCCATTGGAATAACTACTCGAGTAAGAAACCTTCGGGGGTGGAGAAGGCGCTCAACTTAAAATTGAAAACTGAAAAGACAAACGAGCTGCTGCGAACATTGATATAACTTACACCAAACCGGAAATTTAATGTGAGTCAGATGTGGTTAAAACTATGGTTGAAAGTGTTTTGAAGAATGAGTCGGACAAATCCGAATTAGATGGTGAATCATCAGAAAATAGTTTAAACACTGATCCAAACGTCATCATATACAAAATTCATGGTTTTGATAATCTATATTCTGATGAGGATTTTCAGATTCAGAATGTCAATATGGATCGTGTTGAAAAGTTCAAGCTTGTTGAGGTGAGCCATTCAGATTTAGAAAAACAAGATGTATACTCTTTCGGTATGAATGAATGAATGCTTCCGTTGTTTCTATTCCTACATTCTTTCTATAACGTTATACCGAATCGGTACTATCATTCGACAAAGCTTTCGTCTGGAACCGCCGTCACCAGGACCCACAACTAGTATCAGAGCTACGGTACCAATTCATTCAATCTAACAGTTGATGAATCACCTACGCTCATGAATTTAGACGTACGAGGGGTTTAAGACATAAAACATCAAATAATCAGACATAATGTGAATTGAAACCATAGGATTGTTAGAGACTGATTTACCATAGGATTATTAGAGACTGATTTTCGATTTGATCTGTGCAAATATCATGTTGAAATTCGAAGAAATGAAGATTCTTGATCGAAAAGACGTAATCAGTTTCGTTCGTACGAGTGAGCCTCTGTGGCTCGTACGAATCAAAACACTCGTATGAAGCTCCACTCGTACGAAGCACAACTCGTACGAAGTGGTGACCAAAAAAATTTTTTTATCGTATTTACGAGACGAGTGTCCAGAAAAAATTTGGTGATTACAAATTTTTTTGAGATTTTAACGACTAATTCGGGTTGTTTGCGGGCACCGTCTAGAGCTTTAGAGTATAGATTTGATGATACGGTCACAAAAGGATGAAGATTTTTGGGTAGTCACTGATACCTGCGCAAAACGTTGATCATCTGGTGTAGTGATTATTAATGGTCCTTAACGTTAAATCAGCATTTGATCAAAACTGCAATTTTGGTACCATATACTGCAGTCGCGCCATAATCTTCATTCCCATAAGAACACAAGACGTCAGAATTTGCAAAAATGAGGGGGGATAAATTTTTTTTACGTTTATGTTAAAATTCTGGCATTTTTGAAATTCATGATGATGCAATAGTATCCGGGTGGTTCCGACTGTAGATTGTCTGAGAAACACAGAGGATCGAAGATTCATTATTTGGAATGTCGCGATCAAAAGATGTTCAGAATTTTCAGATCATGATACAGATTGATGCTCAAGGGTTAAATGCCTGATCCCCGATGTGTAATTAGAAGCACATACGTATAAACTTATCTTTAACTTTGGAAGGCAAATGAACTGTTTTTCGGACTAACCGCCAGGAAACAAGGATGTCTTGTAGTTTCAGTTGCCCCATTCCAGCAGAGATAGCTATACATCTGTTTTTGTGGCTAAAAAAGCAGAATGTGATTCTAATTCCGGCAGAATGTGTGTTCGAAGAATGTTCAAAATTTTCAGATCATGTTACAGATTGATGCTCAAAGGTTAAATGCCTGATCCCCGATGTGGAATTGGAAGCACATACGACTGCTTATCTTTAACTCTGCAAGGCAAATAAACTGTTTTTCGAACTAACCGCCAGGAAACAAGGATGTCTTGTAGTTTCCGTTGCCCCATTCCAGCGGAGATAGCTATACATCTGTTATTGTGACTTAAAAGGAAGAATGTGATTCTGATTGCGGAAGAATGTTTCTTAGATTTGATGTGTTACCAGATAGTATGATTCCAATGATGATTTGCTGATTGAGAAGATTACCGATTTGCTGTTCAACCGTGATTACTAAAAATCAGGATTACTGATTTTTGCGGATATTCATTGACTTGAAGTTTTTCGTTGGTAATTCAAAGTTTCTATCAATTGCCTATTAGGTTTTGAAGATCAGAGGATCGAGCATCAGAGGAGTGCACTAAACCGAACGCGGTTATGGTTAACGTCGAAATGGAGAAGCTGCATTGTTTAAATTCAAGTTGGTGTTATTCGAGAAAATTTGTAGATTAAGCAAATCAGGGATGTCTTGAACTGTGCAAACAACAACCTAAAGATTAATTTCTAGAGAAAATTATTTCAGGGGAATGTTGCTTAACCTAGATAATGCAAACCCGGATCATCAATCAAGGGGGAATTACGACGTCAACAATTACCTGATTGAAGTTGCAGAATATTCAAACACAACTCTCAGATTTCAAGATTAAGATCAAGCTTCGACAATGACGTCCAAGGGGGAAATTGTTGATGCACTTTATGTCCGTCACTGTGCGAATAGGCTAGAAAGAGTGTGTATTGGTTATTGTATATATTAGATACGAACACACGACCCAAGTGCGAACGAGAACTGTCTCGTACGAGTGAAAATGTCACTCGTACAAGTCACAGTGTGCTTCGTACGAGTGATAAACGTCTCACTCGTACGAGTGAGCTTATGTGGTTCTTACGAGTGACATCTTGTCACTCGTACGAGCAACCATTCGCACGAGCTGCTCATGTCGATATATATGGGTTGTGTGTCTACTTTTTGTTAAGTTCTGGAAGTTCCCTGAGGGGAAACCCTGGCGGATTCTCTCCAGGAATTCTGCCAGCCAGACAAGATGTATACTCTTTCGGTATAAATGAATGAATGCTTCCACTGTTTCTGTTCCTACTCCCTTTCTATAATGTTCTATTGGTACTATCATTTGCCCAAGCTTCCATCTAGAACCGCCGTCACCGGGACCCACAATATTAACGGTTCTCAGTCATTGACTTGGACCAGTTAATATATAAGAAATGCGTACGGTTCGCTAGATTAAGCGTAGATAGGATAGAATGTGGTTTAAACCCTTACAAGTACATTGACTCATATAATACGTGTCAAATAGCCAAACATTCTGATTAGAACAGATTTGGAAAGGTTTTGACCCAATTCGGCTAACTTATATATTTTATACTACATAAGTCAACCGTATGTGCATATATAGTATCAGGTGATCGGATGCCTCTATGGTAAGTCTATTATGCCAAAACATGTTTAATATAATGTTACATTAGTTTCAAACTCAGTTTACATGTCCCCTATCTTTTTAAAAATAAATTTATGCGCAAAAGGGCATTTTGGGTACTATTTTAACAAAATATGTGGACTTTGCAAAAAACCCAACAAATGATATGATCAAATGGTATAACATCATAGGGTTATTCCATAATTAATATGATCATATTACAACTTCAAATGAGTAGCTAAATTATCTTAAACGGGTCAGAATCTAAAGTCAAATTAGAAGTCACATTGTTTGACTTTCGGTTGCGAACTGTGCTCTAAGCTGGAAATGACCGGTTGGACAAGATCTAACATGTCCAAATATGTTATGTAAACTGATAAAATGTCAAAAATTGAGGTTTCGATACTTAGAAGTTCATTTAACGTTAATTATGTGGACTTTGCAAAAAACCCGACAAATGATCTGATCAAATGGTATAACATCATAGGGTTATTCCATACTTAATATGATCATATTACAACTTCAAATGAGTAGCTAAATTATCTTAAACGGGTCAGAATCTAAAGTCAAAGTAGAAGTCACATTGTTTGACTTTCGGTTGCGAACCGTGCTCTAAGCTGGAAATGACCGGTTGGACAAGATCTAACATGTCCAAATATGTTATGTAAACTGATAAAATGCAAAAAAATTGAGGTTTCGATACTTAGAAGTTCATTTAACGCTAATTACAAAAATCAACGTCTTTGACTTTTATTTAATTAAACTTTGACCCATCATTTGACCAACTTAAAGTGATCTACTTAAGGTGCCCTCATAGGGGATTAACACCTACTTTATTACAATCACGTAGCCATGCTCGATTTGAACATTGGCTTGACCGAACTGGTCATAACCGAAAGTCAAATAAAAAGTCAATTTGCTTGACTTTCGGCTAATAACTAGTCTATAAATGAAACAAGACTGAGTTAGAACACTTACAAGTGTTCAAGGGTATTAAAACTCCAGAGAGGAGGCCTCTATAGATCAGAAGCTGCTCCAAGAAGATTAGAGAAGAAATTTGTGAATGTGCAAGTTTGCAAGGCTCAAGATCATGGCTATTTATAGTTGCACAATGATCATGAGATGATGTCACTTTTCCCTGGAGCTTTGATATGTTTAGGAGTGTCCTAGCAGGTGTCCAAAGGTGGCACAATGTGTCAAATTTGTGTGAAGAGTGGCAAGAGCAGCAAGTTGTAGCTGCCAGCACAACATTCTGCCAGCGACACCCCTTACAGACCGTAAGAAACGGGTTACGGTCCGTAAGGGACCTTTGGCGCCCACAGGTTCTTAAACAACCTTACAGACCGTAAGGCGTAGTTTGTGGTCCGTCAGGGACCTTCAGAGGCCATAAATTTGGCAATTATCAAATTTGATCCCTCCACTATCCTTCTTCCATATATTTACATGATTAGTCCCTCTCGTCCAACTTACCGAGAATGTACGAGAGTTGACTGGACACGTTTTTCCTTATTATTCGTTATAAATTTCCGAGGTGTTACATCCTTACCCCCTTAAAAGAAATCTCGTCCTCAAGATTTATTCAAATAGATAGGGGTACTTTTGTCTCATATTTGCTTCAACCTCCCATGTATATTCTGGGCCACGAGGGGAATCCCATTTGACTTTCACGATGGGGAAAATTTTCTTACGGAGCTTTTTAAACTTTCAATTCTTGATAGAAATCGGTTGCTCTACAAACTTAGGTTTTTATCACGTTGCATATCATGGTGCGGCATAGCTAGCGACACATCGGCTAGACATTTCTTTAAGTTAGAGATGTGGAACACATTCAGTTATTTCGTATGGTCCAATATATCTTGGGCTCAATTTGCCCTTCTTTCCGAATCTCATCACACTTTTTCAGGGTGATACCTTCAATAACACCTTGTCCCCAATTTGGAACTTAAGAGGTTTTCGCCTCTTATCTACATAGCTCTTCTGTCGATCTCGAGCAACTTTGAGCCTATCACGGATCTGCACAATCTTGTTTATGGTTTCAAGGACTATCTTAGGTCTTGATAGTTGGCTTTCTCCAACTTCAGCCCAACAAACGGACGTTTGGCATTTTCTCCCATACAAGGCATCAAATGGAGCGGCTTTGAAACTTGTATGGTAACTGTTATTGTATGAGAATTCTATCAAGGGTAGATGGTCAACCCAGCTACCACCTAGATCGATGACACATGCTCTCAGCATGTCTTCCGATGTTTTGATTGTACACTCAGTTTAACCATCAGTCTGTGGATGGTAAGCCATACTAAAATTTAATCGCGTACCTAAAGATTGTTGGAAACCTTTCCAGAAATGAGATGTATATCTAGTATCTCTATCGGATACTATAGATACTGGCACTCCATGAAGGGATGCAATATTATCCACATATCATTGAGCCAATTATTGGAACTAATAGTTTCCTTAATTGGCTAAAAGTGAGCTGACTTAATCAGTCTATCGACTATCACCGAAATCGTGGATTTGTCACGTTTAGTCTTAGGTAACTTGGTAATCAAGTCCATGGTTACCATTTACCATTTCCAAGTGGGAATTTCAAGCTGTTGTAGCAGTCCTAACGGTTTTCTGCTGTTCGGTTTTAACTTCCGAACACGTCTGACATTTAGCTACATGGGTGGCTATGGATTTCTTCATACCCATCCACCAATAATTCCTTTCTAGATCTTGGAACATTTTATCTCCTCTAGGATATACTAAACATTTGGAATTATGTGATTCATGGAGAATCAGATGAGTCCTCCAAAGATAGGAACCCAGATTCTGTCATTAAATCTTAGTATTTAGTCATTTCTAGTTGCTAATTGGTCCATAGTTCTACCTAATTCTTTGTTAGAAACATTTGCTTCTAATAAGGCTTGCTTTTGAACTTCTAACAGTTTCTCATTCAAACTGGTTCTGAGTTTAATCCTTTTAGCATGAATCCGAATTCGTTTAAACCTTTCTTTACGGCTCAAGGCGTCAGCCACGACATTTGCCTTGCTAGGATGATAACGAATCTCACATTCGTAATTATGCAATGTTTCCATGACATCTGCATATTTAAATCCTTTTGATTAAATAAATGTTGGAGGCTTTTACGATAAGTGTATATCACACACTTCTTACCCATATAGGTAATGTCTCCACAACTTTAGGGAAAATACTACGGCATCTAATTCCAGATCATGGGTGGTGTAGTTCTTTTTCATGCACCTTGAGTTTTCATGATGCATAGGCAATCACTTTACCTCTTTGCATTAACATGCACCCTAATCCTATGTGCGAAGCATCATAGTAGACTACAAAGTCTTTGATTCCATTAGGTAAAGATAATACAGGGGCATTACTTAATTTTTGTTTAAGAATCTCGAAGGATTCCTTCTGTTTTGGCCCCCAGTCAAACTTAGCAATCTTGCGATTTAACGCAGTTAAGGGAGTGGCTATTCTCAAGAAGTTCTCAATGAATTTTCTATAACAACCAGCCAATCCCAAGAAGTTGATTTCAGATGGGGCACTGGGTCTTCTACAATTCATTATTGCTTCAATCTTAGTTGGCTCCACTTGGATTCCACGTTCACTGATTACATGTCCTAAAAATTGAACTTCCCTAAGCTTCGCATTTAGAGAATTTTGCTTAAAGCTTCTCTTGTTTTAGCAATTCGAGAATACATCTAAGATGTTTCTCGTGATCGTTCCTATTACGGGAATAGATAAGTATGTCGTCTATAAAGACAATGACAAACTTATATAGATATGGTTTACAGACTCTATTCATGAGATCCATGAATGCTTCTAGAGCATTAGTGAGTCCAAATGGCATGCTAGGAACTCATAATGTCCGTATCTGGTTCTGAAAGCAGTCTTTGGAACATCCTCTCTACTAACCTTCAGTTGATGATAACCAGACCAAGATCAATCTTCAAAAATAATTTGCTCCTAGCAATTGATCGAATAAGTCGTCAATTCTAGGCAAGGGATAACAATTTTTTATCGTTATCTTATTCAGCTCACGGTAATCAATGCACATCCGCATTGAACTGTCTTTCTTCTTAACGAAAAGAATAGGAGCTCCCCAAGGGGATGAACTAGGTTGTATAAAACCTTTCTCCAAATGTTCTTCAAGTTGCACCTTTAATTCTTTCATCTCTGTTTGCGCCAAGCGCTATGGAGCTCTAGCTATTGGAGCTGACCTAGGCAATATGTCGATTGTAAATTTGACTTGCCTCTCTGGGAGTAATCCTATTAGTCTTCAGGGAATACTTCAAGAAATTCAGAAATAACCGGTATATCTTCTATCTTGGGTTTTCGCATATCTACCATCACTTGTTCCATATAAATGACACATCCTCTCTTCAGACACTTGGATGCTTTAAGCAGAGATGCATTCTTAGGCAATTCGTAGTGTCGATCTCCATGAATGATGAGTGGCTCACCGGATGGAGATTTGATTTGGATTAGCTTTTTATCACAGGCGATGCGGGACTGGTTATGGGCTATCCAGTCCATGCCTAAGTCTATATGAAATCCCGCTAGAGTCATAGGTAAAAGATTTATTGGGATGGAATGATTCTGAATGGATATAGCGCATCCTTCAAGAATCTTGGAAGCTAATTCTATTGTACCATCTGCCATTTCTACTTTATATGAATGTTCTAAAGTTCTTATCGGCAGATTCAATGGTTCGCTAAACTTATGGTCTACTAAACATTTATTTGACCGGAATCAAATAAGACACGTGCATAGATGTTATTAATGAGAAACGTACCCATTATAACATTTGTGTCCTTCACCGCCTCCCTTTCGATCATCTGGTAAGCTCTAGCATTTGCCTTAGTCGCTTCCCTAGGTTTAGCACTTCCATTAGCTGCATGCTTGGGACAATTGGTCTTTATGTGGGCTTTCTCACCACATCCATAACAGACAACATTCTTTAGATCTTTACACTCATGAGACTTATGGCCAAGCTTCTTGTAGATGCCACAGGGTTTAAATTGTTGATCTTTCGACACTATCCCTAGTGTCGCCTTCCACATGTCTTGCACTCAGATCTGTCATCACTATACCTCTGTTCGTTTAACCTCACGCTTCCTCTTCCCATCAATCTCAGCCTTGACTGACCTTAATCTCACTTCATCTTGAGTCAGTGAGAGAGATAGATCCACAGATCCAGGATCTGAAAGTAGTAGGTTTGGACCCTTTCACCATTCCTTTGATCTCTAGTGCCAAACTACCAATGAAACGCGCAATGCATTTGGATTCAGGAGTAATCAAGTAAGGAACCAATCTTGACATGGAGTTGTAGTCGGAGACATACTTCCAACAATCCAAGTTCCTCATAGTAAGAGTGAAGAAGTCAGACTCTATCTTTTCAACCTCATGGGGAGGGCAGTAGGTTTCTTTGATTAGATCCACAAACTTAGACCAACTCATTGCATACAGGGATACCTTCCCTGTAGATTGTATCATGGCTTTCCACCATGTTAAAGCATCGCCCTTGAAGGACTTTGATACAAACTTAATAACATCTTTATCAGCACAACCACCGTTTCCATTTCATCTAGCCATTTCATGGCATCTATAGCTCCCTTCTCCCCGTGAAGTCTTGAGGATTGCAAGAGACAAAGTACTTATAGGAACACCCTTCCTTAGTATTTCTGGTTTCCTTCTTGTCAACACATTTTGGTTCACTCCTCTCATTCAAGGAATAATGTGAACTCTGTGATTTGTGAGTGGAAGATGGAGGGATAGGTGGGGATATAGAATGTGTTGAGCCTGGTCCTTTAAAATTCGCCATAAAGTGGCCATAGCTTTGCTAACTTCTACAGAAATTAAGGATCGAAGGTTATTTCCTTCACCCTTGCGGTCATCATGCACCACATTTTCATCTCAGCCATCGGTACCATTGAAATTTCGGTTCGCCATTTATATTGATAATCGGACTACAGGCCAACAATAAATTTTATTATTTAGGGCAAATCATTTAAACATTACACATAACGTTAAATGAGAAAAGATATTGAATTTATGTCTTAGTGGTTTGATTTTTAATAAATAATTATATTAGTCGTGGTCTCATTCGACCATAGGGGCTATAAGGCTTGGAGATATCTCCTCCACCTTTTTGGTCATTGTGCACCACTGGTCACAACTGCCATTAATAATTGCCAATAGTGTAGCCTTGCCATTTGGCTTCAAACCATTAAGAAGAATTTGTTGATTTCGGATAGATCAAATAAAGTTCTAATTAAATGTCGAGACGAACGCTTGAACAATCGCAAAAATAAAATAAAATAAAATAAAAGATAATCTAAAATTTCATAAAAAAAATTTCAATACTTGCCCAAATATGGACTTCTCGAAGGAGATCACAATACAATGTCCTTAACGGAGTTTTGGAAGTAACAATTACAATGAAAGATAAAATTAAAGTCTTCAGTCATCTCTCTTTCCTTTCACAATCTTCGAGAGTTTCTTGAATGTCTTATTAGTCCTCCATTCGTTCTTTTCTACTTGTCGTTGGATTTGTTCCACTCGTTCCAATGCTTGCTTAATAGCTTCAATTTGTTGCGGAAAAACCGGGTACGGATACCGGGGTTTGTACTACCCGGGTGTTGATAAGTATAAGGAAATGGAGGTGGGTATAAATAATTTTGAATGACCGCCTGTAAATAGGGATCATAAGATGGAGTCGGATAGTTATAATCAGTAGAGGCTGCCGAACAAGAATTATTATATCCGGATATATCCGGATATGTGGGAATGGGGTTATCAAAACCCGTAGGTGGTGGTTAAGGTAATGCAACAATAGGAGCAGGGTTTGAGGGTCCACCTATTTGAGGGCCCTTTAGTATGGTTGGATAAGTTGGGGGTAGTGGTGGAAATGACCCGACCATTGTCCAGCACGCACTGACATCCGTGCGCCGATGCGAGGCTTCCTTGGTTGTGGTGGTGGTTGTTGT
The DNA here is from genome assembly GCA_947069175.1 of Scalesia atractyloides. NCBI lineage: Eukaryota > Viridiplantae > Streptophyta > Magnoliopsida > Asterales > Asteraceae > Scalesia > Scalesia atractyloides. Next base: position 39,464,795 of record CAMTDV010000001.1, read on the forward strand.
TTCTCCATTCGCTCATCCTCTTGTGGAGGTGGTGGTGGCTAAGGAGGTGAATAAGAAGGTGTTCGAGGTTTATGCACAGGGGTATGATAGAAAGTAAACTGGTTGAAGTATAGGTCCCACTCATCAGGAGCTCGGTAGGGTGAACCTGCATATGATGCAGTGTCACTAGATAGCTCAATGAGATGCATATTTGTTCCAAATTGCGGCATCTCCGGATTGGAGTTGTTATCTAATTGGTTCTGGCTTGGGTGAGGTGAATTAATATAGTTAGATGGGTTAAAAGAATCATGGTGAGAACGAGAACGAGAATGGTGGGAATGATTTGAGTGAGAAGAATGGTGTGAGAGTATGTGTCTCCCTGGTTGTGAGGAGGGCGACTCGCCCGTATAGTGAGAATACTCCGAATGATATGAAGGTTATGGTAGACCTTGTGACGGTCCTCCTCGCATGGGACCTTTTCCCGTTCCTCGTCGTCTTGGCGGAATAATTACCTGTTAAATATTAAAATCAATAACAAAATAGATATGAGTGGCCTTAGGTTAATTCCTAGACTCGAAAAAGTCTAAGTAATATGCTTATGTAAAATTTGAGCTTAGACACAAAAGGCTAGTGTCTAATTTGCTCAAACGTTGGCTCCGATACCAATCTTTCATACCCTAGTTTCCTGGTGGGCCCGGACTTGGGGTTTATGCGTGATGATTGATACCAGATATTCAAATAACCTCCAATGTTTAAGTTACCAAGCATAACATACTACAATGGGTTATTTGGATTTTGGACATTATTCGTGATTGATCCCATACCCGACCAAACGGCAAATGTCGTATCCCAAGCCCGTATAGGGAAAATAGGCTAAGAGTATTTGCCTCTACTTTTCCTTAGAATTCAAGGCTGATAAAGCACAACCATATTCAAAACAACCTAAACACAAGTGCAATTTACTGGAGGCTCTTAGTCTGGAATGAATGGAACTATGATCGGTTAAAATATTAATAGTTCTTATTCAAGTCATTGACTTGGACCGGTTAATTTATAATAAATGCGTACGGTTCGCTAGATTAAGCAGACACCAGATAGAATGTGGTTTAAACCCTTACGAGTACATTAACTCCTATCTAGGGGTCAAACAGTCAAATATTCTGATTAGAACTGATTTGGAAAGATTTTGACCTAATTCAGCTAACTTATATATTTTATACTACACAAGTCAACCGTACGCGCATATGCGGTATCGGGTGATCAAATGGGTCTATGGTAAGTCCATTATACCAAAACATGTTTAATATAATGTTACATCAGTTTCAAACTTAGTTTACATGTGCATTATCTTTTTAAAGTTAATTTGTGTGCATAAGGGCATTTTGGGTACTATTTAGGCATAATATGTGGACTTTGCATAAAACCTGACAAACGATATATCAAATGGTATAACCTCAGAGGGTTATTCCATACAATAATATGATCATATTACAACTTCAAATGAGTACGTAAACTATCTTAAACAGGTCAGAATCGAAAGTCAAAGCAGAAGTCAAATTGTTTAACCTTCGGTTGCGAACCGAGCTCTAAGCAGAAAATGACGGGTTAGACATGATCCAACATGTCATAATATGTTACATAAACTGATATAATGTCAAAAAGTGAGGTTTCGATACTTAAAAGTTCATTTAATGTTAACTACGAAAATCTGCGTCTTTGACTTCTATTTGATAAAACTTTGACCCGTCATTTGAGCAATTTAACGTGATCTTCAGAAGGTACCCTCATAGGGGATTAACATCTACCTTATTACGATCACGTAGCCATATTCGATTTGAACATTGGCTTAATCGAAATGGTTAAAACCGAAACTCAAAGCAAAAGTCAATTTGCTTGACTTTCGGCTATTAACTAGCCTATAAATGAAACAAGACTGAGTTAGAACACTTACAAATATTCGAGGGAGTGTTAAAACTCTATAGAGGAGGCCTCTATAGATCAAAAGCTGCTCCAAGATGATTAGAGAAGAAATTTGTGAATGTGCAAGTTTGCAAGGCTCAAAATCATGGCTATTTATAGTTGCACAACGATCATGAGATGATGCCACTTGTCCCTGGAGCTTTGAGATGTTTAAGAGTGTCTTAGCAAGTGTCCAAAGGTGGCACAATGTGGCAAATTCACGTGAATAGTGTCAGGAGCAGCAAGCTGCAGCTGCCAGCATAACATTCTTCGAGCGACACCCCTTACGGACCGTAAGAAATGGGTTACGGTCTGTAAGGGACCTCTGGCACCCACAGATTTTTAAACAACCTTATGGACCGTAAGGCGTAGTTTGCGGTCCGTAAGGGACCTTCAAAGGCCATCAATTTGGCAATTTATCAAATTGATCCCTCCACTATCTCTCTTCCATATATTTACATGATTAGTCCCTCTCATGTTACTTACCGGGAATATTCGAGAGTTGATTGGACACTTATTGCCATAGTATTCGTAATAAATTTCTGTGTTACACACATAAATTATGCAATTTCACCCATTTTGCTACTTTTTAAGCTTCATGTACAACATGAAAAGTTACCAAACTAATGACGTAATATCCTATCATCATAACACATTGTATAACATCATTTTTTATGTTCATGTTCTGTTTTATCTCACTTTCATCATATCATTTCATTTTGACCAACATATGACCATTTAATCATAATATATACTTATGTACAAGTACCTAATGCATGATGATCATATCATCATCATTCAAGACTTAAATGCATCTAACATACATTTATTATAACTTCCAATAAATCCAAGACATCATCCTTGTTCATATATTTCATCCAATGATCATATCATCAATGCATGTAACATTCTTCACATTTATGAACATTCAAGCAAACCCACATGTACATGCATACATATATATATATATACACACCACACACACATATGTACATATATATACTTCCAAAAATTCACTTTTTATATATTCTTTATCCATCATGTGAACTTTTATAAAAACCACTTTTTGATCATGTATGCATCAATCTTTTTAAAATCATAGCAATCAAGAATCAACCATAAATCAAATCACAATCTCTAATAGATACATACTCACATTTTTGGCCATATGCATATACCCAATAATGAACTTTTCATCAATCCACTTTAATCAAAAATCATTTTCATGTAAATCATTTTCATGTAAATCACTTTCAATCATACATGCATGAACCTTTCAAGTATCCTTTCTTTCGAAACTTGACATATTAACAAAACACCAATTCTAACACACACCCATACACACTCGCGACCACACACACATATATTTTTACTTCCATTTTTGTTTGATGAAATCCATTTTCTTGTTTAGATTACCAAGTTTGTGAAGAACTCCAAGTTTATGTGAAACCTTCCATCATCATCATCATCATCAAGAATTAAGAACATAATTTTAAAAGTTGGCTTATACCTTTCAAGTATTTAGTGGGTTTTGATGGGATTTTTGATGATGTTAAGCTTGCACCTCCTTGGAATCACCTTGGAATCTCCTTTAGATCTTCAAATGAACTTGAAATCTTCTTAGAATGAACTTGTATCTTCAAGAAAGTGTTCAAAATATTAAAATGGATGTGGATGTGTGTGTGTTCGGCCGAGATCGAGAAGAGAAAGAGCTGAGCGAAAGTGTGGTGTGATTTGGGTTGTTATTAGTCTTTATAAAGGTGGTAATGATTATTATGAGATAAAGGCGGACACTTGGAGTTGTAGGGTTTTGGTGGGCACACTTGGGACCGCCACCTATCCCCATACACACATAATTCCCATACATACATACACACACACACACACACACACACATATATATATATATATATATATATATATATATATATATATATATGTTAGAAAATACATGTATTTAACTAGCTACTGGGAATTTTATCTCGCTTTTTAATCACGTTTAAGGCGTTTAAAATTATATTTATAATACTATAAAATCAACTTGCCATAATATTGATGAACAATATTTTATTTGCCTCGATTAGCTACATTGTGTATATTTTATAATGTATGCGCGGTATCACACAGTACACGCTTAAATTCACAAAATAGAGTTTTTAAGCGTTTTAATTAATTTTTCCTCGCGGATATGATTAAAAATAGCGTTTTAATCATAACCGAATATTTTTAGGATTTTACATTAATCCGGCTGTCACCGACGTTCATTTTGCATTTTGTTCGTTACGCGATAAACGTTTATCTTATGGTTGCCAACATAATTTCTAACAAAGTTTGAATTTACCAACACATCCAATACTATATATTAACACCAAATTTAATAAAATATTGCCCTTATTTATTCATAACACGTGTCACACTAGTACGGTACAGACTCAAATAGCCGCGTGTCACAGTCTCCCCATGTTTAGGAAATTTCATCCCGAAATTTTTACACTACAAGTCTTGATTTCGCACTAGATGGAAAGAGATGGGGATATTTATTTTGCATTTGGTCCTGTTGTTCCCATGTGCACTCGGGTCCATGTTTGGAATTGCAGCGGACCTTCACTAGCTTAATCCGACTCCTCCTAAGCTTCTGAATCTTCCAATCTAGAACTTCAACAGGTTCTTCAATAATTCTCTGTTTATCGTCTACTTGAACCTCATCAGGGGGTATGATCAGTGTCTGATCTGACAATTTTCAGGTTGGATACATGAAACATGTCATGTACTCCACTCAATTCCTACGGTAGCTTGAGCCCATAAGCGACTGATCCAACTCGAAATAGGATCTTGAAAGGACCTATATAACATGTGCTCAGCTTTCCCCTTTCCCAAACCTAACAACACCTTTCCAGGGTGACACCTTTAACAAAACACGCTCACCGACTTGAAACTGCAATGGTTTCCTTTGGTTGTCTACATAACTCTTTTGTCGATCGACAGAAGCTTTTAACCTTCCTAACCTCAATCCAACAAAGGGGTGATTGAAACTTCCTTCCATACAAAGCTTCAAACGGAGCAGCTTTGATACTCGTGTGATAATTGTTGTTGTTAGAAAACTCAACTAATGGCAGGTGAGTATCCTAACTTCCACCGAAGTCTATCGCCACGGTCGCAACATATCCTCCAAAGTTTGCATGGTTCTCTCATTCTGGCCATCTGTTTGAAGATGATACGTAGTACCTGAAGAGATCGCCAAAATCTGGAGTAAAATCATACATCTTTGTCACACTCCAACCGATGGCGAAAAGATCGGGGTGGGACGACAAAGATTGCAAGAGACTTTATAACACTATTTGTGACAATATTTAATAAATCAAAATTTCATTTCATACTAATCAAAGTACAAGGTTCGAAGAAAAATACAACAACTTATCTAGAAACAAAAATACAACATGAGTACTAAAATTTAAAGGTGCATTTCTTGTCATCCTACTAGATTCCGTTTGTTATCATCATCATTAATTTCCTTCAACGCATATTAAAGTATAGTTCAATACAAAAGTATTGATGAGCATACAAGTTTGATTACTAGCATAATATAAAAGTTTAAACAAATCCACATGGCATAATCCTTAACTTAAAATTAACATACAATAATAGCATGTATACATATCAACCCAAAGATTCCAGCTAGCATAATCTAATCATCGTAATCTACTAAGGTTATACCTTATGGTCACGTCGTTTGGTTAGTGTTATGATAAGTTACTTCTATGTTCTTAAAAAAATATGACCAAAATGCCCTTTTGCGCATAAATCCACTTTAAACACATGTAACCAAATTTTTGACATATAAACTAATGTTATAACATTTTCAAACATGTTTCGGCATTTAAGACTTATCATAGGACATGTTTAGCCATCCTATCATGCGTTTACGCTAATGACCCGTTAAAGTAGCATAAACTACCTTAACGAGTCATAATGGGTCAAAAGCACTTAGGATCCTTTCCAAATCACAATGTTAAGTTTCTTAAACCATATCACATGAGTTCCAACACTCGTTTGGTTTATAAGACTTCATTCTATCCGATCTCACGTTTGTAGTCCTGACACGCTAACATATTTATCTGACACATTAGGACACATTTGAGCTTTGTTTATTCCATTGATCAAGAACACTTTCGCAATCCCAGATGAGTACATAGTTCCCCTCTTTTACATTTTGCAAATGTTTTGGGGTGACTCATATGTGCTAAATCATTTTCAAGTTTCCAAAAACAATGTCTATGGTTTATATATAAAACAATATAATTTCAATATGTGAACAAGCTGTTGATGCGTTATCCATAACAAGAATGGCAATCATTAGCTTTGGCCGAACCAACCAGTAGTATGTTATGGTACCGTAGGACTGACAATCCCGTTATCGGACTGTTCACTAGATTTGGTGGAAGTTTGGGTAATGACAGAAACTGTTTCTGATTTACAAAACATTTATTGATTTGTTAGTCTAGTTAAAGAGACCCTTTGGTGGCCTATTAAGGATACCCTTTAGTGGTATAGTACACAAGTTTGAATGTGTTCATTAAAGAAAGATCAAAAGTTTTCACAATTAAAAACACGGACGATTTGTTTATGACATGGACAATTGGTTTATGACACGGACGAGTGATTTATAACACAGACGAATGGTTTATAACACGGACAAATGATTTTGATTAATGTCATACAATGCTTTTCATTTAAAAATATAAACCATATGAAGTTTTCTTTTGAATCAATCTATTACAAGGTTTTTACAAAAGAAACGTTTTAGTCAAGATTCATGGCTATAAGGTTTTCACAACTCTAACCAACTTATTTTAGTTGGTTAATTATATTGCAATATCAAACACTTTTGATACGAGGTTTTCACTTAAAGACTCTTGTAGTCGGATGAGGTGTTGCAATATGTATACGAAGCCATGAATTTTACACACTCACAAAACCTATGTACTCGCCGGCATTTTTATGCTGACTCTCTTTTCACATATGTTTTAGGAGTCAATGCTTGATAATATGATGCATGCTTCACGTAGGAATGGACGCATGCCTTAGTGACTTAAAACATGAAAGTCAATTTTTTATGCATTATTTCTGTTTATCCCAAGACAATGTAAACATTTAACTTAATAAAACAAAATTTCAAATTCCATGAGTTGTGAAACAATAGTACTGTGACATGACTCCCCGACGTTTCCGTCGTGGTTTGTTGTTTTACGTGGTCGGGGTGTTACAGAAAGATTTGTATCAGAGCTTATGGTTATAGGGAATTAGGTTATTAGTAATGCTTTGACCTAGACTATAACCTTCCCAGGACCCTAACGCGAGTTATCTTGCGTTTAGATTCTTAAAACAAAAGATATACACAAGTTACAAATTCATTTTTGAAAATCAATCATCTATGCTTAGATGATTTGTTTTGGCTTAAAACCTTGCAAGTTTTCAAAATCCCGTCAAATTTTAGGTTTTATTAATGTGAACACATGCAATCTGGAAGGGTGGATGCCTATGTTGAAATCGGTATGCCCAAGACGCATATTAAATTGATGTCGCTAGTACGTTATGATCCAAGTCGGGTCATACCCAATAACAAGCTAGACAAACACTTATAATATTTATTTATGATATGATCAAACAAATAAATACTAACACTTAAAATATTTAGAAATTGGTTTTCTAAATAATTGCACTTGAGAAACTAATAAATTATATGGATAATTTATTTTGAGTGAATATTAAATAACATTATAAATAGTTGTGAGATATTACATAAAACCTTGTATCATGTTATGTTATATTTTATAAAGGTTATAAAATATAAATAAAAGATATAATTCAAAAAACAAAAAAGGAAAAACCCCTTAGGGCCGTCCACCATGTGTGGGTCTTCCCAAGGTGGATTTCCACCAATGGTTTTGCATGCAATCTTCACACAATCTTCTACAATATCCTACAAGATCATATGATGATGGGATATATTCTTTTACACTCTCTTACACTCTCTAATACACACACAAGAGATCAAAGTGCAAGAACATCTTCAAATGCTCTCCAAGAGAGTTCAAATTTGAATTTTAAGTGTAGAAATCCTAGCATAATCAAGGTGTTTGTTGGAAGGCTTGGGGTATACTAGCTTGAGGTCTTCTACTTAGAAGATTAACATTCAAGAAGCATCATCATTTTCATCTAATTGTTCTTGAAAGGTAGTATTCTTCTAAACACCCTATGATTGTGCTTTTAATAGCAAGCATGTTCATATATGGATCCGGGTTTTGGTTTACATATAAAATGGGTTTTAAATCTTTTAAGTAACATGTTTTAAATAAATATTCCGCTGCATTTTTTATTTTATACGGATAAAATAACTTTGATAAACATGTTCAAAATCCCAAACGGTGGTATCAGAGCCGCTTATATGAATGCATGCTTCAGTGGATTTTGAAAATTTCGGGATTTTGGGTTTGTGGAAACCCTATGGCCAAAAATTTTAATCATGGTTTTCCTTTTATTTTTCAAGATGTTTATTATACATGCATAAAAGTATCTTGAAAAATTATATCATTTGGATGATTTGTTTGTTTGGACAAAAACCCATCTTTTCGGTTTTTCCCTTGGCCGAAAATTGGGTTACAAAAGGAAACCATTTTTACTCTTGAATTTAAATATATATGTGGATATATATTTTGGTGTTCATAACCTAGCCATGACCTTGTGTTTGAATATGTTGAATGATTGTGTTTGTGATTTATTTAATTATTTCAATAGGTTGTAATAATTAATTATCTTTGTTCTTCCATTTGTAAAGTTGTATGTAATTTATTAATTTTCATTTGGTATGTAAATAAATAGATTAGGTGTATTTATTTTACTAGAAAATGTATCAGGATACTTGATTGTAAAAGAAGATGCACACAAAAATGCGTTTTTGATTTTGGCCAATTTTGGGCCTAAAGAACCTCATGGTTCTTAACGGGATTTTAGCCCAATAATCAAAACACATTTTTGAGGCCCAAAGGAGTTTGGAGCTGAATATAAAGTCCATTTGGAAGCCCAAAGAAAGTGAAGAAATCACAACACAAAAGGAAGACTTGAAGCATTTGGATGCGGGTTCAAGTGGGAGTTCAACGACACATTTTGTGTCAATATTCACCCTTTAGGAAGGATCTTTTGGCACACTTGTTTCGGCTAACAAGTGTTGTCAAAAAATAGTTGGCTATGGTTATGCATCTATTGTTTTGTGTGTTATGCTTGTATGATTATTTATTTATGGTTGTTTAGATGTTATTTGGATATGCATGCTTAACAACTTATAATCCATAACAAGCTTAAAATTGGTTCTTTAAAAATCATTAAAGTGGTTAATAAAATGGTTTTATTAAAAATTAATGATTTTATAATAAAATGGGTTCTACTAAAAGAACCTTGAAAATTGGTTTTCACTAAGGTACAATGAATTTGAATGCATGCAAATGTATGGTACATAAAGTTTTCTAAAACTAGAATTTTTGAAAACATAAAATCCCTTTTATAAAACAAGTCGAACACCATCCTTTTATACAACACTCGAATCACTTGGGCATTCTTTGTGGGATAAAGGTCACCTAACCACATTTGAAGGACCTTGTGAATTGGAGGTAGGCTTACAATATTTGTGGGATAAAGGTCACCTAACCACTTGTATGTGTAAACTTACATGTGTGTGTAAGTAGGACGATTTGATTTGGAAACCATGTGCTTAGGGTCACTGAAGCATGGCGTACAAAGGTGTTGATGGGATTAAACATGCCAACTAAACATTAAGATGTTTAACCGATCCCATATGGCTAGAAATTGCAAAGGGTTGCAATTGTCAAACGTTGACTACCTTGTTAATTTAAATAATGGGATAAAGGTCACCTAACCAATATTTAAATGTAACGTTGGATTCTAGATTTTAATTATTAATTGTCTATGAGACACAAAAGTGTATTAATAATTAAAATTTAATAATATCGAAAATACTAAAAAATTAAAATTTGTTAAAATTTTGTAGATGGCCGCTAACAATGCAAAAACAATTACCCAAACCGTCCGTAACCTATCACTAAGAACCATCCTTGAAAAGGATCGTCTCAACCATAACAACTTCATGGATTGGTATCGAAACTTGAGAATCGTTCTCAAGCAAGAGAAGATATCTTATGTGTTGGACGATCCTATTCCCGATGAACCTAACATGGAAGATGAGGAGGCCTATAACGATTGGGTTAAGTATACCGAGGACTCCATGCAAGCCTCTTGCCTCATGTTGGGAACTATGATTCCCGAAATTCAAAAGGATTTTGAACATCATGGGGCATACGACATGATTACCCAATTGAAGGAAATGTTCCTTCAACAAGCAAGGGTAGAACGCTTCGAAACGGTTCGGGCGCTTCATGCATGTCGTATGGAGGAAACCCAATCGGTCTCATCTTATGTCCTGAAGATGAAGAGCCACATTGATCGCCTCGAAAGGCTTAATTGTCCCGTCTCTAAAGAGTTGGCTACGGATTTGATCCTTAACTCTTTAACAAAGAAGTTTGAGACTTTTGTCATGAATTTATAACATGAACGGATGGGACAAGAGCATTGGTGAGCTTCATGCAATGCTCAAAACTGCCAAGGCAGGTATGGGTAAAAAGGCTTTACCCGTTATAATGATCAATGAGGGAGGCAACAAGAAGAGGCCCCACCCCGACTCCAAGGCAAGTTTTGCTAAAAGGAAGGGTCACGTCAAAGGTAAAGGGAAAGGAAAGGTTAAAGCGGAACCCACGAAACCAAAGGAAAAGAAGCAAAAGGTTGCTTCGACTGACCCATGCTTTGAGTGTGGAGAGATAGGACATTGGAAAAGAAATTGTCCAACCTATCTCAAGGAGTTGAAAAACAAGAGGGATGCGGGGCAAACCTCAGGTACAATCTTTATGATACATATTGACCTTAATATTATTTCTTCAAACACATGGGTATTGGATACCGGATGTAGAACTCATATATGCAATTTATTGCAGGGTTCAAAAGAAATAAACATTACAAGAAGGGAGACATTAGTCTCTTCATGGGCAATGGAGCAAAGGTTCAAGTTGAAGCCCGAGGAGACTATGTTTTGAAACTTCCAAGTGGTTTGGAAATCATCTTGAAAGATGTTTTGTATGCTCCTAGTTTGACTAGGAACATTATTTCAGTTTCCCTCTTGCTACAATATGGTTTTAATTTAAAGTTTGTAAATGATGGCATTTATGTTTTGATGAATGACATGTTTTTACTTTAAAGCTATGCCTTCAAATGGTATTTATGAATTGGTTCATGATAAACATTTGATAGTTCAATGTACCAAGCAACCACCAAGAAACTCAAATTATATTTGAGTGATTCCTATCTTTGGCATTTTCGTCTTGGACATATAAACAAAAATCGCATGCAAACACTTCGAAAGAATGGTCTTTTGGAAACAAATGGAGATGATTCATTTGATGTATGTGAATCTTGTTTACAAGGCAAAATGACTAAGGCACCCTTCAATGGCACTTTTGAAAGGGAAAAAGACTTATTAGGTATCATATATTCGGATGTATGTGGTCCTTTTAAGCCAATGACTAGGAATGGTGAAAGATACTTCATTAGTTTTACCGACGACTATAGTCGTTATGGTTATGTGTACTTGATAAGACACAAAGATGAAGCATTTGAAATGTTCAAAGATTTCAAAAGTGAAGTAGAAAATCAACTCAAGAAAACAACCAAAGTCCTTCGCACCGATAGAGGAGGTGAATACCTAAGTGATGCTTTTCAAGATCATCTTAGGAGTTGTGGGATTATCTCACAACTTACTCCACCTAGAACACCACAACATAATGGTGTGTCTGAAAGGAGGAATCGAACTCTATTGGATATGGTTCGATCTATGATGGCTAGAAGCACATTGCCTCTCTCATTTTGGGTTACGCTTTGCTCTCCGCGACCCGTATACTGAATATGGCCCCAACCAAGAAAGTGGATAAGACACCTTTTGAAATATGGCATGGAAAGGCTCCATCATTATCATATTTGAAGGTATGGGGTTATGAAGCTTATGGAAGTAATACACCCGAAACAAATTGTAAGTACGATCCACTAAGTGTATCTTTGTAGGATATCCTAAAGATGATGTAGGATATTACTTTTACAATCCAATAGAGCAAAAGGTATTTGTTGCTCGAAAGGGTAAGTTCTTGGAGGCTAAGTTCCTTATGGAAGGAACTAGTAGTAGAACAATGGAACTTCATGAGGATCAAGAACCACAAGCCGATAACGTTTGGTTGATACTAGCACTCAACAAGAGGTTGTTGAAGAGGATCAAGTGGTTGACCAATACACACAAAACGTTCGCAGATCTGGTAGAATTAGTAATCCACCCAAAAGATTTGGATTTTTCATGGATGGATGCTACGTGGTAGATTCGGATGAACCAACCACATACCATGATGCAATGTCACATTCCAATTATGACAAATGGCTTGAAGCCATGAACGTAGAGATGCAATCATGTATGACAACCAAGTATGGGAATTGGTTGTGCCACCTCTTAACTCCAAAGTAGTTGGAAGTAAGTGGGTTTTCAAGAAGAAAACTGATATGCATGGTAACTTGGATACTTATAAAGCAAGGCTTGTAGCAAAAGGTTTCACCAAACTCAAGGGGTTGATTATGATGAGACCTTCTCGCCCGTGGTGATGCTAAAGTCAATTAGGATATTCTTTGCCATAGCTGCATATTACGATTATGAGATTTGGCAAATGGATGTCAAAACGGCTTTCCTCAATGGATATCTTAATGAAGATGTCTATATGGTTCAGCCTGAAGGTTTTATCGATCCAAAACATCCTAACAAAGTATGCAAGTTAAAGAAATCAATATATGGATTGAAACAAGCATCTAGAAGTTGGAATCATCGTTTTGATGAAGAAATTAGGAATTTTGGATTCATCAAGAACGCCGATGAAGCTTGTGTGTATAAGAAGGCTAGTGGGAGCATGATCACTTTCCTAGTACTGTATGTCGATGACATTCTACTACTTAGAAATGATATTCCAACCATGGAAGGTGTTAAAACCTGGCTTGGAAGTTGTTTTTCCATTAAGGATCTTGGTGAAGCCGCATATATTTTAGGAATAAAGATCTATAGGGATAGATCAAGGCGCTTGATAGGTTTGAACCAAAGTTCATACATTGACAAAGTCTTGAAAAGGTTCAAGATGGAGAACTCTAAGAAAGGTTTGGTACCTATTCAAAAGGGAACGATATTGAATACGTCTCTATGTCCAAGCTCAAAGGATGAGCAAGAGAGAATGAAAGGAGTCCCATATGCGTCTGCTATAGGATCCATCATTTATGCAATGATATGCACTAGACCGGACGTGTCATGTGCCTTAAGCATGACAAGTAGATACCAGCAAAATCCAGGTAACAGTCATTGGATGGCTGTCAAAAGCATATTGAAATACCTTAGAAGGATTAAAGATATGTATCTAATATATGGATCTGGTGAAGAGGAACTCGTTGTAAAGGGTTACACGAATGCGAGTTTCCAAACTGACCGAGATGGTTCTCGATCACAATCTGGGTATGTCTTCATTTTGAATGGAGCTGCAATCTCTTGGAAGAGCTCAAAGCAGGATGTTGTAGCGTTGTCCACTACAGAATCAGAATACATCACTGCTTCATTAGCAGCACAAGAAGCTGCATGGTTGAAGAAATTCATCACCGACCTAGGGTTAGTCCCTACCATTTAGGATCCCCTAGAAATCTTTTGTGATAATGAGGGTGCAATTGCACAAATTAAGGAACCTCGTGCACATCAAAAGACTAGACACATTGAGCGGAGATTCAACTACATAAGGGATGAAGTTGAAAAAGGAAAGATATGTATTCGCAAAGTTCACACCGATCAAAACATTGCGGATCCACTCACGAAGCTCCTTTAACGGCCAAAGCATGAGGGTCATACTTGTGCCTTAGGACTTCGATATTCTAGTGATTGGATTTGATATATTTAGTATTTGGATATCAGAACAATTGTTATTATGACTCATTTAATGATTATGGCATTTTCAGTTATGTTCCAATTTTAGCATGTTTAAATCCATGAATAAGTTAATTATTCTAAATGTCCGTAGTCGATCATATTTGTGGGAACAAATATGAAGGTAAGACTATTATGAACTCGGATTGGTGGATATTCATTAGGTATGAATATAGAGCAAAGTGTTGCTGCCAAAGTTCATAGATATTTGTGGGATACAAATATTGGACTGACCCGCTCTCAAATATTACTACATGGAATCTTTGAGATTGATCATAAGTAAATTTGAGTAAAGGCGAATATCATTGTATCCTCTGACCTGAGATACATATTGGGTCTTGATATTCACCAAATATTGTACTTTGACTTGGTTCTTTGCTGTCAGTAATATGGCAGTACATAAGGCTAAGCTCAGGTGTGGTACGAGGTGATTGTGAGAGACGTATGTAGTCAAGATGGGATTTGTTCCTCTTATTCGTTGAGAGTAAGATGTCTAAGGCCTGCTAAAGTTAAATCAACAGAGAATTATCACTCTATGTCTCTGGATTTAACATGACATCTGTAACAAAAGGATAAATGATCGTTTCACCTAAATCATGTTCAAGTAAGGGACTTGAAGGGGATGATGTTATTGGATGGCACTTCGTCATACGTATTAGGGGTAGTAAACCATTGTTAGGCGGTATTTGCTACTTGCATCAATCTTATATGTATCTTGTGCAAGTGGGAGATTGTTGGAATCGGTATGCCCAAGACACATATTAAATTGATGTGGCTAGTACGTTATGATCCAAGTCGGGTCATACCCAATAACAAGCTAAACAAACACTTATAATATTTATTTATGATATGATCAAACTAATAAATATTAACACTTAAAATATTTAGAAATTGGTTTTCTAAATAATTGCACTTGAGAAACTAATAAATTATATGGATAATTTATTTTGAATGAATATTTTATATTGTTATTTAATGGGTTTAACATTATATAGTTGTGAGATATTGCATAAAACCTTGTATCATGTTATGTTATATTTTATAAAGGTTATAAAATATAAATACAAGATATAATTCAAAAAAAAAGGAAAAATCCCTTTGGGCCGTCCACCATGTGTGAGTCTTCCCAAGGTGGATTTCCACCAATGGTTTTGTATGCAATCTTCACACAATCTTCTACAATATCCTACAAGATCATATGATGATGGGATATATTCTTTTACACTCTCTTACGCTCTCTAATACACACACAAGAGATCAAAGTGCAAGAACCACCTTCAAATGCTCTCTAATTTTCGGCCTATAGGTGGTTGTCCAAGAGAGTTCAAATTTGAATTTTAAGTGTAGAAATCCTAGCATAATCAAGGTGTTTGTTGGAAGGCTTGGGGTATACTAGCTTGAGGTCTTCTACTTAAAGATTGACATTCAAGAAGCATCATCCTTTTCATCTATTTGTTCTTGAAAGGTAGTGTTCTTCTAAACACCCTATGATTGTGTTTTTGATAGCATGCATGTTCATATATGGATCCGGGTTTTGGTTTTACATATAAATGGTTTTATATCTTGTAAGTAACGTGTTTTAAATAAATATTCCGCTGCGTTTTTTATTTTATACGGATAAAATAACTTTGATAAACATGTTCAAAATCCGAAACAGCCTATGCCCTGAGTTTTCTGTCTAAGGCTAGAGTGTTCGTACAAATCCGCATTATCGGACCAATCACTCTTACCTGGGAACTCTTAGAGTGAGTATCCACTTATAGGCTAAAGCATGTCTTCACAATACATTATAAAGACCCATTTACTTTGATTAGTCATCGTGTGTCGTTTGTTTATTTTTAAGTAACGAACGAATGACCACCATCCTTATATTTCGTCGATATTTTTAACATCTCTCTTGATTATCTAATGTCAATCAAACATATTTTCCCTCATGTTTTCTTCTAGAATGCCTCCTCGACGTAGTACAACTCAAGATGCCGAAATGGCAGCTATGATCGCTCAGCAAATTGTTGTTGTACTCCAAACCTAGTGACCCAGATAAACCAAGCAAATAATAACAACAATAACAACAACAACGCACGCGTACCGTGTAACTACATATCATTTAACTCGGCTAAACCACTCAAGTTTACTGGGTCCGAAGGAGCTACTAGACTCCCGCAGTGGTTTGAGAGTCTCCAAAGCACATTTCGTCATGTTTGCCCGAACGAGCAAAAAGTCGAGTTTGCATCGAGTGTATTCCAGAAAAGAGCACTTACATGGTGGAATAGGTGATGAGAGATAGGGGTGCTGCTGTGTCAATGGCACAAACGTGGGAAGAGCTTCGAGCTCTAATGATGAGGGAATTTTTCCCACGTCATTAACAACGGGCACTGGAAGATGAATTCCACAATCTTAAACAAGTTAGTGGAGAGCATCATGCCTACACTGACCGTTACAAAGAATTGAGCTTGTTGTGTCCCGCCATGGTCACCCCGTTGGATAAAGTAATCGAGAGGTACATCGATGACCTGCCTGACCCCGTTCAGGACATTGTTACTGGTAGCAACCCTACCACTATTCGACAGCCTATCGAATTAGTTGCTACCATGACTGAGTCTCAGGTCAAGAAGGGGAAACTGTATCGCAAGGGCGACAAGAAACGGGCAGCTAAGACCACTCAAGAGAAAAAAAGGAGAACAAAGCTAAGTCTTCCAAGAAGTCGAGGAAGCGTAAGGCTTCACAGAACTTTGATGTTGTTGCACAATCCAACCAGAACACTCAAAACCAGCCAGCACAACCTCCTACGAGGAAACCCTATGCTGGTACTGCACCGTTGTGCAACCAATGCAATGGTCACCATCAAACTCACATACAGTGTCGCCAATGCACATCGTGTGGAAGATTCGGTCACATAGCCAATGTTTGTCGTTCGGCCCCAAAACAAGCTGTTCAGAACCCTGTTCAACCCCAAGCTAACCTTGCTACAACTGTGGCGAGATGGGTCACTTTAGAAACAACTGCCCCAAATTGGTGAACGGGAATGCAAATCCAACCTGTGGATGCGCATTCAACATCAATGCCAATGAGGCTCGTGCTGATAATGAAGTCATTAACAGTACATTCCTTGTTAACAATCATCCTGCTTCTATCCTTTTCGATTCGGGTGTCGATAGAATCTTTATATCACTAGCCTTTGAACCTTTGCTTTCGATGCCTAGAACTAAACTAGGAAAACCCTTAATGGTGGAAATAGCTAGTGGTGAACCCCTTGGCTCGACTATGTCATTCATAGTTGCCAATTGAACTTGGATAACCACCTTTTTCCCATTGACTCTCACACCAATGCAACTCGGTAGTTTTGACATCATCATAGGAATGGATTGGTTAGCCAAACACCATGCTGAGGTGATCTGTTTCGACAAGGTTGTTCATATACCTCTTTCGTCTGCCAGAACCTTAGAAGTTCACGGAGAGAAACCCTCTGGTAGCCTAAAACTCATGACCTGAACCCAGGCCCAAAAATACCTATGAAAGAATTATGTAGCCTTCTTGGCACATATCATAAAGGAAAAAGGCAAAGGCAAAATTGTTCAGGACATCCCCATTGTTCGGGAATATCCTGAGGTGTTTCCTGAAGAACTACCTAGTATACCCCAATTCGTCAAGTTGAGTTAGTATTGATCTTGTACCTGGTACCAACCCAATTTCCAAATCTCCTTACCGTCTTGCACCGTCTGAAATGCAAGAGTTGTCAAAGCAACTCCAAGAACTTTCAGACAAGGGATTCATTCGTCCGAGCTTTTCACCTTGGGCACTCCTGTCCTATTCGTGAAAAAGAAGGATGGATCCTTCCGTATGTGTATCAATTATCGTGAGCTCAACAAACTCACAATCAAAAATCGATATCCCCTACCTCGCATTGATGATCTCTTTGATCAGCTACAAGGTACGACCTGCTTTTCAAAGATTGATCTGCATTCTAGTATCATCAACTTCGTGTACTCGAAGAAGATATTCCCAAGACTGCTTTTCGCACTCGATACGGCCATTACGAGTTCACTGTCATGCCTTTTGGTTTGACGAATGCTCCTTGCCGTCTTCATGGACTTAATGAATAGGGTTCGTAAACCTTATTTAGACAAGTTCATCATTGTTTTCATCGATGACATCCTCATTTATTCTAAGTCTCGAGCCGATCAAGAACAACATCTCCGTCTAACGATGGATCTCCTGAAGAAAGAACAACTTTACGACAAATTCTCTAAGTTCAATTTTTGGGACACATTGTTAACGAACAGGGTATGCATGTAGATCCCGCTAAAATCAGTGCGCTTAGGGATTAGAGTACACCTACTACTCCTACCGAAGTTCGTTCATTTCTTGGTCTTGCTGGATACTATCAACGATTCATCACGAACTTTTCAAAGATCGCGGTTCCCCTCACCACTTTGACTCAGAAGAATAAACTTTTCGAGGGGGGACCCAAACAAGAGGAAGCTTTTCAAACCCGATGGCAACGACGATTTTGTTGTCTATTGTGACGCATCAAACCTAGGCCTTGGCTGTGTCTCATGCAAAGAGACAAAGTCATAGCCTATGCGTCAAGACAATTGAAAATCCACGAGAAGAACTACACAACTCATGATCTTGAGTTAGGAGCCGTAGTTTTTGCTCTCAAAATTTGGAGACACTACCTTTACGGTACGAAATGTGTGGTTTTCACTGACCACAAAAGTCTCCAACGCATATTCAATCAGAAGGAGCTAAATATGAGACAACGACGCTGGGTCGAACTTCTGAACGACTATGATTGTGAGATTCACTACCATCCTGGTAAGGCGAATGTTGTGGCTGATGCGCTTAGTCGTAAGGAACGTGTCAAACTTCATTGTATTCGAGTTCAATCTGATATCCAGACACGCATCCTTCAAGCACAACATACATGTGTGACCCAAAGCTTGTTGAAAAATGAGCTGCCATAAAATCTCTAACTTCAACTCAAAACAAAAGACAACAGATTACTCTACTACAAGAACCGTTTATGGGTCCCTGGTCAACACAATCTCCGCACCTTATTGATGGACAAAGCTCATAAGTCTCGTTATTCAATCCATCCTGGTGCAGATAAAATTTATAAGGATCTCCGTACCCAGTATAGGTGGTCGGGTATGGAGAAGGAAATTGCCTTGTATGTGTCTAAATGCCTAACTTGTCTTAAAATTAAGGCAGAACATTGAGCAATTAGAAATACCAGTATGGGGGTGGGAGAACATTGCAATGGATCTCATCACTAAACTACCGTGCACACCTAGAGGTCATGATGCCATTTGGGTAATCATCGATCGTCTAACAAAGTCAATGCACTTTTTAGCAATTCGTGAGGATCTATCTGCTGACAAACTCGCCAAGATCCACGTTGATGAGATTGTATCTCGTCATGGTGTTCCTTAGAACATCATACCGATCGAGATGCTCGATTCTCATATCACTTTTGGAAGACCATGCAATCTTCCATGGGAACCAAACTTAATCTAAGCACTGCTTATCATCCTCAAATGAATGGAAAATCTGAAAGGACAATTCAAACACTGGAGGATATGCTTAGAGCATGTGTGATCAACTTTGGTGGTAGTTGGGATTCCCATCTACCATTGGTCGAATTCTCCTACAAAAATAGTTATCACGCCAGCATCAATATGGCGCCTTTCGAAGCTCTATACGGTCGAAAATGCCGTTCACCTGTCTGCTGGAATGAGGTCAGTGAAGCTAAGATCACTGGACCTGAACTCATTCATGACACAACAGACAAAGTCAAGAAAATTCATGATAATCTTCTGACAGCTAGAAGCCGTCAAAAGACATATGCGGATAAACGATGCAAGCCCTTGGAATTCCAAGTTGGTGATCACGCCTTTGTCAAGGTATCCCCTTGAAAAGGTGTGATTAGATTTGGAAAGAAAGGAAAACTTGCACCACGATATATTGGACCATTCAAGATCGTTGAGAGAATCGTAAAGGTGGCCTACCGACTTGAGCTACCTCCAGAACTTGGGAATATTCACCCAACATTCCACGTGTCCAATTTGAAAAAGTGTTTAGTCGATACAAACCTCCACATTCCCCTCGACGAAATTCATGTTGATGACACTATGCACTTTGTCGAGAAACCTGTGGAGATATTAGACCATGAAGTCAAGAAACTCAAGCGTATATGTATACCGATAGTTAAAGTTTGCTGGGAATCCAAACATGGCCCATAATATACTTGGGAATGAGAGGATCAGATGAAAGCGAAATATCCACATATGTTTTCACAAAGTTTCCTCGAATTAAATTTCAAGAAGAAATTTCCAAAAGTAGGGGAGACTGTGATATTTATGCCTTTTCAATCATTGTACAATTACAAAAAATTTCGTATTTAGTGAAACCTTGTGTTTTATTTCCGAAATTTGTATAATTTTCTAAGACATTTGCACAATTTCAATTTCTTGCACGATTTCGAACCCTCAAAAATTTTTGTGGAAGTAATTCGTTAACTGACACTCGAACGCAGTCAGTTTAATACGACGTACACTTTGAAAAAAGGACATAAGCTATACATACCCTAAATACCTTTACATAACTTAGATATAAGTTTTGAAGGGTTAGATATGACAAAAACACGCTTATACAAGTCCATGGACTATTTTAGTCAAACTGCGAAAGTCTGTTGGTCCGTATTCAACATACGAACCATGTGTATCAATCCAAATTTGCATTCAATAAAATCTTGTATTTTATTGATGAGAATGAAAAAATGTCAATTGTTGCACAATTTCGATCATTTTCGTGTTTGTTAAAGTGTTTTACGCATTTTTGCGAAACGCGTAACCGTACAACCGAACGAACCGACATCCACGACATTTTCGGGCATAACCAAGTTACACATGACTTAACACCTTTATATAACCTAAATATTAGGTTAAAGGGGTTAAAATGTCAAACAAGTGAAAATACAAGTCCAAGGGCCAAAATTGTCAAAAAAATAATAAAAATTTTTGCTTCTTCACCAAGTTTGGCACCTATCTCCAATTTTTGAGACCTAGCACTCATTTTGCCATACTTAATTTGGTGTTGACACATGTTAGGACACTAATCCACGCGTGAGGACACTTGTCATCACCTCCTTAATCCTAAAATACTATAAATACCCCATGATTCTTCCATTTTTTTCACACAACTTCAAAACACTTCAAAGCAAAATGTGAAGTTCTTCTTTCTATCCTTCTTGGAGCTTGTTTCCAGCCTTTGGAAGCCTCCTATCTAGAGTTCCGAAAGTGTTCTTCAACACGAGTAAGTAATCTTCCTAGTTCTTTCAATATTTTAGCTATTTTGAGCTAAAAGTCGAACAGTTTGGCTTCCTGATTGACTTTTGGTTCTGACCATATTTGGTCAAAGTTCAATTGAACTTTACAACATGATCGTAATCACAAAGGTTATAACCCCAAACGATTTCACCTTCTGATTACCAAGTTTACTAGTCAAAGTGACGAGTCAAAGTTTCGGTCAAAAATGCGCATGATGTGCATTTACGACGAAACTATTTTTGGGTATCAAAACACCAAGTTTTGATACCAAATCAGTTTTATAAACTTAGGTAGACATATTTTGACAAGTCTAACTCATGACTTCTAGTTTGGTGCTTATTTTGGGTCGTAAGTCGAGCGGTCTTGACCACCGCTTTGACTTTCGAATCCGGCCCGTTTGGTCGATCTTAGGATCCGACCAAACACATATTTGTGACTATAGTTGTATAGGGAATAACCTACTAAGGTTATACCTTATGGTCACATTGTTTGGTTAGTGTTATGATCAGTTACTTCTATGTTCTTAAAAAAATGATGACCAAAATGCCCTTTTGCGCATAAATCCACTTTAAACACATGTAACCAAATTTTTGACATATAAACTAATGTTATAACATTTTCAAACATGTTTCAGCATTTAAGACTTATCATAGCATAAACTACCTTAACGAGTCATAATGGGTCAAAAGCACTTAGGATCCTTTCCAAATCAGAATGTTAAGTTTCTTAAACCATATCACATGACTTCTAACACTTGTTTGGTTTATAAGACTTCATTCTATCCGATCTCACATATGTAGTCCCCGACACGCTAACATATTTATCTAACACATTAGGACTCGTTTGAGCTTTGTTTATTCAGTTGATCAAGAACACTTTCGCAATCCCAAGTGAGTACATAGTTCCCCTATTTTACGTTTTGCAAATGTTTTGGGGTGACTCACATGTGCTAAATCATTTTCAAGTTTCCAAAAACAATGTCTATGGTTTATATATAAAACAATATGATTTCAATTATGTGAACAACTTGTTGATGCGTTATCCATAACAAGAATGGCATTCATTAGCTTTAGCCGACCCGACCAGTAATATGTTATGGTACCATAGGACTGACAATCCCATTATCGGACTGTTCACTAGATTTGGTGGAAGTTGGGGTAATGACAGAAACTGTTTCTGATTAACAAATCATTTGTTGATTAGTTAGTCTAGTTAAAGAGACCCTTTAGTGGTCTATTAAGGATACACTTTGGTGGTATAGTCAACACAGGTTTAAATGTGTTCGTTAAAGCACGATCAAAAGTTTTCCCAATTAAAAACACGGACGATTTGTTTATGACATGGACAATTGGTTTATGACACAGACAATTGATTTATAACACGGATGAATGATTTATAACACGGACAAATGGTTTATAACACAGACAAATGGTTTTGTTAATGTCACGCAATGATTTTCACTTAAAAATAGAAACCATACGAAGTTTTCTTTTGAATCAATCTATTACAAGGTTTTTACAAAAGAAAGTTTTTAGTCAAGATTCATGGCTATAAGGTTTTCACAACTCTAACCAACTTGTTTTAGCTGGTTAATTGTATTGCAATATCAAACACTTTTGATACGAGGTTTTCACTTAACGACTCTTGTAGTCAGATGAGGTGTTGCAATATGTATACAAAGCCACGAATTTGTGACACTCACAAAACCTATGTACTCGCCGGCATTTTTATACTGACTCTCTTTTCACATATGTTTCAGGAGTCAATGCTTAATAATATGATGCATGCTTCACGTAGGAATGGACGCGGGCCTTATTGACTTAAAACATGAAAGACAATTTATTTATGTGTTGTTTCTGTTTATCCTAAGACAATGTAAACATTTAACTTAATAAAACAAAATTTTAAATTCCTTGAGTTGTGAAACAATAGTTCTGTGACTTGACTCCCCGATGTTTTCGCCGATGTTCGTTGTTTTACGCGGTCTGGGTGTTACAATAAATTCGTCGTTTGACTTGACACGGAGCTACCAGTCACTACGGGGTGGTCAACCTGATAGATCTATCAACAATTCAACGCATACCAGTATGGATGATTAAACAGCTAAATTTGCACAAAGTGCCACATATTAGGTCGCTTATGGTGTCTGTCTCATTAACAATATATATATCTTACTAAAATGATTAATTTAATATTTTGTGTTGCACCTCCTTGGAATCACCTTGGAATCTCCTTTAGATCTTCAAATGAACTTGAAATCTTCTTGGAATGAACTTGTATCTTCAAGAGAGTGTTCAAAATATGAAAATGGATGTGGATGTGTGTGTGTTCGGCCGAGATCGAGAAGAGAAAGAGCTGAGAGAAAGTGTGGTGTGAGTTGTTTTGTTACTAGTATTTATAAAGGTGGTAATGATTATTATGAGATAAAGGCGGACACTTGGAGTTGTAGGGTTTTGGTGGGCACACTTAGGACCGCCACCTATCCCCATACACACATAATTCTCATACACATAAATATATATAATATATATTAGGTAATACATGTATTTAACTAGCTAGTAGGTATTTTATCTCGCGTTTTAATCATGATTAAAGCGTTTAAAATTATATTTATAATACTATAAAATCAACTTGCCATAATATTGCTGAACAAAATTTTATTTGCCTCGATTGGCTACGTCGTGTATATTTTATAAAGTACACGCGGTATCACGCAGTACACGCTTAAATTCACAAAATAGAGTTTTTAAGCGTTTTAATTAATTTTTCCTCGTGGATATGATTAATAATAGTGTTTTAATCATAACCGAATATTTTTAGGATTTTAAAATTAATCGGGCGGTCACCGACATTCGTTTTGCATTTTGTTCGTTACGCGATAAGCGTTTATCTTATGATTGCCAACATAATTTCTAACGAAGTTTGAATTTACCAACACATCAAATACTATATATTAATACCAAATTTAATAAAATATTGCCTTTATTTATTCATAACACGTGTCACACTAATACGGTACAGACTCAAAATAGCCGAGTGTCATACATGGTGAATCGGAGATGGAGTAAATCACCCTGCCATCTAACAACTTAAGGACTTATTTCTTAACTACCTCTTGCATATTCGGATTGAGGCGCCTTTGAGGTTGCACCACCAACTTATATTCATCTTCTATGAGTATCCGGTGGGTACAATATGGGGGATGATGCCCTTGATATCCGAAAGCCTCCATCCAATTGTCTCCTTATTCACTCTCAACACCTCTAATAACCTAGATTTCTCCTCCTTAGCCATTTTAGAAGAAATGATGATGGGTAGATTTGATCCCTCACCTAGAAAGGCATACTTTAAATGTGACAAGAGGACCTTAAGGTCTAAGGGGGCGGGTGTCTCTATAGGAACTCTTATCGCTTTCATCCCTAACCTCACTAAGCTCTAGCACTTCGGGAAGCCAGATGGTTCCCTCTTCTTCTTCACTCTCTTCTACAACCTCCTCAGCCTCCTCAACTACACCATCTCCTACTAAATCGGCAACACTAATGGAATCTATACACTAGTCAATGCACGATATGAATGAGTTTATGAAATAGACCGAGTGACATGGACCGCTATAATCGTTGGACCCACTAGGGTGTTGCATAGAACGAGCTACCTCAAATGTTAGCTTCTCCTCACTGACACGAAGTGTAATGTTACCATTAAAGACATCAATGATGTCCTTTGCAGTGCACAAGAATGGTCGTCCTAGAATGATAGGAACTCTCTCATCAGCTTCCATATCAAGGATGACAAAGTCTACAGGAAAGATGAACTTATGGAACATAACTAAGAGATTTTCGACAATGCCACGAGGATATTTGACTGACCGATCGGCTAACAACAAGGACATGCGGGTAGGTGGCAGCTCTCCTAGATCTAGTTTCTCATAAAGATAGTAGGGCATAACATTGAAACTAGCACTTAAATTGGATAAGGCTCTACACTCGGTATCACTCCCAAAGAGACATGGGATGGTTCAAAGGCTCGGATCTATCAACTTTTTCGGGACCTTGTTCAAGACGATGGTGGAACAACCCCCGTTCAAAGGGATGTTTGAGAGTTCTCCTAACCTATCTTTACGTTTAAGAAGGTCCTTTAAGAATTTTGTGTATGTTGGCATGAACTGAAGGGCCTCGATGAATGGAAGATTGATTTTTAGTTACTTAAACATAAAATTGCCCGTATTCCTTAGCATATTTCTTATGCTTAAGGCAGGCAGGGTATGGGACGCGTGAAAGATTATGATCGGTGATGGTCAAACCTCTACGGGTCTCTTTTCTACGCTCCTCTCAACTTGCGACTTCTCGGTGTGTGCGGTAATTGCTAGGTCTAACCTAGTTTGCTCTTTACTAGGTGTCTCTATTTCGATCTCCGCATCCACTAACTCTTCATCCTCTTCCTGAACTACCTCTTACCTAACTACCTTTCCTAAGGTTTCACCACTACGGGTTGAAATAATTTTTAGTTAGGCAAGCGGGTTCTTTTGGGTGTTGCCAGAGAATTAACCGGGTGGTCTTTCTTGCAACTGACGAGAAATGTCCCTAACTTGCCTTTGAAGATCTAGAAAGCTAGACTATTGGTTCTTTAAGAGTGTGGCATGATCATCTAAGGTTTTCTGCGTGCTTTAATCCTTAACAAACAATTGAGCTAACATAGATTTTATCTCATCTAAACCACTACCCAAGTTTTGGTCGTTTGAACCTTGACTGTTTGACCCCCCACTAGGATATAGCCTATTTGAACTCCCTGAGCTAAACTGACCCTGTGAACCCCCACCAGAAAATTGACCCTGATTGTTTGAACCCCCACTATAGAATTTACCCTGCCAGGGGGTTACCGGAAGAGTAGAAGTTATTATTATTATTACTACGCCAATGAGAACTATAGTTGGAGTTATTATTATAAAATGGGTTCATGGGACCTCTGTTTTGACCAATAATAAACTCAACTTGAACCTGAGTGAGCATCGGACAGTCGATAGTACCGTGACCTCCCCTACAAACCTCACACTTATCAACCTTAGCTTTCAATTCTTGAATTTGTTTACTTACCTCTCTCTGAAAGCTCTCTGAAGCGGCGGCTACCGTTGTTTCTAAGCTAACTTGGTGTAATCCTCGAACAGTCGAGGAAGTACTAGACACAAGAATGGAATTCCCGGTGGTAGATCGTTAATCAGTGTCTGAATGCATGAAACTCTCAAACAATTCATTGCATCCGGCCACCGTTTTCTTGCCCATTAGGTGGCCTCCTGTTGAGGTATCAAACCGAACTCGGGTCCCAAGGGTGAGACCGTTGTAGAATTTCTCTACAACTGCTCAATCAGACAGACCTTGTTGAGAGCAACGAAAGTAGGCTTTGGAATCATTCTCAGGCTAAGTAGTAGGGCTCGTCAGGCTCCATCCAGAATGAATGATTTTGATCGCAAAGGCGAGATGCTTTGGCGGGTGGAAAGTATTTAGTGATAAAAGCATCTTGAAGAGTAGCCCAGGTGGTGAATGTGCCTACTAGATGTGAATCAAGCCATGTGGCTGCTCGGCCAGCAAGTGAAAACGGGAAGAGCTGAAGGAAATGAGCGTCATTCAAAATACCCTCAAGCTGGAAAGTGTTGCAAATATGGGTCAAATGGTTGATGTGAGCTGGGGAATCCTCGTCATCACGACCGTGAAACTGGCAACAGTTTCTGATGGCGGTCATGACATAGGACGGGATCTGCCAAGAATTTTCAGTATTGATGGCGGGTAAGGTGATGGGTGAATTCACAACGATGAAACCGATGGTGGATTGTTGATGCTCAGTTTGACGGTTGGCCATGTTTGGTGCAACGAGTGGCGGACTCGGAGGAAGGGAGGGTGGTGGAGAATTATGGGGTGATGACTTCGGTGTGAAGTCAAAGTTCGGTGGTTTAGATGGAAGGGTAGAGTCAGAACGGGCGGAAGATGAAGAGAAGATGTACTAACCTTTGGGGTGGAAGAGGAGAAGGAAGGCTTGTTTGTTGGCGGCTTCGCGGTGTTCATTGCGAACGTGTATGGGGCATCCACTAAATAACTGACAAAGAAACAAGTAAGAAGGCTCAAACAAATGACTCAATAAAGATAAAAGACACTAAAAAATATTTAGACTCCTATGACTCAAACAAACAATTAGCACGTATGATGTCAATAAGCCCAATCAAAGTAGTCAACGCAATTGCTAAAGAGTCCCCGACAATGACGCCAAAAACTTAATGTGCTAAAAGTAGTTTAATAAAAACAAACTAAACTAACCTAATTTATACACAAAGTAATACTCTAGACTCTCGAAACTCGACTAAACTACTAACCGGCAATCGAACCCATCGACTGTAGTAAAGCTAAGTAAGTCCGGAACATCGAACCCACAAGACTCTATTTAACTACGCTAACTAACCTATCTAGACTTAGACTGACACGGACATGACACTAGTTGTTTTTATATTTGATGGGGCGTTTCTAAATATCCTAAAAATGCGATTTAATTAATTTAATTAACTAAATTAACTAGACACGAACTAACTTGGGTTTACTCAGATGATGGAAAAGACTACCTAGACTGGAATCCTGGATTTTACAAGTAATGATTTGTTAGGAAGTTAATTATAATTGAACCGGGATCTTTAAATGCTAAACCTGTCGAGACACCGAAAAAGACCCTGACCCTTCTCAGGAAGACACTTATGGAGCTCTAAATGTTGTTACGGACACCGGTTGGTCTAGACTCCCTCACAGGCTATCTAAGTGGTATACAAAAGTATCCTAATCCGATTTACTCCCTCACAGGCTATAAACCTAGGATCGACTTGGGTTCTCAGTTTGACTTGTTAGACAATGGTCAATAAGGAAACTAGTTCAGACTCCTCACGAAGCTCCTACCTAGCAATTTAATGACTTAGACCTAACAATAACATCGCACCTCACATCTATTGAGATTAATAGAACACTTAGACTTATCTAACTATCAATTACCGCTTCTAAGGTGTATCGACCGATTAACCAAAAAGATTACAAAGCAATATTATAATCTAGCATAAACCTATTATGAGAAAGACATTCACCAAGACTCACACGAAAGAGTAAACGACAATTAAACACTTCTAAGCATGGAAACACATCAAACCAATAATCAAGTCGACTACTTTCATAAATAATCCATAAATAATTAACAATCCATAACAAAAATCAAAACTTTTCAAATCCAGTCATCCAATCTAGGTAGAACAAAGTATTTAGCCTAACAAAGTCATGATCAAATACAAAAAAGAGTATTTTCATATACAAGAAACATGATAATCAAGTGGATGTAAAGAACAATTGAACCAAATGGTTAACAAGCGACCCGGATGTTCCCATGAGCTTCCAACCGTCAAACTCTACTTCAAAGGCTTCGAAAACGCTCCATGTAGCTCCAAGATTTCGCCCATGATGATGCAAGTTCATGATTAGGGTTAGAGTTATGATAAAGGAAGTTTATATACGTTTTCATGCAACAATCCAGCTCCGACCCCGATACATGCTGCGAAATCAACCCCTTCGCGTCACGCGAAGGGGACTTCCTATTCTCGTCGCGTAACGCGGCGTGTGTTTGTGTTTATTAATATTTAACTGGCTTCACGTTGTGTGACGATGGCTCTGGATTGTGGTGGCGTGACGCCACGGGAACTTTTCCAGCAATTCTTTTTTTTCGGTTCTCGTTCAGCTGCGTCACGTCTGAATCTCGTTGCTTATTCCTTTTCAGCATAATTCAAGAGTTTTTTTTCCATCTTTTCAGCAACCAAGACCTGCATTTAACCAAACTATCAAAAGAAATAATTCTACCTAAAAACCAAAGCAAACGAAACAAAAAGTATACAAACTTTACATGATAAATGTATGTAATTGGCAATACATCAATTGGTTTAATAATTTATTTGTTGGTTCCATTGCTCTAGATACTTAGAAATATACTTTATGTTAGGAGTTAGTCTAGGTTGTTAAACTTTCAGTATAGACCTTGAAGGTGAGAAATCTAACTTAAGTTTAATAATTATTAAAACCAATTGATTAAAACGTGCCATCTTTTCTAGGAGTGAGAAATCTAATCTAGAATTGCTAGGTTATTAGTTGGATGTTGTTAGGCAGTTTGAGTAGTCGATAACTCGGGTTCACTAGTTTATTTGCGTCTAGAGTTTCCTAGGGTTCCAGTGTTTATTTCAGCTTCATAACTTGAGAGTTTTAGTACATAAATTACTTATACCTGATAGTTGTGGGACTTGGTGGTCAATAACTCGAGTCAATCCATTTTAGCAGTTCTTCACGTGTCTTACTATTTGATTTGATTTATCTTCCAGGGATTTATTGGGTTAGAAATAGTCTTCACTCAATTCTAGGGCTAGGATTTAATGCCCCTTGCAATGATTACCCAGTTATTTATTTTTTTATTTTTCTGAAAATTAAAACAAATATTATTTCATTAAATAAATAAAAATACATAAATACTAAAACACAAACAAATAAAACTATTCGAATTTTTTTCATTTTCGAGACCAATGTCTGGTATACAATTTTGACATATCGCTTTTCCTTCGTCTTATAATATCATATTATGCATGATTATACAAGCATACATAGCATCTCTCATTTTTTTTTCTTTGGTCCATGCACGCCAAGGATTTCTCAGATAATGCCAACACTGTTGAAGAACCCCAAAGCATCTCTCAGTGTCCTTTCAAGCAGACTCTTAAACTTTCTTACAATGTGCTCTTTTTTCATCGTACGGCTTCCTAAATGTCTTCACGATAATCGAATACTTCGGATATATTCCATCACTTAAATAGTATTCATGTAGCTAGTAGTTTCCGTTAGCATAAAGATGTCTTTCATGCTCTACCTGAAACAAAATCCTCTACAACTGGTGACTCTTCAAAACAATTATGTCATTTCATGACCCCCCGACACCAAAGTAAGCCGACCAAACCCAAAGGTCCTTTTTGGTCTCCATGTGTGTGTTGACCTCATCACGCGACTGAACAATTAAACCATTACCAATGACAACAATCTAAGCTCCCAATCATGCATGGTAAACCATGTTCATTAGAATACACCACGTAAATTTGTTGTAGATCGTACCAAGTGAGCTTTCTCTGATAACGCGCACTATGAAAATTTATTATTCCTTTAAAAAAACAAATATATATACTATTAAACTAACTAAAAATATGAATGAATGTATTTTTTAAAAGATTGTACTGTACCGTGACAAAAAATACTCTAGGGTACTGTGCGTTGTTTACCCATAGTCAGTCTCGTTCCGTATATTCTCTTGGCAAATTTTGGCGTGCAGGGCGATGTCTTTCATATTCCTCGTCGCGAGTTGACACGCACTCCTAACCGCCTCTTGCTCGACCTCCTCATCGATCGACTCACCCACATCAGCTAAAAACTCTTTGTAATAATAAATGGCGACGAATGAGTAAGACGTGAGGGAATCCATTTTTGTAGAAAATGGTGTGGTGTTGTGTTTACTTTTTTGTGGTATTATGAGTTGTGAGTGTGTGTATATATATAGATATTGAATTTAAAAAAATAATAATATAGTCGTAAAATAAGTCGTTGCACTACGTTTCAATTGGTTAAAACTTTTTCAAAATCTGGCGTTTTTAGGGCCACGCCCAACCAAACCATGAAAAAAAGACCATGAGGATGGTGGACCAGGCGTTTTGGGCCCAATCCTCACCCAAATACCCCTCCACCACCTCCACTGCACGTGATCTAAGCATAGTATACCAATACTTGAAAAACATAGTTTTTTAATTATACAAGTGTCAGGATCTGAGTTTGAAACTGTTTATGAAAGTTCTAAAAATGATAAATGAAAGAAGATAAATCAGATGAACATACAGTGGAATGATGAACTTTAATTCATAACAGTCGAGATATTGTTTTTTGTTATTATGCTTTTAGTTATTGTAATCACATGCATATAAATCACAATCTCTCCCTCAGCCTAAGATCACTGATTTGTTCATACAGTTAATAAGAAAGAAATGTTAGATTGATAATTGATGAAAGTGATCAAATAGAACAGTACAAGCACTGTTTTATTTATACTACAATCCTAACCACAGAGCATCTTATGATGATGCCACCATGAAAGTGACACTTAAAGAAGATAACAAACTAACAATATCTGCTAAGCTAACCACTGCTATAAACTAAACATTACAAAGACTGATAGTAAAACATTGATGAGACATCCTCTGTTGGCCTTCAGCAGAGCTTTGCCTTGGTAGACCTTTAGCTTTAATCTTTAGCAGAGCTTACTTCAACAGAGCTTTACGTTGGTAGACCTTTAGCTTTAGAATTCAGCAGAGCTTTGTCCTCAACAGAGTTTTAATATGGCAGATCTTTGACATTTAGTCTTCAGCAGAGCTTGACTTGGGCATATGTTATATCATTATTTGGATCAGAGGTTGTAGTATATTTTGGCTTTCTATCATCTGTTCTTTTGTAGGGTTCAATTCCAACAATCTCCCCCTAGAACAGATGATGCCAAAACAAAAACTTTATTACTGATCTTTATTCCTCATCAATGATTCCCTTATTTGGCCTTTGAACTGAAGTTCAAAGTCCAGGGAAATCATGTCATCTGCATCCCTTTCAAGTTCAAGATCAGCAAGTCTTGGAGATCAGTTGCATCTAGACCATATGCATCCTCCATCTTTATCTTTTGAACTCTACCATCTGACCTGAGCAGTGTCAATTCATTGGTGTCTTTGTTAGACTTCCATTTTAGAATTTTTGAGTTAGATGGTTTTCTTGGGAGTAGGGTCATTTGTGATGAGTTGGGTGAAATAGGTCTGCGTACAAGTGTAGAAAGAGAGGCTAAAAGCTTGTCACTTGCAGCATCTGTGTGATACAAAATTTGTTTTTTTATGCCCTCCTTTCTTAGTTCTTCATGCATCCTTTGATCTTCTTCTTCCATCTGCTTTTGCCTCTTTGCTTGATTTAAGGCAATGGTGGATAAGCAAGAGGTTGAAGTTGATCTTTTAGGAGCATGGGTCTATTGAGGAACAATGGTTGATTGAGCATAGATTGACTTTCTTGGGATAGAAAGATCTTTCTTTCTTAGTTCTTCCAACCTTCTGTAGGTATCTACCACTTTTAATTATGGCCATCTAGCAATTTTCCTTGTTTTTCCATATAGAGTATCAACAAGTTCGACTTTCATTCTTTAATTTTAAGAGCATGGTCTTGGCTTTCAAGTTTGGCCTTCTTCCAAGTAGGAGGAGTAGGCTTCTTTGAAGGATCCTTGAGCATTGTATGAATTCTTTCAATTTCTTCCTTTAGCTCATTTGCCGACCAGTCTTTAAATTGAACCCTTGTTGCTTTGTAAGGCTTATGCTTCATGACATGATCAAGATAGTCTTCTTTTAAATTGAACCCTTGTTGCTTTGTAAGGCTTATGCTTCATGACATGATCAAGTTAGTCTTCTTTCAATTCAACTCCTTAGTAAATTCTTCAATGTTTCTCACTTTGCTCAGTTGAAAGTGCAAGAAGATTTGTAAAGCCCTGTCATCTTTATCTTTTGATTTGTCTTTTACAATGTGCTCAGCCTGTCTAGCCTAACTTAAGATATTCATCAAGGTTCCTAGGCTTTCAATACCCTAGTAAGGATGGAAATTCTCTCTATTTCAGATCCTCTATCTTGTAGAAAGATTCAATCCCTCCTTTAACGGCAAAAAGTTCCAAAGGGTATAGTGCACCCATAGGAGGAATGAAGATGATGGTGCATGGTTGGAAATGGGGGAAATGGGGTTTCAGAATGTGGCAGTGATGAGGATGGTTGTGAAATGGATTATGATGATGTAGGGAGTTGTGATTGGCTCTCTTCATCATATCATCAACAAACAAAAGTTTTTCTTCTGCGTTGGAATTTAAGTTTTGGAGATGGTGGATGTGTAGGAATTCGAGGTGGTGTAGATAATGGTTCGGTTAATGTTGGAAATGTGATTAGGGCAGTCGTTTGAGCAACATCTGTTGGAACATCTGTTGTTCCAGCATCTGCTGTCACAACATTTGTCCTAACATATGTTGGGGTTATGGTGATAGAGGATACATGTTGGAACTTTTGAGATTGTTGGTACTTGGTTTTAGTAGGTTTTGGAAAGTTTTGTAATAGTTTATTGTATTGTAGAAAGTTCAGGGGCTGAAAGTGTAACTACAGGAAAATATCATGTAGTGGCGTATTTATACACCTAGCGTATTTAATAAATACGTTGGGTAGTCAGTGTGTATATATATGTTATCAATGAAAACCTTAGTCCAAGGTTCTTGGACAAGTTTTGGTGATTTCTCTTGTGGTGTGATTGTTGTTCTTGTGAGATTCCATATACAACACTTGTTGTTTGATCCATACAAGAATCTTCATCTTTTGGTTTTTCTTAACTTTTACACATTTAAGCAACTAATCTATAGTTGTTTGGGTGATAACAATCAAACCACTATGATCCGTATTTGTTTTGGGACTCACAATTTGGTATCAGAGCCTTTGTGCTCTTGATTGAGTTTTTGTTAAGTTTCCTCAAGTTTTGAAGGTTTTTCAAAAGTTTTCAAGGTTTTTAAACTTTTGGACTTAAAATGGCTTGATTTGGTGTGGTTAACCATTGGGTTGTTGTTAATCAGTGTTTTGGTAAACATTTGGGTCATTTTCGTACAAAGAAACATGGGTTTTGAGTCGTTTTTGTGTGATTAGAGGGTTTTTGTTCATACTTAAACCCTGCTGGGCATATTTAATTTTGAAGTCAGCGTAGATAAATTTGAATATAGCATTATTAACTTGAAGATCGCATAATTAACAAATACGCCAGCATTACATCAGCGGATTGGTTTATTTCCAGTAAAATAGTGTCAGGGTAATTAATCGAAGGCGACTTCGAAGTCAGTGATAAAAATCCTGAGCGATTTTATCACGGTGATCGGCGCATTTAGCCAAACTCACGTTTGTTTTGTGTGTTCCAGCGGATTTAGCTATTGTCGTTGGGTCAAGAGCCAAGCATCATCAGCGTAATCGCTATTTTCGGCGTATTTTCTCTGATCTCTCAAATTCCAGAATAATTAATCCAAGATCAAGATTTTGAACTTGAAATTAACCATAATGTCATTCAATCAACTTAATCTAATAGCCCAAGCCGAACTGGAAACAGGAACTGCTATGAGACCTCCTAAGTTGAAAGGATCTGAAGACTTCAGTAGCCAGAAGAATCGAATCAAAGCGTTCTTGGAGTATACAGACTATACTCAATGGATGTCTGTCACTATAGGACCGCATGTTCCTATGGTGATTCGTGATGATGTTCGAACAATCAACGAAGATCCTTGAACATTCACTGAGGAGGACAGGAATATTATTCAACGCGATCGTAGGGCTCACGCTGCTCTAACAATGGCTCTGTCTAAGGATGATGCCAATTTGTTTGAAGAATACACTTCAACTCACGAACTGTGGTTGGCCCTTATTGATCACTATGAAGGGAACGAAGAGTTGATGGATAACAAGTGAGATATGGTTCCGAAAGAATATGATATGTTCGGGAGTGTTCATGGTGAAAGTTTGTTAGATCATATTAGTCAATTTTTGAGCGTGCTGACAAAACTGAAGAAAGTTGGCAATCCTGTTGCCAACTATTGCCAACTATGCCTCCATCAAGATATTTTTGGACTCTCTTCCAAAAGAATGGAATTTACAATGCATGATGATCAAAAGAACCTTCTTGACCAGTACTACTCCTGTCACCCTTTCAGAACTGATCAATACACTGAAGGCCTTCGAAATGGATGTACTTAGGAGAGAAATGAATCAAGAAGGATACTCTCAGAAATCTACTCAATCTGTTGTTGCTGCTTCTGTTCCCAAAAATATGGCATTCCTTGCCCCCATAACCTCCTGTGGTTCAAATTCTCAAAGTGGTAACACATCTTACCCTAAGGCTTCCGCAAGCTCTACAAAGGCTCCATCATCTAATGAGAAGACTTCTATGGTCGGTGATGCTCAAGCACTCAAGATATCCACTGAACATGTTGCATTGTTTAACACCTTCCTGAGTAGCTATGAAGCTCTCATGCCAGGTGAGCTGAAAAGAGATTTTCTCACTACTGAAGACATGTATTAGGTAGATCCAGATGAAATTGAGGAAATGGACTTGAAGTGGCAAATTGCAATGATTACCCTACGACTGAAGAAGTTTCAAGACAAAACGGGAAAGAGATTGGAACCGGGAAAAGCTGGTTTCGACAAGTCCAAGCTGAGATGCTACAACTGCAAGAATTTGGGTCACTTCAAGAGAGAGTGCCCGCTGTTGGAGAACGAAAATGTTGATGTTGTTTCGACAAGAAGGCCAATTGCTATCGAAGGAAGTGAGAATGTTGCTAATAACACCCCAAAGACCTTGGTGGTGGAAGATTATGACTGGGCAGAAGAAATAGCTGAGGCAAGGAAGAAGTCAACAAAGCTCTCATGGCTAAAATCCCTACCGCACATGTCTCGTCTTCATCAAACTGTGTTGAGAAGCAATTGCCAGAATTCCAAGGACGACAAAGGTTTGAAAGCATAATCGCTCCTACTGAACCATCAACAGACAAGGGAAGGAAGGAAGCTGAGAAAAGTGAATCAAAAAAGACAGTCCAAGGAGCAACAAACAACATCAAGAATGAGAAAGCTGGAACTTATGCAGCCGCCATGAAAGCTGAGCTGCAAAAGACAGAGAGGATAAGGATTTGCTAAACAACATACCTTATGAGTTTAAAGCAAAACTATGCTCCCAACCATGTTTGAACATCATGGCACATTACAAATCACTCAACAGTGACCTGATTAGAGAAAAGAAAAGGTTTTCAAATTTAACCAAGAACTGAAAGAAAACGAAGTTGTGTATCAGAGAAAGTTGAACTCAACTTTGGCTGAGATGCAGACACTAAAAGAATTCGTTTTTAGAAGAGATTTTATCATAAATGATCTAACTGAAAGGTTAGAAGAATCTCAAAATGAAAAAAATAAACTGCAAATCACAATTGATAAATGGAAAGTTAGTCAAAAGGCACTGGTTGATATTGAAAATTTCCAACGACCGACATTCGTGAAGGATGGGATTGGATACAAGGATAAGCTTGGAAACGAAGAAAAATCTTTCCACCTCCGCACAGCAAAAACTATGTACCTATGCCATTTCCTCATCCTAAAAATGACTTAATTGATAAACATGATCTATTTGCTTAAAATGTCTTTTACAAAAATGAAAATGATACTAACATTTCTGAAAGTAATGCAGATATGTTTGAGCGTAAAGAAGATGTGTGCGATGAGGATGATGGCTGTGGAGGATCGAAAATAGGGATAGGATACTCAGGTGACAGTTATTCCACTGTTAACTGGTTCGCCTGGAACTGTAATAAGAAAAACAGTACTTCTATTTGGATAACTGTAATAGCTTGACTAGGATGGATGGTTGTAATGGTTGTATGCCTAAATTTAATATTCAAGATGATTGTAATGGCCATGTGCCTACATTTACAACTCACAACCAAGTGCATGCCGTGGTTGAAAGTCATGACCTAAATTCTGCTTTTAATGATGAAAATGTAGTGCTTGAATCTCTAGTATTTGTTCCAGAATTGAAAAAGAACAGATTTGGAAAGTTCCTTACAGAGGAAATTCACGGGTTTGTTCCATCATGTACAAAATCTGATAAAGATTCAACACAAGTCGGCAACAGTGATGACTCGAGCTCAACAACTTCACAAAATGATGAAGAAACGTCAAGCGAAGATCAGGAATCTAACGATTCAAGTGAAAATGAAGAATCAGCTTTGTCATCAGACAGCGAGATCGATGAAGACTGCATTAAGGAAGAAAATCGTCTTGACAAGAAAGTGAAGAAAGTTAGAAGTTCGAGCTATGGTGCCTCATTAGATAACGCTTCAAATAGCTCTAAACTCTCATCACATACATCATCTTCACATGCAGCATCCTCCAATAAGAAAAAGGCAAATTGCAAGCAATGCTTTCGCTGTGGTCATTTAGGACATACTTTGAAACATGCAAGAGCAAGAAATTTTCTAAACCTAAACAAGATCTTGTCAAAAGTTTCATCGAGCAATTTGATAACTTTAGAAATCAGTCAAATGCATAGTTAATTCACAATGTTTTTGGAAAAGAAAAGAAAATATTCTTGTTCAAAATCACAATAGATTAAATCTGAAACAATTCTAGGTACCAAAAACTAACTAACTTGTAAATATTTTTGTTTGTTGTTGTATCACAGAATAAGTTGCAAAAATGGATTTGAATGCTCATGGAATACGTTTGGCACGTGGACAGTGGATGCTCAAGGCATATGATCGGATTGAAGGAACTCCTGAAGAACTTTAGAATCATCGATGGAGATTTCGTATCTTTTGTTGGAGATTAAAAGGGAGGGAAACTGTTGGAAAGGGAGACGTCGTATCTGGAGCACTTACATTGGAGAACGTCAATTATGTACCAGAATTGTGTTACAATCTTTTGAGCGTATCTCAAGTCTGTGATAAAGGAATATCAGTGTTGTTGAACGATGTGGAATGTCTATTTCTTAAGTCCGAATACTCCATTCCTGCCGAAATGATTATGCTCAGAGCTCCTCATCAAAACAACACCTATGTTCTTAATATGAAGAACGTAAAATCTAATGAGTACATGACGTGTCTAATCTCAAAAGTGTCAGAATCGGAATCACTGCTTTGGCATAGGCGGTTGGGGCATGTGAACTTCAAAAATATGAATAAACTTTCCAAGTTAAATCTAGTGAGAGGTTTACCTATAAAAGAATTTCATTTTTAGAAAAATGTATCGCATGCGCCCAAGGCAAGCAACACAAAAAGGCGCACAAATCCAAAGCAGTGAATACGATATCCACTCTATTGCAATTACTTCACATGGATCTCTTTGGTGCTATTAGCGTTAAAAGTCTAGCTAAAAGATCTTATTGCTTGGTGATTTACAGATGATTTCTCCCGGTTTTCATGGGTATATTTTCTTGAAGCCAAAACTGAGACCGCCTCCACTCTCAAGAACTTCATTCCCATGATTGAAAATGTAATCAAGCGAAAGGTCAATCTGTCAGAAGTGATAATGGATCGGAATTCAAAAATCAGACGTTTATCTCCTTTTGCGAAGAAAAGAGAATACGCCTTCAGTACTATGCAGCCAGAACTCCTATTCGGATAACTGTAATAGTTTGACTAGATGGATGGATGTAATGGCTGTATGCCTAAATTTAATATTCAAGATGATTGTAATGGCCATGTGCCTACATTTACGACTCACAACCAAGTGCATGCCGTGGTTGAAAGTCATGACCTAAATTCTGCTTTTAATGATGAAAATGTAGTGCTTGAATCTCTAGTATTTGTTCCAGAATTGAAAAAGAACAGATTTGGAAAGTTCTTATAGAGGAAATTCCCGGGTTTGTTCCATCATGTACAAAGTCTGATAAAGATTCAACATAAGTCAGCACTAGTAACGACTCGAGCTCAACAACTTCACAAAATGATGAAGAAAAGGGAATAATTCGGTACAGTGCAGCCAGAACTCCTCTGCAGAACGGCGTAGCAAATCGGAAGAATAGAACACTCATTGAAGCTGCAAGAACTATGCTTATAGACACCAAGCTTCCTATCATCTTCTGAGGAAACAGTCAATATAGCATGCTATGTTTTGAATAGAGTTCTCATCATTAAACCGCATGGAAAAATAGCCTATGAACTTCTTTTCAAAAGGAAGCCTCTGATAGAATTCTTTAGACCGTTTGGATATTCTTGTACACTCCTCAACACTGAAGACAATCTTATCAAGTTTGAAGTAGTTGGTGATGTGTGCTACTTCATGGGTTACTCATCTTCTCAGAAGGCGTATCGAGTCTACAACAAACGAACAAAGATGGTGATTGAATCATACTATGTCGACTTTCAAGAAGGAAACTCCACCAACACTGGAAATTCTCCAAGCTGGTTTTATGATGTAGACATTGTTTTCAATACTTTCGACATTGATGAACCACTCACTGAAACCAAACCTGCAGAAATAACCCCAATAGAACCATTGTTTGATCCTTTAGACATTGGCTTCACACCTTTTACAACTCGATTCAACACAGTCTGTCGATCCAATCCTTCCTGTTGACGAAGCAAATTCGGCTAAGAATGCATCTGCATGTGATGCTTCTTCTTCACATCCATTGTGGAAGAACCAACTAAAGAAGACGAACCTCCAATTATCTACATCGACGAACACTTCACCAATCTACCTCAACAAATTGAGACCCACACCAACGCATGTTACAACACAAATTGAAATTATCCCATTGGAAATGTTATTGGTCCTGTGGAAGATGGAGTTCAAACTCGTGGACAAACATATACAATCAACAATGGATTGTATGATGCTTTTGTTTCACAGTTCGTGCCAAGTGACATTGAAGAAGCTATTCAAGATTCTAGTTGGGTGCAGGCTATGAAGGGAGAGTTATCTCAATTTCGCAAGCTCAAAGTTTGGGAACTCGTTAATCTGCCAGAAGGAAAATATCCCATTTGCACGAAGTGGGTATTCCGTAACAAAATGGATGATCGTGGTGTAGTCATCAAGAACAAGGCAAGATTCGTAGTTCAAGGCTTTCGACAAGAGAAAGAGATTGATTATGAGGAAGTTTTTGCCCCGGTAGCACGTTTGGAAGCAATTAGAATATTCTTAGCATATGCTTCATACGAAAACTTCAAGGTGTTTTAGATGGATGTAAAGAGTGCTTTTCTTATTTGGGAAGGTGAAGGAAGAAGTCTATGTTTTCCAGCCTCCGGGATTTGAAGATCCATGCTTTCCGACACGACACTATAAGCTTGCCAAGCTCTCTATGGTCTTCATCAAGCTCCTCGAGCCTGGTATGAGACTTTGTCAATATATCTTTTGGAATGTGGATACACAAGAGGTAAAATCGATATGACTCTTCACAAAAAGGATCAGAGATTATGCGATGTTGGTTCAGATCTATGTAGACGATATTATTTTTGGGTCAACCAAAGGGGCCCTATACAAGGAGCTCGAGAAGGTTATGAAGGCAAAGTTCGAATTGAGCATGATGGGAGAACTCATATTTTTCTTGGGGATTGGAGGTGAAGCAAAGAGAAGACATTCATCAAGCAAAGTACATCAGGGATATTCTCGCAAAGTATAGCATGAACGACTGCAAAACTGCCAGCACACCATTTGCAGCTCAGACAGAACTCACATCTGACCTTCAAGGAAAACCAGTGAACAAGTCCTTATATTGCTCGATGATAGGCTCGTTGATGTATCTAACCGCAAGTAGGCCTGACATTATGTGGGATGTTTGCATTTGTGCACGATTTCAGACTAATCCAAAAGAATCTCATGAAGCTGCTGTCAAACGAATTTTCGCTATCTGAAAGGAACACCCAAGCTCCGGTTGCAAGGTTGGCAGAAAGTGGTATCCAAAAGATAGTAATTTCGATTTAACTGCTTATTCTGACAGTGATCATACAGGTTGCAAGGGTGACAGAAAGTCAGTCTCCGGAGGTTGTCAATTCTTAGGAAATCGTCTCATATCATGACAAAGCAAGAAGCAGACAACAGTTTCCACATCTACTACTCAAACTAAATATACAGCAGCTTACAGTTGCTGCTCATAAGTTCTTTGGATACAAAATCAGTTGCTGGATCACGGAATCAACATCAGGAAAAATCCGATATTCATTGACAACGAGGCCTGTCTAGGAATTGTGAAGAATCCTATCCACCACTCTAGAACAAAGCACATCAAAATCCGCATTCATGCGAGCAGAGATGCATATGAGAAAGGATACATTCAAGTGGTGCATGTGGATACTATGCAACAGAAAGCTAATATTTTCACGAAATCCTTCGACAAAACCCGTTTCAACCAGTTGGTAACCTGGTTGGAAATGGTCAATTTCCTTTAGTGGAAATGAATTGGGTCTTCATAACCGGTTTAAAAAAATAATAATAATGATGCAATGATCGCTCTATTCTTCATTCACCACCTTTCGTGCCATCGCTCGCTCATAAGAAACTGGTCTTCCCCTACTCGACAAGCAAATACTGCCTTGAAGACACTCTAATCCCTGCCGCATTATCTGTGGGAACTCCGAACACAAACCTTTTCTTCCATTTCATCGAGTATTTTCTCCAAACTGATGTCTTGAAATGCCACCAATGTTGTTTCAAGCATATCAAGACGCGTCTGATTTGAAAAAAAAAACAAAAAAAACTGCCTTTTCATAATAAATAAGTATCTTAAAAATGTGCCCACCAAAAAGATTTTTTGCAACATTAAAATATTATTTTCAAGCACTGGACCTTCAAAAATCAAATTTTAGGGGGAAGATTTGCAGAAAATGAGCATATTTTTGATGATCTGATCTTTCGATTGACACCTGATTAAGAAATGACAGAAAACTGCTGACACTTTGATTGTTCTTGAAACAGAAAAAGAATGGAAAATCAAGATGTTAAGCAAGAAAAATCGAGGTGCCAAGCAATGACGTGTCAGTAGATTCAGCAATACCATCGAGTAAACTGCGTTTAGGCGACAAAAGTGAATGCTTACACAAGAATTATGGATACACACAATGTTGTGCAACTTGCGGGTAACACGTTGCAGCATATGGCATAATGGTCTTAAATCTTGCGTTGATAGATTGCCAAAGTCTGAGATTTCGGGTCTTTATATTGACTAATCATTCGAGGATATCGTAATTGCTCTTCTGCTGCATCCAGATATATGCTGACCTAGACACAATTATGATATCTTTTCAAAACAGCCAATGTGGCCAAAACCTTACACAAATGAAGCTCTCATTAAGAATCATTCAAGTGCTTAAATCATACTGTCTATCGTATTTGCCTTAGCCCTCGTTAGACATTGGTCTCTCTATTATACGAAAGCACTGACCTGATGATCAATTGTCTATCGTTGAAATTTAAAATGAATGAAGTCTATACCCGCTATGAGGAATCTTTGTGCATACCTTGATCGCGGGGGTATATCCTGACGTGGGACTCACAGGCTTAACATTCTAATTGTCTTGCCTGAGTGGGGGCCATTGCAATTCTTGTCAGTATTACCACAACATGATAAAACGCTCACCAAAAGCAAGTTGAAAGAAGGGTGCATGAATTTAAGGGGACAAACATACTGACAGTATTTCTTGTGCCTTGATTATTCAATAGCTTCTAATATGTAACAAACTGACAAGTGTTGCCAGTATGATCTTTTGTAGGAAAGTCACAAGATTTAAATCAAAAGAAATATGTGAAAAAAGAAGCTTCGTGGCTCTAAAAAAATGATTTTCGAGGTCCAAAATTGCAAACTTGTGTTATTCTTATATTTTTTTGGGTTTTTGCTATTTTATTAGCTTAGAAGTGCACATTTTTCAAAAAGGTTAAGATTTTCGAGCGTATTTGGTTTGGACTTCTTAAGTTTGAAGAAACCTTCAAAAATTAACTTTGGCGGCGTAATTAATAAATACGCTGGAAGATTATTCAGTGTATGTATATATATATATATCAGATCTATATATGCTTCGTTTTCAAATTTCTTCTTCTTTCAAATTTTAAATACCCACTTTCAAAACACTCA
This sequence comes from Scalesia atractyloides, assembly GCA_947069175.1. Taxonomy (NCBI): domain Eukaryota; kingdom Viridiplantae; phylum Streptophyta; class Magnoliopsida; order Asterales; family Asteraceae; genus Scalesia; species Scalesia atractyloides. The sequence goes on from CAMTDV010000001.1 coordinate 39,507,907, forward strand.
CATTCAAACCTCATCTAAACTTTAAGGTCGATTACTTTTTGTTCGATTTTGGTATGATTTCATTGCTTATACATTGATTGTCTATTGTTTGAGCATCAGAAACCACCTCTAAAACTGAGACAATCAATAGATTTGTTTCAATCAGTGTTTCAAAGTTTTTAAAAGGGTTTATCAAGAAATTCTTGACGCCAGCGTATTTAAGATGAATGCAGCGTATTTAAGATGAACGCAGCGTATTTACGATGAAGACAAAGAATCACGCATTTAAGTCTTGAACGCGAGTTCAAGCAACCGACGTATTTGACAAATATGCCGCCCAATCAGCGTAGATAAGCATCCACGCTGACTGTTTTCTTGAAACAAGACTTAAATACGCGACATATTATCAGTGTAATCTACAACCAGCGTATATATCATTCTGTCTCGTGTATGTAAATCGCATGTCCGGTGTAAATAGTTGATGGATCCGGCGTATTTAACAGCTTATAACCTTTTTATAAAATTTCTTTTAAATTTAAATTCGTTTTAATTTTTTTAAATGATTTTGTAAATAATTTATATAGTCTTGTATATATCCTAACTGACTAACAGTTGCATTTCGTAACTCAGATCTAACTTGGCTTGTTTCCATATTTTCAGAAATGGTGAAAGAAATTATATGGGATAACAAGGAAGCACAATCAACCATGCAAGATACAGCCGCCACCAAAAGACTTTGAAGACGTGGCAGAATGGATAAACTCAAGCAAGATAAGCTACGCTGTCCAAGCAGATCTAATTTTATACAGTATTCACATCGAAGAATTCTGGAAAACAGCCAAAGTTTCAACCATTAATGAAGTCAAAAGGATCACGGCAACCGTACGAAACAAGAAAGTCACTGTTACAGAAGACAATGTGCGAAGAGTGCTCAGTCTTGGAGATAATCAGAAGGATCCTCTCAGATTAAAGAAAGATGATATTCTAGATGGTTTCAAAGGAATGAGATATGTCGGAGATTTCAGGGAAAAGAATGACATTAAACGGAAAGGTCTCACAAAAGAATGGCGATTTATTCTTCATGTGTTTGCAATGAGTCTAGTCCACAAAAAGGGAGGCTATGATGGTTTGAATTTAGAATGGTCAGCTGCTATGCTCAACTTATGCACCAGGCAACCGTTCAACATCTCGGGTCTGATCTTCTACTGTATAGTCGACAACGCTAACACCTCTACATGGGCCATGTATCCTCGTTTTGTTCAGCTTCTCATTAATGATCAGCATCCAAATCTTCCACAGGACAATGACACGTACAAATTTCAATTGCCAACTGGCCAACAAATCACGAAACTGAAAACTCAAGAGTGGGTGATGCTACACCAGTGGATGTATAGATAGGAGAGATTTCCACTAGTAAAAGCTGCATACGAAAATTATAGAGAAGGTATTAAAAGAAAGAGACAGACGTTAAAGAGGAAGCAGATAAAGAAGAGGAAGAAACTGAACAGCTGATTAGAAAGAATAAAGGAAAACAATCTGCGAAAGAGGGGATTCATCAAAGAAAAAGAAAGACACCCCGACTCAAGAACGTCTGATGTAAAGCAGCATACGTGCTGGTGGCACTAGAGAACACAGGGAGCATAATGAAAACTTACGTACCGTACATGAAGCCGAAGAAAGAGAGAAGCACATAGAAAGAGACGTGAGATGACGGAATCTGAGACGCCAGTGACTCTCACTACTGAACAAGAACAATTAGATGAGTTTGTTGATCAACTAGTTGTAGATCCAGAAGCTCCTAGTAGGTCACCTCCCTATAAACGAAAGAAAACAGGGGAAAGGTCTTCAAAAAGTGCACAAACAAAGCAAATGCCTCAGCAAGTTCCACGCAGACCTCGTCCATTTCAGGAACTTTATGATAAACTGTCAAAGATATCGGGACAGGTCCAGCTCAAGAAATATGCCCTCTGAAGCATCAACTAAGCAACACAAATGTGATTCGTGAGAAGCTGAGATAGCAGAGAAAGAAAAACAAGGAGCTTCATGCGTATGTCAAGGAACAAACAAGATTTGTTAGATTCCAGCAAGATGGTATGGAGAAGATGTATAGAATGATAAGAGAACTATGTGTTAAAGCAGAAATTCAACCAATGTTCTCAGCTACAGATATCTTCGACTACGAAAAGTTTAAGGTTGAAGAAGACAAACGTAAGGCTGAGGAAGCTGAGAAAAAGAAGAGCTGTTTAGAATCAGCAGTGAATGTTACCGAAGAAGATGAAAGTGAGGAAGAGGAGGTGGATAGGGATGAGATACCAGCACATTTTGTTGAATGGGGGTTGGAGGAAGATATTTTGTATGAAACTGAAGATGGTGATGAAGTGACTCCAATACATCCTGAATGGTTCAGAAAAGAAAGAGAAAAGCTTCCAGATTTTTATCAAGTTGTCACAGTTGAAAAGAAAGAAGTTACTGACAAGATAATCAGCTGGAAGTACTACAATTTGAAATGGATGTTCATTGAGAAAAGACGGGGTGGAGTCATCCGACACTTCAAAACTGGAGCAGACATGAAAAGTCTTCCTCGGTGGGATATCCGTGAGCTTGGAGCTTAGATATGATAAACCCTACCAACAGTAGTATTGGTGCTGACTTTGAAAGATTGATCTTAAGAGAATTCAATCGAGGGTTTACTGTGTTTAAGCCATAGCGCCCCTGCAGAAGGGTTTCAAAGACAACAAAAGATCCCATTACTGGTAAGGGTGTGGTCACGTGGGTCATTGATCCTGCTAAAGTTGAAACCAGAGTTAAAATCCCTCCAGAACAACCTGTGATGCTTACGAATTTCAAGAATGGTTCTATGACGGGAAAACAGGAGAAGCAGTGATCAGATCTGATTCTAATGAAGATATTCGTATTCTGGACCTAATGGATGTCTTTATGTTCTGTCTATCGATCTAAATATTCTTTATGGCCACAAGATTCATGTCGGTGCTGGAAATGAATATAAAGAAAAAGGCATGTTGTTCCAAAGGGCGGTAGAACGAGCAAGAGAAAGAAAAATAGAAATGATGGACATCATGACCAGAATTGAAAAAGAAAAGGAGAAAGGGGAAGCTAGGAAAAAGAAAAGAAAGCAAAAATCATCAACTCAGCATAAAGCTCCATCACCCACTCTAATTGCATCAAAATCTCAACCTCTGGCCTCATCCAACAGAAAAATAGAAATGATGGACATATGAGGCCACGATGGAGGATCCACCTACCACAAGTGAAGCTATTGTTAATCCAACAAAGACACCACCTGAACAGACTGAAGATCAAGCTATTTCAAATCCAGAAACTGAAGAGCAAGAATGAAGAATCGAACAAGTACACAATGATCTAGGGGATATTGTTGGAACTTTTGAGATCGTTGGTACTTGGTTTTAGTAGCTTTTGCATAGTTTTGTAATAGTTTATTGTTGTAGAAAGTTCAAGGGCTGAAAGTGTAACTATAGGAAAATATCATGTAGCAGCGTATTTATGTACCCAGCATATTTAATAAATACGCTGGGTAGTCAGTGTGTATATATATGTTATCAATGAAAACCCTAGTCCAAGGTTCTTGGACAAGTTTTGGTGATTTCTCTTGTGGTGTGATTGTTGTTCTTGTGCTAAATCCAAACATCCAGGTGCATTCAGTGATTATATCTTTTGGGATTCCATATACAACACTTGTTGTTTGATCCATACGAGAATCTTCATCTTTTGGTTTTTCTTAACTTTTACACATTCAAGCAACTAATCTATAGTTGTTTGGGTGATAACAATCAAACCACTATGATCCGTATCTGTTTTGGGACTCACAATACAACAACAGCAGTAGTAGCAGTAGCAGTAGAAGTAGCAGTAGGTAGCAGTTGCTACCAAAGTAGCAGTAGCAGTAGCAGCAGAAGGTAGCAGTAGCAGGTAGCAGCAGTAGGTAACAGCAGCAGATAGCAGCAGGAGCAGCAGCAGCAACAGTAGTGGTTTTAGAAGAGATGGGAGTTGGTTGTCTTGTTTTTCCAACTGCTTGGCTTTTTCTTCTTTAATGTGCCTCAAAGCTTTTTCTTCGAGTGTATCTTGTATTTGCTACTTTTCATTTGCAATCTTTTCAGCTTCTTTGTTTAAGGTCTCATCAATTTCTTTTCCCACAGTAGCTTCGGATGCATCAGCAGTGGTTGTAGTGGTTGCTGGCTGTTGTTGCACCTGTGATTTAACTTTTGAATCAGGCTGCAACTTTCTTATGGAATCTTTCTCCCCCTTTTTGGCATTATCTTGAAGAATGATAACCGGGGAAGAGCCAGTAGGTTTTAGCAAGTGCTTTTTAATGGCTTTAATGTCGGCTTGTGTATCTTTATATCGAGCCTGGACCATATTGCGAATCAACTTCATGTGGGTTTCATACTGAATATCTACCAAGTTTCTCCGAGCAAGGATGATTGGTTGAACAACCTACCATAGCTCTTCAACAATGTGTTGGAGATGGTTGACGTTGGGAGTTTGTAGGACTTGGTTCATCATGGTTTTGAGGTCATCAATTGATGATTCCATGGAAGACATCCTCTTCGTCAATTCTTTGTATCGTAATTCATCACCAAATTTAATAGGATCATCTGAATTCCTACCAGCAGTAGTTGTATTTGGATCTTCTACAGGAGTAAACTCCATAGTATCGGAACCAAATGCCGCTTGTTCTTGGTTCTGGGGACTTCCAACTGGTTCAGAAGATACAATTGTAGCCTCAGCAGTTGTTGCCTTCAAGGAAGTCTTATATATGTAACCACTATCCAATTGAGACACTGTTGTAGCAGCAGTTGTAACTCACTTGAAGTATCACCAAGAATTACATGTAACTCAAGGGGGTAACCTCCTCAATTGCTTGTGGGCTAGCAGATAGAGTTTTCTCAGACTCAGTCAAATGTGGAAATTAACTCTCTTTAATAGGTGAGTGAGAGGGACTGATGAGTGTCTGAGTTTTCTCTATTGCCTCAAGCAAAGGTATAAATGTGAGTGGTATTGGAGAAGTGGGTAATGGAGTAGAAAGAGACAGCTCTGGGAGAGGGGCTTGAGAACAAATGTTCAATTGAATCATCTGCCTCATAGTGTGGTGTCATTGTGCTTACAACTTGTTCCTTTTGTGAGGAAGCAAGAGGAGCTTGTGATAGTGGAGATCTTTGAACCAACTGTTATGAGGAAGTAGCAGCAGTGGTTGTAAGTGACTTTGGTGTTGTCACAGGTAAAACATCTGGGATCTCATCTTCCAGAGTTACCATTTTGGGGTGTTTGGTGGGCTGCTTGGATTTTGTGGGTTTCTTTTTGGATTTAGCTGGTGGGGGTTGCACAGCACTGGTTGTAGTGCCATGTTCACCAAGAGCAGTGGGCTCAGCAACAGAGGAAGGAGCAGTGGTTGTAGAAGTAGCTAAAATTTTCTAGTAAAAGTTTCATGTTTAAGGATGCCAACTTCGTAGATGACACCTTGTTGAAAATCAGATTCAGAAACTTGTTTTTGTAAATAGAAACTCAACAACCTATGGAGTATCAAAAAAGCTTTACCCTTTTTAAGATTATTAAAATTTGCAACCAAATCAGAAGACAATACCTGGGAAAATTAAATCTTGATGTGGTTAGAATAGCATAAACCAGATAGTGAATATTTAAAGGTGTTTTGTTAAAAGCAGTTGTTTTAGGTGACAAACATAATAAAAGGGTGTGGAAAAAGAATTTCATGTTAGGGAAAATTCAGGTTTAAAAAGGGTAACACCTGATACTGACCTTCATATCCTCGCTCAATGAATTCTGCGTGTAAATCTTTCTTTGAGAAAGAAGTGGGATCATCAAGGTCGTTAAGACCGAATGTGGTGGAGATAGTAGATGGAGAGATCTGAACAAGTGGTTGTCCAATCTTTGAAGTGATGGCAAAGAGCTTTTTGTTCTGAACTTCAAGTTCAACATTTGCCCAAAATTTGCGTAGGGTGTCGATATAGATCGGTGCTTTGGCGAGTAACACATCTTTGTATGATGATGTTTGTAGAACATCGATCATGGAGTGAAATGTAGTGTTATTATTGGTTTTTTCAAATATCGAAAGGTAGTTGTGGGGAGTTTTTATGATAACATTCATGGTGAAAGAGTGATTTTTTTAGGGTTTGGAAGAAGATGAGAGTAATGGAGAATTTTGTTGTTTTGAAATTGAAACGGCAAGTGGAAAGTCTGTTTAGAAGAAACAGGGTTTATAAAGGGAAAAGTGAATGTTGACGTGGCAGCGGTTTCCAAAAGATCTGATGGCTATCATCTGTGCACGTGTAACCTCTATTGGATAATGGATGACAGTTGTTTGGAAACCTCTGCTGGAGACCAGCAGTGAGTCTGAATAGAGGAATGATCAGTGGTGATTTTACACTATCAGAGGATAAATTATCAGTGGATTGGGAAAACAGTGGTTTCACCAAAAGTGGAAGTAGAACAGAGGATACTCTTTCAGCAATGGATAGATTTTCATGCCAAGCTGAGGTTTGGATAAATAGTGGGTGTGAATTTTTAAGGATGGAATTTTGATTTTCTGAAAACATTTTAATGTTATCTACACATGGAAAACACTTCTTGCTATTTTCAATTTTAGCTATTTTTAAGGATGGAATTTTGATTTTCTGAAAACATTTTAATACTATTTACACATGGAAAACAAAATTTTATTTTTATTCCATCTTTAGCATACCAATTCTAGAGATCAGACTTTCAAAAGTAGATGTATCTAATGCTTTTGTGAGAACATCTGCCAGTTGATCTTTAGTTGGAATATGATGCAGAGAAATCAAACTTTTTTCATAGCAATTCCTCATAAAGTGATGTCTGAAGTCAATGTGCTTTGTGATAGAATGAGATATTGGATTTTTAATGATGTTTTCAGTTGCTTGACTATCTAACATGAGAGGAGTCTTTAAAGCAGTTACACCAAAATCCAATAGTTGATTTTGAAGCCATAGGAGTTGAGCAGTGCAGCTTGCAGCGGCAATATACTCAACCTCTGCTGTGGATGTTGATACTGCAACTTGCTTTTTGCTTGGCCAAGACACTAAGCAATTGCCTAGGAATTAACATCCTCTTGAAGTTGACTTCCTTGTGGTGTGACATCCAGCAAAATCATTGTTTGAAAACTTGAAAGCTCAATATTTCCATTAGCTGGATACCAGATACCAAGTGTGGGAGCACCTTTTATGTATCTAAATATCCTTTTTACAGCAATGAGATTGGACTTCCTAGGTGCTGACTGCGATCTGGCACAAACACATGTTGCAAACATGATGTTTGGCCTTGATGCAGTTTGGTACAATAAAGAACCTATCATGCTTCTATAAAGAGTTCGATCAACCAAGTCATCTTTGTCATCAACACTGACTAGCTTTGAGGTTGCCATGGGTGTCCTACATGGTTTACTGTTGGGCTTGGATTATTAAAAGTTTATTCATTAGGGATTTATTTGGGCTTTTGGGGTTTATGTGGGCTTCCTAGTGCCTAATGGGCCTAGGGTTGTAATTATGGGCTTAATAATGCTTATAAATAGAGGGGCTAGGTTATTGAGAAGGGGTTAGAGAGTTGAAAGCAAAGAACTTGTATCAGACATCTTTGGTGTATGCAAGTTAGAGTTATTCAAAGTTATTCAAGTTGTTCTTCTTCCTAATCATAATTTCCGCTACTGATTAGGTTAGTGATCCCTATTTGATCCGTTTACGGGACTTACAATTGGTATCACAGCCTGCTGTTCAAATACAAGCTCCAAGTATTGTTGTTGAAGAAGTTTTTGAAGTGCGTTGCTGCTGTTTGGATCGTTTTTCTGTTCCAGATCACTGTTCATCGTCGGAAGGGCTACTGTTCCGAAGAACTTGAAGAATTTTTGAAGAATTCGGATCTGGTACTATTCCAGATTCCGAAGAACACGAAGAAGGTTCTCACAATTCGGATCAACCATTGTTCCGGATTCCGAAGAACACGAAGGTGATCATCCATCTCGGAATGATCCCGGACTGTTGCTCAATCCAGATTGCAATCCGAGTTACTGTTGCGTTTTGCATTCCTTAGATATCGGAATTCAGTTGAAGAAAAGGCGGGTTCACTGTTACGAATAAGGATCACTGTTCCGGATTCATCAGATAAGACAGGCATTCCGGACTCTCCACTCCGGATTCTTGATTCCGGATTCACATTCAGAGTTGGTTATTCCGGATCATACATCTCGGATTCTTCATTTCAAATTTGTAATTCGGTCTTCTCATTTCGGATCCATCTCATTTCGGGTTTTTCAAGTCAAGTTTGCTATTTCGGATTCATCAATCCGGATTCCTCAATCCGGATTCATCAATCCGTATCACCATCAATTCGGATAATCTTTCCGGGCTGACCATCATTGACTACAGGATTGACCATTTCTGATTTAGCACTTTTCATCAGAGAAACTTAAAATAAATTAATTTTTAATACGATTTGGTAAATTTTTAATCAATTTAATTATGATGGCTGGATTCATGAGCACACAAGATCTGACAAATGCCACTTTGGATGCCCTGCAATCACAAACATTGGTCCTCCATCAAGAGCTGGATCAAGTAATTGGCACTTCCACCAAAGTGCCATGTTTATTGTATGGGGATGAATACTATGAGTGGAAGTTCCGTTTTGAACAGTACTGCAAGGCTAAAGAACCCGGTGTGTGGAGATGCATCATGAATGGTCCAAGAACCATAGTTTACAGCACTGAGCAAGATCCAGAAACAAAAATTCCTAAGCCCATGCACCTATGGACTCCAGAAGACATCAAGATCATATAGGAAGTGAGAAGGCTTCGGCAACTCTGACCATGGCCCTAGGACCTGATATCTCTATCGCGGTTAGAAACTGTAAGACCGCAAAGGAGGTTTGGAATGAGTTGCAAAATCTCTACAAGGGAAATGCCGACATGAAAGCAAGCAGGTGAATCAGCTGAATCAGCAATTCAGCTCGTTCAATCACATCTATGGGGAAACTATCAAAAACAAGATACGTCGCTATGTCAAGCTGGTTTCCCAGATGATTTCAGCTGAGATCACCCTCACAAATAGTGCCATGAACAGACAGTTATTAAATTCACTACCCAAGAGTTGGGATGCAGATGTGGGCATGATCAAAAAGACGAAAAACTTGAATGATGTCACTCTCACTGAGATGATAGCTACTATCAAATCATGTGAGATTGACAACAAGCAGAGAGAAATTAACCATCAAAGCAGTTTGATGGCCGCAGGGATAACAGGGCAGAACGCGGCTTTAATGTAACAAAATCTCATACATAGTCCTCTGCAAGGAAATACACAAGCACCGGGTGGATCAAACATGGTTTATAGTCCTATAGCCACGCCTCAGAACACCAGTACGTGTATGGTCTTCAATCTCAGAATCCTACAATGGTTTCAGCTGCACAAGTTCACACACAGTACCATTCTCAGTATCCCAACATGGTATTCAGTCCTGCAATTCCTCAAACCGTGCAACAAGGCAACACTCCTCAAGCTGCTGCACTAGCGCCTGCACCTGGTCAACCGACGTCCAACTCTGCGTTTCTCACTAAAGAAAACGTGGAGAAACTGGCTATTGCGGCGTCAATGATCAAAAGTTTAAACGCCTTCCTGGCAGGTGATCTGACCCCTCCATCTATTCTTCCAACCGAAGTTGATCAGATCATGGAGGAGGACCTGGACGAGATCGATGTTTCTTGGAATCTAGCAATGGCTGCTTTTCGGGTCAACAAGTTTCAGAAGAAATATGGAATGCAACCCTTGTCAAATTTGAAGATTGGTCTCACCAAGGACAAACTTAGATGTTACCGATGTCACGAACCTGGACACTTCGCCAAGGAATGCAAGAAGCCCCTTCAGGGTATGTATCATCCAGGGTCGCTGACAGCAGTGACAGACAGCTGGTTCCCGTCTCTCCTTCCAAGTCTACTACGAGTCCATCAAGCAGCTCGGGCGGGAAGTCAAGAGCATTGGTTGCCCAACAGCATGAACGTTTCAATTGGGCATATGTTGCAGCTCAAATAGAAACATTGAATCTATCCAAGAACAGTAACCACTGCATGATGGCGCAGACAACTGAGACGCCCGATCTCTCAGAAACGGTAAATCGAATTCTTTGTTCTGATAGTTGTCGTTTTAAATAATCACAAATGCGCGCCCATAATTCAACTCTAGTGGCTGAATATTAACAAGCTACGTCGCAGAACATCGCCCTTAAACATAAGAAAAAGCTTCTTATGGAGAAGGTCGAAGCTTAGAAACAGGATGTGGCTCAGCTAAGCTAGACTTGAACCAACAACAATGTTGGGTCTATGTCTACAAGCTAAAACTAGCTGAAAAGGACGTTGAACTTCAAGCAGCTATAGCCAAGCTGAATTCCTTGACAGGGAAGCTTCACGAAAATGAAATAAACATTAAAAGAATTGAAACTTCCAGTAAACTTGTCAAGGACTTATGTGACCTCCAGCTTAACTATCAAAAGAATTTTACCAAAGGCCTTGGGTATAATAGGGCGCCTCCACCATATAATCATAACTATACTAAAATGCCTGAATCTGAGGAGATGTAGAAAATGCAGAAAAATGATTTATGGTAAACCTTCAGATTATTTATCCAAACCATGGACGCCCATTACCCAAAGTTCTCCAAACCCACTGAACTCAAGAGGGATGATGTCTTTGTGGCTTCTACACCACTTTCTCGTGAAACTGGTAATCATCCCTCTGGAAGTACAGATGGATTGTAGAAAGAAGTGCCTGAGGCAGAATCTAACAGAAAAGAATCTTCTGATACTCAAACTGAATTTGTGAACGATACTAATGTATCTAACTCATGTGCAGAAGAAATTTTAGTTGAGGATACCACAGAGGGTGATCAAGAGGAATGTCTGAATACAAATTCAGATAATTCAGCTGCTGATTATGCATTTTATAAGCCTGCTTTTGACATTTTAAATCAATTTCTTGCTGAACAATTTACATGCTCAAACAGTGTTGGTTGTGTTGAGAATTTAAACAGGTTTAATTCTGGTTTTTCATCAAATACTGATGTTTTGAATGATGCTAATAACTGTGATAACTTGTGTGATGAGAAAATGAATTTAGCTGCAGCATCTTCATAAACAGATGATTCAGTTTCATTAGTTTTAACTGAGGATACCGAAAGTTCGTCTCCATAGGCGGCGTCTGTTGATGCATTTCCTAGGGTTGACAGTGGGAAAGTAGACCAACCAACCAATTCTGTAAAAGTTGATAGTGACATAATTCTGGAAGACTCGGGCGACTTAACACAAGGGACTGATTCTGAAATGACAGAAGATGAACACATTTTTCCTCATGATTCAAATGAAAATCTTTAAACTGATTTTGAATCGGAATCTCAAACTTTTCGAAATTGTGAGATTCCACAGTCATCTTCTGAAATTTCAGAACAGGATGTCCCTTTAGAGCCACTCATGTCCTCTACAGAATCTGTCATGAAGTGTGATTTGAAGAGTAAGACTAAGAAGCGGAGAACACGTCGATCTAAAAAGAAGAAAACAAAACAGGCGTCTACAAAAACTGAAACGGCAACTGCTGGGTCTTCTCATCAAACTGAGGAATTAACTCAGCAGTCGCAAACTGAATCTGTTAAGCAACCAGCTAAACAGATATCAGTTAAAAATTTGCCAAAACCTCCATGTTCCAAAACCTTAAATTCAAATCACAAAACTAACAAGTGTGCTGATGGTTGTGCGCAGGACACCGTCAAGACCAAGACCGTGCATCAGCCGTCAATACCTGCCAACAAGAAACTAACAGACAAATTGCCCAGAATTTCCCAAGCTGAACGGACTGTTTTCTTCCAAAAGAGGCAGACCTGTTTCAATTATGGATCTCCCGGGCACATTGCTCGAAATTGTCAAAAGACCTTTACCTCTTTCAAAACTTTGTATTCTAGACATCAGAAGACTATGCCTAATCGCCCACCTGAGGCTCGATTTGTGGCTAAGTCTTCTGATCAAGACTGGAACTTGGCCAAGAAACAATCTTTCAAATCCTTGAGACCTTCAGTTTCCCAGAATCCCTCTAGCACTCCAAGAAATGTGCAAAGATCTGATTCGGTAACCTGGATCAATGGCCAAGACTCAGTCTTCTACCCCCATGTCTAATAAATCAAAAGCATTATCAACCTCATCCTCAACTAATTTGATCTTTCGTGAGGTTATTTACGTTGATGCTAATGGCAAACCCAGATCTTCAATGGCCTGGGTTCCCGTTTCTAACTAAAACCTGTTGAAATGTGCAGGAACAGCTCTGGCGCGCTCTTGTTAGACTATGGTACATTGATAGCGGCTGTTCCAGGCACATGACCGGAGACATCTCGTAGTTGAATGACATTCAGTCTTTCGATGGCGGGTTTGTTTCCTTCGTGGGTGGAGAAACAGGGAAAATTACCATGAGAGGGACTGTTTGCAATGGAGCCCTCAGCTTTAAGAATGTCAACTACGTACCAGAATTGAAGCACAGTCTGTTGAGTGTGCCTCAACTCTGCGACAATCATTTGGATGTTCTCTTCACCAAGAAAGGATGTTATATGCTTAAACCCGGTTTAATTATTCCAAATGATTGGATTCTTCTTAGAGGTACACGTAAAGGCAATGTGTATGTTATTGATATGAACCAGGCTCCTTCTGACAAGCTCACTTGCCTCTTCTCATAGACAGCCGAACATGACGCCATGTTATGGCATTGCAGACTGGGTCACATCAACATGAAGAATTTAAATCATCTTGCAAAAGGTGGTTTAGTTAGAAATCTACCAGTTCGTGACTTCATGCAGATCGAAAAATGTGAATCATGCGCGCGTGGGAAACAACATCGACAGCCGCACAAAACTAAAGTCGTTCTCTCCACTTCTCAAGTCTTAGAACTGCTACATATGGATCTCTTTGGTCCAACAGACATACGCAGCATTGATGGGAAGGCTTACTATCTAGTTATTATTGATGACTACTCTCGATTAACCTGGGTTTTCTTTCTCACACATAAAAGTGAAACCGCTGAGTTAGTCAAACAATTTCACGCTTATGGAAAACCAGACAGATTCTACTGTGAAGGCTATTCGGTGTGATAATGCAACAGAATTTAAGAATATTACCTTAAACTCGTTCTGCTCCTCCAAGGGAATCGACCGACAGTTCAGTGCAGCCAGAACCCCACAACAAAATGGGGTTGCAGAACGTAGAAATCGCACACTCATTGAATCTGCAGGCACTATGCTGGTTGAATCCAAGCTACCTCTTATCTTTTGGGCCGAAGCAATCAATACTGCATGTTATATTCATAATCATGCCATGATCAATAAATGCCACATGAAGACTCCATACGAAGTGGTTGAAGGTCGCAAACCTTCGGTCAAGCATTTCCGCAAATTCGGATGCCCCTGTGTTCTCCTACTCATGGACGCTAAAGGAAAGTTTGAAGCACGCGTGGATCCTTGCATTTCGTTGGCTATTCTAAAAATACGTCATATCGCGTTTATAACAAGATCAAGAAGATGGTAGTTGAAACCTACAGTGTGGGTTGGCTAGAGGAAAATCCCAAGGACACGCGCATTGGTCCTGACTGGTTGTATGACTACTCCACATTATTTAATCATTTTGATGTGTCTTCCAATGTGCCTGCAGGTAACAGTTCAATCTCTGCTCTTCCAACGGTGCCCATTTCATCTGAAGACGATGCTGATGCTGCCGAGCTTCATGAAACTTTAAAGCAGCTGAATGTCGACCCTCCTGGATTTAATGAAGCTATCTCGTCTTCTTCCACTGTTTTGCAATCTCCTGAACCAACTATCATTTCGCCTGCTCAGACGGATCCTCCTGAAGTTGTGGTTTCTGATCCCGAGCCTCCTATAACACATGAAGCCCTTACTCCAGATGTTTTGGGTTCCTCTATGTTTCCTGAGCCTACTCCACTCGATTGTTCGGTGGATTCCTCAGCACATACTTCTATTGGTGCCTCTGTTGAGGGGGAGACATCTGGAGTCACTTCAGCTAGTGTCACCAACTTGCAAACAGATGTTCTCGTTCCCGCTACACCAATACCGCAGCGTTTACAGCGTGATCACCCCGTTGAGAATATTATTGGTCCTGTCAACGCTGCTGTTCGAACCCGCAGCCAATCCGGGGATTTCAATACATGTCTTTATTCTTGCTTCATTTCCCAAATTGAACCTAAAGTATTGATGTTGCCTTGCAGGAACCAGGCTGGGTGGATGTCATGCACGAGGAACTCAATCAATTTGAGAAGCTTGGTGTCGGGCAATTGGTGAAGCTGCCTTAAGGAAAACGTGCTCTCAGAACTCGCTGGGTTTTCCGCAACAAGCAGGATGACACTTGAGTTATCGTTCGGAATAAAGCTAGACTGGTGGTTCAAGGATTTCGATAGATTGAAAGATTAGATTATGATGAGGTCTATGTACCTGTCGTGCGTTTGGAGGCTATACGCATTTCTTGGCATATGCGTCTTACATGGATTTTACTGTATATCAAATGGATGTCAAGACTGCGTGTCTATACGGCAAGGTGAAATAAGAAATCTACGTGGCACAACCCGGGCTTTACCGATCCTGACAAGCCAGATTATGCTTAGAAACTAGACAAAGCTTTGTATGGGTTGCATCAAGCGCCTCGCGCATGGTACGCTACTCTTACAGAGCATCTGCTTGCTCATGACTACACACGGGGAACCATTGATCAAACTATGTTTATCAAACGCGTTGATAAGGACATTATTCTCATCCAAATCTACGTTGATGATATTATATTTGGTTCCACCAATGATAGTTTGTGCCGCGAATTCGAAGAAATCATGAAGAAGAAATTTGAGATGAACTCATTGGGGAGATTGTTGGGCTTAGATTATTAAAGGTTTATTCATTAGGGATTTATTTGGGCTTTTGGGGTTTATGTGGGCTTCCTAGTGCCTAATGGGCCTAGGGTTGTAATTATGGGCTTAATAATGCTTATAAATAGAGGGGCTAGGTTATTGAGAAGGGGTTAGAGAGTTGAAAGCAAAGAACTTGTATCAGACATCTTTGGTGTATGCAAGTTAGAGTTATTCAAAGTTATTCAAGTTGTTCTTCTTCCTAATCATAATTTCCGCTACCAATTAGGTTAGTGATACCTGTTTGATCCGTTTACGGGACTTACATTTACAATCATTCATATCAATTTTTTTAAGTAGTTCTTTGACATACTTACTTTGGTGAATGAATGTACCATTTTGCAATTGTTTTACTTGGAGACCAAGAAAACATTGGAGCTCACCCATTGCACTCATTTCAAACTCTGCTGCCATGAGTTGTCTAAACTCTTCACACATGGCAGTGCATGTGGATCCAAAAATGATGTCATCCACATAAATTTGGACAAGCATCAAATCCTTTGCTCTCCATGTTAGAAATAAGGTTTTGTCAATTTTACCCCTTTAAAACCAATGGATAAGAGAAAGGTGGAAAGAGTTTCATCCCAGGCTCTTGGTGCTTGTTTCAAACCATACAAAGCTTTGTTAAGCTTGTAGACATGATCAGGATAAAATGCACCTTCAAAGCCAAGAGGTTGACAAACATATACCTCTTCTTTGATCTTACCATACAAGAATGCACTTTTGATATCCATTTGAAACACCTTGATGTCGTGGTTGGCAGCAAAGGCTAAGAACAATCTGATGGCTTCTAATCTTGCTAGAGGAGAAAAGGTTTCATCATAATCAATGCCTTCTTCTTGTCTGTAACCTTGAACTACATGCCTGGCTTTATTCTTGACAACAATACCCCTTTCATCAATTTGTTTTTGAAGACCCATTTTGTGCCAATTGGACATACATCCTTTGGCAATGGTACAAGTTCCCATACTTGTTGTCTTTTAAACTGAATGAGCTCTTCTTGCATGGCTTCTACCCAACTGTTGTCTTTCAGCACCTCTTGGTACTTGACAGGTTGTGTGAGAGAGAGGAAAACAGCAAAAAGACAAATGTTTTGGGATTGACTTCTAGTGAGCACCCCTTCATTGATATTGCCAATGATAAGATCAGGTGGATGGTTTTTAAGATAGATTAGATCTCCCTTATATGGAATAATGGCATTTTGAAGTGAAGGATGCAGATGTGAATCATCTGAGCTAACATCTGTTGGCAATTTTGAAGAGCCAACATATGTCTGGAATGGAGGTGGAGGTATAGGTGAGAGAGGTGTGAGAACAGGATGACTTTCATCCATAGTGGTTGGACTTCTATCAACAGAGGTATGGTTGATGAGATGGTAAAGGATTGAGGATCAGCAGTGGTTGATCCAGCAGTGGCAAAGTTTTCACAGTTGTTAGTAACATGTGTTCCTCTAGTGGTGGATGTGGCTTTATACTGTGGAATCACAATGCCATATCCATAGTCTTGTTGTGGAGACGGTGGTGTACCTACAGGGTCAATCTTAACAGACACAACTTCAATGTGAATTTGTTTAAATCAAAAAGTTCAGCAGGATTTGCTGGGAATTTTTAATGAAGAAAGTTTATGGAACTTAACATTCAAGGTCTCTTCCACACCTAGTCCTTGAATTAAAGACTCCGTAGGCTTTAGCAGTGGTTGAGTATCCCAGAAAATAACCACAATCTACTTTGGCTGCAAATTTTGAAATAGAATCTTTTAGATTTAAAATGAAGCATGGGCAGCCAAAGATTTTAAAATATGAGATCAGTGGTTTGATCTTGAACAGAGTTCCATAAGCAGTGGATTGATGTCTAGGGTTGATTAAAACTCTGTTTTGAACATAGCAAGAAGTGTTTACAGCCTCTGCCCAAAAGGACAAGGGTAAACCAGAATCTGCAAGCATGCTTCTAGCAGCTTCAATGAGAGTTCTGTTTCTCCTTTCAACCACCCCATTCTGTTCTAGTGTTCACAATCCCTTTTGACACACAAAACTCATCCAACTCCTTATTTTAAACTTTGTGCCATTGTCACTCCTGAAGACTTTTACTGGCAGGTCAAATTGGTTTTCAACTTGTTTCACAAATCCTTACAAGATAACTGTAGTCTCATCCTTAGAATGCAAAAAGTAAGTCCACATAAACCTTGAAAAATCATCAACAATGACAAGACAGTATCTCTTTTTACTTAGACTCATGATTTTTACAAGGCCAAACAAGTCCATGTGTAACAGTTGTAAACACTAACTTGTTTTGGACTCACCAACTGGTTTGTAAGAACCTTTGTGTTGTTTTCCTTTTAAACAGGAAACACAATGTTCTTCTTTTATGAAATTTTTTTGTGGTAAGCCTCTTACAAGGCCTTGTTTTGAGAGTATGGTGATAGTTGTCAGATTTGTGTGTCCAAGTCTTTGTGCCATAGTTCAGTCTCTTTGTTAGAGGCAGCTGAGAATAGACAGGCATCAGTCATTAGATTATCCTTCGACATATCAACCACATACACATTACCACTCCTATGAGCAACAAGTTGTGCTTTGCTCTAAGCGATGATTTGATCAATCTTTTTAACCACTTCTGGCCCAACAATCTGACAAGTTTTCTTAGTGAAGAATGACCCATAGCCCTTGTCACTCAGTTGTGAAACACTAAGAAGATTAAATTTTAGATTGTAAATAAGATTGACATTTTCAAATTTGAGTTTCCCAGCCTGAACTGTTCCTGACCCAAGCACCTTCCCTGTTGAATTATTACCAAAGGATATATCACCCCCTCTATGAGCCATGAAATCTTTGAGAAGGGCTCTACATCTTATCATATGCCTGGAGCCTCCACTATCTACATACCATAGACTATCAAGTCAAGTAGAAGCTCCCTGCACAGTGGTAAATAATTAGTTTAGGTGGGTTTCCAAAGCCAAACTGCCTTTGGAAGGGGTCACAAACATATCAGTCTCAAATTTGGAAGAATGAGAAAAGGTTTGAATAGATCTTTGTAACATCTGTTGAGGCCCTATCTCCTAGTAGATGATAGTAACCATGAGGATGCCTATTCACTCTTGGTTTTGAGCTTTTTGTAACCCTCATAACTAAGAGGTACCTTTTGGTAAATTGGTTGGCCATATCCTCTTGGGTACTGGTTGGCAGGTGGAGCATCTGTTATCTGCACCTCTCTGGGAGCAGAGGTTTTGTGCAGTGCTTTGGTAACAAATGTTTCAATAGGCACAAAGGTCTGTTTAGACTTTTCTTTTGCAGTACTTATCTTTGAACTCTCCAGTGTTTTGGATTTATACTCATTCTTTTTCATATCAACGAAACACACTCTTGAGTTTTATGATTTGTTTTATTACAAATTTTGTAGTTGGGAGAATCAGTGATCTCACTTAATTTTGTTAATGTCATAAGCTTTTAGAAGAAAACAGTTTTTGGTAACATGATTCTTCTTTTCACAAAAATCCAAAACAAGTTTTTGATCTTTCCTTTCTTTTTCTCTTTTTCAGACTTTTTGTCAGCAGATGTTCATCTGCTTGTAAGTCTTTTATGGGAATGATTCTTGCCTTTGGTGCTTTGACACCTTCAATGGTTGAAAAATCCATTGGCTTGAAGTTTTCAAGAATGTCACATTCATCAGACCATGTGGGTTAGATTGATATTTCTCAATCTCCTCAAAAGTTGAGGATCTCTCATGTCTTTCTAAAACAATTTTATTTTCATTTTTATCAGTGACTTTAATTTCTTGACCAGCCAAGTTTGTTGGAACAATTTCAACCACAACAGAATCATTTTCAGTAACATTTTCAGAAACTTGGTCATTTTTCTTGAATCCCAATGCCAAATTTTATGTTACTTTTGAGCTGGTTTTCTAGCAAAATGTCATAACCTTTACAGGATTCCACCTATTTTTACAAGTGATTTGGGTGGATTCCAACTCCTTTTTGCAAACATGATATTTTTTTATCATAGTTTGGAGTTGATCCATGTTTATGCTTGCTTCATGTTTTAAGCTGCTGATTTCAGATTCTTTTCCAAGCAATTTTGATTTTAACTCTTTTGAAAGTTTTTCAAATTGCAATTCATCATCCAAAAATTCCTAAGGTTTTCATTCACCTCTTTTATGTTAGCAAAATATATGATGCATTTATCTTAACATAGATCTTTTAGGACCAAAGGAGATACCTTAGTAGCAGCCATCATGGCACAATCACATTCACCTTCACAAACACTTGCATCCCATGGGTCAGACAGAGGTTTCACATCTTCATCAACAATATCTTTTGTAACCACTGTTTCATCATGAACATTAAACTGAACAGATTTAGACCCTACCTCCTCAAATTCAACACCCTCAACTATAGACTCTAATGCCATAAAGCAAAATTCATTTTGTTTCTTTTCAGTGTCAGCAATTAGAGCAAAGTTTTCATCAGTCAGATCCTCAGGTAAGCTACTCTAATCAACAAAGCCCTGAATAAAGAAGCTCGGTTGATTAACCTCTGCCTGAGCAGTGGTTTGAGTAACTTGTTGTGCAGGTTGCCTTTGGACTTGAGGAGCTTGTGCTTGTGTAACGCTTCGCATTTTGTAACTTTCCGTTTTTAGCAAGTCAGCTTTGTGTTTCTATTTTTGGAAAGTCCAAACCTTGTAATCGTATTTCATTTCCGAATCATTGTAAATCTAAGGCTTTGATTGTAATCAAATTGATCGATTATACGCAATTCGCAATCTTTATACACGTTTATATCTATGATCATACACGCATTCGTTACACAATTTATAGCTTCGAATCAACTTGCATATTCTTATCATATATTCATGAAAGTTAAACTTTTCGAATCAAGTAAGTAATCAACAAGTTAAACGCAAAATGCATAGACTTTTGGCACAATGATTCTTGTCACACTTATGTTTATTATTTGCAAGACATGTTTAGGGTTATGTAACACCTTTAATCATGTTTTAATCTTCCAAAACACTTCACACTTGATTTATAAAATAAAATACACTATTTACATAACAATTAAAACCATTTATATAAATTAATTAACAAAAAAACAAAAAAAGAGGGTTTGTTTCAAGTTTAAACACCCACTAATCTTGTCCAAAGCCCAACCCAGTGAAACCCTAATCCATTCCCTATATAAACCGCCTTTCCTCCATCCATTTCCCACTTTTACAAGCCTCCAAACACTTCAAAAACACTCTCAAAGTCCCTAACATATTCAAAAAATGCAGCAGCCATATTTGAGTTTTTTGTGAGTTCTAACTCACTTCTTCAACTAATTCTTCCTTATTTCTTCTTCTAAAACACTTGGATAACCTCTAGGAAGGTTTTCACAAGTTTGCTTGGGCAAACTAAGGTGAAACCTCACCATTTTTGAGGTCCAAAGTGCCATAAATTTTCTACCCATTTTTATCTTTTTAAACTTTAAGATTTTCAAAGTTTTCTTTATGTTTTCTTCCTCAACATTGTTTGCTAAGCCCTATGGGATGTAAACATATGTTTTCCATGGAAAACCAAGGCGGAACAATACTATTTTTGGGGCCAAACTTTCTGTTTTGGAAGTTAAACTTATAAACTTCTTTTAACTTGTTTTTTTTAAAACATTACAACTCTATGCTACTATGCCTCTAACCAAGTTTATGGTTAGCGAGCTAGCTAGACTTGTTCATACAAAATCAAGGGTATAACATGCCTCTAAACTTATGGTTTTTACAAGGGTTTCAAACCCATAAGTGTTAAGCCATCCAAGCTTACAAGCTTGTGTTGGTTTAGGTGTGATTACAGGGAGGCCTTGGCTATCCAACTTTTCAATCCACCCCTCACTTGATGATTTCTATAATTATTGACCATCCGGATTGTCCTTGTGACAATCTTGTGTATTGGTGAATCTTACAAAAGGGGTTTAGGACGGTTATCCTCCTACCTCCATGCATGACTTATATGACTTACATGATATCTATGAAATACATGAATTCTATGATAAATTAGTAATATTATAACTATATATGTAAATACTTAATGTAACCGAACCTTTGACAATGACCATATGGTTTCTTGTCCTAGAAATAGGTTATTTTATCTTAGAGCTAACCATCGTTACGATTCTATTGGGCATGACCCAAAAAAACACAAACACCCTTCGGGGCTTATAGTATCAAAATCGAGCATTAACGTCTAGATAAATACTTTTGTTTATACATACTTTTTGCATACTTTAATGCCTAAACTCATCAAACTCCATCGTCAATCTAATACTCACACACCTACATTTCCTTGTGTAGGATAACTTGGTGTTCATTCCCCTAAAAATAACCTAACGCTTTTATGGAAATTACTTTGCAAAATCGTGAGTACACTCGACACCATTTTTATGTTTTACACTTTTTTTTGGTGCAATATGTTAAATTACCAAACTACACTAAATCACACTTTTATTCTATGAATACTCACAAGTAATCCATCAAACATGATTTAGTCTTATGCTACTTGAATTGTTACTTGGTATATTCTTATGTGATCTAAACGTCATTAACTTCGATCAAGCCTCCCTTAACATGTATAGCGCTATAGGAGTAACGCATCGCCTGTATACTTGTGGTCATTGTTAAGTTCTAATCCATTTTGTGGTACACTAGAGGATTGACCGGCGATCTGTTCTTGCAATCCCTTACCTTTCACCAGCGAAGGGGACGCCACCAAGATGCTACAATGGTTTGATGCCATTGAAGTCACTTTCATCCAAAGTGGTTGTCCCGACCATCTGCGCACCATGAACGCTACAGGGGTGTTCCGATCAAGGGCTCTTGATTGGTGGACTTCCGAGCGTAACGCTCATGGTAATGAAGCCGCTCACGCCCTCCCTTGGACCGAGCTCAAGAAGTTAATTGAAAGTGAATTCTGCCCTCCCCATGAACGCCAACGACTCGAGACTGAGTTTTGGAACCTCAAGCAAGTGGGGAATGACAACGCTGGCCTCACGACCCGTTTTAAGAAGCTTGTCGTGATTTGCCCAAGCCAAGTCGACACGGCCGAAAAGGTCGTTACTAAATACATACGTTGCCTCCCTCCTCACCTCGCTGACCTGGTCGATACCACCTCACCCAAAACCATCGAGGAAGCTTTTCGTTTGGCTGCTCGATTGAACAACAGCCATGTCCTTCGTGAAGCCACCAAGGCTCTACTAAGGAAAGCCCATCAAGCCACCACTGAAGCCCTCGTCGAGCCTACCTCACTCAAATCCCCATGAAACAACACCAAGGGCAAGAAGCGGAAGGCTTCAAGCCCAAACTGCTCGGTAGTCACTCCGCCAAACCCCCATCAGCTCGCCTTACCCGCACCCGAACACATCAAGAAAACATACACCGGACCCCATCCTAAGTGCAACACCTGTCCCTTCCACTATTCGGTTACTGCCCCATGCCGCCTATGCACAATCTACAATAGGTATGGGCACTTCGCCCAGCAATGCCGAAATGCCCCGTAAGCCCCCATCAACCAAGCCCGAGCTATAACCGCACCTCAAAACCCTGTCGCTAACCAAAACTGACCCCTTGCACCTGCCGCTCATGCCTGCTTCAGATGCGGAGACCCAAATCACTTCGCCAATAACAACAACAACAATCAGCAGCAGCAAGCTCGCGGCCGACCCTTCGTCATCACAGTCGCACAAGCTCAAAACTCAAATGATGTCATATCGGGTACATTCCTTATCAACAATGTTTACACTACGTGTTTATTTGATACTGGTGCGGATAAAAGTTTTGTATCCGTTGAATTCGAACCTTTGCTTATGCGTAGTCGTTCTAAGTTGCCTAAATCATTCGAAGTCAAAGTAGCGGACGGAAAATCCGTCACCGTCTATTCTGTCCTTTCTAATTGTACTCTTAATCTCAACGATCATACGTTTTCTATTAACCTCATACCCATGCAAATGGGTAGCTTCGATATCATAGTAGGCATGGATTGGCTTAGGCGAGTCCGTGGTGAAGTTGTTTGCTCGAAAAAGTACATTCGCCTTCCCCTTCCCAATAATGCTTCCTTACACGTCTATGGCGAGAAACCCTCCAAAGGTCTCAAGCTTATGTCGTGTATTCAAATGAACAAGTACTTGCTTAAGGAATACTTCGCCTTTCTTGCCCACATTGTGGAAAGAAGGATAAAGGTCCAAGCATAAGTGAAGTTCCCGTTATGCGTGATTTCCCTGATGTTTCCCTGAGGATCTTCCTGGCCCTCCTCCTGTTCGTTCTGTTGACTTTCGCATTGACCTCATCCTTGCAACTCCGGTCGCCAAATCCCCCTATCGTCTAGCACCCTCGGAGATGCAAGAGTTGTCTAGCCAACTTCAAGAGCTTCTTGATAAAGGCTTCATACGTCCTAGCACATCTCCTTGGGGCGCTCCCGTTCTATTCGTCAAAAAGAAAGACGGATCCTTTTGTTTGTGCATTGACTATCGTGAGCTCAACAAGCTTACAGTCAAGAACCGTAACCCTCTTCCTCGCATCGACGACCTTTTTGACTAGCTTCAAGGTGCGACTTGTTTCTCTAAAATCGAATTCGCTCTAGTTATCATCAACTTCGAGTCCTCAAAGAAAATATACCCAAAACCGCATTTCGCACATGTTATGGGCACTACGAGTTCGTGGTCATGCCATTTGGTTTGACCAACGCACCCGCCGTGTTTACGGATTTGATGAATCGCGTGTGTAAGCCCAATCTTGATCGATTCATGATCATCTTCATTGATGATATCCTAATCTATTCCAAGACGCGAGAAGAGCATGAGCGACACTTGCGTCTTATCCTTCATCTTTTGCGTACTCAAGGTCTCTACGCCAAGTTCTCCAAGTGTGAATTTTGGTTAAAAGAGGTTCAATTTCTTGGCCATGTCGTCAAAGAAATTGGTATTCACGTTGACCCCACGAAAATCAAGGCGGTGAAAAACAGGATTGCCCCTAAGACTCCGTCCGAAATCCGTTCATTTCTCGGCTTAGCCGGTTATTACCGTCGTTTATCTCAAATTTTTCAAAAATCGTCGTACCTCTCACTTCCTTAACTCAAAAGGATAAACCTTTTGTTTGGGGTCCCGAACAAGAGGAGTCTTTTCAAACGCTCAAGGACATGCTTTGCAATGCTCTATCCTAACCCTTCCCGATGGTAACGATGACTTTGTCGTGTATTGCGATGCCTCAAGACAAGGTCTTGGTTGCGTTCTTATACAACGAGACAATGTTATCGCTTACGCATCACGGCAACTCAAAATTCATGAGAAAAATTATACTACGCACGACCTTGAACTTGATGCGGTTGTTTTTGCATTAAAGATATGGCGACACTACCTTTATGGTACAAAGTGTACAGTCTTCACGGACCATAAGAGCCTCCAGCACATCTTTAATCAAAAAGAACTCAACATGCGTCAATGTCGTTGGGTAGAATTATTAAACGACTACGACTGTGATATCCGCTACCACCTGGTAAAGCGAATGTTGTGGCCGACGCACTTAGCCAGAAAACTCATGTCAAGAGTGTACATTGCTACCAAACTTTAGGAAAGCTTCAAGAGATGATTCGTGAGGCACAATACTCGACCGTTAATGAGGGTAACCTTGATAATGAGTTGAAGTGTGGTGCTGAAAATGAACTTGTGACCAAACCCAATGGCATCACGTGCTATCTTGACCGTATATGGATTCCAAACCGTGATAATCTTCATGACCTCTTGATGAGTGAAGCTCATAAATCTCGGTATTCTATTCACCCCGGCGGCGATAAGATATATTACGACCTCCGAGCATCGTACTGGTGGCCTGGTATGAAGAAAGATATCGCCTTTTTCATTTCAAAGTGCCTTACTTGCTCCAAGGTAAAGGCCGAACATCAATGACCCTCTGGCTTACTTGAACAACCAGAAATTCTTGTTTGGAAATGGGAGAGTATTGCCATGGATTTCATAACCAAACTCCCTCGTACACCGTTTGGTCACGATAGTATTTGGGTAATCATTAATCGTCTGACCAAGTCTGCCATTTCCTTCCCATAAGTGAAGACTACCGAATTGAGAAATTGGCTCGTATCTACACGGTTGAAGTCATCTGTCGTCACGGTGTCCCCGCTGACATTATCTCGGACCGTGATGGTCGCTTCACTTCTCTCCTTTGGCAAAAATTTCAAAAGGCGCTTGGTACTCAACTCAATCTTAGTACTGCTTTCCATCCTCGGTCTGATGGTTAAACCGAGCGTACTATCCAAACTCTAGAGGACATGCTTCGTTCTTGCGTAATTGATTTTGGAGGCAACTGGGACATGCGTAATTGATCGTACAATAACAGTTACCACGCGAGTATTCAAATGGCACCATTCGAGGCATTGTATGGACGCAAGTGTCAATCGCCTATTTGTTGGCACGAGATCGGGGAAGCCCAAATCACCGGTCCCGAGCTTATACAACATACGACGGACAAGATTTTGCAGATTCGGGACAACTTGCTGAAAGCTAGAAGCCGACAAAAGAGCTACGCAGATAAAAGACGCAAGCCTTTGGAATTCAACGTTGGTGACTTTGTACTTCTCAAGGTGTCCCCTTGGAATGGTGTGGTTCATTTCGGGAAAAGGGGAAAGCTCGCTCCTCGCTACGTAGGTCCTTTCAAGATTCTCGAAAGGATTGGCAAGGTAGCCTACCGACTGGACCTACCACAAGAGCTCAACAACGTTCATCCTACCTTCCACGTCTCAAACTTGAAGAGATGTCTCGCCGAAGAAGGACTACAAGTTCCACTTGAAGATCTTGAAATCAACGAGACCTTACATTTCATGGAGAAGCCAGTCAGAATCATGGATCGAGGCACTAAGCAACTAAGGCGCAGTCGAATTCCTATCGTGAAGGTTCGATGGGAAGGAAAACGTGGCGCTGAGTTTACTTGGGAACTTGAAAGCGATATGAAGACTAAGTATCCGCATTTGTTCGTTGCATCTTCCTAAATTTCGGGACGAAATTCCCTAAAGGAGGGGAGACTGTAATGCTTCGCATTTGTAACTTTCCGTTTTTAGCAAGTCTGCTTCGTGCTTCTATTTTTGGAAAGTCCAAACCTTGTAATCGTATTTCATTTCCGAATCATTGTAAATCTAAGGCTTTGATTGTAATCAAATTGATCGATTATACGCAATTCACAATCTTTATACGCATTTATATCTATGATCATACACGCATTCGTTACACAATTTATAGCTTCGAATCAACTTGCATATTCTTATCATATATTCATGAAAGTTAAACTTTTCGAATCAAGCAAGCACTCAACAAGTTAAACGCAAAATGCATGGACTTTTGGCACCATGATTCTTGCCACACTTATGTTAATTATTTGCAAGACATGTTTAGGGTTATGTAACACCTTTAATCATGTTTTAATGTTCCAAAAAACTTCACACTTGATTTACATATAAAATACATTATTTAAATAACAATTAAAACCATTTATATAAATTAATTAACAAAAAAGAAGGCTGCCATATGTTGATGTTTTGGGCTTGTTTCAAGTTTAAACACCCACTAATCTTGTCCAAAGCTCAACCCATTGAAACCCTAATCCCTTCACTATATAAACCACCTTTACCCCATCTATTTTCCACTTTTACAAGCCTACAAAGACTTCAAAAACACTCTCAAAGTCCCTCACATTATCAAAAAATGCAGCAAAGATTTGTCTTCAACAGAGTTTTGCTATGAAAGATCTTTGACATTTAGTTTTCAAAAGAGCTTGACTTGGGCAGATGTTATATTATTATTAGGTCAGAGTTTGTAATATATTTTAGTTTTCTATCATCTGTTCTTTTATAAGGTTCAATTGCAACAACAGGAAATACTATAATTAAGTGAATATATTTAAATTAATGATTTTATATAGAATATTTTAAGATTTAAAAACATGGTGAAATTAAAACTTAAATGAAAAGAAAACATCAGTAATGGTAGTGACTTTTAATTTTTTATTATTTATAATATTAACATTTTTATTATTATTTATAATTTTGTTATGACCTCAATCGTAACACTAAAGAAAATGTGATTTTTGTCTCGACATGTTTCCTACACTTCACGTATAAATACTCGTTTTTTATTTGATCAAATTCTATATATAACGTTGAATGTAAAATTAAAAATATAGAGACACGACGTATCACCTCATATATGCTTCCTAGGATATTAAGACTTTTTATAGAATCTGTACGGTTACGCTAAAAAGCGTTGAAGGCCTGAGAACAACCAGAATGTGTTATGTGTCTGTGTATGTCTGTATAGGTGGGGGTAAAATATTTTTAGTGGTGTACTTATAAATTTTTCTATAAGAATGTGGAATATTTTTAAAGATTATAGGCCTTTAAATATATAAAAAAGTTTCAGTTTATATTGGGTCGGGTCGGGTAATGTAAAACAAAAGAACATCAAACTAAAATTTATATAACCATCAAAAACACGTCAACCGTCATTTAAAATTGAGTCATACTGGTTTTCACTTTTTGAAATCTATGCAAAACATGATCTGAAACTTTTCCTAATGGTTTTCTTGAGAAATCTCGCCAAAACTTCCTTACGCATCGTTCCTATCACTTATAAATCGATCCCTAAGTTCATAAAAACACTAAACACTTAAACAAAATAGACAATCATGTTCAACCATAGTCCATAATATTCAATTTTAATTTTCAAACCCTAGTAAATTCTAGAACAACAAAAAAACATCAAAACAACAAAACTATGCCACTAAAGTCTAAAACAACAAGAAAAATACATCAAAACACATCAAATTTCAAACCCTTTTAATATCTCTGTAACTCTATTTCTCCTAAAAACCATCTAAAACAACAACAACAAAACATAAAAAAATGAAGGTACCTCGTTAAATTTTGGATTACGGGTGGTGGGATGACCGGAATCAAGTTTTCCGGTGAGAATACACCGCTGCTGTTGGGCCTGTTGACTGCTTTCGTGCGTTGGTCGTTGCACGATCAGAAAAGGGATAGTGGGAGAAAGAATTGGTTAGGTTGTTTTATTTAACTTCAAATTTAATTGGGTTGGGTTAGGTTAATTGAGCTAGGGTTACAATGAAATGTTTATTGGGCTAATGGCTAAATTGTTAAGTGAAAATTACTAGGTTAAATTGTTAAGTAAATTGGTTAAAGAATAATTATATAAACTGGGTTATACTTTAATTAAAATCAGTGTTTACAATTTTTTTATAAAGTTATAAGATTTTTTTCCTAATGGCGGCGGTTGAAAATTCCAAGGGGCATGGTCATGATTTTGCTCGAAATTTAACTCTAATTTTTTTCTTTCAAGGGGTGCGGCTGTCCACCCACACCAGTGAGTGAGTAGATTCACCTCGGAATGTGTAAAAAAAGGTAAAAATATGGATGCAAAGACATATAATTAAATGTGTCCAACAAAAAGGTAAAAATATTGATGCAAAGGCATATAATTTGTAGTATATTATGCTCAAATTAAAAAATTATATAGTAAATATTAAAATACTTTTGTTTGATTTTATGGTTTATTTTATAAAAAGAATAATATAATAATCAAAGTGATACGAATAACATGGGTGAAACAATATCCATACTTATTTTTGACCCTTTTTGCCATCTTAAATAATCCTCCTAATCCAAACCATTAATTACCTTAATCGAAACTAGGTGATGATCCTTCTAACCTAAACCATTAATTACCTTGATCGAAATCTAGATGATAATCCTTCTAATCTCAACCATCTAGGTCATATCCTTCTAATCTGGTCCATTAATTACGTTGCTCGAAATCTAGATGATAATCCTTCTAATCTAAACCATTAATTACCTTGATCGAAATCTAGGTGATAATCCTTCTTTAATTATACAGAATTTTGATTCGTATTATTGGTATAAGATGCTATAGTATTTTTGGGCAGGCTACTATGATTGAACAAATTGACAACCAACAAATGAAATCTTATGTAAGCGAAAGACCTCAAAATTTGAAGAGCCTCAAGTATGAGCCTGTTAGAAAAGTTAAGACTTTTCCTCAGATCATTATTTTCTTCTATCTAGTTAGATAACGTGCAACTGTTATGTAGTATCGTTTTTCCATATAAAAAATGTGTAATGCCTAACGTAAAAGGAAAAAATAATTATGTTAAAGAGAAAATTTAACTTTTCGTCATTTATGTTTCAACGTTTTATCAGACAGTGTTCTTTAACTACTAAAATTATATTGGTTGTCTTTTACGTTTGCACACAGGCATCTTTTAGGCCTAACCCAGTTAATTTTAGTGTCAAGTCCGGCCATGTGCCTCTCACACGAGGGCATTTTGGTCGTATTATACCCTACTTAACACTATAAATATATATATGGTAGGGTTATCTTGAGAACGCTAAATATTGCGAAAACCTTGAGAACGAATGAGAAAACCAATCAAAACCATATTTTTAATACAATCATCATTTCTCCTCTCAAAATCACTTTTGTTAGATTTTTTATCCCTGTATAAATATAACAAATTTACACATGAGTAAATAGCAAACTTACGCATGTGTAAATTTTCTTTATTTCGGAATTCAAGTAAATTTAAATGTGTAAATTAAATTTTTAGAATTGTATTCGAATAATAATGACAAGTATAAAAAGAATTTTGAATTTCACTTGTTTTTTACCAAGTTCTAGTGGTCTTTTCATTCGTTCTAACGGTTCTCGCGATATTTAGCATTCTCATTTAAACCCTCCCACATATATATATATATATATATATATATATATATATATATATATATATATGATAGGGTTCATGCGAGAACTACCTTTATTGCGAAAACCGTGAGAACCAATGTAAACACAAAAAAATACCTAAAAAATCTAAAAAAACACAAAAAAAAATTTAATCTTTTAAAAAAATCGCTATATTTCATCACTAAAAAAATTCGAGTAACAATTATCATGTGCATATGTATCATTTCTTTGAGAAATTCAGTAATATATTACCAGTAGTAGACAATTCCACTTTCATTTACACTATCATCCGTAATACACTACTTTTTACATTACCAATATTAAAAATGTACATATGCATCATTATTTATAACCATGTTATAACGTGTTTTTGGTACAAAAAGTTTATGATTTTGAATGTTAAAGTAGGCTCATATACATGAGTTTTGGTTAGTTATATCTAGTGGTTGATGGTTTGGTTATATTTGTCACTTTATTATGTAATATGTTGTTTGAATGGTATGTAGGGTGTTGATGTACATGTGCATAAAGTAAAATATTGGTAATGGTATTGTATTATGGGTGGTATGAGGTAATGCTATTGTATTATGAATGGTAGAAGGTGTGTATTATGGATGGTATGATGGATGAAAGGGAAAATGTATTCAAAGTAATGTACTAAAACACGTTGTATCATGTTCATACATATAGATGCACATGCGCATTTTTAATATTGGCAATGTAAAAAGTATTGTATCACGGATGGTAGTGTAAATGAAAGTGCAATTGTCTAATATTGGTAATGTATTACAGAATTTGTCAAATAAATGATACATATGCACATGTGTATCAACAATTGTTACTCGAAAAAAAATTGTTTTTTAGTGACGAAATATAGCGATTTTTTAAAAAAACATATATTAAAAATTGTGTTTTTTAGATTTTTTAGATATTTTTTGTTGTGTTCACATTAGTTTTCACGGTTATCATAATAAAGGGTGGTTCCTAACGGATTCTTCTCCTATATATATAGGGATAGATTCATATAAGAACCCTCTAAAACTGCAAGAACTGTGAGAACTCATACTTCTTGTGTGATTTTTTCAACCAAATTTTGCATAAAGGTTGATTAACATCTAACTAAGAGATTTGTGATAAAAAAAAGCAGGGAAAAATTTACAAGCCAACACTTATTCGACATGTAAGTTTGATTTACACTAGTGTAAGGAACTGATGATGTCAGCAACCTCAGAACCTTTACGACAGTGTCAATCTGATTTACACCACCGTAAAAAGTAACATACATAATTTTTTTTATTTTTTTTAAATAACAAAAATAATAATTTCGTCAAAAATAATTCAAAAAAGTTTTATATCAAAATGTTCTCGAGTTCTGGTTCTATATATATATATATCCGTAGAAATATCTCCCTCTCCTTTTTTCTCTATCTCCACTCTCATTCTCTCATGAACATGCCACCTCACAACCAAAAACTCCAGCGACCCCCTCACCAACGAGACGAGATCCTTCATCGATTTCAAAAAAATAGATCCGTCATCGACCCCCAAATTTAATTGTGATTTGATCCTTTTCTCACTTAAAAAAATAGAAATGCCTCCTAGATTGTTAAAAATTCAGAAATCCCTTCTAATTTTTATTCTACCAAACTTTATCAAAATTGTATCTTCATCTACTACCGTGTTACCAACTAGTTTATCTTGTACTACCACCGTGACACTTCACAACCACAACCATCATGACGCTTCATACCACACAACCATCACCACCTCCGATCTCCTCTCTCGTTCTTCTTCATCGCCTTTCTTACTTTCTTTACCAAATTTAGTACCGATCGTCACTAGTAAATGTGTCGTATTTCGTGAAGCGGTGGCGATTCCGACATACAATTCGAGTGTAGAAACTCCATCGTCACAACGCCACTGCCTCTAGCAACGCAACAGCCACGCCCACCGGTCACCACCACATCCTCCCGCTGCTCCGAACCTCATGTCCACCTCCGGATCTTCGTCGGTATTCATATCTTCATATCAGGGCCTTCATATCTTCATCTTCGAGAGAGACAAACTTCAGCGTGTGAGAATGAAACTGAAAGGGGAGAACATCATACTTTGTGAATGAAGAAAAGTGGTTTTGGAAACCCCCTCAACCAATAAGAGTTGATTTTAAGTGTAATAAGGTTTTCTAAGATAAGGTTAAAAAGACCAAAATGCAGTCATGTGAGATGCACATGGTCATGGTCATGGTCATGGTCAGACTTAACAATAAATTTTTTGTAGGTGGTGTTTGGCACCTATGGGTGTTGAGGTGAAGCCAAACATCATTCCACTCATAATATTATACGCTAAACTTTGTTAGTGGCAAATTTTCTTCTTTTTCTAGTCTCTCGTGTAAAAACTATTCTTTTAACTAGTGTTTTCATACCTGGATCGCACCGGCCGGTCGAACCGGGAACCAGAGGTTGAGCTGGTCCGGTTCATGGTCATGACATGTAACCATAATCCGTTTAACATCAAGAATTAGGTCATGTGTGTGTGTATATATATATTCATATATTATATAGTAATTTTTATAATAAGTCTATCAAGAATGTTATAGAATTCATATAGCTCATGTATGGTGGTAGGATGATAAATATTCATTAAACCTTATTGTATGGATTCACCAAAGCACAAAGTTTACCAACTTAGTTAGTAAACCCGGTTGGTCATGAATAAAAAGAATATAAACTAAACTACTATGCCGACTAAAACTACAAACAACCAAGTGAGCAAGCTAGGTGCATGCATCTCGAACATGCCAACGTTTGGGATGTGTCATAGCTTTGTCACTCTAATGAAAGTTGAATGAGTTTTAGTGGTACGAACATAGAAAATATCAAGTGAGGTGGTGGAATATAGTTAGGATAGCCTAAGCTTCCAAGTTTCACACATTTATCAAATCACAAGTCTTGCCATATGAATTATGGTAGACTTGGACGATTCCATCACTTGTGGGTTGTCTAAACCCTAACAAAACATAAAGTTAATGAGGTTCTTGGACCTCTAAACTGATGAGAATCAACTCCAAACAAGTCCCATAATCATAAACAAGATTAGAGACAAGTTAGGTGCAAGATTCTTATAAGAAAGTTGAATAAACACATGTTTAAGTAAACTTCTTCAAATAAAAAGTTGGACCTCAAAATGGTGATGTTCCACCTTAGTTTACCATGGTAAACTTGTGGAAACACTCAAAGAGGTGTTCCAAGCTTTCATGATGAAGAAAAAGGGAAGAAAAAATGAAGAAAGTGAGGTAGAAGCTCACTTTTAGCACTTGGAGTAATCTGCAAAGAACTTATATTTGCAGCAGATTAGAGGGTAATTTGAGAGTATAGATGAGTTAGGAAAGTGAAAATGGGCGTATGGAGGCTTGTTTATAAAGGGAGGAGGTAGGGTTTGTGTTTAATGAAGGTTAAATGGTGATTGGGGAGGATAGAGGTGGCAAATCCATGCTCAAGAACAACATTCTGCGAATCAAGCCCCTCGCCACCCACGACAGACAAGGGGTAGGGCGTCGTGCCCCACCACGCCCCTTAGTTCCAGCATATTTGGTTTATTTACATTTTGGCCCCTTAACTTCCATTTGTTATCATTTTAAGCAATAACTTTGTGTTTGACATGTTTTTAAGCATATAAAGCGTACGTGAGTATAATTCAAGTATCGTGTATGTTGGTATGAATAACTGCACGTATGTCAAGTGTCGATTTGCAAGTAAACACGTATTTAATTTATTGATTGTACGAATAACAAGTATGTATAAAATATGAATTTCATTATGATCAATGTCTCGAATTACAAAACTGGAAATAGAATACTAACAAGATACGAATACAAGTTTCCATAAATAGAAATATGATTACACTTTCTAAATAAGGAAAGTACAAAATGTGAAGCGTTACAGTCTCCCCTACTTTAGGAAATTCCGTCCCGAAATTTATTCAAGAGGAAGTCCCAACGAAAAGATGTGGATGCTTGGTCTTTATTTCACTCTCGAGTTCCCAAGTAAACTCAGCACCACGTTTGCCTTCCCATCAAACCTTGACTGAATGTGACTGCTGCCTTAGTTTCTTGGTTCCTCGGTCCATGATTTCGACCAGTTTATCAACGAAGTGTAAGGACTCGTTGATTAGGAGGTCGTCGAGTGGAACTTGAAGTCCCTCTTCAGCTAGGCACTTCTTTAGATTTCAAACGTGAAACGTCGGGTGAACATTGTTGAGTTCTTGAGGTAGATCCGTCGTTACGCTACCTTGCCAATCCTTTCGAAGATCTTGAAAGGACCTACGAAGAGAGAAGTGAATTTGCCTTTCTTACCAAATCGAACTACTCCCTTCCAAGGGAATACCTTGAGGAGTACGTGATCACCAACATTAAATTCCAACGGTTAGCATCTCTTATCCGCGTAACTCTTTTGTCGGCTTTTAGCTTTGAGTAGGTTATCATGAATCTGCAAGATCTTATCGTTGTCTCTTGTATAAGCTCAGGATCGGTGATTTGAGTTTCTCCAATCTCGTGCCAACAAATAGGCGAACGGCACTTACGACCATACAATGCTTCGAATGGTGCCATTTGAATGCTAGCGTGATAACTGTTATTGTACGAGAATTCTACCAAAGGTAAGTGTATATCCTAGTTGCCACCAAAGTCGATTACGCAAGAACAAAGCAAATGATCGAGAGTTTGGATAGTACGCTCGGTTTGACCATCAGATTGAGGATGAAAAGCGGTACTAAGGTTAAGATAAGTACCGAGAGCTTTTTGAAAGGTTTGCCAAAGACACGAGGTGTGTCACACCCTGTATTTCCAACCAAACCTCGGTGGGCCCGAGTGGGGAATATCGTGACGTAAGTTGATATCATCGTAGTCAATTAACACAGCACAGCGGAAGTCTCGAAGTTAAAAATACTATTACAAACCAAAAGTGTCCAAAGTTCTAAAATAATATACAGATAGTTTGTAACAAAAGATCCACGGGCGGATCGTAAAATATACAAAAGATGTACATCAGACTTTAGGAAGATCTAAGTATTTGCAAGATTCTCTTATATCACTACCAAGCAGCTTCCAGCCTATTTTGTATTGTACCTATAACTTAGTCTTTTGAAAATACGTCAGCTTTCACTGGTAACTACAATTAGCTGACTCATTTTGAAAATATTTCAAAAATTGATTTAAGTGCACATGGCACATAAAAATCTTTTATAACTTGGGAAACTAAAAATTTTAACCTTGTATACAGATTCACATATTTGTCAATACATATGGGGCCCAGTATAGAAACCGAGACATGATTAACTGACGCACCACTTATGAACCCACGAAAGAGTTATCCCCAACTTGTGGGTAAAAATATTTTAGCATTCGCATCTGTCAGGTGTATGCCAACACCCTGTGCTTTGGTCGTTGCCATTAATAACTTAACTGAGCTGAGGATATCCAGGACACGGTTCTTAACCCCTAATGTTTAAGTTAGCAAACAAACCGATCAAAACAGAATATGCGGATTTACTAGCCAAAATTCGGCATTCGATTGATCCCATTTCCAACCAAGCGGTAATAATTTACCGTAACCCAAGCTCGTTTAGGGAAAATAAGTTAAGAGTATTTACCTGAGCTTGTACTTGACTTTAAAAGCAAAGTTTATATTAACTCAGCCGTTTAATCAATTAGATAAGTGCAGATAGCATTTACTGGAAGGCTTTAGTCTAGAATAATGGCATAAGCTAACCAATTAGAATGCTAACAGTCCTATTTAAGTCATAGACTTAGACCGACCATCTAAAATGATAAAACGTTACGATACTCTAGATTAAGTGATGACTGGATAGGATGTAGTTTAAACCCAACCCAAGTACTAAGACTTGTATGACATGGGTAAACAATTATCATTCTGGAATTTGAGATTAAAATGATAAGGTTAAACCCGTTTCGATTAATTTTCGTAAACTAGTTACATATACTTAACCGTACGCATATAAGCAATATCGGGTAACCAGGTGAGTCATGAACAATTTCTATATCTCATTATATCTTACATAAGTTGTAATATCAGTATGATATCAAATTATATGCCCGTTAAGGTTTTAAAATAAAACTATGCCTCATAAAGCGTTTGACCATTATATGACGTAAGAAAGGAACTTGCATATATTCTGATGTTATGATCATAAACATTTTGGAAAAAAAACTTAATTTATGATATATGATCAGTAGGATATCACACATAAGTATGTATTATGGTTTAGGACCAAACTATGCACCGAAAGGGCATTTTGGTCTTTTAAAAATATAATTTTCGATATTATGTTAACACTTAGTTTATAATCAGAATATTAACATCATAATATGTTAATTATATTAACATATAAGTAGGTTATTCATTTGCAAGTTCATTGTTGATAAAAACCTTGTTTTATGTAAAAAAGGCATTTTAGACAAAGTTTGACATTTTAGCGGAACTTGTGCGTAAACTCATATTATGATTATGATCATGTAATACAACCTCGGATGGTTATGCTACACTATATTATGATCATAATGCGACCATAAATCAGTAGTAAACTAATCTAAGTCGGGTCAGAATCGAAAGTCAAAGTAGATGTTTAAACTTCATGACTTTCAATTGCGAACCAACCCTAGGACTGGAATTGACGGGTTGAACATGTTCCCACATGTTTTTAATAATTATTAACAACTTATTGAAGTGTCAAAAACATATTTATAACATATATAAACTCGGATTATATTATTTATAAAATCTGACCCGTTTGACTTTTTATAACATAAACTTTGACCCGTCAATTGACCTAGTAAACGCGATCCTTAGGAGGTGCCCTTTTAAGGGATTAATACCTACCTAATTATGATCACTTAGCCATGTTCATCTTGAACAATGGCTAGAACATAATGGTCTTAACCGAAAGTCAAGGCATTTGTCGAAAATGCTTGACTTTTGGCTATTGAAAGCCTATAAAAGAAAAGAGCAGATATGGAACACTTACAAGTGATCCAAAAGGAAGTTTAGAACTCAAAGGGATGCGCCTAGATGACCAGGAACTTCCAAGACTATAATAGAGGGAAGAAAAGGAAATGAGCAAGGAATGAAGTTAACTTTGTGGTCTATTTATAGTGCAAGAGGGTGTGTGAGGATGAAGCCAGGTATTAGAGGTGTTGTAGGATCATCACAAGTGGCTAATTAGGTGTCAAGAGCTGCAAGAGGTGGCAATTTGCAGGAGAGGTGGCATCTTGACAGAAATTTGGGGTTTTGACGTATTTAGTCCCTCAAAATAGTTTTATGAATTGTCATGAATTATCCCTTGACTTATATTCAATGACATAGTGATACCACTAGTTCTTTTTGTTCAATACGTGATGTATTGAAGAAGAGTACGAATAACCAAACGTTAACTGTGTTATACTATGTGCTTTTGTGACTTATACGTAGTTACTAGCTTAGAATACGATAAATATGGATCCTTACGTTTTAAGGTTAATTTACCTAAATTAGTCTAGTTAAAGGTTAGGTGATAGTGTGGAATACTCAAGGTTGGCGAATCAAAAGATATCATCTCAGCTGAGAGTTGTTCAGATCGAAAAGTGGCTTGATTAAGCAAGAAATACGAAATAACGAAGTCTAGAGGCCTTTGGGTCATTTGATGAAAGTTGAAATAATGGAAATTAAAGGATATTAGACCTCGTCGTTGGCTACGGTCACTAGACCGTAGCTTACGGTTAGTTCGAAAAACAATTCAGCAAGTCCTGACTGTAGCTTACGGTCCCTGTCCGTAGCTTACGGTCCCTGACCGTAGCTTACGGTCCCTGACTGTAGGTTATCGTCAGGTTTATTTAGAACAGCATAGCCAAACCGTAGCTTATGGTTTGAAACCGTAGCTTACGGTCCGGCATATATAAAAATATGCAATTTGGACATGTTTTGAATGAGATGAGCAGCTAACTCATTTGAGGTATCATCTGAGGGCATGTACACGTGTCGGTATATTATCGGACGTGAATTTTACAAGGTGTTACATCCTCACCCCCTTAAAAGAAATCTCTACCTCGAGATTTTATTAAAAAAGATGGGGTATTTTTGTCGCATAGTGGACTCAACCTCCCATGTATACTTGGGGCCTCGAAGGGCATCCCACTTAACCTTTACAATAGGTAGAAGTTTCCTTCGGAGCTTTTTAACCTATCGATCCTCGATCGAAGTTGGTTTCTCAACGAACCTCAGGTTTTTATCAATTTACACATCTTGATGTGACATTGCTAGCGACTCATTGGCTAGAAACTTCTTTAGATTAGATATGTGGAACACAACATGGATTCCACTTAGCTCCTCAGGTAGCTTAAGGTTATAAGCTACAGAACCGACACATTCGATTACCTCGAATGGTCCAATATATCTCGGGCTCAACTTGCCTTTTTTTCCGAAGCGCATCACACCTTTCCAGGGTGATACCTTCAACAAGACTTTGTCCCCTACTTGGAACTTAAGAGGTTTTCGCCTCTTGTCTGCATAACTTTTATGCTTATCACGGGCAGCTTTGAGACGATCATGGATTTGTATTATCTTATCCGGGTCTCTAGGACAATTTCAGGCCCAGACAGTTGGGATTCCCCAATTTCAGCCCAAAAACAGGCGTTCTACATTTTCTCCCATACAAGGCTTCAAATGGAGCAACCTTGATGCTTGTATGATAACTATTATTATAGGAGAATTCTATTAGTGGTAAGTGGTCATCCCAACTTCCACCTAAATCAATCACACATGCTCTAAGCATGTCCTCTAAAGTGGATGGTAAGCCGTAATAAAGTTTAATTTTGTGCCTAATGACTGTTGGAAACTTTTTCAAAAGTGAGATGTATATCTAGTATCTCTATCAGATACAATAGACACTGGCACGCCATGTAGGGACACAACCTTGTCCACATATATCTTAGCCAACTTGTCAGAGTTATAAGTCTCTTTAATTGGCAAGAAATGTGCTGACTTAGTCCTTCTATCCACAATGACCCAAATCGTGTCATTACCACGTTTGGTCTTAGGTAACTTGGTAATCAAATTTATAGTTATCATTTCCCATTTCCAAGTGGGAATCTCAAGCTGTTGTAGAATCCTAACGGTTTTTGATGATCGGCTTTAACTTGCGAACACGTTAGACACTTAACTACATAAGTGGCTATGGATTTCTTCAAACCCATCCACCAATAATTCTTTTTCAAATCTTGATACATTTTGTCACCGCCCGGGTGAACTGAGTATCTCGAATTATGCGCTTCCTGGAGGATTAGATCTCTAAGTTCTCCAAATATTGGAACCCAGATTCTGTCATTAAATATAAGGATTCCATCTTTTCCAGGTACTAACTCATCAATGGTTCCGCCTAATCTTTCATTATAAATATTAGCCTCTAACAGGGCTTGCTTTTGTGTATCTAATAGCTTCTCATTCAAGCTATTTCTGAGTTCAATGCTCTTGGCATTAATCCTAATAGGCTTAACCCTTGCCTTGCGACTCAAGGTGTCAGCCACGACATTTGCTTTGCCGGGATAATAGCGAATTTCACAATCATAATCATTAAGCGTTTCCATCCAGCGGCTCTGTCGCATGTTCAAATCCTTCTGATTGAACAGATGTTGGAGACTCTTATGGTCAGTGTACATAATACACTTTGTGCCATATAAATAATGTCTCCACAACTTAAGTGCAAATACAACAGCACCCAGTTCTAAATTATAGGTGGTGTAATTTCTTCCGCGCACCTTTAATTGTCGTGATGCATAAGCAATCACTTTGCCTTTTTGCATTAGCACACAATCCATGCCAGTGTGCAAGGCATCACAATAAACGACAAAATCATCAATACCCTCAGGTAGATATAACACAGGAGCATTACTCAACTTGTGTTTTATATTTCGAAGGATTCTTGTTGTTTTGGACCCCAATCAAACTTGATATTCTTACGGGTGAAGGTAGTTAAAGGAGTGGCTATCCTCGAAAAGTTCTCAATAAACCTCCTATAATAACCAGCCAATCCTAAGAAACTACGAATCTCCGATGGAGTTTTGGGTACTTCCCAATTCATTATGGCTTCAATCTTGGCGGGATCCACTTGGATACCATGCTCACTTACAACATGTCCAAGAAACTGGACTTCTCTAAGCCAAAACTCGCACTTAGAGAACTTAGCATAAAGTTTCTCTTGTCTTAGCAATTCTAGGATGCACCGTAGATGTTTCTCGTGATCAATTTGATTACAAGAGTAGATAAGTATGTCTTCGATGAAGAGAATGATAAACTTATCCAGATACGGTTTGCAGACTCTATTCATGAGATCCATGAATGTTGCATGTGCATTTGTGAGCCCAAAGGCATCACCAAAAATTCATAATGACCCGCTTCAGTTGATGATATCCTGATCTCAAATCGATCTTAGAGAAATAACTAGCCTCTTGGAGTTGATCGAACAAGTCATCGATCATGGGCAGAGGATAACAATTCTTGATTGTCACGGTAATCAATGTACATCCGCATTGAACCGTCCTTTTTCTTAACAAAAAGGATTGGAGCTCCCCAAGGTGAGGAACTAGGCTGAATGAAGCCTTTCACTAAAAGTTCGTCTAATTGTATTTTCAATTCCTTCATTTATGTCGGTGCTACCCAATATGGAGCTCTTGCAACATGTGCCGCTCCTGGTAGGATGTCAATCCTAAACTCCACTTGCCTATCTGGAGGCAGACCTTGTAACTCTTCAGGGAAAACATCGTGATATTCTGAGATGACTGAAAGGTCTTCAATATTTGGCTTTGTCTCCTTAATAGTTAGTTGTGCCATATAAATGACACAACCTCTCCTCAGACACTTGGATTCCTTAAGCAACGACACTTTGTCTGGCAATCCATAGTGTGAATCTCCAATAATGGTGAGCATTTCACTAGATGGGGTTTTAACTTCGATGAGTTTCTTATCACAGGCAATGCGGGCTTGGTTATGGATAACCAATCCATGCCTAAGACTACATCGAACCCTGCCAATTTCATTGGCAAAAGAGATATAGGAATTGAATGATTCTTAATGGATATAAAACATCCATCAAGAATGGAAGATGTTGTTTCTAAGGTTCCCTCAGCAAGTTCTACCTCATAAGTTATCTCTAGGGTTCTTATGGTAAGTTTAATAGTTTACTAAACTTATGGTCTACAAATGACTTGTTTGCACCTAAATCAAAAAGAACTCTAGCATATACGTCATTGATGAGGAATGCACCTGTTATGACATTGTTGTTATTAACAGCCTCCCTAGCATTCATCTGAAAGGCACGTGCATTTCCTTTCTTAGCCTCTCCAGGCTTTGCATTGTTACTCTTAGGATTCTTAGGATAGTTAGTCTTAATATGCCCTTTCTCATTACAACCGTAGCAGACGGCATCCTTAAGATCCTTGCATTCTAGGGTCTTATGCCCCTTTTTCATATAGATACCACAAGGTTTAGCCTGTGGATCAGAATTGAACTGTCCCTAGTGCCTGTGATTGCAAGTCTTACATGTCGGCTTCTCGCCCGACCTATCTTGGTTCCTTCTGAACCCAAATCTCCCCTTATTCATCTTGTTAATCCTTGGGAGTTACCTTCTTCTCTCATCCTCTTTCCATCAGTCTTAGTCTTGACTGACTTTTGTCTCACCAAATCTAAGGTGAGAGAGAGATAGGTCAACAGCAGACCTATAAGTAGTAGACTGAGCAGCCTTCACCAAGTCTTTAATCTCAGGTGCTAACCCATTTATAAAATACGCAATGTGTTTGGGTTCAGGTGAAATCAGATAAGATACTAATCTGGATAAGGATTAAAGTCGGTAACATACTTCCGACAATCCAGATTTTTCATTGTAAGAGTCAGAAAATCTGACTTTATCTTCTCCACCTCATGAGGTAGGCAGTATGTTTCCTTAACAAGGTCTGCAAACTTGGTCCATCCCAAGTTATACAGGTGTACTTTTCCTGTTGACTGGACCATAGCCTTCCACCATATTAGGGCATCGCCCTTAAAGGATTGGGATACATACTTCACCACATCCTTATCAGCACAACCGTTGATATCTACAATAGTTTCCATTTCATCAAGCCATCTCAACGCTTCTATAGCCCCTTTTTCTCCATTAAAGTCTCGGGGCTTGCAGGAGACAAAGTATTTATAGGTACATCCATCCTTGGAAGAACGGGACCTATCATTAAATTCTAGTTTCTTTGGTTCACTCTTCGCATTTGATGAGTGAAAAGAGCTCTCCTTTCAAGCTGATGATGGTGGAATAGATAAAGGTTTAGATCGAGTAGCGCTCAATTCCTTATATTTTTCCATGGCCTTTCTAACAGTTGCATCAATGCGAGCTTGGAAATCATCAGTATTGATGGCTATGTTTTCAGCATTGTCTGTATTATTATCACGGCGACTACTTTGTGCCTCATCTGAATTAGCCATCTCTGATGTTTTGGTACTAAATCTTAAATTAAATTACATTAGCCATGGTATTAATAACCATATAGGCTGTAAAGTGCGGATATATAGATCCATTGCCTATTTGAACCAGTGTGCATAGAATCACAACTGTCAGGCTTAATATTTTAAATGAATATTCTTTGAGATATTTAGGTATAATTGGCCTAGGTCTCAAAGAGACCATCAAAGGCTTTCTAAATTCAGACATAGTCCGTATATTATTGGACAATGGATCATAAAGTCACAACTGTCATTGTCATAATTGACAATATAATATGGCTTGTAAGTAAATCAATTAACATTATCTAAGATGTTAAGATACATAATCATCGTACTGATGATATTACTGATGATCTCATTGATCATATTGACTATGAGGCTTGAGTATAACTCACCACCTTGGACAGGGAACCATAAGGTTACAACTGCCATTGTCTTAATTGACAATATAGTATTGCTCGTAGGCAAATTATCACTAATGGATGTTAAATTATAGCCCGTAGGCACTTCATCACTAATGGATGTTTAATCATAGCCTGTAGGTATTTCATCACTAATGGATGTTTAATCACAGCCCGTATGCACTTCATCACATATGGATGTTTAGTTATAGCTCGTAGGCACTTCATCACTCATGGATGTTTAATCATAGCCCATAGGCACTTCATCACAAATGGATGTTTAATTATAACCCATAGGCACTTCATCACTAATGGATATTTAATCATAACCCGTAGGCATTTCATCACTAATGGATGTTTAATCATAGCCCGTAGGCACTTCATCACAAATGGATGTTTAATTATAACCCATAGACACTTCATCACTGATGGATGTTTAATCATAACCGGTAGGCATTTCATCACTAATGAATGTTTAATCATTATCATCGCATTGATGATATTAGCCAGGATCAAATTTGATCACATAGGCTATAAGGTCAGGACGTAGTCCATCACCTAGACGGCTAGTGTGGTTCCTCAAGTCACACTGCCAGGAGTATTAACATTGCTTGAATGTTAACACAGAATTATCTTAATGGTTGATTAATAATAGTCATGGTCGCATTTGCCTTAATGACTTGGAGGCTTGAACATAGTTCACCACCTCTGAATAGAAGGAATAGTCTTCCTTAACTATCATGATAGAAGGCTATTCATCCTTAACTATCTTTTATAATTGGCCAATTAGTATGGACTTTGCCATTTGGCTAATCAAAACCATTAAGAAGATCTATTATATAGCGGATCATAAATTCGAGTTAAAATCTAGACGATCACTTGAAGGATGTAAAGATTATATATATAATTCCAAATATTTCATTAAATAACAATAGAAAATTACAATACTTAAATTAAACTGATTGTCCTTGTAAGACTAAAAGAAATAACATGTCCACGTAGGGACTAAAGAAATAACGATGTCCACGTAGGGACTAAAGGAAAATTACAAAACTAAAATAGAAGAAACTTCATTCTTCTTTCTTTCCTTTGACTGACTTGGAAAGTTTCTTGAAGAACTTATTTGTCTTCTTCTCTGTCTTCTCAGCCTGTTGTTGCATTTCCTTCATCCGTTCCAAAGCCTCACTAATGGCTTCAAGAGGTGGTGGAGGTTGTGGTTGTGGTTGAGACACAATAGGATACTGATATCCATAACTTGGGTATCCAGTAGGTGGATAAGCAAGTGGAAAGGGAGATGGGTAAAGTGCATTATGCATGACTGCTTCATATAAGGGTCATGTGATAGCGCCTAATAGTTAAAGTTCGTTGGCATAGTTGGGTTAAAAGGATTATACTCACACGTATCTGGGTACGTCGGGGTAGGGTTATTAAAACCCAACGGTGGTGGTTGAACCACAGGTGGTGGTGTTGGTTCCACCACAGGTGAAGTATTTGAGGGTCCACCCATTTGTGGATCCTCAGGAATGGTAGGGTAGGTTTTGGGCAATGGTGGTAGTGAACTCGACCATTGTCCCGCACGCACCAACATATGTACTCCACGTTTCCTCCTGGGTGGCTCAGGTGGTGGCTGAGGTTGCTCCACCGGTACCATTTGGACGTCTTCCTGTGTAGGAAGCGGTGTTGGAGAGTGGTACGAAGGAGTGTTAATAAAAGTGAATTGAATCCAATATTGGTCCCATTCATTAGGACCTTGGTAAGGTGATCCTACATAAGAGTTAGAACCGCTAGAAGTTTCAATGGGGTGTCCATGAGAT
Source organism: Scalesia atractyloides (assembly GCA_947069175.1). Classification (NCBI taxonomy): domain Eukaryota; kingdom Viridiplantae; phylum Streptophyta; class Magnoliopsida; order Asterales; family Asteraceae; genus Scalesia; species Scalesia atractyloides. The sequence goes on from CAMTDV010000001.1 coordinate 39,552,407, forward strand.
CCTGATGGTGTATCTCTGGGTCGGAGTCCTCGTCCATAGCATTTGATTTATCCAACTGATTCTGATGAGCTGGAGGTGGGTTAGAATAAAGATCTGAGTTAAACTCTTCATGGTATGAATGTGAGTGGGAATGATGGGAATGATGGGAGTGGTGAGAGTGATGTGAATGGTAAGAGTTTTGGGAGTGTGGGGGCGAATATTTATGAGATACAGAATGTCTTGTTGGTTGCCAAGGAGATGAATCTCCCGAATCTTGATAAGAATTTGAGTTGTGAGGTTGTGAAGGGATGCATCCTGATGGTCCTCCCCTCATTGGACCTTTTCCTCTACCACTTTGTCCTCTGAATCTTGGCGGCATTTTTATGTTAAAATCAAGTCAAAACAATAATAATAACTTAATAATGAGATGAGTAATCCTAGGTCAATGCCTAGACTCGGAAGTCTAAGGAATGTGCTATTGTGTAATGTTTGAGATTAAACACAAAAGGCTAATGTTTAATTCTCTCAAACGTTAACTATGATACCAACCTGTGACACCCCGTATTTCCAACCAAACCTCGATGGGCCCAAGTGGGGAATATCGTGATGTAAGTTGATATCATCGTAGTCAATTAACACAGCTTAGCGGAAGTCTTGGAGTTAAAAATACTATTACAAACCAAAAGTGTCCAAAGTTTGAAAATAATATACAGACGGTTTGTAACAAAAGATCCACAGGCGGATCGTAAAATATATACAAAAGATGCACATTAGAATTTAGGCAAATCTAAGGATTTGCAAGATCCTCTTATATCACTACCAAGCAGCTTCCAGCCTATGTCTATATTGTACCTGCAACTTAATCTTTTGAAAATACGTTAGTGAAAAATTACAATTAGCTGAGTCAAATTGCAAAACATTTCAAAAATTGATTTTAGTGCACAGGGCACATAAAAATCTTTTATAACTTAGGAAACTTAAACTTTTAACCTTGTATACAGATCACATGTTTGTCAATACATATGGGGCCTAGTATAGAAACCAAGACATGATTAACTGACGCACCACTTATGAACCCATGAAGGAGTTATCCCCAACTTATGAGTAAAAATATTTTAGCATTCGCAACTGTCAGGTGTATGCCTACACCTCGTGCTTTGGTCGTGGCCACTAGTAACTTAACTGAGCCGAGGATATCCAGGACACGGTCGTTAACCCCCAATGTTTAAGTTATCAAACAAAACCGACCAAAACGAAATAGGTGGATTTACTAGCCAAAATCTGGCATTCGATTGATTCCATTTCCGACCAAGCGGTAATAATTTACCGTAACCCAAGCTCGTATAGGAAAAATAAGTTAAGAGTATTTACCTGAGCTTGTACTTGACTTTAAAAGCAAAGTTTATATTAACTCATCCGTTTAATCAATTAGATAAGTGCAGATAGCATTTATTGGAAGGCTTTAGTCTGGAATAATGGCATAAGCTAACCAATTAGAATGCTAACGGTCCTATTTAAGTCATAGACTTAGACCGACTAGCTTAAAGGATCAAAACGGTACGATATGCTAGATTAAGCGATGACCGGATAGGATGTAGTTTAAACCCAACAAGTACTAAGACTTGTATGACATGGGTAAACGATTATCATTCTGGAATTTAAGAATGAATCATACGGCATTTGAATAACCGGTTTATGGGACCATAATATCCCAAAGCATTTGAAATGTCATATGTGTATAACAGTATTGAAATGTTTTCTGTGTTGTTCGTAAACCGTTGCATACAACTGTTATGTTTGTAAACTGGTGATAAAATGTTTTCAATCGTATCTGTAACCTGGTATTGAAATGTTTTCTGTTATCTTTGTAAACAGGTATTGAAATGTTTTCTGTTATCTTTGTAAACCGGTATTGAAATGTTTTCTGTTATGATTGTAACCCAATATTGAAATCATAGTATGTAGGATGCCTATGGAATCTAAGGACCTGTCAGTGTGTAGCTAATACACTGATCTATGTGCCATAAATAAGTAACCAACCCAAGATAACTCTGAGATCAATGGGGATCACAAAATCACTCCTAACCAGTTAATATACCAGGAGTGGAGTGTGTCTCAAACTCAATAGATCTATACCTTTTGCACCTTGGTCACTACGTGATTAATGGTTACTATTGTTATCATCCTACTTACACACACTGATCTATTATCATCTAATCCCATAGCTACATACAAAATCTGTGTTTTCGATATGTATGAACGGGCCTCGCCCTTCATATGATTTCGTTCCTTATACTTTTGATATTGGGCCTAGCCCATGTTTTCTTGTTATTGGGCCTAGCTCATGTTTTCTTGTCATTAGGCCTAGCCCATGTTTTCATGTCATTGGGCCTAGCCCATGTTATCCGTGTTATTGGGCCTAGCCCATGTTATAAATAAAATTGGGGCCTAGCCTCTAGTTGCGACTAAGACAAACCCGTCACTAGTCATAAAACTCATGCATGTTTCGAAAAGCTTTGTATAGCTTGTGAAAACTGGTAAATTTAGCCTAAGCCATTCATAAACCATCGTGTTTGTTGAAATCTGTATGTAATATGGTTCAGAAATATGTGATTTCCGTTTATCGAAACATTATTTGCTTTTGCAAAACTTGCATGTCTTTCCACCCCCGAAAACATTTATAAAAATGTAAAACGGTAAAAAGTGGGGGTTATGAACTCACCTTGATTTCCTTGTGTAAAGCTAGCTTAATGTAATTTCATAATGTCATCTCCACAACGTGGCTTGCTAGCATGCAATCTAAGATATTCCTAAAACGGAATAACTTAAAAGTTTCTAAATATAACGTAGCTAACCTACGTGTCACCGAGCTCTACCGAATCGTTAACTATACGATTCTATGAAAGTGTTATTGACTTGATTCGGAATAACCAATCTATGGTTTTCTTGGAAACGACTTAGTTTCCTTGAGATTGAAATATATGTTTATATATAAACATAAATATATTTCATGAAATCGTATTAGTCGTCATGTACCTTGACGAATAATATTACTACTCTTCGTCGTTTTCGTAAGATGTAATACATATATGGGCCATGCATCTTTGCCACAGCAATGACTCAGCCTCAGATGCTTTTGATAGTAAACACGCCACCACAGTGGAAGAATCCTTAGCACCCATGTCCATGACATAAGTGTCATTTCTCCTTGGCTCTCTCATCACTATCCAATCATCCGGTATCACCAAACCAGGTTTCAACCCCAAAGCTTCAGGCTTAGTAAAGTGGACCGAGTGACCCTTGTCGCAGACTTGAGACACGCTCATCAGATTGTGCTTCAGCTGCCACGTATTTCACTTTGTCTAGTGTGATCATCCCGTTGGTCACTTTTCCTCAACCTGTAATGTGCCCTCCTTTAGCACCTGCAAGATTCACATAACCACCATCTATATTCTCAAACTCAGTCAACAATCTCGCATCCCACGTCATGTGCATGGAGCAGCCACTATCAACATACCACAAGTTGATAATCCTCCTTAGCAGCTCCTGCACAACCCAACAAAATTAGTTAGATTCCGGACCCAAGCCTCAATAGTCTTGGGTCTTCCAGATTCATCAACCACCGGAACATCCATCCAATATCCATCACTCCTAACATGAGTCTTGGATCTTAGACCTGTTGATGGAAATGGTCTTTGATTTACATTCGTTCTTTGGTCCTGAGGTTTCCTAAACATGTTTGGACTTTGTGACCTTTGGAAATTTTGGTTTTAGTTCCATGAATTTTGATGATAATAATTTCTAAAGCCATTGTTATATAAATTTCGACTACCAACATTCTGGTATCGAGTTTGATATTAACCTTGACTTCTGAATTACTTTAATGACCATTAACGTTATTCATTCTTGATGAACTACTTCTAGGTCTTTCATATCTGCCTGATGTAGATGCAGGCTGAAATCTTTGTTGATTTCTTTGAAAACGAGGAACTTGGTGAGTTCCTTTTCAGCCTTATCTACTCCAGCAGCAACACTTTGTTGCTTGGTAGCAGATATCTTTGGTGAGTTAGTAACCTTCTTGTGAACGGGGATCGAGCTCCCGAAATGAGCAATCAAACTAATCTCGCTCAACTAGCAGAGGCGGAATTCATTGCTAGAGAAGTACTTACTGTTTAACTGCTTCCGATGTATTAATGACATTCAAATACAGATGCAAGTAAACAAATTGGCAGAGCTTCGCCGTACCAATTGACAAATCACTAACTAGCTCTAACACACCACTTCCCTATTTATAAGTCGACATGACTCGTACCGAAGTGCGTGCTAAACAAACAACTATATTTTGTACGAGTCTGTGTTTCGTATGAGTAAGACACTCGTACGAAACATGTATACTTTCGTACGAAACATAGTGACAAAACATATAAAAATTACTTTTTAACATATAAACATTGACGTGTAAACTCTATAAACATTACAGACATGTCCTAGACGTAGGCAATAGACATTATGCACCAACAAACTCCCCCTGGGATGTTGCCGCAGTCTGGATAGTCTTCAAAAATCTTCAATTAGATTTGACTCTAACGTCCAAAAAATCTCTTTACAGGCTTGCGACGCTCCTCAAAAGAAATTGGCGTTTGATCAGTCGGAGGAGGTCAATTCACAAACTGAAAGCTCCTTAAAGATGTTATTCTTGTACGTTCTGCAATTTGAGCTTCATTTTCCTCCTTTTTCTTTGTCTCTTTCTTTTCAAGCTTCATCCAAGTTGATTTCCAATCTGAATCAGAATGTATATCATTGGCAAAACACACATTAACGATTTTCTGAAATTGAAGCGCTTGTTCTTGATCCTTCTCTTCAAAACTTATCTTACTGTAGAATAAACATTCTATATCTTTCTTTGAACAGTTGACTAGCCACATCGGGCCCAGTACTCGAATGCCTCTCCTTAGACCATATATTCGTTTGTGCGCTATGACGGCTTCGGTTAATTCCTCAGTGATTTTCCAAGAGTCATCATCTGGATGCACACAAATAACAGCTTCTCCTGAACTCGAATCATAGTGCCACCATTTGAATATCTTGAAGAAATCTTGCTCCATTTTAATCAGAGGCATGTTCTTCATCACCCGCGGTTTCTTCACAATCAATGTAACATCTTTCATGTTTGTTACTGGATCAACTTTAATAATGCGACGAGGATAATGAGGTTTCCAATGTATAAAACCGTGCATAGCTTCAAACTTAATCAATCTCCAAAGCCTTTGGTCATGAAACTTCATCTTTAGATTTATCATCTTTGTTTGAACAAGCTCCTTTATAACCCAGTACTACAATGTTTTGATGTCACTCAAATATCGAAAGTATTGGATACCATACTCCCTCTTTATCGCATACACATTAAGCTCTTCAATCCATCCCCAGCTCAGAATATTCCCTAGAAGTATATCAGCATCTCTGGTAAAGAATGCTAGGGGTCTTTTAAATTTACGCCTCAGCGGGATTCACGCGAAATCATTTCTTCTTTTGTTCATCAATTTCAACTTTAGACATTTTCTGAGGAATCGTTCCTTCTTTAGCAGCTTCAGATACCTTTCTCTGTAATATCTCAGAACTCTCTGCTGTAAATAAATCAGTAAACGTTGGGAAATCATCTGTACCCTGATTGGCATCATTAGCATCGTCATCATAATCACTTTCCACGACACATTATCATACATATTGGCATCTTCCACTTCTTCGAAAACATATGTGTTTCAAAAACATCTATCTCATTTAGTTCGTCTTCAAAATCAAAATCAAACTTCTCTTCACTAATGCCAAGCATTGCTGCTATTTCTTCCTTTGAGTAGCTGTGAACAAACTCTCCTTCTTCAACATCATGCTCAAGATATAACACAAATGGTTTTGGCACGACAGGAACAGAAGATATAACATTTTCTGTAAAAATTCCTGCCTGATGAGCATCAACAGATTCATCGGCTTTGTTCGTCTTTTCTTCTTCAGTAGTTTGATTCGCAGAATCATCAAGATACTCAGAAAGATCTACTGGTTCATTAACATTCGAATCGGTTACACAAATTCCAGAACCTCCTACATTATCATCATCCGAACTACTAGAATCATTAACATCAGCATTAGCATCCTCTACTTCTGCTTCCTTTTCAGTCTCTTCAGCAGTTTCGTTACTTTCTTTTGCCATCTTTTTCTTTAATAGCCAATCCCGATGCCTTTGAGTAATATCAACCGATGCTATATCCACATATGTTGGCCTCCCTATCAAAATAAACTTTCTCGGTTCTTCATAAACCACAATATCCCAACATATTACTGGCTCAGACTCAGCTTCTGGCACAGTTTCGTCAATCACAGGATCCTCCATTATCTTTTCTTTCCCTTTCCCTTGTGCAGCAGACTGTTGTTTAGATAAACGTTCCCTTTCTGCAACCCTCTCTCTTGCTTCTGCTCGTTCTATCTCATCTATCGCAGCAGAAATATTCAAACCCAATTTCTTTTCCAAAATCTGCTCAAACACATCCATTCTTCTATCGTTCCTCAAACGCTCTTCTTCGTATTCTGCCATCCGTAATCGCAACCTTTCATTCTCAGATACAATACTTGCTAACATCGCTTCTAACTGCTGTTTATCAACAATAAACCCTTCAATCCGTTCCAGCATTTCGAGCTTTTCAGCAGTTAGCTCATTGATTTGCTCTTGTAATTCAGCTATCTTTACAACATTCATTGTAACCTGTTTTTGCAAATCGTCAACCCTTGGATCATCAAATCGAAATTCAACTCCTCCAGGTAAATCATCTAAACCAATCTCATCAAAAAATGATTGTGACTCAAATAGCTGTTGTGTTGGATGAGATTGTTGCGCATGAGATGGTTGTGATTGTTGTTGAGCTGGCTGTTGTTATGGTTGTTGATGAGTTGGCTCTGGTTGTTGCGATTGTTGCTGAACTGGCTCTGGTTGAGGTTATTGCTGAGCTGGATGTTGTTGATCTGTTTCTGGCTCAGGAACTGGTTGTTGTTGAGTAGCTATTTCTGGTTCAGATTGTTGCTGAGCTGGTTCTGACTGAACAGGTTGTGGTGGAGACGGAATATGTTGTGATGGTTCATCCACATTTTCTTCAATAATAGGTTCAGCTTCAGTTTCCTTTAGAATAACATTCGAAGATACTATAGCAGCAGGACGCTTCATTCTTCTTTGTTTTTTCTTGGTTGGAGTTCGAAAAGCAGATTCAGTGTCAGACTCGGATGGAACATAAGTTGTATCATCCTCACCTGTTGCTTTTCGTTTGCGTTCCTCTGCTTTGCGCTTTAGCTCAACTTGTCGTTTCTTCTCTAACTTTTCTACTCTTTTCTTTTCACCAGCTCGTCTATCTTCTGAATCAGTACTTGATGATAGAACTTCTTCAACTACTTTGTCCGACCCAAAAGCTTGACGCTCAATCTCCTTAGCCATATCTTCAACTGTTTCCACAACATTTGGTTCATCTCTTAAAACCGAACTTCCTGCAGAAGTAGTTTTTCTCTTTTTTTCTTATGAACCGATGAATATGTAGCTTTGGATTTCTCACCTTTTCCACCATCTTTGACAAACCAAGGACTCCTTTTTGCAACAAACAAAGATAATTCTTTAACCTCTTCTTCATCATCGCTGCTTTCATCTTTTCTCCACTTACCAGGTGCTGTCGATATGTAATCTTTGTTGAGAATCGCACCAAACATTGGTTTTGCCACTGGAGCAGTCTTTAAATGCACATTCATCTTTCGCAATGTCGAGACATCCATATGTTAAAGCCTTAGGACATCATTCGGTGATTTCTTCAGACCAGGATGTAAAAAATCTAACAACATCTGAATGAATCTCGGATACTGCAGAAACTTTTCTTTCTGAATATTTTGAACCATCTGAGTGAATATAACTTTTGAGAAGTTGTATGGAAGATTCAAAACTAACACGGTGATCATACACATTTTATAATCAACTAAATCGTCAAAACCTCCCTTCCGATGACTCAAACCATGAGCTATAACATGTGCGAGATATCTAAATGGTGCGCTCAGGTTTCCCTTCTTGAACGGTGCAGCGTTAACAAATCTTGTATATCCCATTCGATAAAAACATCCCTTTACCATATATTCAGAAAACCCTGTCGGATCGTCCTTATTGTCCTTAAAATCCAAAACCTTCCGAATTAACTCCTCAGTAATTTTCACCAGAATATCTACATCATCAATCTTCACAGCTGATAAAATGGCGTTATCTTCAGTACTGTATTCAGCTGCATTCCAAAAATATTCTACATGAGAAAGATATGTTGTGTGTCTGTCGGTTAAAGCTTTGGTCACTCAAATCCGTGTTAGGAAATCCAAAATGTCTCTGTATGCTGCAATCTCCGGAATCGAGGCATCTGTGACACAACATATATTATGAAATGGAGAGAACGAAGATTTCTTGGCCTGAACATAAGAATAACAACCAACCATTAGAAAATATTAAACACTCAAGAAATTTTCTCAATTATTCGTAAAACATATGTTTCGCACGAATCAAACACTTAACCAAAAATTGAAAGTTTGAAAAGAAGTTCATTCATACGAATCATTTTCTTCGTACCAATTACTTTGCACATTAAACATTTTGTTTTTCAAACTTTATTTCATACGACCCGGTTATTTCGTATGAATTAATCACCCAATTCAATTTTGAACATCAACTTTTAAAACTTCTCCGTATGAATTGATTGTTTCGTACGAAACAAACTTCAGCTGTCATAACAAAATTTTCATACGAATCAATTCCCTCGAACAAAAACTCATCATCGTCCCAAAATGTCCAAGTATAATCCGAACTCAAAACTTGTTGATTTTAACAAATTGATAGTTGATTTTCAGGTTATTAGAGCCAATTTTAACGATTTTATGGTCAATTTTAAGTTTTACCGGTCCAATTTCCCTAGATCTAAGTTTTAGTCCAATTCATACAAATTTTGGCATTATAACAGAATGATTTTGTCAAAATTACCTTTCCCATTGATAGAGGTGTGCCAATCAACCTCAACAATGTAAATCGAAAGCACAAATAACCAAGAAATGAAGATTTCAGTATCAATTCGAACAAAATTCTCTGAATCGCTCAACAGTACTCTGAAAGTGGTAACCTTATTTCGGTGCGAATCGAGGAGTATATACTAGAGATTAGTTTCATACGAATCAATTGACTCGCCAAAGATGTACTCTGTTTCGCACTGAAATGAAGATCTTCGTATGAAATTTTTGTTTCGTGCGAATCAATACTGAAAGTCTTTAAACTTTTCAATTTTATTTTTTGTATTTTTCATTTTTAATTAATTTTATCTGTTTTACAAATCCATTTGACTAACCAAGTCCAAGTTAATGACCCTAGTTATCCAATTTGCCTTCCAAGTCCAAATTAATGACCTTGGTTGACCATGTTTGACCAAGCAGATTTATTTTAACATGTAAAGTTTCAAATTAATGAACTTTCTTGACATTCAAGTAATTTTTTTGTTAAAACTTAGCTCCCAACCCATGATTTCAGATTTCCCTCAGCAAGATGTTACTATGAATCCAACTGATAGTGTTTTTATCATCGGTAAACATAAATAAGAGTATTAAGCTAAGAAAACTGAAAATCTTTTTGAGTTTTGAGATATTTTTCAAAAGTAATAACATATTTTTGTGAATTTTGTGTTTTTAGAGGATCATTTCATACGAACCGGTTATTTCGTACGAATTAATCACCCAATTCAATTTTGAACATCAACTTTTAAAACTTCTCCGTATGAATTGATTGTTTCGTATGAAACAAACTTCAACTGTCATAACAAAATTTTCATACGAATCAATTCCCTCGAACAAAAACTCATCGTCGTCCCAAAATGTCCAAGTATAATCCGAACTCAAAACTTGTTGATTTTAACAAATTGATAGTTGATTTTCAGGTTATTAGAGCCAATTTTAACGATTTTATGGTCAATTTTAAGTTTTACCGGTCCAATTTCCCTAGATCTAAGTTTTAGTCCAATTCATACAAATTTTGGCATTATAACAGCATGATTTTGTCAAAATTACCTTTCCCATTGATAGAGGTGTGCCAATCAACCTCAACAATGTAAATCGAAAGCACAAATAACCAAGAAATGAAGATTTCAGTATCAATTCGCACAAAATTCTCTGAATCGCTCAACAGTACTCTGAAAGTGGCCCTTATTTCGGTGCGAATCGAGGAGTATATACTAGAGATTAGTTTCATACGAATCAATTGACTCGCACAAGATTGTAACATCCGTCAAAAAAACCGGATTAACCAAACCCGCTTCGTTTATTAACCGAACAACCAGTCAAAAATTCCGTTGCATATTTAATGCTTAAATTAATTTTAAACGATACATAATTAATAAGTATATTAGAATATAAAAGTTATATTTGAAAAAGTATTAAAAATAGTGATTTAAAAATAAAATGTTGAAGCCGGGACTCGAACCCGGTCAGCCGAGAGCCAGCAAAGCCTTAACACACATCCCTTCAACCGCTCCGCCACTTGTGTTTCTTCTTGATTATTTGAAACAAATAATACATAAAATAAAGTTGGAAATCAAACCCAGTCACTCTCGCCGGAAATCCCGACGAAATCGTCAATCATTGACGTTATATTTTGGCGTAACGGATACAATTAAACTAGCGTCGGTTATAACTGAAAACTTTAAAGTCTTTTATTCAAAACATGAAATCGTAACCGAAGAACTTGAATTTGAAACCGGAAATACACTTAAACCTGAGTTATACCTTATTCATTCAGTGAGCTCGCGAGTTTTATCAAAATCACACTCCAGCGGTGGACTGTGTGCCAAACTAAACCACAGGTCCCGGGTTCGAGACCTGTGGAGAGCACCGAGCGATACATTAAAACCTTTTAAAAATAAATGAATTTCGGATTAATCTAATTAGTATATAAATATAATTAAAAACAGAAATATTTCGGGTTAGACACGTAGCTCAGTTGGTAGAGCTGCGTGCACGCGTACGGGAGGTCTCGGGTTCGAGTCTCACCCAGCGCACACATATAACCGACCGAACCGGTCAACGGTCAACAAGTCAACAAGTCAACGATCAAAAAGTCAACATTTTTTTATTATTTTTATTTATTTATTTTATTTAAAAATCAATTAAAAATACTTAAAAATAACATTTTTAAAGTTAGAAAATAGCCTAAAACTCACAAAAATATATCCAAAAATCCTATTAAAGTTGTTAATAAAATCCATTTACTTACCTTACTTTTCGTTATTAATTAGGTTAGTTTTTCCTCGTCGATCAATCCTCTAAACTCGTGCGCATTCAACATCATTCACCGAACGCACCCAAGGTGAGTGAATCTCTACAAATTCCCCGTTTAAATCACGTTTTTGGGGTGTATCATGTGTCTTAGTATTTATTATATTTAAATCATTGTGCATATATCATATCATGAATAAATGTGTATTCAGCTTGTATAAATTGTTTGTGTGGTTATTGTTTAGATTTAATTTATTATTTTCAGTACATGCAATTTCATAGGCCGCCGCTCCCCATTACATTATGAGCATTGAGCATGTTCCCCATTACATTATGAGCGTGAACCTGGCGTGCCAACATACGATCGGCTCCGTTTGATTGAGCCTTGATCGCACAGACATTTATCATTTTCAGTACATGCAATACGATCGGCTCCGTTTGATTGAGCCTTGATCGCACAGTTTCATTCATGTTATATATTTATGCAAGTTGATATGTTATTGTATGCTGTTGGTTTGTTAATGTATGTTATTGTTTGTTGTTGTGTGATATCGTATGCCAATGGTATGTTATTGTATGCTAATTGTTGTTATTGTATGTTTATTTACGTTTGTTCATATATGAATAGTGCACAATTTTTCCATATAAAATACAACAAGAAATAAATAATAAATGTTTTCTAACAAGGTTCACTCGCCAACTTTTTGTTGATCCAAAAACCATTTTTACACATGATATAGGTGAACAGGATGAAGCATGGAAAACATAGGAAATTGCCTTAGAGGAAAAATAATGAAGTTTAGAAGGATGAATAGAACATGTTGTATTTGTTTGATATGATTGTATGATCTCTTTTAAATTGAAATAATAAATATGAAACATTATAATAAATGTCATGAGCTTTGATGAAAACCCAATCATGCCCCGGTCACCTTTTCTGCTATGGGTCGGGTGTGATAGATTGGTATCAGAGCTTTTGACTATAGGGATATAGGATAGGTTATTAGACCCTTAGAGCCTATACTATAGTTGATTAGATTTTAATTGTTTATGTGGTTATATGCAAACTTATGATATTTATTTGTTTCATATTTATTACATACACAAATGCATGCAAATATTTCCAATATTACCTTTTGTGATGTCTAGTGAATTATACTTACAGTCAAACATACATACTTACATACATATTCATCATACATGTTACAATATTCACATATTCAAATCATCTTCATACTTCCATATTCAAGATTTTGTCGCATTTTTTTCGTTTTTCAAATCTCATCAAAGTGAGTTCTGCGACGGGTATGTAGTAACTGTAAGGGTACAAGTACCGGTAGTCGGAACGTCCTGTCTAGGTTGGCATTCGTATAAATCCAATATAACGGACCAATATGCCTACCTGGGGACTAACGATGAGAGTACGAAAGACCTATTAGGCCAAAGCATGCCACACCAAACGTCGTTCGAACTAACCCCACTTTGAGGTGTCACCGTGTCCACACTTGGATACATTCCGAATATCATACGTTACATACATATTCCTCGATTTCTCCGGGTTTTAGTGTACGTAACCAGGCTAACACATGCGAACCATATGAAAAACCCGGGTAATCATGGGGGCCCACGGATTACGAAGGTGAAGTATGGCGGCATGCAAGGCCCAATTACGAGCAAAGCCCAAGACATCCTATGGATGTAGTAGATTTATTATGCTATGTTTATTTTATGAATGTTCATTCCTAAATACGACACATGATCCCAAAAGCATCCAACTCGTACTCTTGATATGTATTCCTTCTAGATGTCTTCTAGTCTCGCTCGTAGGAAGATGAGAACAGGAAAAGCCCGCGAGCGCATGGTTGCCCAAATCGCTCAACAAATGGCTGCCGTAATACCCAACATTGTAATTCAAGTCCAACAAGCCCTTACCGCTAATCCCGTCAATCAAGAAGTTCAAAATATTGTCAACCCTCCCCCAAATACCACTAAATGCACCTACAAGCATTTCAAATCCTGCGACCCTACAAAATACGAAGGGACTGAAGGTGTCACCGCTCTTCTCTATTGGTTTGAAGAAATGGAAAACATTTTCCTAAATTGCGATTGCCCCGATGATCGCAAAGTGCGATATGCTACTGGTCGTTTATTTGGAATAGCACTTACTTGGTGGAATACAGAGAAGGCTAAACGAGGTGTTGAAGATGCTATGACTTTGACTTGGGAAGAGTTGAAAGAAATCATGACAAGACGGTTTTGCCCAAGGAGCGAAATCAAGAAATTAGAGGATGAGTTCTATTCGTTGAAACAAAAGGAAGGCGACCACACTACATACAACAAGAGATTCCTCGAGTTAAATCAAATGGTTCCCAACTTGTTCACTCCCCACTACCGTTTGATCGAGCACTACATTCGAGGTCTTCCTTCAAAAATTCAAGACTCTGTAATAAGTACCACACCTGCAACCTTGGAAGCAGCAATGGAGTTAGCTACAGAGCTCACCGAGAACCGTATACGGAATAAAGACTTCAAGGAGGAGAAGAAGAAAGATAAAGCATCAACTGAAATTTCAAACTCCACCCAAACCGAATCCCCTTCTCAACCCATTTCCAAGAGGAAACGAGATGAGCAACTTTTCGCTGTCACCCCACGCAATCAACCAGCCTTACAAGCCGTACCCCTCCAAGCTATCCCAATCACTCAAGTAGCACCCAACCCAACCTACCCAAATAAGAAACCTTACCTTGGACCTCACCCTCAATGTAACACCTGTTTTTATCACCATCCATCTACCTTACTTTGTTGACTATGTGCGAATTGTGGACGCTATGGTCATTTGAGCAAGGTTTGCCGCACCCCTCAAAACCAAACCTCACCCCTACTCAAAACATGATCCAAACATATCAACAACCCCAATACCCCATGTTCCCATATGTTCGAGCTTGTTTCAATTGTGGCGACCCTACCCACTTTAGAAACACGTGCCCTCAATTGGTTAACATCATAAACGCCCAAGCTCAAGCAAACCCAGTTAACCAAGCAAATCAAGAAAACCCAACCACTAGGCCACCAGCAAGAGGAAAGAGTTTTCAACATCAACGCCAATCCTGTTGAAGATAATGACGGCCCAACCGAAAAAACCCAACTAGTCCCTTTCACTGAAAATCAAGATTCAACTCCAACCGCTTAGTTTTATGTTTTTCTTTATGATTATCTCAATTTTCACGTGTCTCAATTTTAAATTGGAAATTTATCCAAGGATCTTAATGCGAATTACTATTTCAGTTTTGTTTTTATACTCATTGATTTAACATTCATATCATCATACCTCACGACATATCACAGTGTCATCATTTAAAGAAGTTGAGCTGTGTCTCACTTCTACATGGACTAACCTCTCCATCATAACAAACGAGAGAGGTACTGTCGTCATTCAAAGACTCAAGCTTTGGTTGTTGTGTTTGTTTATGATTAGAGTCACATAGGACTAATCATAACTTACTGATAAAATCAATGAAAATTTGACGAGAATATGGTGGATACGCTGCTGGTACTTCCTATATATAAGTATTCTTGCCAAAGGATCAGAGGCATTATCAGGCGGTTATGAGAAGTTCCATGTAGGATTTAGTAATGTCTTGGTTGAAATTTGTTTGATTTAACATTCATATTAACTCATCATTTAAAGAAATTGGATTGTGTTCCATTTTCTACATAGACTAACCTCTCCATCATAACAAACGAGAGAGGTACTGTCATCATTCAAAGACTCAAGCTTTGGTTGTTTTGTTTGTTTATGGTTAGAGTCACATAGGACTAATCATAACTTACTGATAAAATCAATGAAAATTTGACGAGAATATGGTGGATACGCCGCTGGTACTTCCTATATATAAGTATTCTTGTCAAAGGATCAGAGGCATTGTCAGACGGTTATGAGAAGTTCCATGTAGGATTTAGTAATGTCTTGGTTGAAGTTTGTTTTATACTCACTGATTTAGCATTCATGTCATCTCATCATTTAAAGAAATTGGATTGAGTCACCATTCAAACATGTATACTATCAGAATTAGGACTCAGACATTGGTTGTTGTGTTTATTTATGTTCTAGAGTCTCATCATAGAACCAATCATAACTTACTGATAAAACCAATAAAATTTGACAAGAATATGGTGGATACGCCGCTGGTACTTCCTATATATAAGTATTCTTGCCAAAGGATTAGAGGCATTGTCAGGCGGTTATGAGAAGTTCCATGTAGGTTTTAGTAGTAGAAATTTTGTTTTAGGATATAACCTTATCTTTCCAAACATATCAAAACTCTTGCGCATGAAATCATATTTAGTCAATCAACTCTGTTTTATCAATATTCATTATCTTAGGCATCGAAAAGCGATTCCTGTAGCAGGGTACTCAACCCTTACAAGGAACGTTACCGCCTCAAGCAAAATTTAAACTCTTACTCCTTTCTAAGTATGTAACTGTCAAACTAAACACCATCCTTTTTAGACAAATATGTCACTACTTAAATTTCGGGATGAAATTTCTAAAAAGTAGGGGATACTGTAACATCCGTCAAAAAAACCGGATTAACCAAACCCGCTTCGTTTATTAACCGAACAACCAGTCAAAAATTCCGTTGCATATTTAATGCTTAAATTAATTTTAAACGATACATAATTAATAAGTATATTAGAATATAAAAGTTATATTTGAAAAAGTATTAAAAATAGTGATTTAAAAATAAAATGTTGAAGCCGGGACTCGAACCCGGGTCAGCCGAGAGCCAGCAAAGCCTTAACACACATCCCTTCAACCGCTCCGCCACTTGTGTTTCTTGTTGATTATTTGAAACAAATAATACATAAAATAAAGTTGGAAATCAAACCCAGTCACTCTCGCCGGAAATCCCGACGAAATCGTCAATCATTGACGTTATATTTTGGCGTAACGGATACAATTACACTAGCGTCGGTTATAACTGAAAACTTTAAAGTCTTTTATTCAAAACATCAAATCGTAACCGAAGAACTTGAATTCGAAACCAGAAATACACTTAAACCTGAGTTATACCTTATTCATTCAGTGAGCTCGCGAGTTTTATCAAAATCACACTCTTCATATCGCTCAGAAAACTTCGCCGGAAGTCGCCGGAATTCTCTGAAAATTAACCAGAAATTTTCGCCGGAAAACCGAGTTCATTCCATTTCGTCTGTTTACCCAAACATAAGATCTTGGAGCTCATACTGACATCACCCCCACTCACCTTAAACCTCTGAAGAATCTTTGTTGCAAGAAATTTCACTCGCCGGAAAATCTCTGCAAGTCGCCGGAAAACCGAGACTTTCATCTACACGGTAATTACTTCGATTTTTCTGTTTCATTCCATTATTGGACAAATTCTAATATCAATCCCTCACCCAGAATCTTTTCCAGACGACGTTGCCGGATTATCTGTTTTCGCCGGAAAACTTCTGAAATTTCAGAAACCTGCTGTTAACCGGTATGATCATTTCAACTTACTGATAATCGTTACCCAGTGGTTCCATTTCACATCTAATCTCTCCAAATTGTTGACTAATCCTATCAGCCGAAGCTCACCAAAACAGAGCCGACGATCTTGCCGGACTTCTGAAGAAAGACGAACAGTTCGGTACAATCAATCCTCAAACCTTTTTTTCTGTTTCTTACATTACGATGGCTCATAATGTTCGTTAAGTTAATTTAACAAATAACAGTCAGTTAATCGATGTCTGTGTTTTGAACGAAGAAGATGAAGTTGGGTATGTTATAAGATTAATTAAAATCGATATTATGAACGGGTTAGACACACAGTCCAGCGGTGGACTGTGTGCAAACAATATGCATAACGTCTCGAGTTCGATCCTTGTCACACACACATTCTCTGTAATAAAATGCCTTTTTTAGAAACCGAACCGGGTTAACCCAGTAAGATGTTAAGTATAATAATAACCAGAATATTTACCAAGTAAGACACACAGTCCAGCGGTGGACTGTGTGCCAAACTAAACCACAGGTCCCGGGTTCGAGACATGTGGAGAGCACCGAGCGATACATTAAAACCTTTTAAAAATAAATGAATTTCGGATTAATCTAATTAGTATATAAATATAATTAAAAACAGAAATATTTCGGGTTAGACACGTAGCTCAGTTGGTAGAGCTGCGTGCACGCGTACGGGAGGTCTCGGGTTCGAGTCTCACCCAGCGCACACATATAACCGACCGAACCGGTCAACGGTCAACGGTCAACAAGTCAACAAGTCAAGGTCAAAAAGTCAACATTTTTTTATATTTTTATTTATTTATTTTATTTAAAAATCAATTAAAAATACTTAAAAATAACATTTTTAAAGTTAGAAAATAGCCTAAAACTCACAAAAATATCCAAAAATCCTATTAAAGTTGTTAATAAAATCCATTTACTTACCTTACTTTTCGTTATTAATTAGGTTAGTTTTTCCTCGTCGATCAATCCTCTAAACTCGTGCGCATTCAACATCATTCACCGAACGCACCCAAGGTGAGTGAATCTCTACAAATTCCCCGTTTAAATCACGTTTTTGGGGTGTATCATGTGTCTTAGTATTTATTATATTTAAATCATTGTGCATATATCATATCATGAATAAATGTGTATTCAGCTTGTATAAATTGTTTGTGTGGTTATTGTTTAGATTTAATTTATTATTTTCAGTACATGCAATTTCATAGGCCGCCGCTCCCCATTACATTATGAGCGTTGAGCATGTTCCCCATTACATTATGAGCGTGAACCTGGCGTGCCAACATACGATCGGCTCCGTTTGATTGAGCCTTGATCGCACAGTTTCATTCATGTTATATATTTATGCAAGTTGATATGTTATTGTATGCTGTTGGTTTGTTAATGTATGTTATTGTTTGTTGTTGTGTGATATCGTATGCCAATGGTTTGTTATTGTATGCTAATTGTTGTTATTGTATGTTTATTTACGTTTGTTCATATATGAATAGTGCACAATTTTTCCATATAAAATACAACAAGAAATAAATAATAAATGTTTTCTAACAAGGTTCACTCGCCAACTTTTTGTTGATCCAAAAACAATTTTTACACATGATACAGGTGAACAGGATGAAGCATGGAAAACATAGGAAATTGCCTTAGAGGAAAAATAATGAAGTTTAGAAGGATGAATAGAACATGTTGTATTTGTTTGATATGATTGTATGATCTCTTTTAAATTGAAATAATAAATATGAAACATTATAATAAATGTCATGAGCTTTGATGAAAACCCAATCATGCCCCGGTCACCTTTTCCGCTGCGGGTCGGGGTGTGACAGATTGGTATCAGAGCTTTTGACTATAGGGATATAGGATAGGTTATTAGACCCTTAGAGCCTATACTATAGTTGATTAGATTTTAATTGCTTATGTGGTTATATGCAAACTTATGATATTTATTTGTTTCATATTTATTACATACACAAATGCATGCAAATATTTCCAATATTACCTTTTGTGATATCTAGTGAATTATACTTACAGTCAAACATACATACTTACATACATATTCATCATACATGTTACAATATTCACATATTCAAATCATCTTCATACTTCCTATTCAATATTTTGTCGCATTTTTTTCATTTTTCAAATCTCATCAAAGTGAGTTCTGCGACGGGCATGTAGTAACTGTAAGGGTACAAGTACCGGTAGTCGGAATGTCCTGTCTAGGTTGGCATTCGTATAAATCCAATATAACGGACCAATTTGCCTACCTGGGGACTAACGATGAGAGTACGAAAGACCTATTAGGCCAAAGCATGCCACACCAAACGTCGTTCGAACTAACCCCACTTTGAGGTGTCACAGTGTCCACACTTGGATACATTCCGAATATCATACGTTACATACATATTCCTCGATTTTCTCTGGGTTTTAGTGTACGTAACCAGGCTAACACATGCGAACCATATGAAAAACCCGGTAATCATGGGGGCCCACGTGATTACGAAGGTGAAGTATGGCGGCATGCAAGGCCCAATTACGAGCAAAGCCTAAGACATCCTATGGATGTAGTAGATTTTTTATGCTATGTTTATTTTATGAATGTTCATTCCTAAATACGACACATGATCCCAAAAGCATCCAACTCGTACTCTTGATATGTATTCCTTCTAGATGTCTTCTAGTCTCGCTCGTAGGAAGATGAGAGCAGGAAAAGCCCGCGAGCGCATGGTTGCCCAAATCGCTCAACAAATGGCTGCCGTAATACCCAAGGCTCCGTTTGATTGAGCCTTGATCGCACAGTTTCATTCATGTTATATATTTATGCAAGTTGATATGTTATTGTATGCTGTTGGTTTGTTAATGTATGTTATTGTTTGTTGTTGTGTGATATCGTATGCTAATGGTTTGTTATTGTATGCTAATTGTTGTTATTGTATGTTTATTTACGTTTGTTCATATATGAATAGTGCACAAATTTTCCATATAAAATACAACAAGAAATAAATAATAAATGTTTTCTAACAAGGTTCACTCGCCAACTTTTTGTTGATCCAAAAACCATTTTTACACATGATACAGGTGAACAAGATGAAGCATGGAAAACATAGGAAATTGCCTTAGAGGAAAAATAATGAAGTTTAGAAGGATGAATAGAACATGTTGTATTTGTTTGATATGATTGTATGATCTCTTTTAAATTGAAATAATAAATATGAAACATTATAATAAATGTCATGAGCTTTGATGAAAACCCAATCATGCCCTGGTCACCTTTTCCGCTGCGGGTCGGGGTGTGACAAAGATGTACTCTGTTTCGCACTGAAATGAAGATCTTCGTATGAAATTTTTGTTTCGTGCGAATCAATACTGAAAGTCTTTAAACTTTTCAATTTTATTTTTTGTATTTTTCATTTTTAATTAATTTTATCTGTTTTACAAATCCATTTGACTAACCAAGTCCAAGTTAATGACCCTAGTTATCCAATTTGCCTTCCAAGTCCAAATTAATGACCTTGGTTGACCATGTTTGACCAAGCAGATTTATTTTAACATGTAAAGTTTCAAATTAATGAATTTTCTTGACATTCAAGTAATCTTTTTGTTAAAACTTAGCTCCCAACCCATGATTTCAGATTTCCCTCAGCAAGATGTTACTATGAATCCAACTGACAGTGTTTTTATCATCGGTAAACAAAAATAAGAGTATTAAGCTAAGAAAACTGAAAATCTTTTTGAGTTTTGAGATATTTTTCAAAAGTAATAACTTATTTTTGTGAATTTTGTGTTTTTAGAGGATCATTTCATACGACCCGGTTATTTCGTACGAATTAATCACCCAATTCAATTTTGAACATCAACTTTTAAAACTTCTCCGTATGAATTGATTGTTTCGTACGAAACAAACTTCAACTGTCATAACAAAATTTTCATACGAATCAATTCCCTCGAACAAAAACTCATCGTCGTCCCAAAATGTCCAAGTATAATCCGAACTCAAAACTTGTTGATTTTAACAAATTGATAGTTGATTTTCAGGTTATTAGAGCCAATTTTAACGATTTTAAGTCAATTTTAAGTTTTACCGGTCCAATTTCCCTAGATCTAAGTTTTAGTCCAATTCATACAAATTTTGGCATTATAACAGCATGATTTTGTCAAAATTACCTTTCCCATTGATAGAGGTGTGCCAATCAACCTCAACAATGTAAATCGAAAGCACAAATAACCAAGAAATGAAGATTTCAGTATCAATTCGCACAAAATTCTCTGAATCGCTCAACAGTACTCTGAAAGTGGTAACCTTATTCGGTGCGAATCGAGGAGTATATACTAGAGATTAGTATCATACGAATCAATTGACTGCACAAGATGTACTCTGTTTCACACTGAAATGAAGATCTTCGTATGAAATTTTTGTTTCGTGCGAATCAATACTGAAAGTCTTTAAACTTTTCAATTTTATTTTTTGTATTTTTCATTTTTAATTAATTTTATCTGTTTTACAAATCCATTTGACTAACCAAGTCCAAGTTAATGACCCTAGTTATCCAATTTGCCTTCCAAGTCCAAATTAATGACCTTGGTTGACCATGTTTGACCAAGCAGATTTATTTTAACATTTAAAGTTTCAAATTAATTAACTTTCTTGACATTCAAGTAATCTTTTTGTTAAAACTTAGCTCCCAACCCATGATTTCAGATTTCCCTCAGCAAGATGTTACTATGAATCCAACTGACAGTGTTTTTATCATCGGTAAACAAAAATAAGAGTATTAAGCTAAGAAAACTGAAAATCTTTTTGAGTTTTGAGATATTTTTCAAAAGTAATAACATATTTTTGTGAATTTTGTGTTTTTAGAGGATCATTTCAAGCATATATATATAAGTCATCAGTACCGTTGATCTAGAAATACCCTTTAAGCTTTTTAAACAAATTTACCTAGATTGCCAATATATTTGTCCATTTAAACCTCTTCTCGTTTCTCAACTGTTTCAAGATATGTTAATGTAATATTAGAAACATGAAATAACTATGTTTCCCATCTCAGAATATACTCCCGTATCAAGATTCCCAGAATGTCATTTTACAGGTGAATATATCGAATTGATATCTGTATATAGGGTGAATGCGAGACCTTGAGAGCTCAGGTTAGTACTTTCGTACAGACAGAGAGATGAAGGCTCGTCTTTAGGTGGTGTTCCATTAAGAAATCTTTTGTATTGCAAATGTCATAATTGCTTAAGACATAACCATATTTTCATGCAGCTTTTAGGGAAATAATGCGAAAATATTATAGGAGTTCTAGGCCATTGCTTCCGCAAAATCAGAAGAACTCAAATAATACCCCAGATTTCAATCAAATATAAAGACCTAGTATCGCATAATCTGGCATTCTCTCAAACGAAATTTCGGAGTACTAAGTCCATATATCCGAGAGATGTTAACCCACAAGTTAATCAGTTTTGCTTTTTAGGTTTATATCTTGAATACAATTTACTAAACTAGTGAAGTCTATTGGCATATCCATAGTAAGACTTGCTTAATTACTTTTAAACAATACATTTCTTTAGCATACTGTGACTATCATTTTTGATTTACTATGATCACTCTTTTTACACAGAACTCTTTTTGCCTTTTTTTAATGTTTTTATATTTTCCTCAAACATTCTCCCCCTAAAATCAAAAACATATTTTTGGATTTTTTAAGAATGTATAAGAAAGAATGTACAGAAAACGTTTAATCGATGACAAATTCACATTAAGTCGTCATCATCCTCAAACTCAACCTCAAACACAACCCCTGAGATCATATTTTTTAAACCATTTAGCTTTAACAAATTATTAAACTTTGTTTTATCAAAAGCTTTGGTATAAAAAATCAGCTTTTTGGTCATCAGTATGGATTTTCTCAAATTGCACCAACTTTTTCTCGTAGCAATCACGAATAAAGTCGTGTCGAATCTTGATATGTTTCGTGCGTGAGTGTTGGCATGAGTTTTTAGTGATATCGCTCGCGGCCTGATTATCTACATATATAGGCGTATCAAGAAATTGCAAACCGAAATCTCTCATCTATTATTGTATCCAGAGAATCTGAGCACAACAACTAGATGCCGAGACGTTTCAGCCTCACAAGTAGAGAGAGCAACTGCGGTTTGTTTCTTGCACTGCCACGTCACCAAACGAATTCTGAAGAACTGGCAGCCGGCCGTTGTAGACTTTGTATTCAGTTTGCAACATCCAAAATCAGAATCCGAGTATCCTACAAGATTAAAATCATCATGTCTAGGGTACCACAAGCCGGTGCTTGGAAAACCCTTCAGATATCTCATTATGCGTTTGACAGCAAGCAGGTGTGACTCTTTTGGATTAGACTGATAATGGGAGCACAGGCACGTTGGATACATGATATCTGGTCGAGAAGCTGTAAGATACATCAAGGATCCGATCATGGAGCGATATAAAGTTTCGTCAACTCTTTCTCCAATAAGATCTGGACAAATGCCGTGACTTGGAGCTAACAGGGTAGATGCTGGTTTAGCTCCTGTCATATTGAATTTCTCCAATACGTCATGAACATATCTCGTCTGATGAATAAAAATACGATCAGGCAACTGATCGACCTGAATTCCTAGAAAGAACTTCATCTCCCCCATTGCACTCATTTCAAATTTGCGCTTCATGACTTCTTCAAAGTCTTTAGACAGCTTATCATTTGTCGATCCAAAGATAATATCATCCACATATATCTGTACGATGATTAAATGCCCATCTACTTCCTTTGGGAAGAGGGTAGAATCTACTATTCCCCTGATAAAGCCATTGTCCAGAAGATGACTCGATAACGTTTCATACCAAGCTCTCGGGGCTTGATGAAGACCGTACAAGGCTTTATTCAGAAGGTAGACTTTATCTTTGTGCACTGGATCAACGAACCTTGGTGGTTGGCCGACGTACACTTCCTCTTTCACTTTTCCGTATAAGAAAGCAGATTTAACATCTAATTGTTACACTTTGAACCCTTTCCATGAGGCAAAGGCCAAGAATATACGAATCGCTTCAAGACGAGCAACTGGGGCATAGACTTCGGTATAATCTATCCCTTCTTGCTGATGAAAACCTTGAACCACAAGTCGAGCTTTGTTGCGTACCACAACTCCTCGATCGTCTCTTTTGCACTTGAAGACCCATCTTGTGTTAATCTTTTTGTGATGATCTGGCAAGTCAACAAGCTTCCAGGCTCCAAGTTTCTGGAATTGAAGCAACTCTTCTTGCATTGCATCCACCCAACTTTCTTCTTTTAACGCGTCTTTTCAGCTTCCAGGTTCAACCTGAGAAACAAAACAACTATGAGAAAATCGAGCTTGAAGTGGAGCAATACTAGTATAAAAACAGCTTAGATCTTTATTGATCTGATTTTGAGTTTGCACTCCAGTTTGTAAGCTGCCTATGATATTCTCTGACGGATGATATGAAAGTGTTCTTGGTATTACTTCAGTTGGAACATCTACTTGTGGTTGCAAATTTGTTAGAATTTCAACGACAACCGGTACAGATGAAGAAGCTTTATTCCTGACTGATCAGCCTGTTGTTTCAAAAAGCTTTCTATCTGTTCAGATCCTTCATCAGAACTGGATCCTCCATCGTCAAAGTTGGTACTCGATTAGAGTCAGCATCTGCATTTGGCCGGGCAGATGATTCAGTAGCATTGACATTTGGTGCACGAACAGGAACTTGAACAGAAGAACTTTGACCGACATCAGACGTGTTGACCGGTAATGATGTAGAAATCACCAATGGTCTAGGAACTTGTTCTTAATTAGATAACTGATGTTGTTGAAATAACATAACAAGTTCTTCTTCTGTTGGCACATCTGGTAGATCAAACGAATTCCACAATCCATCGTAGTTAAACAGCCATGGATCCCCAGGTTTCTTCGTAGGCGTTGTATATCTTTGACAATCTACATGCTGTGCTAGAACTACCTGGTTCAGACTCGGCAAGAAAACACGTTTTTGAGGAGTAGCGTAACCAACAAAGAAACCTTCCAAGGATTTGGCTCCAAATTTACCAGCCGGGTCCAAGACGGTACACGGTGATCCAAAAGGTTCCAAAAATGCTAAGTTGGGCTTTCGTTGATTCAGTAACTCGAAACATGTCGTTTTATGAGGCTTAACTGTCAACACACGATTTAGGGTATAGCAAGCTGATGCTACTGCTTCACTCCAAAAACGGATTGTCAGCTAACATTGTTCTTGCAGTTTCTATCAGTGTGCACACAGAGTCATTCAGCTACTCCATTTTGTTGTGGAGTATAGGGGGCGCTGAATTCATGAAGAATCCCCTTTTCATTGCAGAACTCTTGCATCTTCTTGTTCTTAAACTCCGTTCCATTATCACTGCGAATTCTCTTAATGGGCAAATGATATAGATTTTCAAGTTTTCTGAAAAGGATCATAAGAGTTTCGAACGTTTCATCCTTACTTTCCAAAAAGAACACCCATGAGAATCGAGAATAATCATCTGTAACGACAAGGCAGTATAAATCTCCAGAAATACTTTTGACATTGACTGGTCTAAAGAGATCCATTTGTAGCCTTTCTAGTGGTAGCTTTATCGAATTCAACAACTTTCTCGGGTGTGATTTCTTATACTGCTTTCCCTTTTTGCAGCTAAGACAATCATCAGATAGATGAAAACTTTTCAAATTGACACCCTCCACTAAGTCGTTATGCACAAGAAAATTCATCTTTCGAAGATGAATGTGCCCCATTTTTTGATGCCATAAAATTGACTCTTTCTCGGTAGCTTTGGAAACAAAACATTGAACTTTCTTCGACGTGGTAGAAGCGATGCTCATGTCAAGAACATATAAATCATTTTCTCTCGGAGCTCGCATCAAAATCCATTCTTCTGGAATCCTGAAACCGGGTTTTAAGATTAGACATTCTTTATCAGTAAAATGTGTCGTGAACTTCTTGTCACAAATTTGTGAGATACTAAGTAGATTGTTCTCAAGTTCAGCAATATAGTTCACTTTATCAAACGATACAACTCCATTCGAGAGAATCCCTTTTCCGACAATTCTACCTCCGTGCGTTCCAGCAAAACCTACATAACCTCCTCGAATAGCTTTAACATTGTTGAGCAACGCAAGCATTCCTGTCATGTGGCGAGACGCTCCACTATCCATGATCCATTTTGACAATATCGAACGTTGGAGCCCCTGCACACTTGATTAAAGAAACTTATTTAAACAAAGAAACCCAAGCCTGTTTGGTCTTGGGTGGGTTTGGAATGTCAAATTTTGGACCCACTTTGTTCTTATCAATCTTTTTAAGCTCGGTTTTGTTTGGAACAGAAGGTTTGTGTTCAACCTTGGATGATTTGATTTTGACAGCTTTAGCAACCCATTTCTGTGTTTGTGGTTTAGCCCTTTTAACATAAAATTTTGAATCTACTTGTTGAATTTTGTGTGATGTTTCACCAATTTCAAATTTAGATTGAGGTTAAATAGTTGGTTTAACATTTTGATGAGATTCATTATTTCTTTTAAGAATTTGTGTCGGCATGATCATGTGTGCTTTTTGTTTTCATCCTTGGTGAACTTTTTCGGATAAGAAACTAGTTTTGAACTTTCTTGTGAGCAGTATCGTGCGATATGCCCAACTTTCTTGCATTTAAAGCATGTCATGCTGTCCTTATGAACAGAGGTATCCAAAACCTGTTTCTGTTTTTGTTTCTCTTTTTCTTTGAGAAAATCATCATTTGATTGAGTCCAGAAATCCTCCTTCTCTTTCTCGGTTGTTGTCCCAAAAACAAAATTGATTTTCTTTGTAAAGTTCAATTTTTGGGACTTGTTGGTTTTATGTTGCTTCTGGAAACCCAACCCTGCTCGTTTGTTTTTCAGATAATCTCCATTTTTACGATAGCAGGTTGTCAGTTTTTGATTTAGAATAGAAAGATGCATCATGTTTATCTAAATCATCATAACTTACCTCCATAAGCTTGAACATTTTATCTACACAATCCTTTTTCACATTCTTGATCGGAAAGTCCTCATCCGAAAATAGTTTATCAGACCCTTTCATTTTGTAAACTATGACATTGGGATCAACATTTAAACTATTTTCTAATATATCATCAGACTTTGACTTCTCAGATTGTTCAGGCTCAGACACTTCAGATTCATTTTTTAACACTTTTTCAACCACATTATTTACCACTTCGGAATCACATTCACCATCATTTTTAGTGTAAGTTACATCGATATCCGCGGGCAGCTGTTCGGTTTTCAATTTAAGATTTAGCGCCTTTTCCACCCCAGATGGATTTTTGCATACATAACTGTTCCACATGGGTGGTGGAACTTGATCATAACTACCACTTTTTGTTTCACCATTTTTAGATTCTTCAGTATTTTTGATTTTTAGTAAAATGTGATCTATGACGTATGAGCTTGTGGAATAACTAATTAACAATTTGTTAACTCGTTCAGTTTCAATTCCCGTTTTCTCAAGCTCACTTTTAAGCTCAGCAATAGTGTTTAGATGAATATTAATAGCCATTTGTTTATCCATCACTGTTGCTTTAAGCATCATAAGTGTTGCGTCATTTTCTCTGAGTGCTTTATTATATTATTTAACAGACGCTCCCAATTTGTCATAAGCTTCCTTTGTGGATTTGTAATCGCTAGACAAATTGTCTGTTAAACTTTGCAATTCAGCAAATCTTTTGTCTTTTACAAGACACTCATCACACAGTTCTTTACAATTTAAACAAGATTTTTCAATTACACTCTCAGATGTTGATTTGTTTACCTCATTGCCATTGGCCATGCAAGCTTTAATGATGTCTTCTTTCAACATTTCCTTTTCCTCATCAGCTTTAACTTCTTCAGCCGATTTCTTTTGATCTTCATCTGTTGAATGTTGGCTAGGTACAAAATATCCTGCAAAAGTTTTAAAAACATCGTTAGGCAAAATATGTTTGAATGGTCCATTCAAAAGCTCCTCCTCCTCTAATTAAGTATGATAGTAATAATCGTCATCATCAGGTCCTTCATCAAAGGATGCCCCCGATTCTTCTTCCGGTTCCTCAATAATTTCAGCCACCAATGCCAAACTTTCTCCTTTCGAAATAAACTTGTTCCAATTAAACCCTTCGTCTTCTTGTGTAACAACCAATGCCTTATCTTTAGTTTCATGTTGCTTATCTTCAATCAGCACGATTCTTGTTCTTGGTTGAGGTCGGTGGTAGATCGCTCTTTTGTAATAGTCATCAGCGAAAGGATTATGATTTCCTTGAACCTCTCGGTTTGGACATTCTCTTTTAAAGTGACCTTTCTCCCGACACTTGAAACAAGTAACTTTGGATTTATCAAATCCAAGCTTCCCATCCAAACCTCCCAAATTTTCTTTACCAGTGATTTCCACAAATCTCTGTGCACGTCGAACGATTAAAGCCATACACCATTTTATATCTATCAACTCCATTTCAACTGGATCAATTTGATCATAATCTTCACGTTTCATTTCAGAATTTCCGATCTTTCCAGCAACAAGACTATCATATGACTCAAGAACTGAAGCAAGTAGGGACATATGTTGTTTTGCTGTCTTTTCGTCAAAATTTTGCGCGTTCTGAAAGTCAATGGCAATGTTGCATTGCAAAACTCTTTGATTTGCATTGGATGATGAAGTAGTTTGATTGTTCTGAGGTTGGTTTGATCCGAAAGAAGATTGTTGGCTTGAAGGTGTATTTGGATCAACTGTTGGAAATGTTTGGAAGCCACTTGTCTGAATTGGTGGTGTGCTTGGGGAACTATATGCACTGAAAGCGGTTTAAATTTTTGGCGCTTGGATTTGAGCAGCAGAACCGTTTTTGAAATAAAGATTAACATCTTGTTGCACTTGAACAGTCTTGTTTTTGCCATCTTTTGCATCTCTAATTCATGACCTTCCAACCTTTCAATAAAACGAGGCAGCGAGAAATTGTTGTACTCAACTCCATTCTTTAGTATGGTTAAGTAAGTCGACCATTCACCTTGTGGTAGAGAATCAGCTAGCTTATCAACAAGCTCTTCATTTGTCTTTACAATTCCCGTTCTCTTCATACGAACCACCAGATGACAATATCGCTCAATCAGCTGCTTTACCATTTCTCCTTTAATTAGTGTGAATACATCGAATTCTTTGCTTAATAATGCCCTTTTGCTTTTGCGGAGTTGATTACTACCATGAAATTTGAGTCGAATAGCATTATAATGATTGCGAATCATCATCATGTTGTAGTAAAGCCAAGATGTCTTCTTTAATCGATTGTTGAAGAATATTCATCACTTTCTTTTCGTTGATAAACCTTTCACGTTCAACATCAGAGAATTGAGCAAGGGTCTTTTCAAGCCCATTTTCACCACCTGGTGCGATATATTTTGCCTCGATTGCAAACCAGCAAGTAAAATGGTTAGCTTGAACCCAGTTCATAAACCTTTCACTCCAACTATCAAAGTCTTCTAGATTCATAAGCTTTGGAGGTTTTGACATTGTTCCCATCTCATTCTCTAGATTGATATTTTGGGCTGCTGCAGTGGTAACGACTGATGTGGCGAACGCATTGTAAAATTCCTCAGACAGTTTTCCTGTGAAAAATTAAGACACTTCTCGAAAACAAACTGATCAGATTAATAAAATTTTTGTGCGAACAAATTGTTTCGTACGAAACAAGTTTTTACACAGAATTATATTTTTCTCACAAAAACAATATTTCATACGAATCAAACTTCTAAACTAGTTCGTACAAAAAGTTAAATCAGTTTTTCATGTGAAACTCATACGAATAATTCAATCTCCAAACTGACAAATTTCATCGATTTCAACATGATTTAGTTCAATTTTAAGTCCGAATTATGATATGGATTGATTTAATTGAAGATTAACTTGAATTACTAAAATCCTAGTCCATTTTGTCCATGAACGTTCAAAATTTATCCAAAATCCAGCATAGGTCAGAAAAATGATGAGGATGAAGATATATCCAAGTCTGAACACCTAGTAGCTTGTAACTACTTGTTGTCTATCTGTAGATCAGATCTCATGGCTCTGATACCACTTGTGAACGGGGATCGAGCTCCTGAAATGAGCAATCGACCTAATCTCGCTCAACTAGCAGAGGTGGAATTCATTGCTAGAGAGGTAAACAAGACAAACAAGATAGTACCTACTGTTTAACTGCTTCCGATGTATTAATGAGTTCAAATACAGATGCAAGTAAACAAACTGGCAGAGCTTCGCCGTACCAATTGACAAATCACTAACTAGCTCTAACACAAAACTTACCTATTTATAGGTCGACATGACTCGTACCGAAGTGCGTGCTAAACAAACAACTATATTTTGTACGAGTCTGTGTTTCGTACGAGTAAGACACTCGTACGAAACATGTATACTTTCGTACGAAACATAGTGACAAAACATATAAAAATTACTTTTTAACATATAAACATTGACGTGTGAACTCTATAAACATTACAGACATGTCCTAGACGTAAGCAATAGACATTATGCACCAACACTTCTGCTCACCATCACCAATTTTCTCTAGTGATTTCTCTCTCTGTCTCTCACTCACCTGTGCTTCACTCTTTTTGGTAGGACAGCAGCTAGCTACATGTCCCTTTTCGTGACATTTGAAACACGATTTTCTAGCCGAAGACTTCTTAATTGAAGCCTCTTGCTGAGATTCATCAGGTGACGGTGATGATGAAGATGATGCCTTAGAAGGATCTTGTTTAGTTTGCTTAACTTCTGATTTTTCTTTGTTTTTATTTTTAGCAAACTGCACATTTATTTCTTTAGTAATAACAGTGACCTCTTCTTTCATATCACTCCCTTTATCAACCTTTTTAATAAAAACTTGCTTACGATTTTTAGGGTGTTTTTCTTTTTTTTCAAACCGGAGTCTTTGTTATTATCCTTCTTGGCAATCTCAGAACCATCAACACTACCAGATGTGGAACTACCAGGTGTAGTTAACACAAAGTCTGTAAGCTCTTCTTCATCTAGCAAGAAAGAATAGTCATGACCAAGAGGTGGTGGAACTTCATTTAAACCTTTGAATCCCACACATGTCTTGTTATTACTCTTCTTCAGGCCATTCATCATGTGTTTCATAACAAAAGATGAATCTCTGAATTGATTTAATTTCTTTTCAAGTTCACAAATTTTAAGTTGTGCTTCAGACAACTCTTTGCATTTTTCAGAAATTTCTTTTGTTTTCTCACTCATCGTATCATGAGCCAAGTTAATAATTTGAAGCTTTTCATTAAGCTTATAGGTTAGAATATGGATTTTTTTCTTCATAGCCTTTAATTTCTTCAAATATAATAACTCATTTCGTTTTATGAAAAAGTTTGATTCTTTTAGGTTTGAGAGCTCATTAACCAGACTTTTTTTGTTTTGTGAACATGTCAACTTCACTTTGCAATTCCCAACATTTTAAACAAACAGAACTACCAGAGTTAGAATGTACCTCTCCTGTTGATTTGCTTAGATTAGCCATGAAAGCAGCAAAATCAGCAGCCATTTTCTTCCCTGGATCTTGAACCTGATCATATATAGTCTCCTTCTTCTTCATGTTGAGCTCATAAGCTCTCAGTTTCCCAACAACCTCTTCCAAGTCTTTAGTTTCATAGTCATCTTCACCCTTTATCATCAACGTGTAAACATCCCACTTCGTAGGTAAAGCATCTAACAACTTATCATTTATCTCCACATTCGTTTATCCCTCTATGTCATAATTGTCCATTTCTGACATCAGATGATAGTATCTCTTGATAATATCTTCAAGGGACTCACTCCTCATGCCTTTAAACACAACAAAATGTTTCTTCAGCAGATCAACCTTGTTCTTCTTCACATCAGTATTGCCCTCATACCTCTTCTCTAGGGCATCCTACGTCTCCTTCGACGCAGTATAACGCTTGAATGTATGTTTGATGCCATCAGGTACTGACATCTTTATAGCAGCTAAGGCTTTCTTCTCAGACTCATACATCCTTTCTTCAGCTTCTGACATGTTCACATAAGCAGTAACATGTTGTCTGCCCTCAAAGTCATGCATTGGGTTACCGTATCCATCTTGAATACAGATCCACGAACGGCTGAAACCTATCCTTCCAAGTAAGATAATTTTCTACTTTCAGCATTTTTGGAGGTTTGTTAGTCGTGCCAGCCTCATGCTCCATTCTTAACAGTTCATTTAGGTTAGACATATTTGACATTTTACTGAACCGGCTCGTTAAAAACGTTAAAACTTGTCCGAAATGAGTGGTCACCAAATTATACCGTTAGACTCGTCTCGACGATACGAATCTAATGATGTATATTGTCCGATTATGATTTTTGAAATTTTCATGCCTTTTTTGTCCTAAAAATCACACGAGTCTAACTGTGGAACCGGTTTGTCAGGACTGTCTATGGATCAAATTCTATATCCGAAAATGTTTAACTCCTGTTACGTCAGCTGGTTAACTTTCCACCTTTTTGTATAGAACTCGGAATAGTACCAAAATCGGAACAGTAATCCGAATTGCTAATCCGAGATGGTGATTCGGAATAGTGATCCGAGATGGAATCTGGAATGTACTGTTCTGATCCGAAATGGAATCCGGAATAGACTATTCTGATCCGAGATGGAATCCAGAATAAACTATTCTGATCTGAGATAGAATCCGGACTACCTTGCTGATCCAAATTTCAATCCTAGATGAAATCCGAGATAGGCTTTTCTAATCCGAAATGCAACTGTGATGATCTGAATTGTACGTTTCTGATACGAAATTCAAGTTTGATGATCCAAATTGCAAGTCTGGTGATCCGAAATGCAGGTTTCTGATCCGAAATTCAAGTCCTCAATCTGAAATGCTTTGCTGTTAATCCGAAATCGCTGCAAAACCCTAGAACAGCCGTCACAACTTCAAACGAGCCTCCAAAACATCTAAAAACCTAACTTTTTCTGTTGTTACGATTCTGAACCGAGCAAAAACAAGAGCCGAATGCTCTAATACCAATTGTAGGTCCCTTAATCCATATGGATCGTCACAGAATCGTCTATCCAATCTAGTGTGCGGAATCCCCTAGATCAGATTTCACAGAAAACCGAACAAGAACACAAACACGAACAAATACTTTCAAACTGTCTTCTATTGATTATCTAACACAATCTTGATGATTCGGAAATTGTGTACCTCCTCTTGAACCATCACCAGTCTTAGGTTTCCAAAATTTTTGAAATTTACCAGAATGACTATTATTTACAGTTTTAACAATTGCTAGTTTTATTAAATTTGAAGATCTTGGATTCCTTTCTGAAGAATCCGGTTTTAAAGCTTTTTAAATTACTTTTACTTGTTTACGTCTCTGTTTTTCTTCTTGTTCTTTAACAATACGTTTGTCTTGTTTTGGAGAAACAGATCGACGTTGGCAAGTTGGTTCAGGAGGGGCTTTCTCAACAAATCTCGGCTTTGCTGGGTTTGTACAATTCTTGATAATGTGGCCAAACTCTCCACATTTGAAACATGTTCTCCTTTCAACAAAATTAGGAGATCGTGTTCCATGACTTGATGTTGAACTTGCGGGTCTTGAGGTACTGGGTTCATTTTCATCACACCCGTTTGTATGTTGGCTGTAATTGTTTTCACTGTTATGCTTTAAAATCTTGACTTTGTTTACAAAATCTATGTTAGACATGCCTTCAAAAGTCTCGACTTTATCAGTACCCGTAGAACTCACAAATTTAACATTTTTAAGCTTCTTATTGTAGCGAGTGCCTTTTGTCTCAACCTTTGGTTGTGGTACCTTAGGCTTTACAACTCGCTTCTCTTGGTGTTTTTCTTTTGAATTTGATAATGGTTGTGACTTGATTGGTTTTTTCTTTTCCAAAAATTTGGTTGTTGTCTTTTCAAAAACTTGATCAATAGATGTTGGATTTACATTTTTGATCAGAAAGTCTTTGTTAGAATAGATTTTCTTATCTCCAACCAAAGTATACAACACATTATCATTCTCATCTGTGGACACTTTTGTCTTGATAGATTTCTTAGGATCATTCTCTTGATTTACAACAATTTTTACACTAGGAGTAGCAGACATTTCTATCCTTTTTTCCTCATCAAGAGATTGATCTTGATCATTTTTCTCGGACTCATCATCTGACGAATCATCCTCCTCTGATGTAGAGGGGTTCTGATCAACAACTGATGATGAGCTTTCTGGTTTTCTTGATTCAACTGAGGAATTGTCTAGCTTGAACCTTAATCCTACTGCAAATTCTTCAAGATTAAGAGGTATGGAGGGTTCAAAGCGTGGCATTTCCTCTTCATCAGGCAATTTGGTATAGTTGTGTTTCATCGGGGGTGGACACGACTTATACCCAATGCATTTAACATCTCCTTTCAGTTTTTGAACATCAATGATATGATCAAGCACATATCGGGAGTTAGAATAACTGTCCAATTTTAGCTTGATCGCATCATGTTTGCATTTGGCGATGGCTAACTCTTTCTTTGTTTCTTCTAGGAGATTAATGTAGTTATTAATTCCTGTTTATTTGTTCAAAACTGTTTTTGTCAATTTAGAAACGCTTTTATTGAGGGTTTCTATTACAGATTTGAATTCTTTTTCGTTTCGAGTTAAAGCCAAGTTTGCCTCTTTGCATTTTATAGTTCAACAACTAATTTTTTATTATGACTGTTAATTGTTTCAAATTTTGTTCTTAATTCAGTACAGTCATTGCAAACTTTAGGAGAGTCGGAATTTACATGACTTGTCGAACCTGTAACATTCGATATGAAGGCAGTATGATGAGGGAAGGCTGCACTATTTGTAAAGAAGTTTTTTGTTTCCTTCGATGCAGCTTCTGCTTTCTTCATCAAACCCGCCTTTTTACCTTTCAGCCTTTCTGCTTCTTTCAGCAACTTTCTGACCTCAACATCACTTCCTTCTCTGATATTTGAATCAGATCCATAACCACCTGAACTTGAGCATTCGTCATCAGAACTACCAGTATACCCTGAAGTATCATCATCATCTAAACTATCAATGTTGTGAACATGTTTAATTCGATTGATGGTCTTGGCATAACATGCAGTTCCTCCGCTATTCTCATTTCCCAATTGTATTGACCAATCGCATCCTTCATCAGATTGAACTACTAAAGCTCTGTGTGTGTTGTATTCTAACATAGTTTTTATGAAAATTTTCTGGATACAGCAAGGTTTAACTAAGTTTTAAGTTTGTTATCTTTCAAAAACTTAAGTTTCCTGCTGAAAGTTCAACAACACTTCAAGAAACCCTCTCAACTAGCTCAGACTCAATCACTAAGCTTGGTTTTGAACAAGGAAGAGAGCCAAAGCTCTGATACCACTTGTAGGTCCACTTGCAGGATCAAGATAAACCTGCTTCCTTGTTCATACAACACAGATGCGAGTGCAGAATCCTCGTTTGAATGCAAACCAAAGCAAAGTAAGAACACAAGATAACCAAATATTCAATATCTTGATTAACTGACGAGAACTGATACAAACATATACAAACAATGTTCATACACTCTCATGCAACACACTCTGTGCTCTTGTGACTCTCTCTCTCTCTCTAGTCACTTGTTCACTCTGGAAGGTCTCTAACCTACACTGAGAAGTGCATGTCTGCTTATATAGTGTCCATGCTCAGCAACTGTACGAAGTATGTTGCTGGTTGTACGAAACACTAAAAGCCACGAAAGACATTCTCTAAATAGACTCGTACAAATGAACAGACTCGCACGAATCATTATCAAGCTCGTACGAAACAAGTAGAATACTTGTTTGGATGAACTTACTCGTACAAATGAGATATCATTCGTACGAATGGTGAGTTACTTGTACGAGCAGTATCTTGCTCGTACAAAGCATCCCCACTCGCACATAATGTTTTCCTTGGAGAATGTTCCGCAGACATGACGTACACAAGACTCGACAGTATGCACACATGCAACTGTTTAACACAGATAAACTAAACGTCGTAGTAAACCAAGATAGGAGGATATCTTGATTCGGTCGACACGACCAAACTATACATACACTTCAAACAAAGACCGTACAATTACAGACGTAACTAAGGACAACCGACACACAAATGTGTAAATAAGACTATTGTTCATAACGAACATGGCTAAGTGATCGTAATAAGGTAGGTGTTAGTCTCTATAAAGAGAACCTCCTGAAGATCACGTTTGCTAGACCAATTTGTGATATCCTGGGTTTTTCGGATAACTGGAACGTAATACTTGTCAATCTAATTACGTGCTATGTGTACGAACGTGTACGAATTAAATGAATACGTGTTGTGTGTTGTGTGATTGTTTGAGTAATTGAATCATTAGAGTCGATACGTACACGAACTGAACCGAACCGCGACACGAACCAAAGTGATTCTTTGTGACTCTAGGAGTTAACAAGTTTTAAACATTAACTCAAGTCCTCGGCCAAGATCAAATCCAACACACATCAAAACCTAAACCCTAAACCAAAACACTCTCGGCCGAGATCAAGTTCAAAACCGCGGATATATTGAGTTCAAACCACAAACTTAAACCGAGAACAAGCCCAAACATGTCTCGGCAATAAGATCAAAAACCAAACCGAAACCCATAGCATGCAACTTTAGTCCTCGGCCACATGATCAAGACCCAAACCAAATCACCCAAGCTCCCTTGCGGCCGCATACAAACCCAAACCGTAACCCTTCCCTTTTAACCCTCACCCTCCTTGCGCCTATATATACTAACACTCATGCATGTTCTATACACAACACAAAACCCTAGAGTTTCATTGCCGTCGGCTGCCTTACCCTCATCATCATCTCGGTCGCAGCAAGCAACAGCTTTCCTGCTCTTTTCTTCCGGTCGCAGCAGCAACCATCGCCATCTTCAGTCTCGGTCGCAACTATCCAGGATCACCGGTTCCTTAACATACTCACGGTTCGATTACCTTATCATTAAAAGTCTAGAAGTTATCATATGTTGCTAGATCATAGTCGGGTATATGTGTATTGATTTTGTTGTTTTCGGAATTGCATAATAGAATAGGATAGATGATTGTATTGTTTCGGATATATATATATACATGCTTGAAAGAATTGATATAAATGTTTCGGATCCATGTATGCTTAAATGGTTAGTTGTTTCGAATATATGTGTGTTGATTGTTGCTGTCACAGACTGCATGATGGTATAGTTTCGGAGTATAAGTGCTGTTAAGTAATCGGCTGATTTGATCATTGTTCATATGCAGAATTGTTTTCGGAAATCACAAGTTACAAGTATGTTTTGGTTATAATAACTAGAAGTAAGAACTAGAGTTTGTATGGATAGGTTACTAGTATTAGTCTATGATTAAAAATCAGTTCTTGATCGCCTAGATTAATCGCATGAACGGGATTACACGAATTAATGGTAACAAAAATGCTGAAACAGGATGCTGAGTCATAGTTACAGCCGGCTTCATCTGGCTGTAACTCGGTCGTTAGTTGTCGAAAAACGGATTTTCTGATGTCTAGAACGTAGAGATTTGAATAAGGAATCTAATGGCGCTGGATTCATAATTTTCTGAAGTCGTTTGATATTTTTAAAGGGCTAAACAAGTTCAGTAGCTAAAGCTGTGAAAATTCTGGAATTTTGTTGGTTGTTTATCAAGCTAGATTTTAAAATCAGTAGAAAGTTGAGTCATGATTTTTGTACAGCAACTAGGTATAGAAATTTCCAGGCAACTCCAACTGGAATTTTGTTAATCGAACGATCAGTGATTTTTAAATAAATTCTTCCGTGGACTGCAGTCAGAAAGCGGTAAATCTGACTGCAGCTTAATGAATTAATATTTATGGCTAATTGGTAAAGATTTAGGACTTGGAAAAATTATATAAATTTCTATGGTATAAATTTCACCTACTGTAAAAATATGGGAATTTTTGGAATGTTAGAACTATTTTATAAAAATCCTAGAAGACAGCTGAATAATTGAGTGTTAAGCAGAAAGTTGATAACTTGTGATTGTATGCATTAAAGTGTTGCATGGAATTGAAATATGTTCATGATAAGTGTTTGATTACTATGATCACATGAGAATACTTGCATGCATGTTTGAGTGTTAAATATGTTGTTTGTGTGTATCACCTTGAGAGTAAATTGCGTGTGGAATTTGTATTGGTGTGATTACACACTGACGTGGAATTTATTGGTTTGTTAGGACGCAACTAGCGGTCCCATCTCTTATAACATCTTTGCTACACTAGCCGAGCAAATAAATGTGAGTTCACGGCCCCTAACTTTATCCGGTTTTTAAACAACAGGGGGAGAAACATGTATACACTCTCAAACTCAAACTCTTTACGTTATACGAAATAACGTCACATAACTATACGGTAACTAAGTTAATGTTAATGTAATGTTATGGGCACTAAGCAGCTTTATCACTTAAGTCCTCGACAATCTCCTCGGATCGTTAGTATTTGGGTTAAATAGCGGGGGAATTATAAGTAGTACTACTGGGTCTGACGAGCCCCATCCGAGCTAGTCGCGCTAGCCGACCGGGTATGGTCAACGGGTGTATGATTGGCCTAACATCGCCATGGTCATGTGATAGGCCTGGCAAAACGGAGGCACAACTGTCAGCTTCGATCGCGAACACTTAGTGACATGACTTTAGGCTAGCTACCTATATACATTAATATTGAACTTAATTACGAATCAACTTAATATTCCGGGTTTGGAATATTGGAAACATCAACTTATTATCCCGGGTTGGGGATAATGGAAACAACAACTTAATATTCCGGGTTGGGAATATTGGAAGCAACAACTTATTATTCCGGGATTGGAATAATGGAACTGATACGTTATCCCGGGTTGGGGATAACGGAGAGAACAAACTATAACCGAACAAACGAATTTATGAAAACCTGTGAACTCACTCATTTTTAATGTTGACACTTGTTTCTTTACATGTTTCTCAGGACGCTAGGAGCTCTAGGTGCACGTACATGCATTGAACAAGACATCATTATCGAGTCTTATTTATTAATATTGTTTTGGGATTTTTCATTTGTTTTGGCGTTTGTGTTGGCGCCCGCATCACTACTTATTTATGCTTACGCTCAAACTTTAAAAATAATGCTCTGCTAAATATTGGTAATTGATATAAAATCTACAATGAACGATTTTGCAAAACGTATAATCAAATCATGTGGAGTCGTTCGACGTACTAGTGTTTCAGATTCTGGTTTGTTCACACGCCTCGCGGTAAAACTCCGCAAGTGGAAATTGAGGGTGTGACAGATTGGTATCAGAGCCACTAGCTATAGAGAACCAGGTTTGCATTAGAAGTAGACCTAAACTATAGCTGATATCACGACACTAGACTTAGTTTGGCACCGAATTATTATATCTTGTTATGTAATATACCACAACTGTGTTTGGTAGATTATGCCTTCATGATAAGGAATGAAAACAACTCATAACTAACTACACGACCTAACAGGCAATGTCATCATCCTCATCGTCATCATCGTCCGACAGA
Organism: Scalesia atractyloides; assembly: GCA_947069175.1. Taxonomy (NCBI): domain Eukaryota; kingdom Viridiplantae; phylum Streptophyta; class Magnoliopsida; order Asterales; family Asteraceae; genus Scalesia; species Scalesia atractyloides. Next base: position 39,591,834 of record CAMTDV010000001.1, read on the forward strand.
CTTACGCCACCAAGAGCACCAGGAAAGGCACCAATGGTGGAACCCATACTACCTTATAGCGTAGAGACATGCTCAGCGGCGAGGAAGAGGCTCGCTCTGGGGGAGGAGTCGTCGTTGCGCCCAACTATTGCTGTACCGGTTGAACCGGTTAATCCTGTAGAAATAGGAATTGACATGCTTAGAATCCTAGTGCATACACAACAAAAACAGTTAGAAAGAATGCAGGAAACCATCTTAGCACAAGGATGGATGATCCGACACCTTACAGGAAAGACCGACTCGCTCGAGGAAGAGCATCGTACGAGTAAGATAGCTCGTAACACCATAGCCAGAGATCTGCGTGCTGAGCAGATAAGAGCTGACTGGCTTGAGGACAGAGTCCTGGAAAATAGTTGGAACATTTAGGAACTGCAAAATCAAGCACTTGAACCAGCACCGGCCCCTCCAGTGCCGGTAGAGGAGGATCCAGAGGAGGATCCTGAAGAGGATCCGGAGGAGGACCCAGCTGAGGAAGCTGGAGATGCCGCACAGGATGACGGCAACGACAGTGACTTGGGGGATGGAGACGTAGACGATTGACACGTCTCACTCATTTTATTTGTTTTCCTCCAGTTTATTATTTTCCATTTGTGTTTAAACTCGAAACTTTATAGTAAATTCGTATGTTTGATTTACACTTTTGTAAGACGTTGAGATTTCAGTTAATCAAGTACTTCTTTTGACTATTTAACATATTGAGTTGACATAACTTAATAATTATTAAAGTACGAAGTAGGATAACTATATTGGATATATAGACTTATCGGGGTGTGTTTGTGTTGTGTTTCGAAGATCTAAATGGCGACTGGAAGACGTGGAAACCTTAACTTGACGCCCGAAGAGCTAGCTGCCATGATTCAGGAGCATGTGAACGCAGCTTTAGCGGGTGTTCAGAACCAGCCGGCAGGTAACCATTGTTAAATTTTCGCGTGAAAATCTAATAGTAAGGCTAGTAAAATTCCTTGCTGACTTCCTGTTCTCTGTCAGCAGGAGGGGGCTTTAACCCCTATAAGATGTTCCTTGACGCAAAGCCTAGCAAATTCTCGGGGGCAGAAGGACCCATTGGATTGGTCCGCTGGATCGAAAAATCAGAATCCGTTTTTGAAATGTGCAACTGCCTAGAGGCAAACAAGGTCAAATACGCAGCCTCAACACTGGAAGATGGGGCACTGACATGGTGGAATGCCCAAGTCCAAACACGTGGACTGTTAGCTGCAAATGCAATGGCATGGACTGAGTTCAAGGCCCTGATTAAAGAGGAGTACTGTCCACGAGACAGAGTGCAACAGTTAGAGCAAGCTCTATGGAACCACAAGATGGTGGGATCGGAAATTGAGGCTTACACCGCAAAACACCATGACTTGGTATTTCTGTGTCCTGAATTGGCCAACACGGTGGAGAAAAGACTCGAGTTCTATCTCGGGGGTCTGGTTCCGGAAATTCAGGGTATGGTGATGTCTAGTAACCCTGTAACAGAACATCAAGCAATCCGATTGGCTCACAAACTCACCGATAAAGCGGTGGAACAGAAGAAACTGCCAGCACGGGGTATCACCGAAGTCGCTCCAGATAACAAAAGAAAATTTGAAGACTCCACTGTTCGACAGTCTTCGTCATCACATCCGCAGCAAGGGAACCAGAAACGGTTCAATCATTACCACAGCCACCGGGGTCATCAAAATCATTCCAACAACAACAACTACAACAACAACAACCAGAATGCAGGCGGCTATGTAGGTCGAAAGCCGCAGTGCAACCGCTGCAATCTTCACCATAACGGCCCTTGTGCCGGAAATCGCTGCCAAAGATGTGGCAAGATGGGACATGCGGCAAAGGATTGTCGTGGGGAAATCGTGTCCCGACAAAATCAGAATCAGCCTCAGGGTCAGCAGCAGGGTATAAACCGGGGATGCTATCAGTGTGGTAGCACTGCTCATTTCAGAAGAGACTGCCCACAGTTGCGCAACAACAACAATAATGGTGGAAACAACCACAACCACAACAACCACAACAATAATAACAACAACAATAATGGGAACGGTGGCACAGGAGGTGCCAAGGGTCGCGCATTTACATTGGGCCGCGGAGAGGCCAGAAACGACACGAACGTGGTCACCGGTAAGTTTCCCCTTAATGAACATTTTACTACTGTGCTTTTTGATACGGGTGCGGATAGGAGTTTTATATCTGATTCTTTTAGGAAGAACCTAAATCTCACGTTAAAACCATTAGAGACCCCTTATGTGATAGAATTAGCCAATGGTAAATCGGTAGATGTGACCCAAATCGTATCCGGCTGTCAACTCAAACTCGCGGGCCACACTTTTACCATTGATCTGATGACAACTACCCTGGGTAGTTTTGACGTGGTAGTCGGAATGGACTGGCTATCCGACGTCCGGGCTGAAGTTCTCTGCTTCGAAAAGTCTATCCGTATTCCACTCTCGAACAACGAAATCCTGACAGTACAAGGCGATAAGGCAAGCGCCGTCACCAACATCATCTCATACATGCAAGCGCAGAAGTATCTTCGGAAAAAGAATTCCTTCGCTTTACTCGCACTAATTACCGAACAGCCTAAAGACGAGAAACGTATAGAAGACATCCCTGTCGTCCGTGATTTTTCCGATGTATTCCCAGTAGAATTACCTGGTCTTCCACCACATCGACAATTGGAGTTTGAAATCGAATTGGCAAGCAATGCAACTCCTATCGCCAAGGCTCCATACCGCCTAGCTCCAGCCGAGCTACAGGAGCTGTCGACCCAACTTCAAGAGCTGTTGGAAAAAGGATTTATCCGACCAAGCGTTTCGCCATGGGGAGCTCCAGTCCTCTTTGCCAAGAAAAAGGACGGGACTTTCCGCATGTGCATCGACTATAGGGAACTCAACAAGGTTACTGTCAAGAACCGATACCCGTTACCTCGCATCGACGATCTATTCGACCAACTGCAAGGGTCAAGTTACTACTCTAAGATTGATTTACGGTCCGGTTATCATCAGCTACGCGTCAGGGAGGAGGATATCGCTAAGACAGCATTTCGCACTCGGTATGGCCATTACGAGTTTTTGGTCATGCCATTCGGTCTCACTAACGCACCTGCGGTATTCATGGACCTCATGAACCGCGTGTGTAAACCATACCTCGACAAATTTGTCATTGTGTTCATCGATGACATACTCATCTACTCCAAAAGTGAAGAAGAACATGCGGAACATCTACGATTAGTGCTAGGGCTACTTCAACAGGAAAAGTTATATGCCAAGCTTTCGAAGTGTGATTTCTGGATTCGGGAAGTTCAGTTTCTCGGGCACGTCGTAAATGAAAAGGGTATCCATGTAGACCCTGCCAAGATTGAAGCCATTAAAAACTGGGAAGCACCTAAGACACCGACGGAGATCCGCCAATTCTTAGGATTGGCTGGTTATTACAGACGCTTCATCGAGGGGTTTTCAAAGATTGCACAACCGCTCACTACCCTCACCCAGAAAGGTATCAAGTATACTTGGGGTGACAAGCAAGAAGCAGCATTTCAATTGCTGAAGCAGAAACTTTGCAGTGCACCCATTCTGTCCTTGCCGGAAGGGACAGATGACTTCGTAGTGTATTGTGATGCTTCCATTCAGGGATTGGGATGCGTACTCATGCAACGCGATAAGGTCATCGCGTATGCGTCACGACAGCTGAAGGTTCACGAGAAAAACTACACGACGCATGATCTGGAATTGGGAGCAGTAGTGTTTGCACTTAAGATTTGGAGACACTACCTCTATGGAACGAAGTGCACAATTTTTACTGACCACAAAAGCCTCCAACACATCTTTGATCAGAAGGAGTTGAACATGCGACAGCGTCGCTGGGTCGAACTCTTGAACGATTATGAGTGTGCCATTCGGTATCACCCGGGTAAAGCTAACGTGGTAGCTGATGCCCTCAGTAGGAAAGAACACTTGAAACCTCGTCGTGTACGAGCACTACAACTCACTATTCATTCGGGGCTACCCGATCAAATACGCGACGCCCAGTTAGAAGCAGTTAAGGAGGAAAACATCAAAGCAGAATCAGTGGGAAAAATGGAACGCGATTGGGAAGTAAAGCCCAATGGAGCCCGGTATTTCATGAATCGCATATGGGTACCTCTCTATGGAAACCTCAGAGAGCTAGTCATGGATGAAGCTCACAAATCTCGATACTCCGTTCATCCGGGTTCGGATAAGATGTATCAAGACCTTAAAGCTGCGTATTGGTGGCCCAACATGAAAGCCGATATAGCCACCTACGTGAGTAAATGTTTGACTTGTGCAAAAGTCAAGGTGGAGTATCAAAAGCCATAAGGGCTACTCCAACAACCTGAGATCCCAGTGTGGAAATGGGATCAGATCTCCATGGATTTTATCACTAAACTCCCGTGAACCTTGGGTGGTTGCGATACCATCTGGGTGATCGTGGATCGTTTAACTAAGTCCGCACACTTCCTAGCTATTAAAGAAACAGATAAGATGGAGAAGTTGACTCGCATCTACATTAAGGAAGTAGTTTCTCGGCACGGTGTGCCAACGTCCATCATCTCAGACAGAGATGCTCGCTTCACGTCAAACTTCTGGCGGTCACTCCAGAAAGCGTTGGGAACCCGCCTGGATATGAGCACAGCCTATCACCCTCAGACTGATGGTCAAAGTGAAAGGACCATACAAACCCTGGAAGACATGCTTAGGGCATGCGTAGTGGACTTCGGAAATAATTGGGAAATCCACCTACCTCTAGTAGAATTCTCATATAACAACAGCTATCACACGAGTATTTCGGCAGCACCATTTGAGGCATTATACGGTCGTAAATGTAGATCACCGGTCTGCTGGGCAGAAGTCAGGGACAGCCAACTCACAGGCCCTGAATTAATACTTGAGGCTACTGAAAAGATTGTACAAATCAGAAACCGCATGGCGGCGGCACGAGATCGACAGAAAAGCTACGCTGATCAACGACACAAACCGCTCGAATTCAAAGTAGGCGACCGCGTCCTACTAAAGGTGTCACCCTGGAAGGGTGTAATCCGCTTTGGAAAACGGGGCAAACTTAACCCACGGTACGTAGGCCCGTTTGTAATCTTGAAACGAATCGGACCCGTAGCATACCAATTAGACCTTCCTGCCGAACTCAGTGGAGTTCACAACGTATTTCACGTGTCAAATCTGAAGAAGTGTCTATCAGATGAAACTTTAGTTATTCCATTGGATGAGATCCAAGTGGATGAACAACTACACTTCATGGAAAAGCCTATTGAGATCATGGATCGTGAGATCAAGACTCGAAGGCACAGCAAGATTCCAATCGTTAAAGTTCGTTAGGACTCTAAGCGTGGACCGGAGTTCACGTGAGAAAGAGAGGACCAAATGAAAAGCAAATACCCACACCTCTTCACAACTGAGCAGCAAACTAACGATACCAGTAACTAAATTTTCGGGACGAAAATTCTTTCAACAAGGGGATGATGTGACAACCTGGAAATTTCTCATACTTTCGTGTACTATTGTTGACTAAATTCTTGTGCATGGCACTTGGAAATCTTTGTGTATGACACTTGGGAACTTCTTGTAACGTTGTGTACTATCATTAACGAACTAACTCTTTGTGCGTGGCACTCTGAACATGTACGCTAAATGCTAAACCGCGTTTACTCAATTTTCGGGACGAAAATTCTTTCAACATGGGGATAATGTGATATCCCGGGTTTTTCGGATAACTGGAATGTAATACTTGTCAATCTAATTACGTGCTATGTGTACGAACGTGTACGAATTAAATGAATACGTGTTGTGTGTTGTGTGATTGTTTGAGTAATTGAATCATTAGAGTAGATACGTACACGAACTGAACCGAACCGCGACACGAACCAAAGTGATTCTTTGTGACTCTAGGAGTTAACAAGTTTTAAACATTAACTCAAGTCCTCGGCCAAGATCAAATCCAACACACATCAAAACCTAAACCCTAAACCAAAACACTCTCGGCCGAGATCAAGTTCAAAACCGCGGATATATTGAGTTCAAACCACAAACTTAAACCGAGAACAAGCCCAAACATGTCTCGGCAATAAGATCAAAAACCAAACTGAAACCCATAGCATGCAACTTTAGTCCTCGGCCACATGATCAAGACCCAAACCAAATCACCCAAGCTCCCTTGCGGCCGCATACAAACCCAAACCGTAACCCTTCCCTTTTAACCCTCACCCTCCTTGCGCCTATATATACTAACACTCATGCATGTTCTATACACAACACAAAACCCTAGAGTTTCATTGCCGTCGGTCGCAGCAGCAACCATCGCCATCTTCAGTCTCGGTCGCAACTATCCAGGATCACCGGTTCCTTAACATACTCACGGTTCGATTACCTTATCATTAAAAGTCTAGAAGTTATCATATGTTGCTAGATCATAGTCGGGTATATGTGTATTGATTTTGTTGTTTTCGGAATTGCATAATAGAATAGGATAGATGATTGTATTGTTTCGGATATATATATATATACATGCTTGAAAGAATTGATATAAATGTTTCGGATCCATGTATGCTTAAATGGTTAGTTGTTTCGAATATATGTGTGTTGATTGTTGCTGTCACAGACTGCATGATGGTATAGTTTCGGAGTATAAGTGCTGTTAAGTAATCGGCTGATTTGATCATTGTTCATATGCAGAATTGTTTTCGGAAATCACAAGTTACAAGTATGTTTTGGTTATAATAACTAGAAGTAAGAACTAGAGTTTGTATGGATAGGTTACTAGTATTAGTCTATGATTAAAAATCAGTTCTTGATCGCCTAGATTAATCGCATGAACGGGATTACACGAATTAATGGTAACAAAAATGCTGAAACAGGATGCTGAGTCATAGTTACAGCCGGCTTCATCTGGCTGTAACTCGGTCGTTAGTTGTCGAAAAACGGATTTTCTGATGTCTAGAACGTAGAGATTTGAATAAGGAATCTAATGGCGCTGGATTCATAATTTTCTGAAGTCGTTTGATATTTTTAAAGGGCTAAACAAGTTCAGTAGCTAAAGCTGTGAAAATTCTGGAATTTTGTTGGTTGTTTATCAAGCTAGATTTTAAAATCAGTAGAAAGTTGAGTCATGATTTTTGTACAGCAACTAGGTATAGAAATTTCCAGGCAACTCCAATTGGAATTTTGTTAATCGAACAATCAGTGATTTTTAAATAAATTCTTCCGTGGACTGCAGTCAGAAAGCGGTAAATCTGACTGCAGCTTAATGAATTAATATTTATGGCTAATTGGTAAAGATTTAGGACTTGGAAAAATTATATAAATTTCTATGGTATAAATGTCACCTACTGTAAAAATATGGGAATTTTTGGAATGTTAGAACTATTTTATAAAAATCCTAGAAGACAGCTGAATAATTGAGTGTTAAGCAGAAAGTTGATAACTTGTGATTGTATGCATTAAAGTGTTGCATGGAATTGAAATATGTTCATGATAAGTGTTTGATTACTATGATCACATGAGAATACTTGCATGCATGTTTGAGTGTTAAATATGTTGTTTGTGTGTATCACCTTGAGAGTAAATTGCGTGTGGAATTTGTATTGGTGTGATTACACACTGACGTGGAATTTATTGGTTTGTTAGGACGCAACTAGCGGTCCCATATCTTATAACATCTTTGCTACACTAACCGAGCAAATAAAGGTGAGTTCACGGCCCCTAACTTTATCCGGTTTTTAAACAACAGGGGGAGAAACATGTATACACTCTCAAACTCAAACTCTTTACGTTATACGAATTTAACGTCACATAACTATACGGTAACTAAGTTAATGTTAATGTAATGTTATGGGCACTAAGCAGCTTTATCACTTAAGTCCTCGACAATCTCCTCGGATCGTTAGTATTTGGGTTAAATAGCGGGGGAATTATAAGTAGTACTACTGGGTCTGACGAGCCCCATCCGAGCTAGTCGCGCTAGCCGACCGGGTATGGTCAACGGGTGTATGATTGGCCTAACATCGCCATGGTCATGTGATAGGCCTGGCAAAACGGAGGCACAACTGTCAGCTTCGATCACGAACACTTAGTGACATGACTTTAGGCTAGCTACCTATATACATTAATATTGAACTTAATTACGAATCAACTTAATATTCCGGGTTTGAAATATTGGAAACATCAACTTATTATCCCGGGTTGGGGATAATGGAAACAACAACTTAATATTCCGGGTTGGGAATATTGGAAGCAACAACTTAATATTCCGGGTTTGGAATATTGGAAGCAACAACTTATTATTCCGGGATTGGAATAATGGAACTGATACGTTATCCCGGGTTGGGGATAACGGAGAGAACAAACTATAACCGAACAAACGAATTTATGAAAACCTGTGAACTCACTCATCTTTAATGTTGACACTTGTTTCTTTACATGTTTCTCAGGACGCTAGGAGCTCTAGGTGCACGTACATGCATTGAACAAGACATCATTATCGAGTCTTATTTATTAATATTGTTTTGGGATTTTTCATTTGTTTTGGCGTTTGTGTTGGCGCCCTATCACTACTTATTTATGCTTCCGCTCAAACTTTAAAAATAATGCTCTGCTAAATATTGGTAATTGATATAAAATCTACAATGAACGATTTTGCAAAACGTATAATCAAATCATGTAGAGTCGTTCGACGTACTAGTGTTTCAGATTCTGGTTTGTTCACACGCCTCGCGGTAAAACTCCGCAAGTGGAAATTGAGGGTGTGACATAATTGACGGGTCAAAGTTTCAATATTAAATAGTCAAATAGGCCATTTTTCGGAAAAATTATAATTTGATCTTATATATGTTATGAAACCTGCTTTGACACTTAAACAAGTTGGTAATAATTATTAGAACATGTAAGAACATGTTCGGTTCGTCAATTTCAGTTCTAGGGTCGGTTCGCAACCGAAAGTCACGAAGTTTGACTTCTACTTTGACTTTCGATTCTGACCCGATTTAGATTAGTTAGCTACTGATCTAAGGTTGCATTATGATCATAATATGATGTAGCATAACCCCCTGAGGTTATACTACAAGATCATAATGAGAATCTGAGTTTATGCACAAGTTCCATAATTATGTCATTTTGACAAAAATGCCCTTTTTGCATAAAACAAGGTTTAATCGATAACGAACTTGAAAATGAGTTTCCTACTGATGTAATATTATAAGTAGGATTATTTTGGATGTCAAAACAGATTATAAACTGAGTTTATAAACAAGTCCTTGTATTATGTCGATAAATGACGATAAAGCCCTTGTGGCTCATAAAACGGTTTTAATCATACCTTTTCAAGGTAAATCTTTTACCTATTGATATGTTATATTAAATAACATATCTAAGACATGTTAACATGACCTTAACATCAGTTTTCATTAAACGTCGCATAGTTCGTCATTTTACGACATAAGCGCCATTTCGGCGCATGGTATGGTCTTAAACCATATTTACCCACCAAGACTTGTTACCTACTGATTTTTAAACTTATTTAAATTATTTTTACAGTAGGTACATGAGTAAACTCAGAATCCCAAATAATTTATAAAACTATATGTAAAATGACCAAAATGCCCCTTTGGTGCATAGTTTGGTCATAAAGGATAAATTACACATATAATCAATATCATACTGATATTATATCATAAATAAGACTATTTTTCCAGAATACTTATGGTCATAACATTAAACTATATTCAAGTTCCTTTTACACGGTATGAAATTACCAAAATGCCCTTATGAGGCATAGTTTCGCTTTAAAACCTTAACGGGCATAAAAGTTGATATCCTACTGGTGTTACAACTAATTTAAAGTATAATGGCATATAGAACTTGTCCATGACTTATCCGGTTACCCGATATCGCTGATATGCGTACGGTTAAGCATATGTAACTAGTTCACGGAAATTAACCAAAACGGGTTTAACCTTGTCATTTAAGTCTCAAAAATCTAGAATTTTTATGGTTTACCCATATATACAATTGAAATTACTTGTTGGGTTTAAACTACATTCTATCTGGTCATCGCTTAATCTAGCGTATTTTACCGTTATTGATCATGTACGCTAGTTGGTCTAAATCTATGACTTATATAAGACCGTTAGCATTTAGTTGGTTAGCTTATGCCATAACCAGACTAAAGCCTTTCGGTAAATGCTATCTGCACTTAGTTCATTTTGTGTACGACTGAGTTATTAAATCTTGTGTTTAAACGAAGACTAGCTCAGGTAAATACTCTCGACTTATTTCCCCTATACGGGCTTGGGTTACGGTAAACTATTATCGCTTGGTCGGAAATGGGATCAATCGAATGCCGGATTGTGGCTAGTAAATCCGCATATTCCATTTTAATCAGTTTTGTTTAATAACTTAAACATCGGAGGTTAACTACCGTATCCTGGATATCCTCGGCTCATTAAATTAGATAATGGCCACGACCTAAGCGCGGGGTGTAGGCATACACCCAGCAAGCGTCAATGCTAAAAACTTTACCCATAAGGTTGGGGATAACTCCTTCGTGAGTTCTTAAATGGTGAGTACGTTAATCATGTCTCGGTCTCCGTACCGGACCATGTATGTATGGACAAATATGTGAATCTGTTAACAAGGTTACAAGGCTGACTTTCCCAAGTTATAAAAGATTTTGTGCCACACTTAAAACATTTTTAAAATGTTTTCAAATGAGTCAGTTGGGTGTATTTACCAGTGAAAGCTGACGTATTTTCAAAAGACTAAGCCTGCAGGTGCAATACGAAAATAGGCTGGACGCTACTCGGTAGTGATAAGAGGATCTTGCAAATCCTAGATCTGCCCAAAGTCTGTTATACACTTTTGTACAATGTACGATCCGCCTGTGGATCTTCTATTACGAGCCGTCTGTATATTATTTTGTATTTTTGAAACATTTGGTTTGTAATAGTAATTTACTCCAAGACTTCCATTGTACTGTGTTTAATTGTCTATGATGATATCAACTTACGTCAGGAATTCCCCACCCGGGCCCACCGGTGTTTGGATTAGCTGTGAAAAGCCGGGGTGTGACATCTTGTTTACCAAACAATGAACCCAGGCCTTGGCTAAGGCCTCTTCTTGTTTTTTCGTGCAACTTTGACGCTCGCCTTGCCTCCTTTTTCTTTCGACTCACTAGCTTCATCGCTATCTTCGGCTTCAACCACATATTCTTCTTCATCGACAATATTTTCTTGTGTTTCAGGGACAACCTCTACATCTTGGTCTTCATTGTCATCGTAGATCGGAAGTGTGCGCTCGGCATTCTCTCTTGGTGATTGAATTGGCGGGGTCCTAAATGCAAATGGATCGTATGAGTTTTGCGCTTCCATGGAGTATTCGTACATGCCGGGAGCGACCATCGTTGGACCATGTGGGTGTGAAAATATTTGTGGCGTCAAATTAGGTTGGGGTTGGGTGTTATAAAAAGTCGGTTGTGAAGCTTGGGGGTAAAAATATTGAGGTTGAGAGTATGGGGTTTGAACCAGTGCACTCGGCAAGCTAGAACTGCCTCGTCTCGTTTGCGACACGAGTCCACTTGAGTTTGAACCCGAGCCTCAGCTAGCGGAACCTTTTTTCTTGGGATCACCTTTGTTTTGTTTATCCATGGTGTGGTATGTAGTAATTTTAGTAAGAGTGGTGTGTGAGATGAGTGAAATGTATGGGTTTTAAATAAAAAAACAATTTTTTAACCCCAATGTTCAAGTCCAAGGTCGAATCATTGCAACGGCAACATGGAAACGGTCCGAAAAATTCCAACGGCTACATGCTTTTTGGTCGGTGACTAGTCGCCGAAGTGGGGACTCCCCGCGTGCGAGATTGCTGGTGGCGGCATCATCACCGATCGGTGAAACAGGTTCCCGAAGGGGTCACCAAAGGTGCCCTTTCCACTCTTATATTATAAAAAGTGGTTGTAAGTAGGGGAGAGAGAAAATATGAATGTTCTATTTGATGGGATATTGTTCATCCTTTATAAATTTTTTGATATATTTTGAAAGTGATTATGAGTAGAGGTGAAAAAATATAATTATAAAGGTATATATTTTTAATTAGCAAAAGAAACAAATTATAGTTGTTTTTAGTATAATTATAAGGTAGAAAATAATTGATAGAATATGAATACTTACATATGTTTAGAAGTCCAAAGCAAGTGGATAGAGTTAATAGGGTTGGGTCTACACACTAATAGTATTTTAATAATTTTTAAACTAATAGAGTTTTTTAGTTATTTTTATCAAACCACATGTAATAGGTAATTAACTGATCAAATTATGCTGATAGGAAATTTTCCTTAAAGGCGCAAAAAAGAAAGTTTTTTATATATATAGTTGATATCTTCCGACTAAGTTGTAGACACATTTTATACGTAACATGACAATAACTAGCCTTTAGATTAGTCTTATTATGAAGGCACGAGATTGATGAGTTTCAATAATATATTATGAAAACACGAGATTGAGGTTCATGAGTATCAATAATCTAATAGTAAATCAATGTTTGCAATAAAGAAACCAAATATTAGTGAACCGTTCATTAACTGTTTAAAAGGAAGTTTGTTGATGTTATAAAAAACAAACAATCAAAATTAAAAATATTTTTATTTTGTTTATTAACTTAAATGAACGAACATGAACGCATGTCTCGTTTATTCATCTATGTTCATGAAGGTTGGATTAATTTGTTCGTTTGTTTAAGTTCATTTATTTATATTTGTTGGTTTACGTTTGTTTTGATCGTTCATTTATATGTTCATTTAATTTTTTAGGCTCATTATAGTTTAGTTTAGTTTTATTAAATAAATATCACCCGATAAAATTTAGTCTAGTTTTATATTTTTTTAGTCCAATAGATTATATTAATTGGTGTTCGCTCAATCAATTATGTTTGTTTATATTCTTTCAACTAAATTAATACCCTAGGGGTAATGTGAAAATCATGAAAAAATTACTTAATTTTTAGTTTACTTCTTCTTCCTCTTTCTCTATCTGCAACCCGATGGAGTTTAAATAACAATTTGTAGGGTATGGAAGAAGTGAAAAAAAGGTGTTGTAGCCCAAAAGAATTGTTTTGGTTCGTTGTAGAAAGAAGTGTGGTGGCTGGAAAAATTGTGGGTCTCCGGAGCTGGATCATTAGCTCTGTGTTACCATATAAAATTTGTTTATTGATTGATTGTTGATGTACATGAGATCACAAGTATGTAAATACAATACATAGTAAACAACTAAAGCTATATTCTAGCTAAACTAATTTGGAGATAAAAACAATATATAGTTTGAATGTTTGACTGTAGGAGTGAATAAATCCAAAAGCAAATTGAAAGGTCTAAGTGAATAAATCCAAAAGCATAAATACATACCTTAGACCTATGATTAAATAAAAGTAAAATTACCTAGACCACAACTACGTATCAGTAATACAACTGAAAACAAAACTTGTTGTTGTATCAAAGGTTTCCTAACAATCTCAAGAATCCAAGTTATGATACCTAAAACTAATCATCATCTCTATTTAAAACATATATCGTAACATCCGCGAAAAATGAGATCCTAGAAAAAAAACCCGACTCGTTTGTAAACTTGATTCAAAGGGTAATAAATAAAAATGAGCATTTGCTTAAAGATTTATTTCGTATTAAATATATGAATTTTATAAATAAGCGTTAATAATAATAAGTTAGTATTGTTAGTTTCGGGTTATAAAAATTGAATTTTCCAATAAAACTATGTTAGTTCAGTTAATATTTATAAAGGAATTGACTAACTAAATTAGAGAAATCAGGTGATAAAGGGTTATAATAGTAGGTGGACCAAACTTGTCAAATAATCAAACAAACAGAGCTCCTACACGCTGGAACTAACTCCCGCTAAAGAAACACCAGTTGAACCTAGAGATATTTGGGGATATATTAGTTACAACCGAGAGATTTCTTCATAAAAGGTTGCCTCTTCGCTCGTTCTTCAGGGTGATCTCACTCGGACTGATCTGTAAAACTAGCAGCGCCGTTAGTCTCGTCACGGGGAAAGGGGAGGGTTTTCTTCGTGATCACACACCGGCGTGAGAATAAGTATTTGGTGATTGCAAGTAATAAGCAAGTGAGCTCAAAGTAGCATGCAATAAGTTAGTTCGTATATTTCTGAATGTGGCTGTAGATAGTTTACCTTGTGGTCCGATACTTATTTTATAGCCGAAAAGTGGGCTTAGGAGATGGGCTAATGGGCCTTGGGCCCGGCCCAGACGACTAGAGATATTCGTTCTGCCCCTCTACGTCAAACAGTAAATGTTCCCTGTAGGAGAATTAATGTTCTCTGTCAGGAGGTGTGCTTTGTCGGATGCTGAATGGTGCCACGTGTAAAGACAGTTGTCTCTGGTGTCAGATCTGCTATCAGCCGAAAGTGGAGAATGTGTGACAGTCACTGGCGTAAGTATGGTTGGTGCACAGTCTGGCGTCTGCATTACTGTTCATGCAACGCTGTCTAACGTAACCTGCCGAGCAACCATTGGTCACAGCTCTGCCACTCCGTACCCTTGTATATAGTCAACGCCTCTTTGCGCTTATCCCTTTGCGAGGCTGTCAGTGCTTTCCGGCCAGCGCAGAGTTGCAGGGATAAATCCTTTTGTCCACAAGATAATGAGTAGCTCTCATGTTTGTCTTGTCCTTGCAAGGTTTTAGGACTTGCGGCTAGAGGATTGTTTGGTCCACGCAGGGTCAAGTATCCTGCGCGTCTAAGTCTAACTCACCGTAGTGCCAAGTACACAAGGTTCGTTGTGTGACTTATATTGTTTGGTCTAACTTGCCGTTGCGCTGAGTGCGCAAGGCTCGTTGTGTGACCTATATGTGTTGGTCTAATTTACCGTTGCGCTGAGTGCGCAAGGTTCATTATATGACCTATTGGTTCCAAGGAAGGCGCACCATTGCACATTGCGCGCAAGGTTACCCATGTAGTATGTTGTTGAGGGTATGGTTCCTTGCGCAGGCGCATGGATTTTGGGACCATACCTCTCCACCCGACCCCTTTCAAATGGGGTTGCTTTGCGACATTTCAGTTCAATTCTTGTCCCATTCGACTCAAGATTATGAAGAATTAAGATTCGTACAACATAATCTGTCCACATCATCTCTTAAATTGTCAATTATGAACGAATTAAAGGAACCATTAAAGCTTCTTTAACACCACCTAGAACATGAATGGTTTTCGACGAATTCACGAATCTTAGTATACAAAACTAATATCATTCAGTCCCTAACACATTTTCACACATTTCCCCACTCTCTAATTCGACTAACACTCTCCCAAACTCGCGAATTCAAGCAAGGAAATGTCTAAGGCTCGTATCTTCTCTATCTGATATCTCCTTCAATCCGAGGCCAAATCAGGTGATTCTTGAGCCTAATCTTATTAATTTTTCATGCTCTACAAAAGCCTTCTAACCATTTCTATGATAGAAGTGTCACACTCCAACCGGTGGTGGAAACATCGGAGTGAGACAAACGAGAATGTTCAAAACATCCTAACTTACTATTTGTGACAATAATTTAATAATCAAACTTTCATTTCATTGATAACTTGAAAGATACATTGTTTTGAACGGAAATACAACAACTTGGAATAACATGACTAACATGAAAGAAAATACATAAACGAAATATTCTGTGCATTTCTAGTTCACCCTAAGTTGATTTGTTGAGCATTATCATACATTTCATGCAACATATATTAAAGTATCTGTCAACACAAAAGGGTCGGTGAACATACAAGCTACATAGTATATATATAAAATGTCTCAATTGTCACACCCTCAATTTCCACTTGCGGAGTTTTACCGCGAGGCGTGTGAACAAACCAGAATCTGAAACACTAGTACGTCGAACGACTCTATATGATTTGATAATACGTTTTCCAAAATCACTTGTTGTAGATTTTATATTACCAATATTTAGCAGAAGCATCAGTTTTTAAAGTTTGAGCGGAAGCATAAATAAGTAGTGAAGCGGGCGCCAACACAAACGCCAAAACAAATGAAAAATCCCAAAACAATATTAATAAATAAGACTCGATAAAAGATGTCTTGTTCAATGCATGTGCGTGCACCTAGAGCTCCTAGCGTCCTGAGAAACATGTAAAGAAACAAGTGTCAACATTTAAGATGAGTGAGTTCACAGGTTTTCATAAATTCGTTTGTTCGGTTATAGTTTGTTTACTCCGTTATCCCTAACCCGGGATAACGTATTAGTTCCATTATTCCAACCCGGAATAATAAGTTGTTGCTTCCAATATTCCAACCCGGAATATTAAGTTGTTGTTTCCATTATTCCAAACCCGGAATAATAAGTTGTTGCTTCCAATATTCCAAACCCGGAATATTAAGTTGTTTCGTAATTAAGTTCAATGTTAACATATATAGGTAGCTAGCCTAAAGTCATGTCACGTAAGAGTTCGCGATCGAAGCTGACTGTTGTGCCTCCGTTTTGCCAGGCCTATCACATGACCATGGCGAAGTTAGGCCAAATTATTCACCCGTTGACCATACCCGGTCGGCTAGCGCGACTAGCTCGGATGGGGCTTGTCGGGCCCAGTAGTACTACTTATAATTCCCCCGCTATTAAACCCAATACTAACGATCCGAGAGATTGACGAGGACTTAAGTGATAAAGCTGCTTAGTGACCATAACATTAAATTAACATTAACTTAGTTACCGAATAGTTATGTGACGTTAAATTCGTATAACGTAAAGAGATTGAGTTTGAGAGTGTATACATGTTTCTCCCCCTGTTGTTTAAAAACCGGATAAAGTTAGGGGCCGTGAACTCACCTTTATTTGCTCGGTTAGTGTAGCAAAGAAGTTATAAGAGATGGGACTGCTAGTTGCGTCCTAACAAACCAATTAATTTCCAAGTTAGTGTGTGAACACACCAATACAAATTCCACACGTAATTTACACACAAAGTGATACACACAAACAACATATCTAACACTCAAACATGCATACAAGTATCCTCATGTGATCCTAGTGATTAAAACAACTTATCATAACCATAAACCAATTCATGCCACAATTTGGTGCACACAATCACAAGTTCTCAAATTTCAGCTTAGCACTCATAATTCAGCTGTTTTCTAGGATTTTTATAAAATAGTTCTCACATTCCAAAAATTCCAATATTTTTACAGTAGGTGACATTTATACTAAAGAAATTTATATAATTTTTCCAAGTCCTAAATCTTTACCAATTAACCATAAATATTAATATACTAGGCTGCAGTCAGATTTACCGTTTTCTGACTGCAGTCCACGGAAGAATTTATTTAAAAATCACTGATCGCCCAATTAACAAAATTCCAGTTGGAGTTGCCCGAAAATTTCCATACCTAGTTGCTGTACAAAAATCATGACTCAACTCCCTACCGATTTTAAAATCCAACTCAATAAACAACTAACAAAATTTCAGGATTTTCACAGTTTTAGTTACTGAACTTATTTAGCCTTTTAAAAATATCAAACGACTTCAGAAAATTATGAATCCAGCGCCATTAGATTCGTTATTCAAATCTCTACGTTCTAGACATCAGAAAATCCGTTTTTCGACTACTAATGACCGAGTTACAGCCAGATGAAGTCGGCTGTAACTATTATTCAGCAGACTGTTTTCAGCATATCTTTATCATAAACTCGTATAACCCGTTCATGCGATTAACCTAGGCGATCAAGAACTGATTTCTAATCATAGATTAATACTAATAACCTATCCATGCAAACCCTAGTTCTTACTTCTAGTTTTTACAAACAAAACACAGCCTATATATTCAGCTTTCAAACAACATTCCAACTTTCAATCTAGTATTAACAATCCGAAACAATACAATCATCCATCTCATTCAATCATGCAAATCCGAGAACAGCAAAAATCAAGACACATATACTCGAATATGATCTAGCAACATATGATAAATTCTAGACTTTTAATGATAAGGTACACGAACCGTGAGTACTATAAGAGATCGGTGTTCAAGGGTCCTTGCGGCCGAGAGATGATGATGAAGTAGACTGTTTGTGATCGAGGAACTGATCAACTGCTGATCTCGCGACCGAATGGAATAACAAGGGCTGACCAGATCAAGGTGATGAAGAACGAGGTTGCTAGCGATCGAGGAGATGTTGATGGCGATGATTGCTGCTGCTGCTGCGACCGAGAGGAAGAAGCGAACAAGGAAGCTGTCTGCGATCGCAAAGCTGCCGACGGCTGTTGAACCTTTAGGGTTTTGTGTTGTGAATGAGGGCATGCATGGGTTTGTATTTATAGGCGCAACAAGATAAGTGGTTACGGTTTGGATAAACATTCATAGCCGAGTAACTTGGATTGATTCGGTTTGGGTTTGGGCTTGATCTCGCGGCCAAGGACTAGGGTGGGTTGGTTTGGTTTGGGTTTGATCGGCCGAATAGTTTTAGGTTTGCTACGGGTTTGGGTTTGATCTTGGCCGAATTAGTTTTAGGTTTTGATCTCGCGGCCAAGACATGTTTGAGTCCTAACTTGATTAATTCCTAGAGTTACAATGAATCAAAGTTGGTTCGTGTCGTGGTTCGGTTCAGTTCGTGTACATATCTACCATACTTACTCTATAACTAAAACAATCACACAGCACACATCACGTATTCATTTAACTCGTACATGTTTAATACTTAGCATATACATTATTCGACAAGTGTCGCGTTTAAGTTATCCGAAAAACCCGGGATATCACATTATCCCCATGTTGAAAGAATTTTCGTCCCGAAAATTGAGTAAACGCGGTTTAGCATGTAGCGTACATGTTTAGAGTGCCACGCACAAAGAGTTAGTTCGTTTACAAGAAGTTCCCAAGTGCCATACACAAAGATTTCCAAGTGCCATGCACTAGAATTTAGCTAACAATAGTACACGAAAGTATGAGAAGTTTCCAGGTTGTCACATCATCCCCATGTTGAAAGAATTTTCGTCCCGAAAATTTAGGTACTGGTATCGTTAGTTTGCTGCTCAGTTGCGAAGAGGTGCGGGTATTTGCTTTTCATTTGGTCCTCTCTTTCCCACGTGAACTCCGGTCCACGCTTAGAGTCCCAACGGACCTTAACGATCGGAATTTTGCTGTGCCTTCGAGTCTTGATCTCACGATCCATGATCTCGATAGGCTGTTCCACAAAGTGCAGTCGTTCATCCACTTGGATCTCATCCAATGGAATGACTAGAGTTTCATCTGATAGACACTTCTTCAGATTTGACACGTGAAATACGTTGTGAGCTCCACTGAGTTCGGCAGGAAGGTCTAATTGATAAGCTACGGGTCCAATACGTTTCAAGATTACAAACGGGCCTACGTACCGTGGGTTAAGTTTGCCCCGTTTTCCAAAGCGGATTACACCCTTCCAGGGTGACACCTTTAGTAGGACGCGGTCGCCTACTTGAAATTCGAGCGGTTTGCGTCGTTGATCAGCGTAGCTTTTCTGTCGATCTCGTGCCGCCGCCATGCGGTTTCTGATTTGTACAATCTTTTCGGTAGCCTCAAGTATTAACTCAGGGCCTGTGAGTTGACTGTCACCGACTTCTGCCCAACAGACCGGTGATCTACATTTACGACCGTATAATGCCTCAAACGGTGCTGCCGAAATACTCGTATGATAGCTGTTGTTATATGAGAATTCTACTAGAGGCAGGTGGATTTCCCAACTATTTCCGAAGTCCACTACGCATGCCCTAAGCATGTCTTCCAAGGTTTGTATGGTCCTTTCACTTTGACCATCAGTCTAAGGGTGATAAGCCGTGCTCATATCCAGACGTGTTCCCAACGCTTTCTGGAGTGACTGCCAGAAGTTTGACGTGAAGCGAGCATCTCTGTCTGAGATGATGGACGTTGGCACTCCGTGCCGAGAAACTACTTCCTTAATGTAGATGCGAGTCAACTTCTCCATCTTATCTGTTTCTTTAATAGCTAGGAAGTGTGCGGACTTAGTTAAACGATCCACGATCACCCAGATGGTATCGCAACCACCCAAGGTTCGCGGGAGTTTAGTGATGAAATCCATTGAGATCTGATCCCATTTCCACACTGGGATCTCAGGTTGTTGGAGTAGCCCCGATGGCTTTTGATACTCCACCTTGACTTTTGCACAAGTCAAACATTTACTCACGTAGGTGGCTATATCGGCTTTCATGTTGGGCCACCAATACGCAGCTTTAAGGTCTTGATACATCTTATCCGAACCCGGATGGACAGAGTATCGGGATTTGTGAGCTTCATCCATGACTAGCTCTCTGAGATTTCCGTAGAGAGGTACCCATATGCGATTCATAAAATACCGGGCTCCATTGGGATTTACTTCCCAATCGCGCTCCATTTTTCCCACTGATTCGGCTTTGATGTTTTCCTCCTTAACTTCTTCTAACTAGGCGTCGCGTATTTGTTCGGGTAGCCCCGAATGAATAGTGAGTTGTAGTGCTCGTACGCGACGAGGTTTCAAGTGTTCCTTCCTACTGAGGGCATCAGCTACCACGTTAGCTTTACCCGGGTGGTACCGAATGGCACACTCATAATCGTTCAAGAGTTCGACCCAGCGACGCTGTCGCATGTTTAACTCCTTCTGATCAAAGATGTGTTGGAGGCTCTTGTGGTCCGTAAAGATTGTGCACTTCGTTCCGTAGAGGTAGTGTCTCCAAATCTTAAGTGCAAACACTACTGCTCCCAATTCCAGGTCATGCGTCGTATAGTTTTTCTCGTGAACCTTCAGTTGTCGCGACGCATACGCGATGACCTTATCGCGTTGCATGAGTACGCATCCCAATCCCTGAATGGAAGCATCACAATACACTACAAAGTCATCTGTCCCTTCCGGCAAGGACAGAATGGGTGCACTGCAAAGTTTCTGCTTCAGCAATTGAAATGCTGCTTCTTGCTTGTCACCCCAAGCATACTTGATGCCTTTCTGGGTGAGGGTAGTGAGCGGTTGTGCGATCTTTGAGAATCCCTCGATGAAACGTCTGTAGTAGCCAGCCAATCCCGAAAATTGGCGGATCTCCGTCGGTGTCTTAGGTGCTTCCCAGTTTTTGATGGCTTCAATCTTGGCAGGGTCTACGTGGATACCCCTTTCATTCACGATATGCCCGAGAAACTGAACTTCCCGAATCTAGAAATCACATTTCGAAAACTTGGCATATAGTTTTTCCTGTTGAAGTAGCCCTAGCAGTAATCGTAGATGTTCCGCATGTTCTTCTTCACTTTTGGAGTAGATGAGTATGTCATCGATGAACACAATGACAAACTTGTCAAGGTATGGTTTACACACGCGGTTCATGAGGTCCATGAACACCGCAGGTGCGTTGGTGAGTCCGAAGGGCATGACCAAGAACTCGTAATGGCCATACCGAGTGCGAAATGCCGTCTTGGCGATATCCTCCTCCCTGACGCGTAGCTGGTGGTAACCGGACCGTAAATCAATCTTAGAGTAGTAACTTGACCCTTGAAGTTGGTCGAAGAGATCGTCGATGCGAGGTAACGGGTATCGGTTCTTGACTGTAACCTTGTTGAGTTCCCTGTAGTCGATGCACATGCGGAAAGTCCCGTCCTTCTTCTTGACGAAAAGGACTGGAGCTCCCCATGGCGAAACGCTCGGTCGGATAAACCCTTTCTCTAAAAGTTCCTGAAGTTGGGTAGACAGCTCCTGCAGCTCGGCTAGAGCTAGGCGGTATGGAGCCTTGGCGATAGGAGTTGCATTGCTTGCCAATTCGATTTCAAACTCCAATTGTCGATGTGGTGGAAGACCAGGTAGTTCTTCTGGGAATACATCGGAAAAATCACGGACGACAGGGATGTCTTCTATACGTTTCTCGTCCTTAGGCTGTTCGGTAATTAGTGCTAGTAAAGCGAGGGTTTCTTTCTCCGAAGATACTTCTGCGCTTGCATGTAAGAGATGATGTTGGTGACGGCGCTTGCCTTATCGCCTTGTACCGTCAGGATTTCGTCGTTAGAGAGCGGAATACGGATAGATTTTTCGAAGCAGAGAACTTCAGCCCGGACGTTGGATAGCCAGTCCATTCCGACTACCACGTCAAAACTACCCAGGGTAGTTGTCATCAGATCAATGGTAAAAGTGTGGCCCACGAGTTTGAGTTGACAGCCGGATACGATTTGGGTCACATCTACAGATTTACCATCGGCTAATTCTATAACATAAGGGGTCTCTAATGGTTTAAGCGTGAGATTTAGGTTCTTCCTAAAAGACTCAGATACAAAGCTCCTATCCGCACCCGTATCAAAAAGCACAGAAGCAAAATGTTCATTAAGGGGAAACTTACCGGTGACCACGTTCGAGTCGTTTCTGGCCTCTCCGCGGCCCAATGTAAATGCGCGACCTTTAGCACCTCCTGTGCCACCGTTCCCATTGTTGTTGTTATTATTGTTGTTGTGGTTATTGTGGTTGTTTCCACCATTATTGTTGTTGTTACGCAACTGTGGGCAGTTGTGCAGTACTACCACACTGATAGCATCCCCGGTTTATACCCTGCTGCTGACCCTGGGGCTGATTTTGATTTTGTCGGGACATGATTTCTCCACGACAATCCTTTGCCGCATGTCCCACCTTGCCACATCGTTGGCAGCGGTTCCCGGCACAAGGGCCGTTATGGTGGAGATTACAACGGTTGCACTGCGGCTTTCGACCTGCATAGCCGCTTGCGTTCGGGTTGTTGTTGTTGTTGTTGGCGGGCTGATTTTGGTGACCCCGGTGGCTGTTGAAATGATTGAACCGCTTCTGGTTCCCTTGCTGCGGATGAGATGACGAAGACTGTCGAATAGTGGAGTCTTCAAACTTTCTTTTGTTATCCGGGGCAACTTCAGTTGTACCCCGTGCTGGCAGTTTCTTTTGTTCCACCGCCTTATCGGTGAGTTTGTGAGCCAATCGGATTGCTTGATGTTCAGTTACAGGGTTACTAGACATTACCATACCCTGAATTTCCGGAACCAGACCCCCGAGATAGAACTCGAGTCTTTTCTCCACCGTGTTGGCCAATTCGGGACACAGAAATACTAAGTCATGGTGTTTTGCGGTGTAAGCTTCAATTTCCGATCCCACCATCTTGTGGTTCCATAGAGCTTGCTCTAACTGTTGCACTCTGTCTCGTGGACAGTACTCCTCTTTAATTAGGGCCTTGAACTCGGCCCATGCCATTGCATTCGCAGCTATAAGTCCACGTGTTTGGACTTGTGCATTCCACCATGTCAGTGCCCCATCTTCCAGTGTTGAGGCTGCGTATTTGACCTTGTTGGCCTCTAGGCAGTTGCACATTTCAAAAACGGATTCAGACTTTTCGATCCAGCGGACCAGTCCAATGGGTACTTCCGCCCCGAGAATTTGCTTGGCTTTGCGTCAAGGAACATCTTATAGGGGTTAAAGCCCCCTCCTGCTGACAGAGAACAGGAAGTCAGCAAGGAATTTTACTAGCCTCACTATTAGATTTTCACGCGAAAATTTAGTAATGGTTACCTGCCGGTTGGTTTTGAACACCCGCTAAAGCTGCGTTCACGTGCTCTTGAATCATGGCAGCTAGCTCTTCGGGAGTCAAGTTAAGGTTTCCACGTCTTCCAGTTGCCATTTAGCTCTTCGAAACACAACACAAACACACCCCGATAAGTCTATATATCCAATATAGTTATCCTACTTCGTACTTTAATAATTATTAAGTTACGTCAACTCAATATATTAAATAGTCAAAAGAAATACTTGATTAACTGAAATTTCAACTTCTTACAAAAGTGCAAATCAAACATACGAATTCACTATAAAGTCTCAAGTTTAAACACAAGTGGGAAAATAAATAAACTGAAGGAAAACAAATAAAATAAACGAGACGTGTCAGTCGTCTACGTCTCCATCCCCCAAGTCACTGTCGTTGCCGTCATCCTGTGCGGCATTTCCAGCTTCTTCAGCTGGGTCCTCCTCCGGATCCTCCTCAGGGTCCTCCTCTGGATCCTCTTCTGGATCCTCCTCTACCGGCTCTGGAGGGGCCGGTGCTGGTGCAAGTGCTTGGTTTTGTAGCTCCTGAATGTTCCAACTATTTTCCAGGACTCTGTCCTCAAGCCAGTCGGCCCTTATCTGCTCAGCACGCAGATCTCTGGCTATGGTGTTACGAGCTATCTTGCTCGTACGATGCTCTTCCTCGAGCGAGTCGGTCTTACCTGTAAGTTGTCGAATCATCCACCCTTGTGCTAGGATGGTTTCCTGCATTCTTTCTAACTGTTTTTGTTGTGTATGAACCAGGATTCTAAGCATGTCAATTCCTATTTCTACAGGATTAACCGGTTCAACCGGTACAGCAATGGTTGGGCGTAACGACGACTCCTCCCCCAGAGCGAGCCTTTTCCTCGCCGCTGAGCGTGTCTCCACGCCATAAGGTGGTATGGGTTCCACCATTGGTGCCTTTCCTGGTGCCCTTGGTGGCGTAAGTCTGTCGGATGATGATGACGATGAGGATGATGACATTGCCTGTTAGGTCGTGTAGTTAGTTATGAGTTGTTTTCATTTCTTATTATGAAGGCATAATCTACCAAACACAGTTGTGGTATATTACATAACAAGATATAATAATTCGGTGCCAAACTAAGTCTAGTGTCGTGATATCAGCTATAGTTTAGGTCTACTTCTAATGCAAACCTGGTTCTCTATAGCTAGTGGCTCTGATACCAATCTGTCACACCCTCAATTTCCACTTGCGGAGTTTTACCACGAGGCGTGTGAACAAACCAGAATCTGAAACACTAGTACGTCGAACGACTCTATATGATTTGATAATACGTTTTCCAAAATCACTTGTTGTAGATTTTATATTACCAATATTTAGCAGAAGCATCAGTTTTTAAAGTTTGAGCGGAAGCATAAATAAGTAGTGAAGCGGGCGCCAACACAAACGCCAAAACAAATGAAAAATCCCAAAACAATATTAATAAATAAGACTCGATAAAAGATGTCTTGTTCAATGCATGTGCGTGCACCTAGAGCTCCTAGCGTCCTGAGAAACATGTAAAGAAACAAGTGTCAACATTTAAGATGAGTGAGTTCACAGGTTTTCATAAATTCGTTTGTTGGTGCACAGTCTGGCGTCTGCATTACTGTTCATGCAACGCTGTCTAACGTAACCTGCCGAGCAACCATTGGTCACAGCTCTGCCACTCCGTACCCTTGTATATAGTCAACGCCTCTTTGCGCTTATCCCTTTGCGAGGCTGTCAGTGCTTTCCGGCCAGCGCAGAGTTGCAGGGATAAATCCTTTTGTCCACAAGATAATGAGTAGCTCTCATGTTTGTCTTGTCCTTGCAAGGTTTTAGGACTTGCGGCTAGAGGATTGTTTGGTCCACGCAGGGTCAAGTATCCTGCGCGTCTAAGTCTAACTCACCGTAGTGCCAAGTACACAAGGTTCGTTGTGTGACTTATATTGTTTGGTCTAACTTGCCGTTGCGCTGAGTGCGCAAGGCTCGTTGTGTGACCTATATGTGTTGGTCTAATTTACCGTTGCGCTGAGTGCGCAAGGTTCATTATATGACCTATTGGTTCCAAGGAAGGCGCACCATTGCACATTGCACGCAAGGTTACCCATGTAGTATGTTGTTGAGGGTATGGTTCCTTGCGCAGGCGCATGGATTTTGGGACCATACCTCTCCACCCGACCCCTTTCAAATGGGGTTGCTTTACGACATTTCAGTTCAATTCTTGTCCCATTCGACTCAAGATTATGAAGAATTAAGATTCGTACAACATAATCTGTCCACATCATCTCTTAAATTGTCAATTATGAACGAATTAAAGGAACCATTAAAGCTTCTTTAACACCACCTAGAACATGAATGGTTTTCGACGAATTCACGAATCTTAGTATACAAAACTAATATCATTCAGTCCCTAACACATTTTCACACATTTCCCCACTCTCTAATTCGACTAACACTCTCCCAAACTCGCGAATTCAAGCAAGGAAATGTCTAAGGCTCGTATCTTCTCTATCTGATATCTCCTTCAATCCGAGGCCAAATCAGGTGATTCTTGAGCCTAATCTTATTAATTTTTCATGCTCTACAAAAGCCTTCTAACCATTTCTGTGATAGAAGTGTCACACTCCAACCGGTGGTGGAAACATCGGAGTGAGACAAACGAGAATGTTCAAAACATCCTAACTTACTATTTGTGACAATAATTTAATAATCAAACTTTCATTTCATTGATAACTTGAAAGATACATTGTTTTGAACGAAATACAACAACTTGGAATAACATGACTAACATGAAAGAAAATACATAAACGAAATATTCTGTGCATTTCTAGTTCACCCTAAGTTGATTTGTTGAGCATTATCATACATTTCATGCAACATATATTAAAGTATCTGTCAACACAAAAGGGTCGGTGAACATACAAGCTTGGCTACATAGTATATATATAAAATGTCTCAATTGTCACACCCTCAATTTCCACTTGCGGAGTTCTACCGCGAGGCGTGTGAACAAACCAGAATCTGAAACACTAGTACGTCGAACGACTCTATATGATTTGATAATACGTTTTCCAAAATCACTTGTTGTAGATTTTATATTACCAATATTTAGCAGAAGCATCAGTTTTTAAAGTTTGAGCGGAAGCATAAATAAGTAGTGAAGCGGGCGCCAACACAAACGCCAAAACAAATGAAAAATCCCAAAACAATATTAATAAATAAGACTCGATAAAAGATGTCTTGTTCAATGCATGTGCGTGCACCTAGAGCTCCTAGCGTCCTGAGAAACATGTAAAGAAACAAGTGTCAACATTTAAGATGAGTGAGTTCACAGGTTTTCATAAATTCGTTTGTTCGGTTATAGTTTGTTTACTCCGTTATCCCTAACCCGGGATAACGTATTAGTTCCATTATTCCAACCCGGAATAATAAGTTGTTGCTTCCAATATTCCAACCCGGAATATTAAGTTGTTGTTTCCATTATTCCAAACCCGGAATAATAAGTTGTTGCTTCCAATATTCCAAACCCGGAATATTAAGTTGTTTCGTAATTAAGTTCAATGTTAACATATATAGGTAGCTAGCCTAAAGTCATGTCACGTAAGAGTTCGCGATCGAAGCTGACTGTTGTGCCTCCGTTTTGCCAGGCCTATCACATGACCATGGCGAAGTTAGGCCAAATTATTCACCCGTTGACCATACCCGGTCGGCTAGCGCGACTAGCTCGGATGGGGCTTGTCGGGCCCAGTAGTACTACTTATAATTCCCCCGCTATTAAACCCAATACTAACGATCCGAGAGATTGACGAGGACTTAAGTGATAAAGCTGCTTAGTGACCATAACATTAAATTAACATTAACTTAGTTACCGAATAGTTATGTGACGTTAAATTCGTATAACGTAAAGAGATTGAGTTTGAGAGTGTATACATGTTTCTCCCCCTGTTGTTTAAAAACCGGATAAAGTTAGGGGCCGTGAACTCACCTTTATTTGCTCGGTTAGTGTAGCAAAGAAGTTATAAGAGATGGGACTGCTAGTTGCGTCCTAACAAACCAATTAATTTCCAAGTTAGTGTGTGAACACACCAATACAAATTCCACACGTAATTTACACACAAAGTGATACACACAAACAACATATCTAACACTCAAACATGCATGCAAGTATCCTCATGTGATCCTAGTGATTAAAACAACTTATCATAACCATAAACCAATTCATGCCACAATTTGGTGCACACAATCACAAGTTCTCAAATTTCAGCTTAGCACTCATAATTCAGCTGTTTTCTAGGATTTTTATAAAATAGTTCTCACATTCCAAAAATTCCAATATTTTTACAGTAGGTGACATTTATACTAAAGAAATTTATATAATTTTTCCAAGTCCTAAATCTTTACCAATTAACCATAAATATTAATATACTAGGCTGCAGTCAGATTTACCGTTTTCTGACTGCAGTCCACGGAAGAATTTATTTAAAAATCACTGATCGCCCAATTAACAAAATTCCAGTTGGAGTTGCCCGGAAATTTCCATACCTAGTTGCTGTACAAAAATCATGACTCAACTCCCTACCGATTTTAAAATCCAACTCAATAAACAACTAACAAAATTTCAGGATTTTCACAGTTTTAGTTACTGAACTTATTTGGCCTTTTAAAAATATCAAACGACTTCAGAAAATTATGAATCCAGCGCCATTAGATTCGTTATTCAAATCTCTACGTTCTAGACATCAGAAAATCCGTTTTTTCGACTACTAATGACCGAGTTACAGCCAGATGAAGTCGGCTGTAACTATTATTCAGCAGACTGTTTTCAGCATATCTTTATCATAAACTCGTATAACCCGTTCATGCGATTAACCTAGGCGATCAAGAACTGATTTCTAATCATAGATTAATACTAATAACCTATCCATGCAAACCCTAGTTCTTACTTCTAGTTTTTACAAACAAAACACAGCCTATATATTCAGCTTTCAAACAACATTCCAACTTTCAATCTAGTATTAACAATCCGAAACAATACAATCATCCATCTCATTCAATCATGCAAATCCGAGAACAGCAAAAATCAAGACACATATACTCGAATATGATCTAGCAACATATGATAAATTCTAGACTTTTAATGATAAGGTACACGAACCGTGAGTACTATAAGAGATCGGTGTTCAAGGGTCCTTGCGGCCGAGAGATGATGATGAAGTAGACTGTTTGTGATCGAGGAACTGATCAACTGCTGATCTCGCGACCGAATGGAATAACAAGGGCTGACCAGATCAAGGTGATGAAGAACGAGGTTGCTAGCGATCGAGGAGATGTTGATGGCGATGATTGCTGCTGCTGCGACCGAGAGGAAGAAGCGAACAAGGAAGCTGTCTGCGATCGCAAAGCTGCCGACGGCTGTTGAACCTTTAGGGTTTTGTGTTGTGAATGAGGGCATGCATGGGTTTGTATTTATAGGCGCAACAAGATAAGTGGTTACGGTTTGGATAAACATTCATAGCCGAGTAACTTGGATTGATTCGGTTTGGGTTTGGGCTTGATCTCGCGGCCAAGGACTAGGGTGGGTTGGTTTGGTTTGGGTTTGATCGGCCGAATAGTTTTAGGTTTGCTACGGGTTTGGGTTTGATCTTGGCCGAATTAGTTTTAGGTTTTGATCTCGCGGCCAAGACATGTTTGAGTCCTAACTTGATTAATTCCTAGAGTTACAATGAATCAAAGTTGGTTCGTGTCGTGGTTCGGTTCAGTTCGTGTACATATCTACCATACTTACTCTATAACTAAAACAATCACACAACACACATCACGTATTCATTTAACTCGTACACGTTTAATACTTAGCATATACATTATTCGACAAGTGTCGCGTTTAAGTTATCCGAAAAACCCGGGATATCAGACTTGGTGTAGTTTGTTCACTTTGTTTACTTGGAAGTTGTTTGGTGTTTAGATGGTATAGAATGTAATTTAAAATGACTGCTATTTCTAGAACCAACATCAATCCAAGCCTACTCAATAAGGGATTTGTTGGCAACTTGAAGAAGTCCCAAGAAATAAAGTAGGATGAACATAGTTTGTAAAGTTTTAACAAAAACAGAAAATAAACCTAAATTTAGACCTCAAAATGGTGATGTACCAAATTGGTTTACCATAGTAAACTTGTGGTAACATTCCTATAGGTTATCCCAAAGAAGGAGTAGCAAGAATTCATGAGGAAAAGGTGAAGAAAGTTAGTTGGAACTCAATTTTGGTTCAAGGAACCTTCTGCCCAAGATTTCACGTTTGGATTTGCATTTTTCGATCCAAATTTTCTGGTTAATCTTTGTATAACCGTCTGTGTTTTCTCACAGAGGTTATCAAGAGGAACGCCAAGTGCTAGGATGCCTCTCTTTACGTCTTCGTCCAAGTTCATTATGACTTTGATGGTTTTCACAAACACTCTTATTCTGTTGTCAAAGAGGATTACGAATCTATTGATTCTAGTTTTGAATCTCCATGAAATGATGTTTGCCATTTTTTCTCTTTCAGAGTTTCTTTTTGAAATTTGGCGTTTTGGGTAAAGATGACGTTTTTTAGCATGATCAATGGAAGGGATGGTAAAGTCGTTTATATAATGATCTTTTTGGCGCGTAGTTTAGGACGGAGTTTTTTATAATAAATGTTAGTAATAAAGTTTTAATTACTGTTTGTTCACCTCTATCTATTAAAGCTGCAACGCGTTTCATTATTAAGTTTGGCGTTTTGTATAAATGACGTTTTAGATAAATATGACGTTTCATCTGGAAGGGACTGATGGGTATGGCTTGTTTTAAGACGGGAATTTTAAGGGAGTTTTACTCATGAGTTTGACGTTTTGTATTAGAGTAATAAAACGACCCTTTTACCCTTAATGAAGCGCGTCCATGTAATAAAGTTGATGTTATTTACGAAAACACCATTACGCCAATCTAATCCATAGATTGTTTTGATACAACGGACGAGGGACGTTCTCACCATTTTCACTCTTATAGGTGTTTTCCTAAATCCTGCTAGGTTCATTGGTGAACACCAGAAAAGTGAGGAACGGAAAAACACCCTTACAAACCGTTCGATATCAAGGGCCAAGTTCTAATTAATTAGAAAAAGGCTTAATTCACACGGAGGGGTAGAATTGGCATTTTCAAAAAAAAACGATGGAAAAGTATTTGGGAACTTGGAATCGTCTCCCACCGTCACTGCTGCCACCGTCGAAGCCCTAGCGGAAGTCTACCACAGTTATGGCCGTCGGAGACCACTGCCACCAATAAGGCCCTAGTGGAAATCTGTCGTAGATCTGGTCACTGTATACTCTTTCACGATCGGACCCCTAGCGGAATTTTGCCGCAGATCTGGTCACCGGAGACCGCCGTGAAGCCGTATTTACGTTCGATTTTATCTCAATCGAATACATATCGATCAGAGATTGAGACGGTAGTTTTAGTTTTCAAATAGATGTATGATTGATTATAGGAGTATCATATCGGAAACATTTTTGTAGATAGATACATACATACCTGCGTACATATTGATTAATGATTATAACATCAAAAGAACAAGAACTAATTTGTTAATGTTTTTACAGGTTAAAACCGATTAGTTAAGTGTTTCAATTAATTATACATGTTAAATGTTTAAATTCATATGAGTTTTAGATATAAAAACCTCGTATATAGATTTGTGACGAATCTTATTATCTGTCATTATTTTGCAATTTCAGTTTGTTCTTATTTTTTATTCTTTCTTAAGATGATTCGTTTCTCGTTTATATTTCATTTTGTATTTAACTCTAAAAATCAGGTTGTCCGATTATGTTTTGGGCTCGTTGATGAAGGTAGTCTGTTTGAATGGAGTTCCAATATAATATGTCATGTTGATATCCTAGAGTGACTTTTTTTGTTAGAATATTGCATATGTGTGCTGTTATGTTTTTCATTTTGGAACTTGATTATGTGGATTTTGGTTAATTACAGTGTTCCAACTTTGGGATTTCCTTCTATGCCTATAATGGATTTTCAGTTCAATATTTAAAAGGCGCCTGATATTATAGTTGAGACACTTGGAAGCGTTTGTAAACAAGTTTGGGAATGGAAGGCTTGTTTTAGTTGACACATCTCGTGGGTCAAATATTGTCTCTAGTGAAGAGTAAGGCTGCTGTAAAGAATATTGACCTGACTATTTTTTTTACGTTTGAGGGGGATATCACAAAGCTTCGCTCACGAGGTGGCTTGCACTGTAATGTGATAGCCATTGCTGCTAACTGGTAAATTTTTGTTATAATCATTTACGTTTGTGATTCGTGTGACGACGTATAGCATCTCTTTTTGTAAATTTTAACAAGTGTAAGCCTCAAATCACGCAAAAGAATGTTTTAGTACTGATATCGCTCTCTGTTATGTATTAAACTATGATTGATTTGATTAAAGTTTTGTATTTTCAGTTTCTTGAGGATTTTATCAATGGGATGGATGTTTCATCTCTTTTGGACTGCATTTGTCTGACAGCTGGACTTTTGCATGCTCTTGCTGCTGCAACACGTCCTGCACGGGCTGCTCTAGTTTTTGTGGTTTCTGGTGCTGCTTCATTTGTCCTGACACTATCAAGAGCAAATGTTAATGGGCAGATGCCAGATGGTACAAACTCGAATGTTGGTCATGGCTCTGGTCCTCGGTACGGGTCCTGTTGGAAACCCTGGTGCATCTGCATGTTAACTGCTGCTACACTGTGGCTAGCCGAGGTGGCCTGGGAATCGTTCGTAGTTCTTTGTTGCCGATTGATGTTTCATTTGTTTTTCGTGACCCGTATTGGATTTGGATAATATACTGGAAATATTTTGTAGTTGACGTGAGGTGCTTAGCTGGTGATCAAGTTTGGTTGCAACCTGCAACGCCACTGAAAGGTGGTCCTACAGTTGGAGGTTCATTACCCTGTCCACGGTTTCGGCCCTTCTTTATGGAACATGTTGCTCAGGAGTTGAATGGTTTAGACCCTAACTTCACTAGTGGTCAACCATCAGCTCGACCAACTAATTCCAACAATTTGGCTGCATCTCCTGGTCCACAACTCTCAGCGGCCCTATGGGGATGCCTCCCCCAGGAAACCAATCGGTACCGTTCTACAAATGCCATGTCATCGTCACCAAATTCACTTTTAGTGCGCAGAGCTAATGGTACAGGTACAAGTTAGCTATTATTGACGCTACTTTTTGTTTTAAATTTATGTATTACCATAATTAGATGTGGATGCACCGAGTGTTGTATAGTTAAAATAATTTAGATTTAACATGTTAAATTTTTGTAAGTTGGAGTCACAGCATGGACATCCCTTGCAGGTGCTCTGCTAATCATATGTGCAACATATACAATCTTTATCTGATAATAAGTGAAGTGAATGAACAGTGGTGTTATGGTATGATTGGTGGGTTTGGGTGGTTGTTGGTGATGATTGGATTAGGTAGGCAGTTTTGGTACACGATGCTGAGTTACACGCGTCTCCACCAGGTATTCTAATCAGACTTCAACCAACGCCTCTCCAACAAAACCCCCCTCTACACCGTCATTCCTGAACCTCCTGCTACTTCCCCTTCTCTGCCTCCAGCGTCCCTATCCGCATCGCTCTTTCCGGCGCGTACACAAACCCTATGTAATAATTGAAGAACAATGGCTCCATTGCCGGTGTCGGTGTGTTCGCTCGAAGAGCAGTGATGTTGTTTTCGGAGAGTACAACCGCACGCCTAGGTCTGCAGCTTCGCTTCGGTGGTGACCCTCATTGGCGACGGGTGAAGGTAATGAGGGTCGGAGACAAGGGAGTCGCAACAATGGTGCATCAGTGACGTGTTTACACCAGACATCCGCGGCGACCGGCGATTCAGGTATAAAAGGTTGTTAGTACTGATTACTCCGGCGAAATGGAGGTACAATCTTAATCGGTATCTGTCGATTTCATTGATGTTGCTGTTGTTGTTAATTGCTGATTTTTAACTTTAGGCCTTGGGAGAAGTTCTTCTTCTGCTGCCGCGACAATTACTATTACTTTAAGTCATAGTTGCAAGTACTGTAATTTAAAAGCATATGCTTTCCTTCTAACAGTTACATTTGGATTATTGAGTTACTATGCTAACATTGTGCTGTTATATTTTTTCAGTTTCATAAGTAGAAATATCAACTTTGCTTCTTATTTGGTTGTGTTTATTCTCTTTTCATTAAATATCACCAAAACACCCTCAAACTCGCAATAACAGGAAGCAATAACTCCCCACCAACAACAGCCACGATAGAGAAAAAAAATATCGTCCCCTACTGTAAAAAGACAGCTCCTACCAAGGTATTAGAGCATTCACATCCAATCCGTAATTTTTTACCCTATAATTACACTAAAAACAACTATCTTTTCTCTCGCATTTAATTAAATAATATTTTTTATATCTTTATCATCATCCATTCTCTCACTTCCACTCACAATCACTTTTAAAATATATTAAAAAGTTATAGAGAGTGAAGATATGAACAGTAACATTTTCTCTCTCCTCCACTCACAACCATCTTTTACACCTTTTATAATATGAAAACCTCTTCTCATAGATTTTAGTGTCTAGGATGTGAATGCTCTTACCTACAAATTAACATATTATCTTAATATTTGCTAAGAATTTAGGTTCTCATAGCTTTGGAAAAAGGTTTATAATTAATATATTCAAAGGGTGTTCTTGACAAATGGAAATATTTGTTGATGTAAGTCCCCGCTGATATATGCCTTTTCGACAAGGGACCTCCGAAACGTGCACAGGACCTCCGATTGAATGAAGACAAGAGACGGGCTCTCGAAGATATAGTGTTAACGGTTTGTTGGGTGATTTGGAAAAGCGGCAATATATTGATTTTTTCCTGAAAAGGGCGATGATTGATTGGATGTTTGGCGAAATCCAGTCTGCTACTTTCATGTGGTACAAGAACCGAGCCAAAAAGGAGATGGATTGGGCGAAATGGTGTTCCTTTTCTTTTCTGTAATGCTTGTTTTTTTGTTTGTTTTGTAATTGATAAAATATGTGAACATGCTGGGGGTTTGGATGCTGGGGATTTTGCTAGTGCCTTACTAGTAGCAGCCATTGTACAGTGAGTTTTTTTTTTGATGATTAATAAAATTTTAGCCATTCAAAAAAAGTTAACTTTACTTTTTTTTGTTTAGTTTCTCTTTGCCAAACGTATCTATTTTTAAGAAAAATACAAAATTGATAGTATATAATTTTGCTGTCATTGGTTAACAAAAAAATATTATAAAGTATTTTTGTTACCTTTTGAAATTAAAATAATTATTTTTTGTTGATAATAAATAACTTACATATTTTTAGAAAATTATATTAGTTAAGTTTAACATGTTAAACTTAAAAGTTTTACTTGAAAAATATAACTAATACAGTTGTAGAGTTTATGTTGAAAAATATAACTAATACAATAAAAAAATACAATTGTTAGAATTTATGTATTTTAACTGAAACGTTGACAACAAATAATTGACTATTGTGAAATAACGGTGAAGGGGTATGGTCCCAAAAACCTTGCGCCAATCAAGGAAACAATACCCATTAATAACTTCTAAGAAAACTGTGCGCAGACTTCTTTGCCAAAATAAGATTTATTAGAACTCCGCGCCAAATATCCAAGAGAGGAAAGCGTCATTTAACTACCTTGCGCGGGCTCGCGCAAGGTTCAAAGTTAACATTGAACACTCTCTTTGGATAAATGCTTCATTTAACCCGCGCAAGGTTCAAAGTTAACCTTGAACATTCTTCTTTGGATAAATGCTTCATTTAACTACCTTGCGCGGGCTCGCGCAAGGTTCAAAGTTAACCTTGAACATTCTTGTTTGATAATGCTTCATTTAACTACCTTGCGCGGGCTCGCGCAAGGTTCAAAGTTAACCTTGAACATTCTTGTTTGATAATGCTCTGTGCGCAAACCTTGCACATATATTTATATCAAAGCAAGCATCCACCAAACATTGCGCTAAGCAACAAGGAGAAGAAGGAAGATCAGTTAACTAACTTGCGCTTCTCGCGCAAGGAAACAATAAATCCTGAGAAACTTTCCCTTAGCAAAATCCTTTACTTGGTGCAAAAGCAAAGGGAATCTTTTCTGTTGTAACAGAATGTACACGTGGCGAATAATAGATGGGTAACAGCTGTGAAACCTTCTAGAAGCCATTAACACCCAATCTGCAAGCATATTTTCGGTTATAACCAATTGCCACATGGCAGCATTTGGACGGCGTGCTCACATTTATAAGATGTAGTGATCTCATGTTGACACGTGGCACCTCCCTAACCGCTGATGAGCTCACGATCCGTGTGCACTAACGGATTGCCAACAAACGTTAACGGAATAACAAAAGATTCCGTTAAAGTTAACAATCTCTCTTTTTGGCGCCAAACACCGGCTATAAATAAGTAACTTGGAGTTCAAGGAAAGGTATTCACTCTCAACTACTCTCTCACTTACAATACTTACTTCCGATTACCTGTATTTATTCTCACGCCGGAGGGTGGTCACGGAGAGAACCCCTCTTCTCCCCGTGACGAGCTAACGGTGTTCTGTTTTGCAGGATCAGTCGGAATATTGTTCTATTCATCATCCATCGTGAAACCAAACGGAGGGTTAACCCTTTTATGCAGAGCCCTTTTCCATAGATCTACTGTGATTCCGGTCTAGTTGATCTAGGGTTTCTTCATTGGCGGCCACCGATTTAGATTCTCTCACCTTTCGTTTCGTTTCACTTAGATCTACAGCGTCATGGCTGACGGATCATCTTTTCAAGGTCCTCGATCAGGGATTCGACGCGTTGTTGTCGGACCTCAGGTCGACGGACAAATAGTTGAGGATTCTTCCGGCGAAGCTAATGCTCAGTATGATCCTAATCATGCGAGTATTCCTGTAACGCCGGCGGCTCCTCAGGTTGATGTTACGTCGATTTTACCACTTGGAGAGACTCCATTATCGTGGTTAATCAAATCTCAAGCGACTCTAAACGCTATGTATGCTCAGTTATGTGCCCAAACCGGAACTCCAGCTTTTCAAGCTCCGGTTAACGCTCCTCAGGTCCATGCTTCGCCGGCACCTCGAGTTTTGAGTTATAATACTCAAAGTCATGCTCGTTCCCTTTCGCGCATGCCTGAAGATGGAACAGAAATGTATTCTAAAACCAGGAATGGTCCTGTTCATTCTGGTAATAGAAGTCAAGAAGACAACGTTCAGCGTCGCGCATTTGTCCACTCTCATTTGGGCCTGCGGTCTTCGCAGAAACGGGACACCCAACACGATGAGCTCGACAGAACCTATGAGAAAGGGGATAGGGTAAGTATTTTTAACTGAATATCTGCAGATCATGCTAATTACAGGCCAAAAGTACGTGCAGTATACAATCTAGAAGCTGAGCATGATTACAATTTGGTGTATCGCCCAACCAAAGCAGCTGAACAATCAAAGTTTACCAGAGAGATAGCACTGGCTCCGTTGGAGCGAGCGAAATTACCATCCAACGTTAGAAAGTTTAACGGTTTGACCGATCCTGATGATCACATGCGCCTCTTTACCGGTGCAGGGTTACTTGGGTGCTGGACACTGCCAATGTGGTGTCACTTATTTGTACAAACCCTTACTGGCGCTGCACGCCTGTGGTTTGATAATTTGCCGGCAGGTAAACTTTCCTCTTGGAATGACTTAAAAGAAAATTTTCTTACACACTTTAGTCAGCAACGGCGATATGTGCGCGACTCCTCAGATGTAATGAACATCTGGCGGAGAGACGATGAAAGCCTCGAAGATTTTATAACACGTTACAATAAAGAGGTGTTGGAGATTAGAGATGTCCATGAAGATCTTATACGCGCGCAGTTCAAGTATGCGGTAAGGTGCGACGAAATGATTAGAGTGTTGTCCGGTACAACTGACCTTCCAAAAAACTGGGATAAACTCATGGCGGCAGCCAAGGTTTACGCCCACTCTGAGCGCAACTTAAGTTCTAACCGACCACCTCTGCCTCAGAATCGTCCGTAAGACTTGAGCAGAGGTAGTCGCAAGTATAAGAGAAATTGGAAAGAGTCAAGTCAGAATTCGTATTCTCCTTACTCACCAATTTACAAATGCATGCAATTCCTTTGGATAAACAAAAACACAAACTCATGAGCCACAAGCTACTTTAATACTTACGCTCACACAGGAGAAGAAATTGTTCATTTGTCTATCCTACACAAGTAATTGGTTCCATGCTAACATTGTAAAACTGAAATATGTTATATTCACAATACTTGCGCAGAAGCGCAACGTTACAAGTTATCATACAGAAAAATTACAAATTTCCTATTCTATGGACTTGGTTCCCGCCTGCTTCTCTGCTGAAGAAAAGATCTCCTTTAGCTTATCAACAAAGTCGTCTTGTTGCAGCGCAGCGTCCACAAGGTCCATAATCGGAATTTGCAATTGATCATATTTTCTTTGGCAGCAGAATAAATGGCGGCAGTATTTAGCCCATGCGTGGCAGCACGGCTTGTATCCCATTCGGTCTTCAGCGCATGGGCCACGTGCAAAGTACATTCTCTATAGCCCTCGGCATGCCCATCATTGCGCGTCGCCACCATTAATTCTGCCACTCTCTCATCTAACTCCGAAGAGTTAAGGATGGCATTTGCGATCTGTACACAAATACAATCAGTATATGATACGACATTCAAACCAGACATGTATAAAGAAAAGTGAATATTACCTCCACAATCCCGTACTCCCACAACCAGGTAAGCTGGTTCATGAGGGATTCGATCAAGCTTTCTGCAGTAGCGCGAGCGACCTCCGTGTCGTTAAGTTTTTGTTCGCCTTCAGTCAAATGGCGGATCAACTCGGCTTTCTCTGTTCGTGAAGGTTGACATCTTTTTTCAAACTGTCAACCTCAGCTTGCAGCCGCTCCTGGCCAAAGAGCATAGCAGTTAGATCATCAATTTCTTTATTCTTAAGAAGAAGAGTCATTTTGGCTGATACCTCATTCTGCTCGCTCCTTTCTCTGTGTGAGCGCGCTTCTTCTGCTGCCGCAACTGCATCAGCTTTCTCTTTTTTGAGTTTTTCAATTTCATTGCGCAGAGAAGCTTTTTCTTTGTTGTCACGCTCGCAAGCCTCCACAAAGCGCTTGCGCTCGTCCGTATATTGCGCAGCAGAAGCCTCACACTTGCGCTTCCAAGACAGCGCAGCCCATTCTTCAGTCTTCTTCTCTTTCTCAAATTGGGCCTTTTCCGCCTCAAAATCAACAAGCATCTTCAACGTCTTCTCTTTCTCAAGCTTGGCCTTCGCCTTCTCAAGCTCAACCTCATCCCACTCCTAGTTCATACTGCGCCATTCGCGCACAATTCTATTTATGGTGGACGAGGCAAGGGCAGACTCTTGCAGATATGACTCGTAAGTAGCTTCATGGTCTTTTTCCTCCTGGCGCTTGACCTCCGCCGGCGGGAAGATGCCCTTATACCACTCCCTACAGGAGTGCCGATCAGTAAAAACATCGCCCTGCTTAACCTTCCACGCGGGCTGATGAATCGCAGAGGCCCGCCTCTCAGAATAAGAACGATAATAATAATCCCCAGGCGTCTCATCTGGGCGAATAGGCGATTCCCCCTCCAAATCCTCAACAAACACAAAGCCTTCGCTTTGTGTTGAAGGTCCGGCTCCCTTGGATATCAACTTTGACGGTTCCTCAACATCTGTAGCCGTATCTTTAACCTGCTCGCTAGCAGGATTCTCAGTATCAAAATTTTTGGGCTCTTCTTCTAGAGCCACTTTCTCAATATGTTCCGGGACGATGGGGTCGGCTTCAAGAACAGGAGTTTCTTGCCCCGCATATCCCTCAACATTCTCAGGCCTGCGCGGCGATGGTATAGCAGATGAGGTGGCCGGCGCAGCCTTCACCATTTTCTTTTGCAAAGCATATCAACAAATACCAAGTATCAGATTCTGCACAACTTTTTTGACAGAAATGCGCAACAAACTAAACGTACCAGGTGAGAACTTCTTTGCAAAGGCATCCAGATTGCCCTTCTTACCAATGCGCGGGCGCGCAACTTTGGTCAGCGCAGGAGTTTTAGTCTCCGCCTCCTTCCTCTTCTAAGAAGTACGCTTCAGCGCCTCTTCCGGGCTAGAAGGTACTTCCAAAGGATCATCTGGGTTCGCAGCAGGAAGATATGAGGTGTCAACGGGTTCTGGCTTCGGTTTCTTCAAACCTACAGGCGCAAGACCCTCCAGTGAGTCCGACACCACCACATAATTGCACCAAGAGTCAGATACGGGAAGTGTACCTTTCTTGCCCTCAGCTTTCGCAGCAGCTGATGGCTTGGTTTTTTGCTCTGGGTTGGAAGGGGGAGGCGCAGCAGCTGCAGCAGCAGTTGGTTTTTTCTTCTTCCTCGAATCAGGGCCTACGCCCAAGTTTAGCAAGTCACCTACATAATCAATCATATTGAGTAAAGGTTGCGCCATTAAGTTATATTGCAATATCAACTTAGGCTTTGTATGGACTTATTTACCAGTTTTCGAACATGGTTGCGCCGCCAGATCCTCCTGCTTGGGCAACTCAAAGTTCCCCAAAAATTGTGAGAACCAAGTGTCCTCACCATCAGCAATAGGCACGACGACCATTTTTCCCTTCTCTCTTGAAAGAGACCATGTAGAGAGGCACAGCTACATAACAAACATTTTTGCATCAGTACATATCTGTTGAAAGATATTGCTAGGAAGTTAAAGGGTTACATACCAGTTCCATCTTCGGTATACACCGGTTTTTCCCGGCGTTCCTTCTTCCAGAAGATACTCATCCCGGCAGCGATGAGGGCCCTCTCCGGTAAAACAATATTGGGCACATCTTTAATATCTTGATACCATACCTCGTCGGCAGGTATGGGAAGGGTCTCCAGATCGATCTCATCACCGGCCCGGAGTGTCATCTTCATCGGGATCACCGCCGCCTTGATAAAGAAGAACTTCTGCTTCCGTCGTGGTAGGACTTCGGCGGCACCAGCAGCAATCGTTTGGCTTGCACACGCTGTTGGAACGAATAAAAACCCAACGAGCAGTGCAGCTGGTAGAAAACTCTAAACTTCTCGACCGACAGCACGATCTGCATCGATCGGCAAACGAACTCAAAATGCCGGATCCTCACCATTCCCATCGGGCTCAACTGAGAAATGTGAATCTTGTAAAAACCAAGAATTTCCAGCAAGAAATGGGTCACCGGCAGCCGGAAGTTCCCTTCGGTAAAATAATCGTAAAATAATGTAATGTAGTCGGCCGGCGCATCAGCCGCCGTGGCATTCGCCTCCGGAAAAAACGCTTTCCAGGACGGAGCGAAAAGGAAGTTGGTGGCAAGATTATCGAAATCTTTCTTCGACCACTTTAGCGGTGGTAAACTTGACGACGACATCTCAGCAGAACTTGCACCGGTGGCCATAACTCGAACTTTGAAGAAAACTTTGAAGGTCGTCGGAACTTTTGAAAACAAATTTCTCTCAAGTTATAATTGGGTGAGGAAGCAAATGGATCATTGATCCCTTTATATACTAACCGCAATTAATGCACGATTTGACTGCAGCGACTTTTGCGAACGTCACATATCCCCAGGTAACCGCAAGGGCGAGTGGGGAACAGTAACCACCCCACGCGCGCGAATGGCACCGAAAAGCATTAAATACGGTAAGACATATACTGTTGACAGCCTGTCAACAGTACCACCACGTCTCAAGAACGTGTGTCGTCACCAACTGCACCATCCAGATAAGTGACACGTGTCTAAGTATATTTGAAATTCAAATACTTTTTCAAAATTCACTAATGACACATATGCATAAACCAACAAAAAGCCTGTCCTTACCTAGCGCAGCACATTTATCTTAAGTCCAGTGCTCCACCTACTTTTTATTCTTACATAGGAGCAACACTAGACTGGGGGGACTTGAAGGGGTATTGTCCCAAAAACCTTGCGCCAATCAAGGAAACCATACCCATTAATAACTTCTAAGAAAACTGTGCGCAGACTTCTTTGCCAAAATAAGATTTATTAGAACTCTGCGCCAAATAACCAAGAGAGGAAAGCGTCATTTAACTAACTTGCGCGGGCTCGCGCAAGGTTCAAAGTTAACCTTGAACACTCTCTTTGGATAAATGCTTCATTTAACTACCTTGCGCGGGCTCGCGCAAGGTTCAAAGTTAACCTTGAACATTCTTCTTTGGATAAATGCTTCATTTAACTACCTTGCGCGGGCTCGCGCAAGGTTCAAAGTTAACCTTGAACATTCTTGTTTGATAATGCTTCATTTAACTACCTTGCGCGGGCTCGTGCAAGGTTCAAAGTTAACCTTGAACATTCTTGTTTGATAATACTCTGTGCGCAAACCTTGCACAGATATTTATATCAAAGCAAGCATCCACCAAACATTGCGCTAAGCAGCAAGGAGAATAAGGAAGATCAGTTAACTAACTTGCGCTTCTCGCGCAAGGAAACAGTAAATCCCGAGAAACTTTCCCTTAGCAAAATCCTTTACTTGGTGCAAAAGCAAAGGGAATCTTTTCTGTTGTAACAGAATGTACACGTGGCGAATAATAGATGGGTAACAGCTGTGAAACCTTCTAGAAGCCATTAACACCCAATCGTGCAAGCATATTTTCGGTTATAACCAATTGCCACATGGCAGCATCTGGACGGCTGAGGAAGATCACGGTGATGGCATGCTCACATTTATAAGATGTAGTGATCTCATGTTGACACGTGGCACCTCCCTAACCGCTGATGAGCTCACGATCCGTGTGCACTAACGGATTGCCAACAAACGTTAACGAAATAACAAAAGATTCTGTTAAAGTTAACAATCTCTCTTTTTGGCGCCAAACACCGGCTATAAATAAGTAACTTGGAGTTCAAGGAAAGGTATTCACTCTCAACTACTCTCTCACTTACAATACTTACTTCTGACTACCTGTACTTATTCTCACGCTGGAGGGTGGTCACGGAGAGAACCCCCCTTCTCCCCGTGGCGAGCTAACGGTGTTCTGTTTTGCAGGATCAGTCGGAATATTGTTCTATTCATCCATCGTGAAACCAAACGGAGGGTTAACCCTTTTATGCAGAGCCCTTTCCATAGATCTACTGTGATTCTGGTCTAGATGATCTAGGGTTTCTTCAAACGGCCTATTAGCAACTAATATATATGTATATAAACATGAGAGCTAGACTATGAAATCATGTAGAGAATAGAACATGGAGAATTCTTATTCATTCATCTAACATCATATACAAATACCATTATATATAGGCACTCACATTAGTACAATAGTAAGTAAGAGAAAGGGGTTATACATGTGGAAGGTCACTACATAATGGATGCATTCATAGATAGGGGTTATACATGTGGAAAGTCACTACATAATGGATGCATTCATAACACTCCCCCTTGACTATCCACATGATGGAATACTATTCTTTAATACGCTTAATGATGTTGCCTCATTAAAAACCTTGCTAGGAAACCCCAATGGAACAAAACCTCAGCTAAGGGAAAAAGAGTGCAACGCGTATTGTCTCCCCCTCAATATAATATGTATCATTTCAAGTAACAAGTGCCAATCTTCTATGAAAGTCGTTGAAAAACTTTTGTAGTGAGTGGTTTATCACTTGATGTGCAATCTATTAATGAACTTGATGTATGATCTTCATGTAAAACTTTAATTACCTCCTCTGTAAGTAGATACCATACGATCCATGAATGTGTTTTGTTATAATCCCTGCATTTACAAAACTAACCAAACTTGTTGATGGGTTAGTAAATTATGAACCCATACCTTTCGTACCTTAAGGGTATAGAAAATAAAGGTTTTACTCATTACACTATCTCCTCGTCGTACACGAGTTAAATCTTGCCAATAAATTTAATGGTATATGTTCGTGTATAGCTAGCAAGATATATTAATACAATTTGTATTGAATTGGTACTTCATGACCAAGGATCTTTGCTTCTTTGATAGAAGATGATAAAAGTCATTTTTATCTATATCAAATATTTGAACATCATTAAATGTACTTACACCAAAAGCTTTGTCCATATGAAAATGTCCAACATTTTCTAGATGTATTATGATTGATGGATTATAATATAAACGTATGTCCTACCTATCGAGCCATAAATTTGCAATATTGTATTTCATTTTCAAATTCTTGCTTAAATATTTGAGCTCTTTTTTTTTCTCTTCGGGAGATTCAATGA
The DNA here is from genome assembly GCA_947069175.1 of Scalesia atractyloides. Lineage (NCBI taxonomy): Eukaryota > Viridiplantae > Streptophyta > Magnoliopsida > Asterales > Asteraceae > Scalesia > Scalesia atractyloides. The sequence goes on from CAMTDV010000001.1 coordinate 39,635,738, forward strand.
CATCATCAACATATATTGCAATACTTGTAAACCTCATATCGTTCTTTTAAGGAAAACAAATGGACCAACTTCACCATATGTATTTCTCGTTTTCGAGCTCACTGGTGAGTCAATTATATCATATTTGACTTGACTATTTTAGTCCACACATATTTTGTCAACTTCATATAGTATGTTCTTGAGGTTTTGACATCAATGCTTCTAGCATTATCAATCCATGAGGGAATCCGTTCCATCTTATCCATATATGCATGTGCTTTCACTCTTCAGGAGTTTTGCTATATAAATTTGCCTATTTAACACATAGATATCTATATCATGTAAAAGTGTCATGAACACTTGCTTTTATCTCCAAAATCCATATTGTACCATGCGTATACACTATTTATTGAGATATCACAATCACTGAGTACAAGTTTTCAATGTATGTTTATTGGTGCACAAGAATTACATCGTTGAGATGTTTTGATTCACCTTTAAATAACTCAATTGCTTTAAGAAACTCATCAGGAGTTCAATCATATTCAAAAATGAATCTATATACAACGATCATATTGTTCTCGAGAACTTACTTTACATGAAATACATAATTTAAATCCTTCAAGGACTTGCATGTAAACTTTATTATCTAAATGATACATAACATTTAGAAGACGCATATCAATCCTCTCTTTATATTACCAGACTAATTAAATATTGGAAAGCTATTGCATCCACCACTGGAGTATACGTCTCCTCATAATTAATCATAGGTCTTTGAGAAATCCTTGTGCCATCATTTGTTGATCCACATAAAAGACCTAATTATATTAAATATATTTTACAACTTTTTTTATGGACTACTGGCCCGTAAGCTTTCCATTTTAATAGAGAATTCAACTCTGCCTCATTTGCGTCGTTCCATTTTGGCCAATCATTTCTTTGTATTTATTCATTGGCAGATTTTAAATCTTGATCCTCATCATTTCATCTTTTCAAGCGCTATATATACAAAAGAATAACGACGTCGATTTTGTTTCGCTTCCATACACTTCTAGACATGATATAATTTACTAAGAGCTCTTTATTTTCAGGTACCTGAGGTTCTTCTAGAACCATCATGTCTAATGTCTCTTCAAGAAACTTTTTTCTACTATAACCTCGACTTGACCATCTTCTTCATTACTTGCTCCAATTTTTCGAGGAATTTTATTTTCTTGGAATCGACTAGTCTACCACGCTTCAGGCGTGCAATAGACTCATTAATATATGGTTCGCCTTACTAGGACAATTAACTTAATTGGAGCATTAGCAGTTGACTACGTGACTTACTTAGTCACTGTATTTAGGTCAGTTAACATGTCGGGTGATTGATTCTTTAATCTAGGTAACGAATTATCTTTTGAACTTCTTGTTCACACAATTTTGTTTGAGGATCAATGATAATTCACGCATACCCATTCCTTTTTCAACTGCCATTAATCTCCCCCTAATGTTGAAAATGTTAATTTACTTAAAGTAAGATTTAATGAGCCATAAATAAATCTCTCGTTAATTGCTCTAAGTATGTAATCATAAAGAGTATTTTCATCCAACATATATTCCCAACATTATTTGAGTTTCAATCTTTATGCGTTGTGGTGGATCAATTCCAATGTATACCGCACAATAAAAAGTTTGATGGGAAATATTTGGTTCCTAACCAAAACCAACTATAATGGGGAGAAACTATTACAACATGTTGGCTTGATGTGAAATAATGTTACCGCATGTAAAATCACATGTGCTCAAGTATGAACTTTTGCTCTCTTGATTATTGGCTTTGCAATCAATTTGTAGACATTTGATCATCGTCTTCAACAAAATCAATTTGTGTCTTAAGCATTTAGAAAGTTCAATACTTATTCCAATAATCATTATTAACATGGATACTAAATTCAATGTTATAACCACCATAAATATGATAATATGGAATAATATGCTTGCTATCTCATTAGCTAAGCTACGCACAACTTCAAGTTGTAAATTTGATGACTATTTAGACGATGCATCGATTTAAAAACACTAAACGGTATCATGTTTGGATATATAAATCCTTCATTCATTCCATAATATTTTAGGGATTTATACCATTAATTGGCAAATAAATAATTTCCCTTAAGAGCAAACATAATATGCTATCAACGAATCTTCAAGTTCTTCATTATATTTCACATCATCATTGACTCGGTGTGGTCTAACCGGTCACGCCAACATATAATTAAGATCCATAAACTTATGGTTTATGATATTGTATATGTATTACTTGCACGTATGTAATACAAAACATAAGATAGGAAAGAATGTATTATAACTTCAAAGTTCAAACCATCATGTTATGTAATCACTAGTTTACTACTTTTGGTGGTCGGTCTCATCATGACTATCATTATAATACTGATATTCGATCTCATTATTAGCTTGGTTTTCTTATAATTTCTGATAGTTTGATCTCTTATTAACATGATGATTGTTGCACTTCTAATGGTCAATCTCATTATTAATATGATCATCATTACAATTTTCTCAATGATGCCCATGATTACAATGATCAATATATATTCACTTCATGAATCAGAGTAAAACCATACAATTTATACGGTTTTCCATTGTTTTCTCAAACATATAGATATAAAATCATTTCAAACCGTTTATACCCTTTAAATAATATTGTTACTTTAGGAGTATATTTGAGGTTTGACAACAAAATTGTTTTATCCGATTTCCCTTATAAATAAACTTCTCTTCGTATAACGTCAATTGAGAAGTAATTATATGTCCGAGTCATATAATATTTCTTTTATACTTGATAATGAGATACAAGGAGTATGACACTTTTGGTGTCAAGTCGAAGCATATTTCTACTTTTTCATGAGAATGACAATAAACCACAACTTTGTTTAGTCGTTCTATTCGGTATTATTGATGCAAAGAAGTGATAGCATATAGAATACAAGGTAGAAACCTTTTTATCACTAATAAGCAAACGCATATAATTTATGTAATAACTTATTATGGTATAACCAAACATAATATCTTATATATTTTGAACACTTACTTTAAAACTTAAACATATATCTCTTTCAAGTTCTCAGATCATTTATTACTTGTATTTGAAAATTTTATTTGAAAATTGTAATACTGATGAATTACATAACATACTCATTTTTTTTTTCTTCTCAAATATTGATATTTAAACAACTGATGACATTATATAAGCAATCTATACATTATACATATAAAGCAATAACAATAGTCACCATTTTATACTAGCAATAGTAATAGTTAATATGCAAATATATTGTTAGACATTATGACATGGCATAATGAATGCATGAGAGGTACCGACATCGCTAGAAAATGTTTCTCTAAAAACAACTAATGATATCTAGCAATATTAATCTATTATATCAATTTCTTATATGCAAAATTTGTTATAGCATTAACCTTAGTATAAGTACCAAACGATATTTGCATAATCATGTTATAACAATAATAATAATAATAATAATAATAATAATAATAATAATATATTGCATTATAAGTTGTACAGTTTATTTAAAACTAAATCAATTGATGTTTACTCACATAACTCATTTATATCTAATTATGTAAAAGTCTTTTGGCATGCTATGTATTAACAATGACTAATGAAAACAATTAATTACAAAATTCATATCCATTTAAGTTATAAACTATACAAAATGAAAATCTAGTACACACATCATGTATATATTACCAACAATACAAGCATATATACCCAATACAATTGTATTGTTTAGTCCATAAATATTGAGTTCCATACTTTATAATATTGAATTTAATTGTTTTTCATGGATTCTAAAAGCACATATAATATTTTCTAGATTGCAAATTAACTTTCTCAAATCATAATAATTCAACAATTTTATTTACAACTTAACAAGGTTAATAAAGAAGCATAACTATATGATTATGGTGGCTCAAAGAATATGTAGATGAGCAGCACTAGATTGTAAGAGTCCTAAACAACATATATTAAATTAACTAATTAAATGATAATCCGGCCAATTCAGAATAATAAAAATGATCATTTGTAAAAGAGAAAAATAAAATAAATATTCGTAATATCGTCGTCGTCAACGAAAATTATAGTTATTCAATTAATAATGAGTATTAGAAAAAAGATGAATTAGTCAATTGTAACGTCATAATTTTGATGTAACATCTAAATTCTTGTGAATACCAACATGCTAATAATATATATATATATATATATATATATATATATATATATATATAATAACTTCTAAAAGCAAATGAAAAAATTATATAGATAAGAGTTCAATCATGAGACTGCATCCTAGAATTTATAGTAATCATCAGTTTTAAGTTTATATATGTATATTAATAAGTGCCACCAGTAAGATTGATGTATCATCATCAAATATAATCTGAAATAATCATACGAAGAATCATACCTTTATTAGTAGAGATTGCAGATCCGAAGATCAAACATTTTGTCAGCAATGGCTACACATCTACGGTTTCCAACTTTCCATCGCACAAAAAACCCATCTTTCATCATTTTAGATAATTATTGGGTTGCTTTCTCAACGTGCGAGATTGAGTTAGGCTGGAAAATAATGCACATCAAAGGCAATGAAAAAGAGATACCAAGGGTGGTAAAACATATAGAGCACGTTCGTGCTGATAACATGTTGTGAAATAACGGTCTATTAGCAACTAATATATATGTATATAAACATGAGAGCTAGACTATGAAATCATGTAGAGAATAGAACATGGAGAATTCTTATTCATTCATCTAACACCATATACAAATGCTATTATATATAGGCATTCACATTAGTACAATAGTAAATAAGAGAAAGGGGTTATACATGTGGAATGTCACTACATAATGGATGCATTCATAGATAGGGGTTATACATGCGGAAAGTCACTACATAATGGATGCATTCATAACATTTACAACTTATTTCAATTTTTAAGATTATGAAAAGACTTTTTTGTTTTAATTTGAATGTTATATAAATTAACTTCTATAATTTATATGGATTTATGTTATGGTTTGGATTCAATGAAGAACATTAAAAAAGTGGACAACCGGAGAACTATACATTTTACATGTTAAATATGTCATAAAATTCAATTTAACATGTTAAAAATTAATTTTTTTTTCAAAATTTTACTGGAAACTTTTGCATATTTTTTTTGGAACGGTAAAAAGATATACTTGTAGAAGCTTTTTTAATAAAGAAATTCAAAAACTAAAAATTTAAAATAAATGCCTTAAAATTTTAATTTGATAAACCAAAATTCTTGTTTAGCCGTCTAATTTATTAAATTCTGTATTTCTAAATAGAGTGTCAAAATAATTAGACTTACTAACATGTAAAATAATACTTAACAGTTTCAAATACTTAACATGTAGATTTTAGTTTATAACAACTTGTTATGGTACAATAAATGTGTTGACTAGAACCAAAATATGTTAAAATCTCCATTCTTAGACCATTACCTATATATCAATTTGATAAACCAAAATTATTTAGGTATCGATGAATTCCAGGGAGTATTTTCATGTAAATAATGGTGTCTTTCAAAATTCAAATTGATAAACAAAATTCTTGTTTATCCGTCTAATTATTTTATTGTGTAGGGAGTGGGTTCGATAGGGAATTGGTAAAACATTTAGTTAACATGTTAAACATAATTTAAAAAAAATAATTGAACATGTTAATTTTTTTTTCAAAAAGCTTTTCGGAGTATATAAGTACATCTAAAAGTCTTTTTAATAAAAAGAATTCAAAAACTAAAAAAAAAAAAAGAATGCCTAAAAAACAGTTCAAATAAAAGGTAAAAAACATTTACAAAAATGATTTTTTTATTAGAATGGGTTCTACATATTTTTATATGCAAAAGCTTCAAAAAAACTTTAAAAAAAATTACATGTTAAATTGAATTTTTTTTTTATATATTTTACATGTTAAATGCATGATTCACCACTTTTTTTAGGTTCCCAATTGAATCTGACACATATTATGTATTTCTAAATAATGTCTTTTAAATAATTAGACTTATTTAACATGTAAAATTATACCGAGCACTTCCAAATAGCAAAATTTTACGTGAATTAAAAATCTACTTCTTAGACTTTTGATTTGTAACTTGTTCTGGTATTATGAACACGTGAACCAGAACCAAGATATGTTCAACACTTCCATTTGTGAACATCTACCAAAATATCAATTTGATAAACCAAGTTTATTTTGCTACGATGAACACGTGATGGAAAATTTTATAGGTAAAAAATTGTGTCTTTCAAAAGTTAATTTGATAAACCAATATTCTTGTTTAGCCGTCTAGTTTATTAAATTTTGTATATCTACATAGCGTCTGTCAAAATAATTAGACTTATTTAACTTTTAAAATAATACCGAGTAGTTCCAAATAAAAAAAATTTACATGTAAAAAAAATTATTGACTTTTGATTTATAACAACTAGTTCCGATGAATGTGTTGACTAGAAACAAAATGTGTTTATCAGTTTGAATTCCAGGGAAATTTTTCTTGTAAAAAATGTGTCTTTCAAAAATTCAAATTGATAAACCTAAACTCTTGTTTATCCATCTACTTTACTATATTGTGTAGTGTGTGTTTATTGTGGAACTTAAAAAAAACTAGGGAATTGAGAACCATGTATTTAACAAGTTAAATATATTAAAAAAATAAATTTAACGTGTTAAAAGTTATATTTTTCAAAAACTACAAAAAAAGCTTGTTTATGGGAACCTCAACAAAGTAAAGAACTGGAAAACCATGTATTTATCATGTTATATATTTTTAAAAATCAATTTAACATGTTAAAAGTTATTTTTTTTTCTCAAAACCGTTTAGAATCTAAAAGCCTTTTTAATAGAAGAATTCAAAAACTAAAAACTTAAAAGAGTGCTAAAAATAGTTAAAATAAAAGGTAAAGGATATTTACAAAAATGGTTTTTTTTATTAGATTGACTTCTACGTATCTTTATACGCAAAAGATCCAAAAATGTTTTGAAAAAAATTAATTTAGAACATGTTAAATTGATTTTTATGATATATATAACGTGTTAAGTACATGGTCCACCACTTCTTTCAGGTTCCTAATTGGATTCGCACATATTATGTATTTCTAAAAAGTCTTCTAAAATAATTAGACTTATTTCAAACATAAAATTATACCGAGCAGTTCCAAATAGCAAAATTTTACGTAGTTTAAAAATCTACTTTTTAGACTTTTGATTATAACTTGTTCCGGTATAATGAACACGTGAACCAGAACCAAAATATGATCAACATCTCCATTTGTAAACATATACCAAATTATCAATTTGATAAACCAAGTTTGTTAAGGTACGATGAACACGTGATGAAAAATTTAATATGCAAAACATTGTGTCTTTCAAAATTTAATTTGATAAATCAACATTTTTGTTTAACCATCTAGTTTATTAAATTGTGTACTTCTTTTAACATTTAAAATTATACCAAGTAGTTCCAAATAGCAAAATTTTACATGTAGAAAAAATTATTTCTTACACTTTTGATTTATTACAACTTGTTCTAGTACGATGAATGTGTTGACTAGAAACAAAATTATTTAGGTATCAATGAACTCCAAGGAATTTTTTCGTATTAAAAAAATGTGTGATTCAAAATTCAAATTAATAAACCAAAATTCTTGTTTATCCGTCTAGTTAATTATATTTTGTAGGAGTGTGTTCATTGAGGAACCTAAAAAACGTGAGGAATTAGAAACCATGTATTTAACATGTTAAATATATTATAAAAATCCAATTTTACAAGTTAAAAAAAGGCTCTTTAGAGCTTTTGCATATAAATCTATCTAGAAGCCTTTTTAATAAAAAAATAAATAAGTTAAAGGATTAAATTAGAAAAAAAAATGATTCAAATGCCCAATCAGTAGGCCTTTCATAGCAGTAAGAGGAGCCCACAATATTATCCCAACAATTTGATTATACACTTAATAACATCAAAATTCAAAAGTAGGTAGTGCAAATTAGGATTCACAGGCTGCTGTTGATGTATTATATGTATCTTCACAAGTTCTTTTCACATGTTTGGATGATACAATAGATATAAACAAAGTCTGGGGTACTAAAACAAATAACTAAGGCTAATAATAAAAATTAAATATTTACACAGTAAAGCTTGATACAAGTTCAATTTCTAGTTTCTACTGTTAGTTTGTACCTAGCAGCTTCAAACTCTTTTTCAGTAGGTTCAGCACTCTCCACCATATTTGCTAGCTAGAGATGAAAACATCGAGTCTAGACGGCTAACTAGAGATGAGACCATGGCGTATAAATCATCGGAATGAAATAACACTTCAAAATAAAATACAAAAGTCTGCCTTTATGCTCACCAAATTTAGCAAATGATGTAGACAGCATGTAAATACTGTAGTGATATAACATTCCACATTAACTTTAAGACTATATAAAAAAGAGAATGATGGTTTTGTGTTACCAATGATCTTCAAGACGAGAGGAGATTGCATTTTCTACTTGAACATTCATTACTAACCACTGATTTATAATTTTAAGCTCCACAAGATTTCTCTTCACTCACAATCTCTGTAGATAAACTTTTGGCATGTATATGGATACAAAAAAACAAATTTGCTCACCAAGTAGAGAAAGCATCTGACCCAAGATTCACCAGATTGCCATATAAGATGAGAAGGCTCGAAAACATCTATCGAAAATAAAGCACCAAAAATGGCTCGAACTGCAGCACCTCTCACGAATCCACTCTCTATTTCTTGGTCGATTAAACCACCAGTAGTACGTCTGTAGCAATTTCTAGTATAACACAATAGTAAAAATGGCTAGTTTGGTGACTTTCTCTACGTTAAACTCCTAGGTATAGCTAGATTATTGAACTTGCATAAAATCTTAAGACCCGGTACCCAATTGTATCCTTCATAGTCATAAAACCTTCAAATCAATATTGTATAAGAAAAAAATAGCAATTGGAGAACGTAAGTCTCGCCCAATTTCAAATTGATTACACTAACCCAACAAAGATTTGACAAGAAGATGACAAAATAACATTAATCTTCATGAAATGGAAAGAATACCTGACCATGGTGAGACAGGAGCTACCACAACAAGCGCAATTGACTGGAGCAGGGGTATCTTTGTAAATAGTCTGACGAATTGGAATACCTTTCGGGTCGCCGAAGATGGTGTTAGGTGAGATCCGGCCGGACTCGTAGAACTTGGAGGAATGCTATTGGAAGGGTTGGGCGGCTGGTCACAACGGGTTTAATTTGAAGTGCAACGTGGAAAAGAAGGCTTTTTAGTAATATATAATTTTAACATGTAAAGTTGCAGTGTTATTAATTACAGCTAAATTATCCGATTAAACAAGTTTTCAACGAGAAGCATCCTACAAAAACATGCAATGTTGCAGTGTTATTAAAGTTGCAGTGTTAACATGTAAAGCTAACCTGCATATGCATTTTGTACGTGCAACGTTGAATAGAAGGCTTTAAGCAAACCGAACAACCCCAAACAACAGAGATAACACATTAAACACAAAGTAAAACCACACAATGCATATACATGTTAACTTTTCCGTAATATATAAATTTAACATGTAAACTTGCAGTGTTAACTTTGTCAAGATATCATTTTGAACAACTGAACCAAACATGCGAATTTTATTATTGAACCTGCAAATTCACATTCCAAGATATCGATTTGAACTGAACAAACTGCGAATTTGTTTGTCGAACAAGCGAACTTGATTTTCTTTCTGAGACCTGCGATTGCTCCTCATGTTCAAGTTCATGAACCAAAAGACACACTATCTCCATATTTGGTCAATCCAAGAATATTCAAGTTCAAAAACTCACACATGCTCACTGTTATAAATCAAGAAAATAACTAAGTCGTATTGATCACCAAAGACCTATATACATTAAGTCAGACCACTAACCAGAGTCTGGAAGAAGATCGAGCCATTTGAACCAGCACCGGTCCTGGACCCCTGGTGCTGGCACAGGTTGGTCCTACGCCTTTTGACCCTCCAAAATCCAACATTTCTAAGCGTATTCAAAACAAGCTTTCAATGTTACAAAAAGAAGATTCGTCCTCTAACCGTTAGCTCACTCACGTTCAATAACGTCGATCCACATGCTAAGTGAATCAAAATACAGAGCTAGTGAACACGGAGCGTCATCACCATCATGACTTCTCCTTTGACTCCAAAAGCTGCAATTTGATAGAACACAACAATCAGGACATGTTAAAAAAACTAATATAATTTGTTGAATAATGAACTGCAAATTGGATAACATATCACACAAATTCCAAATCTTGGTCTACTTCACTAAAAAAAATCATAATTAGCATGTGATTAGACTTGGGTAAAATATGATATTACTAACGAGTTTTCTTGGTCTATTCAGTTTTCTGCTTGGCAGAACAAGTGGTCCATGCCCCGGAGGAAATCCGTAACAGCAGACACGTTTCAAAGCTTCTATCTGATCGGATGAACTGAAGCCCCATTCATTGAACAACTATCGTTCTCATTTCGACTTCTTATCACACTCCCATCAGAAAATTTAATTGACATAACCACTATTCCACCTTCTGATTCCGCAGACACTAACTAGTAATCAAACGCAACATTAAAATATTGCACAAGATCTACGGTTATACAAACAACCAACTGAATAATTGATCTAGTAACTGGTTAATACCCTAAACAACAAAACTGAATAAGTGATAAATGATACAATTCACGAAATTAGGGCAAAAGGCTTAGATTATAAAATAAATCAATTAATGTGTGATAATCAACCAATTTAAGCATGATTGAAGCGACGAAGCCTGATCGAAGTGATGCTTCATCCTACTACAAAAAAGCCAGATCCAATCACCAACAACAAACAGCTTATAACAAATCAACAGTTGCTGAATTTTGAATTTCTTACCAACAACAAACAACTTGCAAACAGAAAAAGTAGATGTAAAGTTTGTTCTTGAATTTCGAATTTCTAATGCATCCTTAGTTATACAATATCCAACTTGTTATATTATGCAAAAGAGAAACAATTTTCAGGTGAGAAAAGTAGTCTAGTTACCGGTGTGAAATTAGGATGATAATTGACGTTTCTCTCGTTGCAAATTATGTCTTATACAGGGACAAACAACTTTTACATGTTAAAAAATTTACCAGAAAGATTTTTCTTACCAACAGTACACCAAAAAACCCTAGACTCCAAACTCAAGCAATTGGAAGGCGAGAACAAGAATTGTGCCATTACAACATAAACAAATCTCAAAATTAAGCTTTGCATACATACTTAAACACACACATAGATGATTAGAAAGCATACAGAGATAATGACAATGGCAGCAGATTTCATGCCTTCGTATGACTGGAAGAACACAATAAGACGGTTAAAGATGAGAGCTGACAATGAAGATAGTATCAATCGACAGAGGACTTGAGGAAGATGATGACTATTGCCGGTGGCAGACGGTGTTCGGAGCGAAGCGTCATGTGTCGGAGTTAAATCATGTTTCCGGTGAACTACTTTGGAATTTAGAATATATTTGGACAAAAATACCCTTGGTTCCACAGTTCCCCACATCATTATATATATACACACACATACTAGCAGGAAACCGGCGGCTGCGACGATAATTAACAACACGGTCACTCGTTTTCTGTTAGTTTATCAATAATCTGATGATAAGTTGTATAATACTCATATTTAAATGTGTAACGTGTATTTATTTTAACCTTGCTATCACGATTTGTTTTTCTCTTTCTTTCAACATGTTTTCAATAAACAAATCCATTCCTCCATTTTTTTTCTTCATGTTTCATAATTGATTCTTGCTAATTGCTGATTTCATAATATGAAAAAGGAGGTGAAGAGGAAGAATAAATGAGTTCAAAAGGTGTAGAGCCTGTCTATCCTACATCGATGGGAAAAGAAATGTTATTAAGAAGTGCTGAGAGTTAAGTCTTGTGTCTCGCATCGATGAGGAAAGGAAAATGAATTGAGAAAGCTCAATGTAAAAAGGGATAAGTTAGTCTTGTCTTGCATCAATGGGGAAAAACAAAATGAAAAACCTCACTATAAAAGGCGATAAGTTTGAGCTGAGCCAAGGATAGCTTGAGCTGGAGAGGTTCAGTGGTTGTTTACGGCTAAAACTTTGTATTATTATGGATTTTTATGTGGTTGTTTTCTTATGATATAATCGTTTAAATTATCATCCATAAAGTAGTTTAAACAAAACATTATTTCATCGTGTCTTTAAAGTTTTAAATTTCTTGTTACTTCATTTTATTTTGGTATATGAGGCTAATTCTATTAAGGATAATTTATTATATGGAGCCATGTGCAGTGTGCTAAACATATGTGTTTGTTCTTTTGCCTTTTTTTATTATTATCATCTAACTTGTAAGATTCACCCTTAAACATTATTGTTTAAATTCTAAGATTAAAAATTAATACTTAACTAAAAAAAAGCAGGACGAGATGGTTCAAATGGGAATTGGAAAGGTCACTTGTCCATTTTGAGGGAACAAACTGTTTTACAAAGAACGAAACATATCAACATAGCATTTAATAAATAAAAACATGATTAAACGTTAATAAAGAGTAAACTCAATAGTTTAATAATGCAATGACTTTTGTTGTAGTAGCTCCTTGATTGTTGTCTTGTTCCTTTCGGCTTCAGTTTGAGAGTTACTCGGTAGAGACTGCTCTGTTGTTTCTTCTTTTAGGCTGAGATTGGTAACATAATACAATTAAGTGTTTTGTTAAAAATGGTCTTCAAAGTTAAATTGTAACAAAATAGGGACTACATTGTTAACTAAGATGTAAGTGTGTTACCTTGTAGTCATAGATTCTCTCTTCAATATCTGAATTTATATAGACATGTGTTGCATCTGTAGAATTAAACTAAAGCTTGTCTGCTAATGAATGGACAACCATGGATCAATAGTAATCATTATTATTTTTTAAATTTGCATGTTATGTAAATGCTGTAAACCAACTTTTTGTGTAAAATAAATTAATGAAGAAGATGAAAATCAACGTCGATTGCATACGTTTACGGTTTGACATTTTACCAGCCAAGTGTCCCAAATGTAAATTGCACTTTGACGTTTCACCAGCTATGAAGTCGAAATTTGGAGATGAGCACTTCTTGGATAGTATAAAAACAACAAAAATGTAATTTGTATTTCAAAGCTTTCTACTCAAATTCAAACACTGCTCTATCATACTTTTGCCCAATTAAAGGTTCCATTTTTTTTATTTTTACAAATTGCAAGGGATGACTTACATTGTCGTGAAGTATTTGTTGGCTTGTTGCGCCGTATCTGAAATTATCGTCACCATAGGCATCATTGAATCACTCGCTTTATTAAAATTCAACTAAGTAGCACCCCTATTGTCCCTCGATTGATTCTTAATTTGACCACCAAATCATGAGCCTTCTTGCCAGAGTCAAAGCTGCAAAAGTCAACTGTTATGCGAGATGTAGAAGTAAAACTGCTAATGTCAGAGAATTGTCAAACATGCGAAGGTCAACTGCCATAAGGGGCATGGGTCAATCAAAAGGGTCAACAATCAGTATACCAAAAATATTGCTTGAAATATAGAGAGTCAACACTTATCAGTTCCCAAATAAAAATACGCTGAATAGATGGTAGGATGCAACAATAACTTCCGATGACAACTAAGAATCAAAGGGATTCATAATGAAAGCAAGAAGCATCTATTGGTATTTCTTCTATTGAAAAAACCTGAACCATAAAAATGGAGTCATGAAACAGATTCACTTAGTATTTCTGAAGGATCAAGAGGAACTTTTTAGCAAATTTTGCCAACATCTTTTTTTCTAGTATAAAGCAGCCTTTTTTCAATGATAAACATACGTCTATGTAAGATAATAATCATTATGTATGTCTTACCATCAAATTTGGGCATATGAGACCAGTTCTATTTAGTTTAACTTTCCTTCATTGTCCTAGTGAGGTCGACATTCTAGGATACCCCAACTGATTCGACAATTTCTAAGCTTTTCTTATGTGAATTTAACCGCCTTGCAGCACCCTTATACATAAAACACACATACACTAAGACAAAATATGCCACACGATTTTCTGATATATAAAGAAACTTCGGTATTATCTACTCACTGCTGCAGAAGCATCTTAGACCCAAATTTTGCAAGTTGCAAACCCATGCCTGGTTGATTGCCCATTAAATGGGCTGCTAAAGGTTCCTGTTGGCTACAATTAGTTTCCAAATGGGTTTAGACCTCCATAAACTATGTTTGGTTTTCTTGAATCCCTGCAAGTGTGATACAACAAGGGGTGAACAAGTTTCTATATAGGAATAATCTTGTGAGTCATTAAGCTTATATAGGAATAATCCTAGGGCAAAGACCATCTATTGAAAAAACCTGAAGCACAAAAATTATTAATACATATGATGGAGCTGGGTGGATCTTTGTATCAGCTTGTGCGTTTATTGCTATTAACATCAGCATCACCACAAAGGGAAGAAAAATCTGGCCATCATAGTTATTAAAGCGATCGCGCAGGCGCGCCTAGGCGCAAATAAGGCCTCGGGCCCAACAAATCGCGTTGAGTTTGTCTCGCGCCTTTAATCTTTAGATTAGTTCATGTATACCAATAAAGTTATTAAAGCGAGCGCCCAGGCACGCCTAGGCGCAAATAAAGCCCCGGGCCCAACAAATCGCCGTGAGTGCGTCTTGTGCCTTTAATAACTATGCTGGCCATAAAGAAAAAAAATGTCATTTTCCAGTTCTAAATTCTGTCTATTGCATATATGAATTCTCAACCAGACTATAGCTGTAAATAAAAAGCACTACATCATCCTTTCAATTCGCAGGAAAATACATCTGCAATGAACAATCAATGTGAGAATGAATGAAAGGTTAATAATTTAGGATGCCAAAAACCATAGAGTATAAAAATAACAATTTCACCTTGAGCATAACTGAATCTTGTTGCATTGGTTGCAAAATAATATATTTCTGGATTATATTACTTCATTGAAAGATGTGTACATGTGTTGTAACCAGACAATCCTATAGTTATCCTTGTCACGCGTAACTATTTCTCTGAGCTATAGCATCAATACAGGAAACTCAGGTTAATACAAATATAAATAAATAATTTATAAAAAAAAAAGAAATTAAAAGTATTTACCTTATGCATCACTAAAGCATCCTTTGTGAGACTTTCTCGTTTATTGGCCATCAATATTCTCTTAAGTGCTCCCACCGTTCCATGACTTCCTGAAGTCAAACTCTTCTTAATATCAACAATCAAGTTTCGACACAAAAATCCTAATTCAACACACAAAAAACTCATCTCAGTTCATAGAACCTCCTTGTTTTAGCTTCATGAAATATTAAAAGTATTATAACAAGTTCTCACAAACTTCAAAGTAAATTCTTCCCCTTTGAAATGAGTTAAGCATAGTTCAACTAGAAAACTAACACATTATAAACACAAATTGTTATTTCACTAATTAGGCATTACATCAAACACTTGGTGTGCATCTGAATCCTAATAACTTGGTATCATTTATCCTTTAACCTAATAAGCCATTTAAGAATAAGAACAACAACTCTACCTCACAAATAAAGTTAGTTATCACAAATACCATAAAACCCACATCTTGTTGTAATATGTAATATTCTGGACTCTAAAAAGGCTTTTAATAGAGGTCTTTAATAAAATATAATATTGTTAAACTACACAATACCTAGTTTATCTTAATTATAAGACAATGTTGGTTAACCTAAAGTCATAAACCGCAATTCTGAATCAGATCTAACAAATTAACAAATGATAATAGAGGAATTGAACTTATAGTCGTCTGAAGAAATAAAATTGACGTGGAAGAGTAGGGGATTAGTTCCGGTCTTCACTGACGTATCCAAAGTCCTTAGTGCTAGAAACGACGAAGAGATGCTCATCGATTTAGGGACATGTCGAGAAGGGGGGAAAGTCGGCAACAAGAAATCCTTGCCCTAGCGTGGACTTGAAGCTTGAAAAATGCTAAAGAAAGGTGCACAACATAAACAAATATCACGCAGGAGTGGCGCGACATAAAGCGAAGAGAGAAACAAATCGTTGTGCGGTGAAAGGCTGGGGACGGAAGTGTTGCATGCTGGTTCTATTTTATCAACCCTGATGCTAAGTTTACGGTTCAATTTGAGAGAGAGAGAAGAGAGAGAGAGAGAGAAAGAACCACTTAAGATAATGAGTGAGTTTGAATTTTGAAATAGATTTAGCTGTGTGTTTGTTTTTGAACCAATTGTTTTCTGGAAGCCCGCCCGTTGTAGAACCAATTTTTCAAAAGCACATTTTATGCTGCCCATTTATCCCTGTCAAGAAAATTTACACATGTGTAAGTTTGCCATCTACACATGTGTAAATTTGTTATAATCACACATGTGTAAAAAATCTAATAAAAGTGATTTTGAGAGGATAAATGAATTACTTGATGTTGTAAATTCTTTTTTGATGTTGTACTTTAATTACAACGAAGTTTGTTAAAAAATTGGTTTGTTTTTTTCATTCGTTCTCATGGTTCTCACAATATTTAGTGTTCTCAATATAACCCTCCCCTATATAGGTAAATAATAAAATGAGAATCACTTTAAATTGTTAGAATGAGAACAAGGCATTCCAAAAGGTTTTTTCGAAAAAAATTTCTTAAAAAAATTACTTTTTCCAGCAAAAAAAAATTAAGAAAATGTCAAATGCAAAAATTTACATGACCGTATTAGATTAGGCGTAAAAAAAATTAAATCAAGCGTAACTATCGACTCGACAATTTTATTTTTGTTTATAGACGTGTTTATAAAATTTTCATGTACGTTTGTGAAAAAAATGGTGGTCGAACTCGCGCAAGAAGTAGGAGTTCTTATGGTTCTCACAACTCGAGGAAGTTCTTAATTGAACCGAATCCTATATATGTAACGCTTCGCATTTTGTACTTTCCTTATTTAAAAAGTGTAATCGTATTTCTATTTATGTAAACTTGTACTCGTATCTTGTTCGTATTATATTTCCAGATTTGTAATTCGAGACTTTGATCATAATGAAATTCATATTTTATACATACTTTTTATTCGTACAATCAATAAATTAAATACGTGTTTACTTGCAAATCGACACTTGACATATGTGCAATTATTCATACCAACGTTCGCGATACTCGAATAATACTCACGTTCGCTTTTTATGCTTAAAAACATGTCAAAACACAAAGTTATTGCTTAAAATGATAACAAATGAAAGTTCAGGGGCCAAAATGTAAATAAACCAAAATTGCTGGAACTATGGGGCTTGGCGGGGCACGACGCCCAACCCCTTGTCTATCGCGGGTGGCGAGGGGCTTGATCCACAAAATGTTGTTTCTTGAGCATGAATTTGCCACCTTTCTCCTCCCCAATCACCATTTAACCTTCATTAAACACAAACCCTACCTCCGCCCTTTATAAGCAAGCCTCCATACACCCATTTTCACTTTCCCAACTCATCTATACTCTCAAATTACCTTCTAATCTACTGCAAATACAAGTTCTTTGCAGATTACTCCAATTGCTAAAAGTGAGCTTCTACCTCACTTTCTTTATTCTTTTTTCCCTTCTTCTTCATCATGAAAGCTTGGAACACCTCTATGAGTGTTTCCACAAGTTTACCATGGTAAACTAAGGTGGAACATCACCAATTTGAGGTCCAACTTTCTGTTTTGAAGAAGAACTTTACTTAAACATGTTTTTATTCAACTTTCTTGTAAGAATCTTGCACCTAACTTGTCTCTAATCTTGTTTATGATTATGGGACTTGTTTGGAGTTGATTCTCATCAGTTTAGAGGTCCAAGAACCTCATTACCTTTCTATTTTGTTAGGGTTTAGACAACCCGCAAGTGATGGAATCGTCCAAGTCTACCATAGTTCATATGGCAAGACTTGTGATTTGATAAAGGTGTGAAACTTGGAAGCTTAGGCTATCCATACTATATTCCACCACCTCACTTGATGTTTTCCATGTTCATACCACTAAAACTCATTCAACTTTCATTAGATTGACAAAGCTACGACATATCCCCAAACGTTGCCATGTTCGGGATGCACGCACCTAGCTTGCTCACTTGGTTGTTTGTAGTTTTAGTCGGCATAGTAGTTTAGTTTATATTCTTGTTATTCATGACCAACCGGGTTTACCAACTAAGTTGGTAAACTTTGTGCTTTGGTGAATGCATACAATGAGGTTTAATGGATGTTTGTCATCCTACCTTCATGCATGACCTATATAGTTTCTATGACATTCTTGATGGACTTATTATAAAATGACTATATAATATATGAATATATATATATATACACACACATGACCGAATTCTTGATGTTAACCGGATTATGGTTACATGTCATGAACATAGGTTATATTATCCATGTACTAAACTTCTCGTTATGAAATGGGCAATTTTAACCCATGAAATCACATGAAAACTTATAGTGTCAAAAGCGAGTGTTTAAGACTAGATAATTACTTTCATTACTTTTATATCCTTATAATTCTCGAATCCAAACCTACACTTACGTCCGATTACTCACACACCTACGTTTCCCCATGTAGGGTAACTTCGGTGTTCCGTCCTCCAAACGTAATGACTCGAGGATTTCTAGGAACCCTTTGCAAAACCGTGAGTATAATGACTCCTTTTTCATTTTTAACACTTTTGGGGTGCGATATGTATATGCTATTAAATTTATGCAATCACATACTTTATGCTTAAAACACAAACAAACAATCCAATATACATGCTTAATACGTCATACTTGAATTCGTATATGCTAGACTATTCTTATACTTTATACTTGTCATTAACTTCGTACAAGTCTCCCTTAACATGTATAGCACTATAGGATTAACGCACTGTCCATATTCTTGAGATCACGTTAAGTAAACAAAACGGTCTATTCATTGCTATGATTAGATTACGCTAGCGAGAATCTTTAGGTTGACGTTTATAGTTGCATGCTAGTATCGTATGTTAATTCTAGTTAACTATTTTGCCATGTGGATTCGTTTAAAACTTTTATAGTTATGTTAGTATCAAAACTTGTATGCTTGCCAATACTTTTGTATTGAATTATACTTTAATACGTATTGCAGGAAATTGATGACAATGATGATGAATGAAATCTAGTAGGAAGACTAGAAAAGCACATTTCAGTTTAGTACTTATGTTGTATTTTGTTTCTTGTTTAAGTTGTTTATTTGCTTCAAAACGATGTACTTGAAATTAGCAATGAAATTAAATTTTGATTTTATTAAATATTGTCACAATTAGTGTTATGACTTTCTTGCAATCTCGTTTTCGTCTCACTCCGATGTTTCTGACATCGGTTGGGGTGTGACAGATTGGTATTAGAACCATAACTATAGGGAATTAGGAAAATTGCCATGATTTGTCCTAGTCTATAGTTTAAGTACCCATACTTAACCATTCTTGTTTCATGCTTAAAATACTTGAATTCTTCCACTTTGCTTCTATCTATTCTTTTTTGTTTTAAATTATACAAGTCTTTTCTATGACTAACACAATACACACATGAAGACGTAAAGACAGTCATACTTCACAAACGAGACGATTTTCACAAAAAATAGGCTTAAAGGCCCACAATTTTTGGTGAAGTCACTCAATCCGCGTATTCAATTTTTTACGAAATTACGCCATCAAGTTAGGAGTGATATCCGCATCTTGATGGAAAATTTCACATTCCTAATCTAGCGGACCCTCATCTACAAGTCGGAATTTACTTCCTTGACCCGTTCAGTGAGTACTAACCACATTTAGATTACTTAGGGGTGAAACCCTCATCTTGATAACTAGTCCCATTCCTCGATTTTCAATCCCACCAAAGTTTTGAATTTTCAATCGACTAGGAACATGTAGTAACCGGAAGGGTGAATGTCGTTAACCGCTCCTCGGTGAGAGTATTCTACGTAATAGGCCAAAGCATGTTTCCCTAACTCTTAAGAAGTTTCAATTCACTTTGGAATAGTCTTAGTTTTGTTCCGCTCTTTTATGTTACATCCATTTTAATGTGTTTTATACTTGATACTTCGTTCGTTTCAAAACTGAAGCACGAATTGCATATTATCCGCAATCCGAAACCATACTAATAACCGAGAACAAACTAAAATTTATATTCCTTTCGTCTTTATACGTGATGATACAATGTGAATACATGTTATACTTGTACAAGCTATGTGAACCTTACGTGTTACGTGAAATACTTCTATGCTCATACATGCAACAAATTTTATTTTTTCTAAACACATTATGATCAAGTCTCATCTTTTCCCCTCTATTTCAACTTTAGATGTCTTCCAACCGTAACTCAAACTCAAGAAAGAGCTCCAAGTCAAGCTCCAAACTCAATGATGATTCCATGTCCAAGAAGGACATGATGAAGATCATGGCCAAAGTCATCCCCGATATCATTAATAAGATCCAACCAACCCCCAACAACGTCGAATCCCCACATGCCTTGGTCGAATCCAAAGTCGACCCAGCCAAATCAACTTTCACGCTTAAGGAATTTAACTCTTCCAGCCCAATGCCATTCACGGGCGAAGAGGGAGCAACGAAACTGCTCCAATGGTTCGATGCCATTGAAGTCACGTTTCATCACAACGGGTGTCTCGAACACCTCTGCACTACCAACACCACCGGTGTTTTCCGATCGAGATCACTGGATTGGTGGACCACCGAACGCAACACGCATGGTGACGACGCCGCTTACGCGTTAACTTGGATCAAGCTCAAGAATCTCATGAAGGACGAGTTTTGTCCTCCCCACGAGATCCAACAACTCGAGAACGAGTTTTGGAACCTTAAACAAGTGGGAGCGACAATACTGGCCTTATGATAGGTTCAAGCAACTTAGTGCCCATTGACCTGGCCAAGTCGATTCCACCGACAAGGATATTGCCAAATACATCCGAGCCCTTCCTTCCTCCTTCTCCAACTACGTTGAGTCCGCTTAACCCAAAACCCTAGAAGACACCTACCGTCTAGCCGCCAAATTCATGTCACACCCCGATAAATCGATTACATTAGAGTTAGGCGTGATCTGACTGGTATCTTTACTGCACAGCGGAAGTCAATATTTGCTAAGACTTCTAGAAAGTTGAACGCCTTCTAAGTACTCAAGTCCCCATGGGTTCCCCTGTGCCAACCGTGCCATAGTTTGAAAATAAGACCTGAGAAAGAAACATGCGAAAAATCAACATAATGTTGGCGAGTTCATAGTTTGTTTGTTTTTGTATCAAATGAATCATAAAACATTTGAAAATATTTCATTTAAAAACCGGTTTGTGAGATCATAATATCCCAAAATATTTGAAATGTCGTATCTGTAAATCGGTATTGAAATGTTTTCTGTTATGTTTGTAAACCGATACATGTAACTATCGTGTTTGTAAACCGGTAATGAAATGTTTCCTGTTGTATCTATAAACCGGTATTGAAATCATAGTATGTAGGATGCCTATGGAATATAAGGATCAATCAGTGTGTAGCTAATACACTATTATATGTGCCATAAGTAAGTAACCAAACCGAGACAATTCTGACATCATTGGGATCACATAAGCACTCCTAAAGGGGTAACAAACCAGGAGTGGAGCGTGCATTAAACTCGATAGATCTATACCTTTTGCACCTTGGTCACTACGTGATTAATGGTTACTCTTGTCATCATCATAGTATCGCACAGTGATCTATCATCATCTAATCCCAGAGCTACATACCAATTGTTAAAAATCTGTATTTTCGATGTGTATAAACGTGCCTCGCTCTTCATATGATTTTCGTTCCTCACACTTTTGATATTGGGCCTAGCCCATGTCATTATGTTTTTGGGCCTAGCCCATGTCATTCGTGTTATTGGGCCTAACCCATGTCATTCGTATTATTGGGCCTAGCCCATGTTATTAATAAAATTGGGGCCTAGCCCCTAGTAGTGAATAGGACAATCCCGTCACCAGTCATAAAACTCATGCATGTTTTGAAAAACCTTGTATTGCTGTGAAAACCGGTAAATTTAACCTAAACCATTCATAAACCACCGTGTTTGTTGAAATCTGTTTGTAACATGGTTTAGAAGTATGTGATTTTCGTTTATCGAAACATTGTGTGCTTTTGCAAAACTTGCATGTCTTTCCACCCCCAAAAACATTTATAAAAATGTAAAACGGTAAAAAGTGCGGGTTATGAACTCACCTTGATATCCTTGTGCAAAGCTAGCTTAATGTGATTCCATAATGTCATCTCCACAACATGACTTGCTAGTATACAATCTAAGACATTCCTAAAATGGAATAACTTATAAGTTTCAAAATATACCGTAGCTAAACTACGAATTACCGAGCTCTACCGAATTGTTAACCATACGATTCTATGAAAGTATTATTGTCATGTCTCGAAATAACTAATCTATGGTTTTCTTTGAAACGACTTAGTTTCCGAGAGATTTGAAATATATGTTTATATATAAACATAAATGTATTTACGAAATTGTGTTAGTTGTCTCAAATAGAAACACGTATACGTAACGAGTATTAGATGAATACAATACGTTGTATACTCGTATAATAGACTTACACATTTTTTCGAATAGTCGTCATATACGTTGACGGATAATAATACGACTCTTAGTGTTTCGTAAGATGTAGACATATATATATTTGTATATGTAAACGTAAGTATTTATGTATATAAACGTCGTGTAGTCGAGATAGTAGACTCGTGTCTCGCGGATAATTATCAAATAATTATATATAGTTGCACGTTTGTTATAATCGGCTTCATTTGTTTGTTATCAAAATGAGTCGAGAGTAGTAAGGTAGGTGAAGATCGTGCGGTATTGAGTCAATTTCGTTTAGACTTTCAAAATAACTATAAATAGTTATATTTATTGCATAAACTTTTCGAGTTGTGGACGTTTGAAATAAGTATATATGCTTTTATTTATTTTATAAATTCGAATCATCGGCGTTTGAATATATATAATTATATTTATTTTATATGATTTTCGAATACTAAACATTTCCGAATTCAAGATGTTTGAAATAAGTATAAGAAATTATATTTTTACCATACAAGTTTCTTCATTTGTCGAGATGTCATAAACCCATTTTGTGAGTCGTATAAATCGTACAAAATAAATATATACTTATATTTGTTTTTATAAGAATACTTTGAGTCTCGCTAGGTTTCCGTTGATTTTGTGACTATAAAATATATGTGTACTTTAACGAAAATCGGGCGGAGTTTCCTCTGTTTTTGGACGACCCCGACAATCAAAGTGTCTATATATTTTCAAAACACAACAATGTAACAATAATGTATATGAGTTTCCGTCGTGTTCAAACATCAAATTTTATCGAATACAAGTCTAATATATGTGTGTGTATATATATATTATATTTACACAATATGTCGGTTTGTTTTCAACTAATATATACACGAGTAACATACATCGGTTCGATTGTTATTTTATGGTTTGTTAGTCGGTTCGGTTTTAGAGCTCGGTTTCACGCTAAATAATATTTATATAAAATAATATAAATGAATTTCGCGTCGTTAAAAATTTACCAAGTCTTGGGTTGACCCCTTAACTGAGTTTGACCATAGTTGACCGCGTTGACTATATTGACCGAGGTTTGACTGAGTTTGACCGTGTTGACTCGGGACCGAACCGAGTTGACTGGTTGAGCCGAGTGAACCAAGACCCGATAAAACGATACCCGAACAAAGACTACACTGAACCGAGAACCACCATTGCCACTTCCGGCTGGCCTAGAGCCCCCAGCTGCGGCGTCATACGGCGGTCGCCACACAGCCGCTGCCGGCTACTGCCTCGCGATGGCTTCGGTTGTCCTCCACCACCACCCAAACCAAACCCGGAAACATCACCGTCATTCCCCCTAATCAACCACCATCTCTGTTGTCATTATGCCGGAACCACCAAAACTGCCGCTTGAACCACCCCTGAAACAACAATCAATAGGCCGGAAGACGTGGATCGAACCAGATCTAAAAGGATCTGAAAGAAAACGAGAGTGTCTAGGGCTTACCGGAAAAACCGCGGCTGACGGAGTTTAAAACCGTCACTTCTGTTGCTCAAACGGAAAAACGGAGGCTAGAAATGAGTTCAGAAGGGAGGATTTAAGGGGTACATCGTTGAACCACCGCGAAAAACTAACGCCGCCGTTGTCTATGGCGGCGCCATCACCGTCTCCGCCGTCGCCAGACCACCGTGGACGGTGGCCGGCCGTCGCGTCTCGCCGGAGCTCTGCCGAAGGTCGGCCAGAGTCTGGCCACCAGAAACTTCTAGAGAGAGAGCTGAGAGAGAAAGTGAGGAAGAGAGAGAGGTGTGTGTGAAAATGGTGTGTGTGTGTGTAAGTTAACCCTTTTATAGCTAGGGTTTTGGCGGGTTGGGCTTAAGGCCCATAAGCCCGTTTCTAGTGTTTTGAGCGGCCCGATCGCATCTACGAGCCCCATTTTTGAACCCAAACGTTGTACAATGTCGTATAATATTATTTTAGGTTCAAAAACATGTGTGGTGTCGTAAGTTTGCATTTAACGCACACGTTCGTCGGTTGCGTTAAAATCACGTAAAATGATTCGGTGGTCGTTTCTTGTCCATTTTTTGATCCGATTTCAACTAAAATTCAAAAACGACGCTAAAATTATCATAATAGTCCAGTTTTGAAGGTGATATAAGAGTCTGATGCTTCCATTTCATTGTCGGTGCGTTTCTGCAGTCGCGTTTTTCTTTCACACATGCATCTTGTGACGTTCGAAAGCATGATAATTCATCAAAACCAATTCATATGTATAAATTATACGTGTAAAATTTGTATTTGTAGGTGTTGTCAGTATTTTTTCTGGTGTCAGTTCGTTACCGCTTATCGTTTAGTAGTCTTCACGCAAATCAACATTCGTGTACTGTAAAGCCAACAAGATGTTCCTAGGCATTCCAAAAGCCTAATTGAGTTAATTTGTGTCTTAAATCTTGCAAATAATTGTCTTAACCTTTGTTATTCGCGTAATTAAAAACTGTAAATTGCCGGTTTTCACATTCTCCCCTTGTTACAGAAATTTCGACCTCGAAATTTAGACTATGTTATCTCCTTAGAGTCTTGTCATGCGTAGGTAGGTATTAATAATACCAAGGTAAATGACTATGTAATTGCATCGAGACTTGTTCAAGCGATGTGAATACAAGGACGTACTACAACAATAAGAACCCAACGGTTCCACTGAATTTGTTTTAGAATCAATACCAAGTGAACGAGACGTAGTGATATAATCACCAATGTGACTAAGTTTACATGGGTCAAACAAAAGAGGAATTAAACAAATAGATGTCCAAATGAACATTCACAATCTGCAAATGAATTTTTGAAATGATAGAATTTACTACCAACGGAAACTAGCGTTGGTTGTTGGATAAGTGAAACTTAGAATCAACGAGTTCAATGAAATAGAAACATGAAAATGATTTGTCAACTTTCAACGATAACATTAATAAAAATCAACGTGTTAACATTATTGAATTGCAAGGATACACCGATATACAACATAACTTAGTGTATCGTTGTCTGAACACATAATTGCGTTAAGACTATTTAAATGATGAGTCAAACGAAAGGCACACAAAGTTGTGCATGAAATGATTGGTCATGATTAGCCCAAGCTACAAGTTTATACTGACGCCACAAGGTGTCGTGACGATCAAAGTAATTTAATAATAGCGGTGACCGAACAAATTCACCGTGTTTGCAATCAAATGAAAGGTTCAACGAAGTAAATCTGAATATTTGTTCCAAATAAATCTCATAGGATTTTCAACTGAAGATGAAAGAACAAATAAATAGAATTCTCAGTCGATAGTGGAAGAACAATAAATATCCCAAATTTTCGACCGATGATGAAAGAATCGTTAAGAGGTACACCGGAATATTACATGAATTTGTGTACATTATCTTAACACACAATTGTATTAAGACTGTTTTAATATAATAAACCAACAATGTGGATTTAAAATCAAATAAATAAATAAATAACAACTCCGTACATGAGGTGTGCAAGCGAAATTAGCGCAAGCTTCAAGTTAGTGAAAACGCCACCACAAGGTGTCGTAATCAACAAATGATTAAATGCAGATGAAGACTAAACAAGTCTACTCTGGTTCAAAATAAATGCCTTACTTGTTGATATTACTTCGAATATGATGGCCTCAATCCATCATATGGAATCCTTGAATTGAATATGTATACAGTGAGCAAGTTTAAACAATTGAACTTGGTTTAGGCATAATCCAACAATAAATACATGCGTCGACAAGGAAGTTTTGTCATGGTTACAACGAAAAACCCATGTATGTAACCCGAAAAGATCAGGAGTTTCAAGAAATCCGTTGACCCGATAACAAAGGGTCAATACTTACAATAATGCAGGTCATCTAGATCACAAAGCAACACTATGATATAACGAAATAATATTTGAACCATGGATAGAACCACTCTTCGATGTGAAGTCCCTGATGGCCTCCACGAATCAAGATAACCACATGCGTAACAAACAATGGATGCGTATATATGAATTTATCAAGAAATGAAGCAAACGAGTGTTCACTAACAAGAACGAAATCCTCGTGGTACAATGACCGTTATGAGGAGTAGGGGTGTGCAAATCTACTCATTATATGCACAGTTGAAATCTCAACAAAAGAAATTTGAGGACTTTACCTGGAATTTCCTGTGATGATCGGTTGTTGTGTGACATTTTCACAAAATGTCGAGTATGGCATAATCTCCATTAATGAGGTAGGGGGAATGCGAGGACATGTGACTTCTTTTGCAATGTCAATAATTGTGATTTCTATTAGACTAAGTTGTGAAATCTTATTTGGACGTGCCTCAGCGTGATTCATGTCGCTTACAGGACCACGTGACAAATTGCCACATTCTGGTCGGTAATTCACCCACTAACGGGATTAGCATCATTGTCGTAATGTCGTGCTTTCTCAAGGTCGTGCCTCGAAAATCGTATTATGTAATTCAACATCCGTTGATGTATAAATTGAGTTTCATGTATGTTTGCGCACAGTGTTTCGTTTTGCGTAGGCTACCTGCTCGAGTAAATAAAACAGTACGCGCAATATATATAATGGCGTTTTCCCTAGTTAATAGTCGTAGTTCCTACGTAATGACCTTTAATGGATATTGTCATAAGTTTTCCAAAGGTCTTACATGTTACCAAAACTCTGAAAGTTTTGCTTACTGTATTTAACTGTTTCGTACCGTGTATAAAACACCACACTAGCGAATGATTAAAACCAAAATCTTTACACATTGTTTCGGCCACAGTTGGAACCCATATTCGATTCCTAGTGTTCTGTATGTATTCAACTCTTAATTGTAACATCCGTCAAAAACGGATTTACCAAACCCGCTCCGTTTATCAACCGAACAGTCAGTCAAAATTTTCGTTGCAAAATTAAATGCCCGAAATAATTTTAAACGATACGTAATCGATTATTATACGGGAATATATATTTAGTTTTTGAAAAACTGTTGAAAATCGCAAAATAAAAATAAAAGTACTCTGCCGGGTTTCGAACCCGGGTCTATACCGAATCAGTTCAAGCCTTATCGCACATCACACAAACCACTGCGCCACTTGTTCTGTTTGATAAATAATAGAATCATTTAATTCATAAAGGGACGTTACGAATTCAAAACCGGCGCCCAAACAGTTCAGTCGTCGGAATCCCGGAAATCTCGCGAGTCTTAACTACAATTTACGTTATAACGTAAACCATTAACCAGACATCGGTTATAACCGATGTTTGAAGTCCGCGACCAAAACCATAACCGCCGGAGTTTTATGATTTATGATTACAGTCGGAAATCAGACCAAATACATCTCGGTTTCTCCCTATAAAATCACCCACAACCCACTGCATACCTTTTCGCTCAAAAACACACCTTTTCTCGGCGTAATTCCACTCGCCGGAATTTTCCTGTTTGTCGCCGGATAACCGGGTTCCCCATTGCCGAGCCTTACTGAGTCTCTGAAGCTTATACCGGAGATACCCATACTCTTTTCAAGCTTTCCGGAGACTTGCTGCTGCAAGACACCTGACGCCGGAGTTGATTGCTGACGCCGGAGTTCTGCCGGAAAACAGAGGGTCCAGTCGGTATACTTCTCCGCCCAATTTCTTTTCCTTTTCACATTTATCTCACCGCAATGATCTGAAATACACTAATAAACCGATAAAAAACTTTGAACCAGTCGATTTTCCGAACTCTGGTTATATTTCAGCGAAGAAGACGATGTATTTCCGTAACATATAAGTATAAAATAAATCTGGATATTAATCGGGTTAGACACACAGTCCAGCGGTGGACTGTGTGCACATAAAACGCAAAACGTCTCAAGTTCGAATCCCGTCTCACACACGCTGCCTTAATAAAAATCATTTTTTTCGTTAAACCGAACCGGGTCGCCATAGTTATGTGTTAAGTATATTAATAACCGGAATAATAACCAAGTTAGACACGTTTGTTTATATCACTGGTCACGAGTTCGAGTCCGGTCTACTGCACCGACTCGGACAATTATCTAGTCTTTTTAAATAAGGCAGAAAAGAAAATAACTAATTAGTATTTAAGTATAATAAAAATCGAATTATATAACATGTTGAACACACAGTCCAGCGGTGGACTGTGTGTTAGATTAAACCACAGGTCTCGGGTTCGAGACCTGTGGAGTGTATGTCCGATTCGCTTAAAACTGTTTTTAAAATAAAATGATTTTCGGTTTAAACTAATTAACATATATATATAATTAAAATCAGATTTATAACGGGTTAGACACGTAGCTCAGTTGGTAGAGCTGCGTGCACGCGTACGGGAGGTCTCGGGTTCGAGCCTCACTCAGCGCACTTGTATTCCGAATTGAACCGGTCAACGGTCAGTCAAACGGTCAACGGTCAGAAAAAAATCAATTTTTTTATTATTTTTTTATTTAATTATTTTAATTAAAAATCAATTAAAAATACTTAAAAATAACATTTTTAAGGTTAGAAAATAGCCTCAAACTCACAAAAATACACCCAACAATTCTACTAAAATAGATTAATAAAATCCGTTTACTTACCAAACCATAATGCGATTTATCTAGGTTAATTTCACTCGTGGTTAAAACCACTTCGCGTGCATTCAACGTCATCAACCGGACGCACCCACTGTGAGTGAATCTTACAACTCCCCCTTTTAAATTACACGTTTTGGGGTGTGTCATGTGTTATGAAAATAATCAATTTATTTATTTAAACTCGTGCCATACCACATCATGACTTAAAACTTAGATTGTTTTTATTGTTGTGATTTACTTATTTCCATTTGTCATATTATATGAAACTCATACATTAAGCCCATCAGTTCCTCGTGGAAGACGAGTCGAACAACGCGTGCTACAAATCAAATTCATTATTGTTTATGTGTATATCATTGAGTTTGTATTGTTTGTAGTTGTGTCATTCATATTATCATGGTTATGCAATTCATTCATTAGGCCCCTCAGTTCCTCGTGAGAGACGAGTTGAGCATCGCGTGCCTTTAATTGTTCCATTATTATTCATGAGTGTTTCATTCAATATCTTATGATTGTTGATTAAGTTACATCTATTTTTACTCATGTTTGGTTGTGCACATATTTCATAATCAATTTAAATAAATTTGTTCAAATGTTTTCCATAGGATTCACTCGCCAACATTATGTTGATCCAAAAACCCTTTTACACATGATACAGGTGAACAGGTTGAAGCAAGGAAAACATAGGATATGCCTTAGAAGAGAATCAAGAAGTTTAGATTGTTAGTTAGAACAGTTGTAACCTTTATTGTAAATTTCCATTTAATTTGTATTAAAGAATATGAAACGCATAATAAATGTCATGAGCTTTGATGATAACCCAATCATGCCCCGATCACCTTATCCGCTGCGGGTCGGGGTGTGACATTAATGATCTAATGTCCCCAAAGGAAAGTGAGGTTAAAGCCTAGGTATCTTCACAGAAACCTAATTCGCTGAAGCCTATAGCTCTGATACCAATCTGTCACACCCCGATAAATCGATTACATCAGAGTTGGGAGTGATCTGACTGGTATCCTCACTACACAACGGAAGTAAATATTTGCTAAGACTTCTAGAAAGATGAACGCCTGCTAAGTACTCGAGTCCCCATGGGTTCCCCTGTGCCAACCGTGCCATAGTTTGAAAATATGACCTGAGAAAGAAACATGCGAAAAATCAACATAATATTGGCGAGTTCATAGTTTGTTTGTTTTTGTATCAAATGAATCATAAAACATTTGAAAATATGCATTTGAAAACCGGTTTGTGAGATCATAGTATCCCAAAGCGTTTGAAATGTCATATCTGTAAATCGGTATTGAAATGTTTTCTGTTATGTTTGTAAACCGATACATGTAACTATCGTGTTTGTAAACCGGTAATGAAATGTTTCCTGTCGTATCTGTAAACCGGTATTGAAATCATAGTATGTAGGATGCCTATGGAATATAAGGATCAATCAGTGTGTAGCTAATACACTATTCTATGTGCCATAAGTAAGTAACCAAACCGAGACAACTCTGATATTATTGGGATCACAAAAGCATTCCTAAAGGGTTAACAAACCAGGAGTGGAGCAAGCCTCAAACTCGATAGATCTATACCTTTTGCACCTTGGTCACTACGTGATTAATGGTTACTCTTGTCATCATCCTACTTACGCATAGTGATCTGTCATCATCTAATCCCATAGCTACATACCAATTGTTAAAAATCTGTATTTTTGATGTGTATGAACGTGCCTCGCCCTACATATGATTTTCATTCCTCACACTTTTGATATGGGCGTAGCCCATGTCATTTATGTTTTTGGGCCTAGCCCATGTCATTCGTGTTATTGGGCCTAGCCCATGTCATTCGTATTATTGGGCCTAGCCCATGTTATTAATAAAATTGAGGCCTAGCCCCTAGTTGTGACTAAGACAATCCTGTCACTAGTCATAAAACTCATGCATGTTACAAAAAACCTTGTATTGCTGAGAAAACCGGTAAATTTAACCTAAACCATTCATAAACCATTGTGTTTTTTGAAATCTATTTGTAACATGGTTTAGAAGCATGTGATTTTTGTTTATCTAAACATTGTGTGCTTTTGTAAAACTTGCATGTCTTTCCACCCCCGAAAACATTTATAAAAATGTAAAACAGTAAAAAGTGGGGGTTATGAACCCACCTTGATATCCTGGTGCAAAGCTAGCTTAATGTGATTCCATAATGTCATCTCCATAACGTGACATGCTAGCATGCAATCTAAGACATTCCTAAAACGGAATAACTTATAAGTTTCAAAATATAACGTAGCTAAACTACGAATTACCGAGCTCTACCGAATTGTTAACCATACGATTCTATGTAAGTGTCATTGTCTTGTCTCGAAATAACCAATCTATGGTTTTCTTGGAAACGACTTAGTTTCCGAGAGATTTGAAATATATGTTTATATATAAACATAAATGTATTTATGAAATCGTATTAGTCATCTCGAATAGAAACACTTATACGTAACGAGTATTTAGATGAAAACAATAAGTTGTATACTCGTATAATGGACTTAACATTTTTCCGAATAGTCGTCATATACGTTGATAATAATACGACTCTTAGTGTTTCATAAGATATATACATATATATTTTTGTATATGTAAACATAAATATTTATGTATATAAATGTCGTGTAGTCGAGATAGTAGACTCGTGTCTCGTGGATAATTTTCAAATAATTATATATAGTTGCATGTTTGTTATAATCGACTTCGTTTGTTTGTTATCAAAATGAGTCGGGAGTAGTAAGGTAGGTGAAGATCGTACGGTATTGAGTCAATTTCGTATAGACGTTTAAAATAACTATAAATAGATTCATTTATTGCATAAACTTTTCGAGTTGTGGACGTTTGAAATAAATATATATGCTTATATTTATTTTATAAAGATATTCGAAAGTTTTCGAATTATCGACGTTTGAATATGTATAATTATATTTATTTTATATGATTTTCGAATACTAAACGTTTCCGAATTCAAGATGTTTGAAATAAGTATAAGAAATTATATTTTTACCATACAAGTTTCTGCATTTGTCGAGATGTCATAAACCTGTTTTGTGAGTCGTATAAATCGTACAAAATAAATATATACTTAAATTTGTTTTTATAAGAATACTTTGAGTCTCGATAGGTTTCTGTTGGTTTTGCGACTATAAAATATATGTGTATTTTAATGAAAATCGGGCAGAGTTTCCTCTGTTTTTGGACGACCCCGACAATCAAAGTGTCCATATATTTTCAAACACAACAACAATGTATATAAGTTTCCGTCGTGTTCAAAACATCAAATTTTACCGAACCAGGAAACACCACCGTCATTCCCCCTCATCAACCACCACCGCCGCCGTTGTCATTATGCCGGAACCACCACAACAGCCACTTGAACCACCCTTAAAACGACAATCAATAGGCCGGAAGACGTGGATCGAACTAGATCTAAAAGGATCTGAAAGAAAACGAGAGTGTCTAGGGCTTACCGGAAAAACCGCGGCTGCCGGAGTTTAAAACCGCCACTTATGTTGCTCAAACGGAAAACAAAGGCCAGAAATGAGTTCAGGAGGGAGGATTTAGGGGCTACACCGTTGAACTGCCGCGAAACTAACGCCGCCATCGTTTGCAGCCGCACCGCCACCACCTCCGCCGTCGCCAGACCACCGTGGACGGTGGCCGACCGTCGAGTCTCGCAGGAGCTCCGCTGAAGGTCGGCCAGAGTTTGGCCACCGGATACTTCTATAGAGAGAGAGAGCTGAGAGAGAAAGTGAGGAAGGGAGAGAGAGGTGTGTTTGAAAATGGTGTAGTGTGTGTTGTTAACCCTTTTATAGCTAGGGATTTGGTGGGTTGGGCCCAAGGCCCATAAGCCCGTTTCTAGTGTTTTGAGCGGCTCGATCGCGTCTACGAGGCCCGTTTTTGAACCCGAATGTTATAAAATGTCGTGTAATATTATTTTTGGTTCAAAAACATGTAAAATGATGTCGTAAGTTTGCATTTAACGTGCACGTCCGTCGGTTCCGTTAAAATCGCGTAAAATGCTTCGGTGGTCGTTTCTTGTCATTTTTCGATCCGATTTCAACTGCGAATGCTAAAAATTCGAAAACGAAGCTAAAATTATCATAATATTCCATTTTTGAAGGTGATATATGAGTGCGATGCTTCCATTTTGTTGTCGGTGCGTTTCTGCAGTCGCGTTTTTCGTTCACGTATGCGTTTTGTGACATTCGAAAGCATGATAATTCATCAATACCAATTCATATATATATAAATTATACGTGTAAATTCGTATTTGTCGGTGTTGTCAGTTCGTTACCGCTTATCATTTAGCAATCTTCCCGCAAATCAACATTCGTGTACTATAAAGCCAACAAGATGTTCCTAGGCATTCCAAAGGCCCAATTGAGTTAATTTGTGTCTTAAATCTTACTTATAATTGTCTTAATCTTTGTTATTCGCGTAATTAGAAACCGTAAATTGCCGGTTGTCACAATTCAACCATAACCAAATTTTGGATGGAACCTATAAAACAAAGGGTTCTACCAAAATGGTTCACCAAGCCACCACCGAACCTATCGCCGAACCGTCCACACCCAACACCAACGGTAAGAAGCGGAAGGCTACAAACCAAAACTGTGTGGTTGATACTCCGTAAAACCCTCCACAACAACAACTCGGCTTAATCCATAACCCCAAACCAACCAAGCTAGCTTACACTGGGACTCTTCCCAAGTGTGTGACTTGCACCTACCATCACCCAACCACCGCACCATGACGCCTTTGCGCTACATGGATTAGGTTTGGGGACTTCAACAACCAATGACGAAGCGGCCAAAAGTCGCAAGGCAACCAAACCCAACCACCTGCCCAAAACCAAACCCAACCGCAAGCAAACAACGGTCACACTTGCTACATGTGCGGCGACCCAAATCATCTCAACAACGCCTGTCCTCAATGCAACAATCGGTAGCAAGCTCCTTTTCTTTTGATACTAGCGTGGATAAAAGTTTTGTAGCGTGTGAATTTGAACCATTGCTTAAGTGCAGACGTTCTAATTGTCTAAATCATTTTCCGTCGATCGCTAATGGTAAATCTATAACCGTTGATTCCGTTCTTTCTAATTGTGTCTTAATCTTAACGATCACAAATTCTCGATTGACCTCATACCATGCAATTGGGTAGCTTTGATATCATAGTAGGCGTGGATTGGCTTCGAAGAGTTCGTGCCGAAGTTGTTTGTTTTGAGAAATTCATTCGTATTCCTCTTCCATCTGGTGATTCCTTACACATCTATGGTGAGAAACTTTCAAAGGGTCTCAAGCTTATGTCGTGTACTCAAGCGAACAAGTACTTACGCAAGGAGTACTTTGCCTTTCTTGCCCACATTGTGGAAAAGAAGGATAAAGGAAAAAGCGTGAGTGATGTTCCTTTCGTTTGTGATTTTCCCGACGTTTTTCCCAAAGACCTACCTTGGTCTCCTCCTCCTCGACCCGTTGACTTTCGCATTGACCTCATCCCTAGCGCTACACCCGTTGCAAAATCCCCTTACCGTCTTGCACCCTCGGAGATGCAAGAGCTATCAAGCCAACTTCAAGAATTACTTGATAAAGGCTTTATACACGTACTTCTCCTTAGGGCACTCCGGTCCTATTTGTCAAAAAGAAAGATGGATCATTCCGTATGTGTATCGATTACCTTGAACTTAACAAACTCACAGTTAAGAACTGTTACCCACTTCCTCGCATCGACGATCTTTTCGATCAACTCCAAGGCTCAACGTGTTATTCTAAAATCGATCTTCGTCCTAGCTACCATCAACTTCGAGTCCTCGAAGAGGATATCCCAAAAACCACCTTTCGTACTAGAACTGTCACTACGAATTTGTAGTTAAGCCTTTCGGTTTAGCCAATGCACTTGCGGTCTTTACGGATTTGATGAACCGTGTGTGTAAGTTGTACTTGGATCGCTTCGTGATCATTTTCATAGACGATATCCTCATCTACTCTAAAATCCAAGATGAGCACGAATGAAACTTATGTCTACTCCTCGAACTTCTACGTGGGAACAACTATATGCCAAATTCTTCAAGTGTGAATTTTGGCTAAAAGAAGTTCAATTTCTCGGACACGTTGTGAACGAGAAAGGCATACACGTGGATCCCGCCAAAATCAAAGCTGTTAGGAATTGGATTGCACCAAAGTCTCCATCTGAAATTCGTTCATTCCTTGGATTGACGGGTTACTACCGCCGGTTCATCTCCAACTTTTCGAAAATCACTGTTCCTCTCACCTCCTTGACTCAAAAAGATAAACCTTTTGTTTAGAGTTCCGAACAAGAGAAGTCTTTTCAAACGCTCAAGGACATGCTTTGCAATGCTCCTATCATAGTACTTCCAATGGAAACGATGATTTCGTGGTGTATTGCGATGCATCTAACCAAGGTCTCAGTTGTGTCCTCATGCAAAAAGACAAGGTTATCGCCTACGCTTCGAGACAACTCAAGATACATGAGAAGAACTACACTACCCACGACCTTCAACTTGGTGCAGTTGTTTTTGCGTTAAAGACATGGCGACAGTACCTTTATGGTACTAAGTGTGTGGTCTTCACCGACCATAAGAGCCTTCAGCTCATCTTTAACCAAAAATAACTCAACATGCGTCAACTTTGATGGGTAGAGTTACTCAACGACTACGATTGTGAAATTTGCTACCATCCTAGTAAGGCGAATGTCGTGGCTGATACTACTAGTCATAAAACTCATGTGAAGAGTATTCATTGTTTCCAAATCTTGAACAACCTACGAGATCGAATTCGTGAAGCACAAGACTCACGTTAATAAGAATGACTTATACAATGAGATGAAGTGTGGTGCTGAAAATCAACTCGTATTCAACCCCGAGGTTTTTATTACTATCTCGACCATGTTTGGATTCCAAACCGTGGCAACCTCCATGACTTCTTGATGAAAGAAGTTCACAAATCCCGATACTCTATTCATCATGGCGCCGACAAGATGCACCAAGACCTTCGTATGTCTTATTGGTGGCCTGGTATGAAGAAAGATACCGCCACCTACATTTCGAAATGTCTCACATGTTCCAAGGTGAAAGCCGAACATCAACGCCCCTCTGGCTTACTCGAACAACCAGAAATTCCAGTCCGCATATTGGAGAGTATAGCTATGGATTTCATCACCAAACTTCCTCGTACTTCGTCTGGTCATGATAGCATTTGGGTAATCGGCAACCGTCTGACCAAATCCACTCCCTTCCTCCCCATTGGTGAAGATTACAAAGTCGAGAAATTGGCTCGTATCTACACGAATGAAGTCATTTGTCATCATGGTATCCACATTTACATCATTTTTGACCGTGATGGTCATTTCACCTTGTAACACCTCGTAAAATTCAGGTCTAGTAATATACCGACACGTGTACATGCCCTCGGATGATACCTCAAATGAGTTAGCCGCTCATCTCGTTCAAAACGTGTCCAAATTGCATCTTTTTATATATGCCGGACCGTAAGCTATGGTTTCAAACCGTAAGCTACGTTCGACTATACTGTTCTAAAATAAACCTGACCGTAAGCTACGGTCAGGGACCGTAAGCTACGGTCAGGACTTGCTGAATTGTTTTGTAACTAACCGTAAGCTACGGTCTAGTGACCGTAGCCTATGCCAAGGTCTGATATCCTTTAATTTCCATTATTTCAACTTTCACCCAAAGGCCCCTAAACTTCGTTATTTTCGTACTTCTCTTAATCAAGCCACTTTTCAATCTGAACAACACTCGGTTGAGATGATATCTTTTGATTCGCCAACCTCGAGTATTGCACACTATCACCGGACCTTTAACTTTACTAATTTAGGTAAATTAAGCTTAAAACCATAAGGATTCGTATTTATCGTATTCTAAGCTAGTAACTACGTATAAGTCACAAAAGCACATAGTATAACACATGTTAACGTTCGGTTATTCGTACTCTTCTTCAATACATCACGTATTGAACGAAAAGAACTAGTGGTATCATTATGTCATTGAATATAAGTCAAGGGACAATTCATGACAATTCATAAAACTATTTTGAGGGACTAAATGTGTCAAAACCTAAATTTCTATCAAGATGCCACCTCTCCTGCAAATTGCCACCCTCTTGCAGCTCTTGACACCTAATTAGCCACTTGTGATGATCCTACAACACCTCTAACACTGGCTTCATCCTCACACACCCTCTTGCACTATAAATAGACCACCAAGTTCACTTCATTCCTTGCTCATTTCCTTTTCTTTCATCCCCTCTATTACACTCTTGGAAGTTCCTGGTCATCTAGGAGCATCCCTTTAAGTTCTAAACTTCCTCCTAGATCACTTGTAAGTGTTCCATATATGCTCTTTTCTTTTATAGGCTTTCAATAGCCAAAAATCAAGAATTTTTGACAAATGTCTTGACTTTCTGTGATACCCATATATTGTTTTTATACATACATACATACATACATACATACATACATACATACATACATACATACATACATACATACATACATACGTACATACGTACGTACACACATACACACATACATACATACACACATACACACATACACACATACACACTTACACACATACACACATACATACATACACATACACACACACACACACACATACATACATACATACATACATACATACATACATACATACATACATACATACATACATACATACATGCATGCATACATGCATACATGCATGCATACATGCATACATGCATGCATACATACATACATACATACATACATACATACATACATACATACATGCATGCATACATGCATACATACATACATACATACATACATACGTACGTACATACGTACGTACATACATACATACATACATACATACATACATACATACATACATACATACATACATACATACATACCTACATACATACCTACATACATACATACATACATACATACATACATACATACATACATACATACATACATACATACATACATACATACAACATTAAAAATTCCAAAATAGTTAAGATATTAGAAGTATTAATAAACACTTTACACCATGTAATACTGTTGATACATAAACTAGACGAAATAAAAACGGAAGCTTCGGATTCAGAAATGTTCGGTTCTTTTGCATGGCTTGATCTTCATCCGAACTTCACTTACGGTTTCTTTTAAACTGAAAATTTTTACAATTTGTTAGTGATATAAATCTATAAAGAAAACTATATCATAACAACTAAAGCAATTATCAAATAATAAGTTTCAAGATTATAGAGTGGCATCGACGACGGTATTATGCCGCATCGGCGACGCCATGTAGAAAGTTGCGTCGGGTCAAGACTATCGTAGGCAGTAGTTAAAGCGTCGGACTATACATTGCATCGGCGACGCCATCTACTACACTAATTTTGCTGTAGAATTATTTTGTTTGTCCGTTCGACCGGTTTCGAGTTCGGTACATCCACATACAGCTCGGGACATACAGAAAGTCGTCCGCAAAATGATAATTCCTTGTTTTCGTTACAGTAGTACCATTGTTATGAGTGCTTACACCACTTAAATTCTATTTTTCGTAAGTCTCATAATTTTAATCCGTTTGCAAAATTTTAGCAAACAGACTTGACAAGCATATTATTATTTAAAAAATTATTAGTTATATAAATATCCTTATTCTTCTGAATAGTTACTATAGTTTACACATCCATTACTTGATTTTCACATATATATTGTCCTTTCCGATTTTGCCCTTATTAACCACATCTAACCCAAAGTAAGTATTCACGTATCCTTTCCGGTATTTATTTAAACTCCTTTTTGACCATTTGCTTACTTTAGCGAAATCCATCTCTTTATTCAACCAAACCTTTATCTATTCCATTATTTTGACCCGTTTGGTTGCTTTAACAAAATCCATAGCTTGTTCAACCAAACTATCATCTATATCATTATTTTGACCCGTTTGGTTGCTTTAGTGAAATCCATCGCTTTACTTCAACCAAACTTTTATCTATTTTATTATTTTGACCCGTTGGTTGCTCTAACGAAATCCATCGCTTTATTCAACCAAACTAATTGACCCGTTTGGTTGCTTTAGCGAAATCCATCACTTTGTTCAAACAAACTATAATCTATTTCATTATTTTGACCCGTTTGGTTGCTTAGCGAAATCCATCGCTTTACTTCAACCAAACTTTTATCTATTTCTTATTTTGGCCCGTTTGGTTGCTTTTACGAAATCCATTGCTTTATTCAACCAAACTATCATCTATTTCATTATTTTGACCCGTTTGGTTGCTTAGCGAAATCCATCGCTTTACTTCAATCAAACTTTTATCTATTTCATTATTTTGACCTGTTTGGTTTCTTTAACGAAATCCATTGCTTTAATCAACAAAAACTATAATCTATTTCATTATTTTGACCCTCGATTCTTTCGTGTGAAATTCATCACTTATGAAAGAACCAAATTTCTCTAGTATCACTTCAATCATTCAATATTTATCAAAACAAGAATCATAAATAAAATCTTACGGAGCAAAAGCCACGTACCTTAAAACTTTCCCTTGAGTCGACTATCGTTTATAGTATACAACCCAATAATTTTATTAAATTATCACTATGTTGATTAATTCCATCGTTCTACAAATAAATCAATTCATGTGTTTCCATTCAACATTTTTTTTTTACAATTTTAGTATATTACGTCTCACTTGGCATTTTTTATCATACATCGTACATGCATAATTTTATGAAACTTCAATTTATCCAAGCAAGCATATTTTGACCATACATTCCTATTTACAAGAAAATGCATATGTTATAAACACTTAAACGTCAAAATTTCAGTTAGTTATGCATTCATTTATCCAATTTAACCTTCCAATATCTTGGATTTGATCATTTGTCAAAACCCACTTACAC
Source organism: Scalesia atractyloides (assembly GCA_947069175.1). NCBI lineage: Eukaryota > Viridiplantae > Streptophyta > Magnoliopsida > Asterales > Asteraceae > Scalesia > Scalesia atractyloides. Next base: position 39,676,071 of record CAMTDV010000001.1, read on the forward strand.
CTACAAGTGCAAATCATTCTAACATTTGATTCCTAGATATTTGCAATTTCAGTTAAATTTAAAACCTTAGGCCTATATTACACCTTACTTAGGTTATTCTATCAATAATTTCTAAAGAATTTAATCAACCACGTTCTTCCATATATTTCATTATCATCTAAAACGAAAATTGCAACATAACCCTTGATCTTCTTGACAGTATTGTCACAAAATCAACTCATGCAAGAACTAACTCTCAATTTACCCCTTTCAATTTGATCAATTTGATGTTTAGGGTTTTATGTTTCTTGCTCTGCTCATAGACATATACACGCACATAGACAATGTGTTGTGTTTTGTTTTTCTGCTCTTTTAATATAACATGTTTCATCTACTAGTCTAATTTAGTCCCTCATGTTTCATTCATTCTAATAGTAACTAATTTCTATTGTTTCTTTTTATTACTTAGCAACTTTCCATTAACTAGGTTAAATGTTCCTAGTTATTTATATGATTTAATATTTGGGGTGTTACACTTTTGGTTAAGACCATTATGGTCTAGCCATTGTTCAAGATGAACATGGCTAAGTGATCGTAATTAGGTAGGTATTAATCCCCTAAAAGGCACCTCCTAAGGATCACATTTACTAGGTCAATTTGTGACAACCGGCATTTTTCGGTTGTAAATAAGCGCGTAACGAACAATAATACTATCATAAACAACGTAATTAGATGTAAATTAACTCAATCAGGCCTCTGGAGAGCCTAGGAACGCCTACTTGATTCACGTTACGTGATTTGGCGATAATCGAGAACTCTAACGCGAAATTAAACGTTAAGAGAACTGATGCCGAACAAATACTGACAATGCCTAAAAATATGAATTTTGTACTTGCAATTATCATACATTTATAATTATGCGATATATTTGGATTATCGGGCGTCGCAAAGCACAACGGGGAGGTTACGTGAAATCGGGACACACCGACAACGAAACGGAAGCCACGGACTAAAGATTCATCTAAATATTAATATTTTATGATATATTGGGCTTCGTTTTCAAATTTTAGTACGCGCAGTCGAAACCGGATCGAAAAACGAATTAAAAACGACAAACGAGGTTGTATACGCGATGTTAACGCAATCGACGAACGAACTCGACAAACAGTGACTACCGACGCTATTTTACATACATTTGACCCAAATATTTAGTTTTACGATGTTCCATGGAGTTCGGGTTTGAAATCGGGCTTTGGATACGTCATTGGGCCTGAACACATTAACGGGCTTTGGGACCGACCCGCTAGAAAAACCCTAGCCATATATAAACAAACACAACCCTAATCCCCTCATTCTCAACCAAACCCCTAGCCCCCTTGCAAAGAACCCCTGCTCTCTCCCTCTAAATCCGGTCGCCGGATTCCGGTGACCTCCGGCGGTCGCTTTTTCCGGCAAACATACACACACCACACAACTGATACCCCTTCTCCTTTATGCACACACGCATTCTTCCGTTAGATCAGAGAGAGAGAGCAGCGGTAGAGAGTGAGAGATTAGTGAGAGAGAGATCAGACGAGAGAGAGAGAGAGGTGGCGGCGGCGCAACAGGACACGACCGCGGCGGCCGCGGCGGTGGGGGATTCGAAGGCGACAGTAGCCGTCGTGTCTTAGCAGCGCAACATCGTGGCTGCTCCGAGCCGGTCCAAGGCCGATTACGATGATGATGGAGGTGGTTGTTTCCGGGTTGGGTGTTACAGCGGCGGTCGCCGGCGGCGGCTTCTTGCCTGTCGACGACTGCAGTGTCGCGGCAATGGTGGTGGGGTTATTTCGGTTCACCTTCCAGTTCAAGTTTCGAGTGTGGGTTTGTTCAAGATCAGATCCAATTTCGGTTCGGTTCAACCAGTCAACAAGTCAGCGTCTCAGTTTTGAATGTTTGGGTTCGACTCGGTTCAGGATACGGCAACTCAGTTCAAACTCGGTTTGAATGATCGGTTCGACTCGGTCAACACCGAATCAACTCGGTCAAACATGGTCAACTCGGTCAACATGTCAATTGGTCAAACCCGGTCAGCTTTCGGGTCAACAAATCAACGAAAGAGTTGGTAAAAATTAATTACGACACGATTTTAGTTCTATATTTATATAAAGATTAATAATATTTATCGCGAAACCGAGCTCAAAACCAACCCGCTAACGATTACATATCGCCCACCTTAAAAATAACAATCAATCCGACTACATTACTCGCATATATCTAGTAGTTAAAACCGAACCGACGTTATTATAATATAAATTGGATTTATATTTGGCGAAACATTAAATTTGATCACGATGAGAAATTATATATATATTGTTTGTGTACATTGATAAATTGCGTTTTGACAAATAAATCGACAACTGGTATTGTCGGGATCGTCCGAAAACAGAGGAAACTCTGCCCGATTTTCGTAAAAATACGTAGCACGAAACTCGTATTTCAAAGACAAAACCATCCGATTCAAGCGATTGTTATAAAATAAATATAGATATATTTATTTTTCCGACGCTATTAAAACTTTCAAAATCGAGCCGATAACTTTTCAACGAGAGTGCAGGATAACAAGATTCGGTAATCGACTATAAAATAAATAATATTTATTTATGTTTAATTCAAAGTCGAAACTCGGAAACTAGATTTCAAACATAAATAATTTATTCGAACCATGATATAAAAAATAAGTATACTGTTTATATTTATTTCGAACGTCAAGATTTCTGAGCATTTTTACAAGATAAATATAACGTGTATATTTATTTCAAACGACGGAATTCGGACATGAGTATTCAGAAAACGTGTAACGTAATATGATCATCGATATCTATTTTAAACGCCGACAACTCGAATACTTTTGAAGGCTTTTATAACAATAATATACTCGGAACGTTCGATTCAAACGTCTAACGAAGTGCGACACGATGTCGTAAGACTATAACAAGCGTACGATTATATAATTATCTATTAATTAGAAACAATACGCAAGACTATTGTACGGATACGAAGTGCTTTACATATACGGGTATATTTACAAGTATCATCCACTACCGAAAAATGAACTATATTATTAAAAACGGTTTAGTGGAAGGGGTGCCAATGCAGAGGTTTCACGTGGAAGATAAATGTCCTCCATGTCAAAAGGGAAAACAACATAAGAAACCTCACAAATCTAAAACAGTAAATTCCATAGATGCCCCTTATGAATTACTTCATATGGATTCATATGGATCTATTCGGTCCGGTGAACGTAAGGAGCATAGGTGGAAAGTACTATTGTTTAGTTGTCACAGATGATTACTCACGATATTCATGGGTTTTCTTTTTAGGTACAAAAGATGAGACAGCGGAAATGCTGATAGATCTTTTTACAAAATTGGAAAATGTTCATGAAGCACGGATCAAGAGGATAAGGAGTTATAATGGCACAGAGTTCAAGAATCAGATTCTGGATCTCTATTGTCTTCGCAAGGGAATTGAACATCAATATTCTGCTCCTTATACACCTCACCAGAATGGAGTCGCTGAGAGGAAAAACAGGACGTTGATTGAAGCCGCTAGGACTATGCTTTCTGATTCAAAGCTTCCAGTTCTTTTCTGGGGAGAAGCTGTGAACACAACTTGTTATGTCCTGAACAAAGTTTTGATGGTTAAACGATTTCACAAAACATGTCACAAACTGTTTTTTAACCGAAACCAAACTTAAAAGGCTTTGAACCATTTGGATTACCCTGCACCATTGTGCGAAATAAAGATAAGCAAAAATTCGGTGAGGTAGCTGATGAGGGTTACTTTCTAGGCTATATGCCTGGAACACCGAATAAAAGGGTTTTTATCTCTAAAGACTGGTAAAATTGACGTTGTGTTCAACATGGAAATCACTAGTTATTCACATCAACAATCAACGAGTGGTCCTCCTATATTATATGATCATGACAGTGTTTTTAAATCATTTAATATTCCTGATTTTTCCAATGCAGATGAATCTCAAGTGATTTAGACTATGATCAGTGAAGATGGAGAGGGCGACTTCATGCCTAGATCGGGTGTATCGATGACAGAGGCTCAAGAAACTTCATCCAATGCAGCTCCAGAGGACTCTAGTGATAGTGAGTCTGAAACTATTCAGGAGGAGGACTTCCTAATCCGTTTGCTAATACTAACATTCAGGGGGAGGTTGGATCAAATCTGGGAGATAATCTAGTTGTTGACACCATTGCTACCACACGTGTACACAGAGATCATCCAGTTGAAAACATCATAGGTGATGCTACTGCAGGTGTTGAGACAAGAAGAGGTGTGATCGAAGGCTCCCGTTTGTTTACTTCAATTCAGAAGACTGGGTTGATTCATGAGTGTTTGTATAACTTCTTTATTGTTCATATGGCTCTAAAAGACAATTGTTGGGTTGAAGTTATGCAAGAGGAACTAGCTCAGTTCAAGAAGTTGAAAGTTTGGGAGCTAGTTGACTTGCCTGAAGGAGAGAAGGAAATAGGCACTAAGTGGGTGTGGACGACCGAGGGATCGTAATAAGGAATAAGGCTCGGTTGGTGGTGAAAGGGTTCAATCAGCAAGAGGGGATTGATTACAATGAAGTTTTTGCACCAGTAGCAAGGTTGGAAGCAATTCGTTTGTTGCTAGCTTTTGCTTCATTCAAGGGCTTCAAAGTTTACCAACTTGACGTGAAGAGTGCATTTCTTTACGGGAAAGTCCAAGAAGTGGTGTATGTTTCACAACCAGACGGGTATACTGATCCATATTATCCAGATCGAGTCTATCGACTTGATAAGGCATTGTAAGGATTGCATCAGGCACATAGGGCGTGGTATGAGACACTGTCAACACATTTGTTAAAAAATGGTTTTGAAAGAGGTCAGATTGACAATACACTTTTCATTAAAAGTAGGAAGGGAGACTTTCTGCTGTACAAGTCTACGTTGATGACATCATTATTGGGTCATCTGATGAGAACATGTGTCATGAATTCGAGGAGGATATGAAGAGCAAGTTTGAGATGAGTGCGATGGGTGAACTGTCCTACTTTCGGGGTTTACAAGTTGAACAGAAGAAGGATGGGATGTTTATACATCAGACAAAGTATGTGTATGACATTTTGTCTCGTTTCAAAATGGAGGATTGCACTACTTTCAACACCTATCTGTGAGAATCACAATCTCGGTCCAGATCATGAGAGTGTGGAGGATGTTGATCCAACTTAATACAGGGCTATGATTGGTTCTCTAATGTACTTGACTGCTTCAAGACCCGACATCATGTTCGCAGTATGTCTTTGTGCCAGATATCAAGCGAATCCAAAAGAGTCACACATGAAAGCGGTGAAGCGGATTCTTCGTTACTTGAAGGGGAAACCTAAACTTGGGTTATGGTATCCAGCTGCTAGTGATGGCAATGCAAGAAGCGGTCTTGCATGTCTACCTCGACGTGTGAAGCTAAATATATTGCTACGGGTAGCTGTTGTTCTTAGGTTCTCTGGATCCAACAGCAGATGCTCGATTACGGTTTGAATTTCACTCATACTCCTATTATGATAGACAATAATGCCACTATATCAATCACCAAAAATCCCGTAAAACACAGTCGTACAAAACAAATTGACATTCGTCATCATTTTATACGGGGTTGTGTTGAAAAGAAATTACTTAAACTGCATCGAGTCGTCACACTAGATAACCTGGCAGATCTTTACACAAAAGCTTTTGACAGGGCTCGTTTTGAACATTTAGTCAAACTCAATGGGATGAGGAATCCTGAATAACCAAAATTTTCCATAAAAATATTTTGTAAATATTTACTGCTTTTCAAAAATAAAAAACATAAAAAATAGAAAATCAAAAATAAGTTTTCACTGTGAGGAAAAGAAGAAATGATAGTACATCAGCAAGTTAGATTGTCACACTAATATTTAAAATTAAATTGCTTAAGTGTGATAGCAGTTTCATCATATGATGTACCAGTAGGCAAAAAGCATGAAATAATCAACTTACCTTTGTGACACAGATATAATAAACTGTGTATGAGTGGGTAACATATTAGTGGCATATAGTTTATAACCTTGAATCTTGCGTTGATAGATTGCCAAAATCTGAGGTTTTAGGTCTTTTATCGTTATTTCATCCGGGGTATCAAGGTTGTCCTTCTGCTGCATCCAGATATATGCTAACCTAGGCACAACCAGGTAATCTTAAAAGAGCTAAAATGCCAAATCCCAAAAATTGAAGAAGCTCTCCTAGAGAGTCATTCAAATGTGCAAATTGCATTAATCGTACCAAAATTTGGCATTTGCCCTAACCCTCATTGGATATTGGTCTCTTTGCTGTACAAAAGTACTGACCTGATCACCAATTATCTAAAGTTGTAAACAAAAAAGGATGAATTTCGGTATACTCACCTACTACGAGGAATTTTTGTGCATACCTTGATCGTGGGGGTATGTCCTGAAGTGGGACACATTAGTATATCAGTATAAATTATCTAAACATATCACTAGGTAATGGTACTTGAAATGTTCATGTATTTTGTTTAAGTGGAAAAACAATACTTGTGATTGTCTTGAACTGTTTTTCGTGAATATTGCATATAGAATTATCAAATAGTGTGAAAACGGTTTGATGTTGCTAATATGATCTTCTTAGTGGTGATTCTCACAAAAATAGAGTGTTTATTATTTCATTATTTATTTGCTTTCAGAAAATATAAAAATCCAAAAATATTTCATTTTATTGTAAATTCTTAATGTACGGAATATGGTTGTTCATGGAGGAGTTCTTACTGATAGGGGGAGACAATGTTAGAAGCTGAGTTCAAAATTTTTAAAATCTTGCATGTTCTGTGTGCTTAAAATTTTGAGTATATGGTTTGAGTTGAGAAACGCTTAATCTGTAATACAGTTTTACTATCTCTTGAATAATAATAATAATAATAATTTGTTTAACTTGTGTTGAAAAATTCTTATGGTTTCTCGAGATGTTTGTTTTATAGTATACAGATTGTAGCAGTATGTTGCTGAGAAGTTTGGTGAAGAGGAGTTTGCTTGGATGCTTGGTATAACCTCCTTTCTATATTGCAGTCGAAGTTGAAGAGTTTTGAAGATTGCTATGCAAGGACTAAACTGGAGTTTACTCAAACGCTAACGATTTAGAAGATTTGGTAATAGGATGCATCAGCTTAGGGGGAGTCTGTTGCTGACAGAAGCTATTAAAGCTGAAGCTATCCAAAGACCAATGCTTTTCAAAGATGTTGAAGATTGCAGGAAGACTGAAGACTAAGTTATTTTATGAAGCTATTGTCAAGGGGGAGTTTGTTGGTGCATATTTGTGACAACAGCTTAGAGTTGGTCTTTGGATATCTTGTAATTAGTAAAATGATAAACGGTTAGCAGGTTTAGTTTTGTAATAGTTAATTAGAAGTAATTGGGCTGAACTAGACACCATATAGCTTATGGTAGGCAAATTGGGCCTAGATCCATTAGCAGTCCATATAGGGAAACCCTAGCCCAGTTGCATAACCAGTCTCTATATAAAGGGAGGTTTGCATTAGGGTTTAGGTTGCTGGTTTAGTGGCTTATTCAGTTGAACAGAGAATTAATTCAGAGAGAGTTGAGAGAGAGGGTCTTGAATTGATTGTAAAACCATTGTGTTAGATAATCAATAGAAGACCATTTGAAAGTATTTGTTCGTGTTCGTGTTCTTGTTCGGTTTTCTGTGAAATCTGATCTAGGGGATTTTGCACTCTAGATTGGATAGACGATTCTGTGACGATCCATACGGATTAGGGGACCTACACTTGTATAATCTTGACATGAGCCAAGCTATTACCACGTCTGCACAAGTTACATGTTTTGTCTCAAAAGCCACCGAAAAGGAATCAATCTCTTGGCACAGACGAATGAGACACATTCACTTGAGGAAAATGAACTATTTGGTGAAAAACAATCTTGTGAATGGTGTACCAGTGAAAAACTTTCATCTTCAAGACGTCTGTGTATCATGCCAAAAGGGAAAGCAAGCGAGAAAATCTCATCCTGTGAAGAAGATTAACACGGTGAATATGCCTTTGGAACATCTTCATATGGACCTCTTTGGACCTATGAAACACAAGACTACCTTTGGTGATTCTTATTGTTTAGTAGTTACTGATGACTACTCAAAATTTTCATGGGTGAATATGTTGGCACACAAGAGTGAAGTTCCTGAAATCCTCAAGAATCTCGTGACGCTGCTTGAAAAATTTATACAATTTAAAGATAAGGAGAATCAGAAGCGATGATGGCACCGAATTCAAGAATCAAGTTATAGACGAGTTCTGTACTTCTAAAGGCATTCTGCATGAGTACAATTCTCGATACACTCCACAACAAAATGGTGTCCCTGAGAGGAAAAATAGAACTCTAATTGAAACAGCAAGAACTATGCTAGTAGAATCAAAACTTCCTATTCAATTTTGGGGAGGAGTTGTTGCTACTGCATGGTATACGATGAATAGAGTTCTTACGATGAAGAGGAATGGGAAAACATGTTTTGAATTGTTACATAAAAGGAAACCGGATGTTTCTTTCTTAGAACCTTTTGGAGCTCCATGCACTATGATTAATCCACATGGTAAATTTGGTCCGAAAGCTATCGAAGGTTTCTTTCTTGGATATCCTACTCCTAATTCAGAGTGTGGAATTTGTCAACAAAGAAGATTGAAGAATGGGGTGAAGTCAAGGTTCAAAGATACACTGAATCAGTAAGAGCTCCGGGTGCTCCTTGGATGTTTGACTACGATGGGTTGTTTAACTCCTTTAATCTGCCAACTTTTGATGATGCTTCTGTAGTGGCTCAAATGTTACTTGAAAGTGATACTGCAATTAACTCATCATTACTTCGACCAATTATTGTTAACCCTCAAGTGTCTACTTCGGTTAACAATCTTGTCAAAATGAGGAATTTGAAGATGTTGCTGATTATGATGTTTCGTCAGAAGATGATGAGTTCCATGATGCAAATGAAGCTACCTCTGCTCCGGTTCCTGGAATTTCGGATGTCACGTCAAATATTCAGAATCTAGGGACAACTGAAGGTCATGCGTCTACTTCATCATCAAATCCAGTAAACGAATTGGCTGTTGATCTGAATATCAACAATTTGGGTACAAACTCTCGAGTTCCTGATGTTCCTGAAACTCGAATTCATAATACCCATCCTCAGCAGAATATTATCAGAGATGTCCATAGTGGTGTGCAGACACGTAATCAGCTCAGGAATAATCATAATGCTGGTTTGTATTCAGTTATTAGGGAATCTGGGGAACAAAATGATTGGTCTTTTGCCTGCTATGTCTGCCAAGTTGAACCGAAATCTTGGAAGGAGGCTATGAAAGAAGACTCATGGGTGGAAGCTATGCAGGAATAACTTCAGCAGTTTCAGAAGTTAGGCGTGTGGAAATTGGTTGACAGGCCTGACAACTATAAGAAGTTTGGAACAAGATGGGTTTACAAATGCAAGAAGGATGACCGGGGTGTTGTTGTGAGAAACAAAGCAAGATTGGTCATCCAGGGCTTTAATCAGGTAGAAGGCATTGACTACAATGAAGTGTATACACCGGTAGCTCGTCTTGAGGCCAAAGAATTTTCTTGGCTTATGCGTCCTACAAGAAGTTTACTGTTTATCAAATGGATGTTAAAATTGCATTTCTTCATGGTGTGGTTTAAGAAAAAGTATACGTTGAGCAACCACCGGGTTTTGAAGATCCAATCCATCCTGATAAGGTTGGGCTTCTCAACAAGGCGCCATATGGTCTACATCAAGCTCCACGGGCTTGGTATGAAACGTTGTCTTCCTATCTTCTGAAGAATGGTTTTCGATGTGGATTGATCGACTGTACTCTCTTCATCAAAGAACAGAATGAGGACTTATTGCTTGTGCAAGTATATGTTGATATTATTTTTGGGTCAACCAACGACAAAATATGCAAAGAATTTGAGCAGGCCATGCAGGAGAAGTTTGAAATGAGCGCTATGGGAGAAATGACTTTCTTTTTAGGTTTGCAGGTTCATCAATCTAAAGACGGGATTTTCATCCATCAAACCAAGTACCTCAGGGATATTCTCAAACGATTTCAGATGGAAGACTCAAAGCCCTTGGGAACTCCATTAGCTCAGAATCATGGGATTACGCCTAATGGAATGGGTGAACATGTGGAACCATCTCTTTATCGCGCTATGATCGGATCTCTAATGTATCTTACTGCTTCAAGACCCGATATAATGTACCCAACATGTCTTCTAGCTCGCTACCAGTCCAATTCGAAAGTTTCTCATTTGATGGCTGTGAAAAGGATCTTTCGTTATTTGAAGGGTCGTCCAGACACTATGGTACCCTAAGGATGATAACTTTGATTTGACAGTATTCAGTGATTCTGATCATGGTGGCTGCAAGATCGATGCAAAATCAACATCAACAGGATGTCAGTTCTTGGGAAATCGGCTAGTCACGTGGCAGTGCAAAAAGCAGACTTGTGTAGCTACGTCAACCTGTGAGGCTGAGTTTATTTCGGCTTCTAGTTGCTGCTCTCAGGTTATATGGATCCAACAGCAAATGCGCGACTACGGTTTTGAATTTCTAACTACTCCTATTTTTGTTGATAACGAAGCTGCTTTACAGATCACTCACAATCCTGTACAACACTCAAAAACCAAACACATTGAGATTAAGTATCATTTCATACGAGATTGTTATGAAAAGAAACTTATCAATGTTGTTAAAATCCACACTGATCACCAACGTGCCGACCTGTTTACAAAAGCTTTTGATAAATCTCGTTTTGATTATCTACTTTTGGTCAATGGCATCAAGGTGAAACCCAAGCAATTTATCCTTGGCTAATCATTTTTCGTAAATATTTTCTTCAAAAATCTAAAATTACAAAAAGATTTTCTATTTTCTCTTAGTTTTATATTTTAGGGGGAGAATATTTCAAGAAAATACAAAAACATGAGAAAATGCAAAAATACAAAAATATGTCTTTTATTTAGTTTAAGTTTTTATTACCTTCTTTATTATTTATTTAAGGGGGAGAAAAATTTAGAAAAATACAAAAACAATCGAAAAACCAAAAATAAAAAATGAGTTTCTTGGATAGATAAGTGAAGATGATGAAATACACCAGTAATATGCCATAAATAGTCAAAAACAGAAAATGAAAATTGATAAGTAGCTATACTAATGATGTATCGGTAGGCTCACAATCAGATTAAATGCGCAGGTTGATATAAACATAACGGACTGCAAGCCAGGTGGGAACCATTCATTGGCATATGGTCTTGGTACCGAAATTTCGTTTGATAGTATGCCGAGGATCTGAGATATGCGGTCTTTATGCTGACTTATCATCTGGGTATCATGGTTGAATCTTTTGCCGAAAAATAACGGTGACGCAAGTCTAGAACTTCCATGATACCATACATACATGTAAATACTGCATACGACCTTCCATAAGTGATAAACATATCACATCCACCCAAAAATAAGTGATAAATATCATAGCTTTATACGGGAGCTAAGTTCGTCTCTTTGTCGGTACGATGGTACTAACCTGTTCACAGATTTACTCATGTGCCTTGCATGCATCTGAAAATCAAGTTCCTCATCAATAAGTGATTTAAACACATAGGGCTTGTTTTCAATCAAAATAAGTGAGTATCTCACATCATATACGTCAAAACAGATGATAAGCAGTATACTCACCGGTAAGATTTTCTCTCGTGCATATCTTGATGGGAATGTGTCATGAAGTGGTTGAACACCGGCTAGTAAGTATAATTCATACCTTAATCATATCTCCTAACAATGATTACATCTGATAAGCTGAGCTTACGTGGACAACAATACCGATAATCATAGTAGAATGCTTATTATTTATTTAATTTGATGTTTTAAACAAAACTCGTTTCTGACAAGATTAAAAGCTGGTATGATTCTCTTACCTTGAAACTCCGAAAAAGATTATCCAGTAAATATATAGTTTACTCTTAATTGTTACTGGTTATTTTAGATTAGTTTACTTTGTTGTTTAATTAAGTTCTTTTTGAATTAGCCAAAATTGAAGCTCAAAAGTTTTCTACCAAGATACGCCCTTAAACCATTTGCTTTGATATCATAACTTCATAAACGTACTTTCATACGACGGGTAAACTCATCTCAAAAGAACAAAATCTGTTTAACAAGCACTTTTCTTAACGTAACTTGTGATTAGTGTGGATATGTGCAAAGTTCTAAACAAGCCCACGAAAAACCTAAGGTTCTCGAAGAACTGAAAGTCCAGTTTGTGAAAAACCTGGACTCGTACGAATCAGAGATCGTTCATACGAGCCTCTGTAATTCGTACGAATAACCATTGGGTACTATTCAAGTCAGTTCTTCGTATGAAGCTAAGGTTGTTCGCACGAGTAATTTTGATGTGGTATATAAGGTGATGAAGTTCTTTGGTAAAACTTCACTTTCACTTTGCTCACGTCATCCTTACACCTCCCTTCAAGTTGTTTTTGATTTCTTTAAGGTATACTTAAATGTTTGGCATACTTTGAAGATGAACAACTTAGACATTATCTGACCATGTGACCATGACTGACAAGAACAACAAACTTTAAACGAAGAATCTTTAACGAAAAACAAGTATATGATATTGAAGTTGTTTGTACGAACTAGATTCGTGCGAATGAAACATCACTCGCACGAGTAACACATCGCTAGTGCGAGCCAGTTACTCAAGAGTTCGTGAAAATGAGTTGTTCTTTGTACGAATAAGTTGTTATTCGTATGAGTCAGTAGTTCTTTGTTCAGGGAATACATCCACACGTAAACTTTGAAATAAAACTTTTTATGTATATTCCCTAATGAATTTGTGTTCTTATCCTAGTTGTCTTATGCGTACAGAATGGAACGAAAAGAACATAAAAGAAAACCAGCAACATGTCACACCCCGACCCGCAGCGGAAAAGGTGATCGGGGCATGATTGGGTTATCATCAAAGCTCATGACTTTTATTATGCGTTTCATATTCATTTAATACAATTTAATGGAAATTTACAATAAATATTACAACATGTTCTAACTATCAATCTAAGCTTCTTTATTCTCTTCTAAGGCATTTCTTATGTTTTCTTTGCTTCAACCTGTTCACCTGTATCATGTGTAAAAAGGTTTTGGATCAACATAAAGTTGGCGAGTGAATCCTATGGAAAATCATTTGAACAAGTTTATTAAATTGATTATGAAATATGTGCACAACCACTCATGAGTAAAAATAGATGTAAACTTATTCAACAATCATAAGATATTAAATAAAGCACACATGAACAATAATGGAACATTTAGAGGCACGCGTTGCTCAACTCGTCTCTCACGAGGAACTGATGGGCCTAATGAATGAATTGCATAAACATGATAATATGAATGACACAACTACAAACAATATAAACTCAATGATACACACATGAAAAATAATGAATTGGTTTTGAGGCACGCGTTGTTCAACTCGTCTCCCGCGAGGAACTGATGGGCTTAATGAATGAATTTCATATAATTTGACAAAATGAAATAAGTAATCACAACAATATAAACAATCTAAGTTTAGGTCATGATATGGTATGGCACAAATTTAAATAAACGAGTTAATTATTTGAGACACATGACACACCCCAAAACGTGTAATTAAAAAGGGGAGTTGTAAGATTCACTCACAGTGGGTGCGTTCGGTTGATGATGTTGAATGCACGCGAAGTGGTTTTAACCACGAGTGAGATTAACCTAGATAAATCGCATTATGGTTTGGTAAGTAAGCGGATTTTATTAATCTATTTTAGTAGGATTGTTGGGTGTATTTTTGTGAGTTTAAGGCTATTTTCTAACCTTAAAAATGTTATTTTTAAGTATATTTAATTGATTTTTAATTAAAATAAATAAATAAAAATAATAAAAAATTTTGATTTTTTTTGCTACAGTTGACTTTGACTTTGACCGTTGACTTGACCGTTGACCGGTTCGAATGCGAATATAAGTGCGCTGGGTGAGGCTCGAACCCGAGACCTCCCATACGTGTGCACGCAGCTCTACCAACTGAGCTACGTGTCTAACCCGTCATATATCTGTTTTTAATTATATTTATATATTAATTAATTTAAACAGAAAATCCTTTTATTTAAAAACGATTTAATTGAATCGGACGGTGCGCTCCACAGGTCTCGAACCCGGGACCTGTGGCTTATACTAACACACAGTCCACCGCTGGACTGTGTGTCCAACTTGTTAACTTAACTGATTTTTATTATACTTAAACACAAACTGAACATTTCCTTTTTTGACTTATTTTAAAAAAATAGATAATTGTCCGAGTCGGTGCAGTAGCCCGGACTCGAACTCGTGACCTGTGATATAAACATACACACAGTCCACCACTGGACTGTGTGTCTAACTTGGTTATTATTCCGGTTATTAATATACTTAACATATAACAGTGTGACTTCCGGTTCGGTTAACAAAAAAGGCGTTTTTTATTAAAGCGGCGTGTGTGGAACAAGATTCGAACTCGAGACCTTTGTGTGTTTAATGTGCACACAGTCCACCGCTGGACTGTGTGTCTAACCCGAGTTATAACTTGATTTTAATTATACTTATATGTTACAGGTTCATCGTCTTCTTCGTCAGATTTTAACCAGGAACAATGACGATCTGGTTCGAAGTTTTAATCAGGATTCTTTAGCGTTTTAGGTTAATTACAGATGAGATGTAAGTAAAAAGAAAGGAAATTAGGCGTGAGGTATACCGACTAGCTTCCTCTGTTTTCCGGCAGAACTCCGGCGACAGCAATCCCTTCCGGCGACGAGTGTCTTGCAGCAGCGAGTCTCTAGAAAGCTTACAAAGTATGTGGGTGACTTCGGTATAAGTTCAGAGGGTTTAGTAAGGCTCAGAAATGAAGAATCCGGTCTTCTGGCGACGAACAGAGTATTTCCGGCGAGTGAGTTTTCGCCGAGAAAAGGTGCGGTTTTGAGCGAAAAGGTTTGCAGAGGTTCGAGGGGGTATTTATAGGGCAAGTTGTCGATGTATTTGGTCCGATTTCCGACTTGATTCGTTGGTTTGAATTTCTCCGGCGGTTATAACTTTGGTCGCGGACTCAGACGTCGGTTATAACCGGTGTAGCGTTTATGTTTTACGTTATAACTGAAAGAAACGTTAAGTTTCGCGAGATTGCCGGGATTTCCGACGACTGAACTTTTGGGCGCCGGTTTTGAATTCGGAAGGACACTTTATGAATTAAATGATCTTAATAATTAACAGATAATACAAGTGGCGCAGTGGTTCAAGTGTTGTGAGTTAAGTTGTTGAACCAGCTGACTCGGTGACTGACCCGGGTTCGAAACCCGGCAGGGAAAAAGTATTTTTATTTTGCGATTTTTAACAGTTTTTCAAAAACTAAATATATATTCCCGTATAATAATTGATTATGTATCGTTTAAAATTATTTTGGGCATTTAATTCGCAACGAAAATTTTAACTGACTGTTCGGTTGATAAACGGAGCGGGTTTGGTAAATCCGTTTTTTACGGATGTTACACAACAAAGAAAACTGACAAGTCAGAAGTGGAAATTATGTCTGAACCGAGACATTATATGGTGGCCTACTTGGATCCGGAAGACAAATTTGCTACGTACAACGGTCTAATGAAGTTTTTGCGCGACTCAAGGATACATTATGCTATCACGCACAAGACTACAGTATACAAAACGTTGATCAAGGAATTTTGGGATTTAGCTAAAGTTGTTGAAGATAATGGGCAGGAACTTATCCGCGGTAAAGTAGATGACTTGAACGTAGATGTCTCTGTTGAAACCATTAACTCAGTATTGCAGCTTGGTGATGATCCTGAAGCTCCATTCTCAGTTCATTGAATTGTCAACCTGGATATTTACTTAGAATGAAATGTGTTGGAGATTTTCTCGTGGGACAACTAAACAAAGCATGGTTGCCACTCCAATACAAGTTCTTTCTACATGTTCTGATTCAGTGTTTGAGCAACAGACGAAGTGGTTATGACATGGCAAATAACGACTTGGTTGGAATGATGATAGCTTTGACATTGAACAAACCGTTTAGTGTTTCAAAGTATATTTTTGCAAACATGAAAGAAAACATGAGAAGAACCAGATATGGTAGAAACAAGTTTTGGATGTATCATCGATTTCTCCAAATGATCTTGAATGTGCAACATCCGAACCTTCCGAAGAACGACAATGATGTTTTGAAAGTAGAAGTTATGATGGAACATTCTTGAAGATCTTTAGAGGTGTAGCAGCGAAACGTTACAAGGAAAGCACACCTCCTCGCAAGTTGATCGTTTTTCTTGCAAATGATCGATATGTTGCACCAGAAAACGACAAGTGGCGCCATGATGACAGTGATTCAAATAATGAAGAACTAACTTTGAAAATATGATTGAAGATAAGATTGGTCATAAAAAGGGAAAGGGTAATGATGATGATAGTGACAATGTTGATAATGATTGTGCTAGTGAACTAGTTGCAGAAGTCCATCCTACTGTTACAGCAGAGGAGTCTGAACTTGTAATGACGAAACCCACTACAATCTCTGAACCACAACCTTCAAATACCACAGCAGCTGAAACACCTTTGGCTGCAGATAATCCAGTTCAACTGCAACCTACTACTTATTCAGCTCAACAATCCCAATCTACATCTCATCAAAATACAAAACAAAGAAGTCTTTTGTTCTCTGAAATGGAAAAGGATGAGAAAGTGGAATTTCTGTTCTCTCAGTTGCAACCTGCGGCAATCCAGATTAACAAGCATTCAGAATTTATATCTTCAAATCGGAACACAGTTGTCAAACAACAGTTGGAGATAAATTCTTTGAAAGAGACTGTTAGAAAACAAGATTCTGAAATTGTGCAGTTAAGAAAAGAAAATGAGCAACTGAAGACTACAGATGCTAAAAGAGCAACTCAGCTACAACAGATGAGAGCCGCTGATAACTGTTAGGACGTTTTGAGACCGTTGATACTTGAGTTTGATAGTTTGTAGCTTGATTGTAATAGTTAGTAAAACTAGAAGGGCTAAAAGTGTAATTTTTGGTAATTGTACCTGTAGCGGCGTATTTAAAGTCCCAACGTATTTAATAAATACGCTGGTTAGTCAGGGTGTATATATATGCTGATCAATGAAACCCTAGTCTAAGGTTCTTTGACAAGTTTTGGTGATTTCTCTTGTGTTGTGATTATTGTTCTTGTGCTAAATCCGAACATCCAGGTGCTTTTAGTGATTATATCTTTTGGGATTCCATATACAACACTTGTTGTTTGATCCATACAAGAATCTTCATCTTTATCTTTTGGTTTTTTCTTAACTTTTACACATTCAAGCAACTAATCTTTAGTTGTTTGGGTGATAAAAATCAACCACTATGATCCGAATCTGATTTGGGACTCACAATTTGGTATCAGAGCCTTTGTGCTCTTGATTGTTTGAGTTTTTGTTAAGATTCTTCAAGTTTTGAAGGTTTTTCAAAAGTTTCAAAGTTTCAAGGTTTTCCAAATTTTTAGACTTAAAATGGCTTGATCTGGTGTGTTTAATCAGTGGGTTGTTGTTAATCAGTGTTTTGGTAAACATTTGGGCCATTTTGGTACAAAGAAACATGGTTTTTGAGTCATTTTTGGGTGATTAGAGGGTTTTTGTTTGTGCTTAAACCCTGTTGGGCATATTTAAGTTTGAATGCAGAGTATTTAAGTTTGAAGGCAGCGTATTTAATTTGAAGGCAGGGTATTTAATTTGAAGGTAGCGTATTTAATTTGAAGGCAGGGTATTTAATTTGAAGGCAAAGTATTTAATTTGAAGGCAGAGTATTTAAATTTGAAGGCAGCGTATTTAATTTGAAGGCAGCGTATTTAATTTGAAGGCAAAGTATTTAATTTGAAGGCATCGTATTTATTTGAAGACAGAGTATTTAAATTTGAAGGCGGAGTATTTAAGTTTGAAGGTAGAGTATTTAATTTGAAGGCAGAGTATTTAAGTTTGAAGGCAGAGTATTTAATTTGAAGGCGGGGTATTTAATTTGAAGGCAGAGTATTTAAGTTTGAAGGCAGAGTATTTAATTTGAAGGCAGAGTATTTAGTTTGAAGACAGAGTATTTAGTTTGAAGGCATAGTATTTAAGTTTGAAGATAGAGTATTTAATTTTGAAGATAGAGTATTTAAGTTTGAAGGCAGAGTATTTAATTTGAAGGCAGAGCATTTATTCTGAAGGCAGAGTAATTAACTTGAAGGCAGTGTAGATAATCTTGAAAGCAGAGTAATTAATCTTGAAGGCAGTGTAGATAATCTTGAAGGCTAATTAATCTTGAAGGCAGTGTAGATAATATTGAAGGCAGAGTAATTAATCTTGAAGGCAGTGTAATTATATTTACACCAGATTTAAAGCCAGCGTAATTAGGAGAGTCAGCGTATTTATCCGAAGGCGACTTCGGGGTCAGTGGTATAAATCTTTTACGATTTTATCACGGTGTTCGGCGGTTTTAGCCAAGTATGTGTGTGTCTGATCTGTCAGCGTAATTGTTTTTGTCTCCGGTCCAAGAGACTTGTCACTCAAACCAGCGAAAATGAATTCTTGATCGCATTTGACTGATCGGACTTAGAACTGATTGACAAGCGTAATTAACAGCGTAATTAAGCCTCATAACACATATCAGCGTAATTAGAAGCGTATTTGTGCCCAGTTCCAGTTAACCTGAGTAATTATCTTGCTGTTAACAAGTTGAACTTAAAACCGAATCAAAATGTTTCTAAATCAGTTAACCCGTGTTGCACAAGTTGAACTTGAAACCAACACTGGAACCTAAGATCTTATTCAGAAAGAATATGACATGTTTGGAAGTATTCGCGGAGAAAGTCTGTCAGATCACATCAACCGCTTTCTAAACATGCTGACAAAAATGAAGAAAGTTGGTAATCCCGTCACCAACTATGCCTCAATCAAGAAGCTTTTGGACTCTCTTCCAAAAGAATGGAGCTTACAGTGTATGATGTTCAAAAGAACTTTCTTGACCAGTACAACTCCAGTCACTCTTTCGGATTTGATCAACACTCTAAAGGCCTTTGAAATGGACGTGCTCAAGAGAGAGATGAAGCAAGCAGGATACTCTCAAAAATCTGTCCAATCCACTGCTGCTGCTGCTCCCAATAACATGGCATTCCTTGCCCCCATAACCTCCGGTGGTTTAAGCTCTCAAAGTACTAGTGCATTTTACTTCAATGCTTTCGCAAGCTCTACAAAGGCTCCACGGTCTATCGAAAAGACTACTGTGGTCGGTGATGCTCAAGCTATGAAGGAGGAAGCTAGTAGCAGTGTCATGAAGGAAATAGATCAAGCTCTTGCAGCAGCAATGAAAGTCGAGTCCTCCAAAGAGAAAGAAGAAAAAGACTTGGTAAATAGCATACCCTACGAGTTCAAAGTGAAATTGTGCTCACAACTGTGTGTTAACGTCGTGGCTCACTATAAATCCCTCAATCGTGACCTAATTAAAGAAAAAGATAGAGTTTTGCAATTTAACAAAGAACTAAAAAGAATGAAGCTGCATATCAGAGAAAGTTGAACTCAACTTTAGCTGAAATGCAAACTTTAAAAGAATTTGTTTTCAGAAAAGATTTCATTATAAATGATTTAACTGAAAAACTTGAGAAATCTGAAGTTAAAAACACAAAATTGCAAATCACCATCGACAAATGGAATGTAAGCAAAAAGGCACTGGTTGATATTAAAAACTGCCAACGACCGACATATGTGAAAGATGGCATTGGGTACAAAGATAAGCTCGGAAATGAAAGAAAAATATTTCCCCCACCTCACAGCAAAAACTATGTATCCATGCCAACTCCTCTTCCAAAAAACGATTTAATTGACAAAAATGACTTAATTTCTCAAAGTTTCGATTGTCAAAATGACAAAAATACTAACGATTCTGAAAGCAATGCAGATGCAATTCAGCGTGATGAGGGTGTGTGCGATGAGGAATGTGGGGGCACAAAAATAGGGATAGGGTATTCAGGCGACAGTTACACTACTATTCAGAAGACTTCTATTCGGGATGAATCTAATGATTCTCTATCTATTCAGGATGACTATATGAGGCCTAAGCCTAAATCTTTAACCCGTGACAATGAGAATGTAGTGGTTGAATGCTTTGATTCACAAACTGCTTTTTGTGATAAAAATGATGTGCATAAACCTCCTGTATTTGTTCCAGAGTTGAAACAAAACAGATTCAGAAAGTTCCTCACTGAGGAAATTCTAGAATTTGTTCCATCTCATACAGGTATGTCAGAGTCTAGCAAGGAATCAAACGAAGAAAGTATCATTGAAGACTCAAGCACAACAACTTTGGAAAGTGGCAAAGGAAGCTCAAGTGTAGATCAAAGATCAGATACTTCTAGTGAAGATCAAGGATCAGATGCTTCAACAGACAATGAGGACGATGAAAATTGCATAGAAGATAAGAGTCGTCTTGACAAGAGAATGAAGAAAATTTTGAGTTCAAGCTCCACTGCATCATCGAACAACATATCATGCAGTTCAAGACTCTCATCACATACATCATCTTCGAACGCATCAACCTCTAAAAGGAAAAAGACACGTTGCATTAAATGTTTTCGTTGTGGTCATTTAGGACACACAACGAAACATTGCAAAAACAAGAAATGTTCTAAACCAGTTCAATATTTTGCTAGAAACATCACAGAACAATTCGATAGTTTTAAGAAATTAGTCAAAAACTTGGTTAAAACTAATTGTTTTTGGAGAAGGAAAGATGAAATTATCAAAGAAGATCATGATAAATTGAAAATTAAGCAAGTTTGGGTTCTGAAAACTAACTAACTTGTATATATTTCTTATTTGTTGTTGTATAATAGAATCAACTGCAAAAAAAAAAAAAGAAAAAAAAGAAAAAAAACCCTTTTCATAATAAATACGTCTCTTAATACTATGCCCAACAAAAAGATTTTCTGCAACATTAAAATTTCATATTCAAGCACTGGACTTTCGAAAATAATTTTAGGGGGGGGGGGGAGATTTCCAGAAAATAAGCATATTTTTGCGATTTGATCTTTCAATTAACACCTGCTTAAGAAATGATAGAAAACTACTAACACTTTGTTCTTAAAACAGAAAAAGAATGCAAAATCAAGATTTTAAACAAGGAAAATCAATCGAGGTGCCAAGCAAAGATGTGTTAGTAGATTCAGCAATACCATCAAGTAAACTGCGAGTAGGCGACAAAAGTTAATACTTACACAAGAATTCTGGATACCCACTAGTTGTGCAACTTGCTGGTAACACGTTGCGGCATATGGCTTAATGGTCTTAAATCTTGCGTTGATAGATTGCCAAAGTCCGAGATTTCGGGTCTTTATATTGACTAATCATTCGGGGATATCATAATTGCTCTTCTGCTGCATCAAGATATATGATGACCTAGACACAATTATGATATTTTTTCAAAAAGAGCCAATGCGGTCAAAACCCCCCACACAAATGAAGATCTCTTGCGAGAATCATTCATGTGCTTAAATCGTACCACCTAAGGTATCTGTCATAGCCCTCGTTAGACTTTGGTCTCTTTGCTGTACGAAAGTACCGACCTAATCACCAATTGTCTATCGTTGAAATTTCAAAAAGGAATGAAGTCAATATACTCACCCGCTATGAGGAATCTTTGTGCATACCTTGATCGCGGGGGTATGTCCTGATGTGGGACTCACGGGCGCAATATTCTAACTTTCTAGCTTAAGTGGGGGCCATTGTAATTTTTGTCAATATTACCACAACATGATAAAAAGCTCAGCGAAAGCATGTTGAAAGAAGGATGCATGGATTTAAGAGCACAAACAATACTGACAGTTTTTCTTGTGCCTTGATTATTCAAATTTTTTTGAAATAACAAACTGACAAGTATTGCCAGTATGATCTTTTGCAGGAATATCATGGGGTTTCAAGCATAAAAATATTGTGAAAAAGGAGGTCCCTCAGTTCGAAAAATGAATTTCGGTGTTCAAATTGCAAAATTCTGATTTTCGTAAACATTTTTAAAATTTTTGCACAAATTTTAGTTCAAAAAAAGGGAGGGGTACGTTTTTCGAGAAAGTTTAAAATTTTCGAGCGTATTTGGTTTAGAATCTTAGAGTTGAAGATTATTTCAAGTTTTTGAAAGAGGCGGCGTATTTAATTACGCGACCCATAGTCAGCATAAATAACCCAATATAACTGGCACAATTGAATAGGATATGTCTATGTATCAGCGATCTAAAAGTTGCCGGCGTAAATATTTAATGACTTATCTACGCTTTTAATACTGTAGTTTTTTTATTTTAATTTAATTTAATTTTCTGTATTTTTGTAAATATAAATCTAACTTAACAGTTACGTTTCGGAACCCACATCTCACTTAGCTGGTTTCCGTGTTTCAGAAATGGCGAAACAAATAGGATGGGATGGAACAAAGATGCACAATCAACCAAACACACTAGTTTCGCCAGAAGAAGATTTTGAGGACGTGATGGATTGGCTATCAAGAAGCAAGATAAGCAATGTTGTTCAAGTGAATCCGATAATCTATCGATACACATAGAAGAGTTCTGGAGAACCGCAAAAGTTAACACGATAAACGGAATGAAAACTGTCACAGCAACGGTTCGAAACAAGCAGGTGAATATGACAGAAGAAAGAGTTCAAAAAGTGCTAAGTCTCGGAGATAATTCCAGAGATCCAATGAGGCTGAGTAAGGAAGATATTTTGGACGGCTACAAGGGTATGAAACTGATGGAGGTGAGGAAGTGGCTCCTCAACACCCTGAGTGGTTCAAAAAGGAGAAAGAAAAGCTGCCCGACTTCTACCAAGTGGTCACCGTTGAGAAAACTGAAGTTACTGACAAAATCATTGGGTGAAAGTACGATAACCTGAAAGGGATTTTCATAGTAAAGCAAAGGGGCGGTGTAATCCAACACCTCCGAACGGGCCCTGACATGCAAAGTCTGCCACCTTTGGACGTTCGTGAATTGGGAAAACTTGAAATGATAAATCCTATGAATAACAACATTGGAGCAGATTTCGAAAGACTCTTCCTATGAGAATGTGTGCGTGGATTCACAATGTTTAAACCCAAGCACCCGAGAAGACGAGTATCAAAAACCATCAAAGACCCAATTATAGGAAAAGGCAGAGTGACGTGGGTAATCAATCCAACAAAAGTGGTGACAAGGGTGAAACCTCCTCCAGAATAACCTGTGACTCTCACCAACTTTAAGAAATAGTTCTATGATGGTAAAACTGGTGAAGCAGTTATCAGATCCAACTCTAACGAAGATATCCGCATTCTGGATCCGATGGATGTATCATGTTCTGTCTTTCTGATCTAAACATTCTTTATGGAAACAAGATACATGTTGGCGAAGGAAATGAATAACTGGAGGAAGGGATGCTGTTCAGAGAGCTGTCGAGCGAGCAAGGGCACGAAAGATAGAAATGATGGAGATTATGCTCAGAATCGACACACAAAAAGAAAAAGATGAATCTACAAAGAAGAAAGCTGCTGAGCTGCAATCATCCACTCCACAACTCAATGATCCATCGTCTGATTCAGATGTTCAAGTTATTCCACCACTTCTGACTTCATCCACATATGAAGTCACTATGGAGGTCCAACCAACAACCAGTGAAGCTACACTTAACCAATCTGCACCACCAAGAATGATCAAGATGCTGCCGCAAGCCCTGAAGCTCAGAACGAAGAATGAAGACTCTCAAGTATGCAACGGTCTAGGGGGGATATTGTTAGGAAGTTTTGAGACCGTTGATACTTGAGTTTAATAGTTTGTAGCTTGATTGTAATAGTTAGTAAAACTAGAAGGGCTAAAAGTGTAATTTTTGGTAATTGTACCTATAGCGGCGTATTTAAAGTCCCAGCGTATTTAATAAATACGCTGGTTAGTCAGGGTGTATATATATGCTGATCAATGAAACCCTAGTCTAAGGTTCTTTGACAAGTTTTGGTGATTTCTCTTGTGTTGTGATTATTGTTCTTGTGCTAAATCCGAACATCCAGGTGCTTTTAGTGATTATATCTTTTGGGATTCCCTATACAACACTTGTTGTTTGATCCATACAAGAATCTTCATTTTGGTTTTTTTCTTAACTTTTACACATTAAAGCAACTAATCTTGAGTTGTTTGGGTGATAACAATTAACCACTGTGATCCGAATCTGATTTGGGACTCACAATAACTCTCCGGGGATTGAGATAAATAGGCTAAAAGAACGTAGTGCGGTTGTACAACCATCTGCGGAAACATTAACTGCTAAGCATAATGACTTGAAAGAATGGTATCATTCTCGTAATGCTACACTGGTTAAAGGCTTTAATGGTATTAAAGACGTGTTTGAAATGAGCAGAAAGA
Source organism: Scalesia atractyloides (assembly GCA_947069175.1). Taxonomy (NCBI): domain Eukaryota; kingdom Viridiplantae; phylum Streptophyta; class Magnoliopsida; order Asterales; family Asteraceae; genus Scalesia; species Scalesia atractyloides. The sequence continues at coordinate 39,700,594 of CAMTDV010000001.1, forward strand.
GGGTGAACATTTTGTGGAATGAGAGATGCAAAGCAAAGGAGATCAAACGTCAACATGATCCGGTTAGTGAAAACCCTGGCAATCCTGATGCTTCGGCCTCATCCTCGCAATCAAAAGTTTCCGCTTCAACTCCAGTGGTAGAGTCTAATGCACAGCAGATCGTGACCGATCCAGTTACCTCCAGTGCTACTCAAGAGGAAACAGGAAAGGTTTGATGTTTCTGGAAAGTTTTGAAGACCTGATGTTCTATCAACATTGGATAGCAGATCTTTAGGGGGAGTTTGTTGATACTCCATGCCATTCAGTATGAAGACCAAAAACCAAAGACCGAAGACCAAGCAACAGCCAAGGGGGAGTTTGTTGATACACTTTTGTGTGTCGGTTGTCCTTAGTTACGTCTGTAATTGTACGGTCTTTGTTTGAAGTGTATGTATAGTTTGGTCGTGTCGACCGAATCAAGATATCCTCATATCTTGGTTTAGTACGACGTTTAGTTTGTCTGTGTTAAACAGTTGCATGTGTGCATACTGTTGAGTCTTGTGTACGTCATGTCTGTGGAACGTTCTCCAAGGAAAACATTATGTGCGAGTGGGGATGCTTCGTACGAGTAAGATACTGCCCGTACAAGTAACTCACCATTCGTACGAATGATATCTCATTTGTACGAGTAAGTTCATCCAAACACGTATTCTACTTGTTTCGTACGAGCTTGATAATGATTCGTGCGAGTCTGTTCATTTGTACGAGCCTATTTGGAGAATGTCTTTCATGGCTTTTAGTGTTTCGTACAACCAGCAACATACTTTATACAGTTGCTGAGCATGTACACTATATAAGCAGGCATGCACTTCTTAGTGTAGGTTAGAGACCTTCCAGAGTGAACAAGTGGCTAGAGAGAGAGACACAAGAGCACAAAGTGTGTTGCATGAGAGTGTATGAACATTGTTTGTATATGTTTGTATCAGTTCTCGTCAGTTAATCAAGATATTGAATATTTGGTTATCCTATGTTCTTACTTTGCTTTGGTTTGCATTCATACGAGGATTCCGCACTTGTATCTGTGTTGTATGAACAAGGAAGCAGGTTTATCTTGATCCTTCAAGTGGACCTACAATGTGAAATGAGAAAGGTGCAAGTTCAAATGGTGAAGCATTGCACCTATTTATAGTTGGAGAGCTTAAAGGAGGTGAGGCTAGGTGTTAAGGGAGCTTACAAGTGTCCTAAACGTGGCATAGCAGTTTGGAAGTCCATGGTTTCGAAACAAATGGTTTTTAGCAACATGTGTGGAGGCCAAGTAAATTTTCTACAGACACAGGCCTCTCGCGCCCCGTGAGAGGCCAGACCCATGCCTCTCGCGCCCCATGGTCCGTTTCAAAGTTTGTCACATTTAGCCCCTCAACTTACAAAACCTCCTAAAACACCTTTATATCATATTTAGCCCTCCGTACCAATATTTGGCGTACCCGGGAGTATGCCCGGACATTGTCGAGCTCTCGGTTCGTTAAAAGGTCACTCAGAGGTATAAATTAACATGTTGACACTTTTAACCCCTCCATTATCCAACTTTACATAATAACAGATTTAATCCATCTCCTCCAACAAATGGGACATATGAGAGTTAGGACTTCGTAAAGGATCACTCAGAGGCCCATTATAAGCATGTTGACTCCGATGTCACTCAGAGGCTGAGCATGTTGACACAACGGTCACTCAGAGGCCAAGTTTAAGCATGTTGACATATCAGTCACTCAGAGGCTGAGCATGTTGACACAACGGTCACTCAGAGGCCAAGTTTAAGCATGTTGACATATCAGTCACTCAGAGGCTAATGTTTAAGCATGTTGACATATCAGTCACTCAGAGGCTAATGTTTATGCATATTGACATCAGAAAGTCACTCAGAGACTTAGTTTGAGCATGTTGACACTTTTAGTCCTTATTAGTCCATAATGGACTTATTATAAAAGTAATGACACGTGTCACTATACTATTGGACATGATTTTTACGAGGTGTTACACAAGAAAAAAGGCAACCAACAAAAATTGGATACTTTTTGGAAAAAAGTTCTCGAGCATTACAATGCTACGGTCGACGGAAGTACATGAACGAACCATCAAGTACTTTCAAAATGGCTCCCTATGTTGATTAAGATAAACTACTTCAACGACCTTTTGCAACAAGCGGTAATTTTTATTTTAAAAATTTTAAAATATTTTCTATAACATTGTTTTTATTTTTTATTTTACTTTATATTTATTATATATGTAGGATCGTATTCGTGGTAGTGGGTGTGGCGACCTCGATGTCATGAATAGGGCTTTAAAAGATTACCAATCAAAATATCCGGGTGGTTTTCAACATGTTGAGGCGTGGGAGGTTGTTAGTAAACATGACAAATAGGCCGCGGTACCATTGTGGGTGAAGAAAGTGGTAGTTCGGACCTAAAAAGAAAGTCGTCAGATTCAGGTAACTATAATGCGGGTACACCAGGAACTGAGTTCACAAGCGATATACCCGACATAAACGTAGACCCATCACTAATAAGATCACGAAAGAAAGATAAGAAAGCCGCAACAACACCATCCGATAGCGTGGAAACGGCTTTGACCGAGAAGCTCTCACAATACACCCTTATGAAAGAAGCAAAACAAGCACGGGCGTTGGAGTTGTCGAATATAAAAAAGAAACGTGAGGAAGACACCATAGCGTTAGTGATAGAATAACACGAGGCGGTGAAACAACTTATGTACGATCGAGATTTGGAGACGTTTACTAAGCCACACGACCATGCTTCACCCGAGATGTTGCCGTTTATTCTAGCGCGGAAACGAGATATAGCAAAAAAATATAATTGGCCATGTCCTTTCTAAATTTTAGATTGTATGGTTTTATTTTGTTTAATATATGTTCTATTTATTTTTAAATGTTTAATATGTGTTTTATTTATTTTTAATGTATATATAAAAATATATTTCTAAAAATAAAAAATATATAAAAAGCAAATAAACATTTAACGTGTTGAGTGATGAGTTAAAATAAGATAATATTATTGATTAAAAGAAAAAAGTTTATCAACCCCGTTCTCTCAAAATTTGATGGATGGCTACCCACCTTTCTTGCCACTGCATCATCATCATTCTGATGATGTTGAGCCCGTAACTTCGTTCCCCATTATTCACCGTTTATCAACAGCCCTTCGACAACAACAACAAACATCTTGTGAGAAAATGACCAAATTATCCCTTACTTCTCTTTCTCTCTCTCTCTCTCTATATATATATACCTCGGCGATGAAGATTTTGTTCTGCATAAAATATATCTTAATTCCGAGCATAATAATAAGTTAGCGGACATTGTCTGAAAGTGGGCCCGTATCTTGGCGGGGCAACCCGGATTGTGGTGCAGCCATGGTGTTGTCCGACCTACTTTGTCCGCTTTTATATTTGCAGATCTGAGCCAAAAAACACACTCTTTGTTCTCGAATATAATTCTGACTCAGGCGAAATGAGGCGATTTCAGAGGAGAAGGTTTTTAAGGGTGGTTGCCCTCCTCTTTAAAACTCCGATTTCGACTTTTTTTAAAGTCAAATATCCGTTCTTTGAAGCCCATGATTTTCTTCATATATCAACAACCCTTCATCTTTCAAAGATAACAGTTATTATTATTATTGTTATTGTTGCTGCTGTTGTTGTTGTTAACTGCACGGATGGTCCTAGAAAATATTTGAATTGCTATTAAAAAATTAATGGATGATATTGAATTGCTGGAGATGATGATCATTTGATGAGTTTTAAAGGCTGTGATGATGAATTTGAATGCGTCTGAGTGAAATCCAGCAAAGATGAGATTGTCTGCATCTTGGCAGGGCAACCCGGATGGTCATGTGCTTTCACATGGCAACCGTAAGTATGCAGCCATGGCGGATTTATCTACTCTGTTCGATTGTTTACAGATCTGAGCCTCATAATCGTTTTATAATATCAACAACAGTACTGGTATACATCTGTCATGTTTTTGGTTTTGGTACTTTCAATGATGTCAGCACTGAACCCAAAAAAGCGGTACGATTGCCGGTTGGTTTTGACTTACGTTCCTCAAAATCCGGTTTGTGCACCTCTACAATCAACCTTCATTTTATATAATGCTGGACGTTATAGGCCGATTACCAATATACACGTTCTGGATTATCTTAAGGCCCATACAACCCAGTCGTCATGATGTTAATAAGCTACAAGATTTTTGGTGATTCGAAACGCTATGATGATCAATTTCAGTGATTTGAACAATTTTGAGATTATCTGCATCTTGGCAGGGCAACTCGGATGATATGTGAAACAAAGATGTATATCTCTATTTCGCATTGCATCTAGTAAGCATGCAGCCTTGGCGGTGTATCCGTTTTGTTCAGTTGTTTATAAATCTGAGCCTCATAATGAAACATGTTGAGCTGATTACTTTGTCCCTGTTGTTCACGATTAATCAACAGCCTTGAGGGGCAGAAACCAAAGCTGAAGGATGAACATTTGTCGTATTTGAAGAGGCTGTGACCGTGTGACGGTGAATGTCATTTCAGTCAAGTGGATTGAGCAAAGTTGAGATTGTCTGCATCTTGGCGGGGCAAACTGCATGGTTATGTGAAATAATTTTGTGTCTTTCACATTGTAGCTGGTAAGTTTGCAGCCATGGCGGATTTATCCTCTTTGGCAATTGTTTGCTGATCTAAGCCTCATTTCACGCCGCATGAAAAGATTCGCCAGTGGAACGTAGTTTGCTGCGTTTGCCAGTTGGTTTTGACTTACGTTGACTGAGACCGAGTCAGTTTGTCTCAAAATCTGGTTTCTGCACCTCTACAATCAACCATCGCTTCAATTCAAGGTGAACATCATAGGCCCATATAAATTGCCTAGGCGATGAAGACAGTTTTCTGCATTTCATTTTTCTGAGCATGGGTTACCGCTTACTCGGTGAAACTGCGCTTGTAACTTGGCAGGGCAACACAATTGTTGTTGCAGCCATGGTGGTTCCCGATCCCATATGTTCAGTTCTAGACTTAGGGGATGTTTGGCATCTTCTGAATGGATAAGTGCTGAACAAGTAAGAGGTCTGAATCATTAAATGTTGAACCAGTAAGAGGTCTGAACCATTAAGAGTAATTGTTCAGAGGCAGCAAATGTCCGACCAATTCAGATTAGAGGTCTTTAACCATTCAGACTCTGTATTATGCTTAACCATTCAGAGGCAAATGTCTGAACCATTCAGACATCTGCTCGCGAAACAAACAATCTGAACCGGTAAGTGCTGAACCAGTAAGAGTAAGAGGTCTGAACCATTAAGAGTCCATTAAGAGCTAAACAAACAACCCCTTACAGATCTGAGCCGTTCATGAGATATCATGTTAAAATTTCGAGCTTAAAAGTCGTAGAGAAAGGTAACATCACTAAGATGTCATGTAGTGATGCAATATGTACGACGTGAAATCCGATTTTGACACTATTAGTTTTGTTACTAAACTGTTAAGAACAGATACTACACTTGATCTTAGCCAAAAGGCTGAGAAAGGCATGCATTAGTTTTGTTATAGCTGATTATCTGATTTTGATTGTTTTTTTTTATCATGCATTAATTTCACATTAGGATAACACCAAAATAGTGTATCTGTACAGGATGCTTCTTGGCATGGCACACTGTTTGGCTATGTGAATGATTTTGATCCTTCACATTGAAAGCGGTATAGTTTGCAACCGCAGCTGATTTGGGTTATGTTTTATGTCTAGCTGGTTAAATGACCTCAACAGTTTGATTTACATCGTGATGTACAGTCGAATGGGGATAATATGCTCGGAAGGAGGCTCCGGCGAGAGGGACGGTAGGTTTCAAAACGGCGGTTGCCACCTTTCTGGCCACTGCATCGTCATTATGATGTTGAGCCCATGACTTTGTTCCTCATCATTTAGCGTTTATCAACAGCCAAACAAAAACAACATCCAGAACAACAACAAACATCATGTGAGAAAATGACCAAATTATCCCTATCTTCTCTCTCTCTCTCTCTCTCTCTATATATATATATATATATATATGTATATATATATACCTCGGCGATGAAGATTTTGTTCTGCATATAATATATTATAATTCCGAGCATAATAATAAGTTAGCGGACATTGTGTGAAAGTGGGCCCGTATCTTGGCGGGGCAACATGGGTTGTGATGCAGCCATGGCGGTGTCCGACCCATGTTGTCCGCTTTCATATTTGCAGATCTGAGCCAAAAAAACACACATTGCTGTCGAATATTATTTTTGACTCAGACGAAATGAGGCGATGTTCAGAGGAGAAGGTTCTTAAGGGTGGTTGCCCTTCTCTTTCAAAGTCCGATTTTGACTTCTATTATAGTCAAATATCCGTTCTTGGAAGCCCATGATTTTCTTCATAAATCAACAACCCTTCATCTTTCAAAGATAACAGTTATTATTATTATTATTATTATTATTATTATTATTATTATTATTATTATTATTATTATTATTATCATTATTATTATTATTATTATTATTATTATTATTATTATTATTTATTAGAGTTAATTGCATGAACGCCCCGCTTGTGGTATGCGCATATAATGTATATATGTGTGGGCCCTCGGGGGGCAAAAGTGAAAGTGCACTAATTTTAACGTTATTTTACTTCTTGAAAATAACGTTAAAAAGCGAGGGACGGTTAATCATGCATCATGTGGTGGCGTTGATAGCCGAAAGACTTGATGCAAAACTACTATCGAGCCGGGGGTCTCACTGAAAGCAACCTCTCTATTCCTACGGGGCAGAGGTAAGGCTGTCTACATCTTACCCTCCTCAGACCCTACCTTAGCTTTGCTATTGGTGGGATTTACTAAGTATGATGATGATGATGAGAGTTAATTACACGGTTGGTCCTGGAAAATCTTGATATTGCTCCTAAAAAAATTACATGGATGCTCCCTATGATATATAACAAATTATGGATTAAAAAGTTCCATGTTTTAAGAGGCTGTGATGATGAATTTCAATGCGGATGAGTGAAATCGGGCAAAGATGAGATTATCCGCATCTTGGTGGGGCAACCCGGATGGTCATGTGGTTTCACATGGCAACCGGTAAGTATGCAGCCATGCCGGATTTATCCACTTTTCTTGATTGTTTGCGGATCTGAGCCTCATTTCCCACTTCATTTGATTATTTCGAGTTATGTTTTATGAGTAGTCTAGTGGGCTATAATTGTCTATCTTGGTGCTTGAACCCTCGCCCTCTAATACCTCTAGACCAAATGGTCATTACCGGTTAGTGCACCTCTATAATCACCCATCACTTCAATTTAAGGTGAACATCATAGACCAATTGCCAATATAAATTGTCTGGGCGATGAAGATAATTTTCTGCATTAAATTTTTCCGAGCGTTGGTTACCGGATGCTGGGTGAAACTCAGCTCGTAACTTGGCCGGGCAACACGATTTTTGTTTCAGCCATGGCGGTGTCCGGTTCCATTTCTGGGGGGGGGGGGGTAGTTTTTTTTTAGGTTTTTGGGGGGTTTAGCTTTATGGTTTAGTTTTTTAGCATTTAGCTTGGGGGGGGGGGGGGGGGTTGGTTTTTTTTTTAGGTTTTGGGTGGTGGTGTAGTGAGTTTATTTTGTTGTGTTCTCGTTGGTTCTCGCGGTTTTCGCAATAAAGGTGGTTCTCGCATGAACCCTACCCTATATATATATATATATGTATATATTGGCGGGGCAACACAGGTTGTGATGCAGCCATGGCGGTGTTCGCCCCACTTTGTCCGCTTTCATTGTTGTCGAATATTATTTTGACTCAGAGGAGAAGGTTCTTAAGGGTCAGAGGAGAAGGTTCTTAAGGGTGGTTGCCCTTCTCTTTCAAAGTTTGATTTTGACTTTTTTTATAGTCAAATATTCGTTGCCCATGATTTTCTTCATAAATCAACAACCTTCATCTTTCAAAGATAACAGTTATTGTTATTATTATTTATTAGAGTTAATTCCACGGTTGGTCCTGGATAATTTTGAAATTGCTCTTGGTCCTGGAAAATCTTGAAATTGCTCCTAAAAAATTACATGCATGGTCCCTGTGATATATAACAAATTATGAATTAATAGTTCCATGTTTTAAGAGGCTGTGATGATGAATTTGATGCGTCTGAGTGATATCGAGCAAAGATGAGATTATCCGCATCTTGGCGGGGCCACCCGGATGTTCATGTGGTTTCCACATGGCAACTGGTAAGTATGCAGCCATGGCGGACTTATCCACTTTTCTTGATTGTTTGCGGATCTGTTCTGAGCCTCATTTCACCCTTCAATTGATAATTTCGATTTATGTTTTATGAGTAGTCTTGTGGGCTATAATTGTCTATCTTGGTGCTTGAACCCTCGCCCTCTAAATTCCCATTGCCGGTTTGTGCACCTCTACAATCACCCATCACTTCAATTTAAGGTGAACATCATAGACCAATTGCAATAAATTGTCTGGGCGATGAAGATAATGGTCTGCATTAAATTTTTCCGAGCTTTGGTTACCGGATGCTGGGTGAAACTTGGCTCGTAACTTGGCAGGGTAACACGATTTTTTTGCAGCCATGGCGGTGTCCGGTTCCCTTTCTGCGGTTCTAGATTTTACATATCTAAGCCTCTCACCATAAATCATGTTGAGGTTTTGAGATTAAAGTGCTGTTTGTTTTTTCAGAGGTAAAATGTCTGCAATCTGCGGATTACATCTGCAGACATCTGTAGCAGAGGTTGGTAAAAACATCACTAAGATGTCACGAAATGATGCAATATTTACAACTTGAAGTCCGATTGTGACTTTATTAATTTTGTTACTAAACTGATAAAACAGATACTACACTTGATCTTTAGCCAAAAGGCCAAGAAAGTTATGCATAAGTCCATCTAAACATGATGCTTCTTGGCATAGTAAACTGCATGGCTATGTGAATGATTTTTGATCTGTCACATGAAAGCGGTAAGCTTGCAACCGTAGCTGATTTTATCCTCTTTCTTTGATTATTTACATATCTAAGCCTCAATTCTTTGATTTGGGTTATGTTTTATGTCTGGCTGGGTTTAATTGCACCTGATGATGGTTGGCCATTGTGGATTTTAATGCATAGAATCTGTCTCTTTGGGAGTAGCCTCTATCATCTCAATGGTATGTTTGTTTGAGATTATCTGCATCTTGGCAGGGCAGCTGGGATGGTTATGTGAAACAAAGATCTAAATATCTCTGTTTTGCATTGCATCTAGTAAGTTTGCAGCCATGGTGCTGTATCCATTTTGTTCGATTTTTTACAAATCTGAGCTTCATAATGAAAGTATTGGATCATGTTGAGCTGATGATTTCTTACACATAAACAACTCAATGTATTTATTGCTGCTGCTATTGCTACTGTGGATCTTACTATTACTGTTACCGTTACCTTTACCGTTTATTAGACTAAATTACATGGATGGTCATGCGGTATATAACAGATTATGGGTTAAGTTCCAGAAGATTTAACTGCTAGAATCTGAGTCCGTATTTTCACTTTTTGTCTCTTGAAGAGTTGAACAATTTTAGGAGGCTGTGATGATAAACTTCAATGAATTTGAGCAACGGAGAGAGCATACGCATCTTGGCGGGGCACAACCCGGATGGTGATGTGAAAGATTGAAGATATGATTGACTTTGTTCTTTCACATGACAACTGGTAAGTATGCAGCCATTGCGGATTTATCCTCTTTGTTCAATTACAGATCTGAGCCTCAAAATCGTTTGATCTCAATTTTTAATCATTCATCTTTTACAAAATTTTAATTCAGCTATCGAAAAGCGTTTTGCTACAATCTCATTGAGAAAAAGAAAAACCAGTACATTTGGGATCAAAGTTGTTTTTGGCAATATTCATGTGGTACATACAAAGTGGATCTAAACCAGTTTCATGTGCATGTTGCCTTGTTGTAAGCATTGGTTGCTACTTTTGAAGTCGAAAGTATTATTGATTTAGGCTTGCAAGTATTGTTGTATCAACATGATTCTTAATTTAGGCGGCAAGTTAACGATGGCGACCAAAGTACTCATGGTTGCGGAGAAGCCAAGCATCGGTACGATTGCCGGTTGGTTTTGACTTACGCTGGCTGAAACTAGGGCTGTAATCTTGTCGAGCCAGAGTGGGTTCGAGCTCAAGCTTGAAATTAATTGAGGCGGCTTGACTCGGCTAAAGCTCTAGCTTGGAGTTAAACGAGCCGTGAACCGTGCCGAACTTGGATCGAGCTCGGCTTGCTCACATCTCTCAAATTGAGGTTTTTTAGCTAATTTTTCTCGAGCTTCTTCCGAGCGAGCTACGAGTCGAACTGCGAGCCGCGAGCTTTATGAACAGCCCTAGCCAAAACCAAGCAGGTTTTGCTCAAAATTTGGTTTGTGCACCTCTACAATCAACCATCACTTTATATAATGCTGGATGTCATAGGCGGATTACCAACTGCATGTATCCCAGTCGTCATGATGTAAATAAGCTACACGATTTTTAGTGATTTAAAAGGCTATGATGATCAATTTTAGTGATTTGAACAATTTTGAGATTATCTGCATCTTGGCAGGGCAACTCGGATGGTTATGAGAAGCAAAGACGTATATCTCTGTTTCGCATTGCATCTGGCAAGTATGCAGCCATGGTGGTGTATCCGGTTTGTTCAGTTGCTTATAAATCTGAGCCTCATAATGAAAGTATTGGATCATGTTGAGCTAATTACTTTGTCCCCGTTGTTCACGATTAATCAACAGCCTTGAGGGGCAGAAACAAAAGTGAACATCATAGGCCCATATAAATTGCTTAGGCGATGAAAATAGTTTTCTGCATTTAATTATTCTGAGCATGGGTTACCGAATACTGGGTGAAACTGGGCTTGTAACTTGGTGGGGCGACACGATTGATGTTGCAGCCATGGTGGTGCCCGATCCCATATGTTCAGTTCCAGACTTATAGATCTGAGTCGTTCATGAGAAATCATGTTGAAATTTCGAGCTTAAAAGTCGTAGAGAAAGGTAACATCACTAAGATGTCATGCAATGATGCAATAACTTGAAGTCTGATTTTGACTATCAGTTTTGTTACTAAACTGTAAAGAACAGGTACTACACTTGATCTTTAGCCAAAAGGCTGAGAAAGGCATGCATTAGTTTTGTTACAGCTGATTAACTGATTTTGATTGTTCATTATCATGCATTAATTTCACATTAGGATAACACCAAAATAGTGTATCTGTACATGATGCTTCTTGGCATGGCACACTATATGGCTATGTGAATGATTTTTGATCCTTCACATTGATAGCATTACAGTTTACAACCGTAGCTGATTTGGGTTAAGTTTTGTGTGTAGCGGGTTAATTGGCCTCAACAGTTTGATTTGGGTTATGTTTTATGTGTAGCGGGTTAAATGGCCTCAACAATATGTATTATAATGCATAAAGCCCATTGGGTTTCTTATCTCATTGGTAACAAAACAGTCAATTGTATATCTATACCTCTGCGTCTGTGTTGGCGATGAAGATTTCGTTCTGCATATAATATATTATTATTCCGCGCATAATAATAGTAAGTTAGCGGATGTTGTGTGAAAGTGGGCCTGTATCTTGGCGGGGAAACACGGGTTGTGGTGCAGCCATGGCGGTGTCCGATTCACCGTCGCCTTTCATATTTGCAGATCTGAGCCCAAAAAAGACACATTTTGCTCTCGAATATTATTTTGACTCAGACGAAATGAGGCGATTTAAGAGGAGAAGGGTTTTAAGGGTGGTTGCCCTCTGTCTAAAGTTCGATTTTGACTTTATTAAAAGTCAAACATCGCTCTTTGAAGTCAATGATATTTTTTTTCATGAATCAACAACCCTTTCATCTATTTAAACACAAAAAAACAGTTATGTCTGTGGCTGCTGCCAAACTTATTATTATTGTTATTGAGTTAATTACACGGATGCTCCTTTGGTATAAAAATTCGTGGATTAAGTTGCTCCATTTCAATTTTAAGAGGCTGTGATGATGAGTTTCAATGTGTCTTGAGTGAAATCGAGCAAAGATGAGATTATCCGCATCTTGGCAGGGCAACCCAGGTGGTCATGTGATTGATTGAATGAGTTTGTGGTTTCACATGGCAACCAGTAGGTATGCAGCCATGGCGGATTTATCCACTCTGATCGATTGTTTACAGATCTGAGCCTCATAATCGTTCTATTATGAGCCTCCAAATAGTTTCATCTCAATTTTTGATCATTTCATTTTTACAAAATTATGATTTAACTATTAAGGGCTCTAAACCAGTTTGATTTCACCCCGTTTTCAATCCTGCTAGTGATTTTTTGTAGCTTAGAAGTTGACATTGATGAACTTTTATGATATTGTTTATATTATCAATTGCGATTGTTGGTGTCTTCAGTCCTTTCACTGTTTGTCCTTTCATATCACGCATTAAGTTGATGCTTGCCTTGATTAGAAAATGGAGTTGATCACTTGGATGACGCAAAAAGTACATCACGGACAATCACCATGTTTTGTACAATGGTTGCTTTTTTCCACCTTTTAAAATTGGACTCAGAAACATAGCATAACGGCAACAAATCATCACAATATGTTTATTTGTAATTATTCCAAACGTTAGCGGAGGACGCTGTGTGAAAGTTAGCCTGTATCTTGGCGGGGCAACTCAGATTCTGATGCAGCCATGCCGGAGCCTCAATTCACTTTGTCCACGGCTTTCATATTTTTTGCAGATCTGATCCTAGTGTCCAAAAAAGCAAACGGTATCTATTTTCTGATTTGTAGTTTAAACAATTTCGCTTATTGATGCAATATCTACGACTTGAAGTCCGATTTTTACTTTGTTCGTTTTGTTACTAAACTAATAAGAACAGCTACTACAATTGATTTTTTAGCCAAAAGGCCGTGAAAGGTATGCATTAGTTTTGCTACAGCTGATTATCTGATTTTGATTGGTCCATAATATGCATCAGTTTCACATTCGGATAACCATAAAATAGTTTATTTGTACATGATTCTTTTCTTGGAATGGCAAACTGCATGGCTATGTGAATGATTTTTTATCCTTCACATTGGAAGTGGTAAGTTTGCAACCGCAGCTGGTTTGGTTTGGGTTATGTCTAACGAGTTAAACGGTCTGAAGAAAGGTGCCCATTGGGTTTTAAGCAAAGTTGGGATTAACCTCACCTTCACGGGGCACACAGATAAACAACTCACTGTATTTGAACGAATGAGGCATTTGTTCATGTTCATTCATTTAACTAATCGAATTGCATCGTGGGATTCATTATTATTAATTTCACCGGACTTTCGCTAAACATTCAGTTTGTTTACAGCCCTACCAGTCATAGGGTTGATAAGAAAGCATAATTGCAACGTGGGGTTCATTTTTATTAATTTCACCCAAAGCAACATTCAAAGATGGTTTGCCTGAGTCCCGGCTTACTCCGTTGACATATTCTTTCTTGATCAAATAAGAACCCTAATAGCTGGAAATAGATACAAGTTAGACATTTAACTTTTTTTAGCAGTTTGAATATTTTATTAAAGATAAAGGAAAAAAGTTAACTTGAGTAAAAAAATGATTAAATATTTTATTATTAAGGTTGGTGGGTCAAGAGTAAGAACACGAAACTTGAAAGATAATGGGTTCAAGTATCACAAGAAACAAAAAATAAATTTTGCGCTAAAAAATAACACAATTTGTTATATATAAATCACTTCTCCTAATTTATCCATATAACCAATATATATTAATACAATAAAATATAATGAAAATCAGTACTAATCATTCCAATACGATTTCATCAATATTAATCCTTTTTAGCAGTTTTGAATATTTTATTAAAGATGATAGAATTAAGTAAAGAGTTAAATGTCATTTTAGTTTATGTGATTTGAGCCATTATATCAGTTTAGTCAAAATGTTTAAAACGTTGCTATTTTAGTCCAAATAATTTCAACATACAAATAATGATGACAATCTTAATACCCAGATTTGAGAATGAAGAGGTTTAACTAAATAAATCTGAGTTCGCTTTTTTCTTTTTATGTTAAAAGGGGAGAAATGAAGTCAGGTTAAAAATATTAAATATATAAGTAGAATGACAAGCATTTAGCACTAAATTTTAACGATGACAAAGATTTGAATGGTTTTGGCAATGATTTATAAACCTTACTGGTTTCGGTGAGAACATTTTTTTTTTTTTTTTTGGATAAATCAGGTAAATTTGTCCAAACCCGAGGCAGTTTACTCTTTAATATATGAACAGACTGGTGGGTTAATGAAAAGGCATCATCGTGGTTTATTATTATATTCGCCCAAATCATCAATACTGAAAGATGAGTGCCTGAGATGAAATAAAAACCCTGCCTAATAACTGGAGATAGATAGATAGATCAAGGAAGGAAGGAAGGAAGGAAGGAAGATGTGTGGTGTGCTGTTGTTGTTAATAGTTTGCTGCATCGTGTGGTGGCCTATGATGATCCGTTGCCATGAATTTACTACTGCTACTAGGGTAGAGGGGAAGGTGTTGGAGCTTGATGAATCCAACTTCGATTCCGCTATTTCTTCCTTTGATTTCATCTTCGTTGATTTCTATGCTCCCTGGTGTGGCCATTGCAAACGCCTTTCTCCCGAGGTACCTAACTACCTACCTACCTTGTCAAATATGCTTATGTTCTTTTTCATTCATAGCTGATGTCATTGAGCTGGTTATCATTCATTATATATCTTGTCTGTCCCACTCCACTCCAAGCATATTAGACTGAATATCTTTGTATCCATAATAACAAACGAAGCTCTCCTTGATCTCATCAACACCCTTCTTATGTGTTTGTATTTAAAACAAATATACAATACCCTTACACCATGCTCTTACCAAACCAAGGACAATTATACAAGATTCAGAGTAGAATGTACTAGAAAATCTGGGATGTTACACACAGAATCATGTATTCATGTGAATCAATCAAGCTTTTTTGGAATATGATGTTTTCTTTTTCTTCTAAAAAACCACAAATTATGCAGCACAGCGAGCCTGCTTTTGCTGGTAGGTGCTGTGTCTTCTTATACTCATTCTGTAATCTCTGAAATGAAAAATCTGATATCTTGTGACGTTATTTATTGGTATACACATCCGTTTATGTTTTTTTTTTTACGAATGTAGCCACAAAATTCATTTTGATGACTTGTAATTAGTGTTGTGGTGAAAGCCGTTTAATTTTTTTTTAAAATTTTTTTTCTTTCAGTTGGATAAAGCAGCTCCTATACTTTCGGGATTGAAGACACCTGTTGTGATCGCAAAAATTGATGCTGATAAATATTCCCGTATTGCTTCAAAATATAATATTGAGTACGTTCCATGCCTTTATTGCATTTGCAACTCATCTTTGAACGAACATAATATTAGTAAAAGATATATTTGTTTAAACATGCATCTGTTATGAAACAGTGGTTTCCCAACGTTGAAGGTTTTCATGCATGGAGTTCCCACAGATTATAACGGCCCAAGAAAATCAGACAAACTGGTTCAGTACCTGAGGAAGTTTGTTGCTTCTGACGTTACTGTTGTTGAATCGGATTCTGGTATTACTGAGTTTGTTGAAGCAGCTGGGACGTTTTTTCCTATATTCATAGGATTTGGTTTGGATGAGTCAGCAATATCAAATTTGGCAATTAAATACAAGAAAAATGCATGGTTTTCTGTTGCAAAAGATTTCTCAGAAAATATGATGGCTTTATATGATTTTGATAAGGCGCCTGCTTTGTTAGCTCTTCATCCGAATTTCAATGAGCAGAGCATCTTCTATGGTCCTTTTGAATATAACTTTTTGGAAGAATTTATTCAACAGAGTCTATTGCCATTGACCCTGCCAATGACCGGAGACAATCTAAAGCTTTTGAAAGATGATAAAAGGAAAATAGTGTTGACAATTGTGGAGGATGAGACAGATTATGAATCCAAGGGATTAATCAAGTTATTGAGGGCTGCTGCATCTGCAAACCGTGATTTTGTATTTGCGTATGTGGGTTATAACCAGTGGAAAGATTTTGCTGAGGCTTTTGAAGTTGGGAGGAAAACTCCATTGCCCAAGATGGTCGTTTGGGATGGAAATGAAGTCTTTTTTTCGGTAAGTTTTATATCCTTAAGGTCTCTTTTATTTGAACTAGAGGTGGAAAAATGGGCAGGTTGAATAACTAGTCCAAACGGGTTCCAGTTGAAGTTTTGGTTGATATGACCTGCAAACATTCATCTTTGCTCGTTTGTTATTATCGCTTAATACTTCACGTTTGATAGGAAATACCAAATTGTTACAGTGATATATATTTTGAATACAACAATTTTGTGGGTTTTATGTATTTAAAATTTTGATATATACTTTGGAACTTTTCAATCTGTTCCACTGATCATAAACAACAACCATACCCAGTATAATCCCACCTATAGTCAAGCTATTGGTAGGGTATGGGGAGGGTGAGATGTAGAAAAGCCAGACTTCATTTTTTTCCTTAAAAATATGATAAGCAATTTTTTAAAAATATGATAAACAACAGCATGCTATTTTTTAGTCCGACTCAAGTTCACCCGCAAACACTTGATTTTTTTCTTAAAGATATGATAAGCAATTAAAGTTACAAATAGATTTTTATTACAATAATAATCTAACTCTTTAAACAAAACTTTGGGAGACTTATAACTGGTTTAACCTGTTTTCTTTTATACCAACTTCATATTTGGGGTAGCTTGAGACTTATAAGTAAATGAATTGAAATTTCTACCTCTACTTGTTATTTTACTTTTTATTAATGAAGTGGCATAACTGTCCTAATTCTTGTGTATATTGATTTTCACATCGCAATGTTCTATGAATGCCAATGAATATAGTCCATGATGATTGAATTTGAAGATGTGGCAATTTCAACCCATTTTTGTTATAAATTAATTGATCTGAGTTGTGTTTTTTTTAACCTCAAACAGGTAAATGGAAAGGATATAAACAAAATTAGGTAAAGGGGGAGTGGGTTGAAATTCAGTCAAAGTTTATGTCTAATACATACAACCCTGAAAAGCATTTCATATAAAAAAATTGATCATGGTAATAAGATTTCTGTAATCATATAAATAACAGATTACTTGTTCATAAAAAGTTTATATAAGTGTTATCAAAAGCGAACTAGGCTCACACCTAGGCGCATAAGCGCAGTGCAGGGAAAGCGTTGGGCGTGGAAATGCTCAGATTTAGGCGATCAGGCGCCTTTTCTGGCCAAGTTTTGCCAAAAATTGTTTGAACTCCTAAACAAGCCTGGAATCAATCTAAAATCGCTAAATTAGCCTGCGCCTCGCTCTTTTTTGCGTCTTGCGACTAGGCTCTCGGTGAGGCCTAAAGTGAGCCTTGCGTCTTTGACAACATAGTTCAACCCATGGTAAAGTACCCATTGACTGATGTGTTAATTTGTTATCAGGTTATTGATTCTGAGAGCATTGACAGGGAGGATCAAGGATCCCAAATCACACTATTCCTTGAAAGATACAGACAAGGGAAAGTAATAGAGAATACGTTGGGGCCTTCATTTGTAGGGTATCTTTCTTCACTTGTTGGCATGAGAACTGTCTATATCCTCGTCTTCTTGGTTGCTGTTATGTTTCTTATTGCAACTGGTAGAAAAGAAGAATCTTCGGATATTGACCCTGCTTCAACTTCCGTTGGTGATAACAGAGAAACTGCGCGATTGCATGCTGACAAGGAAGACTAGAATATGAACACACATTCCATAGCCTATGTTTGCGTCTCCATTATTGTTTCCGTATCGGTTTTGATTAATGTTTTGAATTATGAAAATAGAAGCACTTTAAACATGAAGAAAAAACTGGTTTGACTACAAATCAGGAACTTTTAGTCTGTGGTCCAAAACACAAATTCAAATGGAGAGAAGGTTTGTCTTTTCTTACACAGCTTAGTAAAATTATGAAACCAAACTCAGATTTATCAGGCAAACTACATTGCTAGTGCTAGCACATGTACACTTATTATTATCTTGTAGCTTTTGTCTCATTATGTTATGGTCATTCATTAGTTGCTCTGTAACCGATTAAAACAAATCAATTCGGGTTTCCAGTGTGGAAACTTAATGCGAGAAGACACGCACGTTCTATTCATTAACTATGAAAAATAACTTGTATAAACAACTTATAACTAGAGATGCACAAAATACCCTGTTCCGGACCCGACCCGGAACCGGTTCCGGATCCTACCCGGTAAGAAGAAGAACCGGTCCGGCCTTTGTACCTGATAGTTCCTACGTGTTTCCTCGTTTGTTTCCCAAAATCTACCTGAACTGGTTCCAGACCCTATACATTTTTACTCGGGTTGGAACCGGGTAAAATGGTAAAAATCGATGGGATCGGTTCTAGCCGTTACCAACGGCTGCATAGTTGTTTTTATTACTTTTTCACAGTTAGAACCAGTTCTAGGCCACCCCAACTCATTATAAATGTTGTGGGATGTATTGGCTAATTACTCAACTCTAAAATGCATAAACGAACCCCAAAATCCGAAAAATGAAAAGCTTACGAAAATGTCTCTGGCTTGGAGCGATGATAAGGAGTATCGCTTGGGACTAGTTTTTGTACACGTCAGGTCCCAAAGACTTACGAGGAGAGGGTACAAGATTTCATTGTGGTCCTTGTTTTTGGGATCACCATAAGGAGAGGTTTGACTATAGGTTTTGAAACCGACCGTACGAGTAGTGATGATCTCAAAGCAAAAATCATAAGTATAGCCCGACCGATAGGAAGATTTCATGAAATTTACCGCCCACAGATGGACGAGTTGGAAGACGCAAATGACGATGGACATGTTGTTGAAGAATCAATGGTCGAGTATGCACGAGTTAATAGAAGACCGTTTACAAATTTGAAATTTGAAAGCTTATAACGGATATGACTTTATAATTTGTATTAGAGTATTCACAATGGATCCTCCATATTATTGTGAGTGTGACCTCTATATTTTTTTAGAGTGGTTGTAAATAGTTGTGAGTGGAGGAGAGAGAAAAAGGAGAAAAAGTTACTGTGGAGGAGATACTGTTAACCTCTATAATTTTTTAATATTTTATGAAGGTGGCTGTGAGTGGAAGAGAGAAAATGTAATGTAATGATGAAAGTATAAAAAATAATAATATTTAATTAAAAAGGAAAAAGTAAAGTTACTATTTTTTCGTATAATTATAAAGATAGGAAAGAAGACTAAATTGTGAATGCTCTTAGTATTTTAGTTTTTATTTATGTTTTGTGACTTTATAATATGTATTAATATTTTAGTATTTATTTATGTTTAATGTTAGCTATATTTGATATAAAAATGTTATTTTATTGAAATTAAAATCAAAATCAAATAATTCGAACTTAAACAATTACACACTACTACACTAGTCTTGGTTTGCGGATTCAGACGATTTCCCCTCTCTTTTAGCTTTTTTAGTGGGACAATGTTTAATCATCTGTTTTTTGAGAGTTGAGTTTGCCACGATTTTTAAGAACTTCTCACAATACTTGCAGCGAGCCAACTCGGTGTTGTCCGACATGAGACATAAGTCATAGTGAGACCAAATCTCGGGGCTTCTTTAGGTTTCAAGTACCAAAATAACTTTTTCATTGTTTGCCATCGTTGGTGATAGAAAAAGTTTAGAGATTTGAGCGGGTTATTTTTTAGAGAGTGTTTGAGAGTTAGAGAAGCGATGTAATCAAACATATACATCAACACCTATTTACAGTAAATTAGGAGGGCTAAATTGGTAAATAATCGGTTCCAAACGACTACATTACTATCCTCCCTTTTTAAACCATACCTAGGCCTGGTTGTACCAGGTCCAGTTATATCCGATTAGGCCTTATCCAATTCCTACATGGTTTCAGGTACGAACAAGTACCTGAATTGTGCATCACTACTTATAACATTCAATATTTTGAATTATATCATATATTGAATAAGATTGTGTAATGGGTCCATTTTGGAAAGGCCATGATATAAAAGAACATGTTAAGGCTAGAGAAAAAAAAATAGTAATTGAGTAAACAACCAATATGTGAATGGGGTTCCATAGCTACCACACTTCATTTTCATGAGTTTTTTTTCCTCAACTAAGTGTTAGAAAATTTATTTATTAATATGGATACTTTAAAAAGTATTTACTTTATAAAAATTAATTTTTCTAACTCCTATCTTTATTGGATAGAAATAATTTCCTATATTACTTAATTTAACAAGAGTTAAAGATAAAGATTAAAGTAAACTAAAAAATGAATCCTGAGATTTTATTAAAAAAAGTTTTTTTCAATTATTTTATCAACCATCATCTTTAACTTTTTATTAAACATTCTATTAAAGTCTTAATTCTTTCACAGATATTTCTTAACTCTCATAAAAATATTAATTTTATAAATGTTTTGTGTTTTATTTTTAAATGTCTCACTTATTTTTCATTTGCTAGGCCGTGTTTGCGAGTAGCGGGTCCAACCTAGAACGAACCCTAACCGAACCCAAACACGAACCGGACCCGAAAATCTTGTCCAACAGACGAATCCAAACACAACACGAATATTTGTGGGTTGATACAAACACAACCTTTTGTTACCCATTTTGGTTATTTTTTTTCGCATATTAAATACGAAACCTTACATTTTTACGACAAAAAAGCCAAATTTATATATAAAAATACATTTTAATAGCAAAAGTTATATTTCAGTTAAAATATTCTACTACGTTTCTATTTATTAGCATATAAATAAGAAAATTTGGTATATTATTTTTTAAAAGTTAATAATTATTTTGGACCAACCTACAATAAAAGAATGAATATACAGACGCCAAAAAACATATTTGTAATCATATGAAACTTAACTACATAAAAGAAGAAAAGACGTAAATTGTTTTAAGCTTATCAATATATCTGTATATGAGAAAAAAAGTTATAATTTTCCATTTAAGAAATTTATTAAAACAACATATCTGTGTACTTAAAACTTTTAACTATTGATAAATTAAATAATATACTTTTGAGTGAGAAAAAGAAAGTTTTCATAAAATACCATTTTGGTAAATGTTTTTCAAAGTACCAATTTTGATAAAAAAGTTTTCCAACAACACCTAGTTAGGAAAAAAACTCTCATTTTCATCTTTTCCGTTTTAAAGCATTTAGAGAGGGAAAGTGCTAGAGAGAAAGTGACGCCGATTCTAAGCTCTAATAATCCATTTGAGCACGATTTGTTAAAGAAAGGTTGCAGGTTCCGGCTTGTTATATCCTAAGGCATATTCTGGATATTATCCTTGATGTGTAATACGGAATCTCAAAGGATCAAGGATCCTTAATGTTTACTATGGTAATGTTTACGCAGGTACACTAAGTGATGGATTGAGTCTCAGTTGGAATCTCGCTAAGAATTCGTTACAAGGCTGCACGTGCTTATTCCACAACAGTTATGGGGAGAGGACGTGGTCTAGCATGATTTTTCACACTATATTGTTATCTTTATTTTTAAATGGATTGATCAAGTCATATATACACACATGTATACACACACAACAACACACTCAGCATACGTAACTCATCACTCTCTGCTAATACACGTTCGTCATTGTATCAAGCTTGATCAATTTCCGAAGTTAGTACTAGATTGTTACTTGTTAATATTGTTGGTGGTTGATAGTTTTCACCACCCGAGGTTTATATGCCAGCGATCTACTAGTGATCAAGGGATTTCCTCGTATAAATTCTTGTGTTCCAATTACATTTCAAGTCTTGCAATCATAGTGTTCATATAAGCACTCTACCACAGATCTGGTTACATTATCCTTAGACCGATTTTTGACCAAAACAATTTGGCGCCCATCGTGGGGCAAATGGTGTTTCAATTCTAAAGATTTCTATCATTTTCAGCCTATTTTCATCAATACCATAACACTATGGCCTCTCAAGGAAAATCTGTTTCAACTGCAATGCCAATGACACTTGTCACAAAGCTCCATGCCGTTGCATCCTATTCCCCCCACAATTCCAGAAGAACATTGAAACTGCTTGATTAGCCGACACTTAATTGGCCTGAGAAAAAAAACTACTTAAGAAAGAATACAACAGCACGTATTCCAATTTTGTCAAACTTTGTCGGTGACTATTCTAGAAAGCAAAGCATTCGCATCAGTCAATAAGACAACATCAACACGACGGGCTGCCATTATCCTGCAAGTATCCAAAACAGTGGTCCCCTTAGGTATTATGAGGGCCTTTGATAACGTCAAATGTGATTACAAAGTTAAATGTGTATCAGACAATCCTTAAGCAACTAAAATTGAAACGAAAACAATCCTTGAATCAGCACCAGGCCGACAATTCCAATCATAAGATAATTAAGCATACCTAATATCTCAAAAACAAACTTAACATAGTGATTGATAAAAAAGGAAGGGGTACCGATGTTGAATACAATATTAAAGTGACTGGGAGATTCCTTAATGAAGTGGATTTAAGGTTAATTCGGATTTGTTGCAGTGAAGCATATCTCGATCCTTCAAAATCTAGTCAGATCTGCTTCAACTCTTCCAATCCTTCAATTTCTAATTAGATCTTGGATTCTGATCAATCTTTAAATTTCTAATTAGATCTTGAAATCTGATAAGTCGATTCAAATAAACATACAATCGATTCAAAGAGAAGAGAGATTGAGCGATGGAAGAGGCAGGGGCTGGTGAATCAGTGGTGTCTTAGGTGCTTGCTCAGAAGATAAAAGCGGGTCAGAGGTAGTGAGGGCTCTTGATTGTAACAACATTCAATCAAATGAGAGAATCAAAAGAAAACTCCAATTCAATGGGTCTCCTCTGCTGTGAAGAAGAGATCGATGTAGATGAACGACAAATGATTTTGAATTTTGAGAGTTATGAGAGAATTGATAGAAGTAGGAAAGTAGGGTTTCTTAAGAGAGAGAATGACAACCAAAAGGTTTGATTTTGAATTTTGAATCTCTGCAAAGCATTTAATAAGCCCTTCCCTATACACAATTTGAATTTCAAATTATCTCTATGAAACTATTATAAATTATAAATAAGAAATATATATTATTTGAACATATTCATATATGAAGTGCATGAAAAGAAAATTATAAAATAAAAAGAGGTGATGTAATAATGAGATAAGAAATGCATTGTTGGTGGAACGTATGATTGCCACATAAGCAAAAACGATGTCAGCAACTAGTCTCCTTTAATAGAAGGGGGAGATACTACCAACCTCAAGGAACCAACGCCAAATAATATTTACAACAGTTTTATAAAATGTAATAACCTGTACATTTTTTAATTAGTCATTATAAATGTTGTTATTTGTTTATGATTATAAAATACATTTTCATATTTTTCGAGAGATGTTGGTGGGTTAAAGGATTTCGGGTTGAATAGGAACACGAGTCACGACTTTGAATTTACTTGTGTCAGATACATGGATACATTGAGATCGTGTTGTGTTTTGGGTTGGCTAGTTGATTTTAAATAAAATGGTTTCTAGGTAGACATATAAAAAAGGGAATAATCTCGGGATGTTAAACGAACTATGTTTTAAAATAATCCAATTATATGTTCAGGGATCTGTCTCCACTTCGTGAATGATAATCTATGATCTAGATTAATGTAAGCTCCTTGAAAACATTATCGTATTATGTTTTATAAATCAAAATAACTTGGAACTTTTTTTTAACATTATAAGTTTAGATTCTTATAAAAAGATTTACAAAGATGTGGGTGTGACATTTTCCTTCTCTGATTCCTTTTCTTGCTTAAGCATAATCATTCACACGTTATGTTATTTTATGTTATATTATATATACAATATATAATAAATAGTGATTTGCTGTGATTGGTTCATAGGGACGATTTTGGTACATATACAATACACATGGTAACAAAAACATAACACAAACGTGCACCTGGTATAATGGGTGAGACACGTGCCTAGGATCTGGTTTACCTGAGTTCGATTCCTACGGAATGCATTTTTAACCACATTTACTAATTGTTATTTGTTAAGCCCAATAGTTTGGTTTTAAACTGTGACAACCCGCAAATTCAGGTTTATACTTTAACTAACCACAGTTACTCTAGACATACATTCATCGCACTTCATTTAACTAGGTTTAGTTAAATGAGCCTACTTTGGTAATTTGGGGAATTACCGAAACACACACAAGTTAATTCTCGAACGTTGGTGACTAACACGGATAACTAATATAAACGGACGATATATACGAAACTTATACATTGCGTGGCAAATACGTGAATTATACGTTCTAATTGCAAACTGCAAGATGTTATGTGCTTTTGTGTAAAAGTATATAGTTAAGGGTGTATTAGGATTAATTTAGAAACTCTAATAAACTACTGCAACCCTATACACTCCCCATAATCTCACTATACGACAGTTGTGTTTTCTTTGATCGTCTTGGCTACACAAATCTCACACACAATTATGATCTTTCAATCCATCAAGAGCAAACACTAGACTGAATCTAAGGTAAGTGTTTATGTTATATGTTGATACTTTGTTCTTTTGATTTCCTGCAAATATCCAAACAATCTGTAGTTAGTTTATTTGCCTGATGAATGTGTGGTTGTTATTAGATTGAATGAATGTATGATTGCTGCTAGACATTAGAGATGCTATTGGTATAGTAGAACTGCTAAACTACTGATTTGATTGGTAACATTGTTGAGGGTAGGGTTTGATCGTAGAATTGTAACTGTTGCATTGTGAAATTGTTGTGATTTTGCTTGTTTCCGTATTACTATGCGTTTGTAACTGGCCCGACCTGTGAAGTCACAAAGTCCGGATTAATGGATTGTGTAGTTAAGTCCGAATTTACTTATACAAAAAGAGGGATTCCGGGTTATACATGTTTGGCATGGAGTCCAAATTTGTGTATTGTCCCAGTTTAACTCAAGGGAGTCCAAATTTGTGTATTGCCCGAGTTTATTTAAAAGTTATTTAGAGAGTCTGAGTTTATGTGTATTGCCTATGGGTGTCCGAGTTTATATGTATACCTATGCTTGTTCCGAGTTTATCTTATATATGATAGTTCCGAGGTTATCATGAGCCCCTGATGAGAAGGTTTGTGTGTCGTCTGTATTTCCCAAAATCACATTGCATGTCACCAGCTAAGAGATCCACTGTATGTTACTGTATGATAAACATGTTAACCTGAGCACATAAACACTGGGTTGTTTGGACACATAGGGTATTGCAAACCCTGCATGTATACATACTTATACGTTATTGTACATTAGGTCGCGTGTAACGGACCTAACACTTTATTAACGCGTAGAAGCAAGTTAACACTTACTGAACATACTAAGGTGATTTCACTACTCTTTCACAAGCAAGCATCCCAGGGGGACAAACCATTATTCCTAGGAGGAATACCTTTTAATAAAAGTTGTAGTTTAATTTCGTTGTCAATTAATAAACTCAAACTCTATCATGTAAGTCCTTACTTATTACCGAGCTAGTTGCCTGGGAGGCAACGGGATATTAGTTGATAACGCTAAACTAAAGACCTTAAACACTTTTGATCAATGCTGATAGACATTGATAAGGGCACAACAAACATAACAACTATATCAGGACCGAGTTTATTATTTCTTGAGATGTCTTTAAAGCTAAACACTTACATGATTTACGTTGAACAAAAACTGTGAACTCGCCAACTTTATGTTGACACACTTTTCTGCATGCTTGCAAGTCGTTAGATACATCATTGGATTGGAACTTGCAGTCTGAGGAGCTAGAGATGTCATTGGTCGTGTTGCTTGATGAAATATTGAATATTATGCTTATGTTTTCGAAACAGTGTGATTTTAATGGGTTGAACAATTACTTATGCTTCCGCTGAACACATACTTTGTTTTGGAAACATTTAGTTTGAAATACACTAATTATGTTGGACATGACATTTGTGTTGATATTTCACTATTAGTTCAACGTGTTTAGTGGCTAGATCATGAGTGGACGTGGTGGAAATAATATGGAAATAATGTGCGCTACATATTTTTCTCATGTTGGTATCTTGTGGATGTAGAATCACGAGTGGACGTGGTGGACGTGGCAGTGGATGTGATAACATTGTCATGACTCAGGCGGAGTTGACAGATCTCATTAACACACGAGTGGCTAAGGCTTTAGCTACTCAGCAAGCTGGTACGATACCTTTGACAAGATGATTCTTATTACTTATTCTTGTATTCGAACTCACATTCGTGCGTCGTATGTTCTTTTCCCTTCAGGTCAACACCCAAACCAGAACAATCAGCCTGTCTGTACCTTCAAGATGTCTATGGATTGTAAGCCACAGTCTTTCAGTGGGACTGAAGGAGCGGTGGGACTCCTTCGTTGGTTTGAGAAAGCCAAATAAGCATTTTCAATGTGTAATTGTCCGGCCGGGGACAGAGTGAAGTTTGCTTCAGGCACATTGGAGGATGGTGCCTTAACTTAGTGGAACGCCCAAGTTCAAATGCTTGGGATCGACATGGCAAATGCTATTCCATGGAATGGATTCAAGGAGCGGATGCGGGAGGAGTACAACCCCCGCGATCAAATTCTAAAGCTCAAGAATGAGTATATTAATCTGAAAATGGTAGGATCGGAGATCGAAGCCTACACGAAGCGTTCTCTAGAGTTGGCAGAGATGTGCCTCAATCTATCAGACCCACCATACAAACGAATCGATTTGTATCTCAATGGGTTAGCGCCCAGATCAAGGGTATGGTTACCTCTGCTAACCTCGACAACTTACCACGGATCATTCGTCTAGCTCACAAGTTCAACGACCAAGAAGTTGAATGTGGTACACTACAAGACTGAGGCGCTGCGATTGCTCCTGTTACCGATAACAAACGCAAATGGAATGACTCAGACAAAGCCTCCAACTCCAGCCAGCAACAGAAGAGGGCTGACAATAACAATAACAACTACAACTATAACCAATCTTCTTCTACTAATCAAAATCAAGGCTCCAATCAGAGCCAGGGCTCATACGCTGGCCGGCAACCAAAGTGTAACAAGTGTAACTACCATCACCATGGGCAGTGCATCAGAACATGTGAAAGATGCGAGAAGGTAGGTCATTTGGTGAAAGATTGCAAAGCTTCGTTCCCAAAGCAACAAAAGCAACAACAGCAACAACAACAGAGGCAAGAGCCACAACAGCAGCAGGGTAATCGAAAGGGTTGCTTTCAGTGTGGAAGTGAGGGTCAATTCAAGAAGGAATGCCTGCAGCTAAACCAAAACGCCAACAATACTGGAAACAACAACAACACCGTGAATCATAACAACAATAACAACAACGGTGGAAATGGTGCTCACGGGAGAGCATTCACGATTGGTGCGGGTGACGCCAGGAATGATACAATGTTGTAACCGGTACGTTTTCTGTGAACAATCTTTTCGCTTCTGTTTTATTTGATTATTGGCCGATTGGAGTTACGTGTCCTTTAGCTTTAGTAGACTGTTAGGAACGACCCCAAATCTCTCGAAACTAAGCACATTGTAGAGTTGGCTGATGGTCAACCAATTGAAGCATCCCATGTTCATGTTGGGTGCAAACTCGACCTTTTAGGTAAAGTGTTTGACATTGACCTCCTTCCTGTTACTCTTGGTAGATTGATGTAGTCATCGGTATGGACTGGTTGTCCAAACACCAAGCTGAAATTCTTTGTAAAGAGAAAATTATTCGTATCCCTCTCTCCCTGGTGGAGATTTTCTATTTGTTCAGGGTCATCGGAGTGGTGCAATGGTTGGCATCATTTCAGCTATGAAAGCCCAGAAGTGCATACGGAAGGGCCATCCAGTTATTCTAGCCCTAGTTACCGACAATCAACTCGAGGAGAAGAAGATCGAAGCCATTACATTCGTTCGTGACTTTTCTGATGTTTTTCCCGAGGAACTTCCAGGACTATCTCCACATCCACAGGTGGGATTTCAAATCGAACTTACACCTGGAGCAGCTCCGATTGCTCGTGCTCCTTATCGTCTTGCACCGGGAGAGTTGCAAGAACTGTCCAATCAACTTCAAGAACTGTTGGATAGAAGTTTAATCCAGCCTAGTTCTTTGCATGGGGAGGCCCAGTCCTATTCGTGAAGAAGAAAGATGGGTCTTTCCGTAGGTGCATTGATTATCGCGAACTCAACAAGGTGACAGTCAAGAATCGTTATCCTCTTCCTAGTATTGACGACATGTTTGATCAGCTGCAAGGGTCAAGTTTCTAATAAAAAATCAATCTAATCGGACTATCATCAGATGAGAGTCCGAGAGGAAGATGTCCCCAAAACAACTTTCCAAACGCGGTACGACCACTACAAGTTTTTGGTCATGCCATTCGGGTTAAACAACGCACCAGCGGTTTTCTTGGATCTTATGAACCATGTGTGCAAACCGTATCTTGACGACTTCGTCATTGTGTTTATCGATGACATCTTTATCCATTCTAAGAGCAAGGAGGAACATGAGCGACATTTGCATTTTATCTTGGAACTTCTAGGAAGGAGCAGCTCTACGCGAAATTCTCTAAGTGTGATTTCTGGATAAGAGAAGTACACTTCCTTGGTCACGTGGTCAACGTAGCAGGAATACATGTTGACCTAGCTAAAATTGATTCTATCAATAATTGGGAGATACCTAAGACTCCTACGGAGGTGCGAAAATTTCTTGGTCTCGCGGGATACAATTGTAGATTCATTGAGGTATTTTCAAAAGTCGCTCAACCTCTTACCACTTTAACTCAGAAAAGTGTTACTTACTTGTGGGGAGTGACCCAGGAGAATGCATTTAAGCTTTTGAAACAAAAACTTTTCAGTGCTCAGATATTGTCTTTACCCGAGGGTATGGATGACTTTGTGGTGTACTGTGACACTTCGATTCAAGGTCTCAGTTGTGTTTTGTTGCAACGCGAGATGGTGATCGTCTATGCTTCCTGACAGTTGAAAACTCACAAGAAGAACTACATGACTCAAGATTTGGAATTGGGAGCCATAGTCTTTGTCACACCCCGACCCGCAGTGGAAAAAGGTGATCGGGGCATGATTGGGTTTTCATCAAAGCTCATGACGTTTATTAAAATGTTTCATATTTATTGTTACAATTTAAAGGAGATCATACAATCAAATCATACAAGTACAACATGTTCTATACATCTTTCTAGACTTCATTATTTTTCTTCTAAGGCAATTTCCTATGTGTTTCTTGCTTCATCCTGTCCACCTGTATCATGTGTAAAAAAAATGGTTTTTGGGTCAACAAAAAGTTGGCGAGTGAATCCTATGAAAACATTTAAACGTGTTTATTGTATTGTTTATAAAATAAAGTGCATAACCACATATGAGTAAATGTAAATGTAAATTTATTCACAAAACACATAATATTAAAAATTGCACACACATACAACAAATGATTGTTTTGAGGCACGCGTTGTTCAACGTACTGATGGGCCTAATGAATGTTTTTGAGGCACGCGTTGTTCAACTCGTCTCCCACGAGGAACTGATAGGCCTAATGAATAATTTGCATACAACTTGACAATATGTAATACATCACAACAAACAATATTTACATTCTAAGTTTAGATCATATAATGGTATAGCACGAGTTTGAATAAGCGAATTAATTCAAGCGACACATGATACACCCCAAAACATGAATAAAAAGGGTAATTTGTAAGAATTCACTCACAGTGGGTGCGTTTCTTGGATTGATGATGAACGCGCACGAATTTGGATTTAACCACGATAGAAACTAACCTAAATAATAACATAACAATTCGATAAATAAATAAACTTTTATTTGGAATCAATATTTTTAATTAGTGTTTTTAGTGGGATTGTTAGATTTATTTTTGTGAGTTTAAGGAAATTTTCTAACTTCAAAAATATTATTTTTAACTATTTTTAATTGATTTTTAAATAAAGTAAATAAATAAAAAGAAAATAAAAATTTTGACTTTTTGACCGTTGACCGAGCGTTGACCGTTGACAGGGCCGTTGACCGGTCGGACCGTGTTTATTTTATGCGCTGAGTGAGGTTCGAACTCGTGACCTCCCGTACGCGTGCACGCAGCTTTACCAACTGAGCTACGTGTCTAACCCGAAATAATCTCGTTTTTAATTATATATATATACATATTAGATTAATTCATTTCTGTCTTTATTTAAAAACTTGATAATTGCTAGAACCGGTTACAGAAGCAGGATTTGAACTCGGGACCTGTGGTTTAACTTTGCACACAGTCCACCGCTGGACTGTGTGTCTAACCTGGTTAGAATACTGGTTTTTATTAAACTTAAATACTAAATGGAAGGTGTTCTGGGGCCTTTCAAAAAAATTGAGATTTATCACAGGAGACCGTTTAAGTGTACGAATCGAACTCGGTATCAATAGCATGAAATGCACACAGTCCATCGCTGGACTGTGTGTCTAACTCGTTTAGAACACCGATTTTAATTATATTCATAGACTGATCAGACTTCATCTTCTTCATTTGAAGCCCACTACACAAGGATAGAGAAGGTGATTATATACCGAATGGTGGCTGCAGATTCTCCGGTGACACCTCTGATGATTACACCCGAATTCCGGCGTCTTGCGGCGAACTCCGGCGAGTTGCAGATGGAATTTCGACGAGCAGAAGGTTGAGCAGATAAAATAGAGGTAATTTGTGAAGGAAGTGAGCGGGTTCCTATGAGTGAAGGGTCGATATTTATAGTGCCCAATATCACACATGATTCCGATTTAAAAATCTCGGTCAAGAGATTTAATCATCCTTCAGTTACGATTCTGATTTGTTCGAATGATTGATAACCGATTTTTGGGTTAAAGGCATGATTTAATCGTCGCTTTCGTGATCAATTGAAGGGTAAACGGAAATCTTGGTGATTTCCGGTTGACTGGGTGCTGTCACTTTGGGCGGGTATTCAGGAATTTGATTTCAGAAGTTATTTTGATATAAAGTTTATTTGGTTGGGGTTGTATCAGATGTGGGCGAGTGGTGTAGTGGTGTAGAGTGTGTTTGTTTGAGCGGGAGACCCGGGTTCGAAACCCGGCGTCTCTATTTAATTTTTATCTCATTATTTATTATTAATTATTAATTATAGTTTTTAAATTCTAATATTTTTTCATAATTACGTATTGTTTAAAATTAGTTTGAGCCTTAAACATGCAACGAAAATTTTAACTGGATGTTCGGTTAATAAATGAAGCGGGTTTTGGAAACCCGTTTTTATTACGGATGTTTCAGTCTTTGTACTCAAAATCTGGAGGCATTACTTGTACGGTACTAAATGCACTATTTATACTAACCACAAGAGCCTTCAACACATTTTCGACCATAAAGAGTTGAACATGCGACAGCATCGTCGGGTTGAACTCTTTAACGATTTCGATTGTGCAATCAAGTATCATTCGGGCAAAGCTAATGTGGTAGCTGACACCGTCAATCGGAAGGAAACCAAACCTAAATGTATTCGAGCTTTACAGCTTATTATTCATTCTAACTTTATTGACCAGACCCGTTCTACTCAAGCCGAAGCATTGAAGGATGAGAACCTTCAAGCTGAATCCATGCGGGGCATGGAGAAGCAACTCGTAACCAAGTTTGACGGTATTCGCTATTTAATGGAGCGAACATCAATTCCATTCTATGGAAATCTGTAGAGCTTGTGTTGGATGAAGGACACAAGTTTCGATACTCCGTTCATCAGGGTTCCGATAAGATGTATCAGGATCTGAAAATCTTGTACTGGTGGCCGAACATGAAAGCTAACATAGCGACATATGTGAGCAAATGCTTGACTTGCGCGAAAGTCAAGGTGGAATACTGTAATAGTCCAACGTAACTGCACCATGATATTGTCCGCTTTGGCAGGCAACACCCCCTCAACGCCTGCCCCTCACGGCTTTAAAACGCATCATGATGGTGAAGGTATCCAGCCCCCCTATAAGGAAGCATTTGTTCCCCTTCACAACCGATTTGGGATATCACAATCCACCCCCCTTAAGGGGTCCAACATCCTCGTGAGACCTGGCACCACCGGTCCGGCCTTGGCTCTGATACCATCTGTAATAGCCCAGTGTAACCGCATCATGATATTGTCCGCTTTGGCAGCCAGCACGCCCTTAGCACCTGCCCCTATAAGGAAGCTTTTGTTCCCCTTCACAACCGATGTGAGATATCACAACCAATCTGTCACACCCCTACCCACAGCGTAATAGGTGATCGGGAGATGATTTGGTTGATCCAAAGCTTGTGACTTGCTATTACGTGTTTTAAATGATCATTAATCCATATTAAATGTTTCCCATGACAAACAATCCAAATAAAAAACAATTACATATGAGACATTTTTCAAAGCATTTAAACTTCATTAATCCGTTTCTTGTTAACTAAGGCCCATCCTATGTCCAATCTTCTTCTCATGCTTGTTTACCTGTATCATGTGTAAAAGTAGTTTTTGGGTCAACAAAGGTTGGCGAGTGAATCTCTTTGTTATTAGGAAAATAATATGTTTAATTTATTTATTGAGAAAACATGTATTAACCAATGTAAGTAAATATGTTGTATGTCATATGTCAAACCCCAACAAACAATCGCAAACAATAACCAATCAACTGTATTCAAATGCGCACGATATGATGGTGTGCTGCAAGATCTAAATTGAATCAAATGGAACTGACCTCGTATGTTTGGCAACGTCAAGTTCTGCTCATAGGTAATCGGGAACAGACGAGCCTATAATGATGTAATAACTGAAATGAATGTAATGCACCAAGTGGCAAACAAACAATTAACACATAACACGTATACTTCACAAAATGGTAATTGCACATAATTGAATTTTGTAAAATGTAATAAGGAAATACGACACATGATACATCCCGAAAACGTGTAATAAAAGGGGAGTTGTAAGATTTACTCACTTTAGGATGCAAGCAAATTAAACAAGGCTTGTTGTAGTTATAGATATGGTTTCAAAAGTTCCAAAGAATGTATCCTTAGTTTGGCAAATAAAGCAAAAATAGATAAGGAGTACACGAACTTATATTTTCATTATTGTCGAGTTTAGTTTACAAAGCACCAAGTTGGTCATCTGATTCGTTGACTTGTCGATTTTCCGGCAACAAAGACTTTTACCACTCTTGACTAATAATTTTAAATGTTTAAAAAAAAAATCCAAAGTTGTATTCTATTAAAATGTATTCATCAAAAGTAGTTTAGAACCCGTGAGTTTATCAACAAAATGACTATAATATATACAAACACTTAACATGACTATTTTAAGGCCAACTATCAAATTAAACCAATTTAAATGGTATTTATAAATTACAAAACTAGATTAAAGTCATTAGATATCACGTACTACTATTAGAAATAATTAGTTTGGCTTATATAAAATTAATTAAATAACAACTTATGAGCCCACCATGAACATCATAATCTAAAAAATACAGTTGTGATAAAAAAGAAAATAACGGTTCTGTGTATATTAATTCCTTTTACTACCAATGACTTCAATGTATCAATTTCAATTTCTTTGCTTGAAAGTGTATCTCTTGTCACAACAATAGAGATATCAAAGTTCAAGATAATAAAATTATTATTTAGCAAAACTAATATTGCAAGTATAATAGTTACAGGAATCTAAGAATTAAAGAAAATGAATTAGTTGTTTGTTGTATTACTATGTTCCCTTGAAATTGTCAAAATCAATATTAAACTGGATTGATTGTCTCATAAGCTTGCCAAAAGACATATAAATATTTATATATCATTTGATGGCTAATGTGACAAAAGTATTTCAAATAGTAGCTTAAATACTTATATTCCATATAAACTTAATTTGTCGCCGTACGATCGAAACAAAACGGGAAGTCGAATGCCTATCATCGAAAAAAAAGGTTCAATGTGGGTACCTTAATCCGAAACAAATTCAGAGATTGAGGCCAGAGCGGTGATACCGGAATTGTTACCGGGGCTGGGTAGATCATCGGAAGCGGTGTGTGGCGATGATTTACAAAAAGAATGATAATTGTGCTGATCAAGAATGCTACGTAAAAGTAGTTTTGGAATATAAAATATTAATTGATTATTACGTATTCAAGCTTAATCAATGGTGTCATTCAAAACTAAAAAGAATCCCTTAGAATTTTGTTTCTGTTTCTATTCTCTGTTTAATTCCTTATTCAAAATTTATAACTAGCCAATCAAACCTATATCCATGTTTATCTATTTATTTATTTAGAGTATGTGAATGTATTGTTAAACATCCACTAACGTAGAAAAAAACTGTTATTCAAAGGTGTTAGTTTTATTTTCTTTTAAACAATACAAACATTATATATAAGTATATTTACTAATTATTTTTATGCCTTAACAAAAACGTACATTCCAAATAAAGATGATTTTGCAAATCGATATACATTAAATACCTGCACAATACAATTTGTATTATAATTAATTAATAATATAAATATAAATTATATATTAACAATATTTGTTTGTGTATCAAAATTATCGATTAAGTATAATTTTCAATAAATGTAACCTTTTTATTATAAATCAGCTCATATATTATATAACAATGTTTAAGATATAAATCCCAAAGATAGGGGTACAAGTAAAATGGAATTACAGCCTGGATGTTATAGTCTTCTCTACTTTTATGAATTTCGTCCTGAAATTAGGAGGGAAACTGTTCTTAAGGGTTTGTTAATAGGTTTTCTCATAGATTGGATCTCGAGTATGCCATGTAAAAAAAGTTCTCGATGATGCTAAGGATATACATAACTAAGCGGGTGTAAAGTTTTGATTTTGATTGAGGCGGTAAGGTTGAATACCCTGCTATAGGAGTCGTTTTTTGATGTCCGAGGTGTGGAAATGGAAAAATGTTATGACACGTAGATGGTTGTAACATGATAGAGGATTTACTACTGAGTTGTAATCATACTCATGATGGCTAACTAGATAATGTATCATGTGATAAGGGATTTTGAGAAAAATCGAGCGTCATAATGATAAAG
Source organism: Scalesia atractyloides (assembly GCA_947069175.1). NCBI lineage: Eukaryota > Viridiplantae > Streptophyta > Magnoliopsida > Asterales > Asteraceae > Scalesia > Scalesia atractyloides. The sequence continues at coordinate 39,735,755 of CAMTDV010000001.1, forward strand.
TTACATATAACATCACAAAACGAAACCATCGTGATTGCCACTACTTACACAGAACTTCCCATGACCTGTCTAACTATGCTTTTGATCATTTGACAAGAAGTATATATAGGAAGTACCATTGGCGTATCCACCATGTCCTTATCAAATTTTCATTGGCTTTGTTATCAAATCATGATTAGTTCTATGTGACTCATCCTAAAATCTACAAAACATAGACGAACACAACACCAATGCTTGAGCATCGAGTCCGAAGAAAAGCGAGACTAAATGACGGTGGTACCTCTATCTTGTGTTATAAGAAAGTGGCCAGTCTATGAAAAAGTGATACGTGACCCACTTTCCCTAAGTTATCGGATGAGTCCACCGTGATGTATGATGATATGAAATTTAATCGATGCAAAAATGACATGATGTGAAATGTAATGAAAAAACAATTGGCGTAGCATAATATTAATTGCAACGATGGAAATAATATGAAATAATATTAACTTGAAACGTTGAAACCTAAATTGAGGATAATGGTAACTTGAATAGTCAAAACAAGAAACGAAATTGATAAAAACTTGGAGTGGAAATAAAATAAATAACTGGAGCGGAGTCTTGTGCCTTCATGGTGGAAAAGGGCTTGTTGGGTTGCTCGTTCGCATCGTTGTCGTTGACCTCAGCTGGGTTTACATTGATGTTGTAGGCTCAACCCCTTGCTGGTGGGGGGGGGGGGGGTGCTAGGTTTGCCTAGTTTGCTTGGTTAACTGGGTTTGCTTGGTTTGAGCGTTGATGATGTTAACCGGTCTAGGGCACGTGTTTCTGAAATGGGTAGGATCTCCACAATTAAAGCAAGCTCTAACATGGTACCATTGTGTAGTTCGGCTGCTGGTAGGGTTGGATCATGTTTTTCGAGTTTTTACTCCAAGATCGATCTGCGATCGGGTTACCATCAATTGAGAGTCTGAGACGAAGATATCTCCAAAACAACATTTAGGACCTGATACGGTTATTACGAGTTTCTTGTTATGCCATTTGGGTTAACGAACGCACCCGCGGTTTTTATGGATCTTATGAACCGTGTGTGCAAGCCCTACCTTAATAAGTTCGTCATCGTTTTCATTGACGACATCCTAATCTACACTAAAAGCTAGGAGGAACATGAACAACACTTGCGCCTTATTTTGGAACTTTTGCCGAATGAATAGCTCTACGGCAAATTCTCGAAGCGACTTTTGGCTTCGTGAAGTCCATTTCCTCGGTCAGGTCAATGAAGCTGGGATTCATGTTGGTCCAGCCACGATAGACTCCATCAAGAATTGGTCTGCGCCTAAAACTCCAACAGAAAGCCGCCAATTCCTTGGTCTGGCGGATTACTACCACAGATTCATCGAAGGATTCTCACAGATCGCACAACCTCTTACTGCTTTAACTCAGAATGGTATCACCTATAAGTGGGGTGATGCTCAGGAATACGCGTTTCAGCATTTGAAAGATAAGTTCTATAGTGCACCTATTCTATCTCTACCAGAAGGCACCGATGATTTCGTTGTCTACTATGACGCATCCATTTTCAAGGACTCGATTGCGTGTTAATGAAACGCGAGAATGTCATTGCTTACGCGTCTCAACAACTCAAGGTTCATGAAAAGAACTACTACTACCCATGACATAGAATTGGGAGCTGTAGTTTTTGCATTCAAGATATGGAGACACTACTTGTACGGTACAAAGTGCATGATTTACACCGACCACAGGAGTCTCTAGCATATACTCAACCAAAAGGAGTTGAACATGTGAAAACGTCGATGGGTTGAACTTCTAAATGATTATGAGTGCGCTATAAGATATCATCCAGGCAAAGCAAATGTTGTAGCTGATGCCCTCAGCCAAACACGACCCAAGCGTGTCCGAGCCTTGCAACTCACCATTCATTCTAATCTTCCTGATCAGATTCGTTCTACACAAACTGAAGCTTTGAAGGAGGAAAACCTTTAAGCCAAATATGCGGGGCATGGAAAAACAACTTGAAACTAAATCGTACGGTATCCACTATTTCATGGAGTGGATATGGTCCCTTTAAACGGGAATATAAGGGATCTCTTATGGATGAAGCTCACAAATCTCGCTACTCCGTTCACCTCGGTTTTGATAAGATGTATCATGACCTGAAAACCCTATACTGGTGGCTGAATATGAAAGCTAACATAGCTTTGATAGAATTTTCTTACAACAACAGTTACCACACCATCATTCAGACTGCTCCGTTTGAGGCATTGTACGGACATAAATGCTGATCACCTATGTGTTTGGCCGAGGTTGGCGATAGCCAAATCGCTGGCCCTGAACTCGTACTTGACACAACAGAAAAGATTGCCCATATCAGACAATGAATGGCGGCAGTTCGCGACCGTGAGGATAGCGACGCTGATAGGCGTAGAAAACCATTGGCATTCCAAGTTGGTGACCGAGTCTTGCTAAAAGTCTCACCTTGGAAGGGTGTTGTTCGTTTTGGCAAACGAGGCAAACTCAATCGGCATTATGTTGGACCATTCGAGATTACGGAAAGGATTGACAAAGTGGCGTATAGACTGAATTTACTTGAAGAGCTCAGTGGCGTGCAAAATGTCTTTCATGTATCTAACCTGAAAAAGTGTTTATCCGATGAAACACTTGTGGTTTCTTTCAAAGAGCTCAAGATTGATGATCAGCTCTGTTTCATCGAGGAACTAGTTAAAATCATGGATCATGAGATCAAAATACTCAAGCGTAACAAGATTCTGATTGTTCGAGTTCGTTGGAACTCAAAACGTGGCCCAAAGTTTACTTGGTAAAGGCAAGATCAAATGATGCGCAAGTATCCTCAGTTGTTTAAAGATAATGAATCCAGTGCTAAAACTACGACTAAATTTCGGGACGAAATTCCAAATCAACTTGGGGATGATATGACACCCCGCGAAAACGCTCAACCGCTAGATTCTTCGTTGATTGCATGCTAAATTTTGTGATGGAATTTCTTTTAACTTGGGATGATGTGACAACCCGTGCTTACCAGGTTAGCGCCATTCATTTCCGCATTTATAAATCAATTCGTACTCATATTTTACTATGCAAATGCATGAAGTGGTATGGCTAATTAAATACACTCGTCTAATTTATTTTGCACGAACGAGTATTCGAAACCAAATCTCTATTGTACTGAGCCGACCCGAACCGTTGAACCATTGCTTATTATATATATATATATATATATATATATATATATATATATATATATATATATATATATATATATAATTGTTTAACATATATCTCTTAAGATTAGTTATGTTGTAAAAAAACAATATATGCATGTATTATTATGGCAGGTTGCTGCCATACAACCACCCCACACTAATATATATGTACACATTAACATAAAATGCGTATATGTTGGCATATGGTTTTAAACATGAGTGCGGCTTCACCTCCTTCTTTCTTTTTCCTTTTAGATAATTGTGGCCCATATCACATATTCTATAATCCTCCACTTACGGCCCAAACTTGTGTATCTCCAGTCCGCTTAAGCTCTTAAACCGCCAATGCTCCTCAATTTAATAGGTTACGTACATGTATGCATGTTAGTATTTTACTCCTAAAAAATGCTACCTGCGATCATATCAATCATTCTTTGCCTCTCCTCCTGTCAACGCAAGCAAGGGTTCCAAGAGGTTCTTTCTTGGCCTTTGATTCAAGTTCTAATCGAATCTCACATAACATCTAGCTCGGTAACCTTTTTAGTCATGGTTTTATTTATTTGTTATTTTAGTTAGATTATAGATGTTAATATGTTGCGGCTGTGTTTATGTTGCGATGATGATCTGTGTTGTTTGATGATTTCATGTGATATTAAGTTTTAGAAATCGCATTTTGTTGCTAATTTATTTGATTATAATGTTCGGTTAGTCGCTTCGGTGATGTTTGTGGGTTTAACTCGGTGGTTGGTGACAAAGTAGTTGCAACATGATCTTAATCGTGATACAAACCTGCTGTGAATTATGTTTATGTGTCTTGGGTTCGTTAGTTAATCGCGTTTGGGGTGCGGGTAACAAAAACGAAATCTGTCCGACAGTTACAGCCGACTTTAATCGGCTGTAACCAAGTCATACCTTAACGAAAACCGGATTTTCTTGAGTCTATAACATGCTATTTCGAAAGACGCTTCTATGGAATCATGATTTTTGGACGTCGTTTGGTATTCTAAATAAATTATTTCGTTTCAGCAATTAAAACTGCCTTTTATAGTTAGACAATGAAATTATTTTATGCATTTCGTTTCAGCAATAAATTATTTTATGCACTCGAATCATGAAATTATTTCATTTTAGCAATTTATGCATTATAAATAAATTATTTTGAAAGATGCTTCTAATGGCACTGGAATCATGATTTTATGCATTATGTTTTGAGTCATAACTGGGCAAATATTTAATGAAATTTATACTGTAGGTGGCCTTAGATGTCTGTGCAAACCTCCAATTGAAAGCATATCAATCGGATAATTGAGGATTTTTAAATGAATTTTTCCGCAAGCTGTAGTCAGAAAGTGATGAATCTGATTACTGCTTACTGCTTACTGCTTACTGCTTACTGCTTACTGCTTACTAAATGCTTTTTTATAAATTTTTGGTAAAAAGTTAGGCTCTAAAAATTTAATACAAGGTTCATCCCTCCGAGGGGCACGTCACATAAATCTATCATAATTTTTGCAGTTTCGTAGGTATGGTAAACAGACACCTCAAAACAACCTGTTTTCAGTGATTTTGACTATTTATGATTTTAAGTTGTTAAGTGACGTATTTGCTACTTTTAATGTCTGCGTGTGCATGATAATAGTAAACTGATGAATGACATGTCGTAGTGTATATTATAAACCTATGCTTGAAAACTACTCGGTAATACGTTGTGATAACTTGTACGCATGTTAATTGCTAGATACGTGTAGGATTTGTGTGAATTACATAAACGACCCTTAATGTTCTTGATAACCATAAGAGGACGTGGTTGACCATACTAGCTCGCATAACTTAATCTGCCTAGCTAATTTAAGGTGAGTTCACACCTTTATTAAAAGCATGTACTCCCGGTGGTTGGGAACCTCACTTTCCCTGGTATGGGATTGCCTTAGTATTCCTGGTATGAAATAGTTAACTTCACTTTTCCTGGTTAAGGGATTGCCTAGTATTTCTAGGGATGGAATACTATTAAATGCTATTTATATTTTATGTCTTTAGTGGACAAAACAAACTCTATCTGGAAGTCCCCACACATTATACCGATAATTCGCCGGGGCCTGGTGAACGGGATATTAGTTGATAGTGCTATTAGGTTGACAAACCTCACACCGTACCTGGGAGGATGGGTGTGATCTTTTATGCCTTGGTAACTGCTCAATGACGATAGACATTGACCTGGGGCACAAACAACATAAACAATCAAAGTTTCGGTACCACACAGTTTAGTAGCTTATAGATGGGGTAGCTCCCCATGACGTGTTTTATAAATTAAGTAATTTAATAACCTAAGTTCTTTTTTTTAAAAACAATACTGAAAAACCGTGAACTCGCCAACTTTATGTTTACATACTATTACATGCTTTGCAGGTCGTTAGGTACAATGCGGGAGCTTGCATTGTAGGAGTATCGTGTCTGCGTGGACTATTTGATTTGGTTTTATTAAACAATGATGGTTCTAAATGTTGTTTGGATTTTGAACTATTTGCTTCCGCTGTTGGTTAAACTATATTTTTGGACATTTAAACTTTAGATCACTAATCGTGTTGATGGTGATACTTTTTGATAACTTAATTGGTTATCCAACATGATTAGTGGCTTAATCCTGGTCGGTTGCACCTCTCACGGTAAAACTCCGCACATGGAAATTTGAGGGTGTGGCAAATACCAAAAACCATCTGGTTTGCTTCAGCAACCAGAACTGCTGGTGTGGAAATGGGAATAGATTTCCATGGATTTCATCACCAGTTTACCTAAAACTCAGAACAGAAACGATACCATCTGGGTGATCGTGGACCGTCTGACCAAATCCGCGCACTTCCTTGCGATAAAGGAAACCGACAAGTTTTCATGACTTGCTAGCATCTACTTAGAGGAAGTAGTTTCTAGGCACGGGATGCCGACCTCCCTCATCTCTGATCGCGACCCGCGTTTCACATCTAATCTGTGGCAAGCTATGTGTAGGTCCACTTGGAGGATCAAGATTAACCTACTTCCCTGTTTATACAACACACATACGAGTGCGGAATCCTTGTAAGTATGCAAACCAAAGCAAAGTAAGAAACACAAGATAACCAAAGATTCAATATCTTGATTAATAGAAGAGAACTAGTACAAACACATTCAAACAATGTTCATACAGACTCAGGAAATACTCTCTGTGCTCTGTCTCTTGTGCTCTTAGTGTCTCTCCCTAGTATGTATTGACCAACACCTTACTGAGAAGCGCATGTCTGTTTATATAGTGCCCACTCCTAGCAACAGTACGAAGAATGTTACTGGTTGTACGAAACACCACAAGTCACAAAGAAAATTCTCCAAGGATGCTCGTACGAACGACCAATGGCTCGTACGAACATGAACTAGCTCGTACGAATCAAGCAATGTGCTTGGTTGAAATGTCCACTCGTACGACTAGTGAAACACTCGTACGAATGTCGTGGGCTCGTACGAAGTACTTCTCACTCGTATTTGAAGTGTTCTTCGGAGAACGTGCCAACAGACATGCCGTACACAAGACTCAACAGTATGCACACAAGCAACTGTTTTACAACACAGACAAACTGATCGTCGTACTAAATCAAGATAGGAGGATATCTTGATTTGGTTGACACGACAAAACTATAAAGACACAATAAACAAAGACCGTACAATTATAGACGTAACTAAGAACAAGCAACAAACATAAAAGTGTATCAACAAACTCCCCCTTGGCTGTTGCTTGGTCTTCGGTCTTCATTCCGAATTGCCTGTTGTATCAACAAACTTCCCCTGAAAATCTTCAATCCAACGTTGATTGATAATCAGGTCTTCAATACTTTCCAGAAACATCAAACCATTCCTGTTTCCTCTTGAGTGTCACTGGAGGCAACTGTATCGGTCACGATCTGCTGTACATTAGACTCTACCACTGGAGTTGAAGCAGAAACTTTTGGTTACGAGGATGAGGCTGAAGCATCAGGATTGCCAGGGTCTTCACTATCCTGATCATGTTTACGTTTGATCTCCTGCGCTTTGCATATTTCATTCCATAGAATGTTCACCCGCTTTCTACTCATTTCAAACACATCTTTAATACCATTAAAGCCTTCAACCAGTGTTGCATTACGAGAATGATACCATTCTCTTTAGTCGTCATGTTTAGCAGTTAATGTTTCCGCAGATCGTTGTACAGCCGCACTACGTTCTTTCAGCCTATTCAACTCAATTCCCCGAGAGTTATCAGCTGCTCTCATCTGTTGTAGCTGAGTTGCCCTTTCAGCATCTACAGCCTTCAGTCGCTCATTTTCTTTTCTTAACTGCACAATTTCTGAATCCTGTTTTCTAACAGTCTATTTCAAAGAATTTATCTCTAATTATTGTTTGACAACTGTGTTCTGATTTGAAGACATAAATTCTGAATGCTTTAATCCGAATTGCTGCAGCTTGCAACTGAGAGAACAGAAAATCCACTTTCTTATCCTTTTCCATTTCAGAAATAAATGACTGTTTCATTTGTATTTTGTTGATGAGTTGTGGACTGGGATTGTTGAACTGATGAAGTAGTAGGTTGTGACTGAACTGGAGTATCTTCAGCCAAAGGTGTTTCAGCTACTGTGGTATTTGAGGGTTGAGGTTCAGAAATTGTAGTGGGTTCCGTCATTACAGGTTCACCTCCTCCGTTGTAAAGGTAGACTGGGTTTCTGCAACTGGTTCCAGTACAGTTTCTTGATATGAAGTTGTAGGTTGTGTGATTTCAGGTTCTGCTGACGATGTTTCCATATTCTTTCTGCTTTGTTTCTTTCTTCCTTTATCACCACCTATAACACCTACATCACTTGCACCACCATTACCATCATCATCATTGTCATCATCATCACCTTTTTCCCTTTTGACGACCAATCTTATCTTCGATCATCTTTTTCAAAGTTGGTTCTTCATTATTTGACTCACTGTCATCATGGCACCACTTATCGTTTTCTGGTGCAACATATTAATCATTTGCCAGAAAACCGATCAATTTACGGGGATGTGTGCTTTCCTTGTAACGTTTTGCTGCTACACCTATAACGGATGTTCCATCATAACCTCAACTTTTAAAACATCGTTGTCGTTCTTCGGAAGATTCGGATGTTGCACATTTAAGATCATTTGGAGAAAACGAGGATACATCCAAAACTTGTTTCCTCCATATCCGGTTCTTCTCAAGTTCTCCTTCATGTTTGAAAAAATATACTTTGAAACACTAAACAGTTTGTTCAATGTCAAAGCTATCATCTTTCCGACCAAGTAGTTATTCGCCATGTCATAACCATTTCTTCTGTTGCTCAAACACTGAATTAGAACTTGTATCGGAGTGGGAACCATGCTTTGTTTAGTTGTCCTACGAGAAAATCTCCAAAACATTTCATTCTAAGCAAACATCCACGTCGACACTTCAACGGTACTGAGAAAGGAGCTTCAGAATCATCGCCAAGCTGTAATACTGAGTTAATGATTTCAACAGAGATATCTATGTCCAAGTTATTTACTTTACGATGGATAAGTTCCTGCCCATTCACTTCAACAATTTAGCTGAATCCCAAAATTCCTTGATCAACGTCTTGTATACTGTAGTCTTGTGCATGATAGCATAATGTATCCTTGATTCGCGCAAAAACTTCATTATACCGTTGTACTCAGCAAATTTGTCTTCCGGATCTAAGTAGGCCACCATGTTTTGTCTTGGTTCTGACATAATTTCCACTTCTGACTTGTCAGTTCTCTTCATTGCGGGTTTTCTTTTATTTTCCTTTTGTTCCATTCTGTACACTTAAGACAATACGAATAAGAACATAAATTCATTAGGGAATATACACAAAAAGTTTTATTCCAAACTTTTTGTATGTATGTATTCCCTGGACGAATAATTACTGATTCATATGAATAACAATTTATTCGTACGAAGAACAACTGATTTTTACAAACACATGACTTAGAAAAACAAGTGATTTACTCGTACGAGTAACTGGCTCGTATGAGTGACATGTTACTCGTGCCAGTGGTATTTCACTCGTACGAATCCGTGTTAACTGTTCGCACACCGAACTTCAATTGAAGATTATGCATGAAGAACTTGTTTTTCGTTAAAAGATTCTTCGCTTAAAGTTTGTTGTTCATGTCAGGCAAAGTCATATAGTCAGATAATGTTCAAATCATTCATCTTCAAGGTATGTCACCATTGTCAAATTATACCTTAAGGATATCAGAAACAACTTTAAAAAGATGTGAAAGGATGACGTGAGCAAGGTGAAAGTAAAGTTACACCAGGAAACTTCATCACCTTTTATACCACATCATGATACTCGTACAAAGAACTTTAGCTCGTACGAAGAACTTCCATTCGTACAATACACTAGTGGTCATTCGTACGGGGCACAATCACTCGTACGAGTGATCTCTGATTCGTACGAGTCCAAGTTTTTCAAAACTTGACTTTTAGTTCTTTGAGGACCTTAGGTTTTTCGTTGACTTGTTTAGATGTTTTCACATATCCACACTAATCACAAGTTAAGTTAGGAAAAGTGCTCAATATATAGATTTTGCTCTTTGACATGAGTTTACCCGTTGTAAGAAAGTACTTTTTGAAGTTATGATATCAAAGCAAATGGTTTTTAGGGCGTATCTTGGTAGAAAACTTTTGAGTTTCCATCTTTGGCTAAATCAAAAATACTTTAATTTATCAAAGAGTAAACTAAATAAAATAACTATTAAAAATAAAATAAAATAAAATTAACTATTAAAAGATAAGAATAGACTGCATATTTACTAGACAATCTTTTTTCAGAGTTTCAAGGTAAGAGTATCATACCAGCTTTTAATCTTGCCAAAAGTGAGTTTTGTTTAAAACATCAAATTAAATAAATAAGCAGTCTACTATGATTATCGGTATTCTAGTCCATGTAAGCTCAGCTTATCAGATGTAATCATGATTTAGAAGATATGATTAATGTATGATTTATACTTACTAGCCGGTGTTCAACCACTTCACGACACATTCCCGTATCAAGATATGCACGAGAGAAAATATTACCGGTGAGTATACTGCTTATCATCTGTTTTGACGTATATGATGTGAGATACTCACTTATTTTGATTGAAAACAAGCCCTATGTGATTAAATCACCTATTGATGAGGAACTTGAATTTCAAATGCATGCAGGGCACAAGAGTAAGTCCGTGAACAAGTTAGTACCATCGTATCGACAAAGAGATGAACTTAGCTCCCGCATAAAGCTGTGATATGTGATATTTTTATCACTTATTGAGGGTCATATGCAGTATTTATACGTATGTATGGTATCATGGAAGTTCTAGACTTGCGTCACCGTTATTTTTCGGTAAAAGATCCAACCATGATACCCAGATGATAAGCAAGCATAAAGACCACATATCTCAGAACCTCGGCATACTATCAAACAAAATTTCGGTACCAAGACCATATGCCAATGTATGCTTCCCACCTGCTTTCAGTCCATTATGTTTATATCAACCTGCACATTTTAATCTGATTGTGAGCCTATCGATACATCATTAGTAGAGCTACTTATCAATTTTCGTTTTATGTTTTTGACTGTTTTTGACAGATTATCGGTGTGTATCATCATCTTCTCTTATCTTTCCAAGAAACTCATTTTTGATTTTTGATTTTCTATTGTTTTTGTATTTTTCTAAATTTTTCTCCCCCTTAAATACAGAAGGTAAATAAATGAAAACTTAAGTAAATAAAAGACATATTTTTGTATTTTTGAATTTCTCATGTTTTTGTATTTTTCTTGAAATTTTCTCCACCTAAAATAGAAAATCTTTTTGGTTTTTTAGATTTTTAAGAAACTATTTACGAAAAATGATTAGCCAACAATGATTTACTCGGGTTTCACCTTGATGCCATTGACCACAAGTAGATAATCAAAACGAGATTTATCAAAAGCTGTTGTAAACAGGTCGGCACATTGGTGATCGTTGTGGATTTTAACAACATTGATAAGATTCTTTTCATATTAATCTCGTATGAATGATACTTAATCTCAATGTGTTTGGTTTTTGAGTGTTGTACAGGATTACGAGTGATCTGTAAAGCAGCTTCGTTATCAACATAAATAGGAGTAGTTAGAATTCAAAACCGTAGTCGTGCATTTGCTGTTGGATCCATAGAACCTGAGAGCAGCAACTAGAAGCTAAAATATACTCAGCCTCATAGGTTGACGTAGCTACACAAGTCTGCTTTTTGCACTGCCACGTGACTAGGCGATTTCCCAAGAACTGACATCCTGTTGATGTTGATTTTGCGTCGATCTTGCAGCCACCATGATTAGAATCACCGAATGCTGTCAAATCAAACTTATCATCCTTAGGGGACCAGAGACCAGTGTCTGGACGACCTTTCAAATAACGAAAGATTCTTTTCACAGCCATCAAATGAGAAACCTTTGGACTTGACTGGTAGCGAGCTGAAAGACATGCTGGATACATTATATCAGGTCTTGAAGCAGTAAGACACATAAGAGATCCGATCATAGCACGATAAAGAGATGGTTCCACATGTTCACCTATTCCATCAGGAGTAATCCCATGATTTTGATCTAATGGAGTTTCCAAAGGCTTTGAGTCTTCCATCTGAAATCGTTTGAGAATATCCCCGACGTACTTGGTTTGATAGATGAAAATCCCTTCCTTAGATTGATGAACTTGCAAACCTAAAAAGGAAGTCATTTCTCCCATTGCGCTCATCTCGAACTTTTCTTGCATCACCTGCTCGAATTCTTTGCACATTCTCTCGTTTGAAGACCCAACAACATATACTTGTACCAGCAATAAGTCCTCATTTTCTTCCTTGATGAAGAGAGTACAGTCGATCAATCCACATCGAAAACCATTCTTGATAAGATAGGAAGACAACGTTTCATACCAAGCCCATGGAGCTTGATGAAGACCATATAACGCCTTATTGAGAAGCCAAACCTTGTCAGGATGGATTGGACCTTCAAAACTAAGCGGTTGTTCAACATATACTTCTTCTTCAACCACACCATGAATAAATGCAATCTTCACATCCATTTGGTAAACTGTAAACTTCTTGTAGGACGCATAAGCCAAGAAAATTCTTATGGCCTCAAGACGTGCTACCGGTGCATAAACTTCATTGCAATAAATGCCTTCTACCTGATTAAAGCCATGGACAACCAATCTTGCTTTGTTTCTCACAACAACACCTCGGTCATCCTTCTTACACTTGTAAACCCATCTTGTACCAATCTTCTTATAGTTGTCAGGCCTGTCAACCAATTTCCACATGCCTAACTTCTGAAAATGTTGTAGTTCTTCTTGCATTGCCTCAACTCATGAGTCTTCTTTCATTGGTTCAACTTGGCAGATATGGCAGGCAAAAGACCAATCGATCTGTTCCCTAAATTCCCTAATAGCCGAATACAATCCAGCATTCTGGTTGTTCCTTGGCTGATTACGATTTGCACACCACTCTGGAAATCTCCAATAATATTCTACTGAGGATGGGTATTATGAATTCGAGTTTCAGGAACATTGGGAACTCGAGAATTTATACCCAAATTGTTGATATTCAGATCAATAGCTAATTCATTTGCTGGATTTGACAAAGATGTAGATGCATGACCTTCAGTTGTCCTTAGATTTTGCACATTTGATGTGACATCTGAAACTCCAGGAACTGGTCTAGAAGTAGCTTCATTTGCATCATGGAACTCATCATCATCTGACGAAACATTGTAATCAGCAACATCTTCGAATTCCCCATTCTGAACAAGATTGTTATCCGAAGTAGACACTTGAGGGTTAATTGTTAATTGGCCGTACTAATGATGAGTCAACTGTCGTATCACTTTCTAGTAACATTTGAGCAGCTGCAGATGCTTCATCAAAAGTTGGCAGATTAAAGGAGTTAAACAGCCCATCGTAGTCAAACATCCAAGGAGCACCCGGAGCTCTTACTGATTCAGTGTATCTTTGAACCTTAACTTCACCCCATTCTTTAATCTTTTTCGATGACAAATTCAACACTCTGAAATTAGGAGTAGCATATCCAAGAAAGAAACCTTCGATAGCCTTAGGAGTGAATTTACCATGTGGATCAATCATAGTGCAAGGAGCTCCAAAAGGTTCTAAGAAAGACACATTCGGTTTCCTTTTATGTAGCAGCTCGAAACATGTTTTCCCATGCCTCTTCACCGTAAGAAATCTATTCATTGTGTAACATGCAGTAATCACAACTTCCCCCCCAGAAGTGAACAGGAAGTTCTGATTCTACTAACATAGTTCTTGCAGCTTCAATCAGAGTTCTATTTTTCCTCTAAGCGACACCATTGTTGTAGAGTGTAACGAGAACCGTACTCATGCAAAATGCCTTTAGAAGAACAGAACTCATCCATAACACAATTCCTGAATTCGTTCCCATTGTCGCTTCTGATTCTCCTTATCTTCAAATTGTACAAATTTTCGAGTAGCGTTAGGAGATTCTTGAGGATTTCAGGAATTTCATTCTTGTGTGCCAACATGTTCACCCATGAAAATCTTGAGTAGTCATCAGTAGCTACTAAGCAATATGAATCACCATAGGTAGTCTTGTGTTTCATAGGTCCCAAGAGGTCCATATGAAGACGTTCCAGAGGCATATTTACTGTGTTAATCTTCTTCACCACGATGAGATTTTCTAGCTTGCTTTCCTTTTTGGCACGATACACAGACGTCTTGTAAATGAAAGTTCTTCCCTGGTACACCACTCACAAGATTGTTTTTCACTAAATAGTTCATTTTCCTCAAGTGAATGTGTCCCATCCATCTATTCCAAGAGATTGATTCCTTTTCAGTGGCTTTTGAGACAAAACATGTGACTTGTGCAAACGTGGTAATAGCTTGGCTCATGTCAAGAATATACAAGTAATTAATTCTTGGAGCTGATAGGAGAATCCATTCTTTGGGAATCTTGAAACCAGGTTTCAGCACATAACAACCAGTATCATCAAAATGAACCGTGAACTTCCTGTCGCAGATTTGAGAAACACTCAGAAGATTGTGATCAATTTGATGAACATAATTGATCTTATCAAAACTAACAACCCATTGGAAACCATTCCTTCTTTGGTGATGTATCCGCCCTTATCTCCAGCAAAGACAACATAACCTCCTCTAATGCTTTTTACATCATAAAGAAGCCTTAAATCGCCTGTCATGTGCCTCGATGCTCCACTGTCAACAATCCAATGACTATTCACAGTTCCTCCTGGAACACCCTGCACATTTCAATACCCGATCAGTTTGAGATGGGGACCCAAGCCTTAGTGGTCTTGGGTCGACCCTTATCATCAAGAAACGTGATTTCTATTTCTTGATGATTTGGAAACTTTGTGCCTCCCCCTGAAACATTACCGGTTTTAGGTTTTCAAGATTGTTGAAATTTACCAGAATTACTATTATTTATAGTTTAAATACTTCTGGTTTTATAAAACTTGACGAACTTGGTTTCCTTTCTGAAAAATCCGGTTTAATGCTTTTTCAATTATTTTTACTTGTTTATGTTTCTGTTTTTCTTCTTCTTCCTTAACAATTCGTTTGTCTTGTTTAGGTGAGATAGATCGACGTTGGCAAGTTTTTTCAGAAGGGGCTTTTTCAACAACTTTGGTTTTGCTGGATTGGTACAGTTTTTGATAATGTGGCCAAACTCTCCACATTTACAACATGTTCTCCTTTCAACAAATTAAGGAGATCCTGTTTTATGACTTGATGTTGAACTTGTGGGTCTGGAGGTACTTGGTTCATCTTCACACCCATTTGTGTATTGAGTGTAATTGTTTTGACTGTTACGCTTTAAAATCTTGACTTGTCTTACAAAATCAACATTAGACATGCATTCAAAAGTCTCAATTTTATCAGTACTAGTTGAACCCACAAATTTAACATCTTCAATTTCTTCTTGTAGCGAGCGCCTTTAGCTTCAACCTTTGGTTGTGATACCTTAGGTTTTTCAGCTCGCTTTTCTTGTTTTTTCTTTTGAAATGGATAATGGTTGTGACTTGATTGGATTTTTCTTTTCCAAAAATTTGGTTGTTGAATTTTCAAAAACTTGATCAATTGTGGCTGGGTTTACATTTTTGATCGGAAAGTCTTTGTTTGAGTAAATTTCCTTGTCCCCAATTAAAGTATACAACACATTATCATTTTCATCTGTAGACACATTTGTCTTTATAGATTTCATAGGATCATTCCCTTGATTTTCAACATTTTTCACATTGGGAGTAGCAGAAATTTCTATCCCTTTTTCTTCATCAAGAGATTGATCATGATCAATTTTCTCAGACTCATCATCTGATGAATCATCCTCCTCTTGTAGAAGGATTCTGATCAACTACTGATGATGAGTTCTCTGATTTTCTTGATTCAACTGAGGAATTGTCCAGCTTAAACCCTAATCCTGCTGCAAACAGGATTAAGAGGTATAGATGGTTCAAAGCGTGGCATTTCCTCTTCATCAGGCAATTTGGTATAATTGTGTTTCAACGGAGCTGGACATGTTTTACACCCAATGCATTTGACATCCCCCTTAAGCTTTTGAACGTCAATGATGTGATCAAGAACATATCGGGAGTTAGAATAACTTTCCAATTTTAGCTTAAGTGCATCATGTTCGCATTTGGCAATGGCTAACTCCTTTTTCGTTTCTTCAAGGATATTAATGTAGTTATTAATTCCTGTTTGCTTGTTCAAAACTATTTTAGTTAATTCAGCAACGCTTTTCTTAAGAGTTTCAATTACAGATTTGGATTCTTTTTCATTTCGAGTTAAAGCCAGATTTGTCTCTTTGCATTTTGACAGTTCAACTACTAGGCTTTGATTGTGACTGTTTATTATTTCAAATTTCGTTTTAATTCAGCACAGTCACTGCATATCTTAGGAGAGTTGGATTTTACCTGACTTGTTGAATCTACAACATTAGCCATGAGAGCGGTATGATAAGAAAAGGACGCATTGTTGGCAATGATTTTTCTCCATTTCCTTTGATGCAACTTCTGCTTTCCTTATTAAACCAGCCTTTTGACTTTTCAACTTTTCTGCTTCTTCCAGCAACTCATTGACCTTAGTATCAATCCTTTCCTGATATCTGGATCAGATCCATAACAACCTGCACTCGAGCATTCTTCATCAGAACTCCCATTATACCTGGAACTATCATCATCATCAGAATTGTCAATGCTGTGAACATGTTTGATTCGATTGATAATCTTGGCATAACATGCAGTTCCCCCTTGATTCTCATTTCCCAATTGTACTGACAATTCGCATCCTTCATCTGCTTGAACTACTAGAGCTCTGTTTGTGTTGTTTGAAGGTCCAAACTAGTTAAGGTTGTTTGGGTTGTTAACAACAACTATTCTTCGTTCATTGTTAACTTGAGTTGAGTGGGATGGTGGTGATTGATTTCGGAAAGGGTTGTGATTTCCTTGTTTGCTGGGTCGAGCACATTCACGCTTGAAGTGACCTTTCACTACAGTTGAAGCAAGTAACAACATCTTTATCAAAACCATATTTCGTATCTTTCTTGCTTTCCAAACTCGTTCTCCCAGTTCCGCTCATGTAATCCTTAGCTCTTCTGACCGCACTTGCAAATGCCCATTTAATATCCATCAAATCCATCTCATCTATGTCTATTTGTTGATAGTCTTCATTAGTCAAATTGATGTTTCCAGTTTGACCAGCGACTAGTCCACAGTAAGCACTAACCATAGTGTTCAGAAGTTCCATATGTTCCCGAGCAACTTCTACACTGACCTTGGAAAAAATGTGATGTATCAAGTCTGACGGTATTAGGATTTGCAGGTTGAAAGTTGTTACCATAGAAAGCTTGTTGAGAAGCTTGTTGTGGAACTTGAGGTGTAACAACTTGAGGTTGTGGTAGAAAGGCTTTAGGATCAAATACTTGACCATAGGCTTGAGTACTTGAGCCGGCAGATTGATCTGTTTGAACTGGTGGTGGTAGAAAGGGGTTAACATTTGATACGAACGCGGTTTGTAGTTTTGGTTGCTGAGTTGTACTAACACCTGTGTTAATACCTCAAAAGTACATCTCAGGGTTTTGTGGAAGGGAAACCCTTTTTGCTTTCCGGATTTCTTCTTCATTTTTGTTCTCCAGCTTCTGAACAAATTCATAAATACTAATCATATCCAAAACACCTGTATGCCTTAGTAAGTCAATAAATTGACTCCACTTTGGTGGTAAAGTGTCAGCAAAACGCATAACGATTTCTTGTGGAGATGCCAACACTTTGTATGAATACATTTCACTAAGCAAATGGTAGAAACGTGTTGTCATATCATTCAGTGTTTCATCCTCCATGAACATGAAACCTTCAAATTCTTTCTTTAGCAGATCATGTCGTATTTTTCTGGTTGCAACATTTCCTTCTCCTCTTGCTTCCAAAGTATCCCACAAGTTTTGGATGGTGGTACAATACACAAACCGATGATAAATATCTTTATGAAGTGCTTGTGTAAGGATAGAAAACGCCTTCTTCTCTAGATCATAGGCCTTTTATCGTTTTCATCTAAATTGGCGAAGGAGGTTGGATTTGATTCTGCTTCTTCGAGAGATTCCTTATACAGTGTAGTAAAACATGTCCATAATTCTGTATTTTGACCGAGAACATATGTATGGAAACGACTTTTCCACGAAGGATAATCGTTCATATGGTTCAGTTTTGGTGGACAATTATTACTTCCTGTTTCACTCTCGCTTATAAGAAGAGTCTGAATGCTTTGATTTTGATTTGCTACACATGCCCATTGATTTGCGGTAATCATGGCTGTGTGTTGAGGCATTAGTGATTTCACCCATGAGGTTGCGGAGCTTTGTGATGAGTCTTGATTTGTGTTCAAACTACTCCCCCAATCCCAAGGATTAGTACCCATTATATGTTCTTGATTATGAAAATTAAAACGTTTAAAGTGTCACACCCTGACCCGCAGCGGATATGGTAGTCGGGGCATGATTGGGTTTTCATCAAAGCTCATGACATTTACTATAATAAAGTTTCATAATTATTATTGCAAATTAAAAGGAAATATTCCAACATACAAGCACGAAAATGTTCTAATCATGACATTTAAATAACTCTTTATTTTTCTTCTAAGGCCCAATCCTATGTGTTCCTTGCTTCAACCTGTCCACCTGTATCGTGTGTAAAAATAAAAATTTGGGTCAACAAAAGTTGGCGAGTGAATCTCGTTTAATCATTTGAAGGAAATAATTATGTTGATTAATTTAATAAAAATGTGCGTAAACCAAATATGAGCATACGTATATGTAAACTATCCACAAACCACATAAGCATCTATCAATGTACACATGAGCATGATAAATGATGATCTATGAGATCAAGCCTCAATCAAACGGAGCCGGTCTGATTAGGCAACGCGATGCTCTACTCGTATCCATCGAGGAACTGATGGGCCTAATGTGAATGCCTGACTGAAATGAGAAAATGTAACCACATATAACAATAACCAAACATTACATAACACGTTAGATCATATAATGATAGTAGCACAAGTGTTTGAATAAACAATATAAGCAAACGACAGATGATACACCCCAAAACATGTAAAAAGGGGAATTTGTAAGAATTCACTCACAGTGGGTGCGTTTCTTGAGTTGATAACGGATGCGCACGATTAAAGATTCCAACAGACGATAAAACTAACCTAAATATTCACGTAATCATTCGATAAATGTATATCTTTTATTTGTAGTTAATATTTTTATTAGGCCTTTTAGATTATTTTTATAGTATTTATTACAAGTTTTATGCTTGAAAAGTCTTGTTTTTTATTTATATTTTTAAGGATTTTTGGAGAAAAATAAAGGAAAAGTATATTAAAAATATTTACCCTTTTAAAGGGGTTGTACCAGCTGATTTATTGATTAGTCGCAGCGTGTGGGGATCGAACTCGTGACCTCTCGTTTACGTGCACGCAGCTCTACCAACTGAGCTACGTGTCTAACCCGAAATAATCTGGATTATATATATATATATATATATATATCTATACTAACTGAGTTATACTTTATATTCTTTTTATTTAAAAAGATTTTATGCTTGCAAACCCGGTTAAAGAACCGGCTCGAACCCGCGCCCCAACGTTACGTTGCACACAGCCCTACCAACTGGGCTGTGTGACTAACCCAGAAAAACTAAGATTTATATAAATCTTATACACATTCTGACAGTAAATGTATGTATGTATTAAAAAGTTTAGTTTTAAATTCGAAAGTTGGCAACGTGTTAAGACTCAAACCTGGGACCTCTGCTTAAAATTTGCACACAGTCAACCACTGGATTGTGTGTCTAACCTGGTGTAAAATTCAATTTTAATTATATACTATTCCACTTCATTTTCTTCATGATTTTTAAAGAAAACCCAGAATCATTCCCGATTGTTCAATTATAAGACTGTTTTGGTTTTTGATGATTAATCACCCCAGTCAACAAAAACACATAAAATAAGAAGGTTTAAAGGGTGGTTGTACCGAACTGACGGTGGCCTGACTTTTCCGGCGATACTTCCGATAACAACACAAGATTCCGGTGAATAATTCGAAGACAGAGAGCTTTTTGAGAGGTTTCGGCAATGAGCGAGTTCAACAGAAAAGGTTGTGAGTCGCTATTTATAGGGAAGAAGGGGTTTAAGTTGATTTCCGTCTTTGACCGTTTCGGTCAAGAAATTGATGATCACAATGATTGTTATAACAGATTTTCGCCGTGATTGAGCTTTAATGTGTGATTGAAATCAGTTTAAGCAATTTAAATTCTAGATTGAAATGGTGATTTGATGAGAATTTAGGAGTTGCAGATGCTGCTGGGCGGGTTGTTTTGAACTGATATAGCGCTCTAGCCTTGATATAAGATTCATTTGATTTAAGAATGAATCAGATGTGTGTGTGTAGTGGAGTGGTGTGGAGTGTGTGTTGGTTCTATGCAGACCCGGGTTTGAAACCCGGTCACCCCGTTATATTTTTTATTACTTTCAGTTTTATTTATTAATATTATTATTAGTTTTTATTTATTTATTATTTTAACCCTTTTAATTTATTTATTAATTACAAAAATTTATATAACGAATTTGAACGATTAACATAAATACGTAACGAAACCTCATATCATATATTTGAATTATTTAAACGGAGCGGGTTTTAGAACCCGTTTTACTATGAATGTTACATAAAGTCTAATTTTGGAAAATAACAGTCTCCTTTTAAAGTTCACAATTTTAAAAACCACAAAGTTTTGAAAAACTGAAACACGAAAAACAGATCAAAGAAGGTGGGTTCTTCGTACGAATCAATGATTCGTACGAGTGACTTTCCTTCGTACGACCCAGGTGCTTTGTACGAGAGACACTCTTTCGTGCGAGCAAACTTGTGCTTCGTGCGAACAAGGTTCTTCATGCGGATGTCTTGGTCTTTCACACGAACAGTCTTGTTCTTCGTGCGGATGGGTTATTCGCACAGATGTTTTCCACAGAGAGGAATCTTTTTGCAGAGTTGGTTGGTGAAAATTTCCTTTTCTAACACATACTTGTTTTCGAAAGTGGTAAGTTGTCTATACAATTTTGGTTAAAAAGACAACATTCCATATCAGCTTTTCAGTCAAAACAATCAAGTCAAGTCAGAATGTCCAGAGATTTGGTCAACCCTACAAGAATATTCCGGTGAGTTTTCCGACAGTGTTTCACCTGAAAACATGTCCAACTGAACTTTGATAGAAAATTTTAAGAAAAACCAGTTCCTAACATGTCTCCCTATATTCTAACAAGGTTTTTTTGAAAATTTTCTGGATACAACAAGTTTTAACTGAGTTTTGAGTTGGTTATCTTTTAAGAACTTAAGTTTCCTGTTGAAAGTTCAAGAACACTTCTAGAAACCCTCACAACTAGCTCAGACACAACACTAAGCTTGGTTTCAAACAAGGAAAAGAGTCAAAGCTCTGATACCACTTGTAGGTCCACTTGGAGGATCAAGATTAACCTACTTCCCTATTTATACAACACACATACGAGTCCGGAATCCTTGTAAGTATGCAAACTAAAGCAAAGTAAGAAACACAAGATAACCAAAAATTCAATATCTTGATTAACAGAAGAGAACTAGTACAAACACATACAAACAATGTTCATACAGACTTAGGAAATACTCTCTTTGCTCTGTCTCTTGTGCTCTCAGTGTCTCTCCCTAGTATGTATTAACCAACACCTTACTGAGAAGTGCATGTCTGTTTATATAGTGCCCACTCCTAGCAACAGTATGAAGAACGTTACTGGTTGTACGAAACACCATAAGTCACGAAGAACATTCTCCAAGGATGCTCGTACGAACGACCAATGGTTCATACGAACATGAACTGGCTCGTATGAATCAAGCAATGTGCTTGGTTGAAATGTCCACTCGTACAAACGGCAAGTGACTCGTATGGGCAATAACTTGCTCGTACGAAGTACTTCTCACTAGTACTTGAAGTGTTCTTCGGAGAACGTGCCAACAGACATGACGTACACAAGACTCAACAGTATGCACACAAGCAACTGTTTTACAACACAGACAAACTATCGTCATACTAAATCAAGATAGGAGGATATCTTGATTTGGTTGACACGACCAAACTATACAGACACAATAAACAAAGACCGTACAATTACAGACGTAACTAAGAACAAGCGACAGGTATAAAAGTGTATCAACACTATGCACAGATCATTCGGCTCACGTCTGGACATGAGCACAACCTATCATACTCAAACGGATGGTCAAAGTGAATGAACCATCCAGACGCTTGAAGACATGATGCGGGCATGTGTTATCGATTTTGGTAATGGTTAGGAAAGGCATCTGCCTTTGGTAGAGTTTTCCTACAACAATAGTTACAACTCTAGCATTCATGCATCTCCGTTCGAAGCGTTGTATGGACGGAAATGCCAATCTCCTCTTTGTTGGGCTGAAGCTGGTCACAACCAAATCACGGGTCTAGAATTCGTACTCGAAACTTTTGAGAAGATTGTCTAAATCAGAATCATATGGCGGCAGCTCGTGATCGCTAGAAAAGCTACGCCGACAAGCGTAAGAAACCCTTGGAATTCACCGTGGGCGATCGCGTCTTATTGAAATTCTCACCCTGTAAGGGTGTGGTTTATTTTGGGAAATGAGGCAAGCTCAATCTGCGTATGTTGGGCCGTTCAAGATTTGGAAAGAATCGGTAAGGTGGCTTACAGACTTGAGCTGCCTAATGAACTTGGTAGTATACACAACATTTTTCACGTCTCTAACTTAAAAGAAGTGTCTGTCTAATGAAAAACTTGTAGTTTCTTTCAAGGAACTAAAAATCGATGACAAGTTACAATTTATCGAAGAACCTGTCAAAATCATGGTCCAGGAAGTCAACGTCCATAAACACAGTCGAATACTTGGGAATGCGAGAACAGATGATGCTCAAGTATCCTCATTTATTCAAAACCAATGAACCTAACATTTATATGACTAGCGAATTTCAGGATGAAATTCCCTTTCAACTTGGGGATGATATGATACCCGAGGAAAACCCACAATCATCTTAGTTTATCCTTTCACTCTTCTATGATTGCTTACTAAATTTCGGGATGAACTTTGTTTTAACTTGGGGATGATGTGACAACCCGTAATTTCAGGTTAATACTTTAATCTAACCAAAGTTACTCTAGATGTACATTCATAGCACTACATTAAACTAGGGTTAGTTAAATGAGCCTACTTTGGTAATTCAGGGAATTACCGAAATACACACAAGTTAATTCTTGAACGTTGGTGACTAACACGGGTAATTAATATAAACGGACGGCGTATATGAAACTTATACTTTGTATGGCAAATACGTGAACTACACGTTCTAATTGCAAACTACAAGATGTTATGGGCTTTTGTGTAAAAGTATATAGTTAAGGTTGTGTTAGGATTAATTTAGAAACTCTAATAAACTACTTCAACCCTAAACACTCCCCATAATCTCACTATACGACAGTTGTCTTTTCCCTTCATCTTGGCTACACAAATCTCATACAAAATTCTGATCTTTCAATTCATCAAGAGCAAATACTAGATTGAATCTAAGGTAAGTGTTTATGTTATATGTTGATACTTTGTTCTTTTGATTTCATGCAAAACCCTAGATATCCAAACAATCTGTAGTTAGTTTATCATGCCTATTGAATGTGTGCTTGTTTTAAGATTGAATGAATGTATGATTGTTGCTAGACATTAGAGATGCTATTGGTATAGTAGAACTGCTAAACTACTGATTTGATTGGTAGCATTGTTGAGGTTAGGGTTTGATCGTTGAACTATAACTTTTGCATTGAGAAATTGTTGTGATTTTGCTTGTATCCGTATTACTGTGCGTTTGAAATTGGTCTGACCTTGTGAAGTCACAAAGTCCGGATTACTGGATTATGTAATTAATTCCGAATTTACTTATACAAAAGAGGGATTCCGGGTTATACATGTTTGGCATGGAGTCCAAATTTGTGTATTGTCCAAGTTTAACTCAAGTGAGTCCAAATTTGTGTATTTTCCGAGTTTAACTCAAGGGAGTCCAAATTTGTGTATTGTCCGAGTTTAACTCCAGGGAGTCCGAATTTGTGTATCGGCCAAGTTTAACTCAAGGAAGTCCAAATTTGTGTATTGTCTGAGTTTATTTAAAAGTTATTAAGAGAGTCTGAGTTTATATGTATTGCCTATGGGTGTCCGAGTTTATATGTATTCTTATGCTTGTTCCAAGTTTATCGTATATATGATAGTTCCGAGGTTATCATGAGCCCCTGGTCAGCTCGAATTATGAAGGTTTGTGTGTCGTCTGTAGTTACCAAATCACAGTGCATGTCACCAACTAATGTCACCAACTATGTGTTACTGTATAATAAACATGTTAACCTGAGCACATAAACACTGGGTTGTTTGGAGAATTAGGGTATTGCAAACCCTGCATGCATACATACTTATACATTACTGTACATTAAGTCGTGTGTAACAGACCTTACACTTTATTAACGCATAGAAGCACATTAACACTTACCGAGCAAACTAAGGTGAGTTCACTACTCTTTCACAAGCATCCGTCCGGGGGGGGGGGGGGACAAACCGTTATTCCTGGGAGGAATACCTTTTAATAATGTTGTAGTTTAATTTCATCAGTTAATAAACTCAAACTTGGTAGGCCTTAAGGTTTATGTATTAGTCATTTAGTATGTTTGGGCTAGCTTGTATAGTTTTGGGCTTGGGAAGGCTTATGGGCCTAGGGTTTTAGGGTAATGGTGCACTAATCCCTTACTATAAATAGTAAATGATGTATTAGGGATAGTGGTTCTTGATGGATCTCATTAGCTTGTATTAGATAAATCCATTTTGTATGCAAATTAATCATTAATCTATTCTATTTCATCTTTTCTTCTATCTCAAATCCATAGCTTGTTTGTGTGAATCCGCCACCGAACAAGCTAAGTGTTGTATTATTAGATCCAGTTTTTTGGGATCTACAAATGGTATCAAAGCCTGGTGAACCTGTTTCCATGCTCAAATTTGATATCACACTGATTCGGATTGCTGCTGTTGCTGATCTGCTGCTATTTCGAGGCTGTTTGAAAGTTCTGTTTGTCATTTCAAATCATCTTTTGAGGTTTCGAACCCATTTCGGATCATTTGATTGAATTTCAAATTCGTTTCGGATCATTATCTTGTATCTTGAATCATTTCAGATCATAAGCTTGTGTTTCGAATACATTTCGGATCATCTTCATAGAATTCGAGTGCCTTTCGGATAATCTCGTTTGAAGATTGCCTACATTTCTGATCAATTGCATATCATTTCGAATAATATTAGCGGTTTCAGATCATTTCGGTTAAATTTACTGTTCCGGATTACATTCTTGTATATCGAATAAGTTACTGTTCCGAGCTGATCTTGCCTACATTTTGGATAAGACATTGTTCCAAATGGATCATTTCGGATTGAATAGTTTCAGATTGGACTGTTTCGTTTAGACTGCTTTGGACTATTCACTTTTATTAAAAATTTAAATTACTTAATTTCTTTTTGGTAAACTTAAAAATGATGAACCCGAACGGTGTTATGACTGTTGCGAATCTCGCCAACGCTACCTTAGCTGCCATCCAATCTCAGACTATGGCGTTGCATCAGGAACCCGATTAGATTATCGACACGTCTACCAAAATTCCATTGTTGCTCTATGGAGACGATTACTTTGAGTGGACTTGGTGTTTTGCGTAGTATTGTAAGGCAAAGGAACCTAGGGTTTGGAGATGTATTCGAGATGGTCCTCACACCATTATGTACGCTACAGAAGATGATCCTCTAACTTAGATTCTTAAACATGAAAATCTGTGGACAGATGATGATCGAAGAATTAGAGACGAAGATGATAGGGCCATGGCAAATCTCACTATGGCTCTCGGTCCTAACATCTCAATCGTTGTTAGAAACTGCACGAATTGCAAAGGAAATTGGGATGTGCTTAAAAATCTGTTTGAAGGCAACACTGACATGAAGGCTAGCAGGGTGAATATGTTGAATCAGTAGTTTTGTTCCTTCAACCACATTTATGGGGAAACTATGGAGAATCAGATCAGACGATTCGTCAAACTGGTCTATCAAATGATAAGTGCTCGCATTTCTATCACTAACAGTGGGATGAATCTCTCAACTTCTGAACTCGTTACCAAAAATCTGGGATGCTGATGTGTCTATGATTAAGTGCACAACAAACCTAAATGAAGTCACACTCACCAAGCTGATTGCTACAATCAAGTCATGTGAGATTGACAATCAGCAAAGAGAGCTAAATCACAAGAATTCAATGATTATTGTCGGGATGACCAAGTCCAACACTGCATCAATGTCTTAGGGTCACCCTAACATTGTTTTCAGTCCTGTTCATGGAGTCTCAAACAGTAACCCTAATGTTGTTTTCAGTCCGATAACTCAAGCTCAGCTTAAAGCTCAGAAGACAAACTATGTGTACGACATGTCTCTTCCAAACAACTCAGCCACATCCACTGCTGCTCAGCAATACCCTCAGCATGCCAATGTGGTTTTCAGTCCAGTGAACCCTTCATCATCGCAAAATGTTCCATCCAAACCCTCTGCTGAAAATCTAGCCTTTCTGACCAAGCAAAATGAAGAAAAGTTTGCTCTCACAGCTTCTATGCTTAACAACCTACACGCTTTTCTAGTCGGTGATCTTTTACCCCCATATGTTCTTGCAACTAAAATCAATCAGGTGGTCGAAGAAGATATAGAAGAACTGGATGCATCCTGGAATTTGGCTATGGCAGCATTTCGAGCTGAAAAGTGTAGGTCCACCTGGAGGATCAAGATAAACCTGCTTCCTTGTTCATGCAATACACATACCAGTGCGGAATCCAAGTATGCATGCAAACCAAAGCAAAGTAGGAGACACACAGGATAACCAAAAATTTAATATCTTGATTGACTGATGAGAACTAGTACAAACATATACAAACAATGTTCATACAGACTCTATGCATTCACTCTGTGCTCTCAAAGTCTCAGCTTAGTATCCACTGGTCACTCGTATGAACTCTATCACACATGCACTCTTTACTGAGAAGGTCATGTCTACTTATATAGTGCCAACACAAAGCAACAGTATGAAGTATGTTGCTGGTCATACGAAACACCAAAAGACACGAAAGACATTCTCCAAATAGACTCGTACGAATGAACTGGCTCGCACGAAACAATAACCTTTCTTGTACAAATCAAGCTAAAAGCTTGATTGGTAAGCTTGATCATACGAATGGTGTGACTCGTACGAGCAACATCTTGCTTGTACGAAGCATTCCCACTCGCACCAATGGTTTTCTTTGGAGATTGTGCCACAGACATGACGTACCTGAGACTCAACAGTATGCACACATGCAACTGTTGTACACAGACTTTCTAATCATCGTACTAGATCAAGATAGGAGGATATCTTGATCTGGTTGACATGACCAATCTATACAGACACAGTACATAAAGACCGTACAATTACAGACGTAACTAAGAACAAGCTACATACACAAAAGTGTATCAACAAACTCCCCCTTGGCTGTTGGTTGGTCTTCGATCTTCATTTCTTGAACTGCTGCTGTATCAACAAACTCCCCTGAAGATAATCAATCCACAGTTGATTGAGGATCTAGGTCTTCATTGTTTTCCAGACTCATCAAACCTTTCCTGTTTTCTCTTGAGTGTCACTTGAGGTAACTGGATCGGTCATGATCTGCTGCACATTACATTCTACCACTGGTGGTGGAACATAAACTTTTGTCTGTGAGGATGAGGCCGAAGCAATAGTAATACCAGGGTCTACAGAATCCTGATCATGTTTACTCTTGATCTCCTGTGCTTTGCATCTCTCATTCCACAGAATGCTCACTCGCTTTCTGCTCATTTCAAAGACGTCATTAATACCATTGAATCCTTCCACCAGTTTAGCATTACGAGAATGATACTATTCCTTCAAGTTGTTATGCTTAGTAGACAATGTTTCTGCAGATCGTTGAACAGCCGCACTACGTTCTTTGAGTCCGTTCAACTCAATACCCGAGAGTTATCAGCTACTCTCATCTGTATTAGCTGAGTTGCCCTTTCTACATCTGCAGCCTTCAGTTGCTCATTTTCTTTCCTTAACTGTGCAATTACAGAATCCTGTTTTCTAATAGTCTCTTTCATAGAATTTATCTCCAATTGTTGCTTACAGTTGTGTTTCGATTTGAAGACATAAATTCTGAATGCTTGTTTATCTGCATTGCCGCAACTTGTAACTGAGTGAACAGAAATTCCACCTTCTCATCTTGATCCATTTCAGAGAACAAATGACTTCCTCGTTTAGACTTTTGTTGATGAGCTGTGGGTTGGGACTGTTGAACTGAAGAAGGAGTAGGTTGTGATTGAACTGGAGTATCTTCAGCTGAAATTCTTTCAGCTGCTGTGGTACTTGATGGTTGTGGTTTAGGAGCTGTAGCAGGTTCTGTTATTACAGGTTCAGTTTCCTCCACTGTAAAGGTAGACTAAGTTTCTGCAACTGGTTCCTGTACAGTTTCCTGATGTGAGGTTGTAGGTTGTATGATTTCAGGTTGAGCTGAGGAAGTATTCGTAGACGAACTCCTCTGTTTCTTTCTACTCTTATCACTGACTGAAGTACCTACATCATTAGCACCACAATTATTATCAAAATTACCATCATCACGATTTCCCTTTTTATAACCAAATCTATCTTTGATCATTTTCTCCAAGATAGGTTCTTCATTATCAGAATCACTGTCATCATGGCGCCACTTGTCGTTTTATGGTGAAACATAATCGTCGTTTGCCAGAAAATAAATCAATCTTCGAGGAGGTGTGCTTTCCTTGTAACGTTTTGCTGCAACACCTTTAATGATTTTCAATGAATGTTCCATCATAATTTCTACTTTTAGAACATCATTGTCATTCTTCGGAAGATTCAGATGTTTCATATTTAAGATCATCTGAAGAAAACGAGGATACATCCAAAACTTGTTTCCACCATAACCAGTTCTACTCAGGTTCTCCTTCATGTTTGCGAAAATATACTTTGAAACACTGAATGGTTTGTTCAATGTCAAAGCTATCATAATTCCAACCAAGTCATTATTTTCCATGTCATAACCACTTCCGTCTATTGCTCAAACACTGAATTAGAACATGTAGAAAGAACTTGTATCGGAGTGGTAACCATGCTTTGTTGATTTGTCCTACCAGAAAATCTCCGACACACTTCATACGCATCAAACATCCACGTTGACACTTCAATGCCACCAAGCTGCATTACTGAGTTAATGATTTCAGCAGCCACGTCTACATCCAAGTTGTTTACTTTTCCGTGGATGACTTCCTTCCATTAACTTTAATGACTTTAGCTGAATTCCAAAATTCCTTGATCAACGTCTTGTACACTGTAGTCTTGTGCATGATAGCATGATGTATCCTTGAGTCGGGCAAAAACTTCATTATACCATTATATTCAGCGAATTTGTCTTCCGGATCCAAGTAGGCCACCATGTTATGTCTCAGCTCAGACATAATTTCCAGTTCTGACTTGTCAGTCCTCTTTATTGCTGGTTTTCTTTTATGTTCTTTTTGTTCCATTCTGTACACATAAGTCAAATAGGATAAGAACACAAAATCATCAGGGAATATACACAAAAAGTTTTTATTTCAAACTTTATGTATGTATGTATGTATTCCCTGAACAAAGAAATACTGATGCATACGAATTACAACTTATTCGTACGAAGAACCACTCATTTTTAGGAATTTTTGATTTAAAAACAAGAAACCGATTCATTCGTATGAATCTAGTTCGTACAAACAATCTTCAAAGTAAGTTACTTGTTTTTCTTTAAAGATTCTTCGTTTCAAGTTTGTTGTTCTTATCAGTCATGGTCATATTTTAAGTTGTTCATCTTCAAAGTATGCCAAACATTTTTAAGAATACCTTAAAGAAATCAGAAACAACTTTGAAGGGAGGTGTAAGGATGATGTGACCAAAGTGAAAGTGAAGTTCCCCCACAAAACAACTTTGAAGGGAGGTCATATTTTAAGTGATATCTAAGCGAGGTCATATTTTAAGGGAGGTCACATTTTAAGCGATATCTAAGCGAATGGTTTTTAGGACGGATCTTGGTAGAAAACCTTTGAGCTTCAATTTTGGCTAATTCAAAAAGAAACTTAATTTAACAATAAAGTAAACTAGAACTAAAACAACTACCAAACTATAAACTATATATTTACCAAATAATCTTTTTCAGAGTTTCAAGGCAAGAGAATCATACCAGCTTTTAATCTTATCAAAAACAGGTTTTGTTAAAACATCAAATTAAATAAATAAGTATTCTGCTATGATGGTATTGTTGTCCACGTAAGCTCAACTTATCAGATGTAATGATGATTAGGAGATATGCTTAATGTATGATTTATACTTACTAGCCGATGTTCAACCACTTCACGACACATTCCCGTATCAAGATATGCACGAGAGAAAATCTTACCGGTGAGTATATGCTTATCATCTGTTTTGACGTATATGATGTGAGATAGTCACTTATTTTGATTGAAAACAAGCCCTATGTGATTAAATCACTTATTGATGAGGAACTTGATTTTCATATGCATGTAGGGCACAAGAGTAAGTCCGTGAACAAGTTAGTACCATCGCACCGACAAAGAGACGCACTTAGCTCCCGCAAAAAGCTGTGATATTTTATCACTTATTTTTTTTGGTGAATGTGATATTGTTATCACTCATTGATGGTCGTATGCATTATTTACACGTATGTATGGTATCATGGAAGTTCTAGACTTGCGTCACTGTTATTTTCGGCAAAAGATTCAACCATGATGCCCAGATGACAAGACAGCATAAAGACCGCATGTCTCAGATCCTCGGCACACTATCAAACAAAATTTCGGTACCAGGACCATATGCCAATGAATGGTTCCCACTTAGCTTGCAGTCCGTTATGTTTATATCAACCTACACATTTTAATCTGATTGTGAGCCTACCGATACATCATTAGTAAAGCTACTTATCAATTTTCGTTCTTTGTTCTTGACTGTTTATGACAGATTACGAGTGTATTTCATCATCTTCAACTTATCTATCCAAGAAACTCAATTTTGATTTTTGGTTTTCTATCGTTTTTGTATTTTTTTTTTGAAATTTTCTCCCTCTTAAATATAGAAGGTAAATAAATAAAAGACAAATTTTTGTATTTTCTGATGTTTTTGTATTTTCTTGAAAACTTCTCCCCCTAAAATATAAAACTAAGAAAAATGGAAAATCTTTTGTAGTTTTAGATTTTTAGAAAAATATTTACAATAACTTTTTAGCCAAAGAAGATTTACTCGGGTTTCACCTTGATGCCATTGACCAAAAGAAGATAATCAAAACGTGACTAATCAAAAGCTTTGGTAAACAGGTCGGCACGTTGGTGATCGGTGTGGATTTTAACAACATTGATAAGTTTCTTTTCATAACAATCTCGTATGAAATGATACTTAATCTCAATATGTTTGGTTTTTGAGTGCTGTACAGGATTACAAGTGATTTGTAAAGCAGCTTCGTTATCAACAAAAATAGGAGTAGTTAGAAATTCAAAACCGTAGTTGTGCTTTTGCTGTTGAATCCATAGAACCTGCAAGCAGCAACTAGAAGCCGAAATATACTCAGCTTCACAGGTTGATGTAGCTACACAAGTCTGCTTCTTGCACTGCCACGTGACTAGGCGATTTCCCAAGAACTGACATCCTGTTGATGTTGATTTTGCATCAATCTTGCAGCCGCCATGATCAGAATCACTAAATCCTGTCAAATCAAAGTTATCATCCTTAGGGTACCATAGACCAGTGTCTGGGCGACCCTTTAAATAACCAAAGATCCTCTTCACAGCCATCAAATGAGAAACCTTCGGACTGGACTGGTAGCGAGCAAGAAGACATGTTGGGTACATTATATCGGGTCTTGAAGCAGTAAGATACATGAGAGATCCGATCATAGCACGATAGAGAGATGGTTCCACATGTTCACCCATTCCGTCAGGGGTAATCCCATGATTCTAAGCTAATGGAGTTCCCAAAGGCTTTGAGTCTTCCATTTGAAATCGCTTGAGAATATCCCCGACGTACTTGGTTTGATTAATGAAGATTCCTTCCTTTGATTGTTGGACCTGCAAACCTAAAAAGAAAGTCATTTCTCTCGTGGCGCTCATCTCGAACTTCTCCTGCATAACCTGCTCGAATTCTTTACACATTCGTTCGTTGGTAGACCCAAAAATAATATCATCAACATATACTTGCACTAGCAGCAAATCCTCATTCCTTTCCTTGATGAAGAGAGTACAATCGATCAAACCTCGTCGAAAACCATTCTTCAAAAGATAGGTAGACAACGTTTCATACTAAGCCCTTGGAGCTTGATGAAGGCCATATAACGCCTTGTTGAGAAGCCAAACCTTGTCAGGATGGATTGGATCTTCAAAACTTGGCGGTTGCTCAACATATACTTGTTCCTCAACCACACCATGAAGAAATGCAATCTTCACATCCATTTGATAAATGGTGAACTTATTGTAGGACGCATAAGGCAAGAAAATTCTTATGGCCTCAAGTCGTGCAACGGTGCATAAACTTCATTGTAATTAATGCCTTCTACCTGATTAAAGCCCTGGACAACCAATCGCGCTTTGTTTCTCACAACAACACCTCGGTCATCCTTTTTGCATTTGTACACCCATTGTGTACCAATCTTCTTGTAGTTATCAGGTCTGTCAACTAACTTCCACACAGCCAATTTTTGAAACTGCTGAAGTTCTTCCTGCATGCCTTCAACCCAAGAGTCTTCTTTCATTGCCTCCTTCCAACTTGGCAAACATAGCAAGCAAAAGACCAATCATTCTGTCCCCAAGATTCTCTTATTTCTGAATATAGGCCAACATTCTGGTTGTTTCGAAGCTGATTACTCTTTTGCACACCACTTTGGACACCTCCAATAATATTTTGCTGAGGATGGGTATTATGGATTTGAGTTTCTGGAACATTGGGAACTCGAGAGTTTATACCCAAATTATTGATATTCAGATCAACAGTCAAATCGAGTGCTGGATTTGATGAGGATGTAGATGCATGACCTTCATTCGTCCCTTGAGGTTGTATATTTAACGTGACATCCGAAATTCCAGGGACCGCACTAGAGGTTGCTTCATTTGCATCATGGGACTCATCATTTTCTAGTGAAACATTATAATCTGCAGCATCTTCGAATTCCTCATTTTGAACAAGATTGTTAACCGAAGTCGACACTTGAGGGTTAACAATAATTGGTCGAACTAATGGTGAGTCAACTGCTGTATCACTTTCCAGTAACATTTGAACCGCTGCAGATGCATCATCAAAAGTTGGCAGATTAAAGGAGTCGAACAGTCCATCATAGTCAAACATCCAAGGAGCACCCGGAGCTCTTACTGATTCTATGTATCTCTGAACCTTGACTTCATCCCATTCTTCAATCTTCTTCGAAGATAAATTCCACACCCTAAAATTTGGAGTAGCATATCCAAGAAAGAAGCCTTCGATAGCCTTCAGACCAAACTTTCCATGTGGATCAATCATAGTGCATGGAGCTCCAAAAGGTTCTATGAAAGAAATATTTGGTTTCCTTTTATGTAGCAACTCAAAACATGACCCGTGTCTCTTCACCATTAGAACTCTATTCATCGTGTAACATGCAGTAGCAACAGCTTCTCCCCAAAATTGAACGGGGAATTCTGATTCTAACATGGTTCTTGCTGTTTCAATCAGAGTTCTATTCTTCCTCTCAGCGACACCATATGGTTGTGAAGTGTAGCGAGAACTATACTCAAGCAAAATGCCCTTTGAAGAGTAGTACTCATCCATAACTTGATTCTTAAATTCGGTGCCATTGTCGCTTCTGAGTCTCCTTACCTTCAGATTGTACAAATTTTCTAACAGCGTCAGGAGATTCTTGAGGATTTCAGGAACTTCACTCTTGTGTGCCAGCATGTTCACCCATGAAAATCTGGAGTAGTCATCAGTAACAACCAAACAATAAGAATCACCAAAGGTAGTCTTGTGTTTCATAGGTCCAAAGAAGTCCATATGAAGACGTTCTAGAGGCATATTCACAGTGTTGATCTTCTTCACGGGATGAGATTTTCTAACTTGCTTGCCCTTTTGACACGATACACAGATGTCTTGAAGATGAAAGTTCTTGACTGGTACACCATTCACAAGATTATTCTTCACCAAATAGTTCATTTTCCTCAGGTGAATGTGTCCCATTCGTCTGTGCCAAGAGATTGATTTCTTTTCGGTGGCTTTTGAGACAAAACATGTGACTTGCACAGACGTTGTAATAGCTTGGCTCATATCAAGAATATACAAGTCGTTAATTCTTGGAGCCGATAAGAGAATCCATTCTTTGGGGATCTTGAATCCGGGTTTTAGCACATAACATCCGGTATCATCAAAATGTACCGTGAACTTCTTGTCGCAGATTTGAGAAACGCTAAGAAGATTGTGATCAATTTGTCACACATAATTGATCTTATCCAAACTCACAACACCATTGGAGACCATTCCCTCTCTAGTGATGTATCCACCTTTATCACCAGCAAAGGCAACATAAGCACCCTGAATGCTTTTCACATCATACAGGAGTCGTAAGTCGCCCGTCATGTGTCTCGATGCTCCACTGTCAACAATCCAATGACTATTCACAGTTCCTCCTGGAACACCCTGCACATTTCAAAAACCAGATCAGTTTGAGATGGGGACCCAAGCCTTAGTGGTCTTGGGTCGCCCCTTATCATCAAGAAATGTGATTTCTATTTCTTGATGATTTGCAATTGTGAGCCTCCTCTTGAACCATCACCGGTCTTAGGTTTCCAAGATTTATGTAATTTACCAGAATTACTATTATTTATAGTTTTAACAATTTCTGGTTTTATTAAATTTGAAGATCTTGGATTCCATTCTAAAGAATCCGGTTTTAAAGCTTTTTCAATTGCTTTTACTTATTTACGTCTCTGTTTTTCTTCTTGTTCTTTAACAATTCTTTTGTCTTGTTTTGGAGAAACAGATCGACGTTGGCAAGTTGGTTCAGGAGTGATTCTCTCAACAAATCTTGGTTTGGCTGGATTTGTACAATTTTTGATAATGTGGCCAAATTCTCCACATTTGAAACATGTTCTCCTTTCAACAAAATTAGGAGATCATGTTTCATAGCTTGATGTTGAACTTGTGGGTCTTAAGGTACTGGGTTCATTTTCATTACACCCATTTGTGTGTTGAGTGTAATTATTTTTACTGTGTCTTTTCAAAATCTTGACTTTCTTTACAAAATCTATATTAGACTTGCCTTCAAAGGTCTCGACTTTATCAGTACCCTTAGAACTCACAAATTTAACATTTTATGCTTCTTCTTGTAGCGAGAGCCTTTTGCTTCAACCTTTGGTTGTGGAAATTTAGGCTTTTCAACTCGCTTCTCTTGTTTTTCTCTTGAAAATGATAATGGTTGTGATTTGGTTGGCTTTTCCTTCTCTAAAAATTTGGTTGTTGAATTTTTCAAACACTTGATCTATAGAGATTGGATTTACGTTTTTAGTTGGAAAATCTTTGTTAAAGTAGATTTTCTTATCTCCAACCAGAGTATACAACACATTATATATTTCATCTGTAGACACTTTTGTCTTGACAGATTTCTTAGGATCATTTTCTTGATTTTCAACAGGTTTAGTACTGGGAGCAGCAGAGAGTTCTACTTCTTTCCTATTATCAAGAGATTGATTCTGATCACTTCTGATTGATTCATTATCTGATGTATCATCTTCCTCTAGATGGATTTTGATCAACATCAGATGACGCGTTTTCTTGTTTGCTTGGTTCTTGTGAGGAATTGTCTAGTTTGAACCCTAATCCTGCTGCAAATTCTTCAGGATTAAGCGGTACGGAGGGTTCAAAGCGAGGCATCTCGTCTTCATCAGGCAATTTGGTATAGTTGTGTTTCATCGGGGGTGGACACGACTTATACCCAATGCATTTAATATCTCCTTTTAGTTTTTGAACATCAATGATATGATCAAGCACATACGGGAGTGAGAATAACTGTCCAATTTAAGCTTGATCGCATCATGTTCGCATTTGGCGATGGCTAACTCTTTCTTTGTTTCTTCAAGAGATTAATGTAGTTATTAATTCCTATCTGTTTATTCAAAATTGTTTTTGTTAATTCAAAAACGCTTTTATTATGGTTTCTATTACAGATTTGAATTTTTTTTCGTTTTGAGTTAAAGCCAAGTTCGCCTCTTTGCATTTAGATAGTTCAACAACTAACTTTTGATTATGACTGTTGATCGTTTCTTATTTTGTTTTTATTTCAGCACAGTCATTGCAAACTTTAGGAGAGTCGAATTTTACCTAACTTGTTGAACCGACAACATTCGCCATGATGGTAGTATGATGAGGAAAGGCTACACTATCTGTAAAGAATCTTTATGTATCTATTGATGCAGCTTCAGCTTTCTTCATCAAACCCACTTTTCACTTTTCATCTTCTTAGCTTCACTTAGCAACTTTCTGACCTCAGCATCACTTCCTTCTCTGATCTCTGAATCAGATCCATAACCACCCGAACTTGAGCATTCTTCATCAGAACTACCAGTATAACCTGAAGTATCATCATCATCTGAGCTATCAATGCTGTGAACGTGCTTGATTTGGTTGATGATCTTGGTGTAACATGCAGTTCCTCCGTTACTCTCATTTCCCAATTGAACTGACCAATCACATCCTTCATCGGCTTGAACAACTACAGCTTTGCTATTTGAAGGTCAAGATTGATTGGTGTTGTTTGGGTTACCAACAACCACTATTCTTCTATCATTGCTAATTTGGGCTGTATTGGATGGTTGTGGTTGGTTTCTGAAGGGGTAGTGATTTCCTTGTTTGCTGGGCCTCGTGCACTCAAGTTTGAAGTGCCCTCTTTCTCCGCAGTTGAAGCAAGTAACGACATTTTTATCAAAACCATATTTTGTATCCTTCTTGCTCTCCAAACTGGTTCTTCCTGTTCTGCTCATGTAATCCTTTACTCTTCTCACCGCACTAGCAAACGCCCACTTGATATCCACTAACTCCATCTCATCTTTGTCTATCTAGGTAGTCTTCATTTGTCAAATTGATGTTTCCAATTTGACCAGCTACCAATCCGCAATAGGCACTGACCATGGTGTTTAGAAGTTCCATATGCTCTTGAGCAACTTCTACCCTGACCTTGGATAGATGAGATGTGCAAGTCTGACAGTGTTGGGGTTTGCAGATTGAAAGTTGTTTCCATAGAAAGCCTGTTGAGGAGCTTGCTGTGGAACTTGAGGTGCTAGATCTCGAGGTTGTGGAAGGAAGGCTTTCAGATCAAATACTTGTCCATAAGCTTGAGGACTTGAGCTTTCAGACTGATTTGTTTGAACAGGTTGGGGTATAAAGGGATTCACATTTGATACAAACGCGATTTGAAGCTTGGTTGCTGATTTGCACTAATACCTGTATTAATACCTCCGAAGTACATCTCAGGGTTTTGTGGAACAGTGACTCTTTGTGCCTTTCGAAGTTCTTCTTCGTTCTTGTTCTCCAGTTTCTGCACAAATTCTGAAATACTTATTGAGTCCAAAACACCTGTATGTTTTAACAAGTCAATAAATTGACCCATTTTGATGGTAACGCATCAGCAAATCGCATCACAATTTCTTGCGGAGCTGCTAACACTTTGTAAGAGTACATTTTGCTAAACAAATGATAAAAACGTGTGGTCACATCATTCAACGTTTCATTTTCCATAAACATTAAACCTTCAAACTCCTTCTTGAGCAAATCATGCCGAGTTTTTCTGGTTGCAGCATTCCCCTCTCCTCTCGCTTCCAAAGTATCCCACAAGTATTTTGTGGTTGTACAATACACAAATTGATGATAAATATCTTTGTTAAGAGCTGGTGTTAGGATAGCAAATGCCTTTTTCTCTAGATCACATGCCTTTTTGCCACTCTCATCTAGATTGGATAAGAAGGTTGGATTCGAATCGGCTTCTTCGAGTGATTATTTATAGGGTGTAGTAAAACATGTCCACAATTCTGTGTTCTGACCAAGAACATATGTGTGAAAACGACTTTTCCACAAGGGATAATCGTCCATATGGTTTAGCTTAGGTGGACGGTTATTACTCCCGGTTTCACTCTCGCTCATTAGAAGAGTTTGGATGCTCTGCTTTTGGTTTGCGACACACGCCCATTGATTTGCAGAAATCATGGCCGTATGTTGGGGCATCAATGATTTAACCCATGAGGTTGCGGAACTTTGCGAAGAGTCCTGATTTGTGCTTGAATTATTGCTCCAATCCCACGGATTTGAACTCATTTTCTTAATTATGAAAGGTTAAAAGGTTTATAGTTTGATTTTTGAAAATAAAAGGGGTCCTTTTAAAAATTCACAATCTCAGAAATCACAAAGTTTGAGAAATCACAAGATTTGAAAAACTGAAACACAAAGCAAACTAAGTTGTTCTTCGTACGAACCACTCTTTTGTACGAGTGTTATGTCCTTCGTGCGAACCACTTGTTTCGTACGGAGGATGTTACTTCGTGCGAACAACTAAGTCCTTCATGTGAACTCGATCTTTCGTGCGTATGACAAGTCTTTCACACGAATAGTCTGGTTCTTCGTACAAGAATCTTTTTGCAGGGTTCTGGGCTCTGGTTGGTGAAAACTTTTTGCACAAACTGGTTTTCGAAAGTGTTATGTTATCTACACAATTTTAGTTAAAGAACACAAACATTCAATCAGCTTTTAAGTTTTAACAGTCAAGTCCAGAAATTCAGAGATTTGGTCAACCCTGCAACAATATTCCGGTGAGTTTCTCCGGTGAGTTTCTTTTGTAAGAGTGTTCAACTTATGTGAAAATTTTAAGAAAACTAGATTTTAATATGTCTCCATGTGTTCTAACTAGGTTTTTATGAAAATTGTCTGCAAGCAACAGGTTTTAACCAAGTTTTAAGTTAGTTATCAACTTAAGTTTTCTGCTGGAAATTCAAGAACACTTCAAGAAACCTTCAAATTAGCTCAGACACAACACTAAGCTTGGTTTTGAACAAGGAAGAGAGCCAAAGCTCTGATACCACTTGTAGGTCCACCTGGAGAGCCAAAGCTCTGATACCACTTGTAGGTCCACCTGGAGGATCAAGATAAACCTGCTTCCTTGTTCATGCAACACACATACCAGTACGGAATCCAAGTATGCATGCAAACCAAAGCAAAGTAGGAGACACACAGGATAACTAAAGATTCAATATCCTGATTAACTGATGAGAACTAGTACAAGCATATACAAACAATGTTCATACAGACTCTATGCATTCACTCTGTGCTCTCAAAGTCTCAGCTTAGTATCCCTTGGGCACTCGTATGAACTCTATCACACATGCACTCTTTACTGAGAAGGTCATATCAGCTTATATAGTGCCAACACCAAGCAACAGTACGAAGTATGTTGCTAGTCATATGAAACACCAAAATACATGAAAGAGATTCTCCAAATAGACTCGTATAAATGAACTGGCTCGCACGAAACAATAACCTTGCTTGTACAAATCAAGATAAAAGCTTGATTGGTAAGCTTGATCGTACGAATGGTGTGACTCGTACGAACAACATCTTGCTCGTACGAAGCATTCCCACTCGCACCAATTGTTTTCTTTGGAGATCGTGCTGCAGACATGACGTACCTGAGACTCAACAGTATGCACACATGCAACTGTTGTACACAGACTTTCTAATCGTCGTACTAGATCATGATAGGAGGATATCTTGATCTGGCTGACACGACCAATCTATACAGACACAGTACATAAAGACCGTATAATTACAGACGTAACTAAGAACAAGATACAGACACAAGTGTATCAACAAAAAGTTTCAAAAGAGATACGGTCGTCGTTCGATGTCAAACATTCGCACTGGATCCTTGAGAGACAAACTAAGATGCTACAGATGTCATGAGCCAGGACATTTTGCAAGGGACTGTAAGAAGGTACCAATGGGGTATGAAGCTACTCAGGCAGCTATTGCTAGGAATTCTGAATGGTTGATGGTTCCTTTTACACATGCGTCAACTTCAACTTCAACTTCCACTTCAACAAGTCAGGGAAATACTGGAGTAGGAAAGGCATTCATGGTTCAAGAGCAACATGGTTTCAGCTGGGTGGATGTTGAAGCACAGGTGGAACATCTCAAGATTTCCGAAGTTGCAGATGTCAATCATCAATGTTTAACGGCGCAAACTGAGGAACCAAAATCACTCTCTGAAATGGTAAACTCTCTTTTATCTTCTGAACATTGTAGAAATAAAATTGCACATATGAGAGCACATAATTTTGCTCTAATCAAAGTTACAACAATGCCATGTCTAAGTGCATCAGTCTTCGAGAGAACAATAAAATTCTCTATGAAAAGATTGACGCACTAAAGAAGAATATAGCTCAGCTCCACTTGGACGGAAATCAACAGAAAATGTTGGGTCCATGATTACAAACATAGATTAAATGTAAAAACTTTGGAATGTGACTCTACGCGAGCTGAGCTAGAGCTTCTCATTGGGAAGTATCAACAAAATGAGTTAAACTTAAAGAAGTTTGATACTACCAGTGACACTGTTCGTAATTTATGCAATGTGCAACTGACTTTTAAGGAAAACAAGGGCAAAGGGTTGGATTATAAGCAGGTTCTTTTGCCATATAATCATAATTATTCTAGAATGCCTGCTACTAAACAAGAGCTAGAAAACTGAGATAAATTGATGTATGGCAAACTAAGTGATTACATTCCATGGGAACCTTTCAAACCAAAGTATGCCAGACCAACTGATTTTTAACAAAAAACCATGAGCTTTGTTAAAAACATGAATAAAAAATGCTTAATTGAATCAGTCGAAAATTTAGAATATGACAAGGAGTCAATGAAAACTCCATCAGAGGAATCTCAAGAAAATGCATCAACTTCTGATTCTGTAGACAATATTAACTGTTTTAGTGCATGTGCAAAGTCAATGATAGTTGAGGAGCGGTCAGAAGTGGATGATGAACCACATCCAAATGATGCTGATAATTCAGATGTTTCTTTATGTGATAAACATAATATTTACGTTTGGAACTATGTTCAGTCCTTGGTTTTTGAGACTCAGGGTTTTTCTAAAGAAGTTGTTGAAACCGAAATTTTAAATGATGTGGTTTTTGATTCTGATTGTGATTTTACTGTTTTACCAGAGCTTGGGGCATCAGGTGATGTATTCGAAACATCTGTCTCTAGTGATTCAGACAACTGCCCTAGTATGTCTGAAACCTCAACTGGTGCTTCAAAAACCTCTGAACATGATGAAGTTGAAAATATTATCGTGTCTGATTGTGTGAACGAATTTGTTGATAAACAGGAGTTATCTGATAAATCTATCAATCAGACTGAGATTCTGGTGCATCAGATAATGAGTAATCTGCTTCTGATAGTCAAACCATTTTGACAAAAATTGCTCATCATCAAACAAGAATCAGATGATCCTAAAAGCTTTGTGTCTGATGAAATGGTTTCTAAAGAAACTGACTCAGTCGTCTTCAAAAGCTCAGTTTCTAAAGAAGAGGTTTCTAATGAGACTAAGCCTACTGAATCCATCAAAGAAAAGGCGATCACAAAAAACCCGAAAACAGCACAAAAAGAAAACTCAAGAGGAATCTCCTCAGATGCTGTTAATAAAAGTCAAAAGAAAAACCCACCTCAAAAACAAATGAACCTAAGTTGAAGGGTAAAGTTATCGATACTCACTCTTGTGCTGATAATTGTGAGTAGGTTTAATCAAATTGTAAACATGCACACAAGAATCAGCACCTAGTGGAAAGAAGAAACTCAATCAGCTCCCCAGAATAACACAAGCAGAACTGAATGTCTTTTTCTCAAAACTTGTTTCAATTGTGGAATTCTGGGGCACATAGCTAGAAATTGTGTTCATCGTCCTCTCATGTCTTACCATTACAGTAACACCTATCATCAGATGGCTTCGCACTATCAACGTTATGGACATCAATTCACGCGAGCCAAGCCTTCTGATGGGGACTGGAATCTAGCAAAGAAAGTCAATCAAAGGTTTTTAAACACAAATGGTTTCCAAAATCAACCAAGAAACTAAACATAACATCAACTAAATTTGTTCCAAACAACACTGATTCAAGAATCTAGAAACCTAAAACACCTGCTAGATCTCAGTGTCAGTGTTCACAGTCATCAAACTCTACATCCTCTTCCTCTCAAACCGCCAACTCTATTAAAAGTTATATGATCTTCCGTGAGGTTTTGCGAACGAAGAGTGATGATAGACCCAGATCGAATATGGTCTGGGTTCTAGTTTCTCACTAATCATGTTATGTGTGTAGGAACGACTGTGGAGGGTTGTTGTCAGACTTTCGTTTGTCGATAGTGGTTGTTCTAGACACATGACAGGGGATATCTCCTAGTTGAACAACATCAAAAATCTTCGAGGTGGATTTGTCAACTTTGCAGGAGGAGAAACTGGAAGAATTACTATGAAGGGTACAATCAGAAATGGGGTCCTCAGCTTCTCAGATGTCAATTATGTTCCTGAACTCAAACACAGTCTTCTTAGTGTGTCTCAAATGAGTGACAAAGGCTTAGAAGTTCTTTTCACCAAAAGCGGATGCGTAGTTTTGAAGCCTTGGATTGTTACACCCGAAGATTGGTTCTTGATTAAAGCTGAACGCCGGGGAAACGCTGACATGATTGATATGAACAAGGCCCCTACTGATCAAGTTACATGTTTGTTTTCAGAAATCTCCTAACATGATGCAATGCTGTAGCATCAACGACTTGATCATCTGAACATGAAAATTCTTAATCGACTGGCAAAAGGAGGTTTAGTTAGAAACTCACTCATCAAGAATTTTATGCAAATCGAGAAATGTGAATCATGTGCTCGTGGGAAACAACATCGTAAGCCTCACAAGTCCAAGCTCGTGCACACGTCTAAAATTCTTGAACTGCTTCACATGGATCTCTGATCCTGTAAATGTGCTGAGCATTGGAGGAAAGGCTTACTGTTTAGTTATCTCTAATGATTTCTCTCGCTTCACTTGGGTGTTTTTCTTGGAACAAAAAGTGAAACAGCTGGTTTGATAAAGAAATTTGTCACTCTCATGGAGAATCAGGCAAACGCGCGAGTGAAAATCACTCGATGCGACAGTGGGACAGAGTTTAAGAATGCTGAGCTGAATAATTTCCGTGCCTTGAATGGAATTGATCGCCAATACAGTGCAACTCGAACTTCTCAAAAAAATGGAGTGGTTGAAAGACGTAATCGAACTCTCATTGATGCTGCTCGCACGATGCTGATAGATTCTGGCCTTCCTCTGTATTTTGGGTAGAAGCAGTGAACACCGCCTGCTATGTTCAAAATCATGCTCTAATCAACAAACGTCACATGAATACGCCTTATGAAATAGTTGAAGGACATAAATCCTCTGTACAACATTTCCGCACCTTTGGTTGTCTTTGTGTTCTCCTAACCATGGATGCCAAAGGTAAATTTGAAGCGAGAGGAGATCTATGCTATTTCATCGGCTATGCTAAAAACACCTCATATCGAGCGTACAACAAGATCAAGAAGCAGACCGTGGAGACGTACTACGTGGATTGGCTAGAAGAAAATCCCAAAGATGCTCGAATTGGACCTGATTGGTTATGATTATTCCTCCTTGTTTAAGTCGTTTAATATTTTATCTGATTTGATTGTTACTGCAGATGTCTCAAGTACAGTGATACCTATTCCCATTGTAGCTAAAGA
Organism: Scalesia atractyloides; assembly: GCA_947069175.1. Taxonomy (NCBI): domain Eukaryota; kingdom Viridiplantae; phylum Streptophyta; class Magnoliopsida; order Asterales; family Asteraceae; genus Scalesia; species Scalesia atractyloides. Next base: position 39,779,576 of record CAMTDV010000001.1, read on the forward strand.
TGACGTTGTACCTATTCGAGATGCTTTTAAGAAACTTACTGTGGATCCACCAGGATTTCACGAAGTTGCTACGACACCGCATCATAGTTCACCAATTCAGGAGCCAGTTCCTGAATCTACTACAACAACTACTCCTGATGATGTAGCTCACAACGCTGAAGCCTCCACACAGCAAACTACTTCAGGTCCTTCAAATGCAAACATCCACAGAGCTTCATTATTTCCAGAGCCGATTCCATCAGATTGCACTGTAGATCCACCGGTGATCAACACTGCTGCTGCATCAAATGAGGGGGAGCAATCTAGGATATTATTAAGAAGTTTTTCAAATCTGCAACCAAACTTGCAGGCCCCTGCTGTAGCAATTCCACATGTTCAGAGAAGCCATCCAATTACAAACATTATTGGTCCTGTAACTGCTGGTGTACAAACCCATAGTAGATCAGGAACTATTAACACATGTTTGTATTCATGCATTTCACAGATTGAGCCTAAGAGCATTGATGTTGCCTTGTAGGAACCTGTATGGGTCAATCTAATGCATGAAGAGCTCAATCAATTTGAAAAATTGGGAGTTTGGAAGTTAGTGAAACTACCTGAAGGTAAACACACTCTTGGAACATGCTTGGTATTTAGAAATAAATAAGATGACACTAGCGTAATTGTGAGAAATAAAACCCAATTGGTGATCCAAGGATTCAAGCAAATTGAAGGACTAGATTATGATGAGGTGTACACACCAGTGGCTCGTCTGGAAGCCATTCGTATCTTCTTGGCATATGTATCCTACATGGGATTTACTGTTTATCAAATGGATGTCAACACAACATTTATGTACGGAAAGGTCATGGAAGAAATTTATGTCGCTCAACCCCCTTGGTTCACTGAATCCAATAAACAAGGCTACGCCTACTCGTTAAATAAAGCTTTTTATGGGTTACACCAAGCACCTCGCGCATGGTATGCAACCTTAACTGAGCATCTGCTTGCACATGGATATCGGGGACGATAGATCAAACGCATTCATCAAACGTGGTGACAAGGATCTAATTCTTGTTTAGATCTACGTGGACGACATAATTTTCGGGTCAACCAATGAGGATCTTTGTAAAAAGTTCGAGGAAGTGATGAAGAAGAAACTCTAAATGAGCTCCTTGGGTGAAATGACAATGTTCCTAGGCTTGCAAGTTCGTCAGATCGGTCAAGGGATCTTGATTCATCAAGGCAAATACGTACAGGACGTTCTTGCAAAATTCGACATGACAGATTCTAAGCCTATAGACTCCCCCATTGCAAGACGGCCCTTGATGAATGAGGATGCTGAAGGAAGCCCGGTCAACCAGACAATGTACCGATCTATGATTGGTTCATTGATGTACTTAACTGCGAGCCGACCAGACATTATGTTTGCCATCTATCAATGTGCTCGTTATCAGGCTAATCCTAAACTTTCTCATTTTACTGCCGTTAATCAAATCTTTAGATTCATTAAGGGAGCTCCAAAACTGGGACTCTGGTATCCTAAGGATTCGAACTTTGATTTGTTTTCTTTTTCTAACAGTAACCTTGGAGGAACGAATAGGGACATGAAGTCCACATCGGCAAGATACCAATTCTTGGGAGACAAACTCATCTCGTGGCATTGTAAGAAGCAACAAACTATGTCTCTCTCAATTGTGGAAGAAGAATATGTCGCAGCATCTGCTTGCTGCTCCCAGGTTATTTGGATGCAACACCAGCTCGAGGATTACAGTTTGACTTATCTAAACAGTACTATCTATTAGGATAACGATGACGCTATCCAAATCATCAAAAACCCCATTTTTCACTCCAAAACCAAGCACATTGATATGGTTCATTTTATTCGAGATTGCTATGACAGAGGTTTGATGATACTTGAGCATATCCATACCGATGCTAATACAACATATCTTTTTACAAAACCTGTTAGCAACACAAGATACAAGGTGCTTGTGGACCTATTAAAAATGATGTGTTTCACCGACTGAGCAACGGTATTATTATTAATAATCTAAAAAAAACCAGGTTTTTTGTAAATAAATTAATAAATAAATTTGTGCATTAATTATTCTACTTTTGCTCAAATTTAGGGAGAGAAATAATAATTGAGGGGAGATTTACCTGTTGGGAAGTGAAATAAATTTCCGTGCTAAAGAATTTGATTAACACATGTAAGGTATCGAAGCTGAAAATGCGAGGATCCACTGTGATGTGTTGATAGGCTTATTGCTCAAAGGGAAAAAGGATACCAAGTGAAAAAAATCCGACAAGCTATACATCATGTAGGTAACATACCATCGCTGTATGATTTCATGGTCTTGAATCATGCGTTGATAGATAGCCAACGTCTAAGGTTCTAGCTCTGTATACTGATGAGTCATCCGGGATATCAGGACTGCCCTTCTGTTGCATCTGGATACATGCAGACCTAGGCACAGTCAGGATATCCTTAAAAGAGCCAAAATTGAATGCCAAAACCTTAAAAAAAGGAAATCTCATTGTGAGAAATTTCATGTGCTTGAAAAATCAAATATATACCGTATAAGGTATTTGCCTGACCCTCGCCAGACTTTGTTTGGTCACTTTGTTGTGTACGATGTACTGACCTGTATACCAACAAGTCTGACGTTGTAATAACCAAAGGATGATCATGATGTACTCACTCGTTATGATGAACTGTTGTGCTTACCTTGATCGCGAGGGGTATGCCTTGATGTGGGACACACAGGTGTTATAGTATACTTAAAAAAATCAAGTCACGAGGTTGAAAATTAAAGATTGAAGCAATAAGTTTAAGTGGACAAGTATATTGGCAATCGCGTGGACCAATCTGATTAGGCAAGTTAATGAGTTCAAGAACCGTTTGATCATATAGCAACTCCTCTCATCTTATTAGTATCTTATTATTATTATTCATTTATTTTTTGGATGCCAAAGGATTGCTCGGTTGGTTGGATCGTTGATTTTGACATAGGGTATTAGTTTTCACAACAAGACATAGAAGGGAGCCCACATTGTTGAAATCACTGTTTCAAGCAGGCCCACCTATCTCAGACTGATTTGACTTAGGCCCACCCATTTCAGACAGACCCATCATTTCGGATGGACCACTGTTCCGAATTGGGTCAGGCAAGCATTTCGAACCATTGTTCCGAATTAGGCCATGCTCATATATATCGGATAAGGTACTGTTCCGAATCGGGCCAGGCCCACTAATTCGGATATGCCCAATTTGAATCTATATTATGGGCATCTCTAGTCATTTCGAGTCATTTCGATTCCCCTGAGCATTTCGGATCTCTCTCGGACAAAACTAACTCGAATTCATAGGTTTGATGATTTCTTGCATTTCCGATGGATCTCGGATGGACTTCATAGTATTTCAGATGAATCTCGAAAGACCACCATGCATTTCGGATGGATCTCAGATTCAATATATGCATTTCAGATAAACATCCTGTTTATCCGAAATCTAACATGTTTCCATCCGAAATGTCAGTGCATCTTGGATGCCTGACAAAGGTTCATTCGAATTATCTTTTGAACCTTTGTCAATCCAAAACAATGTTGACCCAGTTCATCCGAATCATGTTTGACCAGTTCAAACTGTTTTGAACATTTTCAATGATGGACCAATTCAAATCATTTTTGAACCTCTTGAACTTTTGAGTTGTATGGTTGACCCCTTGATCCTCCTATATCTAAACTGTTTTAACTTATTGTCTTGTTAACCCATTTAATATAGGATTGAACGGTTGACTAGTCAACTAAGTTAACTTTTATGATAAAACTTGACGCTTCTGTTTAAAATTACAGAAAAATGGCTCAAAAGATGATGGAGAAAGGTAAGCTCGAGGTGGAACCCTGTCATAATTAGGCATGTTTTCTATCAGATCCACCACCAGATTATTACGAGATATTTCATTCTATGATAGTAGTACTAAATTCCTGCCACATCACACATGCTCTGAAGATCAATCAAATCATTTTTGTAGACATGGTTCAGAACTTCTGGTTGAACACGAAAGTACAAAGAGGTGGAGCCCACGGCAAAGGAGCAATTGTTTCACGGATTCAAGAAAAGGAAGTTAGTATTTCAGAAGCAATGGTTTGTGAGGTGTTGAAGTTTGAAAACCAATCTCACCACCCGACATCTTATGATAGAGACAACGTCATTAAGGCCTTGCGACGTATGAGTTACGAAGGCGTGTATCCAACGGTGCTTAAGAAGTTTTTTTTACCGTATTCGAGATTTCTAGTTCACATCTTCCTGCAATGCATCTCGGAGAACAAAGGACAGTTGGATCAGATCAATCAGACTTAAGCATTTGCATTGGTTGCTTTAGTGAACAACTAGGATTATAACTTCTCATATTTTATTTTCGATAATATGAAGAACATGTTGGAGAATCCCAAGAAGAAGGTCTTCCTACTATACCCAAGATTTATTCAGATGATCCTTGACGAGAAATATCCAGATTTGGCAAGAGCGACAATCTTCTAAATCTAAAGCCAATGGGTCCAAGTTGTTTTGAAGCAGCTTGCAAAAGTCGAGATACTACAAAGTTCAAGTTTGTTGGAACATATACTCTAGAGAAACACGGAAAATTCGGCTCGATTGTGTCTGCACCAAAACCGTTAAACGCTATAGTTGCTGAAGAGCATGATGTGTAGACTACAAGAGTCGGAAAGAAACCAACGACTGAAGTTGAAGACTTAGTGATAGATGATGAAGATGCTGAGAATGAGTTGGAACAGATGAATGCTGAGAAACATGAGGAAATCGTTAGAAGCTTGAACCCAATAACTGATGAGAATCTTCAGGCACTGCTTGCATCGCTACAGGGCGATACCGGGAACCCTCCCCCATAATCGTTCCTACTAAAGAAACACATACTGAAGATGATCCAAGTAGTGAGCAAGAATCTCGCAAGAAGCATAGAACCAAACCAGAAACCCCTTTTAATCCCAAGGTCACAAGTTTGAGAACCATTCCCGAGCCAATTATGCAAGATACCCCTATAACAGACATTCCATATACTTCTATCTTCAAAGCAACCACTGAATCACAACCATAAAGTTCTAGCAGCATTCGATTTGAAGCCGGTAGTTCCAATGGTGGGCTTACCGAACACGATGAAGCTACAATGCGTTTTGCTGCATAGAAGATGAAGTTGATTGAAGAATCAGATAGTGACAATGATGGAGATGTGAATGTCAAGAAGCTGCAGCAAAGAGTAATTGTGTTGGAACAAGATTCTTGTTAGGAAACTTTTATGTAAGTAATGAAAAATAATATGATCTGTCTGATCACTGCTGAAGATAAAGTCATGAAGGTCAAATAGAAAGAAGAAACAAGACTGGACAAACGAAAAGGACAACATATCCTCAACATTCATCTGAAAAGGATTAGAGACAAATGAAGATAATCAGAAAAGCCATTCTGATGGATCTAATGATAGTTCTAATGAGTATCATAAGTCTCTAGTAAAATCTGATTTTAAGAAAATCTGGTGATCCGAACAACATATTTTCTAATGAGCTGGCTCTCAAGACTTCTGATGAGCCAACTTGTCTAAAAAATGAGGCTTTGCCATATTTGGAAAGTAGCAAGTTGTACTCAATGGATTCAATGAATATGCCAAAAAGCTACTTTATGCAGGGCAAGTGCATGAATAAACAAGGACTCTCTATAAATAGAGAATAAACCAGGGAAGGACAATGAGTTAAGCCAAACATTCAATACACACTACAAAAACTCCATTGCCCTTTCACCATAGAATTATACAAGTATTCGTTTGTACTTGTCAATAACCTCTCAATCACCTTGTAAACCATTTTGTTTCAAAGTGATATAAACTTGAATATTCTATAGTTTTTATTTCTTGAAAGTTCGATTTCTATTTCCGCACACTATTTTCACATCTATTGAAATCACTTGCCCTAGTATCTGAGACCAACAATTGATATTAGAGCAGATTGAATAAAATATTTTCAGACAATCAATTGCTCATTTTCTTTAAACTCTCTTTTATCTAAATATGGCAAACTTTCAAACCTGGAACAATGTATTCAACATTGGGTCTATGTTAAAGCCTCCAACTTTGGTGAGAGAGGAGTACCCTAATTGTGACATTTGTGCCTTTTCAATCATTGCACAATTACAAACAATTTCGTATTCAATGAAACCCTGTGTTTTATTTTCAAATATTTTTGTATTCAATAAAATATTGTATTTTATTGATGAGAATGCAAAAATGTCAATCGTTGCACAATTTCGATCATTTTCGTGTTCGTTAAAGCGTTTTACGTATTTTGCGAAACGCGTAACCGTACAACCGAACGAACTGACATCCACGACATTTCCGGGTATAATACAAGTTACACATGTCTTAACACCTTTATATAACCTAAATATTAGGTTAAAGGGGTTAAAAATGGCAAACAAGTGAAAATAGAAGTCCAAGGGCCAAAAATGTCAAAATAATAATAAATATTTTTGCTTCTTCACCAAGTTTGCCACCTATCTCCAATTTTTGACACCTAGCACTCACTTTGCCACACTTAATATGGTGTTTACACATGTTAGGACACTAATCCACACTTGAGGACACTTGTCATCACCTCCTTAACCCTAAAATACTATAAATACCCCATGATTCTTCCATTTTTTTTTCACACCACTTCAAAACACTTCAAAGTAAAGTGTGAAGTTCTTCTTTCTATCCTTCTTGGAGCTTGTTTCCAACCTTTGGAAGCCTCCTATCTTGAGTTCCGAAAGTGTTCTTCAACACGAGTAAGTACTCTTCCTAGTTCTTTAATTTTTTTATTAGCTATTTTGAGCTAAAAGTCGAACAGTTTGGCTTCTTGATTGACTTTTGGTTCTGACCATATTTGGTCAAGTCAAAGTTCAATTGAACTTTGCAACGTGATCGTAATCACGAAGGTTATAATCCCTAGTGATTTCACCTTCTGATTACCACGTTTACTAGTCGAAGTGACGAGTTAAAGTTTCGGTAAAAAAATGCACATGATGTGCATTTTACGACGAAACTATTTTCGGGTATCAAAACACCAAGTTTTGATACCAAATCTGTTTTATAAACTTAGTTAGACATATTTTGACATGTCTAACTCGTCACTTCTAGTTTAGTGCTTATTTAGGGTCGTAAGTCGAGCGGTCTTGACCACCGCTTTGACTTTCGAATCCGACCCGTTTGGTAGATCTTAGGATCCTACCAAACACATATTTGTGACCATAGTTACATAGGGAATAACCTACTGAGGTTATACCTTATAGTCACATCGTTTGGTTAGTGTTATGATAAGTCACTTCTATGTTCTTAAAAAAATACCAAAATGCCCTTTTGCGCATAAATCCATTCTAAACACATGTAACCAAATTTTTGACATATAAACTGATGTTATAACATTTTCAAACATGTTTGGGCATTTAAGACTTATCATAGGACATGTTTAACCATGTGATCGCGTGTTTACGCTAATGACCCGTTAAAGTAGCATAAACTACCTTAACGAGTCATAATGGGTCAAAAGCACTTAGGATCTTTTCCAAATCAGAATGTTAAGTTTCTTAAACCATATCACATGAGTTCCAACACTCGTTTGGTTTATAAGACTTCATTCTATCCGATCTCCCATTTGTAGTCCCGACACGCTAACATATTTATCTGACACATTAGGACACGTTTGAGCTTTGTTTATTTCATTGATCAAGAACACTTTCGCAATCCCAAGTGAGTACATAGTTCCCCTCTTTTACGTTTTCAAATGTTTTGGGGTGATTCATATGAGCCTATAATTATTTTCAAGATTTCAAAACAATATACATGGTTTACACATACAAAATGATTTTCAAAGTGAGTACATAGCCCCCCTCTTTTACGTTTTCAAATGTTTTGGGGTGATTCATATGTGCCTATAATTATTTTCAATATTTCAAAACAATATACATGGTTTATATATACAAAATGATTTTCAAAGTAAGTACATAGTTCCCCTCTTTTACCTTTTGCAAATGTTTTGGGGTGACTCATATGTGCTAAATCATTTTCAAGTTTTCAAATACAATGTCTATGGTTTATATATATAAAACAATACGATTTCAATAATGTGAACAACTTGTTGATGCATTATCCATAACACGAATGACATTCATTAGCTTTGACCGAGCTGACCAGTAGTATGTTACAGTACCATAGGACTGACAATCCCATTATAGGTCTGTTCACTAGATTTGGTGGAGTTAGGGTAATGACATAAACTGTTTCTGATTAACAAATCAATTGTTGATTTGTTTGTCTAGTTAAAGAGACCCTTTGGTGGTATAGTCAACAAAGGTTTGAATGTGTTCATTAAAGAACGATAAAAAGTTTTCACAATTAAAAACACGGACGATTTTGTTTATGACATGGATAATTGGTTTATGACACGGACGATTGATTATAACACGGACAAATGGTTTATAACACAGATAAATTGTTTTGAACAATGTCACGCAATGATTTTCACTTAAAGATATAAACCATACGAAGTTTTCTTTTGAATCAATATGTTACAAGGTTATTACAAAAGAAATGTTTTTGTCAAGATTCATGGCTACAAGGTTTTCACAACTCTAACCAACTTGTTTTAGTTGGTTAATTGTATTGCAATATCAAACACTTTTGATACGAGGTTTTCAGTTAACGACTCTTGTAGTCGGACGAGGTGTTGCAATATGTATACAAGGCCATGAATTTGACACGCTCACAAAACCTATGTACTCGCCGACTCTCTTTTCACCTATGTTTTAGGAATCAATACTTGATAATATGATGCATGCTTCATGTAGGAATGGACACGAGCCTTAGTGACTTAAAACATGAAAGACAATTTATTTAGGTGTTGTTTCTGTTTATCCCAAGACAATGTAAACATTTAACTTAATCAAACATAATTTAAATTCCATGAGTTGTGAAAATAGTTATGTGACATGACTCCCTGACGTTTCCACCACGGTTTGTTGTTTTACGCGGTCGGGGTGTTACACTAATGGAAAATAAAAATGATCAATTTCCTCAATGGACATCATCGAGCTCTGTTTCAATCCATTGTGTGTGGCCCAAATATACCCATGATTGAGATACTAGGTTCACCAACAAATGATCAAACTCCTGAAATACCTGTCACTTGGGCCCTAAAAACTGAAAGTTTCTGGAGCAAAGAAGACAAGCAAAAGGTGGAAGCTGATGAAAGGGCCAAATCACTTTTGATTATGGTACTTCCGAATGACATATTCTCTCAAGTAGATGCATGTGCTTCTGCTATAGAGATATGATATCAATTAGGAAATCTTTGTGAAGGAGGAGAAAGAATGAAGAGAAACAAACGAACAAATTGTGTCTCCTCTTATGATAGATTTAAAGGTTCACCAAATGAAAATCTTTATGAAACCTATAATAGATTTGCAAAAATTTTAAATGATCTAAAGAAGTTTGGTATTGATAGAGAAACGATGAAAGGAATGTGAAATTCCTAGATGCTCTACCAAGAGAATGGAAAAGTCTCACACTGACTTTAGCCTCCACGTTAGAGCTAGGATACATGAGTCTACATGATCTCTATAGCATTCTTGTTCCTAGAGAAGAAGAGATATATGAAAACTCAAACCAAAGAGGAAAATCCATTGCTCTCATCTCAAACTCTCAAAGAATATCCAATACTGATCCACAAACCTGTTATCGCCAAAATATCAAAAATTCTGATACCTCATCAGATTTTTCTGCATTTGCTGAGGCAATTACACTACTCACTAAAACTTTTGAGTAGGTTGAGAGGTGGAAATCATAAGTACCAGACAAGTGACTAGGGGAGGACAGAAGGGAAGTCAAGAGACAAAGCTAAAGCAGAAGTTATGTGTTACAAATGTAAGTAAAAGGGTCACTATGCATCACAATGCAAAAACAAAAAAATGAAAGATATTGCTTACTATGAGAAGAAGCTAGAGGAAGCTAAAAAGAAACAACAAGTAAGTCTGTTGACTAATGATTCTTCTAATGAAGAAGAAGAAATGGCAAATTTCTGTCTTATGGCAAAATTTTCTGATGTAGAGTCTGAAAGATCAGAATCAGAAAGATCAGACTAAAGGTAAACTCGAATATTCTTGGTCTTGAACAGAAGTTAAACAATCTTATGTAAGATTTTATGAACTTACAAGAAAAACAAAAATTGGAAAACAAAAAATCTGATGATTTGCAAACAACGTTGAATAAAGTAATACTTGAAAATCAATTACTGATTGAAGAAAGCTTAAACAAAAATGCAAAAAGTGAATTCTATGAAAAGGAAAGAAAAGATTTATATAAAAGAATTCATGACAAAGAAATCAATGTAAAAGGTTTATAGCAAGCCAAAGATTTTATAAACTTTATTGAAACCACACCAAAGAACACAGGAGAAGGGCTGTGAATGTAAAATCAAACATCAGAAATCCTACCACCTTTGTCAAGGCAACATATCAGAATTCTAATAAAACAACATCAGAATCGGATATTGAATCTTGCAAATCAGTAAGTTCTAATAGCTCTTTCTTATCTTAAAAAACTAACATCAAAGGAAAAAGGCATGAATCAAAATAAAGACTTTCACAGAACTCAAAAAGACTTCATCCAAAATTTCAAAAATCTGCAAACTTTCCATCCCAGTCAGAGGAATCAGAATATTCTGATAGAGAAAATGTATGTGTGTTGACATACTGAAGCTAGTTAAACACCAAACAAAAACTAAACAGTATGTTAATGGCTCAGCATATAGTAGAATTTCTGGTGAAATTTCTGCATCCCAAAAGGGAAACTCAAACAAATTTTTCATAAGGAAATGTACCCAAGCAAGTCTGGGTACCAAAAGTTCTCTAACTCTCCCATTTCAGAACCATCATGTGCAGCAGATCTGGTACAGTGATTCAGGAAGCTCTAAACACATGACTGAGGATAGGAGCTTACTCAGTAATTTTGTTCCAAAGTCGAGTAAAGTAATTAACTTTGGAAATGGAGTGAAGGGAAGTGGGCTATGGATGCATTAATTATGGATCTTTGACCATTGAGAAAGTAGCATATGAAGAAGGGTTGAAGTACAATCTACTAAGCTGTAGTCAATTTTGTGACAAAGGTTTTCAGGTAACTTTTTTGCTAGAAAAATGCATGTTGGTTGGTCTAGATGACAACAAAATTTATTTAAGTGGAGAAAGAATAAGGAAATCCATATATTACTTGACTTCAAAGAGGAAATAGAATACCCTCAATTGTGCTTATTTTCAAAAGACAACAAAGGTAATAGCTGGTTGTGGTATAAAAGATTGGTACACTTAAATTTCAAAAATCTAAATCAATTAGCAAGCAAGGGTCTAGTAAAAGGTCTACCATTCATATCCTCCAAGAAGGATAAAATATGTGAATTAGGAAAATCGAAAAAGAGGCTCACATAAAACAATTTTTGAATCTTCAATAACACAAAACTTAGAACTTTTGCACATGGACCTTTGTGGACCTGTGAGCACAACAAGTTTTTCTGGTAAGAAATACATTTTGGTCATTGTAGATGACTACTCTAGGTACACTTGGGTTGAGTTTTTAAGAAAGAAAAGCAAGACCCCAGATCTGATCATAAAGTTCATCAGAAAAATAGAAAATTTGTTAAAATTACCAGTAAGAAGGATTAGATCTGACAATGGAACAAAGTTCAAAAATTCAAAACTTGAGACCTTCCTTATAAGAAAAGGAATCTCTCATGATTTTTCTGCTCCAAGATCTTCATAACAAAATGAAGTTGTGGAACAAAGAAATAGAACCTTGGTAAAAGCAGCAAGAACCATACTTGCTTATACCAAATTGCCTACTTACTTTTGGGCAGAGGCAATTGCAAATGCATGTTTTACACAGAACAGATCCATAATAAACAAGAGGATTTAGAAAACACCTAACAACATCATAAAATATCAATTTTTTGCACACATTTGGTTGTAGATGTTTTGTATTTAATGATTTTGAAAGTCTTGAAACATTTGAAAGGAAAGCTCAAAAAGGGTAACGCCTCGCTTTTTCGTATTTTCCTTTATTAGAAAGTGTAATCATATTTCTATTTATGGAAACTTGTATTCGTATCGCATTCGTATTTCATTCCCAACCTTGCAATCCTAGACTTTGATCGAAAAAAAATTCATACTTAATACATACTTTTCTTACATGCATACGATCATTAAATACATTTTTACATACGAACCGATACTTGTTATACGTGCAAATACTCATACATACATACTTGATACTCAAAATATACTTACATACATGTTATACACTTAAAAAATGCCAAAACACCAAGTTTTAGCTTAAAATGATGGAAAAACCAAGTTCAGGGACCATTTTGCAAAATCTGCCAAAATGAGCCTTTGGCGGGGCGCGAGAGGCTAAGCCCTTTCCTCTTGTGGGGTACAAGAGGCCTTAATCCGTAGTAAGTTGTTTCTTGCATGCGGGTTGGTCCATTTTTCACACCTTTTTCACACCCAATCACCTCTAAACCTCATTTAACTCAAAACCCTACTAAACCACTATATAAGCAAGCTTCCTAACACTCATGTTCACTTTTCAAACTCCTTTACACTCTCAAAACACTCCCAAATCAGTTGTAAACTCAAGAACAAGGCAGAAAACTTTAAGTACAAAAGTGAGTCACTTTTCTTCATCTTTTCTTCATCAAATCTTCCTCTACAAAGCTTGGAACACCTCTAGGATTGTTTCCACAGGTTTTCCATGGAAAACCAAGGTGGAACATCACCATTTTGAGGCCCATACTTTCTGTTTGGGAAGAACTTTTGTTAAACTTTTATAAACTTTGTTTTTCTTAACTTAATCTTATTCCTACATATTCTTAAACCTATCTAAGGTTATGAGACTTGTTAGGAACAAGTTTTTATGAGATTAAGAGGTGTGAACATCTCCGAACTTTCTATTTTGATAGGGTTATCAACCCACAAGTTATGAAACCATCCAAGATTGACAAAGCTTGTGTTTTAGTAAAGGTGTGATTACTTGGAAGCCTTGGCTATCCTACGTTCAATCCACCACCTCACTAGATGATTTCTATGTGTAACCACTAAATTATGTTCAACCTTCAATTGAGTAACAAGGCTACGACACGTCCCCAAACATTACCATGTTCGGGATGCACGCACCTAGGTTGCTTACTTGGTCGATACATAGTTTAGTGAAGTATTTCTTTTTATTCCATGCATGACCATCCGAGATGTCCTTGTAACAATTTGTGTATTGGTGAATCTTACGAAAGAGGTTAAAGGACGGTTATCCTCCTACCTCCATGCATAACGTATATGAAACCTATGACTTATATGATAGACTTAATGATATATCATATAATATATACGTAAATAGACTTATACATAACCAAACTTTTGACAATGATGATATGGTTACTTGTCCTAACACTAGGTTATATTATCTTGGACTTAACCCTCTCGTTATGAATCTAATGGGCACTTAACCCATGAAATCACAACAGCCCATGTGACATCCCGGTTTTTCAGGCACTTTAAACGCGCTACTTTATTGTTATTCATCCCTACGCTAATTTAATTCGGAGAATTAAATTACGCGCTCGCAATAACTACGCTAACTTTAGTATTTAGGGAATACACGATGTTTGGGAGTTTTAACGGGTTGTATCTCAATTACGTGCTACGTGTTATTAGACGTTTGTGAATAATTGTCGAGTCGTATTATGTGTAGTTATTTATCAGATTATAATGATCGGTTAGTAAATTCTATTTATAAGCCAAACCGAACCAAGCCTGTGAAACGTTTCGACTTCGCGACCAAGCAAACCCAACCCGCCACCCACACCGCCTTGCGGCGCACACTCCTTGCGGCCCAAGAATAGCCCAAACCGCCCCTAAGCCTCTATGTATGTATACGTATGATGCATGGGGTGCTCAAAAAAATAACAAACCCTAAAACCTACTCCCTTGTGGTGTGCGACGACAAGCAGCCCCCCCCCCTCTCGGTCGCGCAAACAGCCCACATCCCTCGGATCGAATCCAAGCTTGTCCCGGTTCGCTAGTTGTCATCGTTTAAGGTTAGGGTTTTTCGATTTTCTTACGATTCATGTGATGATCTTCTGTAGAATTGATTATGATTATGTGCTCGTATGATTGTTGTTATGAAAAGTGTTGTCCTGTATGACTAGTTCGGATGAATATGCGAATCCTTGCGGTTGTGATGATGTGTTCGAGTATTAAAATCGTAGGCTGCATTTTATCTATAAAGATCATGATATATACTTAGGGTTTGCATGAATACTGATATATTAGATGAATCCGATACAATAACCTGCTATAAATCGATACAACTAAGCGTCATGGCCGTTTAAACATGTTCTAATACAATAAAGTCGAAAACAGAAAGCTGATTGACATTTACGGCCAACTTCAGTTGGCTGTAACCTGATCATTATTTATCGAAAAGTGGATTTTCTGAAGCCTAAAACATGTATTTTTGAAAAACGCTTCAAATGCCGCTAGATTCATATTTTTCTGAGGTAGTTTACAATTTTTGAATGACCATTTAGGGCAGCAGCTGAAGCTGTATAAATTCTGCAGAATTTGCAGGTTGTTTATCGAGTCGGATCTCATAGTCTGTATGGGGTTAGGTCACGAAATCTGTACAGTAACTGGAGACGGGAGTTTTCGAAAATCTCCCAATGGAATTTTGTTAATCGGATGAACGATGATATGTAAATGATTTTTCTCGTGGACTGCAGTCAGAAAGCGACGAATCTGACTGCAGCCTAGTATATAAATTTTTATAAATAATTGGTAAAGATTTAGGATTTGAAAATTTTACACTAAATTTTACAGGCTAATTAACACCCTCTGTAAAAAGATTGGGATTTGTTGAGCATGGGAACTATTTTATAAAAATTCTCGAAAACAGCCCAGTTATGAGTGTACAAGCTGAAACATGATAACCTGCGTTTGTGTGTATCTAAGTGTTGTATGAGTTATCCTGTGTTTATGACAAGTTGATTTGGTCGTTATTTTGTATGGTGATACTTTGCATGCATGATTATGGTTTCGAATTGGTTATTACGTGTGCCGTACTGTGTGTTAGTTATGCGTAGGGTTTTGTGTCAGTGTGTTCACACACTAACTTTAAATCGGTTGACATGTTAGGACGCGATTAGCGGTTCCATCCTTTGCTTCTTTTGCGTTTATCTAACCGAGCAATTTAAGGTGAGTTCACGGCTCCTATTTTATCCGGTTTTGAACAACATGGGGAGAAACATGTATACGCTCTACAACTCAATCTTTTACGTTATGCGAAATTAACACCGTTAACTATTCGGTAAATAAGTTAATGTTAATGTATGTTATGGTCACTAAGTAGCGTTATCACGGAAGTCCTCAACCAACTCTCGGATCGTTAGTATTGGGTTAGATAGCGGGGAAATTATAGTAGTACTACTGGGCCCGACAAGCCCCACCCGAGCTAGTCGCGTTAGCCGACCGGGAATGGTCAACGGGTGATTAATTTGGCCTAACTTTCACCATGGTCAGTGATAGACCTGGCAACACAGAGGCAACAACAGTCAGCTTCGATCGCGAACTCTTACGTGACGTAACTTTAGGCTCGCTACCTACATGTTAACATTGAACTTATTTACGAACCAACATTATTATTCCATGTTAGGAATAATGGAACTATGTCGTTATTCCGGGTTAGGGATAACGGGGAAAACCAATCTTTTAAACTGAACATGTGAACTTATAAAACCTGTGAACTCACTCTTCTTTAATGTTGACACTTGTTTCTTTGCATGTTTCTCAGGACGCTAGGAGCGCTAGGTGCACTCACTTTGCATTTGATCAAGGCATTTTTATCGAGTCTTTATTAACGATATTTTTTTGGGATTTTGGTTTTGGCGTTTATGTTGGCGCCCGTTACTTTATTCTAATGCTTCCGCTAAACTTTGAAAACTTGGAACTTTGAAAATGACTATGCATGTTTACAATAAATGTTTTTGGAAAACGTTTAAATAAATCATATAGAGTCGTTCGACATTGCTAGTGTCTGAGATTTTGGTTTGATCACACGCCTCGCGGTAATACTCCGCAAGTGGAAATTGAGGGTGTGATAGATTGGTATCAGAACCTCTAGCTATAGAGAACCAGGTTTGCATTTAAAGTAGACCTAAACTATAGCTGTTACACGACACTAGACTTAGTTGGCACCGAACTGTGATATCTTGTTATGTGTTATACTACAATTGTTCTATGTGATATATATATATATATATATATGTATGTATATATATATATAGTGATATACGCAGCTCGTAACTAACTACACCAACCCAGCAGGCTATGTCATCATCATCATCCGACAGATCTCGACAATCATGGGCGCCGGGGAAGGCACCCATGGTCGAACCTCACCACCTCGTGGCGTGGAGACACGGTCAGCTGCCAGGAAAAGACTCGCTCTAGGAGGGGAGTCGTTCTCCCGTCCAACCACCGTTGTACCGGTCAAACCGGTCAACTCTTCAGGAGTGGGGGACGATCTACTTAGAGTTGTGCTAAGGAAACCACTGGAATAGCTGGAGAGAATGCAAGAGACTATCGAAGCACAGGGATGGCTGATAGGTCAGCTGACTGGTAAAACTGAAGAGCTCGAGGAAGAGCAAGATGAGAATAAGAGAGTTCGAAGCATTTTAGCTAAGGACCTTCGTGCTGAGTAGCTGAGGGCTGACTGGCTCGAAGACAGAGTTCTTGAGTCCAGTTGTAGGATTCACGAACTGGAGCAGAACCAAGCACCACCTATCCCAGTACCCGCACCAGCACCGGCCCCTCCAGCGCCGGTAGAAGACGAAGAGGAGGATCCAGAGGAAGACCCGGAGGAGGATCCGGAGGAAGAAGAGCCGGAACATGACCCAGCTGTTGAAGCTGAAAACGCTGAAGAGGAAGACGGCAGTGATAGCGACTTGGGGGATGGAGACATAGATGACTAACTCGTCTCGCCAATCTCCGTTTTGTTTCCTTTAGTTTGTTTGTTTCCACTTATGTTTGAACTTGGAAATTTTATAATTAAACTGATATGTTTGGTTGGTATTTTGTGAGACATTACAATTTATTTAATCGAATGTTCCTTTTGATTGTTTAATTTGTTGGGTTGACATAAATTGTGTGATCATTGAAGTGTGGATAACTTATATTGGATATATACTTATCGGTGTGTGTTTGTGTTGTCTTGCGAAGATCTGAAATGGCAACCGGTCGTCACGGAAATCACAACATGTCAGCTGAAGAATTGGCCGCTTTAATCCAACAACACGTGAATGCTGCTCTGGCAGGTGTTCCTAACCCACCAGCAGGTAACCGTTATTAAATTTTCATGGGAAAATCTAATAGTTTGGCTAGTAGACTTTCTCGCTAACTACCTATCCTCTATCCTCATGAGGGGGTCTTAACCCCTACAAATGTTCTTGGATGTGAAACCGAGCAAGTTCACGGGAGTTGAAGGACCCATAGGACTGGTTCGTTGGGTCGAAAAGTCTGAATCGGTTTTCGCAATGTGCAATTGCCTCGAAGCTAATAAGGTCAAGTATGCTGCCTCGACGTTGGAAGATGGGGCATTAACCTGGTGGAACGCACAAGTCCAAATGCGTGGGCTTGCTGCGGCGAACGCAATGACCTAGACCGAGTTCAAAGCTCTAATCAAGGAGGAATACTGTCCGCGGGACAGAGTTCAGCAATTGGAACAAGCGTTATGGAACCACAAGATGGTCGGGTCAGAAATTGAAGCGTACACGGCAAGACATCATGATCTGGTGTTCCTTTGTCCCGATTTGGCTAACACCTCGCTAAACGACTTGAGTTTTATCTTGGGGGTCTGGTCCCTGAGATCCAGGGCATGGTAATGTCTAGCAACCATACGACGGAGCAACAAGCGATTAGGCTGGCACATAAACTCACCGATAAAGCGGTGGAGCAAAGGAAGTTGCCACCTAGGGGTGCAACTAAAATTGTCCCTGACAACAAAAGGAAATTTGAAGACTCACCTGCTCGGCAGTCTTCATCAGCCCATCCACAACAAGGAAACCAGAAGCGGTCCAACAATTTCAACAACAATCAGGGTCACAACAATCAGTATGCCAACAACACCCAGAACTCGAGCGGCTATGCAGGACGGAAGCCTCAATGTAATCATTGTAACCTCCATCATCACGGCCCTTGCACCGGAAATCGCTGCCAACGATGTGGCAAAGCAGGACACGCGGCAAAGGATTGTCGCGGGGAGATTATGTCACGACAGAATCAGAACCAGCCCCAAGGTCAGCAGTAGGGTAATAACCGGGGATGCTACCAGTGCGGTAGCACTGCCCATTTCAAGTGAGACTGCCCGCAACTTCGCAACAACAACAATGGTGGGAATAATAATAACAACAACAACAATAACAACAATGGCAGCAATGGAAATGGTGGCACAGGAGGTGCCAAGGGATGTGCATGCACCCTAGGCCGTGGGGAGGCCAGAAACGACTCGAATGTGGTCACCGGTAAGTTTCCACTTAACGATTATTTTGCTACTGTACTTTTTGATACGGGTGCGGATAAGAGTTTATATCTGAGTCTTTTAGGAAGAACCTAAATCTCACACCTAAACTTCTAAAGACCCCTTACGTCATAGAACTAGCCAATGGTAAATCTGTAGATGTGACTCATCTAGTGACCGGCTATCAACTCAAACTCGTGGGTCACACCTTTACCATTGATCTGATGACAACTACTCTGGGTAGTTTTGATGTGGTAGCCAGAATGGACTGGCTATCCGACGTCCGAGCTGAAGTTCTCTGTTTCGAGAAAGCTATCCGTATTCCGCTCTCTAACGACGAAGTCTTGATGGTGCAAGGCGAGAAGGCAGGCGTCGTCACGAACATCATCTCTTACATGCAAGCTTAGAAGTATCTTCGAAAGAAGAACTCTTTTGCTTTGCTCGCACTGGTCACCGAGCAGTCTAAGGACGAGAAGCGGATTGAAGATATCCCCATCGTCCGTGACTTTCCCGATGTGTTTCCAGAGGAGTTACCCGGTCTTCCACCACCTCGACAAGTAGAGTTTGAAATCGAATTGGCGAGCCATGCGACTCTTATCGCCAAGGCCCCCGTACCGCTTAGCTCCAGCAGAGCTGCAAGAGCTGTCTACCCAACTTCAGGAATTGTTGGTAAAAGGATTTATCTGACCTAGTACCTCGCCATGGGGAGCTCTAGTCCTTTTTGTCAAGAAGAAGGACGGGACCTTCCTCATGTGCATCGACTACAGGGAACTCAATAAGGTTACCGTCAAGAACCAGTACCCATTACCTCGCATCGACGATCTTTTCGACCAGCTTCAAGGGTCAAGCTACTACTCCAAAATTGATCTACGGTCCGGTTATCACCAGCTATGCATCAGGGAGGAGGATATCTCCAAGACGGCATTTCGCACTCGGTATGGCTATTACGAGTTCTTGGTCATGCCCTTCGGTCTCGCCAATGCACCCGCGGTGTTCATGGACCTCATGAACCTCATGAACCACGTGTGTAAGCCGTATCTCGACAAGTTTGTCATCGTGTTCATCGATGATATACTCATCTACTCAAAGGGTGAGGAAGAACATGCTGAGCATCTGCGGTTATTGTTGGAACTACTTCAATAGGAGAAACTATATGCCAAATTTTCGAAGTGTGATTTCTGGATTCGGGAAGTTCAGTTCCTCGGGCATATCGTGAATGAAAAAGGTATACACGTTGATCCCGCCAAGATCGATGCTATCAAGAACTGGGAAGCACCCAGGACACCGACAGAGATCCGCCAATTTTTTGGTTTGGCTGGTTACTACAGACGTTTCATCGAGGGATTTTCCAAGATCGCACAACCGCTTACCACTCTCACTCAGAAAGGCACCAAGTATGCTTGGGGTGACAAATAGGAAGCAGCATTTCAATTACTGAAACAGAAGCTTTACAGTGCGCCCATTTTGTCCTTGCCAGAGGGACGGATGATTTCGTGGTATATTTTGACGCTTCCATTCAGGGATTGGGATGTGTGCTCATGCAATGTGATAAGGTCATCGCGTATGCATCCTGACAGTTGAAGGTTCACGAGAAAAACTACACGACACATGACTTGGAATTGGGAGCAGCTGTGTTTGCACTTAAGATTTGGAGACACTACCTATATGGAACAAAGTGCACAATCTACACGGATCACAAGAGCCTCCAGCATATTTTTGACCAGAAGGAGTTGAACATGCGACAGCGTCACTGGGTCGAATTCCTGAACGATTATGAATGTGCCATTCGGTATCACCCGGGTAAAGCTAACGTAGTAGCTGATGCCCTTAGTCGGAAGGAGCACTTGAAACCTCGTCGGGTACGAGCACTACAGTTCACAATTCATTCTGGGTTACCCGAACAGATACTCGACGCGCAGCTAGAAGCAGTTAAGGAAGAGAACATCAAGGCCGAATCTGTGGGAAAGATGGAACGTGATTGGGAAGTGAAACCCAATGGTACCCGGTATTTCATGAACCGTATATGGGTACCTCTCTATGGAAACCTCAGAAAGCTAGTTATGGACAAAGCTCACAAATCCCGATACTCTGTCCATCCTGGTTCGGATAAGATGTATCAAGACCTTAAAGCCGCATACTGGTGGCCCAACATGAAAGCGGATATAGCCACCTACGTGAGCAAGTGATTGACTTGTGCGAAAGTCAAGGTGGAATACAAGAAGCCATCAGGGCTACTTCAACAACCTGAGATCCCAGTGTGGAAATGGGATCAAATCTCGATGGACTTTATCATTAAACTCCCGTGAACTTCGGGTGGTTGCGATACCATCTGGGTGATCATGGATCGTCTAACTAAGTCTGCACACTTCCTAGTGACCAAAGAAACAGATAAGATGGATAATTTGACTCGCATCTACATTAAGGAAGTAGTTTCTCGGCACGGGGTGCCAACGTCCATCATTTCAGACAGAGATGCCCGTTCACGTCTAACTTTTGGCGGTCACTTCAGAAAGCGTTGGGTACACGCTTAGATATGAGCACAGCTTACCACCCTCAGACGGATGGTCAAAGTGAAAGGACCATTCAGACCTTGGAGGACATGCTTCGGGCATGCTTGGTAGACTTCGGGAACAACGTCCATCATTTCAGACAGAGATGCCCGTTCACGTCTAACTTTTGGCGGTCACTTCAGAAAGCGTTGGGTACACGCTTAGATATGAGCACAGCTTACCACCCTCAGACGGATGGTCAAAGTGAAAGGACCATTCAGACCTTGGAGGACATGCTTCGGACATGCTTGGTAGACTTCGGGAACAGTTGGGAAATCCATCTGCCTTTGGTGGAATTCTCGTATAACAACAGTTATCATACGATTATTCAGGAAGCACCATTTGAAGCATTGTACGGTTGCAAATGTAGATCACCGGTCTGTTTGGCAGAAGTCGGTGACAGTCAACTCACAGGTCCTGAGTTGATACTTGAGGCTACTGAAAAGATTATGCAAATCAGAAACCGCATGGCAGCGGCACGGGATCAACAGAAAAGTTACGATGATCAACGACGCAAACCGCTCGAATTTCAAGTAGGTGACCGTGTCCTACTGAAAGTGTCACCCTGGAAGGGTGTAATTCGTTTTGGGAAACGAGGCTAACTAAATCCACGGTACGTAGGCCCATTTGTGATTTCGAAGCGTATCGAGCCCGTAGCTTATCAGTTAGACCATCCTGCCGAACTCAGTGGAGTTCACAATGTTTTTCACGTGTCCAATCTGAAGAAGTGTATATCAGATGAGACCCTAGTCATTCCATTGGATGAGATTCAAGTGGATGAGCAACTGCATTTTATGGAACAACCTATCGAGATCATGGACCGTGAGATCAAGACTCGAAGGCACAACAAGATACCGATCGTCAAGGTTCGTTGGAACTCTAAGCGTGGACCGGAGTTCACGTGGGAAAGAGAGGACCAAATGAAAAGCAAATATCCACACCTTTTTGCAGCTGAGCAGCAATCTGATGTTACCGCCAACTGAATTTCGGGACGAAATTCTTTCAACATGGGGATGATATGACAGCCCAGGGATTTCCTTGTACCATTCTAACAAACTGAATTTTGTGCGTTGCATTCTAAACCGCGTTTACTCAATTTTCGGGACGAAAATTCTTTCAACATGGGGATAATGTGACATCCTGGTTTTTCAGGTACTTTAAACGCACTACTTTATTGTTATTCATCCCTACGCTAATTTAATTCGGAGAATTAAATTACGCGCTCGCAATAACTACGCTAACTTTAGTATTTAGGGAATACACGATGTTTGGGAGTTTTAACGGGTTGTATCTCAATTACGTGCTACGTGTTATTAGACGTTTGTGAATAATTGTCGAGTCGTATTATGTGTAATTATTTATCAGATTATAATGATCGGTTAGTAAATTATATTTATAAGCCGAACCGAACCAAGCCTGTGAAACGTTTCGACTTCGCGACCAAGCAAACCCAACCCTCCACCCACACCCCCTTGCGGCCCACACTCCTTGTGGCCCAAGAATAGCCCAAACCGCCCCCCCAGCCTCTATGTATGTATACGTATGATGCATGGGGTGCTCAAAAAAATAACAAACCCTAAAACCTACTCCCTTGTGGTGTGCGACGGCAAGCCACCCCCCCTCTCGGTCGCGCAAACAGCCCACATCCCTCAGATCGAATCTAAGCTTGTCCTGGTTCGCTAGTTGTCATCGTTTAAGGTTAGGGTTTTTCGATTTTGTTATGATTCATGTGATGATCTTCTGTAGAATTGATTATGATTATGTGCTCGTATGATTGTTGTTATGAAAAGTGTTGTCGTGTATGACTAGTTCGGATGAATATGCGAATCCTTGCGTATTAAAATCGTAGGCTGCGTTTTATCTATAAAGATCATGCTATATGCTTAGGGTTTGCATGAATACTGATATATTAGATGATATCCGATACAATAACCTGCTATAAATCGATACAACTAAGCGTTGTGGCCGTTTAAACATGTTCTAATACAATAAAGTCGAAAACAAAAAGCTGATTGACATTTACAGCCAACTTCAGTTGGCTGTAACCTGATCATTATTTATCGAAAAGTGGATTTTCTGATGACTAAAACATGTATTTTTGGAAAACGCTTCAAATGGCGTTGGATTCATATTTTTCTGAGGTCGTTTGCTATTTTTGAATGACCATTTAGGGCAGCAGCTGAAGCTGCGTAAATTCTGCAGAATTTACAGGTTGTTTATCGAGTCGGATCTCATAGTCTGTATGGGTTAGGTCACGAAATCTGTACACTAACTGGCGACGGGAGTTTCCGAAAATCTCCCACTGGAATTTCGTTAATCGGATGAATGATGATTTTTAAATGATTTTTCTCGTGGACTGCAGTCAGAAAGCGACGAATCTGACTGCAGCCTAGTATATAAATTTTTATAAATAATTGGTAAAGATTTAGGATTTGAAAATTTTACAATAACTTTTACAGGCTATTAGCACCTCTATAAAAAGATTAGAATTTTTGGAGCATGGGAACTATTTTATAAAATTCTCGAAAAGCCCAGTTATGAGTGTACAAGCTGAAACATGATAACTTGCGTTTGTGTGTATCTAAGTATTGTATGAGTTATCCTATGTTTATGACAAGTTGATTTGGTCGTTATTTTGTATGGTGATACTTTGCATGCATGATTATGGTTTCGAATTGATTATTACGTGTGCCGTACTGTGGCTTAGTTATGCGTAGGGTTTTGTGTCAGTGTGTTCACACACTAACTTTGAATCGATTGACATGTTAGGACGCGATTAGTGGTTCCATCTTTTGCTTCTTTTGCTTTTATCTAACCGAGCAATTTAAGGTGAGTTCACGGCCCCTATTTTACCCAGTTTTGAACAACAGGGGGAGAAACATGTATACGCTCTACAACTCAATCTTTTACGTTATGCGAAATTAACACCGTTAACTATTCGGTAACTAAGTTAATGTTAATGTATGCTATGGTCACTAAGTAGCTTTATCACGGAAGTCCTCAACCAACTCTCGGATCGTTAGTATTGGTTAGATAGCGGGGAAATTATAGTAGTACCACTGGGCCCGACAAGCCCCACCCGAGCTAGTCGCGCTAGCCGACCGTGAATGGTCAACGGGTGATTAATTTGGCCTAACTTTCGCCATGGTCAGTGATAGACCTGGCAACACAGAGGCAACAACAGTCAGCTTCGATCGCGAACTCTTACGTGACGTAACTTTAGGCTCGCTACCTACATGTTAACATTGAACTTATTTACGAACCAACATTATTATTCCATGTTAGGAATAATGGAACTATGTCGTTATTCCGGGTTAGGGATAACGGGGAAAACCAATCTTTTAAACTGAACATGTGAACTTTGAAAACCTGTGAACTCAGTCTTCTTTAATGTTGACACTTGTTTCTTTGCATGTTTCTCAGGACGCTAGGAGCGCTAGGTGCACTCACTTTGCATTTGATCAAGGCATTTTTATCGAGTCTTTATTAACGATATTTTTTGGGATTCTGGTTTTGGCGTTTATGTTGGCGCCCGTTACTTTATTCTAATGCTTCCGCTAAACTTTGAAACCTTGGAAGTTTGAAAATGACTATGCATGTTTACAATAAATGTTTTTGGAAAACGTTTAAATAAATCATATAGAGTCGTTCGACATTGCTAGTGTCTGAGATTCTGGTTTGATCACACACCTCGCGGTAATACTTCGCAAGTGGAAATTGAGGGTTGTGACAGCCCATACGGGATATATAGTGTCAAAAACGAGTGTTTTATGGCTAGATAATTACTTTCTTGAATACATACTTTTACATACTTTAATTCCGAATTCGAAACTTCCATTTTATCCCAATACTTACACACCTACGTTTCCTCATGTAGGATAACTCGGTGTTCCATCCTTCAAACTCTCCAATTCTTCATGGATTTACCAAAGGAAGCTTTGCAAAACCGTGAGTACACCCGAAAGCCCCTTTCTACGCTTTACACTTTTGGGTGCAATGTGTTTAACCTATCAAAATACACGCAAACACACTTATACTTTATGCAAACACAAACAATCCATTATACATGCTTAAATACCTGATACATGATTTGTATTCTTGGAACATTCTTATGTGATTCGCTTGTCATTAACTTTGTACGAGCCTCCCCTTAACATGTATAGCACTATAGGAGTAACGCATCGCCCGTAGTCTTGTGGTCATGTTAAGTCTTTAATTCTTGCGGTAATCAGAGGGTTGACTTCTAAAATTGCATGCCTTGATACATTAATCTAGTTAACAATTTTTGCCATTTGGATTCGTTTAAATCTTTTTCATACTTATGCTATATTAAACTTGTGTACTCGCAAATGCCTTGAGTGTTGAACTATACTTTTAACATGTTGCAGGTTAAGGATGTTGAATATGACAAAATCATAGTAGGGGCAACATAGAAACGCATCTAGAATGCTAGGTGTTATGTTATAATTTTGTTAAACTTATCTATGTTGAATTGGAGTTTATGTCGTATTTGACAATTCAATCTATGAAATGAAATGGGTTTGAATTTATTATTGTCGCAAATAGTGTTATGATGTCTCGAGCAATCTATTTCGTCTCACTCCAATGTTTCCGTCATCAGTTGGGGCGTGACAAAAAGGCATTTTTCTTGGATATTCATTGTCCTCAAAAGCTTACAGAGTCTTCATCTTAAACACTAGGACAATAAGAGAAAGTTTATATATATAATTTGATATTCACCAGAAACAGAAGTCTCTAGTGAAATTATGAAAGAAATAAACTTTTCTGATAAATAAGAAAATCCTAATTATCTTCTGAATATTCTAACTACAGAACTTCTTGAATGTACTTTGCAAATAAAGAATCATCAAAACATCTATCACGCACCAACCTTGCAGAAAATCTAGTGCATACACCAGAAAATTCACAAGGAGATCAGAATACTGAAAACTCATCAGAAAATCTATTCAACCATCAGAACTATCAAGATTCTGATCCTCTTAATACCACAAAGGTAACAGATCAGGGGAAAGCTTCAAGACCATCAAAATCTTCAAGATCACACAATAGTTGTAGATGGATCAAATGACACTCTCAATCAAACATCACTGGGAATCCTAAAGAAGGTGTCAAGATTAGATCAGCCACAGCTCATGCGTCACACCCCGACCCGCAATGGAATATGTGATCAAGGCATGATTGATTACTCCAAAGCTTATGACTTGCTATTACGTGTTTTAAATAATCATTAATCTACATTTAATATTTCACATAGCAAATAATTCAAATAAAAATTTGATATGAGACATTGTTCATTGCATTTAAACTTCATTAATACATTTCTTGTTAACTAAGGACCATCCTATGTCCAATCTTCTCTTCTTGCTGGTTCACCTGTATCATGTGTAAAAGTAGTTTTGGGGTCAACAAAAGTTGGTGAATGAATCTCTTTGTTATTAGGTAAATAATATGTTTGATTGATTAATTGAGAAAGCGTGCATTAACCAATGTAAGTAAATATGTTGTATGTCATATGTCCAACCCCAGCAAACAATCTCAAACAATAAACCAATTAACTGTAAACAAATGTGCATGGTATAATGGTGTGCTGCAAGATCTAAGCTCAATCAAACGGAGCTGACCTTGCATGGTTGGCAACGTCAAATTGCGCTCATAGGTAATGGGGAACAGACGGGCTTATGATGATGAAATGACTGAAAGGAATCTAATGTCCAAAATGAATGAAATGCACCAAATGATCAAAAACAATTTACATATAACACATCAACTTCACAAGATGGTAATTGCACGTATTTGAATTTTGTAATGTAATAATGAAATACGACACATGATACACCAAAAACGTGAACTAAAAATGGGAGTTGTAAAATTCACTCACAGTTTGTGTTTTGTGATCCTTGATAATACCGAACGAAAATGGGGGAAAACTCCAAAGGATAAAGATTACCCTAAATATAAAATAACAAATATATACTAAACAACCAACACAAAAATAAACAACTTATAAAATCGAAACCTATGTTTTGGGAGCTTTTGTATCAGATAAGTATATAATAATGTTAAATGTGGCAATTAAATTAGCATTGTAAACATAAAATATATATAAATGTAACAACTTGTGAAATTAACATAAAATTGGTTAAGTCATTTTTTATATATATTCGCTTATAAGCCAAGTCTAGTTAATTGTGAAAGTAAGGTACAACAAGATTGACAACCTAAATATAAATTTAGATAGAATTAGTATATATATATATATATATATATATATATATATATATATATATATATATTACTACTATTATTTTTAAGAATGATGTTATGAGCTTTTGAAAATTGACGTCATGAATCCCTTTCCAAATTTAAGCTTTGAAAAGCTGGTTATGAAAATAACTCCTATTACACGACATGAATTCATACATAGAAATTTTGAAACTAGTCATAATATTTATATTATTTAGAAAAAAACCCACATATTATAATTTATAAACCTTTTTTTAAATCACTTCAAAACCTTGGACTATTGTATTATATAAATATCGTGTATAAACATCCTTCATGAAAAGATATAAAGCTTTTGTTACATATCATAAAAACTAGTTTAGTAAAAAAAAATGAAGTCTACTAATGCAAATTAGGTTTTTAAAATAACATTTAATTGTACTTTTTATATTAAACCAAGGTACAAAGTTCGTTCTGACAAAAACACAAGCAGCGTCGCTCACCTTCTTCGACAGAGACAACGGTGACTGGAAAATTTTGTTTCAACATTTACAGTTTGGTTCGGTGGTCTTAGACGAGTGCACAAACTAAAACAAGAAACATAAATCTTACCTCACACGTCTTATATAGAGTCGTTGAAAAGAAAAACGAATAGGTCGATCCAAATCAAGGTGTCGAGACACAAAACAACATTAAGCTAGAAGCTTAAAGCCATCATTCGTGTTGTCGTTTTGCCACAAAATGCAGCTTCAATATCCTTGGCTCGCCACCCATCTTGCTCCTCTAGATATCACGATCCAGGTCCTCTATATGCACGATGACCAAAGATGCATGCTAAAAAATATATATCGGAACCATAGCTTCCATTGGTACCCAAATCTACTAAAACAGAACCCAGCGAATCTCGAATAGATGCTGAAAGTGACCAGGGTATGGAACATAGAAGAAAGTGCTGATCGTAGGTCTATAACGATTAAGAAAGGCGTAGTCAGTTGGTAAAAAGAACTTGGATCTGGCTGCAATTAAAATCACGATTTCATGGGATTTGATTTTTCAGTTGTTTCATTACCGAGGAAGGTTTTAACATCTTGATATGTGCTTATGATTGCGTGATTTACTGAGAGAAATTTGCAAGTTCATAAGGCAAGTGAATCGTGGTCTATCGGGTGATTTATGGGCCACTAGAACCTCGTCGAGTTTGATTGGTTTATGGGCTGGGGACATAAATCATGGCTGGAAACAAGGTCTAAGATAAATATAAACAATACATGTATTTTACATTGCTAAACCACCCATTTGAATCGCACACATATATATATATATATATATATATATATTAATTTTAATGATATATGTTAACATAACATTTTCTGAAATCCTGGATTCCTAGGCCATCTTTTATTAGATTATTAATCACATACTATAAGTCTTTAATATCATATATTCAAATCAACATATGATGTTTTATGAATTATATCTCTAGTAAGAAGTTATCTCTATTCATACTAAAGAAGTTATAATGGTTCTTAGTTAGTATCGAACAAAACTAAAATACACAACTAAATATTATTAATTAATATCGATATGTAACGTATATTTATTTCTAGGCTTTATTTGATTATGAATCAACAAATTTATATTCAAGAACGGTTGTCTAAATATATAAATTTTATTGATTAAGGTCGGGTATAATTACATTGGAAATAAAATTGGAAAACAAATCCAAAGTTGAAACCGTATCGGTAACTGTTTTAGCATATACCCTAGGAGTTTACATTAAGAAGGAATCAAAGTAGGTTTTAGGTTCGATTGTGGCGGTATCTTCCCTGGTAGAGGAATCACTCTTTGTTGCTAGGGGTAGAAGTGAAAAGCGTCATAACACGGAGATGGCTCGTAACATGACATAGATTTACTAATGAGTTGTAATCATACCCCGACGTCTAATTGGAAATTGTATGATGATTAGGGATTTTGAGAAAATCGACGCGTCATAAGGATAAAGTTACATATGAGATCACAAAACGAAATCATCGACCACATCGTTATCCTAATCGAGATTGACACTACTTACAAAGAACTTCTCATGACAGTCTAACAATGCTTTTGATCACTTGACAAGAATACTTATATATAGGAAGTACCAACAGCGTATCCACCATGTCCTTATCAAATTTCATCGGTTTTGTTATTAAGTCATGATTAGTTCTATGTGACTCGTCCTCAAAACTAACAAACATAAACAAACATAATAACCAATGCTTGAGTCTCGAATATGAAGAAAACAAGACTAAATGATGGCGGTACCTCTATCTAGTGTTATAAGGAAGTGGCCAGCCAGTGAAAAGGTGAGACGTGCCCCACTTTCCCTAAGTTATGAAACGAGGTCCACCATGATGTATGATGACATGAAATTTAATTGATGTAAAATGACATGACATGAAATGTAATGAAAAACGATTGGCGTAGCATAATATTAATTGAAATAATGTTAACTTGAAACGTTAAAATGCAAACTGAAAACATTGGTAACTTGAATAGTCAAAACAAGAAATAGAATTGCTAAAAGCTTGGAGTGGAAATAAAAATAAAGTAAATAACTGGAGTGGAGTCTTGAGCCATCATGGTGGAAATGGGCTAGTTGGGTTGCTCGTTCGCACCGTTGTCATTGACCTTGGCTGGATTTACGTTGAGGGTGAGGCCTAGTGTAAGGGTTCTTGTTTGGGTAAGCTGGGTTGGGTGCCACTTGGGTGATTGGGATCGCTTGGAGAGGTACGGCTTGTGGATGTGACTTAGTCGAGGCAACGACGTAGTTTTTACCCTCATGTTTTGAGTTGGAGAGGTACGGCTTGTGGAGTTGCTTATAGGTGCACTTGGATGAATTAGCTGGAACATTGACAGCAATAGGTTCGACTTGGTTAACTTGATTAACTCGGTTAGCAGCGAGGGCTTGTTGGACTTAGATCACAATGTTATGAATCACGGCAGCCATTTGTTTAGCAATTTGGACAGCCATGCGTTTACTAGAGTATCCGGTTGCTAGCAGATACATGAAAAATATAAACGTATGATAAATGAAACTTTTTGCGGTGTATGAAAAAACATAACTCATAATAATACAACACTTTTGAAGTGTTAACTGAGCCTTGCAGCCGCCATACTTCACCTTTGTAATCATGGGCCCCCATGATTACCAGGCTTTCGTATAGTTCACATGTGTTAGTCTAGTAACATACTCTAAAACCCAGAGAAAATCAAGAACTATTAACGTAATGTATGAAAGTCGAAGGGTATCCTAGTGTGGACATGGTGACAACTCAAAATGGGGTTGGTTCACATGATGTTTAGTGTGGCATGCTTTGGCCTAATAGGTCCTTCGTGCTTTCATTGTTAGTCTCAAGGTAGGCAAACTGATCCGTTAATTTGGATTTATACGAATGCTAATCCTATACAGGACGTCCCGACTACTGGTACTTGAACCATTCCAGTTACTACATGCCCAACACATGAACTCGCTTTGATGAGATTTGAAAACGAAAACATCACAAAAGTTTGAATATCATAAGAATAAGTATTTGGAAAATGGAGGGAAATGTTTCTAAAATTTAAAGGAAACCAAAATTTATAAATAAGGGTTTTATAAGTTTCATATGGAACATTTCAGGTGGAGTGATATATTATATATGTAGACTTTATGACATAAATATAACACATTGCATGTATCACATAATCAAGTAACAAATAGAGTGCTTGCATGCATTTTTGTGTGAAGTGAAAGGAATTTAAATGTGGGAGCAATAGCAAATTATAAGCTAAACAAAACATGAAATCACATAAGCACTAGTTGTCACACCCTGACCCGCAGCAGAAATAAAAGTCGGGGCATGATTGGGTTTTCATCAAAGCTCATGACATTTATTATAATTAAGTTTCATATTTATTACTTCAAATTTAAAAGATAATATCCATAACACATAAAAACAAACAAACACAAGAAATTCATTCGAGACAAGAAATGTTTTATTCTTCTTTCTAAAGCCAATCATAAGTGTTCCTCTCCTCAGCCTGTCCACTTGTATCATGTGTAAAATAAAGATTTGGGTCAAATATGTTTGGCGAGTGAATCTCATTTAACATTTGAAAGAATTAGTTATATTGATTAATTAAATAAAAATGTGCATAAACCAAATATGAGCAAACATGTATGTAAATATCCACAAACCACATAATATTAGACAATGAGCATGACAAATGATGAACTGTGAGATCAAGGCTCAATCAAATGGAGTCGATCTAATGAGGCATGCGATGCTCAAATCGTTTCCAACGAGGAACTGATGGGCCTAATGTGAATGATTGCACTGAAATGATAAAATATAACCACATACAACAACAAACAAAACATATACATAACACGTTAGATCATATTATGGTAATATCACAAGTGTTTGAATAAACAAAATTTGTAACGACATATGATACACCCTAAAACATGAATAAAAAGGGGAATTTGTAAGGATTCACTCACAGTGGGTGCGTTTCTTGGAATTGATGACGATTGCGCACGATTTAAGATTCAACCGACAAGGAAAACTAACCTAAATAAAACACATAATAATTCGATAAATATATAATTTTTTTATTTGAAATTAATATTTCTAATTAATGTTTTTTATTAGATTTTTAGATTATTTTTATGGTATTTATTACAATTTTTAAACTTAAAAATCTTATTTTTTAGGCATTTTTAAATGATTTTTAATTAAATTAATAAAGAAAAATGGAAACAAAAAATTAGTTGACCTTGTCAGGTCTGACCGGTTGGATTGCATATATTTTTGGCATCGTGTGAGGTTCGAACTCGTGACCTCCCGTATACGTGCACGCAGCTCTACCAACTGAGCTACGTGTCGAACCCCAAATAATCTCTATTTTAATTACTTATATATACAACCTACAATTAATTATATTTTGTTGTTTATTTAAAAAGGTTTTATAATGATCGAACCGGTGATAGCAAGCCGGATCGAACTCGCGTCTCTCAGTTCGTGTGCACACTGCCCAACCAGCTGGGCTGTGTGTCTAACCCGTTTAATCACAGAATTATATTAATTATATATACTATTTGAAGGGTGATCCGAATAGCTATTAAAAATTTTGGTTTTATTTCAGAAAATCGGAACCTGTGCGGCTCGAACCCGTGACATATGCTTTGTGATTGCATACAGTCCACCACTGGACTATGTGTCTGACCCGATTAAAACAACAATTTTAATTATACAAAAACACTAGACAAGCTTCATCTTCTTCATGGATTATAACCCAAAAACAAAACCCGACTATGTTTAATTTAAAACACTTGTTTTAAATTCTGTACAAATAATTAGAAGGTATTAAAGGGAAGATTCAAAAGGGTTATACCAGACACACGCGGCCTTAGCTTCTCCGATGAAGGGCGGCAAAACAACTCCAGTGAAGCGGGATATGGAGAGTAGAGAGTGTGAAATGTGTTTGCGAGTTTATGAAATCGTATAAGCGAGTTTGGAACAGATTAGAGGTCACTATTTATAAAGCAAATGATGTCCATGATTTCGGTTTTAACTTTTGAAGTTTAAAATCCAATGATTTCAGTCAGTTTCGCAATTTAATTCCGAATTTCTGTTGCAATAGGTGATTGACAACGGTTATATTCCAATCAAAGATAACCCCGGATTGATTGCTCAAATCATGATTTCGACAGTTACCGGTTGATCATTTGAATTGCAGGTTTTAGATTGCTGAGCGTATAAAATTTAATTAATTTGAGTTCTAAAACATAAGGTATGTGTAGCTCAGCGGTGTAAACCGTGTGTGTGTTTGAGGGGGGCCCGGGTTCGAAACCCGGCTGCCCCTTTTCATTTATTTTCCTATTTTTTTAAACTTTATATTATTTTTACTTTTTATTTATTTAATATTTTAATTATATAGCTTATTTATAACCATGAATATTAATAATACGAACTGGAACAATTAATAAACGCAAAAAGAACACTCAAATATAATACTTGAATTATTTAAACGGAGCGGGTTTTGGAACCCGTTTTACAATGAATGTTACACTAGTTTACTAAAGTATATGTTCTAAGGGTCTAATAACCTATCATATATCCTTAAAGTCATTAGCTCTGATACCAATCTGTCACACCCCGACCCACAGTAGAATAGGTGATCAGGGCATGATTGGTTGATCCAAAGCTTATGAATTGCCATTACGTGTTTTATATAATCATTATCTACATTTAATGTTTCACATAACAAATAATTCAACTACAACAATTACATATGAGACATTGTTCATAGCATTTAAACTTCATTAATCCATTTCTTGTTAACTAAGGCTCATCCTATATCCAATCTTCTCTTCTTGATAGTCACCTGTATCATGTGTAAAAGTAGTTTTTAGGTCAACAAAAATTGACGAGTGAATCTCTTTGTTATTAGGACATAATATGTTTAATTAATTAATTGATAAAGCATGCATTAACCAATGTAAGTAAATATGTTGTATGTCATATGTCCAACCCCAACAAACAATCTCAAACAATAAACCAATTAACTGTAGACAAATGTGCACGGTATGATGGTGTGCTACAAGATCTAAGCTCAATCAAATGGAGCTGACCTCGTATGGTTGGTAGCGTCAAGTTCCGCTCATAGGTAATGGAGAACAGACGAGCCTATGATGATGAAATGACTGAAAGGAATATAAGGTCCAAAATGAATGAAATGCACCAAATGATAAAAAAAATTACATATAACACATAAACTTCACAAGATGGTAATTGCCCGTATTTGAATTTTG
Organism: Scalesia atractyloides; assembly: GCA_947069175.1. NCBI lineage: Eukaryota > Viridiplantae > Streptophyta > Magnoliopsida > Asterales > Asteraceae > Scalesia > Scalesia atractyloides. The sequence goes on from CAMTDV010000001.1 coordinate 39,813,847, forward strand.
TAATGTAATAATGAAATGTGACACATGATACACCCTAAAAACGTGAAATAAAAAGGGGAGTTGTAAGATTCACTCACAGTTTGTGTTTTGTGATCCTTGATAATACCGCAGAAAATGAGGGAAAACTCCAAAGGATAAAGATTACCGTAAATATAAAATAACAAAAATATACTAAAAAACCAACACAAAAATAAACAACTTATAAAATCGAAACCTATGCTTTGGGAGCTTTTGTATCAGCTAAGTATATAATAATGTTAAACGTGACAATTAAATTAGCATTGTAAACATAAAATATTTATAAATGTAACAACCTGTGAAACTAACATAAAATTGGTTAAGTCATTTTTTATATATATTCGCATATAAGCCAAGTCTAGTTAATTGTGATAGTAAGGTATGGCAAGACCTAAATATAAATGGAATTAATATATATATATATATATATATATATATATATATATATTTATATTACGACTATTATTTTTAAGAATGGTGTTATGAGATTTTGAAAATTGAGGTCATGAATGCGTTTCCTAATTTATGCTTTGAAAAGCTTGTTATGAAACTAACTCCTGTTACACAACATTAACTCATACATAGAAATTTTAAAACTAGTCATAATATTTATATTATTTAGAAAAAAAACCCACATATTATAATTTATAAACCTTATTTTAAATCACTTCAAAACCTTGGACTATTGTATTATATAAATATCATTAAAAGATATAAAGCTTTTGTTACATATCATAAAAACTAGTTTAGTAAAAAAAATGAAATCTACTAATGCAAATTAGGTTTTTAAAATAATATTTAATTGTACTTTTCATATTAAACCAAGGTACAAAGTTCGTTCTGACAAAAACACAAGCAGCGTCGGTCACCTTCTTCGACAGAGACAACCGTGACTGAAAAATTTTGTTTCAACATTTACAGTTTGGTTCGGTGGTCTCAGACGTCTTATATAGAGTCGTTGAAAAGAAAAATGACTATGTCGATCTAAATCAAGGTGTCGAGACACAAAACAACATTAAGCTAGAAGCTTAAAGCCATCATTCGTGTTGTCGTTTTGCCACAAAATGCAGCTTCAATATCCTTGGCTCGCCACCCCTCTTGCTCCTCTAGATATCACGATTCAGGTCCTCTATATGCACGAGGACCAAAGATGCATGCTAAAAAAAGTATATCAGAACCACTAGTTTCCAATGGCACCCAAATCTGCTAAAACAAAACCCGGCGAATCTCGAATAGATGCTAAAAGTGAGCAGGGTATGGAACATAGAAGAAAGTGTTGATCGAAGATCTATAACGATTAAGAAAGGGGTAGTCAGTTGGAAAAAAGAACTTGGATCTGGCTGCAATTAAAATCACGATTTCATGGGATTTGATTTTTGGGTTGTGTCATTACCGAGGAAGGTTTTGACATCTTGATATGTGCTTATGATTGCGTGATTTACTGAGAGAAATTTGCAAGTTCATAAGGCAAGTGAATCGTGGTCTATTGGGTGATTTATGGGCCACTAGAACCTCGTTGAGTTTGATTGGTTTATGGGCTGGGGACATAAATCATGACTGGAAAGTAAACAAGGTCTAAGATAAATATAAACAAAATATATATATATATATATATTAACATAACATTTGTTTGAATCGTGGATTCCTAGGCCATCTTTTATTAATCACATACTATAAGTCTTTAATCTCAGATATTCAAATCAACATATGATATAATATGAATTATATCTTTAGTGAGAAGTTATCTTCATTCATACTAAAGAAGTTATAATTGTTCTTAGTTAGTATCAAACAAAACTAGAATACACAAATAAATATTATTAATTAAATATCGATATGTAACATATATATATATATTTTCTAGGCCTTATTTGATTATGAATCAACAAATTTATATTCAATAACGGTCGTCTAAATGTATATAAATTTTATTGATTAAGGTAGGGTATAATTACAGTGGAAATAAAATTGGAAAACAAATCCAAAGTTAAAAATTTATGGTTGTTACACCCGTTTTGACGGATGTTACATCATGAATGTCTATATGCTGGTTTTCTAAGCTTGACAGAACAAAAAAATGTTAAAGAGGCGCTCAATGACCCAGATTGGGTCCAAGCAATGGAAGAAGAGCTTGACCAATTTTATTAGAGTCAAGTATGGAATCTGCTACCCAAGCCAACTGACAAAACTGTCATTGGAACAAAATGGGTATATAGAAACAAGTCTGACAAACAAGGTGTCATAACAAGGAACAAGGCAAGACTGGTAGTGTAGGGCTATTGTCAACAAGAAGGAATAGATTATGATGAAACCTTTGCACCATTTGCCAGATTGGAAGCCGTCAGAATATTCCTTGCTTACGCTGCATCAAAAGACTTCAAAGTTTATCGGATGGGCGTAAAATCAACATTTCTGAATGGTAAGATTGAGGAAGAGGTATTTGTACAACAACCAAAAGGCTTTGTTGACCCCAAATTCCCGAAACATGTTTATAAAGACAAAGCACTGTATGGGTTGAAGCAAGCTCTAAGAGCATAATATGAAACTCTTTCAAATTTCTTAATTAATTCAGGCTTCACAAAAGGTACTATTGACACAACTCTATTTCTGAAAACTCACAAAGGTCATAATTTGTTGGTTCAAATCTATGTTGATGACATTATTTTTGGATCAACCAATGAAAAATTTTGCAAAAAGTTTGAGAAAATAATGACAAGCCATTTTGAAATGAGCATGATGGGTGAATTAAACTTTTTCTTGAGCTTACAAGTCAAAGAAAGAAGTGATGGCATATTTTTTAGTCCATCAAAATATGTTAGAACAATTTTGAGAAAATACTCACTTGAAAATTGCTCTAACTCGAAAACTCTCATGGCAACTGGAAATAAACTTAATTCTGATCCAGATGGAAAAAATGTTGATATCAAAACCTATAAGGGAATGATAGGATCATTGTTGTATCCAACGACCACCAGACCAGATATAATGTTCTCCACAGGTTTTATGGCTAGATACCAATATAATCCTAAATAGTCCCATTTGAAAGCTGTAAAAAGGGTTTTTAAGTATCTTAAAGGCACATCAGACCTTAGTTTATGGTATCCTAAAGATAGAAATTTGGAACTAATAGCATACACATATGCAGATTATGCAGGATGCAAAATAGACAAAAAAAGCGCATATGATGCTTGTCAAATGTTGGGAGAAAAGCTAGTCTGTTGGACAAGCAAGAAACAAAATTGTGTTTCCACATCAATAGCTGAATCAGAATTTGTTGCGGTAGCAAGCTATTGTTCACATGTGCTATGGATGCAAACTCAGCTGAGGGAATATGGAGTAAACTTGACCAAAATTCCAATATTATGTGATTCAAAGAGTGCCATTGCCATAACAAAAATCTGGTGCATCATTCCAGAACGAATAAATTGAGGTCAGATATCACTTCATAAAAGATCATGTGGAAAAAGGTAACATTGAAATGTACTTTGTTCCAACACAAAAACAAATTGCTGATATTTTTACAAAACCTCTTGATGAAAAAAGATAACTTTCTTATCAGGCAATTGGGAATGGTAAACATAAAAATGAAGAAAATTCAAAATGATTTGTCACAAAAGATGATCTAAAGTGTGAATCATCAGTAGATGATCAGAAATCTGACAGAAATTCAGATGTTTCATCAGAAACTTCATATATTCACTAGAATTTCTTGTAATTTATCATAATGCATCAAGATCATCAGAAACCCTGATATGATTTACTATATATGCTTTCTTAAACAAAATTACTTCATGCATGCACATCATTAGGATAGCACATGTACATTATTTTGTCTTAAAATTTTTGCTCGTTATTCTTGCACAGTTTCTCATTTTACAAAAATCAAAAACAAAAGAAATCCACTACGAATCTCTGAGTCTTAGGGTTGATTACGTCATAAAGAAAGCTTTCTGAATAAAATTCATTGCTCGAATGCACTCTCGTTTAGTATTTAATACTTAGTCATCCACACTTAGAGAGAAAGAAGGGGATACCTGGTGAAATAATGATTATATTTCTCAAAAAATAGTCGCTTGGACATTTAATGTAGAAGAATTTTATCTCGTATAATTCTCTTTGCTTCTAACTGAGGATCTTGAGCTTTAAAAGATGTTGAGATAAAAAGAAAGAAAATCTTAAGTTGGTAGATGCCATTTATAGTGAAACTATCATTTTCACTTATTTATACAACCGCCACTTAGAGATTAACTTCATCTCATCTATCATTGTCATCCTCCTTCTTCTTGTTCAGAAACCCTAACAAACTTATATTTTGTAAAAACCCTAATTTGTCCATTTTTCGGGGTCTCAAAGGAGCGTGGAAACACATAAGAACTCTTGAATGGAAATGGAAAAGAGATGGAACTCCAGTTCCTTCGGAAAATGGTTGAAATAAGTGCCACACATTTCCCACTTACACTCTACCAAACTCACAATATGAGGGTCCAGAAAAACCTTGATGGACCAACATGGGAAGGTTACGGTGTTATTCTCAACATGCTGATGCAAAGCCCCCAAGCATATGCCTTATCGGCATATATCTGGATACACCCAAGTCTAGTGCAAGAGTTTTGGTGGAATGCATGAACCATCTTCTAGGGAAAAAAAACCTTGATTCACAATCAGGTGATGGGGAAGGATATCATCCTAAGCGAGGAGATGATTAGAGAGGCTCTACATCTCTATGACAACAACGACGTCACTCTTTTCACTCGCCAAACTCTGGATCAGACCCTGAAGGAGATGGGTACTACACAGAGAACAGTCCAAGAGCGATCAGCAAATCCGAATTCATCCAACCGTGGCAGTTCTTGGTCACCCGCTTGGAGTATGTTTCTCTAGAAAGTACACAAACTTTCATAAGGTTTCATACAGGTTGATGGAGGTGGTACATGCAATAGTTCAAGAGGTCCCCTACAATTTTTCTAAATATCTCATGAGAGATTTTGAGGGGAACCTGAACTTTCTTAGACCATTTCCGATCTACCCTCGTTTCTTAATGAGGGTGATCACACATCAACTGGACTTCGCAGGAGTTCCAAACTGGTACCCAAGAGCACAGGTTATACTTCAGGAAAACATACACAATACTAGCCTGATGTCAACCTCTAACCATTCCGGACTTGTGACCTATCTGTTGATTTTTGCTCTTATCTTCAATGAAGATTAGTTATTTTTTTGTAGAATATCTTATATTTTTCTTTTCTGTAAGTTTTCCTTTCTTTCTTTCTTCTAGATATAAATATTTATCTATAAATGCATATTTTCCAATATATATATATATATATATATATATATATATTAGAAAGGGGGAATAAGTTCTAAAGGTTTAAAAAGAAAATCAAAAGAGGGAACCTTATCAGATCTGATAAAATTAAGTCAAAACTAATGGAATTCTGGTGAAATTTTCTTCATATCAAAGAGTCAAGATCCTTGAATTTCTTTTGGTGACATTTCAAAAGAGAGGTAAAAACTTTACCAGATATCATAACAACAAGGTTATGTGATATCACACAAAGAATAAGATCAAGTTCATCAGAAAGAAAATATTTTGACATCTAAAAAGAAAGTTTCTGATAAAACAAAGTCCAAAATAACTCCAAAATCTTGTCAATTAAATCTTCAAAAAGGAATGATAATGATGAAAAGGGATAAAAACTATGTGCAAGTTTATACACGTGACTATAATCTTTTAAAAATATTTCCACAAGATATTCTTTGAAGAAAAGAACCTAGACTTGAACTTCCACTAGAAAAGCATGTGTAAGTGACATCTCTGAAACTCTACTCATTCCCTCTCATCTAAAAAAATGCACTCTATCCAGGGGGAACTCTTATTTCTGATGGCTTTCTAATAAGAATTCTGATTAGAATAATTTGAATCTTTACATCAGATATGAAGACACAATTCTGATGATGTCATCATAATTGAATTTTTGCTTTCAAAAAAGGGGAAGAAATGTCACATTCTAGAAAAGGGTATTACTAACCTTCTCTATGAAAAAGGGTCCCACCAAAGGTAAAAGGTACAACTTGGCCGTTAGTATTCACAAATAAAAAATTATCTTCAAAACTTTCAAAAAGATATATAAAAAATTGGAGACATGTCAAAATTGGGGATATACCAAAAGTTCTCAAAAACAGTTTTGGATAAAGTTAAAAATATCATTAACTTGTCATTAACAAATCCAACACTCATGATCTCTGTCCCACAAACCCTACATATATACACACCATTCAAAAGGACGAGAAACAAACCTACAACCTCCAATCTCACAAACCCTAAATACCTTACAGTTTTTGAAACGCAAAATTCAATTCACCATGGCCGTACCAAACCTTGTCAATCTCAATATCCCAGCCATTGAACACTCTGTCCCATTCATCAGGGATAATGACGTTCTGCCGATGAAGGAAACAACCTTTTGATGAATACCAACCATGGAGAATACGACGAAAAATACCAAATTTTGGTTGAATTCCTGCTAAGATACCCTATTGCTCAAGCTCTAACCAAAACCAAAGAAGTACCAGAAAACATTATGCAACAACTTGTCAATACACTTAGCCAAACTGGTATGAATGAAGTCACAACCCATCTCTGGGGAAATGTCTCTGTTACTATCACTCCACAAAGAATCAGGGAATGTTTGGAACTTCCAATCAAGGACAACTACATCGAAGGACCCAACAAGTAGGAGCTAATGGAACAACTTACTACTCTAATGGGATATGCAAAAAGGATTTCGCTAATTGGGGAATTCAAAAGGAAACCTGCCTTCTTGTAAGTGATGATGGAAACATTGACCAAATGCCTTACCTCAAAAATTGGGGGCACCGATCAGAGTAACCTCTCTGTTCTAACAATCATGTATAGACTCATCACTGGGTTCAACATTGACTACAGAACAGAGATTTTAAATATGATAAAGAGATCTATGTTAACCAAATCTGATAGAACTAGTTCTCATCTACCCTTTCAAGATTCTGGTCAATCATAATTTTTGAGACATTTGTAGAGAGGAATATTGAACTTCCTGTATCAGAAAATGTCTGGAAGTCATTGTCATGAAACCTTGGTGTGCCACATTAGCCTGGAAGTCCAACATAGATGTTCTAAATATTCCAGAAAGCATGATGAATCTGATAGTTGATGACTCACCTTACAGGATACAACATATTGCAATCCTAAACAGAAGAGTGGAACATGTTGAAGTCTATGATAGCAGCTCTTCACCAGATCATGAGGATCAAGGATCTATAGCTCCACAAGAAGATGAGGAAGATATACAACATCAAGACTTTAGAATTTCACTAGAACCAATGGAGATTGATCAGTAGCCGCATCAGAACATGGAAGCAGAACAATATCCTGCAGAGGCTCCACACATGGCAGAATCAGGTGCTCGAACTAATACTAATTTATTTACTGTTGCAAACTCAACAAATTCTGATTCAGATGAATCTGTTAGAGGAGATTATGGCATACAACCTAGAAAAACAAAAACAATAAGTGAACGGGTTATTGGTTCCATTTGTCTATTCTCTAAATCTGTTAATGAGGAGGAGATTGAGACAGCAACAGGTAGAGAGCAGCTTGCTGATTAAGGAAACCTAGTTGAGAGAAATAAGGCTTTCTCAACAATTCACGTAGAATCATTCTCAGGAATGATTCAAGGAAGTGAAGAAATCCAGGATGTGAATAAGTTTCACATTTTTGGTAAAGGTGTGCATGATTGGTCTTTTGACCAACCTGACCCCTTTATAACAGCAGCAAGTGTGTCTTCTGCTGGCTTGAAAGAAGGAACATCTGTTGTTCCACCTTTACCCAATGAACCAGTCATCTCACAAGAATAGCTTGATCACATGCTAGACAACGTCATCAAAGTTTGTGCTGACAAGTCCCCTGTTGAAGCTAAGCTGGATGTGTTGATAGAAGAAATCAGAAGCCAGAAGTCTGATATAAAAGTTTTGTTAGAATCAGTTGAATCGATCAGGAAGCAAACAGAAAAGAATACAGAAGTCCTGAAGAACTTACAACAATCAGAGAAGGCACCAGACAACAGCAAAGTTGCAGCAGATTTTGAGAGAATGTTTGAAGAGACAAAGGACATCAAGACAAAGATAACTGAACCTGTGGAAACAAGAGATTCCATGAGCTCTGGCAAAATTCTGGAGGAGATTCGTATTTTAAGATCCAGTATCAATAGCCTGACTGATGCTCTTGAGGAGTTCAATAAGATACGTGAAGCTGAAATAAGGAATGCTCAATTACTAAGTGATGTACAATCACTTGTAAAGAGGTTGCAATTAAATGTTGCTAGATTGGCAAACATTGATGTTCATGAACTCAGAACTCCCATTCCCAAAGAGTCCTCACACCAGAAAGAACCAGAAGCCACCCAACATACACAAACAAAGCAAGCAACACCTCTTAGTCAATTTGGGCCTACACCAATGGGGCCTTCACCTGCTTTGCCAAAGTCAGAAATGATGAAAAGACTCGAAGCCACTCCTATGATGATCTCCAATCTAAGTAGTACTTCTTCAAGAGGTACTCAACATGAATAACAAAAAATAACCTCATCTGGAAAAAGTATCTTTAGTGAACAGCTGAACCAGACAGAGAAGAGAAAGTGGGAAGACTCTGCTACATCTTCAAAGAAACCAAGAGTTGAAATCAGAAAGGACCCACAAGGAAAGGAAAAGGAATTTCTGGTGCAACAGATTGATCAAGACAGTATGATGTTCCATGTAAATCATTTGAGAAATTACTATTGGAATAATGAAGAAGATAAGCTTGAAAGGCCTCTAAGCCCAATGAGCACAAGAATAAGAGAAGAAAAACTGAAAAGAGGAAAGGCCAGTCTTCACCCACCTCTCATAAATCCAATGGTTAGAGTACACAAGGTGGAAACCCAGTTCACTGCAGGCAAGATAATGGGAACTTATGAGCAAAATATATATGCTCTGATCAGAATAGATGGCAGAGTAACAACAGTTGTGGATGCTAATCTTGTAGAAGAACTTCATCCCTTGGACTTAACAAAGGTGAAGCAGATTTTTGATAAAGAAAAGGGAGATTTAAATATTAACAGAAGAGTTATCCCCAACCTAAATGAAGCAGGACTGAAAATGTAATCAAGAGTAGCTCTAGCAGATTTTGATCTTTTCATTGCTTTGAATACAACAAGAAAGTGCAATACCACCTCCGGACTTGAACATGAAGCCAAATGAGAGTCATTTTTTGAGAAACCTGAATTATCTGTTGTTTTTAGGGATCTTGATAATAAAAAGGCTCTATTCAGAGTAAATGAAATATGCATGTACTCAAATCAAATGCTCAACTATATCAAAGACTACATGAATAAAAAACAAGAACAACTCAAGGCTAAAGGAAGAAACAAGGAAAAGCTGAGGAAAGAAATTGAAGACATATAAATGAATGGATCACAGCTAGAGGATGGTACCAAGCCTTATACAAAGTCTGTCACAAGCTAGTTGAGTAGAAGAAGCAACTGAAAAAAGGAGATCTCTATAAATGTGGACTGAAGATTGTCTGAAAACTTTTGTCTGCTTTATTAAATCTTTGAACAATGTTTGTGTCTGTCATTTGGATTTTGATGTTTTGAAGTTCCTTTAAAATATGCTCTTTGCTTTGAGATGTTATTTTTCTTACAATAAATTGTTAGGAAACTTTTATGTAAGTATTGAAGAAAAATATGATCTATCTGATCAACTGCTGAAGATAAAGTCATGAAGGTTAAACAGAATGAAGTAGCAAGACTGGACAAAAGAAAAGGACAACATATTCTCAACATTCATCAGAAAAGGATCAGAGAAAAATGATGACAATCAGAGGCCATTCTGATGGATCTGATAATAATTCTAATGAGTATCATCAGTTTTTGGTAAATCTGATTATCAGAAAATCTGGTGATCCGATCAACAGATTTTCTGATGAGCTGGCTCTTAGGACTTCTGATGAGCCAACTTGTCTGAAAAATGAGGCTCTGTCATATTTGGAAAGTAGCAAGTTAAACTCAATGGATTCAATGAATATGCCAAAAAGCTAATTTATGCAAGGTAACTGCATGAATAAACAAATGTTTATTCATGCTAAAAACTCTCTATAAATAGAGAATAAACTAGGGAAGGACAATGAGTTAAGCCAAGCATTCAATACACACTATAAAAACTCCATTGCATTTCACCACGGAATTACACAAGTATTCGTTTGTACTAGTAAATAACCTCCCAATCACCTTGTAAACTATTTTTTCAAAGCGATATAAACTTGAAAATTCTGTAGTTGTTGTTTCTTGAAAGTTCGATTTCTATTTCCGCACACTATTTTCACATCTGTTAAAATCACTTGCCATATTACGTTAAAAGAGCATTGTTTATCTATGACCAACAAATTCTGCCTTAAAGGATGCTCAAATTGTTTCATCAAGTCCAAGTATCCAACAAAGATCAGACGATTGAGCAGCTTCAAGGCGATGTGAATTTATTAAAGACAGTGGTGTTTGATTTGAAGGCGAAGTTAGAAAAGAAGTTTGGTAGTGAATTCGCTGATAAATACGATGATCCTTTAAATGTTGCTCATCATGACAGAATTGCAGAAGAAAAGGTAGCTATTGATGCTGAACGTGAAGCTGGTCTGAATGCTTATTTAGCTGCTGAACAAAAGAAGAAGAGAAAACTACCTCAAAAGAAACAGAGCAACAAACAGATGCTGATTATGAAAAAGCAAGACATGAATCATCTAGACGAGAATCTTCAACCTAAAGATCCTACTAAGAAGTTTGATCGGTATCTCATGGAGTTGGGATCAACCACTACGGTAAAGTTAGAAACAAATCGAAGGTTGCTAACTGGAGGTTTGATCATGACAAGTACATGTGGTTGATTACTCGAGAAAGCGGTCACCGGGAATACTACAAAAAGCAGTCACAGTTTGAGTCATGGACCAAAATTGACTTGAAAAACCTGCTACATGCTCCATATTTTGACTCAGACCCCAATCAACGAGGTAGAGGTTGGGCATTCCATGCAAAGCTTGAACATGAAGTCAAAAACAACTTTCTAACCATGAAGACTGCCGAAGCGTACTTGAAAAGGAATCATGGAGTTCGTGATCCTCGTATTAACAAGACAATGCAATCAGTAATCTGGCCGCCAATAGACAAAGAAAAGATCATTTCAGCTACTCCTAAATTTCCAAAGGGTGTGCTCAAGAACTTCCAGTTTTGGGCATACGATCCAAAGATGGTTGAAGTGGTAATCGTAACAAAGGAAAGCTCCTTCCGATTAGTAGACACATTAGATCTTATAAGCTTTCACGAAGAAGACATCAAGATTTTGGGTCAGCATTACATTCGCAGCAACGATCAGTATGAGATTTGTGCGAAGTCATGGATGAGTGCAGTAGCTAATGTGATTGGAAGCAGATTGTATGCGGATGCAAGTCCACTATTTGGAGGCAGTGAAGCTAGCGGATCGTCGAGCTAAAGGCAACACTAATGCAGTAACCTAGGGGGAGATTGTTGGGCCTTTAAGGTTTATGCATTAGTTATTTAGTATGTTTGGGCTAGCTTGTATAGTTTTGGGCTTGGGAAGGCTTATGGGCCTAGGGTTTTGGGATAATGGTGCACTAATCCCTTACTGTAAATAGTAAATGATGTATTAGGGATAGTTGCTCTTGGTGGCTCTCATTAGCTTGTATTAGACAAATCCATTTTGTATGCAAGTTAATCATTAATCTACTCTATTTCATCTTATTTCTTCTATTCCGAATCCATAACTTGTTTGTGTGATTCCGCCACCGAACAAGCTTAGTGTGATATTATTAGCTCCGGTTTTTTAGGACTTGAGGTGGGTGAGCGTGGTTATAAGTTTTTTAATATTTTAAGCACTTTTTACTCGTGGATCAAGTTTTAAATTTATAAAACACGATACAATACTACCACTCTACACATATTAGGGCAAGTGCACCCTTCGTGAACGTAGTATAGTGATGGTAAGATACCGAGGCCGTCCAAGGACATAAGAGCTTTTAATACCAGCTTATCGTTAACGTCTAATCTAACCAAATTTTGATAGAAGTTTTAAAAGTTTTAAAAGATAAAAACTAAATGTAAGAACGTAAATAAGTAAATAAAAATGAATAAACAAGAAAGAATCACTTGGTTTCGACTCCTCGTTTATATATCATTTGATGATTTCCGCACTTTTGGGTTTTTAGGAGATTATCTTAGTTATAGTAGTAGGCCCCTCTTGTGGAGGCGACATTACCCTCAACCTATTGGTCTGAGTCAGCAGGGATACAGTCCCGCAAGGTTGGAATATTGAAAGATAATTAAGTTATTAATGCGAAAAGTTTTAGGCCCCTCTGGTGAAGGCGACGTTACCCTCGGCCATATTGATCTGAGTCAACAGAGATACAGTCCCGCAAGGCCGGATTAGTTTTAATAGTAGTTTATTTATAAGGGGTTCAAGCCGTTCTTACTTCCCCTGATTTGGTGTTCTATGCCTCAAGGGAAGTCCTAATAAGCTTGAACCAAATCCTCGCATGATCTATACACTGAATGAGACAAGAATTTTATCCAAACACACTTCTAACCTTCTTCCAGGTAGTTAACACGCTTTATATAGACCGTAAAGATACGAATGAGTGAATCAACGAAACATGAAGAAATGTTTAAATAAAGTTCACTTTCGATATAAAAAACTAGTTATTAAAGTCATTAATACATACCCAAATAAAAAGTTGCCAACGATTGGAAATCAAAAGTAATACATAAAAGATTTGTCTTCACCAAGTGATGTAAGAGATTTAGCTAAGCATGGTCTTTGTTTGACACGAACTCTTACTATCAATCTTGGATCCCGAGACTACTACACACTCTAAAAGATAAAAGATGGATGATAGTGGTGGGTGTTGGTGTTGTAGTGGTGGTGACTGATGGCAAGTGTGAGAGAAGTGGTTTTCCAAGGGATGCCTTTCTCCAAAGCCAAGCACGTCTATTTATAATTGAAAACAGAAGGTGACCACGGCCCAGTGCCCGCTGGCACGGCCCCGTGGTGGACTTTTTCTCTCTCTTCATTAACTAGAGATGTCATATCTTTGTACCAACACGGCCCGTGGTCAGTGTACTTGTTGTACTATCTCAGACTTTGCGAATCTTAGAGTTGACCACGGCCTGTTGAGTTGGCACAACCTTGTGTTGCTTGTATTTTGTTTTATGTCCTTTTCTTCAGAGAACTTGACTGGACATGACCCCATGCCTGGTAGGCACGGCCCCGTGCCTGAGCTTTTGTCTTCATTATTTTTGTTGTTTTGGATGTGATTGGGGGGTCGGCATATCGTGTCAATCCTTCTTCTTAATATGTGTGTTGGTTTCTGCTATTAATTTGTTACTTTTAATCATTTAAGCTCTTTTGATCCTGTAATTTAAAAGTAAACAAAGATACATACCAAAAATGGTTGATTTTATGACTTGTTTGATATAATTTATGTTGCATTTTGCGCACATCAGGACTTACAAAACTATATCATGTAAATCCCTACTTATTACTGAGCTAGTTTCCTGGAGGCAACGCGGTATTAGTTAATAACACTATTAGGTTTGACAAACCTCACACCGTGCTGGGAGCCGGACGTGAACAAAGGATCTTAAACACTTTTGATCAATGCTGATAGACATTGATGAGAGCACAACAAACATAATAGTCATATAGGTACTGAGTTTATTATTTCTTGGGGTGGAATTTAAGTTGCATGAATCCATATATTTGTTCCCTATAATCGACCTAGTCAAAAGAAATAAAATAATAAATTAGAAAAGGATTGTTTCCATTCTTTTGAAAAGCCTACGACTAAGTTAAAAAAACAATAATACTTAAATCTAAGAAGTGGGTAATTGAGGTTAAGATATAACAATAATAAAATAAATGATAGCTTTGAAGTTTGTCATCAATAGTTGGTTTGGGGATTTAGTTTCGGTCGTAGCAAGGAATGGGGGTAAGAGGTGACAGGTTGGGTCGTGCAAAATGGGAGTCGGTTCCAAGTTATACGTTTCGTGTGCAAAAGAAACATCTATATATATTTTAGTATAGATATGTTAAATTAAATTTAGCATGTGACGTATAAAAGTAACGTGTAACGGAACGTACATTATAGACGTGAAAAGAAAGGTGCTAACCTCAGAAGTATGGGCTGTCACATCGATTCCTAGAGAATGCAGTTTTTTTGGAAACTACATTTACTAATTATTATTTGTTAAGCTCAATAGTTTGGTTAGTTGAGTTGTTGATTCATTTGTTTCAGAATAAACTTTAACGAATGCTTTTTGATTTTATTGTTTTAGCTTAAGTTTAACTAAATAAATTATAATTCAATTTAGTAAATGAATAAGAAAGCGAACACATGTTCATATACTGAATGAACAACGCATGTGCGTGTATATTTCATTTTGGATATGATACAACTTTGTTTTTTTTTAATGTTTTTTCTGTCTGTTGTTGTAGTGTGTCTCAGTATGGTAAAATGAAAGAATTTCTCGTTACAAGGTGTAAAGTATTAAATTTGAAAATTCCGCTGCAAACCACCGATCATGAGGTACCTAGTTTGAATAGTATTCATCACTAAAATGAATGTGGCTTCCAGTGGATTCGCATGCACCTTTTTGGCACAAATATAAGCATTTTCAACGAATGTTGTTTTTTTATTTGGGTTTAAAATATCCTTTGTGTAAAGAAGAATATTTTAACTCTTTTTTTTTAAAATACGTTCGTAATCCACAGATTAGATGTATCGATTAATTCAAACTAGTGTGTGACCCACGCTACGCGCGGAGAGTTTGATTGGCCTCAATCCATTTTATTTTGGTACCATCGCTCGTTATAACAATTGAAAGCCAAAATCAAGAAAAATAAAGGCCGTGATATGACAAATGAATAATGGCATAAGTTTCAAAAAACGGCTACCGGTACAACACTGGCATTTGATACAGTCTACGATCTAAAAAAGACTTTATTTCGAACACAACCCTGTTTCAACAAAAGTTATACCTGAACGCCAAGAAAAATTAGTTATACCGGAACACCACGAAAAAAATTTAAAACAATTATGTATTTTTTTAAAGCTATATGATGTAAGTTATTTAAAAACCATATTAGTAAAAATTTTACACGTTATAAGCGTATATTATGTATACTAGTTTATATAAAATCTACGAAATTTTTCTTGTATTAGATCTCAATAGCAAGCATTCATAGGGAGCTGTACACAATTATAAGAATTGACAGGAAATAAACTTAGTTGCGACTTGTGAAGAATGATAGAAAAGTTTGGTGGCTATAATATTAAACCTTAAAAGTAGACTATTGTTTGATGATAATGATAATATAATAATATAGAGTAATACGTTAGTAATCTACAGATTAGATGTATCCATTAATTCATAAGTAAACATATTCTTAAAACTGTCATACATAGGAATGATGATATATTTAAACACATGCTAAAATCAGCTATTCTTGAGAAAAAAAAATTATGCAACACATTTACTCAAAAATTGTATATATTGCTAATGTCAAAGTTGATAAGTTGTTATATATCTCCTGATAAACTAATAAAAGGTTATATAAAAAAATTATTAACAGTAGCTAACGCTTTAAGGGGTTGAGTTATAATATAAAAGATTTAAAAATAAGAAGTGTCAGAAACTAGTAGAGAGTGACAAGTGTTCTAGAAGAAATGAAGTGGGAAGGATAATTTTGTCTACAAGAGGAAAAAAATATGCACATGCAAGTCACATGTTATCTCCCCCCCCCCCCATTTTTAAACACCTGTAACTTTTTATACATAATTTGTTTTTTAAAAAAAGAACATACCATAAAATCGAGCGTCTTTTTATCTTTAATATGAGTATGATATTGTTATATTTTTCAAAAACAAATTAAAAAACTCAGTTACGTATTACACAATAGACATGACGTAAAACACAATTGAAAGTAGTTCAAAAACACAATCAATGACAACAGATAAAGACACAATTGACAAAAGACTAAAGCACAATGGCCATAAAGTATAAGACTATGGCCATAACGTATAATACAATAAGTATCAAATTAAATAAAAATACAATTGATGACAACAGATAAAAGATACAATGGAGAGCAGATATAGACACAATGAACAACAGACTAAAATACAATGACTATAAAGTATAACACAATGGTTATAATGTATAACACAATGGTTATAATGTATAACACAATAAGTATCAAACTAAATAAAAAGACAATTGATGACAACAGATAAAAGACACAATTGATAACAGCAGATAAAAGACACAATGAAGAGCAGATGAAGAAGCAATTGACACCAAACTAAAAACACAATACACATTAAACTAAAACACAATAAACAAGAGATTAAAACACAACAGACAACATATTTTAACACAATGGATAACAAATTAAACACAATGACTAGAACCAATAACATAATGTATAGAAAACCCAGATATAAAATATTTATATGCCCAAATTACCCTTAACAATGTGTTAGTGTGTAACACCCCAAAATGCTTATGTGATAATATCTCGATATTTAAAATAATATAGGATGAAGTATTAATAACTAGTCCCGAACCCATTAAAAACGTTAACGAAGTTTTATGATAAAATGCAAAGTATGGTAAGTAAGATTAGTTAGCTTGGTTACTTAAGATGCCCCTTTATTTTAAGCAAAGGAAAACTACATGCTACATATAATAAAATTATCAAAGCTTAGGGGTAAAAGGTACACATTGGAAAAATCTAATTGACTAAATAGATGAAAAAAGAAGATGAAAAAAGAATGTGTAGGAGGTGTGTGTATACGTATGTGAGAGGGGGGGGGGGGGGGGGAAGAGAATACTCTTCTACTTCAACCATAACAAAATTCAGCAAAATTGGAAGTGATATACAGCAAAATTTGGATACATTTCTTTAGTTCTTAATCATCTAAGAAGACTAAATATAAGGTAAGTTAAATTATATGAAATTAAGCATGAATATTGATTAGAATCATCACGTTGAAGATTAATTATGCTTTATTTAGGTCATTTGAATGGTTTAAAGTGAAAACTCACTTGATGTAGTACTATGATGAAATATAATGATCATGTAGATGAAAGTAGGTGTAATCTTGATGTATGATCTTGTATGTAATAGAGATATGCTAGATAAATTGATGTAGAATAAAAAATTTGTGAATTTGATTGATTATGATAATCCATGATGTGAACTAGTAAGAATATGCTTAGAATACTTGTACATTTTGCTTTGTTAGTGGTATACACACCAAGTGTTTGATGAAATGCCTTAGTTACGAATTATGTAATTTTGACTTTGGACCCTACATAATGATCATGATTTGAGTATGTAAATGACGCGTGTGCTAAGATTTTGTGATGTCTTATCCAAGAATATATGTAAAGTAAGCATGATACATAAAATCTAAGTATAAACGGTTATGTATAGGGATAAAGGAAGAAGGTTCGAGTCACTCAAAGCAACAAGGAAATCAAGACCGAGGTACGTTACTTGTTCGTTTCAAGTTTTGCTAGTAGAAATGTATATAGTCGTATTTGAAGTATTGGTCATGTTATCGACTCAATGCGAACGGGTCAAACAGGTTAGAATGTCAAGTTACAGAATGATTATGCCATTGACTCATGTGAACAGGTCAAATAAACTAGAATGTCAAGTTGGAGAATGATTATACAATTGACCCGTTGCAAACGAGTCAAACCAACTATAATGTCAAGAATTAAGAAAGGTCATGCTAATGACCCGTTATGAACGGGTTAAACAAATTAGTATGCTATGCAAAAGAATGGTCATGTAAATGACAAGTTACCAACGGGTCAAATGAACAAGAATGTTATGTTCAAGGATGGTCAAATAATTAATAATGGTGAAAGAGCATAATATGCAATTATGTTAAGTGAGTGATTATCATGTTGACGGAAGTTAGTTGGATGTAATTACATGTAATTGATATTATTTCTTGTTGTTATGTTATAGGTAAAGCTCAACTTTAAATGTGTCCATGGAGCTTGGGATCGAACACACACACAAACACTACTCGCCCTCATTACGCTTCCGTACTTAATTTATGCAAACGGGTCAAAACATTTTGGTTATTATGTAGTGAAAGTTTAGTTGTTAAAGTATCTAAGACTTGTGTTTCATTTTTGTAAATGTTGGATGTTTCATAACTAGGCTAAAATGGTTAATTTGTATGCCAAATCAAGTCCCTTTATATAAGTGTCAAATTTAGTCGTAATTTTGTTGTTTACACACTTGGTTTTGACCGCTTTAAAGGATGGACATTTCAATGTTATCAGAGCCTAGGTTTTGAGAGATTCAAGCATGATTTGGAGTGCCCGGACTCAAGCCGAAAGCTCAGGAGGGTGTGTGTGTTCGCTCCAAAATGCAAGGAGGGGTAAGAATCTTATCATTCTTTTATAAAATTTTGATATGGTTGAGTAACGTTAAGGAAAAGTTTGTAAAGATGTGAAAACAAATAAGATTATAGAATAGGCGTGTTTGAAAGTCTCGGGTCGGCCTAAACGAACAGGACTCGAAATGGTTCAAAATAGGCTGCAGATTATCAACAACAGCAGCTGCCTGTAAGCTACGGCTGCTGGACGTAACTTACGGCAGGTGGTTTATGTTTTGGTAGAAAGTCCCTGTGGTAAGCCACGGCAGGTGTGCCGTAACTTACGGCGTGATACATAGGACAAAAGAAAGATGTCGTAAGTTACGGCATGTTGGCCGTAACCTACAGCTACGAGGTTCTGAGTTTGCCAAAGTATGCTTATCGTAAGCTACGGTAGCTGGCCATAGCTTACAGCAAGTGGGTTCTGTTTCAGTACAAAGTCCCCAGCTTAAGCTACGGCAGGTAGACCGTAGCTTACGGCGGGTCCTTGCAGCAAACCAAGGTTCCTCGATTTTTGGTATTACACCCCCAAACCCGTTTCAACACCCCGTTAAACTCCCGAAATGCACCATGTGATTAATAAGACCCTTAAAAAATTTTACTCGGGTCACATCAAAGTGTGTTGTAATGTGAATGTATGTGATTAGAAAGTTGCGAATGCAAATTTTTTCGGGTTCATTGACTTAATAGTAAAAAGTATGCAGCATGTGATCGTGAGAGACCACTAGCACACTGAATGAATAAAAGAAAGGATATGAAATTCAGAATGTTAGATGAGTTAAGCATGTTGAAAGAAGAATGATAAAGTATGTGCAAGAATGAAATCTTAAAACGATGAAGTAAAATTTGTAAGTTAACGAATGTAAGAAATGTTTATGTAGATGGTGGACGAAAGGGATTTGAATGACAACAACCTAGAACATCAAGATGCATTGAACAAAAAGGTTTTGGAAGAAGTGGGAAAGGCAATACAAGCCAACCTTCCCCAACTATCACAAGAAGTGGAAAGCCGTGTACTAGAAGTAGTCGAGTCCATGATGGTAAGTAAAAAGGAGGAATTGAAAGAATTGATTGGTGAATCCCAAAGCAAGTAGGGGCGCTCGTAGGTGTACGTATAGGGATTTTATGTCGTGCAACCTCGTGCCATATAATGGTGAGATCGATCCATTAAAATGCCAAAGATATATCGCTAACATGGAGGCCGTTTTTGTCCGTAGCCGATGCAAAAGGGAGGATCAAGTAATGTTTACTACATGCCAACTCCAGCTTCATGCCAATGATTGGTGGGTCGCCCATTGTAAGGAATTGGGTGAGGATAAGCTTCAAGCCTTAACGTGGCAAGAATTTAAAGAGCCATTCTTAAAATATCATTGTCCACAGCCAGCAATTGATATAATTCAAGAAGACTTCCTGCGTCTTCGACAAAAGGAGGAGTCTATCGATGAGATTAATAATACATTTCTTGACAAGTTCATGAAACGTGGTGTGGGACATCTGTCGGAAGCGGGTTAATACCGAGCGAGAGGTCAAACCAATCCCATTCATCCTGGTCTGATCTGTTATTGTCAAGATTTAGTGAAATTAGAAAGAATAAAGATCAATCGCTATCACGACATGTTGAAGGCACCCTTCAAAATGTGAAACCTTGAACGAGCTCATCAATTGGGCTCGGGATAGGGAGATTGAATTAAAACGCCAAGTAGAAAGGTGAGAGAAGAGATCATCGAAAAAGTTCACCAATCCAAGCCCAACAAAGAAGCCGAGGTTTCAAGACCATGGCAAGAAAGAGAGAATGAAGAGTAGTATGTCCAAATGCAAGACTTGCGGAAAGCTCCACGCAGGGGAGTGTTTAATGGGTAAGAAGGGATGCTACAACCATGGTCAAGATGGACACCCGTACTATAAGTGTCCTAACCCCTCGAGAACTTGTTTTAATTGTTTTCCACCAGGTCACGTCAAATCCGAGTGTCCAAACCTTTACCAGCAGATGGATAAAGATGGAAGGAAGAAGCCCCTAAGGCTCAGAGTGGGATGTTTCAGATAACATCTGAAGAAGCCAAGGCTCTCCCGAATGTCGTGTCAGGTATATTTTCATTGAACTCAATACGTATGTGTTATTTGATACCGAGGCTAGTAGATCTTTTGTATCAAGTGAACTAATATCTCACCCCTCCTTTAAAACTAAAAGGATGATTATCCTTAGAAGTAGAGATAGCCGATAGCAAGGTTACTTGTTACATGAGGTATGTAAGAACTGTAAGATCATTATAGAGGATGAGGAGTTTGACATTGACCCTGTTCCGATGATCTTGGGAGAATTCAAGGTTGTGATAGGTATGGATTAGCTAGCCCGATACCATGCCGAAATCCATTGTGAGAGAAAGCAAATTCATGTACTATCACCTTGGGGAAAATGGGTAAGCATACAAGGAGAAAGGAACGTCAAACCAAAGCTTTGTACCATCATTCAAGCTATCAAGTATGTAAGAAATTGGAATAAGGCATTTCTGGCCTATGTAATAGTATTGAACAGGATACTCCAATGTTCGAAGATGTATCATGAATGAATTTCTGGAAGAATTACCAGGACTCCCACCCGAGCGAGAAGTGGAATTTAGAATCGAGCTGAACCCGGGAGCCAAACCGGTAGCCAAGGCTCATTACAGATTGGCCCCGACTGAGGTGAAAGAACTAATGACTCAAATACAAGAGTTACTTGATAAGGGCTTTATACGGCCAAGTGTTTCACCAGGGGAGCGTCGGTTCTATTTGTGAAAAAGAAAGATGGTTCGATGCGTATCGATTACTGAAACTAAACAAATTAACGGTTAAAAATTGTTATCCCTTGCCCGGATCGATGATCTTTTCGATCAACTTCAAGGGGCAAGTTTGTTCTCAAAGATCAATCTACGTTCGGGCTATCACCAAGTGAGAGTACGGGAGGAGGATGTAACAAAGACCGCATTTAGAACTCATTACGGGCATTATGAATTTTTAGTAATGTCCTTCGGGTTGACTAACGCGCCGGCCACGTTTATGGACCTTATGAACCGGGTGTGCCGACCCATGTTGGATAAATTTGTAATCGTGTTCATAGACGATATCTTAGTATACTCCCAAAGTGAAACCGAACATGCACATCACTTACGTGAAGTACTCGAGACACTTCGTAAGGAGAAACTTTATGCAAAATTTTCCAAGTGTGCTTTCTGGCTAAGGGAGGTACAATTTTGGGCCACATAATAAATGCGGTAGGCATCCTTGTGGACCCGTCAAAGTAGAAGCCATAATAAAATGGGTCTCCTCCTTGAAGAACCCAAGCGAAGTGAGAAGTTTTCTAGGCATGGCCGGCTACTATAGGAGGTTAATTTAGAATTTCTCCAAAATAGCCTTGCCTATGACTAAGCTGACAAAGAAGGGCTAGAAGTTCACATGGGGAATGGAACAAGAAAGAGCCTTTCAAACAATTGATGGGACAGAAAATTTAGTTGTGTATACTGATGCTTTGCACTAGGGGTTGGGATGTGTTCAGATGCAAAGGGGCGGGGTTATCGCGTAAGCTTCACGGCAACTGAAGCAACATGAGGGTAATTACCCGATCCATGACTTGGAATTAGCAGCAGTAGTTTTCACCTTAAATATGGAGGCATTATTTATATGGGACGAAAAGCACAATTTATTCGGACCATAAAAGTCTCAAGTATTTCTTTTAACAAAAAGACCTTAATATGAGACAACGAAGGTGGTTAGAGCTTATCAAAGATTATGATTGCGGCATCCTTTACCACCTGGGCAAGGCAAATGTCGTGGCTGACGCCCTGAGCTGAAAAGATTATCCGTCTCCTATACGAGTGAAGTCTATGAAAATGATAATTACGCCCCGTTTCCTCGAAATAGTACGAGAAGCTCAAACAAAATCATTGAATACGGATTACTCAAAGAAAGAAAGAACGATAGGGTTTGCGGATAGACTAGAGGAAAATACAAGTGGAGTCAAAACAAGGTATGGTCGAATCTAGATACCTTGATTTTGCGAAGTAAAAGCCACTTTACTCGAAGAGGCTCATAAGTCCCATACTCAATACACCAGGGGGGCCACTAAGATGTACCGAGACTTGAAGAAAACTATTGGTCGCCCGGTATGAAATGAGACCACCTCACTAAAAGCATACACTTTTTACCAATTCGAGAAACCACCTCCTTGGAAAGGCTGTTAAAAATTTATGTAAACGAGATCATATCTCGCCACGGTGTACCCGTATCCATTGTGTCGAATCGGGATACCCGATTCACATCATGGTTTTGGCAAAGGTTTCATGAGAAAATGGGTACAAAGTTACATTTCAGTATCGCCTATCATATTTGGAAATTACTTATCGTCCAAAACGTCTTGTATATTTATTTATATATCCAAATCTTATTCGACTATAATATCTGATTTTGCATATCATATCCCTAGAAATTAACTAAGTTAAAAAAAATTATACATGTTCTTGAAAAACTATAAAAAAAAACTTTCATTTATCTATATAAATACATATTTATAAAGAAAATATATGTTTTTTTAACAGAATACAAGATTTAATGATAAAGTTTGTGGAAAAAACTTATGATTAGATCATAAAAGGCTAACATAAAAATAGTTTTTAACACATTCGCTAATTATTTTAAGCTCAACTTAAAAATTTTGTGGCACCAATTATATTTAAACATAAAATAATACAAGGCCCGACCCATTAACTATTTTAATCCAGTTATAATTTAGACACGTTCTTAACAACACTGCATAAAAATAAATTACCCCAAAACCATGTTGCCCAGGATCTAAATACCCAACAATCTCAGCATGTACTTGTTATAATATCTTCATTAAACGATTCATACTTTCGTATAATGTAATGCCATACATATTTCAGCCTAAGACTAAAAGACACATTGATAGTAGTAACATGTAGTACACATAAATAGCTGAACACATAAATACTGTTGATGTCAGATTCTTTTAGCCTTAAAAATGATGCAAGGCTCTATTCTCGTTTTCAAAAAAAAAAAGCTTGCTACGTTTTGTATTATTATTATTCCAATGGATGCAAGGCTCTATTGTCGTTGTCAAAGATAAAGAACATGAAACAATCTCGGTTCTTCAATGAACATGAAACAAAATGTGGCACCAAGCTTGTATAGTATAGATCTATCAAGCAGCACATTGTTTGTTGGTTTCCACAAAAGATATGTCTTAAAACTACATATTCACTAATAGATTCCAAAAATTACTCAATTATGGTGAGAACCATATTTACTAATAGTAGTAGTATCTTAAAACGTTCGTAGTTATCCCTTGCAGCATGAATGTTATTTTCATTCAGTCAAACAACCCTTTGGCTGTTCTTCCAAACATGATAGCAACCTGCACAACATTCAATATTGTCTCAACTTCCTTGTATTTGACTTCCAATAATGTCAACAAGATGCTTCAAGTTTACCTGCTTGGACGAAAGGCCTATCTTCTCCAAATCATTGAGCTGCACCATTACAGCCATTCATTATTAATAACTATCAACACCTTCAACCATTATATAAATAAATACTTACAGTATTTACCACTACATCCATCATTTTGTTAACAAACAGGTCAAAGTGGACATAGATTAAAAAAACAAGTCATTTTTGTATGGTCAAAATTGGCCTTTTTGTCAAATTCTAAATAAATAATACGCTAATTATGAAAAACCAAATTTTATTACTATGACCTGTTTGAGAAAAAAGAACACAATCAAAATTGACTCCTACTAGTTAGCACTTACTGATTTCAAGGGGGTCTCATCTCTAAGCTCAAGTATGTAGTCAGCCATCTTTTCCCCAATGCCCTGAAATACAAAAAAGTATAAGCAGTTGAAAAAGAAACACACTTGCATACTTTGTCATGGAAATCAATTACCTTCAGCTGCAGCAGCTCCACCCTAGTTTGAAAAACAGAAACATAAATAGATACTTGAAAGAAAATCTAGATACACACACACACACACACACACACACACATATATATATAATTCAACTTACTTGCCAGCTGTGTTTAAGAAGTTGATGTATTCTTGGGCAAGTGTGCTCTGCAACACGCTTCCATCTTAAGTAGGTTCAAATTTGAAAACTGAGATCATATAATATTTATTGCATATTTTGTACCTTCAAATTACAACTCATTGCTTTCAATTTGTTAAGTGGAGTGTTGGTGTTATCATCTGCTGCGACCGAGTGCTGTTTGGGAGAGAAGTTCACATTCACATTGGTGTTGATGGGGTATAGAACTTTTCTCATGCACATAGGCTCTGTCTCAACTTTCTTTACCCGTTGTTCTGATACAAAATAAAAACAGCCTCGTTAGTTAATATTTGAACTTTTTTTAGTAATTATGATAAAAAAAAATACCTGACAATGTGTGAATTGGCATCCGTTTTCCAGAGGTTTTGATTGTATTAAGCTTGTTTACTTGAAAGAAAATCTAGATACACACACACACACACACGCACACATATATATATAATTCAACTTACTTGCCAGCTGTGTTTAAGAAGTTGATGTATTCTTGGGCAAGTGTGCTCTGCAACACGCTTCCATCTTAAGTAGGTTCAAATTTGAAAACTGAGATCATATAATATATATTGCATATTTTGTACCTTCAAATTACAACTCATTGCTTTCAATTTGTTAAGTGGAGTGTTGGTGTTATCATCTGCTGCGACCGAGTGCTGTTTGGGAGAGAAGTTCACATTCACATTGGTGTTGATGGGGTATAGAACTTTTCTCATGCACATAGGCTCTGTCTCAACTTTCTTTACCCGTTGTTCTGATACAAAATAAAAACAGCCTCGTTAGTTAATATTTGAACTTTTTTTAGTAATTATGATAAAAAAAATACCTGACAATGTGTGAATTGGCATCCGTTTTCCAGAGGTTTTGATTGTATTAAGCTTGTTTACAGATCGAGGAGTTGATGGATCCTGTTTTTTTGCCTTGCCTTTAGACTCAAGCCATGTCTGAAGCCTTGCTTCCATGTCAATTTGAAGCTTTGGAGTGTGCTTTGAAGCGGAGTGTACAAAATTAGAGATACAGCGGGACCTTGCTGCCAAACGAACTGTACGAACAGATTGTTCATACTCTCCTGGATTCTGACATATCATAATAATGAATGATTGAAAATTGAAATAAGCAAAAAGCAAGCAGATGAGGTCATACCAGACAAGCTACCATGACAGCATTTGTCCCCCCTAGAGAATCCTGCAGAATCCTCGTCAGCTTGCTGTCTCTGTAGGGAATTCGAGAGGTGTTGTTGAGCGCGTAAATAACTTGTGAAAGTGCAAACAGTGATTGATTGATCTTTGCACTCTCATGAAGTCGAACGCCTTTATTGCCACTCTTCTTATTATCTTCATTTCCTGGTGGGAGCATATAAATAAATAAATAAATAAAATTATGTACAATAGTGATGGGTTTTTATGGTAACCAATTTATTCACCCATAATGTGTTATTTTACAGCATACAATGATTGTATTCACAGATTGTATGTATACAGTTCATCAAATGCCTTTCTTATTGGAGCATACAACGAGAGGTTGAGTTTCCCGATTACATGACCATTTGAATCAGAAATGACTAGTATCCCATGGTTTCTACTAGAGACATCATTAAGACCCGTGCTTGCAACTTTTCGCCTCTGCAATCCGCAAGAGAGCGCCTCCTGAAAATCAAGCATTGAACGGATTGGGATTTTGGAAAGTCCAATCAGATGAGGGCGTCCATCTTTATCATCCAGAATGGCAATTTCCTTTGCTTTGACTTCCAACAGATCATAACACCGCTCATTGTAGATCTCATAGTATGAAACATCTACACTTTTCCCACACATCTTCTCACACATGGACAAAATCGTTGTTGTTGCCATTGGCATAAGACCTGCCACCTCATCATTTCCCTGCATACATTCATTACATTCATCATCCATAGCTCTTCTTAGTGTGTAAATACTAGACCAGGGTGATCATTTTATGATTTTATCAATTTGTTTTTTACAACAACACAATCAACTATCTTATGTCTTATTCAAACTTCTTATCTTGAGGTTTTTATATCATAAGTCTTCAAGTTTTGTTTTCTGTGTTTAAAGACAACCTGAAATAATTCTATAAAAATCTGAAGTGAAAAAGGGACAAAAAAATGTTATAACTTCATGTGGTTCCTTTCCCTACACTTCCTTGAATAAGAAGATGAACATCTTACTATACCTTTGCATATATTCATATATATCAGAGACCCAATAAAACATCCCACATGGACATGGAGTTTTAAGTTTCAACTCAAACCTAGGGCGTTCATAGACCAAACTGCACAAACCGAAGTAAGTTGGTTGGTTCAGCCAGTGTGAGATTTATGTTTCAGGTAACTTCGAACCTGCTTAGCTGTTTAACCTTTTGTATTTAATTTCCTTTCAAATTTGGGCATATGTAGTTATGTATATGTATTCTTTCCATAAACATTATAAATTTTCATACCACTTCACAATTTCAATAAATAATTCGTTCCAAACTGCCAAAAACAGCCGTTGACACAATACCTGCATTATAAAAGTTTTTCCACTACCAGTAGCCCCATAAGCAAAAACAGTTACACTAGATCCATTTACAACTGTAGGAATCAAAGGCATCACCTCTCTTTCAAAGATCTCCCTCACATTCTTATCTTCTTGCCCATAAAACGAATCTAGCTTGTAGTTTTCATTACGACTGCAAAAAACAAATACACCAACTTTTGGCTTAAAATCAAACAAAATTATGATACAAACATACCAAGAGTAGAGATCTTTGAGATGCACAGTAACTTCCGATCCAGAAGAATCAAGAGACGATATACAAGGTAGGGACTCCTTGGAACCATCCTGAGGCAAGAACGGACGAACCCTAGCTATTACCCGAACCATTGAGATCGAATTGTCGGACGAATGTTTTGTTGGAGTGCACAGATTTGTATTTACTCGTGGAGTTGCCATTGCGAATTGGGAGAAATTGATCGTGAAATCGTTTCTGGGTTTGAAGGTAAAAGAGGATCAGACCGTTGATGCGTTTTTTGACTTTTGCAGTTTCAAATGTTCGAAAAACTATACAATAAACGGAATTTAGGTTGTGAGAGAAAAGGGGGGAAAAGGGTAACGTTCAAGAGTTTAAAAACATGATTTTTTTTCTTGTACTTTTCTTTTTTATTTAATAGTTTCAAACTTACCTTTTTTTTTTTTTCTATTACTATACTCATTGTCATACTTCTAAAATGCTATCGATTATACTATTCACGCCATAAAAAGAAATATAGTAGATGAACAATTTTTTGAATTATTTTTTTTTTCTCTAAACTGAAGGACTAATTTTTGAAATTGTTTCGACCCAAACTAATTGAATTTAATAAACAACTCATTTTGACGTAAACTTGTTTTGATTTTATCGTCTGAGCACTTGACCTGACATCATGTGTCCATTCAATAGCCTATATAAAATCCTTGATTCATGAAAATTATAAATTAAACTTCATCTCATACAAATATTATATATAAACACATGAAAACTTCTATAAATTAATACTCGATAATAATCTCGATAAAATTAATAATTTGTCTTGTCCCAACTTGAGACCAGTACAAAATTGGACCCAAATTAATAAAATAATAAGATAATAACTTTTTTTGAAATCTCAGATTATATAGTCCAACAAAACTATAAATTAATAATTACTAAAAGATTTCAAATTCTAAAATTGTCTAGTAAAAATGAATCTATTTGTTTTTTTGTTGAACTTCAAATCTATCTTGAGTTTGTTTTTAAATCTCATCATTACACATAAAAGTTGGGACATTGTATTCTCGTATTACAATAAAAGGTTGTGAAGAGTCGTTACCGCTTGCAATGCACTTAAGAAATATACATTGAAACTTGTTTTTATAATTTATTTTTTGGTACCATTAACTAACTTTTTGTATTAAAAAACATTGAACTTGACAAATTCAATTAATTTGTGAATGTATATTAGATTTAGAAATTTAAAATCATATGTAAAACCATTTTCAATTAATAAATTATTAATTTTATCGATATAATAACATATCACTAAATTAATAAAATATCTTGGTCCCAACATTATTAATTTATAGAGGTTTTACTGTAGTCTACTTTAAAATTAAACCCATTTGAAATTGATTCTATAGGGGCCTTTTTTTTATATTTGTCGGGGCCTAAATTTTTTTCGAGCATTATTGGGGGCGGCCTTGCCGCCAAGCCTAAACGACAATACAAAAACCAGGCAGGACAAAATAATTGCACTGACGTAAAGGAAGTTACCCTATGTAAGTCTTTTATTAAAAAATACAAAGTTAAAAGAAGAGGAAATCAACAAAAAGTGATTCGTTTTTCGAGCAATTTAGAGGTTTAGTGGTGGAACTGAGCCCACCACTGACCAAGTGTCTTGGAAGTTGAAGAACTAAAAAAATTAGTACTACCCCTCCCCCTCCTCCCCGCATTGCGATCGGGGCGTAAACCCGTACCACATAGCATTAATGTCACACCGCTGTCAAGGACCACCAATACTAAAGTTGTGGCGTGTTAATGCGAAGAAATTAGACCGAACCGTAAGACAAAGAAAATAATAACTAAGTCGATTTAGGACCCACGCATTGCGACGAACCTTCGAAAAGATAGACGACGTAAAAAACGTTAACCCACATAGTTGCGCCATGTTAACTTGCAAAGTTTTGAATAAAACGTAAAAACGTTGAACCACACCCATGTTGCGTCTTGTTAATTCGCAAAATTTAAAACGAAACGTAATACAAAAAGATTGCAAAATATGAAAAGTATAGGGACCAAAGTTGAAAGTAAAAAAGTTATGAGGTTAAATTGCAAAAGATAAAAACTTTCGGGTTAAAAGTAAAAAAAGTAAATAATTTTGAGTCAAAAGCGTAATATCATTTTTTAAAACCTCCCTAAGCCTTGGATATAACCCCTCTATGCATAAAGATGTTGCAAATTTATTGTATGAAAATGAGTCGCTTCACTTATAAACAGTATAATTTTAATTTCGTTGTTACATATTCTATTTTATAAGTTAACTTGTTAAGTTATATTAACTTTTTTAAAAAACTTTATAGAGACAACGTTGGCCGTATGAAAGTTCGCATGTGGATTTCGTTAGACGTTGGGGTGTGGACTCGGGAAAGGAATCGGGGAGATGACGTGGTGGGGGACCCCGTTGGGGCACACACAACCCCCTCCCATGTTTTCGGTGCCATCGGGGAATGAGAATTTCAAAGAGTTTGAAAATTTTGTCCGTTGAACAACGGCTAACTTTACAAAAAAAACTCAATTATTTTTTTATTTTAAACATTGTATAAACCACATTTTATACTAAAAAATCACCATATTCTCCACCTTTTATATATTCTTCTCTCATTCATCTATATCTTTTAATAAAATAGTCGACATGAATTCTTCAATGGACGAAGAAATTGCTGGGAATTTTTTGCTTAGCGTGATGCTTGAAACGGCGAAAATTATTTCCGAGATAGAAGAAGATGACAAAGACGAAGGAACTTCACAACAATTGGCTCGTGCATATGAACCAAATAATTAAGATCCATTATGTATGCTTGTTTAATACTTCATAACATGATTTTTAAGACGACGGTCGAGCAATATACGAATACAATCCAAATGACATTCATGAGAATGTTGAGCCGATTAACTAGGAGCAACAACACTCAAATTTGTGGGCGCTACGCAGTGAGCACGTGCATGGAAATCTATGTGCAGATTTAATCAACTATATTTGGAATAACTTCCGTGTCAATCCCGTTGATGACGAGTAGTGGTTTTCATAGGTTTAGTCAAAATTTATTTTATGATTTTAGTATGTAATTTTGTTATTTTTTAATGGTAATTTTCTAGAACTTTTATGCAAATTTTCATTTTCTTAATATTATAAATAAAATACATTAAACAAATAAAAAATTTGTTTAAAAATAAAACACATTAAGTGAAAGAATATAAAAAAAAAACAAAGGGAAAAAGGGAATCACATCCTATGAAAAATTGTGAGGTGAACGGGAGGGTCATGTTGTACCTATATAGACATGAGGAATGGGGGAAACACACCCATAGTCTCATGGTGGCTCTAACTCCATACAAGACAAAGTACACTCAAAACTCTCTCTCACTGTTTGGGAGAGTATATGCAACTTATGTTAAACAAGTCTATAGGACCCGCTCATTGTGACGAGATCGTTAATGAAACAAAAAACAGATGTACAAACGTTAAATCATGCATGTGCGTTGCGGAATGTTAACTCGTCAAATTTATATTGATACGTAAAACATTATCGTAAAAAATAACAAAATAAAAAAGATAACAAATTTCAACACATGTTATTGTAATTGTACCGAAAGAGAAAAGAAAATTTATAAAATTTTCTTCACATTCATATTTTTATATTTTAATTAATTATGACATTAAAATTTTGTAGTATACAAAACTAAACACACAATTCTTACTAAGAGTTCATTAGCGTAAACTAACGGGATGGTAGTCCATGGCAAAGACAAAATCTTTAAGCACCTGAATTTAAAGAAGTGAAAATCTTGAGTTCGAGTTCCACATACGAAAAACATTAAAAAAATATGTCATTTCATAATAATCATTAGCATAAATAATACATACTCCATTACACTTTAAATTGCTTGCATGTAGCAATATTCAAGCAAAAAAAAATTATAAACAATTCCAAGCAACTTTCAAAGTATCTATATCTATATATGTATATATAACTATATAATGCAAATCTGATGGATAAGATTGTAATTTTACAATGTGTACTGTCACACCCTCAATTTCCACTTGCAGAGTTTTACCGCGAGGCGTGTGAACAAATCAGAATCTGAAACACTAGTACGTCGAACGAATCTATATGATTTGATAATACGTTTTCCAAAAATCATTTGATTAACCAATCATCGTAGATTTTAGATTGTCTTAGTTAGTTACCAAAGTTTAGCGGAAGCATTAGTTTAAGTGGTTGAGCGGAAGCATAAAGTAAGTAGAGAAACGGGCGCCAACACAAACGCCAAAACAAATGAAAAAAACCCAAAACAATGTTTGTAAGTGAGACTCGATAAAAGATGTCTTGTTCAATGCATGTGAGTGCACCTAGAGCTCCTAGCGTCCTGAGAAACATGTAAAGAAACAAGTGTCAACATTCAAGATGAGTGAGTTCACAGGTTTTCATAAATTCGTTTGTTCGGTTATAAGTTTGTTTCCCCCGTTATCCCTAACCCGGGATAACGACTAGTTCCATTATTCCCAACCCGGAATAATAATGTTGTTTGTTCCATTATTCCCAACCCGGAATAATAATGTTGATTCGTTCCATTATTCCTAACCCGGAATAATCAAGTTGTTGTTTCCATTATCCCAAACCCGCGATAATATAGTTGATTCGTAATTAAGTTCAATGTTAACATATATAGGTAGCTAGCCTAAAGTTATGTCACGTAAGTGTTCGCGATCGAAGCTGACTGTTGTGCCTCCGTGTTGCCAGGCCTATCACTGACCATGGCGAAGTTAGGCCAAATTATTCACCCGTTGACCATACCCGGTCGGCTAGCGCGACTAGCTCGGATGGGGCTTGTCGGGCCCAGTAGTACTACTTATAATTCCCCCGCTATTAAAACCCAATACTAACGATCCAAGAGATTGACGAGGACTTAAGTGATATAGCTGCTTAGTGACCATAACATTACATTAACATCAACTTAGTTACCGAATAGTTATGTGGCGTTAATTTCGTATAACGTAAAGAGATTGAGTTTGAAGAGTGTATACATGTTTCTCCCCCTGTTGTTTAAAAACCGGATAAAGTTAGGGCCGTGAACTCACCTTTAGTTGCTCGGTTAGTGTAGCAAAGAAGTTGTAAGGGATGGGATCGCTAATTGCGTCCTAACAAACCAATTGATTTCAAGTCAGTGTGTGATCACACCAATACAAATTCTACACGTAATTTACGCACAAAGTGATACACACAAACAACATATCTAACACTCAAACATGCATGCAAGTATCCTCATGTGAACATAGTAATCAAAACAATTTATCACAAACATAATCCAATCCATGCAACAATTTGGTGCACACAATCACAAGTTATCAAATTTCAGCTTACATACTCATAATTCAGCTGTTTTCTAGGATTTTTATAAAATAGTTCCAAGGTTCCAAAATTTCCAATTATTTTACAGCAGGTGACAACTATATTGTAGAAATTTATATAAATTTTTCAAGTCCTAATTCTTTACCATTTAACCATAAATATTAATATACTAGGCTGCAGTCAGATTCGTCGCTTTCTGACTGCAGTCCACGGAAGAATTTATTTAAAAATCACTGATCATCCAATTAACAAAATTCCAGTTGGAGTTGCCCGGAAATTTCCATACCTAGTTGCTTTACAAAATTCATGACTCGACTCCCTACAGATTATTAAATCCAACTCGATAAACAACTAACAAAATTTCAGGATTTTCACAGCTTTAGTTACTGAACTTACTTGGCCACTTAAAAATATCAAACGACTTCAGAAAAATATGAATCCAGTGCCCTTAGATTCGTTATTCAAATCTACACGTTTTAGACTTCAGAAAATCCGTTTTTCGACAACTAATGACCGAGTTACAGCCAGTTGAAGTCGGCTGTAACTATCACTCAGCAACCTGTTTCAGCATTTTGTTACCACTAATTCGCATAAACCGTCAATATAATGAACCTAGGCGATCAAGAACCGATTTTTCTAATCATAGATCAATACATGTATTACATCCATGCAAACCCTAATCAACATCTCTAGTTTTTATAAACAAACACAGCCTATGATTTTCAGATTTCGAACAAACATCACTTGCAAACATTATTAACAACTCGGCTAACATAACCTTGCATTCAAACATATAATCCGAAAACAACACAATCACAACATTCAAACACATATATCCGAATATGATCTTGTAACAAAAGATAAACCCTAACCTTTAATGACTAGGTAAATAAGCCGAGACTTGGACAAGAATGGATTCGGCTGTTCAAGCAAGATCACGACCGAATGAGATGAACAACCTGCTGTCGCGACCGAGAGATGATGATGGAGTTGTAACAAGCTGCTTGCGGTCGAGGGACTGAAAGGGGAGGCTGCTCGCGATCAAAGGGACAAGAGTAAGGCTGCCGACGGCTGTTTTGCTATTAGGGTTTTGTGTTTGTGAAGGATCATGCATGTGTTAGTATATATAGGCGCAAGATGATCAAGAAAGGGGAATAGGTTGCGGTTTGGGTTTGATCTCGCGGCCGAGGGCTTGGGTGGGTCGGTTTGGGTTGTTTGCTCGCGACATGGTTTTGGGTTTAAGGTTTGGGTTCTAAACTTGATCCCCAAGTTTAGTTCCTTGAGTCGCAAGAAAAAGAGGCCGGCTCGTGTCGCGATTTTGCTCGATTCATTTGTTTATTTATTACGTCCATACATTATAACTAACATAAAGCACAACTCGGATATCACATAATAACGTAGCACGTAATTTATTCGACAAGTATTACGTTTAAGTTATCCGAAAAACCGGAATGTCACATTATCCCCATGTTGAAAGAATTTTCGTCCCGAAAATTGAGTAAACGCGGTTTAGAATGTAGCGTACATGTTTAGAGTGCCACGCACAAAGAGTTGGTTCGTTTACGATGGTATGCGAAGTTACAAGAAGTTCCCAAGTGCCATGCACAAAGATTCCCAAGTGCCATGCACAAGGATTTAGTTAACAATGGTACGCGAAAGTATGAGAAATTTCCAGGTTGTCACATCATCCCCATGTTGAAAGAATTTTCGTCCCGAAAATTTAGTTACTAGTATCGTTAGTTTGCTGCTCAGCTGCAAAGAGGTGTGGGTATTTGCTTTTCATTTGGTCCTCTCTTTCCCACGTGAACTCCGGTCCACGCTTAGAGTCCCAACGAACCTTAACAATCGGAATTTTGCTGTGCCTTCGAGTCTTGATCTCACGATCCATGATCTCGATAGGCTGTTCCACAAAGTGTAGTTGTTCATCCACTTGGATCTCATCCAATGGAATGACTAGAGTTTCATCTGATAGACACTTCTTCAGATTTGACACGTGAAATACGTTGTGAACTCCACTGAGTTCAGCAGGAAGGTCTAATTGATAAGCTACGGGTCCGATACGTTTCAAGATCACAAACGGACCTACTTACCTTGGGTTTAGTTTGCCTCGTTTTCCGAAGCGGATTACACCCTTCCAGGGTGACACCTTTAGTAGGACGCGGTCGCCTACTTGAAATTCGAGCGGTTTGCGTCGTTGATCAGCGTAGCTTTTCTGTCGATCTCGTGCCGCCGCCATGCGGTTTCTGATTTGTACAATCTTTTCAGTAGCCTCAAGTATTAACTCAGGGCCTTTGAGTTGACTGTCACCGACTTCTGCCCAACAGACCGGTGATCTACATTTACGACCGTATAATGCCTCAAACGGTGCTGCCGAAATACTCGTATGATAACTGTTGTTATATGAGAATTCCACTAAAGGCAGGTGGATTTCCCAACTATTTCCAAAGTCTACTACGCATGCCCTAAGCATGTCTTCCAAGGTCTGTATGGTCCTTTCGCTTTGACCATCAGTCTGAGGGTGATAGGCAGTGCTCATATCTAAGCGTGTTCCCAACGCTTTCCGAAGTGACTGCCAAAAGTTGGACGTGAAGCGAGCATCTCTGTCTGAGATGATGGATGTTGGCACTCCGTGCCGAGAAACTACTTCCTTAATGTAGATGCGAGTCAACTTCTCCAGCTTATCTGTTTCTTTAATAGCTAGGAAATGTGCGGACTTAGTTAAACGATCCACAATCACCCAGATGGTATCGCAACCACCCAAAGTTCGCGGAAGTTTAGTGATGAAGTCCATCGAGATCTGATCCCATTTCCACACTGGGATCTCAGGTTGTTGAAGTAGTCCCGATGGCTTTTGATACTCTACTTTGACTTTTGCACAAGTCAAACACTTACTCACGTAGGTGGCTATATCAGCTTTCATGTTGGGCCACCAATACGCAGCTTTGAGGTCTTGATACATCTTATCCGAACCAGGATGACAGAGTATCGGGATTTGTGAGCTTCGTCCATGACTAGCTCTCTGAGGTTTCCGTAGAGAGGTACCCATATGCGATTCATGAAATACCGGGCTCCATTGGGTTTTACTTCCCAATCGCGTTCCATTTTTCCCACCGATTCGACCTTGATGTTTTCCTCCTTAACTGCTTCTAACTGGGCGTCGCGTATTTGTTCGGGTAGCCCCGAATGAATAGTGAGTTGTAATGCTCGTACACGGCGAGGTTTCAAGTGTTCCTTCCTACTGAGGGCATCAGCTACCACATTAGCTTTACCCGGGTGATACCGAATGGCACACTCATAATCGTTCAAGAGTTCGACCCAGCGACGCTGTCGCATGTTCAACTCCTTCTGATCAAAGATGTGTTGGAGGCTCTTGTGGTCTGTAAAGATTGTGCACTTCGTTCCATAGAGGTAGTGTCTCCAAATCTTAAGTGCAAACACTACTGCTCCCAATTCCAGGTCATGCGTCGTGTAGTTTTTCTCGTGAACCTTCAGTTGTCGCGATGCATACGCGATGACCTTATCGCGTTGCATGAGTACGCATCCCAACCCTGAATGGAAGCATCACAATATACTACAAAGTCATCTGTCCCTTCCGGCAAGGACAGAATGGGTGCACTGCAAAGTTTCTGCTTTAGCAATTGAAATGCTGCCTCCTGCTTGTCACCCCAAGCATACTTGATGCCTTTCTGGGTGAGGGTAGTAAGCGGTTGTGCGATCTTTGAAAATCCCTCGATGAAACGTCTGTAGTAACCAGCCAAACCCAAAAATTGGCGGATCTCCGTCGGTGTCCTGGGTGCTTCCCAGTTTTTGATGGCTTCAATCTTGGCAGGGTCTACGTGGATACCCTTTTCATTTACGATATGCCCAAGAAACTGAACTTCCCGAATCCAGAAATCACACTTCGAAAGCTTGGCATATAGCTTCTCCTGTTGAAGTAATCCTAGCAGTAATCGTAGATGTTCAGCATGTTCTTCTTCACTTTTGGAGTAGATGAGTATGTCATCGATGAACACAATGACAAACTTGTCGAGGTATGGTTTACACACACGGTTCATGAGGTCCATGAACACCGCGGGTGCGTTGGTGAGACCGAAGGGCATGACCAAGAACTCATAATGGCCATACTGAGTACGAAATGCCGTCTTAGCGATATCCTCCTCCCTGACGCGTAGCTGGTGGTAACCGGACCGTAGATCAATCTTGGAGTAGTAGCTTGACCCTTGCAGTTGGTCGAAGAGATCGTCGATGCGAGGTAACGGGTATCAGTTCTTGACAGTAACCTTGTTGAGTTCCCTGTAGTCGATGCACATGCGGAAGGTCCCGTCCTTCTTCTTGACAAAAAGGACTGGAGCTCCCCATGGCGAAGCGCTTGGTCGGATAAATCCCTTTTCTAACAGTTCTTGAAGTTGGGTAGACAGCTCCTGCAGCTCGGCTGGAGCTACGCGGTATGGAGCCTTGGCGATAGGAGTTGCATGGTTCGCCAATTCAATTTCAAACTCCAATTGTCGATGGGGTGGAAGACCAGGTAATTCCTCTGGGAATACATCGGAAAAATCACGGACGACAGGGATATCTTCTATACGTTTCTCGTCCTTAGGCTGTTCGGTAACCAGTGCAAGTAAAGCGAAGGAGTTCTTCCTCCGAAGATACTTCTGCGCTTGCATGTAAGAGATGATGTTTGTGACGGTGCTTGCCTTATCGCCTTGTACCGTCAAGATTTCATCGTTAGAGAGCGGAATTCGGATAGATTTTTCGAAGCAGAGGACTTCAGCTCGGACGTTGGATAGCCAGTCCATTCCGACTACCACGTCAAAACTACCCAGGGTTGTTGTCATCAGATCAATGGTAAAGGTGTGACCCGCGAGTTTGAGTTGACAGCCGGATACTATATGGGTCACATCTACGGATTTACCATCTGCTAGTTCTATGACATAAGGGGTCTCTAAGGGTTTAAGCGTGAGATTTAGGTTCTTCCTAAAAGACTCAGATATAAAGCTCCTATCCGCACCCGTATCAAAAAGCACAGTAGCAAAATGTTCCTTAAGGGGAAACTTACCGGTGACCACGTTCGAGTCGTTTCTGGCCTCTCCGCGGCCCAATGTAAATGCGCGACCTTTGGCACCTCCTGTGCCACCATTTCCATTATTGTTGTTGTTATTGTTGTTGTTATGGTTATTGTGGTTGTGGTTGTTCCCACCATTGTTGTTGTTGTTACGCAGCTGTGGGCAGTCTCTTTTGAAGTGGGCAGTGCTACCACACTGATAGCATCCCCGGTTAACACCCTGTTGTGGGCCTTGGGGTTGATTTTGGTTCTGTCGGGACATGATTTCCCCACGACAATATTTTGCCGCATGTCCCATCTTGCCACATCGTTGGCAGCGATTTCCAGCACAAGGGCCGTTATGATGAAGATTACAGCGGGTGCACTGTGGCTTTCGACCTACATAGCCGCTTGCGTTCTGGTTGTTGTTGTTGTTGTTGTTGGTGGGTTGATTTTGGTGACCCCGGTGGCTGTTGTAATGATTGAACCGTTTCTAGTTCCCCTGTTGCGGCTGGGATGACGAAGACTGTCGAGCAGACGAGTCTTCAAACTTTCTTTTATTGTCAGGGGCAACTTCAGTTGTACCCCGTGCTGGCAACTTCTTTTGTTCCACCGCCTTATCGGTGAGTTTTTGCGCCAATCGGATTGCTTGATGTTCAGTTGCAGGGTTACTAGCCATTACCATACCCTGAATCTCTGGGACCAGACCCCCAAGGTAGAACTCGAGTCGTTTCTCCACAGTGTTGGCCAGATCGGGACACAGAAATACCAAGTCATGATGTTTTGCTGTGTAAGCTTCGATGTCAGATCCCACCATCTTGTGGTTCCATAAGGCTTGCTCCAACTGTTGTACTCTGTCTCGTGGACAGTACTCCTCTTTGATTAGGGCCTTGAACTCGGCCCAGGCCATTGCATTTGCAGCAATAAGTCCACGCGTTTGGACTTGTGCATTCCACCAAGTTAGTGCCCCGTCTTCCAGTGTTGAGGCTGCGTACTTGACCTTGTTGGCCTCTAGACAGTTGCACATTTCAAATACTGATTCAGATTTTTCGATCCAGCGGACCAGTCCAATGGGTCCTTCTGCCCCCGAGAATTTGCTTGGTTTCGCGTCGAGGAACATCTTGTAGGGGTTAAAACCCCCTCCTGCTGATAGAGAACAGGTAGTCAGCGAGGAATTCTACTAGCCCAACTATTAGATTTTCACACGAAAATTTAATAATGGTTACCTGCCGGTTGGTTCTGAACACCCGCTAAAGCTGCGTTCACGTGCTCTTGAATCATGGCAGCTAGTTCTTCGGGCGTCATGTTAAGGTTTCCACGTCGTCCAGTTGCCATTTAGATCTTCGAAATACAACATAAACACACCCCGATAAGTCTATATATCCAATATAGTTATCC
The DNA here is from genome assembly GCA_947069175.1 of Scalesia atractyloides. Taxonomy (NCBI): domain Eukaryota; kingdom Viridiplantae; phylum Streptophyta; class Magnoliopsida; order Asterales; family Asteraceae; genus Scalesia; species Scalesia atractyloides. The sequence goes on from CAMTDV010000001.1 coordinate 39,853,076, forward strand.
TACTTCGTACTTTAATAATTATCAAGTTATGTCAACTCAAATATATTAAATAGTCAAAAGAAATACTTGATTAAATGAAATTTCAACGTCTTACAAAGTGCCAACCAAACATATGAATTTACTATAAAGTCTCAAGTTTAAACACAAGTGGGAAAATAAATAGACTGAAGGAAAGTAAATAAAATAAGCGAGACGTGTCAGTCGTCTACGTCTCCATCCCCCAGATCACTATCGTTGCCGTCATCCTGCGCGGCATTCCCGGCTTCTACAGCTGGGTCCTCCTCCGGATCCTCCTCTGGATCCTCCTCTGGGTCCTCTTCCGGATCCTCTTCCGGATCCTTTTCTGGATCCTCTTCAGGATCCTCCTCTACCGGCACTGGAGGGGCCGGTGCTGGTGCAGGTGCTTGGTTTTGCACTAGCTCCTGAATGTTCTAACTATTTTCCAGGACTCTGTCTTCGAGCCAGTCGGCTCTTATCTGCTCAGCACACAGATCTCTGGCTAAGGTGTTACGAGATATCTTACCCGTATGTTGCTCTTCCTCGAGCGAGTCGGTTTTACCTGTCAGTTGTCGGATCATCCAACCCTGTGCTAGGATGGTTTCCTGCATTCTTTCTAACTGCTCTTGTTGTTTCTGTATCATGTTTCTAAGTAGGTCATTTCCTACTTCTACAGGGTTAACCGGTTTGACCGGCACACCGATGATTGGGCGTGATGACGACTCCTCCCCCAAAGCGAGCCTTTTCCTCGCAGCTGAGCGTGTTTCCACGCCATAAGATGGTAAGGGTTCCACCATAGGTGCCTTTCCTGGCGCTCTTGGTGGCGTAAGTTTGTCGGATGATGATGACGATGATGATGATGACATTGCCTGTTAGGTTGTGTGGTTAGTTACGAGTTGTTTTCATTTCTTATTATGAAGTCATAATCTACATAACACAGTTGGTACATCGCATAACAAGATATAACAGTTCGGTGCTAAACTACGTCTAGTGTCGTGTATTCAGCTATAGTTTAGGTCTACTTCTAATGCAAACCTGGTTCTCTATAGCTAGTGGCTCTGATACCAATCTGTCACACCCTCAATTTCCACTTGCGGAGTTTTACCGCAAGGCGTGTGAACAAACCAGAATCTGAAACACTAGTACGTCGAACGACTCTATATTATTTGATAATACGTTTTCCAAAAATCATTTGATTAACCAATCATCGTAGATTTTAGATTGTCTTAGTTAGTTACCAAAGTTTAGCGGAAGCATTAGTTTAAGTGGTTGAGCGGAAGCATAAAATAAGTAGAGAAACGGGCGCCAACACAAACGCCAAAACAAATGAAAAAACCCCAAAACAATGTTTGTAAGTGAGACTCGATAAAAGATGTCTTGTTCAATGCATGTGAGTGCACCTAGAGCTCCTAGCGTCCTGAGAAACATGTAAAGAAACAAGTGTCAACATTCAAGATGAGTGAGTTCACAGGTTTTCATAAATTCGTTTGTTCGGTTATAAGTTTGTTTCCCCCGTTATCCCTAACCCGGGATAACGACTAGTTCCATTATTCCCAACCCGGAATAATAATGTTGTTTGTTCCATTATTCCCAACCCGGAATAATAATGTTGATTCGTTCCATTATTCCTAACCCGGAATAATCAAGTTGTTGTTTCCATTATCCCTAACCCGGGATAATATAGTTGATTCGTAATTAAGTTCAATGTTAACATATATAGGTAGCTAGCCTAAAGTTATGTTACGTAAGTGTTCGCGATCGAAGCTGACTGTTGTGCCTCCGTGTTGCCAGGCCTATCACTGACCATGGCGAAGTTAGGCCAAATTATTCACCCGTTGACCATACCCGGTCGGCTAGCGCGACTAGCTCGGATGGGGCTTGTCGGGCCCAGTAGTACTACTTATAATTTCCCCGCTATTAACACCCAATACTAACAATCCGAGAGATTGACGAGGACTTAAGTGATATAGCTGCTTAGTGACCATAACATTACATTAACATTAATTAAGTTACCGAATAGTTATGTGACGTTAATTTCATATAACGTAAAGAGATTGAGTTGAAGAGTGTATACATGTTTCTCCCCCTGTTGTTTAAAACCGGATAAAATTAGGGGCCGTGAACTCACCTTTAGTTGCTCGGTTAGTGTAGCAAAGAAATTGTAAGGGATGGGACCGCTAATTGCGTCCTAACAAACCAATTGATTTCAAGTCAGTGTGTGAACACACCAATACAAATTCTACACGTAATTTACGCATAAAGTGATACACACATCAAAATACCTAACACTCAAACATGCATGCAAGTATCCTCATGTGAACATAGTAATCAAAACAATTTATCATGAACATAATCCAATCCATGCAACAATTTGGTGCACACAATCACAAGTTATCAAATTTCAGCTTACATACTCATAATTCAGCTGTTTTCTAGGATTTTTATAAAATAGTTCCAACGTTCCAAAATTTCCAATTATTTTACAGCAGGTGACAACTATATTGTAGAAATTTATATAAATTTTCAAGTCCTAATTCTTTACCATTTAACCATAAATATTAATATACTAGGCTGCAGTCAGATTCGTCGCTTTCTGACTGCAGTCCACGGAAGAATTTATTTAAAAATCACTGATCGTCCAATTAACAAAATTCCAGTTGGAGTTGCCTGGAAATTTCCATACCTAGTTGCTGTACAAAATTCATGACTCGACTCCCTACAGATTATTAAATCCAACTCGATAAATAACTAACAAAATTTCAGGATTTTCACAGCTTTAGTTACTGAACTTACTTGGCCACTTAAAAATATCAAACGACTTCAGAAAAATATGAATCCAGTGCCCTTAGATTCGTTATTCAAATATCTACGTTTTAGACTTCAGAAATCCGTTTTTCGACAACTAATGACCGAGTTACAGCCAGGTGAAGTCGGCTGTAACTATCACTCAGCAACCTGTTTCAGCATTTTGTTACCACTAATTCGCATAAACCGTCAATATAATGAACCTAGGCGATCAAGAACCGATTTTTCTAATCATAGATCAATACATATATTACATCCATGCAAACCCTAATCAACATCTCTTGTTTTTATAAACAAACACAGCCTATGATTTTCAGATTTCGAACAAACATCACTTGCAAACATTATTAACAACTCGGCTAACATAACCTTGCATTCAAACATATAATCCGAAAACAACACAATCACAACATTCAAACACATATATCCGAATATGATCTTGTTACAAAAGATAAACCCTAACCTTTAATGACTAGGTAAATAAGCCGAGACTTGGACAAGAATGGATTCGGCTGTTCAAGCAAGATCACGACCGAATGAGATGAACAACCTGCTGTCGCGACCAAGAGATGATGATGGAGTTGTAACAAGCTGCTTGCGGTCGAGGGACTGAAAGGGGAGGCTGCTCGCGATCAAAGGGACAAGAGTAAGGCTGCCGACGGCTGTTTTGCTATTAGGGTTTTGTGTTTGTGAAGGATCATGCATGTGTTAGTATATATAGGCGCAAGATGATCAAGAAAGGGGAATAGGTTGCGGTTTGGGTTTGATCTCGCGGCCGAGGGCTTGGGTGGGTCGGTTTGGGTTGTTTGCTCGCGACATGGTTTTGGGTTTAAGGTTTGGGTTCTAAACTTGATCCCCAAGTTTAGTTCCTTGAGTCGCAAGAAAAAGAGGCCGGCTCGTGTCGCGATTTTGCTCGATTCATTTGTTTATTTATTACGTCCATACATTATAACTAACATAAAGCACAACTCGGATATCACATAATAACGTAGCACGTAATTTATTCGACAAGTATTACGTTTAAGTTATCCGAAAAACCGGGATGTCACATGTACAAACTTTAAAGCATCATGTATTAGAGAGAACAAGACATTTTAGAGGGGGTAAACTAATACATCATCTAAAATTTTAAGACGTTTTGAGGATAATCTAGGGATTTCGTCAAAACCCTACACCCTCTTCAATGCATTCAAGTCTTCAACCCCTCCGACTTAACGTAAGTCCAACCTAATCAACACCATTCGGAAAACCTACAGGTAAATCAAGTGAATTGGATTTCAATTTCTTCAATGGAGCATGTCTTCAATGCAATTTCGGTTTCAAAGTGGTAATCTGATAACCCTGGTCTTTATAATTCCATCCTCTGGCTGTTCATGTCATTTTGTTTTAAAGTCGAACAAAACACAACTATGGAATTTGTGCTCTCCTTCTATTTGCCACCATGATCGATTCTTTCATGTTTACATCCTGATGACGTGGGTAGCTCAAACCTTAATAAACTAATTAGAATACACAATAACTTAAAAGGTTAACAAGTTCGAGAATGACCACCTGTCGTGAACAGCAAAAAGAGCGAGACAGTGTCTGGTCATATCACACTTTACGTGTGAACTCTCCTACCCAGCCGCAATAGGAGCATGTGGGAGAGCACACTCTTTTATCCGCAGGTCCAAAGCCTTTAACCCACCAAAAAGGGTAAGCCCTCCACCGCAGTCACGGATCACTAGTCAAAGGTTTCTCTTTATAGACAACCTTCTTTCTTTAAGTAACAGCTCCTGGTCATTCAGCCAAAACACTCCTAATATCTCTTCTCACCAGTAGAACTTGCTCCTTGCATGTTCTATTTTTCACTCACTACAATACAATCACATTAAACACAAACATTGTAGCTTGAATATTCTTCAATCCAGAATTCAAAAACAACAATAACAAAGTGATCCAACTCCATGTATTGCAAACGTGGGGGGACCTCATTACCTGCGTTAGGCTAATGGAAACCTTGAACCCTTTTACCCTGGAGATATTGTTACCATCCTTTGTCTTGTATTTGTTGTAACAACAAGTTGGCGTCCACCATGGGGCTATGCCGCTAACTTTATATTGAAAATCAGTAGTGTAGCTCCAAGTTCTTCTTTCACAATGTCTGAAAGCGAGTCTCTTGGCGAGGTAAATCAGGTGCATAACAATACCGATTTAACACCAACCTCCAGTCGGGTCTCACAGGCTAGATCCATACCTTTCTCTACTCCCGGAAGTACTCCAACGGGGACTATGTTCTCGGAGTTCACCTTTTTTCAAACACCAACCCCTTCTCGATCAGGGGTTGCCTCACCTAAAATCGGTGCTATGTAAACACCTGAACACATAGATCTAACACCCGAGGGAGTAGCTAGAAATTTCTTATAGTTGAGATCTCTTCTCAACCAACACGTAAACCAAGAAAGAGAAAAGGGAGTGAGAATAAGGTTAGACTATGAGGAGTCCGAACCCTCATTGTCACCCGACCCTCCATCACTTTCTTTAAGCAGTCCAACCACTTTTCCTTTGTTTACCTCCCAACCCATTGCCATGTGCACCTATTGGGCATGAAACCACTCTTGATCAACTATGGCAGTCACCAGCTTCGAGCGTTCCCCTCCTGTCGCCACTTCATGGGAACAAGCCATGGCCACCCTGCCTTTGGCTCGAGGTGTGGTTATGAGCACATCCATGGAATGCCTTATACAGGGCCACCAGAAAGCCTTCAAGGCTTTAACCTCATGCCCCAACTCATGACACAAATGATGGCACAATTTCCTTGGCAACACTTCATCAATCAGGTGTTGGCCACTCACCAAGGTACCTCAAATGATAACCAGGCATCAAGGGTAGAAGAAGACCTTACAAAACCTTACAGGTCCAACAACTTGTCTTACTTCTACAAACAAATTGCTGATTACGAGTTTCAAACTCGGATAAAGATGCCATCACATATAAGAACCTATGTTGGTACATAGGATCCTGAAGACCACCTCTAAATCTTCACTGGGGTTGCAAGAATTGAAAAATGGTCTAACCCTGAATGCGATCTTATGTTCATGCAAACCATTGTAGGGTCTGCACGTATATGGTTCAATGACCTTTCTGAACGAAGCATTCAAACCTTTGACGATCTTAACAAAGGTTTTCTAGCCAATTTCTCACAACAACGGAGGTATGTCAAGGATGCGACAGTAATCTTCCAAATAAAACAATGTGATGACGAAAGTATTAGAGACTTCATCAAAAGATACAAAAAGGAAGGTCTAATCTATGTAGGTGTTGATGAAAAGATGAGGGTTGTAGAGTTCATGAATGCCATAAATTCTAAGTATATCACAAGAGATTTCAACAAGTGCCTACCCAAAACCCTTGAAGAAGCACTCGAAAGGGCTAAAGCTCATATTTTAGGAGAGGAAGCTGTCGACATCAAAGAACAAAGAAAAAGAACTCCAAACGTTGGCCACTCACCAAGGTACCTCAAATGATAACCAGGCATCAAGGGTAGAAGAAGACCTTACAAAACCTTACAGGTCCAACAACTTGTCTTACTTCTACAAACAAATTGCTGATTACGAGTTTCAAACTCGGATAAAGATGCCATCACATATAAGAACCTATGTTGGTACATAGGATCCTGAAGACCACCTCTAAATCTTCACTGGGGTTGCAAGAATTGAAAAATGGTCTAACCCTGAATGCGATCTTATGTTCATGCAAACCATTGTAGGGTCTGCACGTATATGGTTCAATGACCTTTCTGAACGAAGCATTCGAACCTTTGACGATCTTAACAAAGGTTTTCTAGCCAATTTCTCACAACAACGGAGGTATGTCAAGGATGCGACAGTAATCTTCCAAATAAAACAATGTGATGACGAAAGTATTAGAGACTTCATCAAAGATACAAAAAGGAAGGTCTAATCTATGTAGGTGTTGATGAAAAGATGAGGGTTGTAGAGTTCATGAATGCCATAAATTCTAAGTATATCACAAGAGATTTCAACAAGTGCCTACCCAAAACCCTTGAAGAAGCACTCGAAAGGGCTAAAGCTCATATTTTAGGAGAGGAAGCTGTCGACATCAAAGAACAAAGAAAAAGAACTCCAAACGTTGGCCACTCACCAAGGTACCTCAAATGATAACCAGGCATCAAGGGTAGAAGAAGACCTTACAAAACCTTACAGGTCCAACAACTTGTCTTACTTCTACAAACAAATTGCTGATTACGAGTTTCAAACTCGGATAAAGATGCCATCACATATAAGAACCTATGTTGGTACATAGGATCCTGAAGACCACCTCTAAATCTTCACTGGGGTTGCAAGAATTGAAAAATGGTCTAACCCTGAATGCGATCTTATGTTCATGCAAACCATTGTAGGGTCTGCACGTATATGGTTCAATGACCTTTCTGAACGAAGCATTCGAACCTTTGATGATCTCAACAAAGGTTTTCTAGCCAATTTCTCACAACAACGGAGGTATGTCAAGGATGCGACAGTAATCTTCCAAATAAAACAATGTGATGACGAAAGTCTTAGAGACTTCATCAAAAGATACAAAAAGGATGGTCTAATCTATGTAGGTGTTGATGAAAAGATGAGGATTGTAGAGTTCATGAATGCCATAAATTCTAAGTATATCACAAGAGATTTCAACAAGTGCCTACCCAAAACCCTTGAAGAAGCACTCGAAAGGGCTAAAGCTCATATTTTAGGAGAGGAAGCTGTCGACATCAAAGAACAAAGAAAAAGAACTCTAAACTGGTGAAACAACAATCCCAACAGGAAAAGACAAAACTTTGGTTCTTATGATAAATGCTCTAGGAGTTCAGACTCCAGGAGACCTGAAAGAAGGAACCCTCTAAGCCCAGGAAAAACCATAAATTTCATAGCTTTGACCAAGACCCCACAAGAAATCTTTGCCATTGAAGAAGTCAAGTACAGCTTCCGGCCTCCTCGGCCCTTAACAAAAAAGCAAGAGAAATGAAAACTCAAACCAATTTTGTGAGTTTCACGAAGAAAAAGGTCACCATACCAACGATTGCTTCTAGCTCAAAAAGAGGATCGAAGAAGCTGTCAAGTCCGGAGAACTAGCCCACTTGGTTAAAGGGGTAAAGGACAAAATGGTTGAAGGGAAAAAGAAGGAAGTAAATATGGTAGACTTTTAAGACAAAGCTTCCTACAAACGTCGTCGCTTGGAGGTATGGGAACGCCAATGTGTCTGTTTCCCTCCACCAGAAGGAGAGATGCTCTCAAATCCTTTGGTTATGGAAGCCAAGATAGGAACCATCAAGACACAGAAGGCTTACATTGACACCGGTGCAGCCACCAAAATCATGTTTGAGAAATGCTTCAACCATCTTAGCAACAATGAACGTTCGAAGCTTCAAAAGTCTAAACCATCCATCAAACGTATCGATGACATACCTATCAAGCCTTTAGGCCAACTAACCCTTGATATTTATTTCAGAGAGGGAACAAAGGAACGAACTGAACAACTCACCTTCGTGGTAATCAACATCCCTTCCAACTACGATGTCATCATTGGAAGGCCGGGGCAGAGTGTGTTCGGGATGGAAGTTTCAGTTGGCCAAGGCACTGTGAAGTTTCCCACTGAAAAAGGGATAGCAACCTCTCAACCTACCCAAAAAGCTTTCGTGGTTGAAGGGGAAAGTTCAAAAGAGGATGAAGACGATGAATATGAGCTGATTATAAACCCAAAATATCCTCAACAAAGGATAAGGGTAAACACTAACCTTTCCAAGGAAACCCTCACATAAATTGAGAAACTGCTCTTACACTATGTTGATGTCTTTTCCTGGTGCCCGGAAGATATGACAAGCATCCTCATAACATTGATGAGCAAGAGTTAAGAATCCCACCTGATGTCAAACCCGTTGTCCAAAAGAAATGAAGCCAAGCTCCAGAGAGAAGCCTCTCAGCATGCCAAGGGTAGAAAAGCTTGTTTTAGCTGGAATCCTTCGAGAGGTCAAGTATCAACCATGGGTAGCCAATTCGGTAATGGTTTGAAAACCTGACAAGTCTTGGAGAATGTGTATCGATTTCAAAGACTTGAACAAAGCATGCCCAAAGGATTGCTACCCACTGCCAGAAATAGACCTTAAGGTTGACTCGCTCACATGCTTCCTGTTCAAATGTTTTCTTGACACCTACAAGGGTTACCCTCAGATCCTAATGAAACAGAAGATGAAGAAAAAACTGCATTCCACACTGAAAAAAGGTATCTTTTGCTATCAAAATTGCCTTTTGGTTTAAGAAATGCAGGTGCCACTTATCAACATCTGGTTGACAAAGTGTTTGCTGAACAAATTGGCAAGAACATGGAAGCTTATGTTGATGACTTGGTAATTAAGAGCAAAACAGAATATCAAATGCTCGACGATATACAAGAAACTTTTCAAAACTTGAGAAAAATCAACATGAAACTCAATCCAGTCAAGTGCTCGTTTAGTTTTGAAGAAGGCAAGTTTCTTGGCACATTGTGGGAAACCAAAGCATAAAAGCTAACCCTAACAAAGTTAAATCTGTCCTTGAGACCAAGTCTCCTGATGTGCGTGAATTAAATATATTTTATTTCTATGATTTTCGTTCACACAAATTAGGTTTTAAAATGATTTTTACTTAAAACCAACTACACACACAAAGGGCAAGTGTACCCGTCAGGTGGTAGTATAGTCTGTCGGTAAGAACCGGATATCAATCCGTGGACTTAGTGTCTCAATACTAGATTTTTGTTACTTTTAAATCTGGTTCAACGGGTGAATTGATTTCTTGACTTTTTGACTATTATGAAAATATAACAATTAACTATTTGAATTGATGAAGAATAATAATTACGAAAGGTTGCTTAAATTAAGTATCCACTAACAAACATATGACAACATTTGAGGAAAACTAATGGTGATGCAAGTAGATTCCACAAAGTTTTCATTCAAGGTTTCCTAGTTTTATAAATCTGGGGAAAAATATATTGAAATAACATTTTAATCACCTAAGATTCATTCTTTTTAAGCTCACTTGCTAAGTTGATGTTAATCTCTAAATATGAGTTAATTGTTTGTCAAAACTCCTAACTCTACAAATTAAGGAAAACTAACATGAACAACACATTAATCACCCTAACTTGGTTTCAAGTAAATGATATCTTCAACAAGTTTTTGACATGAATCACAAGCATGGTCATGCTAGATAACAACTTTGGCCTAAATCATCAATCTAACCATGAACACAAACTACAGAATCCATATAAACATTCATATGATCTTTTCAAATCCAAATGCAAGAATTCATACTCATATTTAAATCATCCTAATCATGTTAGTAATTACCATTCCTAGTTTCATGCTATGAATCAAATCAACAACTAACAAGATTCAATAATCATAATCTCTACATGGGCTTTCCAACACTACATGTAAATTTTTATGATCAAACATTCAAGAATAATAACTTTAGACATGAACATGCATTCCAAGAACAAGGTTAAATATCATCATGAAGATTAACATACAACAATCACCACATCTATTTCCATGTTATCAAATGTTCATTAGCTTCAACAAAAGTCAAGCAACATAAATGTTTAGCCTAGAAGGCTCATGATAACTAAGACAAATATAAAATGATATGGATTGTGCATGAATAACAAATAAAATACTAGTGTTTAAGACAAGGTAATTTGCAAATGAGTTGAATTATCAAGTGATACAACCTCCTAAAGGTTCCTTCTTCAATCTCCAAGCTTCCAAGATCAGCTTCTTGAGAGAAAAATCCAGCCAAAGGCTCCACCTCCCCTTCAAATGAGCTGAATTCACGTATTTAAGCTACTGGGCATTTGGCACGATCGTGCCACCTTTTGGCACGGTCGTGCTTGGTAAGTGGCAGGTGCCTTTCTGAGTTGTTGACCAAGTTTGATGCCAAATCCGGAAAGATCCCGCTAAAATTCCTCGAGGTGGCACGACCATGCCAAATGGTGGCACGGTAGTGCTTATCGATATCGTACTCGGAAATGACTAAGTTGATCTCGGAAAATAGCTGATCAGGGCTTGTGATTGCACGCGCACGGTCGTGCTTGGGGTTGGCACGATCGTGCCGAGTGTTGGATTGGCTCGGATTGTGCAGTCTGATGATAATGCTGGTGATAGTGCCGGCTTCTGGATGCTTGGCAAGGCCGTGCCAAGGGTTGGCACGGTGGTGCCATCTGTCAGTTTGGCAGAAATGTTCCATTTTTGCTCCAAAAGCCTTTGTTTCTTCACCGGGCCGAAGCCCGGACCTGCATTTTCACAAATAACTCAAATGAGTATCAAGATCAATGAAAACACAACGAATTTCTGCATTAATGGGGAATATTTGACATTTAAAAGATGTATAAATTCTTATACATCAAACATCCCCACACTTGAACTTTGGTTGTCCTCAAACAAACTAAAGTAAACAAAATTCTATCTTGGAAATCATCTCAACTAGCGTTATATAAGCATAAATAAATAACTTGGGCAAAACAAAACGGATTACTCGACATAAAAGGAAAAACCAAAAAGTATGTGAACTATGGTTATGAGCAATGATCCATCTAGACATCCCTACAAGCTCACCTTACATCCTCGCAATGCTCACACACACTCAGCTAAAATATAGGAGACATACAATTCAATGAGTATGTTTAGAACACTCGATGCCAAGACAATGACTATGCGATATCATAAGCTTGTATAAGGATCAAATCTAAACACTTAACCAACACATATCAAAAATCAAGAGGTCTTGTGTGGGTTGTAATTTGGCTAGGGTAAAGGGTGTGGAAATGGATTTATAAAAGTGGCTAAAACGGCTAAAGACCGACGGCTCGACTAACTTGAAGTGAAGAAAAATAAAACTATCCAAATAACTAACTGAGAGCTAGCAAAGCGCTTAGATGTATCCACAAAATTGCTCTAGCAAAGCCAATTGACACGGCTTCTCTTTTTTTTCACCACTTTAGAGGGAACTAGGTACGTCTACTTAGATAAAAACTCCAAGCTATGATGTTATGACTAATAAATTGATAAACTATACAAGAAAGCTTACAAGTTAGTCTTAACCGGATCGGGCTTTAAACCAAAAATGTGGGTTAAAAAAGAAAAGGCTAAATTGGCTTATTGGTGATATTTAGTGGTTTATATGAAATGAAAGGGAAAGGCTTAAATTGGTTTAACTAAGGGTGTGATTTGGTTGTAGGGATAATTAAAAATTGGTTAAAAATAAAAGGTTTCCTACTACCTCAATCATTTTTATGTTATGTGTTTGCTTTGTGTTCTCGAAATGCATGCCTAATACAAGTTCTAAATCGCAAAAGTCATTTGGCGCACTCAATATTTGCCCGCAAAAACATGAGCAAAAAATAATTCTAAAGCTATAAGGCTCAAAAATAACTCACGGGAACTATGCAAGGCAAACAGGTAGGAATTTTGCTTGATTTCTCACGCTCAATTTTATACAAAAAAAAGATTACTAAATGGTAACTTTTATTCGAGCAAATCCTTCTCGTTCACCTTTATGAATTTACCAAAAACTTTTAGCATTTATATAAAACTTGTGTTGAGTTGATTATTCAAGAGAGTTTTGTTATTATTGTTATTATTAATTAATTTTTTTATATAGTTTTCGGACAACCATAAATAAGCTTAACAACCTCCCCACACTTGAATTGTACATCGCCCACGATGTACAACAAAAAACGAGCATAATGCAATGCAATAGTATAGCAGTGGAGGAAGTGGGAATACGAAAACTCCCCTGGGTTGCAAAGGCTAGAATGGAGCGAAAGAAGGCAATATGAAACATTCCAATGAACCACCGCACCATCCAGGGACTAGCATATCAGCAAATCAAAACTGCACACTTGCAAACATGATCAAGATCACAATAAACAATCCAACCCAAAAATCCCTTGTCATTGTTCAGAAATTAAACCACTAAATTAAAATAAAATAAAAACGTACGAAATTTTAAGCAACAACGGTGGAGTGTACGGACAATGCAAAATGGTACACCCCTGCAAGATCAGGGGCGGCCGCTAGATCCTGATGGACCGGAATCATCTCGGTGGTCAAACAGGGATCACCTAGTGAAGTGCGGCGGCAGCTGTGTGTAAGGATGACCGAGCGAGTTCGCCAAATGTTGATGTGATCCGAAGAGCCAGTTGAAGCTCCGCCTACTTTACTCGTACATATCTTCCAGAAAATTACCCTGCCTATGCTGCTCGGCGCGGATCAAGTCCACGTCGTGTCGTACTGTCTGCTGGTCCAACGCTAACCCATCCATTCTTCTCCAAAGATCCACTGTAGACGGTTCATGCGGACCGGTCGCACCCTGTTCGTACCCACCACCAAAACCACCAAACAAGTGCTCCCAACTTGGGCTTCCAAAGCCCTGTCCTATTTCACCCATCTGAAGATGAGGGTCTACTCCCCCAGCAGCCTCACCTGGCCTGAATCCTGGAGCATCCTGCATGTGGACATCCTCGGCTCCACCAACATCGCCCTCTTCTGGATCAGTTTCTCCCTCAGGAAGTGGGTCCCAGATCCTACCCAGTCGATCCACTAACTTCGGGATACCATTAACCTTGCGAATCATATGCATGGCAGTCAGCTGCGCCACATCAAGCAATCCATAATCACAAGCTACGGTAAGATCATCCAACCGCACCCTGTAGTGCCTAGCTAACCTGGTGGCGAATGCACCAACACAATCCTCGATGTGGGGGTCGACCCAATATCCCTTTGGATGGACTCTGCAACACTAACTGCGACATTGCAATTGGACCCCGAAATGATGCAATAGAGGTGGAAGAGATCGCGGGTGGTGATGTTTCCAGTGCTATCACCCCGACCGCCGATTACGTGAAAGATGGCGCGCTCTATTATGCGGTGTAGCGGGTCAAGGATCCATGTGGCCTTGGTTCGGCGTGGATCCCAGGCGCAGCCCGGTACAATGATCTGAGCCCAAAATGTTGCTTTGTCCGTATCAGCCTCCCATTCCTGCATACTACCGTGAAATAACTCGGAGTCGATCTCCACTTCCTCATATAACCCAAGTATCTGTCCAAACCTGCTGATCGATTGATGATACCACTTCCGTCCCAGACAGTAGCTAACACCAACTCGTTTCTCATAAACATCTGGGCAGGGGAAGATAAACCTGAACGAGGCAAAAAACTCGATGACTAGCTCGATATATTGGGGCTCAGCCATTGCGAATAGGCGGGTCCAAGGAGGGGTCATAAGCTCCTCAAATATTTCGGTCTGACCGAGTAGGTCGAGATCGACCGTTTGAAGTGTCCTCATGGGCTCGATTAAGTGCCTCCTAGCCCATAGCCTTTCAACCTTCGCAATACAATGCCCTTCCCTGGCATTGTTGCTGAATCGAAGAAACAGATGATTCATCTACAAGAATAGGACAAGATCAGCAATTAAAACGCGGAAAACCAACAAAAACTGTGTTACAGACGGGTTCGCACGACTGTGCCATATATTTGCACGACCGTGCGTGCTTGTTCTAGCAGATTTTATGAAGATTTCAAAATTATGAAGTATTTCTGGGTTTGTTCTTCCCTAAGCACGATCGTGCCATACCTGAGCACTCTCGTGCTGAACCAATTTCTGGGTGGAATTTTTGAAGACTAGAAATTCTTATGAAGAGCGCAATCGTGCCATCAGATGGCACGGTCGTGTGTGATGAATTTCTGGGCCAGATCTGCAAATTCATCAAGTTTTTATGAAGAGCACGATCATCCCATCATATGGCACGGTCGTGCTTGATGAATTTCTGGAAATTTTTTGAAGATTCAATCAAAAATTATGAAGAGCAAGGTCATGCCAGGGTTTGGCACGGTCGTGCGTGACGGAACGCAGATCCGGAAAAGTCCCAAAAATCACCTAAAACCCCGATTTTTTAACAGTTTTGCTTGGGGGTTTGTAGATTGGTCAAGTATGGTGCACGACAACAACAAATTTCACAGAAAACGGGCTTGAATCGGTCGGTTTAGACCAAACCCTAAGAAAACTTAAAAGAAAACTACTTGAAGAACAAACCCAACTATTCAACAACTACAAAGAGAAGAATGAATATTCGTACCTGGATTGATGCTTGGGATGAGAGGAAAACAGATTCTTGAGGGAAAGGAAGAAGGTGTGGAGGATTCGTGAGAGGATTTGGGGAGGATTCAAGTGGGATGTTTGAATGTGCCGACTTTTTTCGGATTTTCAGTTTTTTTATTCTCCTCTTAAGTTTATTTATTTACATTTAATAAAACCAAAAATAAAAACATCACTTGAATCCGGATCACTCACGAAACATCTCCTACCAAAAAAAGAGCCGAACTAACATACCTGAAGATCGGTAATGCATTCCAACATCCCCCGCATCCAAGAAGAACCGCAACCTGAAAAAGAAACTAAGCAACCGAACAGAAAAACAACTAAAAACCCCAAAACATGCTAAGTTTATTTACGAGTCTTCAGCTAGACTCACCACCCCGAATTCATTTGTTCTTGGGGTGGAGGGTGACAACCTCCTCACTCCTATCCACTGGGCCACTAACATACGACTTCAGTTTGTGCCCATTGACCTTGAATAAATGACCATCCTCATGGCCTATTTTCACTGTTCCGTAAGGAAACACCGACCGCACAGTGTAAGGACCTGACCAACGAGACTTAAGCTTGCCAGGGAACAAATTGAGACGCGAGTTGTATAACAATACCTGATCACCCACCCGGAATTCCTTCTTGTCCTTCAGGCGGGAGTCGTGGAGCGTCTTAATATGTTCCTTATACAGCTTGGAGCTCTCATATGCATCATTTCGGAGCTCTTCGATCTCAGAGATCTGCAAAAAACTGTTTTCGCTCGCAGCTGCCATGTCGAGGTTAAATGTTTTCAAGGCCCAGTATGCCTTGTGCTCGAGCTCAACAGGGAGATGACAAGACTTCTCATAGACTAACTTAAATGGAGTAGTGCCTATAGGAGTCTTGTAGGCCGTTCGGAAGGCCCATAGTGCACCATCCAGTCTTTCAGACCAGACCTTACGGCTGGCGTTCACCGTCTTCTCCAATATGCGCTTAATGCCCCGGTTTGTGACCTCAACTTGCCCACTAGTCTGTGGGTGGTATGGTGTAGAAAATCGATGTTGCACACCATATCGGGACAATGCTTTTTCCAATTGAGCATTACAGAAGTGTGTCCCCCGGTCAATGATTAACGCTTTAGGAGCACCAAAGCGCGCGAACAACTTCTTCAGAAATTTGACCACCACCCTAGCATTGTTGGTGGGCAGAGTTTGCGCTTCCGCCCACTTTGAAACATAGTCGACCGCGACTAGGATGTATCGGTTTCCGAAGGAAGTCGGAAAAGGTCCCATAAAGTCTAGACCCCAAACGTCAAAAACTTCGCAGACTTGAATGCCGTTTTGCGGCATCTCGTGGCATGCATAAATATTGCTTGCCCTTTGACAGACGTCACAAGATTTCACGAACTCATTGGCGTCCTTAAATATGGAAGGCCAGAAGAATCCAGCATCAAACACCTTTTTGGCGGTATTATTTGCCCCATGGTGACCTCCCGTAGGTCCCTCGTGGCAGTGGCGAAGGATGTCCCTCGCCTCATTGCCGTGCACGCAGTGCCGGATCATCTGATCCGCGCCCACCCTGAATAGATAAGGGTTATCCCATACATCCACAAAAAATTTTCTCTTCTGCTGAAAGGTTATCCCTTTGATCAGGATGCCGCTGGCTAAGTAGTTTGTGATGTCAGCAAACCATGGGGAGTCGTCATTTGTCTCGATCCTCATAAGAAACTCGTGGGGAAAATTGTCATTGATGTTGGCCCCACGAACTTCTTTTCCCTCGCAATGCTCAAGACGGGATAAATGATCAGCCGCCAGATTTTCGGCCCCTTTCTTATCACGGATCTCATTATCGAACTCCTGCAGCAAGAGAATCCATCGTATCAGTCTAGGTTTGGCATCTTGCTTGCCAAAGAGATATCGCAGAGCTGCATGGTCCGGTACACTATGGTCTTGGAGAGGATGAGATAAGATCAAAACTTGTCGAAGGCAAAGACCACTGCTAGGAGCTCCTTTTCAGTCATGGTATAATGCACCCGAGCGTCGTTCAAGGTCTTGCTCGCATAGTAAATCGGGTGAAAATGCTTATCTCTCCTCTCACCCAAGACGGCCCCAACTGCGAAGTCACTCGAATCGCACATCAACTCAAATGGTAATTCCCAGTCGGGAGCTACCATGATTGGGGCATTCACCAACTTCTCCTTCAACAGCTCGAATGCCTTCAGGCATTCATCGGAGAAAACGAACTGGGCATCCTTCTCTAGAATCTGGGTCATCGGACGAGCGATTTTGGAAAAATCCTTTATGAATCGCCAGTAGAAACCTGCATGACCAAGAAAGCTCCTACTAGATTTCACGGATGTGGGCGGCGGGAGCTTAGAAATAGTCTCCACTTTGGCCCGATCAACCTCGAGCCCCGCCTGCGAAATCTTGTGCCCAAGTACAATGCCCTCATTCACCATGAAGTGGCATTTTTCCCAGTTCAACACCAGATTGGCTTCCTCACATCGGGCCAACATCCTTTTCAGATTCCCGAGACAATGATCGAAAGAACTCCCGAAAACAGAAAAATCATCCATGAAGACCTCCATGGAATCCTCGATCATGTCATGAAAAATAGTCACCATGCATCTTTGAAATGTGGCTGGGGCATTGCACAGTCCAAAGGGCATTCGCCGGCAGGCAAATGTGCCATACGGACATGTGAATGTTATCTTCTCCTGATCCTCAAAAGAGATGGGAATCTGAAAATAGCCAGAGAAACCGTCAAGGAAATAGTAAAACATCCTCCCTGAAAGCCTCTCTAACATCTGATCAATGAAAAGAAGAGGAAAATGATCTTTCCTCGTGGCATCATTGAGTTCGCGATAATCAATGCAAACTCTCGGTGACAGTACAAGTGGGAATCAACTCGTTCTTCTCATTGGTCACCACCGTCATCCCTCCTTTCTTTCGGACCACCTGCATAGGACTAACCCAAGGCAAATCAGAAATCGGATATATCAAACCTGCATCAAGTAATTTGATGACCTCCTTCTTCACAACATCCTGCATGTTCGGATTTAAACGCCTCTGGTGCTGCACTACGGGTTTGAAGTCCTCCTCCATCAAGATCTTGTGGGTTCAAAAAGATGGATTGATCCCTTTTATATCCATGATCTTCTAAGCTATCGCCTTTTTATGCTGCTTCAAAACCTCAAGCAATCGACCCTTCTCTTCTTCTGACAACCTAGCAGAGATGATGACGGGTAGTTGAGTCGCACCCTCCAAGAAAGCATACTCCAAGTGATCTGGAAGCTCCTTAAGCTCAAGTGAGGGTGGAACCTCAACCGAAGGGCGTGCTTTAGGCTCAGCAACATGATCCACCACTTCAAAAACCTCAGTACGTGGGGGAGCCACATGACCTATCAGACATGTCATCTCTTCAGCTGACTAGACCATAGCAGGCGAACCAAAAGTCTCTCCTCCAATTAGCTGTGTCCACAACTTCCTCCTCAAACGTGCTATGAAGATGATCACTCACATACGTGTCAATAGTCTCGATAAAGTAGAGTGTATCATCATGACTCTGTGGATGCTGCATGGATTTCCCTATATCAAAGGTCACCTCTTCATCGTCCACCCTAAGAGTAAGTCTGCAAGTGCAGACATCGATCAATGCTCGAGCAGTGGAAAGGAATGGCCTACCTAAGATGAGAGGAACAGTTTTGTCCTCATCCATGTCCAAGATCACAAAATCAACAGGAAAGACAAACTTGTCGATCTTCACTAGCATATTCTCAACTATACCTCGAGGGTACTTCACTGAACGATCGGCTAGCTGAATGCTCATACGAGTGGGTTTTGGCTCTCCCAAGTCCAGCTTAGCAAAAACCACATAAGGCATGAGGTTTATGATGGCTCCAAGATCAGCTAGTGCATTGCTGACCGACAAACTACCAATCAAGCATGGGATAGTGAAACTCCTGGGATCACTCATTTTCTGTGGTAGTTTGTTCTAAAGAACAGCTGAACACTCCTCATTCATGGTCACATGCGAAAGCTCCTCAATTTTCTTTTTGTTAGATAAAATATCTTTCAGAAACTTGGCATACTTAGGCATTTGAGCAAGTGCCTCGACAAACGGTAGATTTATGTGAAGTTGCTTGAAAAGCTCAAGGAATTTACCGTAGTGTTCTTCCATCCTCTGCTTCTTCAACCTCCCCGGATATGGAACGGGAGGGACATACTCTCTCACTGGCTCCTTGGGACGTGCTGTACTTGCTGGGCCTCGCCTCAGTTGCACCTCTCCCAGAGACTCAGTCTCAATCTCCTCAACAATCTCGTCATCAACCGGCTTACTCGGAACAACCGAAGTGACGGGCTCAGCGATCTTGCCGCTTCTCAACGTGATGGCCTTTACAGTAGCTTTAGGATTTGGCTCCGTGTTACTTGGAAAGCCCCCTTGCTGTCTCTCGGACAACATCTTCGCAATCTGACCAACTTGGTTTTCAATGGTTTGCATGGAAGCCTTTTGGCTTCTCAACTCACTCTCGTGCCTCGTGAAACGACCGTCATACTCCTTGAAGCGCTTTTCATTTTCGATTCTTTGAGAATTTTGACCAGCTAAAAGTTGACTAAACATGTCCTGCACACTAGGTTCATTAGTGGAAGGCATCTGCTGAGGCCGAGGTGCACCGTATCCTCCAGGAGCTGGGGTGCGTGGAGCGAATCCGTGTGGATGCTGATTTGACGCTTCAGACTTCCAACTAAAATTTGGGTGATTCTTCCACCCCGGATTGTATGTATTGCTGTAGGGATTATGCTGAGGACGGTACTGGTTTCCCATAAAATCTGCATGCTCGTGTGAAACCTCTCCAGTCGGAAAATCGCCTACATGATATGCTCCCCCACTCGAGGACCCATTTGAGTGGATCTCCATCACTCGATCAAACTTTGAAGATAAGGCATCCATTCGTGCTGTGATGGCGGTGAAATCGTTCACGTGATGAACTCCCTGTCTAGAACTCTTCCTTCTTGGTGGTTGCTGTGTCCGATTCTTCAAGGCGCATTTCTCTAAGATCTCAAATGCCTCGTTGGCATTTTTCGTGCCTATGTCTCCGCCTGAATATGTATCGACCATCATATGCCCTTGACATCCAAACCATGGTAGAAGATCTGACATTGTTGCCACTTGGGAATCCCGTGGTGTGGGACCTTTCGTATGAGCTCTTTAAACAGCTCCCACGCCTCATAGAGGGGCTCATCATCGTCCTGACGGAAGTTAAGAATCTTGGTTCTTAACCGAACAGTTTTCTCTGGGGGAAAATATTTCTGAAGGAACTTCTCAGGTAATTGTTTCCACGTAGTAATAGACCCACCTGGAAGTGAAAGAAGCCACTCCTTAGCTCCATCACATAAAGAGAACGGAAAGAGCCGAAGGCGTATTGCATCCGATGATGCATCACGAATGGTGAATGTGGCACAAACCTCTAGAAACCCCGCAATATGGACACTAGGATCCTCATGATCGTTGCCATAAAACTGAACCGCATTCTGCAACATCGAAATGGTACCAGATTTGATCTCGAAATTATTATTATTTATTGTAGGTGCATTGATGCTCGCAGGTTAACCCTCAAGTGAAGGATTTCCTATGTCATTTAAGACCCTCGTTTCCTCTTCGTCTCCCATTTCTACGTGAACCTCGTGAAGTGTGTCGTCTCCCAATGCATCTACCTCGATTGTGGCGGCCACCCTGTGGGCCCGCTCCCACAGTCTTCAATGAAAATTACGCTCCGGCTCCAATGAAGGCTCAACAACTTCAGCAACTGGGGTTGAGGACATGCACGACCTGTAAGGAAAAAGAAGGAACACAATACCCTATGTATACACAAAGATAAAAAGAAATAATTAATTACTTGATATATTTTCTTTTTCTTTTCATTAATCAAATGGGACAAACAAAAATAACTAGACAAAAGCTTTGTACACTTTTCAAAATGACTTAACAACTAACTCCAACCATTCTTAAGAAGACCGAGTCCCCGGCAACGGCGCCAAAAACTTGATATGCGTGAATTAAATATATTTTATTTCTATGATTTTCGTTCACACAAATTAGGTTTTAAAACGATTTTTACTTAAAACCAACTACACACACAAAGGGCATGTGTACCCGTCAGGTGGTAGTATAGTCTGTCGGTAAGAACAAGATATCAATCCGTGGACTCAGTGTCTCAATACTAGATTTTTGTTACTTTTAAATCTGGTTCAATGGGTGAATTGATTTCTTAACTTTTTGACTATTATGAAAATATAACAATTAACTATTTGAATTGATGAAGAACAATAATTACGTAAGGTTGCTTAAATTAAGTATCCACTAACAAACATATGACAATATTTGAGGAAAACTAATAGTGATGCAAGATCTAGATTCAACTAAGTTTCCATTCAAGGTTTCCTAGTTTTATAAATCTGGGGAAAATTATATTGAAATAACATTTAAATCACCTAAGATTCATTTTTTTAAGCTCACTTGCTAAGTTGATGTTAATCTTTAAATATGAGTTAATTGTTTGTCAAAACTCCTAACTCTACAATTAAGGAAAACTACCATGAACAACACATTAATCACCCTAACTTGGTTTCAAGTAAATGATATCTTCAACAAGTTCTTGACATGAATCATAAGCATGGTCATGCTAGATAACAACTTTAGCCTAAATCATCAATCCAAACATGAACACAAACAATAGAATCCATATAAACATTCATATGATCTTTTGAAATCCAAATGCAAGAATTCATACTCATATTCAAATCATCATCCTAATCATGTTAGCAATTACCATTCCTAGTTTCATGTTATGAATCAAATCAACAACTAAAAAGATTCAATAATCATAATCTCTACATGGGCTTTCCAACACTACATGTAAATTTTTATGATCAAACATTCAAGAATAATAACTTTAGACATGAACATGCATTCCAAGAACAAGGTTAAATATCATCGTGAAGATTAACATACAACAATCACCACATCTATTTCCATGTTGTCAAATGTTCATTAGCTTCAACAAAATTCAAGCAACATAAATGTTTAGCCTAGAAGGCTCATGATAACTAAGATAAATATAAAGTAATATGGATTGTGCATGAATAACAAATAAAATACTAGTGTTTTAGACAAGGTAATTTGCAAAATGAGTTGAATTATCAAGTGATAAAACCTCCTAAAGGTTCCTTCTTCAATCTCCAAGCTTCCAAGATCAGCTTCTTGAGAGAAAAATCCACCCAAATGCTCCAACTCCCCTTCAAATGAGCTGAATTCACGTATTAAGCTACTCGACATTTGGCACGACCATGCCACCTTTTGGCACGGTCGTGCTTGGTAAGTGGCTGGTGCCTTTCTAAGTTGTTGACCAAGTTTGATGCCAAATCCGGAAAGATCCCGCTAAAATTTCCCCGAGGTGGCACGACCATGCCAAATGGTGGCACGGTCGTGCTTATCGATATCGTACTCGGAAATGACTAAGTTGATCTCGGAAACTAGCTGATCAGGGCTTGTGATTGCACACACACGGTCGTGCTTGGGGTTGGCACGATCGTGCCGAGTGTTGGATTGGCTTGAATTGTGTAGTCTGATGATAGTGCTGGTGATAGTGCCGGCTTTTGGATGCTTGGCACGACCGTGCCAAGGGTTTCATTAACAAGAAAAGAAGTGGAGAGCCTGTACGGAAAGCTTGCAGCCTTGAAGCGTTTCACGTCCAAGTTAGCAGAAAAGTCCCTACCTTTCTTTAAAACCCTCAACGGTTGCATTAACAAGAAAGACTTTCGATGGACCGAAGAAAGCAGAGGAAGCTTTCAACCAAATGAAGCAACACTTGGCTTCACTACTAGCCATCACGTCTCCAGAAATAGGAGAAACGATCTCTATCTACCTTTCGGTTGCTGAAGAAGCCATAAGTACGGTTTTGACCATTGAACGAAACAAAGTTCAAGTACCCGTTTACTTTTTCAGTAAAACTTTAAAATTAGCATAGATTAAATATCCACATTTGGAATAACTTGCTCTAGCCCTAGTCCAAACAGCTAGAAGGCTTCGAAGGTACTTTTAGGCACACCTGATACAAGTGGTCACTGACCAACCTATTAAGAGTGTGCTTTAAAAACCAGAAATTTCGGACGATGAGCCAAATGGGCTGTTGAACTAGGTGAACACAAAATCACCTATGTTCCTAGAAAAGCTGTCAAAGCCCAAGTGCTAGCTGACTTTATTGTAGAAGTCCTTAACAAAGTTACAACGGAAGTTAACACAACTACCTCTGAACCCTTAAACCTGGAAGCTTTTTGCTGATGGAGCTTCCAGTATCCAAGGGTTAGGGGCCGGGCTAGTTTTAATCAACCCTGAAAGGTTAGAATTTACATATGCTCTTCGGCTTGAATTTCAGACCACCAATAATGAAGTCGAGTATGAAGCATTGATTGCTGGGCTGAAGCTAGCCAAGGAAGTGGGAGTTTAAAAGCTTCAAGTCTTCACAAACTCGTTACTTGTCTCGAGTCAAGTGAATGACAACTATGCAGCAAAAGAACCTAACATGAAGAAATACGGAGAGAAATCAAAAGAATTGATGAACACATTCCAAACATGTGCTATCAAACAGGTTCCAAGATCTCAAAACAAAAGGGCTGATGCACTAAGCAAGCTTGAATCTCTCACATTTACCCATCTCACCAAAAAGGTATTGGTTTAAGTATTGAAGTCACCGTCCATTCAGGAACTTGAGGTGCAAGGATCACCAAACAAGGGCCAAATTGGATGACTCCCATTATAAAGTTCCTAAAAAATGGTGAGTTACCTAATGACCAGACAGAGGCTGAAAGGGTTCGTATCAAGTTAAGGAAGTATGTGTTGCAAGGAGAAACCCTTTACAAAAAAGGTTACCTTTCACCACTACTTCGATGTGTTGGCCCGGAACAAAGCCAATATCAGATCAAAGAAGTCCAAGAAAGAATATGTGGGGCTCATTATGGCCCAAGATCGGTGGTTTGCTGTTGAAACTTGGATACTTCTGGCCCTCCATGCACCGAGATACCACTAAACAATTACAAAAATGTGAAGTTTGTCAGATACATGCACTAGTACCTAAAAGTCCTAAGCATGACCTTGTTCCCATTTCCTTAGCTTGGCTATTCCACAAATGGGGGATGGACATCGTCGGTTCATTCCCACCAGCCAAAGAGGGAGTAAAGTTTTTATTGGTGGTCGTGGATTACTTTACAAAATGGCTAGAAGTCAAGCTTTTGGGCAAAGTCTCAAGAAAACAAGTCATTTTGTGGGAAAGCATCATCTTTCGCTTTGGGCTTCTGAGGGTGCTGGTCACATATAATGGCAAACAATTTGCCAGAAAGCCTTTTAGCTCATGGTGTAAAGCGTTCAGAATTACACAAGTGTTTAATTCGGTGGCCTATCCTCAATCAAATGACCAAGTTGAAAGAACAAACTGAAGTACTGTGGAAGGATAAAAAATAGGTTGGGAAGGCATGGTACTCAGTGGCTTGAAGAACTTCCCAATGTCTTGTGGGCAATACGAACAATAGAAAAAAAAAGTAACAAGAAAACACCCTATAGCCTAGTGTTTGGGTCGGAAGCTGTCATTCCGGCAGAAATTGGAGTTATCACATGACGAACACTCAGTGTCGACCTTGAAGCAAACCGCCGAAACCATGCTGAACCTGGAACTCCTGGAAGAAGCTCGTGACCAAGCAACTATAAGGGAGGCAAAGTATAAGCAGAAAATGGAAGCTTATTACAACACCCGGGTGAAACACGAACGTTCAAGCCTAGAGACCTGATTCTCCGCAACAACGAAGCAAGCAAGAAGGAGAATCAAGGCAAACTTGGTCCCAAATGGGATGGACCATACACCATTCTCATAACACACAAAGGAGGGCCATACAAGGATGGCAAGAACCTTAAAAGGTTCCATGTGTAGGCAGAATGATTTATGTTCCATCTTTCCTTTCTAATCAAAGTACACCTTTTAAGAATGAATGATGACGTTCTCTATCAAAATTTGTCTTTTCTATCCTATAATCAGGTTGAGAACCAAGCAAAACACTCCATGGCAGGGGCCATGAGAGGGGATGTGCTCCCAGGCCACATCGCTCAATAGGTTCAAGGGTTGAATGAACCTATATACGGGGTGATTTCCCAAATCAATACAACTCCATGAGAGTTAAATAAAACTTTAACTTATCTCATAGACAGGTCCGAACAACCTACACCAATTGTTCCTTAAGCCTCATAAGAAGGTTTATGAAATATAAAGACACCAAATGGTGCCATAAATAGGATAAGCAACATGTGTCTTTTATCTAAAAATACGTTAAAGCTAAGTGATTGCAACACTAAACTTTCTAAAGTATATTTGACAAAGGGTACATAACAAAAAAACAAGACAATTGCAAACATCATCAACACATAATAAAAAAGTAGAATAAAACATTAGAAACATCAGTCTTGAAACCATGCATAAGGCCTTAAGGGCCACAAACCTAGAATATTGTTCAAATGCCTTGAAGGCTACCAACCACCAAGGAAACCTTAAGGGCTTCCCAGAAAACTAATTGTTCAAAAAACATAACATGATATTGTTTGAATGCTAAGAAAGCTACAAATAACGTTCGAAGTGTTTTAACTGGCAGCATCAGAAGTAGCAGGCTTCAATGCACCAGCTTCACCACTCTTGGATTTCTTGGTCTTCTTCTTTTTCTTTCCACCTGCACCTGTTGCCTCAGAAGCTTAAAGGCTTGCCTCCTCCGAGCCTTCACCACCATCAGAAAAGGTTTACTCACTATCACTCGAGCATGAACGCTTCTTAGAAAGAGATTTTAGCACTTCAGCACGGACAGCCTTGTTGAGGCTAGGGGGTTTCAACTCATGCAAGACAGAAAGAGGCTTACCAAAACACATGGAAACCTTACCCACATAGGGGTAGGTCATATGCTCCATCTCCAAAACAGATTCCTTGAAGGCTTCGAAGGCTTTAAGCTGAAAAAAGAAGATTGTTCCTGCAGCTGTCTAGATTCACAAGCCTTGTAGCCAACAACTAAACCCTAGTGTCTTCCATGGGTAAGAAGCTTGTTGTAAACACCGCCCAAGGCTTTGTTGAACTCTAATGAGTAGAGAAGGTAGGTAACCACCTGCTGAAATCCATGCTCAATGAGCCATTGATTGTCACCGGTTGTTGTGACACCCGACTATTTTGAGTCTGTACCGTACAAGTGTGACACGTGTTATGAATAAATAAAGGCAATATTTTATTCAATTTGGTGTTAATATATTGTATTTTATGTGTTAGTAAATTTAAAGTTTATTAGAAATTACATTGGCAATAATAAGATAAACGCTTATCGCGTAGCAAACAAAATGCGAAACAAACATCGGTGACCGCCTGATTAATATTAAAATTCTAAAAATATCCAGTTATGATTAAAATGCTATTTTAATCATATTCGTGAAGAAAAATTAATTAAAAAGCTTAAAAACTCTATTTTGCGAGTTTAAGCGCGTACTTCGCAATACCACGCGTATATTACAAAATACAGATAACGCAATCAGTCTAGGCAAATAAAATATATTTCAGCAATATTATGGTGATTTTATTTTATAGTATGACAAAAATAATTTAAAACGCCATAAAACGTGATTAAAATGCGAGTAAAAATACCTGGTAGCCAGTTAAATACATGTTTGTGTCTAATATATATTATACATATGTATGTATATATGGAGTTTGTGTGTGGGGAGATATAGGTCGCGGCCCATGGTGCCCACGTCTTCTTCCATGTTGCCAAGTGTCAAGGGTGGGAGAACTTCCAATCATTATATTTGCATGTACATTCCATTTTATTAAATTTTCAAGAACCAAAATCACATATCTTCCACTCTTTCTTTCTCTACAAACCGTATACGCACATACATACAATCATTTTTGAATTTCAAACACAATCTTGAAGATTAAGTTCATTCAAGCAAGTTCAAAGTTGTTTTGAAGATCCAAGGAATGTTTCAAGGTGATTCCAAGGAAGTGTAAGCTCCATATCATCAAAACTTTATCAAAAACCCACCAAAAATCTTGAAGGTATAAACTTACTTTTAAAATCATGTTCTTGATTCTTGGTGATGATGATGATGATGGAAGGTTTCTCTTGATCTTGGAACTATTCACAAACTTGAAAACTAATACTTATGAGTTTTAATCAAAATAAAAATGGAAGATCATGCGTGTATATATGTGCGCGTGAGTATATGTATATATATGTGTGTGTTAGAGATTGTGTTTTGAATATTGAATGTTCTTGAATGATGTGATTCTTGAAAAGTTGATGCATGCATAATAAAAAATGTTTTAATAAAAAGGTTCATATGATTAAAGATGAACATATAAAAAGTGAAATCTTGGAAGTATATGTATGTATATATGTGTGTCGTGTATATATATGTATATGCATGCAATGTGGGTTTTTGTTTAAATGTTTATAAATGTGAAAGATTTATGCATGCAATCATATGATGATGATTAGATGAAGATGAAGATGTCTTGGATTATTTGAATAAGGAATAAATGTATGTAGGATGCATTTATGACTTGGATGATGATATGATAACCATGCATTAAGCACTTGTACATAAGCATGCATGATGGTTAAATGATCATACGTTGGTGAAATTGTTATGGTATGAAAAAAGTGAATGAAATCAAAATATAAACATGTAATGTGATGCTTATTTGATGTATTTGAGTGATACAAAATAATGTCATAAGTTTGATAGCTTTCCATGTTGTACATGTAGCTTAAAAAGTAGTAAAGTGGGTGAAAATTGCATGATTTATGTGACTTACATGAAATCTTCATAAGCACCATTTTATTCACTAAATAACATGAATTATGTTAAAATATCAAGTCGTGACGATTTGGAATGGTTATGGTAAAGTAAGGTACAAGACTATGCGTTGAAAACGATAAAAATCGACTTTCAAAGTGATTTTTGTAAAACTATTTTAGATCAGGTTATAAACTAATATTTTTGTGATAAATATAAGTATTTTAACTTATATTAAGTATCCTTGGTGTTTGGCTGGACATGCGTGACTTCCGATTCCGAAAACGTTACCGAAACGTTAAAATACGCATATTTCAACATACACGAAAATGGGTTGTTCAAGGGTGAACTTTGTGTGATATAATATGATATGTGAATATGAGTATACGTGATGTGATTTTTTAAGTGTTGACATGATATTAGGAATTAAGACTACGCATGTACGCTTGTACGGTTAAAACAGTGGTTTCGTTAAAATCACGTTAAATATATAACTTATGTGTCGAGCATGAAAATAATACATAAGTTAACTTGAAGAGTTATTTCATGTATGAATGCTTTAATAAAGATAAAATATATAAGTTGACGAGATACGTGTATTATGATATTTGACAATATGTTCACGTTTATGTTAAGCGCAAATCGTAGATATATTACTTATAAACGGGTGTGATAACGAATATAACATAATGATGGTCACTAATAAAATCGTTCAAGTCGCAAAAATCTTAATATATATATATATATATACGACAACATAATAAAAAATAAAGACTTTTTGAGAAAATCTCAAAGTTATGTGAAAATTCTAAGTATTGAGAAACTTATATATTTTGTGGAATATTGGTTATTAAATCGTTGCTACGTAAAATAGGACGCATAGATTGATTTGTGGGATTGTGCAAGTATAAATACGCACCCAAAGTTGAGTGTCACTAACCCTCTTTTACTGTTTTATATACTGTTTTAGGAGAAGAACACACCTTAGAAAGGATAAAATATGTTTTTATATAAAACATGCCTTTGATTAAAATTATAAGTATATTTTCATGGAAAATATATCGTTTTGGATTGATTATATCTGTTTCGGGAAGAAATGGATTTTTGAATTGATTATATATATGTTTTGGGAGAAACGGGGATTATTATGGTGTTTGGGATAAAACGGCCGTATAAATTTAAAAATATTTAAATCTAAGTGTGACGAATTTGCTTGATCTCAAGAGAGTAAGTATCGAAATTGGCTTACATTTTGGTGGGGACTTCGAGGAATCAAATAACACAAAATATTAAATTTATAAATTTTAGTAGGATATATATGTTGTTCATAAGGTTGGCACCTTGAGTGACCCATTGCGGTCACTTCGCGCGAAATTCAGCCATTTAATCATTAATACCTCTATGCGTAGAATTGTTGAAAGATCTATCGGGTTGACTACCCTGTCGTGACCGGTAGCTCCGTGTCAAGTCAAGCGACGAATTTATATTCTATTATTGTCTAGCGTTGATTATACCCTTATTTTTATTATATAGCTTGTATGTATTGCAAACATATGAATTTGAACAATTGATGCTATCAATTTAATATATAAACCTTGGGAATATGATTTGTATCGAAGGTTTTTGGAAAATGCTTTCAATGACTAACCCTTAGATTTTTATAAAGGATGTATAATTTTGAAACTTTCTTAAATAAATATGGATGTTTTATTATAAACTGAATAATAAGAAAGTTTTCCTTATACGATTAATGATAATTTGAATATGTGAACTCACCCTCCTTTGTGTTGACACTTGATTTTAACGTGTTCTTCAAGTACATGAGTTCGGCTTTGGAATTTTGGCGTATTTTGTGGTTGTTGATGCATGTGATGTTAAATAATATTTTGGACAACTTTTAAAACAATTTGGGACCAAATGTATGAAGATCTATAAGGATCAAAATAACTTAACTATGTGGTGGTTGTGGTTTGTTATTAAAATCTAAATTTTAAATTATGTTTTAAGTAAGTTGAATGCCCAAAAATAAACATTGCATCTTCCACAAAGATACTTATGGGCACCAACTTCCGTCACCACTACGTTTGTATTTCTGCGGCGGCGTTTTTGGGGTGTGACGGAAGTTGGTATCAGAGCCAATGGTTGTTAGCGAACTAGATGTTTTCTGGGAAAACTCTAGACTTCAACCAAAGAATTTTGAGGATTAAATTCCAAAATTCACAAAGCCAATAATTTAATAAACATGGATTTGATCATGTATGAAAACTATGAAGAGTTTATGTGCATACGTGTTAATCTGTTTATTTGTGCCTAATGTGTTAATTTTTCATTTGAACACACACTTATTTAGTACGGTTACATTGTGTCACATATTTCGTACTCACACGAGATTATCGAGATTCACGACTCAAAGAGCGAGCATGAATTCGAGATCTCACCGACCTTAGTCTTACTAGAGTTTCCACGCACTAGCTCATAGTTTGTTGAGATGGTCGGTTTTACCTCGTCATTCTATGTCGGTCCCACTGCATTTGCTAGTCAGGTTGACCCACATTACACCTATGCCAGTAACAGTTGGATTGACGATGATGATTCGATTGTTCCTCTCTCAGGTTTTGAGATAGGACAATCATCTGGTACTGCGCCTGTTGTCGATGAGCTAGATAGAGGTATCCCGATGATTGGAGGATCCTATGGAGTAGCACCGGTGGTGGACGCCACTGTTGCCATGGCTCGACCTTTAGAGCCACTAGTAGTTCCACCCACCGTTACTGTCGAGCCTACACCTTAGATCCCTCCGCCAGTCATATCAGAGTCGTCCAGAGTCACGAGTCTCTACTACATCTCTACTGGTCTACACTCGTCGTAGGAAGAGAACTCGACCCACTGGAGACATTGCATCGACTTCAAGAGCCGCCATAGAGTTTTCTTTGAAGAAGCAGAAAGGAGTTTGGTTCGACCGATGCTCTTATTGTGATCGTAAGATCACTACTTTACGTAGAGACCTAGAGATGACCAAGGGCAAGATGAAGGATCTTGAGGGACATATGGATTGGTACGATGAGATTCAGGATTTAGATGACAGTGCTATGGATCAAATGTAGTGAAGGATTGTGGAGCTAGAGGAGCTAGCTAGAAACTCGAGTTTTTGGGTTTTAAGTGATTGTTGGTTGTTTTGTTTGTTTCTTTTTTGGTAACCCTATTCAGGCTTGCATGCCAAGTTAGATATTTTAGGAGGAAATTCGGAAAACTTGTTGATGGTGTTTGATCCTATTCACACCAAATTTTGTAAGTCTTTTGAACTACAAACAAGCTATGTAATTTTCGTGATAGAATATCAATATAACGGGTTTTTGGTTAAATTTTTCTTAGTGTTATGTAGTTGTTATTAAGTATCCACTAGCATTTCATGATTGAATTATTTAAGTATTGTCTTACGTTGCTATTATTTTAACAACAATAGAAACGTCAATACGCCACCAAAAGTGAGACAGGGTCCCTCCACTGACGGTACTGGATTACCTACCACACCTAAGGAGTTGGCACAACTTATCGCTCAGCATGTTAACACTGCCATAGAACAGTGTGAAGCTAACCAGACTATAGGGCAAGGATGTAATGCTCCGTGTTTCCACGCTTTCCATATTTATCAAGTCTTGTTGTACTTTCTATTTTTGGAAACTTGTACTTTTATCGTATCAACTTGTAGTCCGAGACACTGATCATAATGAAAGTCATATTTATATCAATTATGTTCCATTTATACTTGTTGTTTTCAATTTATACTTGTAATCACATGCAATAAACCCTAATTCAAAACTATGTGACGACACGTGCAAATAACCGACTTTCAATGCATTTACGTGCAATACTATTGATTAACCAACAATTAATGATTCTAATACTTAGTATACATCATAATACATCATATTATACTTGTACACACGTTTGACATGTTAATTATACTCGCAATTATGTGTTATAGATCGTAAATTGCCTATACTTGCATTTCATGCGATAACCGACAACTATGTGTTACGACCGGCACTAGCGATACTTTTTTTACATAAATTGACATATATGACATACTTGACATCAATTTTAAGTTTACGATACTTGCATACTTGTTACACGCTTGAAACTACACAAAAAGCACTCAAAAACACCCTAAAACCTAACTTTGGGGCCCTAATTGCATACTTATCAAACTTGAGGGACCATTTGTGACAAAAATCCAAACCCCCCTAAAACCCATGTTTTAAATCTGCATTTTTGGCTCCAACTTTCACCCTAAAATATAAATTTTGAATCTTGTATTTATAGCTCTAACCTCCACCTCCATTCTCCACCAATGGGCTTCTAAACCTCAATAAACACTCACCTAACCTCACCCACTATAAATACAAGACTCCTAAACCCTAATTTCTCCTTTACACCTTCTTAAACTCTCATTCTAAGCTTCATAATCTGCTGAAAACTCAAGTTAGGGCAGAATTTTTCCAAGTTAAAAAGTGAGTGCAAGAACTCACCTTTCATTTATCTTCTTCTCTTGTTCTTGCTTCCTATCATCTTGAACTTCAAATGAGGATGTTACCCAAGATTTCTTAGAGGTGTAACACTCTTGTTTCAAGGTCCAAGATACTTAGAAACCTTCGGTTTCGTTGGTTTCAACATCTTCGGCATAGCCTTCATGTTCATAGCCTACCCAACATGTGCTTGGACAAGCCTACAAACTTGTGTACATGTTGTAGTTGTAGTCTATGGATATTGGAGCCTATGAAGACCCAAACTTTTTGTTTTGATTGAGGTTCATGAGCAATCTTCTGTGTGCACGTAAACCAAGCCTAGGCCTGTGTGTCGAATTAGCGTATAGACCATGAAAGCCTTGGCTATTCAAACTTGTCCTACACCACACTTGTATGATTTTCCTTTTCACTTTTTATATTTTCCTTTATGTACATTCATGCCCAACCGACATTCGGGTTGTGCTTTGGTGAATTCTTATTGTCACACCCCTTGTAATTCCTTCACATCAGAGCTGGGCGTGAACTAAACTGGTATCTTCATTGCACAGCGGAAGTAAACATGAGTGCTAAGACTTCTAATAAATGAACGCCCACTAAATACTCGTATCCCCATGGGTTCCACTATTCCAACCGTGCTATACTTGAAATTATAACCTGAGAAAGAACATGCGAAAAGTCAACATAAAGTTGGCGAGTTCATAGTTGTTTGTTTTCGTTTCAAATGAATCATAAAACATTTGAGCATTTTGCATTCGAAAAACCGGTTTATGGGATCATAGTATCCCAAAGCATTTGAAATGTCATGTCTGTATAACAGTATTGAAATGTTTTCCATGTTGATTGCAAATCCATGCATATAACTTTATGTTTATAAACCGGTGATAAAATGTTTTCAATCGTATATGTAAATAAACCGGTATTGAAGTGTTTTCTGTTATCTTTGTAAACCGGTATTGAAATATTTTCTATTATCTTTGTAAACCGGTATTGAAATCATAGTATGTAGGATGCCTATGGAATCTAAGGAGCTGTCAGTGTGTAGTTAATACACTAACCTATGTGCCATAAGTAAGTAACCAACCCGAGACAACTCTGACATCGTTGGGATCAAAAAGCACTCCTAATCGGTTAACAAACCAGGAGTGGAGCGTGTCTCAAACTCTATAGATCTATACCTTTTGTACCTTGGTCACTATGTGATTAATGGTTACTATTGTCATCATCCTGTTATCATCTAATCCCATAGCTACATACCAATTGTTATAAATCTGTTATCCATGTTATTGGGCCTCACCCATGTTATCAGTGTTATTGGGCGTCGCCCATTTTTTTCTTGTCATTGGGCCTAGCCCATGTTTTCTTGTCATCAGGCCTAGCCCATGTTATAAATAAAATTGGGGCCTCGCCCCCTAGTTGTGACTATGACAATCCCGTCACTAGTCATAAAACTCATGCATGTTTCGAAAAGCTTTGTATAGCTGTGAAACCGGTAAGTTTAGCATAAACCTTTCGTAAACCATTTGAGTTCAGTGAAATCTGTTTGTAACATGGTTTAGAAATATGTGATTTTCGTTCATCGAAACATTGTATGCTTTCGCAAAACTTGCATGTCTTTCCACCCCCGAAAACATTTATAAAAATGTAAAACAGTAAGAAGTGGGGTTAGGAACTCACCTTGATTTCCTTGTGCAAAGCTAGCTTAATGTGATTCCATAATGTCGTCTCCACGATGTGGCTTGCTAGCATGCAATCTAAGACATTCCTAAAACGGAATAACTTGTAAGTTTCTATAAATAACGTAGCTAAACTACATGTCACCGAGCTTTACCGAATCGTTAATCATACGATTCTATGAAAGTGTCATTGCCTTAACTCAGAATAACCGATCTATGGTTTTTTAGAAACGATTTAGTTTTCGAGTGACTTGAAATATATGTTTACATATAAACATATCTATATTTCATGAAATCGTATTTAGTCGTCGCATTTTTTTACAGATAATAGTATGACTCTTCGTAGTTTTCGTAAGATGTAATCGTACGCTTGTTATAATCTTGCGGTATCGTGTCGTTCTTTGTTAGGCATTTGAATCGAGTATAACCAATATGTTATTGTTATAAAATCCTTCGAAAGTATTCGTAAGTGTTCGCGTCGTCGACGTTTGAAATAAATATAACTATATTTATTTTATAAAAATATTCAACATCTCGACACTCGAATATAGGTAATTACATTCGTGTTATACGACTTCCGAATTCCAGATGTCTTTAATATATGATTTCCGAATACTAGACGTCTTTAATATATAATTTCCGAATTCTGTCGTTTGAAATAATACGCGCATTATACTTATTTTGTAAAAGCGTTCGGAAATCTTGGCATTCGAAATAAATATAAACAATATACTTATTTTTATATTATCGTTCGAATAACTTATCGATGTTTGAAATCTAGTTTTCAAGTTTCGAATTTGAATTAAACATAAATAAATATTATTTATTTTATAGTTGATTACCGAATCTTGTTATCTTGTATTCGCGCTCGTTGAAATGTTACCGGATCGATTTGTATGTGTCGTCAACATAAATATATATTAATATTTATTTTATAACAATCGTTTGAATTCGGACGTTTTATCTTTGAAATACAACACTTTTCGTGTTACGTACTTTTGATGAAAATCGGGCAGAGTGTCCTCTGTTTTCGGACGATCCCGACAACACAAGTTGTCGGTTTATTTTTCAAAACGCAATCAATCAATGTACACAAACAATATATAATAATGGAAAAATATATTAAATGGATGGATTTTATTAAGGATTTTAATGAAATTTTAGATATATTTTTGTGAGTTTATGGCTATTTTCTATCTTTAAAAATATTATTTTTAAGTATTTTTAATTGATTTTTAAATTAAATTAAATAAATAAAAATATAAAAAAATATTATTTTTTAGACGTTGACCGTTGACCGGTTCGGTCAGCGGATAAACCTGCGCCGGGTGGGATTCGAACCGGCGACCTCCCGTTCGCGTGCACGCAGCTCTACCAACTGAGCTACGTGTCTAACCCGAAATAAACTCGTTTTTAATTATATTTATACACTTATTTGAATTAACCAAAATTCCTTTATTTGCAAAAACGTTTTAATTCAAT
The DNA here is from genome assembly GCA_947069175.1 of Scalesia atractyloides. Taxonomy (NCBI): domain Eukaryota; kingdom Viridiplantae; phylum Streptophyta; class Magnoliopsida; order Asterales; family Asteraceae; genus Scalesia; species Scalesia atractyloides. The sequence continues at coordinate 39,888,580 of CAMTDV010000001.1, forward strand.
TGGACCGGTGCTCGTGACGAGTTTCGAACGCGCGACGTGTAGTTCATGTTGCACACAGTCCACCGCTGGACTGTGTGTCTAACCCGGTTATTATCTTGGTTTTATTATACTTAACAACTATCTGTTTTAACCCGGTTTAGTTCTTGATCAAAAAGGCATGTTATTACACAAGGCGTGCGTATAGCAAGGATCGAACTCGGGACATGTATAGTTTTTGTTTGCACACAGTCCACCGCTGGACTGTGTGTCTAACCTGTTTAAACTTCCGATTTTAATTAATCTTAACTCATTACTGAACTCGTCTTCTTCATTACGAAACACAGACATCAATCAACAATCCGATTCGTGATTAAATTAGTTAATAAACATGATGTCTAGCTTGAATGCATTAAACCAAACAGTTTGGGAAAGAAGATACCGAACAGGTTGTCTTCTTCAGAGAGTCCGGCGAAACTTGTCGGCTCTGATTTTGAACCTTCGGCTGAGAGAATCTATCAACAGGTTTAAGGGATTAGATATGAAATTGAACTAGTGAGTATTGATTATCAGTATGTTGGAATGTGCATACCGGTAGTTAACGAGTTTCCGGCAATTCCAGAAGTTTTCCGGCGAAGATAAGATTTCCGATAAACGTTGACTACGATCGATTCTGATGGAGGAGTTGTGTTAGAGGCTGATTAATCACAAGATTTAAACAGAAAGAGTCGGAGGAAATACCGTGTGGATGTGAGTCCCGGTTTTCCGGTGACTTGCAGAGTTTTTCCGGCGAGCTGATTCAGATGATCTGATGGTCCGAAAATGCGACGAAATTGGAATGGAGTATTGTTATGATAGTTCTGAATCGTGAGAAGGGTCTGAAGCTTGAGTTAAATCAGAACTTTGATGAACTTTCGGTTTCAAAAACCGAAAATGATGAGACTTAAAGTTCAATCAATTTTAACTTGATTAGAAACCGTCATACATCGGTTATAAGCTGAGAAAGTGAATTTAACAACGATTTGACGATTGGTTTGCCGATTACCGTTTTTCAGATGGCGCCATCGGTTCAATTGAGTTTGTGTATAAGTTTCATTTATGTTCCTAGAGTTAACAGAAAACTCATTGTGGCGGAGTGGTTTAGGGAATGAGTGTTAAGTTGTTGCAGCGACTTGGCTGACCCGGGTTCGAGTCCCGGCAGCTTCATATATTTTTTATTTATTTTATTTTAACTTTTTATCAAATATAATTTTTATAGTTTAGTTTATTTATTAATTATGTATCGTTTTAACTCAAAATAACCATAAATAATTAATGCACTTTTATAACTTGGTACTTGATTACAAAACGGAGCGGGTTTTGGAGACCCGATTTTTACAAATGTTACAGTATCCCCTACTTTTAGGAATTTCGTCCCGAAATTTAAGTAGTTGAAGTAGTAGGAAAAAGATGCGGGTATTTTTCATGCATTGAGTCTTCACGTTCCCAAGTAAACTCAGGTCCCCGTTTCGACTCCCAGCGTACCCTAACAATTGGAATGCGACTTCGACGAAGACGCTTCTCCCCGTAGTCCATGATCTCCACTGGTCTTTCAATAAAATGCATGGATTCATCAATCTGAATATCTTCCAGCGGAATATGGAGATTCTCATCAGCGAGCCACTTCTTCAAGTTCGACACGTGGAATGTGGGATGAATTCTGTTGAGTTCTTCCGGTAGGTCAAGCTTGTATGCTACAGGACCTACTCTTTCGAGAATCTTGAAAGGTCCTACGTAACGTGGTGCTAGCTTCCCCTTTTGACCAAAACGATCTACTCCCTTCCACGGTGATACTTTTAAAAGCACATGATCACCAATGTTAAACTCTAAGGGCTTCCGTCGTTTATCTGCGTAACTCTTTTGACGACTTTGAGCCGCTAGAAGATTGTTTCGAATTTGATGGATCTTATCTGTGGTTTCTTGGATCAATTCTGGACCAGTAATTTGTGCTTCCCCAATTTCGTGCCAACACATAGGAGATCGGCACTTTCGACCATATAAGGCTTCAAAGGGTGCCATGCCGATGCTCGAATGATAGCTGTTATTGTACGAAAATTCAACTAATGGTAGGTGGGCGTCCCAATTTCCCTTGAAGTCTATGACACATGCTCTAAGCATATCCTCAAGAGTTTGAATGGTGCGCTCAGACTGTCCATCAGTTTGAGGATGATAGGCGGTACTGAGATCTAACCGTGTGCCCATAGCGGATTGTACTGCTTGCCATGTTCGTGAGGTGAAACGACCATCACGATCAGAAATAATACTTAATGGTACCCATGCCGGCTTACGATTTCGTTGATATAAATACGAGCAAGCTTTTCATTCTTGAAATCTTCGCGGATAGGAATAAAGTGAGCTGATTTTGTAAGTCGGTCTATAATCACCCATATAGTGTCATACCCACCAGAAGTGCGAGGTAACCCGGTAATGAAATCCATGGTTATATTTTCCCACTTCCATACAGGTATTTCTGGTTGGACTAGAAGTCCTGAGGGTCTTTGGTGTTCAGCCTTCACCTTGGAACATGTGAGACACTTGGAAACAAAAACGGCAATATCCTTCTTCATTCCAGGCCACCAATAGGTGTATCGTAGGTCTTGATACATCTTATCGGCTCCTGGGTGTATAGAATATCGCGTTTTGTGAGCTTCACTCATAAGAGTTTCACGAAGATTGTTGTGGTTAGGAATCCAGATACGATCTAGGTAATACAGAATACCGTCTGATTTAGTTTCAAGTTTTAGCTCGGCTCCACAGGACATCTCTTTTCGTACATCTTCTTCTGTTATTGAAACGTGTTGAGCTTCTCGAACTTGATCTTTAATGCCGGTTATAATTTGCGAACATAGAAGATGAATGGAGTTCGCATAACCCTTTCGACTAAGTGCATCAGCCACCACATTTGCTTTACCAGGGTGGTATCTAATTTCACAGTCGTAATCATTCAGGAGTTCGACCCATCTTCGTTGCCTCATATTTAACTCTTTTTGATTAAAGATATGCTGAAGACTCTTGTGGTCAGTGTATATTTCACACTTAGTACCATAGAGATAATGTCTCCATATCTTAAGAGCGAATACAACGGCTCCAAGTTCTAGGTCATGAGTGGTGTAGTTCTTTTCATGTGTCTTGAGTTGCCTCGAGGCATAAGCTATGACTTTTCCTCTTTGCATGAGAACGCAACCTAATCCTTGCCCTGACGCGTCGCAATAGACTACGAAATCATCACAACCTTCGGGAAGAGTGAGGATTGGTGCATCACAGAGTTTTTGTTTAAGAGTTTGAAAAGCTTCTTCTTGCTTGGGTCCCCATACGAATGGTTTTCCCTTATGGGTTAAAGCCGTGAGTGGCACAGCAATGCGAGAGAAGTTTGAAATGAACGACGATAATAGCCAGCTAGTCCAAGAAAAGATCTTACTTCAGTTGGTGTACGTGGAGCTTGCCATTCTTGAACTGCTTTGATCTTTGAAGGGTCAACATGTATTCCTTTGTCATTGACTACATGCCCGAGGAATTGCACCTCTTTTAACCAGAATTCACATTTAGAGAACTTGGCATAAAGCTTTTCCTTTTCTAGAAGTGCAAGAATGAGTCGAAGATGACGCTCATGATCAGCTTTAGATTTTGAATAATAAGAATATCGTCGATGAAAATTATAACAAATCGATCAAGGTAAGGTTTGCAGACTCTGTTCATTAGGTCCATGAAGACAGCTGGTGCGTTGGTTAATCCAAACGGCATAACCATGAATTCATAGTGGCCATAACGAGTTCGAAACGCAGTCTTAGGGACGTCTTCTTCATGCACTCTAAGCTGATGATAGCCAGATCGAAGATCCATTTTCGAAAAGCAGCTGGCACCTTGTAGTTGGTCAAGAAGATCATCTATGCGAGGTAAAGGATAGCGATTTTTGATGGTTAACTTATTGAGCTCTCTGTAGTCGATGCACATACGAAAAGATCCATCTTTCTTCTTTACAAAAAGGACAGGTGCACCCCAAGGCGATGAGCTGGGACGTATGAATCCCTTGTCAGTCAACTCTTGCAATTGACTGGCTAGCTCTTGCATTTCAGAGGGGGCTAACCTATATGGAGACTTTGCAACTGGTGTAGCACCAGGTATAAGATCAATACGGAATTCGACATCTCTGATTGGAGGCAATCCTGAAATGTCGTCAGGAAAAACTTGTGGAAAATCTTTTACTACCGGAATATCTTCAAGTTTCTTCTCTGTGGTCCCCTTGTTGATGATATGGGCAAAAAACGCGACATAATTCTTGCGGAGATATTTTTGAGCTTGAAGACAAGACATTAAGTTGAGCCCTTTCGACGAGGTTTCTCCAATGATTCGAAGAGTCTGACCGTTTGAAAGAGGAATACGAATAAATTTTTCACGACATACAACTTCCGCATGATGTTGACTGAGCCAATCCATACCGATTATGATGTCGAAACTTCCCAGCTTCATAGGAATAAGGTCGACTGAGAAATCGTGGTCGTTTAAGGTGAGTGTACAGTTGCGTAAAATAGAGTCTAATGAAACTGGTTTTCCGTCCGCAACTTCCACCGTTATGGATTCCGCGAGCTTATCCCGATTTTTGCTTAAGATGGGTTCAAATTCTATTGACACAAAACTTCTATCCGCACCCGTATCAAATAACATAGAGGCATATCTACCATTTATAAGAAACGTACCGTTGACCACATTGCCGTCAGCTCTGGCCTGGTTCGCGTTAATATTGAAAGCTCTTCCTCTTGCAGGTGGAGGAGCTTGGTTCGCTTGGTTCACTGGGTTGGCTTGGGCCTGAGCATGAATAATATTAACCAGCCTTGGACATGTGTTTCTGAAATGACTTGGGTCGCCACAATTGAAACAAGCCCGCATAGGTTGGCCCATAGGGTAATTGGGTTGATAGTATGTTTGGGCTAAATGTTGGGTGGGTGGAAACGGTAGTTGTTGTTGTGCTTGACCCAATAACTGTTGGTGGGTTTGGGGTAAAGGTTGGTGGCGGTTTGTTCGTTGAGGCATGCGGCAGTTTTGAACAGTATGTCCTGCGCGACCGCAGCCGGTGCAGTATTGGCAAGGATGCTCAGGGGAGTGGTGATACTGACAACGGTTACATTTTGGTAATGGGCCTGTGTAGGGTCTTCTGTATGGCGCGGGTGAAGGAGTGACTTGAGTGATGGGTGCAGCAGGAATAGGGGTGTTGGTTTGGGTGACTGCAAAATTCCTGGTGTTACGCTTCCTCTTGTTAGCAAACTTAGAGGAAGGAATGGGGTGGTTTGAGGTTTGTCCCTCAACAGGGGCTTTCTTCTTCTCTTCTTTGAACTTCCCTTTGCGAATTCGGTTTTCGGTCAGTTTAGTTGCCAACTCCATGGCAGCTTCAAGTGTTACCGGTGAAACGCTAAGAACCGAATCTTGGATTTTCGAGGGAAGTCCTCGAATATAATGCTCGATCAGACGATAGGTTGGAGTGAATAAATTTGGAACCATTTGGTTCAACTCCAAGAACCTCTTGTTGTAAGTAGAGTGATCACCCTCCTTTTGCCTTAGAGCATGAAATTCATCCTCCAACTTCTTAATTTCACTTCTAGGACAGAAACGCCTAGTCATGATTTCCCTTAACTCCTCCCAAGTTAAGGCCATCGCATCTTCAGTTCCCCTCTTTCCTTTCTCAGTATTCCACCAAGTGAGAGCTACACCAAGTAGTCTCCCGGTGGCGTAACGAACCTTGCGATCCTCAGGACAATCGCAGTTTAGGAAGGCGTTTTCCATCTCCTCGAACCAATGTAGGAGAGCAGTGACACCCTCGGTCCCTTCGAATTTTGGAGGATCACAGGACTTAAAATGTTTGTAAGAGCACTTGTTGGTAGGAGGGTTGTCGATGTTCTGGTCCTGTTGTTGAGGAGGGTTAGTAGGATTTGTAGCAAGGGCTTGTTGTACTTTTACCACGATGTCAGGCAATATCGTGGCCATTTGTTTCGCGATATGAGTGGCCAAACGTTCCTGAGGCTTTTCCGATCTTTTACCCCTTCGATGCTGTCTAGACGACATCTACAGGATCATAAAATGAGAAGATTGTGAGTTTATGGTGTCTTTTTAGGTGTCATGTGTCTTTAAGAAAATGAAAATAACATAAATATCAATAATGCAACTACATCCATAGGATGTCTTGGGTTCGCTCATGTTGGGCCTCAAATGTCCCCCATACCTTCACCTATATAGTCATGTGGGCCCCCATGGCTATTGGCTTGGTAGGATTCACATTAGTATTGGCAATTTAACACTCGCATCCCCGAATGCAAACCACAAAATATGTTCATGAGATGTTTGGTCGGAACGTGTCCAGGTGTAGACACAATGACAAGTCAAAGTGGGATTAGTTCACACGACGTTTGATATAGCATGCTTTGGCCTAATAAGTACTTCGTACTCTCATCGTTAGTCCCCAGGTAGGCAAACTGGTCCTTTATTTTGGATTAATACGAATGCCAGCCTAGACAGGACGTTCCGACTACCGGTACTAGTACCCTTCCAGTTACTACATGCCCGTCATGAGAACTCACTTTGATGAGATTTGAAAACACGAAAATCATTGTAAAATCAATCATGATGTGGTGTGTGCTTTCATGGATGTGATATGTTATGAGCATACAATTTCATGATAGGCATTATTTGATAATACATACTTATGAACATGCTTGCACAATATCAAATGTAACATTTAACATAAAACATATAAACATCATGAAATTTGGCATATAACACACAAAATTCTTATAAGTTTCTAATCGACTATAGTATAGGCTCTAAGGGTCTAATAACCTATCCTATATCCCTATAGTCATGGCTCTGATACCAATCTGTCACACCCCGACCCGCAGCGGAAATAAGAGTCGGGGCATAATTGGGTTATCACCAAAGCACATGACATTTACTATTATGTTTCATAATTAATAAAGTCAAAGTTACATTTTCAAACAATCAAACATGTTCATTCAATACAAAGGAAATAACCAAACATAACAATCCCAATACTTAATTGTTTTATTCTTCTAATCCAGGTCCTATGTGTTCCTAGCTGCTGCTGGTTCACCTGTATCATGTGTAAAATGGGAGTTTTTGGGTCAACATAAGTTGGCGAGTGAACCTTATTAGATAAACATTTGATAAAGATTTTATGGTTAGTTTATCAATGAAATATTGTGCATAATCATAGATGAGAAATGTAAATAATCAAGTAATGGCAAATAGCAGTCTCAACTATAACATACAATAACACATGGCAGCATACAGGAACATACCAATATCATATGATAACTAACATAACTGAACTGTGCGATCAAGGCTCAATCAAACGGAGCCGATCGTATTGCATGTACTGAAATGTAAAATGAACTGTGCGATCAAGGCTCAATCAAATGGAGCCAATCGTATTGCATGTACTGAAAATGTAAAATGAACTGTGCGATCAAGGCTCAATCAAACGGAGCCGATCGTATTGCATGTACTGAAAATGTAAAATGAACTTTGCGATCAAGGCTCAATCAAACGGAGCCGATCGTATGCGGGCACGCCAGGTTCAACCGCATAATAAAATGGGGAACAGGCTCAACACTCATAAATGGGGAGCGGCGGCCTCGGCAATTGCATGTACTGAAATAATAAATTGCATCCAATAATAACTACTTAACAGCAACAAACTAAATACACATGTTCATGATATGAGGTATGCACAATGGTTTAGTTATAATATGTATATAAACAAAGACACATGATACACCCCAAAAACGTGATTAAAACGGGGAATTTGTAAGATTCACTCACATTGGTTGCGTTGAATTGGAGATGGTGAGATGCGCACGATTTAGATGAGCGGATCGACAAGGAATACTAACCTAAATAATAATGGAAAAATATATTAAATGGATGGATTTTATTAAAGATTTTAATGAAATTTTTAGATATATTTTTGTGAGTTTATGGCTATTTTCTATCTTTAAAAATATTATTTTTAAGTATTTTTAATTGATTTTTAAATTAAATTAAATAAATAAAAATATAAAAAAATATTATTTTTTAAACGTTGACCGTTGACCGGTTCGGTCAGCGGATAAACCTGCGCCGGGTGGGATTCGAACCGGCGACCTCCCGTTCGCGTGCACGCAGCTCTACCAACTGAGCTACGTGTCTAACCCGAAATAAACTCGTTTTTAATTATATTTATACACTTATTTGAATTAACCGAAAATTCCTTTATTTGCAAAAACGTTTTAATTCAATTGGACCGGTGCTCGTGACGAGTTTCGAACGCGCGACGTGTAGTTCATGTTGCACACAGTCCACCGCTGGACTGTGTGTCTAACCCGGTTATTATCTTTGTTTTTATTATACTTAACAACTATCTGTTTTAACCCGGTTTAGTTCTTGATCAAAAAGGCATGTTATTACACAAGGCGTGCGTATAGCAAGGATCGAACTCGGGACATGTATAGTTTTTGTTTGCACACAGTCCACCGCTGGACTGTGTGTCTAACCTGTTTAAACTTCCGATTTTAATTAATCTTAACTCATTACTGAACTCGTCTTCTTCATTACGAAACACAGACATCAATCAACAATCCGATTCGTGATTAAATTAGTTAATAAACATGATGTCTAGCTTGAATGCATTAAACCAAACAGTTTGGGGAAAGAAGATACCGAACAGGTTGTCTTCTTCAGAGAGTCCGGCGAAACTTGTCGGCTCTGATTTTGAACCTTCGGCTGAGAGAATCTATCAACAGGTTTAAGGGATTAGATATGAAATTGAACTAGTGAGTATTGATTATCAGTATGTTGGAATGTGCATACCGGTAGTTAACGAGTTTCCGGCAATTCCAGAAGTTTTCCGGCGAAGATAAGATTTCCGATAAACGTTGACTAGGATCGATTCTGATGGAGGAGTTGTGTTAGAGGCTGATTAATCACATGATTTAAAACAAAAGAGTCGGAGGAAATACCGTGTGGATGTGAGTCCCGGTTTTCCGGTGACTTGCAGAGTTTTTCCGGCGAGCTGATTCAGATGATCTGATGGTCCGAAAATGCGACGAAATTGGAATGGAGTATTGTTATGATAGTTCTGAATCGTGAGAAGGGTCTGAAGCTTGAGTTAAATCAGAACTTTGATGAACTTTCGGTTTCAAAAACCGAAAATGATGAGACTTAAAGTTCAATCAATTTTAACTTGATTAGAAACCGTCATACATCGGTTATAAGCTGAGAAAGTGAATTTAACAACGATTTGACGATTGGTTTGCCGATTACCGTTTTTCAGATGGCGCCATCGGTTCAATTGAGTTTGTGTATAAGTTTCATTTATGTTCCTAGAGTTAACAGAAAACTCATTGTGGCGGAGTGGTTTAGGGAATGAGTGTTAAGTTGTTGCAGCGACTCGGCTGACCCGGGTTCGAGTCCCGGCAGCTTCATATATTTTTTATTTATTTTATTTTAACTTTTTATCAAATATAATTTTTATAGTTTAGTTTATTTATTAATTATGTATCGGTTTAACTCAAAATAACCATAAATAATTAATGCACTTTTATAACTTGGTACTTGATTACAAAACGGAGCGGGTTTTGGAGACCCGATTTTTACAAATGTTACAGTATGCGTGGAGAGTGGTTTTAATGAGAGGTGTGGGAGTGTGTGTGTGTAGCCGGAGAAGGTGACCGGAATCGACCGGACTCATCACCGGAGTCCGGCGATCAGAGTAGCGGGGGAGAGAGCAGGGGGACTTTGGGGGCTAGGGTTTTCCTTATGAATGAGTTGTTTAGGGTTTGAGTTTATATTTATAGCTAGGGTTTTAAGTGGGCCGGACCCAAAGCCCGTTAATGTGTCGGAGCCCAATATTTCTTATGGCCCGTTTTCACTTTTGAATTTCATAGAATGTCGTAATACGTTAGTTTAGAGTTGAAACACCTAGAATTAGGTCGGTGTCGGTGTTTGACTTGTTCGTTTTTCGGTTACGTATGAATCGCGTATAAATCTCTACGGTTGTCGTTTTTATCCATTTTCCAATTCGGTTTCTACCGTGAGCGTTAAAATTTGAAAATGAAGCTAAATATATCAAAATATATTAATATTTAGATGTATCCCTAGTCCGTGGCTTCCGTTTCGTTGTCGGCGCGTTCCGTTTTCCGCGTAACTTCCGCGTTGTGCTTTGTGACGCCCGAATATCCAAATATATCGCATTATCATAACTGTATGATAAATACAAGTATAAAATTCGTGTTTTTAGACGTTGTCAGTATTCGTTCGGCATCCTTTCGCTTATCGTTCAAATTTCGCGTTAGAATTCTCGATTGTCGCCAAATCGCGTAACGTGAATCAAGTAGACATTCCTAGGCTCTCAAAGGCATGATCGAGTTAATTTATGTCTAATTACGCTAGTTATGATGGTAATATTGTTTGTTATGCGCTTGATTACAACCGGAAAATGCCAGTTGTCACACTTATGACGAGGTTTAAATGGATGCATATAATCCTACCTCCTACTTGAATCTCCATGACCCCTTCGGGGAATACTTGACTATAAACTAATGCAATTGTTAAATTTACTTTCTTTAGTAGTCATGTTAACCCAGAAACTTACTTGCCTTTGTACCCATTTATAGGGTAACTTCGGCTCCCGGTCCACCATTCCATCACCCAAGTTTCACGGTTTCGGAAAGCTTAACGTAAACCATGAGTATACTCGAACCCATTTTTCCGTTTACATACTTTGGGTGCAACATGTACAATTATACAAATCACGATTCATATTTAAAACTTGTTATAATCACACTCTATCCGTTATAAACATGAAACTTGTATTATTCTTGTTATCGCATGCTATGTATACTTGTGTCTATATGCTCATTAACCTTGCTAGCCTCCCTTAACAATTATAGCGCTATAGGATTAATGCACCGCCCGTATTCTAGTGGTATTGTTAAGTAAACTATTTTACACCTTGTCATTTCGGTGGCAATAGTAATCACGATTGCGTTAAACTTTGGATTGACATATAGTTATCACATGTTACTATGTTTGTAACATAATATGCAATTTACCATGTTGGATATGAGGCAACTTTTTCACTATTATGCTATGTAAATAAACTTGTATGCTCGCCAACTTTTGTTGATCATTATTTTAATAATTGTTGTAGGAAACTAGTTGTTGCCGATGAAGAAACTTATTTAGGGTGGATTAGATACACACCTAGACTTAAATTTATGTATTTCAATTCATGTTGTTATGTCATTCGAAACTTGTTGTATTTCGTATTTGAAACTATGTATTGTCCTTTTGGTATCAATGAAATCGAATTATTTAAATATTGTCACAAATAGTGTTATGAAGTCTCTTGCAATCTAGTTTTCGTCCTACCCCGATGTTTCTGCCATCGGTTGGGGTGTGACAAAGGACGTGGATGCGGACGGAGGTCGATATTCTCATTGTGCGAGTCAAGGATAATCATAATATCCGTAGTCGAAGGTATTTCGTTCTTGGCAAAATATTCCGTACAACACATATATAAATAAATTATATATATATATATATAATCACATAAAATCCCATCTTATAACATAATGTGTCTATTTCTCATAGACTAATCATGTATTGATCCTTTTTCGTTACATATGGCTCAGCTCGTGTGATAGATCCTCGTGTTATCATGTCACAATGAAAACCTTTTGTCATTTTTGTCATATTTCTGAATTTTTTTGTGATGTAATGAACTTCGTTTTCATGTGAGAGCCCTTAGTGTTTGTAGACCAAACTTTAATAAAAGTTTTTCCCGGTCACTACAATCGAAACTCTGATACCAATCTGTCACACCCTGGTCGTACCGGAAGCGCAAGTGTGTGACTATGAGGTAATCATTGCATCCAATCAAGTAAACAAGTATAAACCAACAACGATGCCATACTACTATAAATATTTCACTCCAACATTTATAAGTTACCAAAAGTAATTTCATAGTTTTCACCGTGTCATCAATGTCACAGTTTGACATACATTACTTCAAAATAAAATATTATTTTCATCATAAATGCATAATGAGGTTTTGACTCCTATATACCCATACGAGGTTAGGATATAAAAGGCAATCCTCCAAAAGGTGGCATTTGTTGTCATGTCATTTCCCATATCCCGAAGTGTATCACCAGCTCAAGTCTTGTGTCCTGAAATACATGTAATTTTAAAAAGTCAACAAAAGTTGACGAGTTCATATAGTTATTGTTTTCTCATAATATGTCATGCTCGTAATCCAGTAATGAAATCTGAGTATGTTATTAGCACTCATGGAGTTTAAGGATCTATCAGTGTGTAGCTAGCACCCTGACATTTGTGCCATAAGTAAGTAACCAAACCGAGACGACTCTTGACATCAATTGGGATCACAAAATCACTCCTAAAGGGTTAACAAACCAGGAGTGGAGTGTGTCTCAGACTCGATAGATTTATACCTTTTGCACCTTGGTCTCTAAGTGATTAATGGTTACTCTTGTCATCATCCTACTTACGCACATTGATTGTGTTATCATCTAACCCCATAGCTAACATACCGTTTGTTATGACATGTATTTCCCCTCGATTTTTTTAAAAGAAAACTTTTAAATAACTAAAAGGAGGGACATGAACTCACAGCTTTGCGTTCCGTACGTCGTACTTATCAAATTCGGTGTCCATACACGTGTGTAACCTACATGTGTGTATTAACTTCATTAGACACCTAGGTCTCGTTGGACCTCGTACTAGTTGTTCATCATGAATTCTTGTTGTGTATATATTTATCACATTAGAACAACTTTTAATGTTATCATAGTGTTGGTAGTTCGTTTGTTCGATTAATACTTTATACCTATATATCTCAAATATGTATATATTGTCATTCTTAGAACGTGTGTGAACGGGCCTCGCCCTTCACATGTCCTCGTGCCTTACACGCGTGTCATTGGGCCTAGCCCATGTCTTCATATGATTAGGCCTAGCCCATGTAATTTAAGTCATTGGGCCTAGCCCATGTCTTCATGTGATTGGGCATAGCCCATGTAATTTATGTCATTGGGCCTAGCCCATGTCTTTAGGTGATTGGGCCTAGCCCATGTAATTTATGTCATTGGGCCTAGCCCATGTCTTTATGTGATTGGGCCTAGCCAATGTAATTTATGTATTTGGGACTAGCCCACAAAATTATATGTTTGGGCCTAGCCGACAAAATTATATGTTTGGGCCTAGCCCACAAAATTATATGTTTGGGCCTAGCCCATGTATTTTTATGCCTTTGGGCTTAGCCCATGTATCTTATGCTTTCGTGTAGTTGGGCCTTGCCCATGTCTTTCATATAATGGGCCTAGCCTAGTTTATTTTCAAGAGCCAAATATTTATAAGTCTTAACTTATAAATTTTACTAAGTATTGTCTTTTAAGTGTATTCATATACTTTTATAAAAACGCTTAGTAATGCTTATACATTTTAACTTTCTGGATTTTGATATCGTTAATATACGTATACGTTAGGTGTATAAAATATATTATTTTAGACATGACGTCATTGTCGTTTAATATATACTTTCTCGCGTCGAAAATCGCCCAACATCGTAGTAACTCTTCGTGTTGGCGATTTGTTCGTTGGTCGACGGCACCACGGTGTATCGTGTACATTCGCCCATCTTCCTCATTACTCTGTTCGTCCGATCATTGTTTCCACATATTGTAAAAGTGTACGTGCTTTATATTATCTCATTACTCGCGTCGAAAATCGCCCAACGTCATAGTAACTCTTCGTGTTGGCGATTTGTTCGTTGGTCGACGACACCTCGGTGTATCGTGTACATTCGCCCATCGTCCTCATTACTCTGTTCTCCGATCATTGTTTCCACATATTGTAAAAGTGTACGTGCTTTATGTTATCTCTTGGTAATCCTTCAAGTGTTTGAGGTATTTGTATAAGTTGGGTATTTTGTGGTATATACCCTAAACTTCTAGATATATACACATACATGCGCATGTATTACACATAACTTTTGGTGACAAAATATGCATATATATGTTTTTATTCCCACAAGTATATATATGTAATAAATACTTTAATTTTAACTTGTATATATATATATATATATATATATATATATATATATATATATATATATATAACTCGTTAAACTCTTGGATGGTTAGGGTTTAACCCTTGTCATCAGAACTTCCTTAATGACGGTTTAGGTCACTAATCGCGTTTACTCCCGTTAATCACCCTGTTAATCACACTTTAATCGCGATTAGATTTTTAGAAAATTTCGCCATAGTTTCCCCTAAACTATGACGTTTTCCACGTTTTAAAAACGTATTTAAACCATGTTTAAACCATCATCAAAATCAATTATCAACTCAAGATTACATACCACTTTATCATTCTTTATTTACAACTTATGCACCCTCATCTTCCATGATCCATGTAAATATATTTTCACTACTTTTCTTAAAAATAATGGAATTTTTATATTTTCATTAGATCCTTTAAGTCACCATTTTTAGTTACACCTTCAAATCATTATTTCCACTTTAACCTCCTTTGTTTACTACACTTTTTAAGATGATTATAATTTAAATCATGGTGTTTATTCATTATAAAAACCACACATGTGTAGTAAATCGTTTTTAAGTTGTAGTAACCTTCATGGATCATGAGGTTGATGATCTTGTTTAGATTTAAACATCACCATGTTTAAATCATCATTTATATTATTATTCATACAAGATCATCTATTTAAACACCTTACTTTATCATAATCAACATCATCATGCTAACTAGTTAACCAATAAGCACATAATCAACACATAATAAGCTATATTTAGTGTTATTATTAAGGTGAGGTTTAGGGTTTTTAAGTTGTATTTTCTTTACTTTCAAGATGATCAACTTATACTTTCTTAAACTAGACATTATAAGAAGCTTAATTATGAAGAGAAATTATCTTACAAAGTTGCACAAGATTAGTGAAGATTTAGGAAGAAGATGAAGCTCCAAGAAAACCCTAATGATCCTCCATCCTTGCAAGCACTTTGGATGATCTTGTAGTGGCTTTAAAGTGTAGAAAATGGGGTGTTTAATGGTGGAAATGTGGAGGTTTTGTGGTGGTGGTTTGAGCCATGGGAGAAGAAGGAGTATAAGGAGTTTTCTTATGTTTTGTTTTGAATGATATAAAGAAACATGATGATGACTTATATAAATCATCAAGTAAAAATCATATCCTTCCACCATACTTATATCTTTTATTTTTCAACATAAATCAAGTGGTGGGGGCCCACTTGAATTCACCTACATGAGGGGGGGGGGGGGTTAAGTGTAAATAGTATTTATAACATGTGTTGAAAAATAGATATTTAGGTGTTTAGGTTAAGTGTGGTGATTAGGGGTTGATCTTGTATCATTAGCAAGTAATTAAGGTTTAGGGTGTTAATCAATGTTAATTAGTCCTCTTGACTAATTGGTATTAGTTTCGGATAACGAAAACGTCACTAGTTCACTCATCGATACGATATCGGCTAATATGCAAATTTTATTATTTCGTACCGGGAGCTTTGGTTTTTCGACCACCATAAGTGCCATGGCGTTTATTTAGAGCACTTCCGACATAGAAATATGATTAACTAGTTCACTAGTCGAGTATATGTTGAGTTTGGATGGCCAAAACGCTTCCCGTTGAATTATTCGCTTAATATCGGCACTTATATATTTTGCCGTTGAACATTCCTGGGAGTTGTGTTTCCGTGACCTTAAGATAGTTGAAGGGATTTCGAATCCCAAATGAATCTTAACTAGCTCTCTAGATTAATGTATGAGGCTATCGGCCATTGAAATCTTTGTCGGTTCGACAATGGGTCACTTTCCGGTCAAGTTGTGCACTGCTTGTCGTATGACCAGAAACGATGTCTTTTATGTATTTTTGATATTCTCATATTGTTTTAGAGTGTTTATCATTGTTCTGTTATAATTATGGAATCCGGAAAATACCGAATTGATAGTGCGGACGAATTGAAATTGACACCTTTTTAGTCGAAACGGACAATTTTGTAATTTAGGCGTTGTACGGGAAAGTTATGTATAATTGCAAGATGTGTTCCCACATTAGTGTTTTCATGTATATATGGACTCACTTATGATATTAGCATGCCATTATTCATTATTCTATTTCGTTTTAGCGGTTTTGCTGACATGAATAGTGCAACCGCGAATAGTGCGCCCAACACTTTCTACCAACACTTTTAGGGCATAGTTTGATTTGTTTCGCATCGTAATGGAAACCAATATATGTTATGGCATGATTCACTTGTCCTACGCTTATGATATGATGTATGACTCAGTTATGTAATCAAATTATGATATAATGCATGAGATTATGTACTAAAAGTAGTGATTAGATTGCACATAATTACTGGTTATTTGCCATTTGTCACATAAGTGCTTGTTCGTGTTGTGTTTGCAGGAAAAGAAGTCGAATTTTGACACAAAACACAACATCTCTTGTGTTCTCGATGAGAAGCTTCCCGAGATAGCACCATTTAAATCAATTTTGAAGTTTATGGGCGAGCTACCGATAAAGAAAGCATTAATTGATCAACACAAAGCCTATTGCTCTCATGTGGAAAGATTTTGGGAACATACCAAGTTTGTGTCAGAACTAAAAGCTATACGATCATTCGTACATGTTGGAAATGAAGATAAAGTGGTCTTAATAACTGAGGCGTTGATTCGAAGGGTCCTTGATTTTAAAGATAAAGAGGACGATCCGATGATGTATTCTGAACATATGTGCAAAGGGTGTTTTTATCGGATGGGCTATAAAGGATTTGTGAATATGTTTTTCGGGCAGACCATATAAGTTTTTCGGGCATTCTGTTATCTCCGCCCTAAGTCAGAGGAAAGGAGGGGGTGTTTGTTGATTACCAAATGTGCATGATAGCTGCCCTAGCGTTGAACAAATCTTACAATGTCACACGAATGATTTTTGAACAGACGAAGTTGAATATCGAGAAGGAAAAGTTTACAGTATCCTAGGTTCGTTCAGATGATGCTCGATGATCAATTTCTGAACCTAGCAAAAGACAAAAAAGATGTGTTACCATTAGACCATATGTCAAATCTATCTCTAGTTCGATTGAATCAGTAGTTGAAGCTAACAACAGAGACAGTTGCTAGTAACTTCTTTGGAGCATTCAAGAATAAGAATTACAAGGCACCACCGAAAGATAAGTGGAGAAACGATGAAAGTAACTCTGACAATGAAGATGATAAGATGGATGGTTACATTCCAAAGAGAGGTGTTTGGTATGAGAAGGAGGATACGAAAAAGAAGAATACTCTGAAAAAGAAAGCCCAAAAGAAAAGAAAAGAAAATTAGAAACTTTACTTATAGACGAGGCAACTGATGAAGAAGCTGAAGTTAATGTGAATATTGAAGTGGAATAGAAAGTTGAAGTCGAAACGAATATTGAAGACGAGGTGTTTTCTGCTACCACTGACCAAGATCCTGATGAAGTGAATGTTGTTAACATCGCTGCTGAAGTAGAAACACAAGCTTTTGAAGGCAATGATGTAGAAAATTTTGATGAGAGTGTTGATCCTGAAGCAAGAGGTGCACCTGAAAAAGCAGAGTTAAGAAAGAAAAGGCTTTGGGCGATGACGATGAAACTTATGTGCCTTGAGAGCCTGAAGAGATTATTGAAAGGCCTGCAAAGAAATCAAAGAGGGCAGAAGAAAGTAACAGGGTCTCATTCAATCAAGAAAGCAAGTCGAAAATATAGAAAGAGGTAGATACCTGAAGTTGAGTTCGAACAAACACCATCACGACCACATGAACAACACCACCATCACCGCAACAGGTTACACCACAACATCCTACTTCACCACCAACATAGCCAACACCAACGAGACAATAATCTACTCGACAATCAGCTCAAAGAGGACGATCGTATCCAACTGGTCCTACAAACGTTGATGATGATTTATTATTCACTGGATTTGAAGGGGATTTATTCAACGATCAGAAAGTCACGGAGTTAGAAAATAGAGTAAAGCATCATGAAGCAGAAAACGTACAATTGTGTCTATGCTTACAAATGTGACTACTGAAAGCGAGAGGCTTCACAAAGTTGTATAGGATCTGGTAGTTGAAAAGGCCTTAAACGCCAAGAAGTTTGATGTGTTGTACAAGGTGTTGGAGAAAAAGTTCGGTATAAACTTTGATTCAGAGTATGATTTGACTGAAATAGAAGAAGCTAAGGCTAGAGTTGCAGAAAGAGCAAAGACAGCTGAAGCTGAAGCAGCAGCTGCGAGTAAAGGAAAGAACAAGATAGATGATATTCCAGTTATCATACCCACTGAGCCTGAACCGTTAGTGAATTATGTGTTAGTTGGTGAACTTGTTGATGTTACTAGGATTTCTACAAAACAAAAATACTTGGAAAGAAAGAAGATGGAAGCAGAAATAGATGTTGAGATAGATGGTTATGAGAAGGATGATGATGTCGATATTGGCGGAGGTGATAAGAAAGACGACGATGATAAGGGTGATGATGACGATAACATCCAGGGTGATACACGTTTGAGAATTCAGGATGCTAAGATTAATGAATCGTTCGATTATGATGCTTATCTGAACGATGACGTGAACCAAGAAGATGATACTCAAAGAAAGGGGGAGTCGAAAGATCCAGTTAATGATGAAGAGCAGTTAGGAATCTTCATAGTTGTTCCACCTATAACAGTCGTTCCTGACTTGCGACAACCCAAAATCTTCTATCTTGAACACGGTGTTGAAGAGGGAGAATATGTTCACAATTACACCAAAGAGGAGATTGCTGAGATGTTAGGGGTTGATGAGAGTTCGTTTGATTTTGATTTCGAAGACGAGCTGAACAATATCAGTACTCTAAGCTTGAAGATTATGTTTACAAGTACGTGGCTGATACTGATATTCTATGATATGGTTGTGGTGGAGAATGATTTTGATGGTGAAACTGTTAAGTATTCTAGAGAATATACATATGACTTCCCAACCTTCCAAGAAATGTTTGCTGAAGAAACAAATGATCTTTTGAAAAGATGAGTTGAAGAGATAGTTAAATATGGAATTGTACCAAAACGTTTATCGAAAGAAGAGATTGCTGAAGCTAAAAATACATGGTTCAAGGAACTACCCAAAGAAAGAAAGTTTCCACGACCGCTAGCCTTCTTCACTCATGATTAGGATAAGACGTTGAGAGACATGCTAAGCTGGGGTTGAATTCCTGAACTAGACGTTTATGCAGTAAAGAGGGAATTTGGTGTGTAGTACTTTCGGTACTTGAGCAATATCAAGACGTTGCCCTGGTAGGATGTTGAAGAGTTGGTGCAAACAAAGTCGATCAATTTTCTGATGAAATTTCATGATCAAAGACTATGGAATCTAATCAAGTATGAAGCTGCTCATGGTTTTAATCACTAGAAACTGCACATTCTAAAGAAGAAAATCAAGATAGATCCAGTTATAAAAGAAAAGGATGTTACATTGATTATAAAGCGGCCACGGGCGATGAAGAACATGCCTTTGATAAAGATCGAACTAGATTTCTATTAATTATTCAAATGGTGGCAGTATGATAATGAAACGGGTGAAGCGGTGATTGTATTAAAAGCTGAATGATTATGGAGGGAAATTCAAATACTAGACCCGATGCGGGTAGTAAACTGTTCAGGAGTGTTTATTTTACAACAAGATATGTTATGAAGCCAAGAAAAAGGTACAGGCTATGCAATACCAAGGTGTGATCAACGTTTGTTATGCGCACGATATTAATTCTAGAAAGATGTGGAGATCTAAGTGGAGAGAGCTGGAAAGAGTTAAGTTTATGAAGCAGATTCGCAAAGGAGAAAGAGTTGATGCTGTTACACAGAAAGCTTCAATCAGAAGGTTTCAGTTTTTAAAGTGGGCTCCAGCGACAGATCAGACACCGATTCATAGTGAAGAAAGAAGGAAACCAAGGAAGAATTTCTTTGAAAGATAGAGATTAATGTTATATGAAGATTTCTGAAGTTTTGAAGACTGACCAAGACTGCGACAATATCCAAGGGGTAGTTTGTTGATGTAGTATGTCTATCGCCTGCGTCTTAGGGTCATGTCTGTGTATGTAATAAGGCTGAACTATTAGATTTGAATGTTGTATGTATATGTTTCACTTTGCACTTCGTACGAATTTAACCTAGTTCACTTCGTATGAAGTGAAGTTCACCTCGTGCGAAGAGACTCACCTTGCACGAAGTGAAAAGTCTATAAATAGATGTGTTGAGGTTTGAGCCTGTAGCTGTTTTTGTTGACTGATACGGTGAAGCCCTGTCAGATTTCACTCAAGATTGTAAATGTTAATCAATATTAATGAGATAAACAATTTAAAAAATAAATCTGGATCTTGTCACTTTTTAATATGAAATCCGCGCATATTAAACTAGGCAAACAAATTAGGACCTTAGCTTATTAGATGAGCAGATCCTCACAGTGAGTCTTCGTGTGTCACACCCTCAAATTTCCACTTGCGGAGTTTACCGCGAGGCGTGTGAACAAACCAGAATCTGAGACACTAGTAACATCGAACGACTCTATATGATTCGTTTATACGTTTTCCAAAAGTTATTTGTTTACCTATTCATAGTTATTTTCAAATTATCTTAGTTTGGTTTCAAAGTTTAGCGGAAGCATTAGTTTTAAAGTTGAGCGGAAGCATTAACGTAAAGTAAAGTAACGGGCGCCAACACAAACCCCAAAACCAAAGAAAAACCCAAACAATATTCGTAAATAAGACTCGATAAAAGATGTCTTGATCAATGCAAGTGAGTGCACCTAGAGCTCCTAGCGTCCTGAGAAACATGTAAGAAACAAGTGTCAACAGTAAAGAAGAGTGAGTTCACAGGTTTTTATAAGTTCATTAGTTCGGTTAAAAGTTTGTTTCCCCCGTTATCCCTAACCCGGAATAACGATATAGTTCCATTATTCCTAACCAGGAATAATAATGATGTTGGTTCCATTATTCCTAACCCGAAATAATATTGTTGTTGGTTCCATTATTCCTAACCCGGAATAATATTGTTGTTGGTTCCATTATTCCTAACCCGGAATAATATTGTCGTTGTTTCCATTATTCCTAACCCGGAATAATATTGTTGTTTCGTAATTAAGTTCAATGTTAACATGTAGGTAGCGAGCCTAAAGTTATGTCACATAAGTGTTCGCGATCGAAGCTGACTGTTGTGCCTCCGTGTTGCCAGGCCTATCACTGACCATGGCGAAAGTTAGGCCAAATTATTCACCCGTTGACCATACCCGGTCGGCTAGCGCGACTAGCTCGGGTGGGGCTTGTCGGGCCCAGTAGTACTACTTATAATTTCCCCACTATCTAACCCAATACTAACGATCCGAGAGTTTGTCGAGGACTTCCGTGATATAGCTGCTTAGTGACCATAACGTACATTAACATTAAGTTAGTTACCGAATAGTTTAACGACGTTAATTTCGTATAACGTAAAGAGATAGAGTTGTAGAGTGTATACATGTTTCTCCCCCTGTTGTTTAAAACCGGATAAAATAGGGGCCGTGAACTCACCTTTAATTGCTCGGTTAGTGTAACACAGAAGTAGCAAATGAAGGGACCGCTAATTGCGTCCTAACAAGTCAATCGATTTAAAGTTAGTGTGTGAACACACTGATACAAACCCTACACATAACTAACACACAATGCGGCACACATGATAACAAATTCGAAAACACAATCATGCATGCAAAGTGCTATCATACCAGAATAGTGATCAAACCAACTTATCATGAACACAAATCAACTCATACAACATTTTGGTACACACATTAGCAAGTTATCAAGTTTCAGCTTGTACGCTCATAACTAGGCTATTTTCAAGGATTTTTATAAAATAGTTCCAACGTTCTAAAAATTCCAATTTTTTACAGAAGATGTCAACTAAAATGTAGAATTTTATGTAAATATTTCAAGTCCTAACACTTTACCAATTATTCATAAACATTTGTATACTAGGCTGCAGTCAGATTCGTCGCTTTCTGACTGCAGTCCACGGGAGAAGTTATTTAAAAATTATCGTTCATCCAATTAACAAAATTCCAGTGGGAGTTTCCCGGAAATTTCCGTCTCCAGTTTCTGTACAAATTTCGTGACCCAAACCTCTACAGATTTTGAGATCCGACTCGATAAACAACTAACAAATTTTCAGAATTTACTCAGCTTCAGTTACTGCACTTAATTGACCACTTTAAAATATCAAACGACCTCAGAAAAATATGAATCCAGCGCCATTAGAAGCGTTTTTCAAAAATATACGTTTTAGGCTTCAGAAATTCAACTTTTCGATAAATAATAACCAAGTTACAGCCAATTAAAGTTGGCTGTAAACACCATTCAGCAACCTGTTTTCGACTTTTATCGCAATAGAACACGCTTAAACGATCGAGACGTTAAATATAAATGATTAAGAACAGATTAATTAGTCACCTATCATCATGTACATCATACTCATGCAAACCCTAATCATATAATATGATTTTTATCACAAAACGCAGCCTATGATTCTTGTATCCAACTAAACATCATAATCGCAAAACTCGCACAATTAATCGAACTAAACATCATAACACTTTTATAACAATGATTCTACCATTACATACAAGTAGGATCAAGAGTTCATAAACCCTAATGTGATTTGCGAAACAATAGAAACCCTAACCTTGCAACGATGAAGATTAACGATCCGGGAACGAGATTGGAATCACTTTGGTTCTTGGAGAAAGTCGCGATCGAGAGAAAGGGTGGGGAGGGCTGCCGTCGGCTCTTAGAGCTAGGGTTTAGGTTTTTTTTTTTTTTTGAAACATAACACATACATGCATGCCTATTTATACCAAGACAAGGGAAAGAATAAAAGGAGAAAGGGTGGGTTTGCTTGCGGCCGCACAAGGGGTTGGGTGGGTAACTTGGGCCCTAAGTTTAGGCTAGTTACTTGGGCCACAAGGAAGTGAGGTCGACACGTTTCGCGGCTCGGTTCGGTTCGGCTATTTATTTAATATATATTTTTTTTATAAACTAATAATCACGAAATCAAAAAATGATATAATAACTCACAAAACTTATAAACGTCTAATAACACATAGCACGTAATTCACTCGATAAGTTCACAAAGTTAGCGTAGTTATTTCGAGCGTGTAATTTAATTCTCCGAATCAAATTAGCGTAGGAATGAATAACCGTGAAGTAGTGCGTTTAAGATACCTGAAAAACCGGGATGTCACATTATCCCCATGTTGAAAGAATTTTCGTCCCGAAAATTGAGTAAACGCGGTTTAGAATGCAACGCACAAAGATTCAGTTTGTTAGCAATGGTACAAGAAATTCCCAGGCTGTCACATCATCCCCATGTTGAAAGAATTTTCGTCCCGAAAATTTAGTTGGTAGTAACGTTAGCTTGTTGCTCAGCTGCAAAGAGGTGTGGGTATTTGCTTTTCATTTGGTCCTCTCTTTCCCACGTGAACTCCGGTCCATGCTTAGAATCCCAACGAACCTTGACGATCGGTATCTTGCTGTGCCTTCGAGTCTTGATCTCACGATCCATGATCTCTATAGGTTGTTCCACAAAGTGCAGTTGGTCATCCACTTGAATCTCATCCAATGGAATGACTAGGGTTTCATCTGATAGACACTTCTTCAGATTTGACACGTGAAAAACGTTGTGAACTCCACTGAGTTCGGTAGGAAGGTCTAATTGATAAGCTACGGGTCCGATACGCTTCAAGATCACAAACGGGCCTACGTACCGTGGGTTTAGTTTGCCTCGTTTCCCAAATCGGATTACACCGTTCCAGGGTGACACCTTCAGTAGGACGCGGTCGCCTACTTGAAATTCGAGCGGTTTGCGTCGTTGATCAGCGTAGCTTTTCTGTCGATCTCGTGCTGCTGCCATGCGGTTTCTGATTTGTACAATCTTTTCAGTAGCCTCAAGTATCAACTCAGGACCTGTGAGTTGACTATCACCGACTTCTGCCCAGCAGACCGGTGATCTACATTTGCGACCGTATAATGCAACGGTGCTGCCGATATACTCGTATGGTAACTGTTGTTATACGAGAATTCCACTAAAGGCAGATGGATTTCCCAATTGTTCCCGAAATCTACCACACATGCCCTAAGCATGTCTTCCAAGGTCTGAATGGTCCTTTCACTTTGGCCATCCGTCTGAGGGTGATAAGTTGTGCTCATATCTAAGCGTGTACCCAACGCTTTCTGAAGTGACTGCCAAAAGTTGGACGTGAAACGAGCATCTCTGTCTGAGATGATGGACGTTGGCACTCCGTGCCGAGAAACTACTTTCTTAATGTAGATGCGAGTCAACTTATCCATCTTATCTGTTTCTTTGATCGCTAGGAAGTGTGCGGACTTAGTTAAACGATCCACGATCACCCAGATGGTATCGCAACCACCCAAAGTTCGCGGGAGTTTAGTGATGAAGTCCATCGAGATCTGATCCCATTTCCACACCGGGATCTCAGGTTGTTGAAGTAGCCCCGATGGCTTCTGATACTCCACCTTGACTTTCGCACAAGTCAAACACTTGCTCACGTAGGTGGCTATATCCGCTTTCATGTTGGGCCACCAGTACGCGGCTTTAAGGTCTTGATACATCTTATCCGAACCAGGATGGACAGAGTATCGGGATTTGTGAGCTTCGTCCATGACTAGCTTTCTGAGGTCTCCGTAGAGAGGTACCCATATACGATTCATGAAATACCGGGCACCATTGGGTTTTACTTCCCAATCGCGTTCCATCTTTCCCACAGATTCGGCCTTGATGTTTTCTTCCTTAATTGCTTCTAACTGCGCGTCGCGTATCTGTTCGGGTAACCCCGAATGAATGGTGAACTGTAGTGCTCGTACCCGACGAGGTTTCAAGTGCTCCTTCCTACTGAGGGCATCAGCTACCACGTTAGCTTTACCCGGTGATACCGAATGGCACATTCATAATCGTTCAGGAGTTCGACCCAGCGACGCTGTCGCATGTTCAACTCCTTCTGGTCAAAGATATGCTGGAGGCTCTTGTGATCTGTATAGATTGTGCACTTTGTTCCATATAGGTAGTGTCTCCAAATCTTAAGCGCAAACACCACTGCTCCCAATTCCAGGTCATGTTTTGTTTAGTTTTTCTCGTGAACCTTCAATTGTCGGGACGCATACGCGATGACCTTATCACGTTGCATGAGTACGCATCCCAACCCCTGAATGGAAGCGTCACAATACACCACAAAATCATCAGTCCCTTCCGGCAAGGACAGAATGGGTGCACTGCAAAGTTTCTGCTTCAGCAATTGGAATGCCGCTTCCTGTTTGTCACCCCAAGCATACTTAGTGGCTTTCTGGGTGAGAGTGGTAAGCGGTTGCGCGATCTTTGAAAATCCCTCGATGAAACGTCTGTAGTAACCAGCCAAACCCAAAAATTGGCGGATCTCTGTCGGTGTCCTGGGTGCTTCCCAGTTCTTGATAGCATCGATCTTGGCGGGATCAACATGGATACCCTTTTCATTCACAATATGCCCGAGGAACTGAACTTCCCGAAGCCAGAAATCACACTTTGAAAGCTTGGCATATAGTTTCTCCTGTTGAAGTAATTCCAGCAGTAATCATAGATGTTCAGCATGTTCTTCTTCACCTTTAGAGTAGATGAGTATGTCATTGATGAACACAATGACAAACTTGTCGACATACGGTATACACACGCGGTTCATGAGGTCCATGAACACCGTGGGTGCGTTGGTGAGACCGAAGGGCATGACCAAGAACTCATAATGCCATATCGAGTACGAAATGCCGTCTTAGAGATATCCTCCTCCCTGACGCGTAACTGGTGATAACCGGACCGTAGATCAATCTTGGAGTAGTAGCTTGACCCTTGAAGCTGGTCGAAGAGATCGTCGATGCGAGGTAATGGGTATCGGTTCTTGACGGTAACCTTATTGAGTTCCCTGTAGTCGATGCACATGCGGAAGGTCCCGTCCTTCTTCTTGACAAAAAGGACCGGAGCTCCCCATGGTGAAGTACTGGGTCGGATAAATCCTTTTTCTAACAATTCCTGAAGTTGGGTAGACAGCTCTTGCAGCTCTGCTGGAGCCAGGCGGTACGGGGCCTTGGCGATAGGAGTTGCATGGTTCGCCAATTCGATTTCAAACTCTACTTGTCGATGTGGTGGAAGACCAGGTAACTCCTCTGGAAAAACATCGGAAAAGTCATGGATGACGGGGATATCTTCTATACGCTTCTCGTCCTTAGGTTGCTCGGTGACCAGTGCGAGCAAAGCGAAGGAGTTCTTCCTCCGAAGATACTTCTGTGCTTGCATGTAAGAGATGATGTTTGTAACGGCGCCTGCCTTCTCGCCTTGCACCTTCAAGATTTCGTCGTTAGAGAGCGGAATACGGATAGCTTTCTCGAAACAGAGAACTTCAGCTCGGACGTCGGATAGCCAGTCCATTCCGGCTACCACGTCAAAACTACCCAGGGTAGTTGTCATCAGATCAATGGTAAAGGTGTGACCCGCGAGTTCGAGTTGACAACCGGATACTAAATGGGTCACATCTACAGATTTACCATCGGCTAGTTCTATGACGTAAGGGGTCTCTAGGGGTTTAGGCATGAGATTTAGGTTCTTCCTAAAAGACTCAGATATAAAACTCCTATCCGCACCCGTATCAAAAAGTACAGTAGCAAAATGATCGTTAAGGGGAAACTTACCGGTGACCACGTTCGAGTCGTTTCTGGCCTCTCCACGGCCTAGCGTAAATGCACGACCTTTGGCACCTCCTGTGCCACCATTTCCATTGTTGTTGTTGTTATTGTTGTTGTTGTTGCGAAGCTGTGGGCAGTCTCGTTTGAAGTGGGCAGTGCTACCACACTGATAGCACCCCCGGTTAATACCTTGCTGCTGACCCTGGTGTTGATTTTGGTTTTGTCGAGACATGATTTCTCCGCGACAATCCTTTGCCGCATGTCCCGTTTTGCCACATCGTTGGCAGCGATTTCCGGCACAAGGGCCGTGATGATGGAGGTTACAACGATTGCATTGCGGCTTTCGACCCACATAGCCGCTGGTGTTCTGGGTATTGTTGGCGGGCTGATTATTGTGACCCCGATTGCTATTGAAATTATTGAACCGTTTCTGGTTCCCTTATTGTGGCTGGGCTGACGAAGACTGTCGAGTAGGCGAGTCTTCAAATTTTCTTTTATTATCAGGGACAACTTCAGTTGCACCCCGAGATGGCAACTTCTTTTGTTCTACCGCCTTATCGGTGAGTTTGTGCGCCAGCCTGATCGCTTGATGCTCAGTCGCAGGGTTGCTAGCCATTACCATGCCCTGGATCTAGGGGACCAGACCCCCAAGGTAAAACTCGAGTCGTTTTTCAACGGTGTTGGCCAGATCGGGGCATAGGAACACCAGATCGTGATGTTTCGCCCTGTACGCTTCAATTTCAGATCCTACCATCTTATGGTTCCATAGTGCTTGCTCCAACTGCTGAACTCTGTCCCGCGGACAGTACTCCTCTTTGATTAGGGCCTTAAACTCGACCCAGGCCATTGCGTTTGCAGCAATAAGTCCACACGTTTGGACTTGTGCATTCCACCAAGTTAGTGCCCCGTCCTCCAACGTTGAGGCAGCATACTTGACCTTGTTGGCCTCAAGGCAATTGCACATCTCGAACACCGATTCGGACTTTTCAATCCAACGGACCAGTCCTATGGGCCCTTCTGCACCCGTGAATTTGCTCGGTTTCGCATCGAGGAACATCTTGTAGGGGTTAAGACCCCCTCCTGCTGATGGGTTTTGAACACCTGCCAGAGCAGCATTCACGTGTTCTTGGATCATTGCGGCCAATTCTTCGGTTGACATGTTGAGATTTTCGCGGCGACCGGTTGCCATTTCAAATCTAAAGGAAACAAAACGGAGATTGGCGAGACGAGTTAGTCATCTATGTCTCCATCTCCCAGGTCGCTATCACTGCTGTCATCCTCTTCAGCGTTTTCAGCTTCAACCGCCAGGTCCTGTTCTGTCTCTTCTTCCTCCGGGTCTTCCTCTGGATCCTCCTCTTCTTCCTCTACCGGCACTCGAGGAGCCGGTGCTGGTGCGGGTACTGGTACAGGTGCCTGATTCTGTTCTAGTTCTTGAATTCTCCAGCTGGACTCAAGAACTCTGTCTTCGAGCCAGTCAGCCCTCAGCTGCTCAGCACAAAGATCTTTAGCTAAAGTGTTACGAGCTATCTTATTCTCATATTGCTCTTCCTCGAGCTCTCTAGTCTTACCCGTTAATTGTCGTATCATCCATCCCTGTGCTAGGATAGTTTCCTGCATTCTCTCTAGTTGTTCCTGTTGTTTTCTTATCATATCTCTAAGTAGGTCGTCCCCTACTTCTAACGAGTTAACCGGTTCGACCGGCATAGCGGTGGTCGGGCGTGAGGACGACTCCTCTCCTAGAGCGAGTCTTTTCCTAGCAGCTGAGCGTGTCTCCACGCCATGAGGTGTGAGGGTTCGACCATAGGTGCCTTCCCCGGCGCCCTTGGTTGTAAAGGTTTGTCGGATGATGATGATGACATTGCCTGTTGGGTTGTGTAGTTAGTTACGAGTTGCGTTCATCACAATATGCATTTATACTTTACATAATACAGTTGTAGTACAACACATAACAAGATATCACAGTTCAGTGCTAAACTAAGTCTAGTGTCGTGTAATCAGCTATAGTTTAGGTCTACTTTTAATGCAAACCTGGTTATCTATAGCTAGTAGCTCTGATACCAATCTGTCACACCCTCAAATTTCCACTTGCGGAGTTTTACCACGAGGCGTGTGAACAAACCAGAATCTGAGACACTAGTAACATCGAACGACTCTATATGATTCGTTTATACGTTTTCCAAAAGTTATTTGTTTACCTATTCATAGTTATTTTCAAATTATCTTAGTTTGGTTTCAAAGTTTAGCGGAAGCATTAGTTTTAAAGTTGAGCGGAAGCATTAACGTAAAGTAAAGTAACGGGCGCCAACACAAACGCCAAAACCAAAGAAAAACCCAAACAATATTCGTAAATAAGACTCGATAAAAGATGTCTTGATCAATGCAAGTGAGTGCACCTAGAGCTCCTAGCGTCCTGAGAAACATGTAAGAAACAAGTGTCAACATTAAAGAAGAGTGAGTTCACAGGTTTTTATAAGTTCATTAGTTCGGTTAAAAGTTTGTTTCCCCCGTTATCCCTAACCCGGAATAACGATATAGTTCCATTATTCCTAACCCGGAATAATAATGATGTTGGTTCCATTATTCCTAACCCGGAATAATATTGTTGTTGGTTCCATTATTCCTAACCCGGAATAATATTGTTGTTGGTTCCATTATTCCTAACCCGGAATAATATTGTTGTTTCGTAATTAAGTTCAATGTTAACATGTAGGTAGCGAGCCTAAAGTTATGTCACATAAGTGTTCGCGATCGAAGCTGACTGTTGTGCCTCCGTGTTGCCAGGCCTATCACTGACCATGGCGAAAGTTAGGCCAAATTATTCACCCGTTGACCATACCCGGTCGGCTAGCGCGACTAGCTCGGGTGGGGCTTGTCGGGCCCAGTAGTACTACTTATAATTTCCCCGCTATCTAACCCAATACTAACGATCCGAGAGTTTGTCGAGGACTTCCGTGATATAGCTGCTTAGTGACCATAACGTACATTAACATTAACTTAGTTACCGAATAGTTTAACGACTTTAATTTCGTATAACGTAAAGAAATAGAGTTGTAGAGTGTATACATGTTTCTCCCCCTGTTGTTTAAAACTGGATAAAATAGGGGCCGTGAACTCACCTTTAATTGCTCGGTTAGTGTAACACAGAAGTAGCAAATGATGGGACCGCTAATTGCGTCCTAACAAGTCAATCGATTTAAAGTTAGTGTGTGAACACTGATACAAACCCTACACATAACTAACACATAATGCGGCACACATGATAACAAATTCAAAAACACAATCATGTATGCAAAGTGCTATCATACCAGAATAGTGATCAAACCAACTTATCATGAACACAAATCAACTCATACAACATTTTGGTACACACATTCGCAAGTTATCAAGTTTCAGCTTGTACGCTCATAACTAGGCTGTTTTCAAGGATTTTTATAAAATAGTTCCAACGTTCTAAAAATTCCAATTTTTTTACAGAAGGTTTCAACTAAAATGTAGAATTTTATGTAAATTTTTCAAGTCCTAACACTTTACCAATTATTCATAAACATTTGTATACTAGGCTGCAGTCAGATTCGTTGCTTTCTGACTGCAGTCCACGGGAGAATTTATTTAAAAATCATCGTTCATCCAATTAACAAAATTCCAGTTGGAGTTTCCCGGAAATTTCCGTCTCCAGTTGCTGTACAAATTTCGTGACCCAACCCTCTACAGATTTCAGATCCGACTCGATAAACAACTAACAAATTTTCAGAATTTACGCAGCTTCAGTTACTGCACTTAATTGACCACTTAAAAATATCAAACGACCTTAGAAAAATATGAATCCAGCGCCATTAGAAGGGTTTTTCAAAAATATACGTTTTAGGCTTCAGAAATTCAACTTTTCGATAAATAATAAGCAACTTACAGCCAATTGAAGTTGGCTGTAAACACCATTCAGCAACCTGTTTTCGACTTTTATCGCAATAGAACACGCTTAAACGATCAAGACGTTAAATATAAATGATCAAGAACAGATTTATTAGTCACCTATCATCATGTACATCATACTCATGCAAACCCTAATCATATAATATGATTTTTATCACAAAACGCAGCCTATGATTCTTGTATCCAACTAAACATCATAATCGCAAAACTCGCACAATTAATCGAACTAAACATCATAACACTTTTATAACAATGATTCTACCATTACATACAAGCATGATCAAGAGTTCATAAACCCTAATGTGATTTGCGAAACAATAGAAACCCTAACCTTGCAACGATGAAGATTAACGATCCGGGAACGAGATTGGAATCACTTTGGTTCTTGGAGAAAGTCGCGATCGAGAGAAAGGGAGGGGAGGGCTGCCGTCGGCTCTTAGAGCTAGGGTTTAGGTTTGTTTTTTTTTTTTTGAAACATAACACATACATGCATGCCTATTTATACCAAGACAAGGGAAAGAAGAAAAGGAGAAAGGGTGGGTTTGCTTGCGGCCGCACAAGGGGTTTGGGTGGGTAACTTGGGCCCTAAGTTTAGGCTAGTTACTTGGGCCACAAGGAAGTGAGGTCGACACGTTTCGCGGCTCGGTTCGGTTCGGCTATTTATTTAATATATATTTTTTTTATAAACTAATAATCACGAAATCAAAACATGATATAATAACTCACAAAACTTATAAACGTCTAATAACACATAGCACGTAATTCACTCGATAAGTTCACAAAGTTAGCGTAGTTATTTCGAGCGTGTAATTTAATTCTCCGAATCAAATTAGCGTAGGAATGAATAACCGTGAAGTAGTGCGTTTAAGATACCTGAAAAACTGGGATGTCACATCGTGCCTCACATGAATGTAAATGGTCCTAGCCCACGATAGTCTTTGTGCCTCGCACAAGTGAGAATGGGCCTAGCACATTTGAGTCTTCGTGTCACATACGGTGTATGTGGGCCTAGCCCATAAGAGTCTCCGTGCCGCGCACGTGTGTAATTCCGTTATGAGTTATATATATTTTTCAAATATATATTTTAAGTCTAGTGAACCTCATTCACTCATATACGTGCGTTCGTTTCGTTTGTATGCCTTTGTCCCATGGTATATGCAAATATTGTATTGTATATGCAAATTCTTCTATTGAATATACTTGCACCATTATATATGCAAATGTTATTTTGTATATGCAAATGGTTCCGTTGTATGTGTTTGTTCCAAGATATATGCAAATATTGCATTGTATATGCACATTGTTTTATTGAATACAATTGCATCATTATGTATGCAAATATTACTTTGTATATGTAAATATTGCATTGTATATGCAAATTTTTTTATTCTATGTACTTGCACCTTTATATATGTAAATGTTACTTTGTATATGCAAATATTGCATTGTATATACATCGAGTGGACGCTACCGAACGCTGTTGCGGGAGTTGAATATAAAAGTTTTTAGAATCAAATGCGAATGTTTTTTTACATGCAAAACAATTTCTAGCTTAAGTTCTTTCTCC
The DNA here is from genome assembly GCA_947069175.1 of Scalesia atractyloides. Lineage (NCBI taxonomy): Eukaryota > Viridiplantae > Streptophyta > Magnoliopsida > Asterales > Asteraceae > Scalesia > Scalesia atractyloides. Next base: position 39,920,944 of record CAMTDV010000001.1, read on the forward strand.
AGAGTAACGTACACAACATTTGGCAAACCATATAAACAAATAAAAATAATATCTTGAGTATTATTGGGTACACTAATATACAGACATTTGTTATACAAAATTGAAATGTTAGTAAGGGGCCTCTACGGTGCTGAAGTGTAGCATAACTAACGTTTAATAGCATAGCAATATTGTTTAATCATATGCGAATTAACATGTGCTTGATGGTGTTTAGTTGTTGCTGGAGTTGATCTATGTAATGAGAAAAATTAATTTGTTAGGAAAATAATAACAACGTATAAATTTTTTTTGAAAGTAACAATTTATAATTATTAATATATATTTTATGAAGCTTACATGTCATCATATGTATATGTATGGCAAGAATATCGAAAGTAAATAATACCTCAATTTATATCTAACTTGGCCGAGTAGGAATCAGTATTAAGATTGAAATTCAATTTTAAGTAGTGCATTTGGTAGAGGTATATGTTTTTTTAAGGAAGAGATGCTAGGTTCAATCTTAGGCGATGGTAAAAAAATAGAATATTGGTGAAATGTAGAACAAGCATTACAATTCAAAAAAAAAAATGTAAGGCAAATTCGATTAACATTTAATGGTGAATCATCAGAATCAAAAGTTATGTTGTTGTACTGGAGAAGTAGAAATATTTTGATGAAGGGCATTTGAAGGCCTGTGGAAGAAGATGGGGAAAATACGATTGGGGTATGAAGATATCAAACGATTTTAAGAATAAGGCGGATGATTATTTAAGATAAGTATTCTATATTGATGCTGGTGAAAATACATACCATAGTAATATAAGATTATTTAAGAATAAGGTGGATGATTATTTAAGATAAGTATTATATATGAAATGGTTTTAAGAATAAGGTGGATGATTAGTTATTTCATTTGTTGTGGATATTATGACGGGGAATGTGATTGTGGGATACGTGGAATGAATGTTGTAATTTGTAAAGAACAAATATTATTATTTTAATTCAACAGGCATTTCCTTCAACATGGTGTGTTTAAATGACGGTTATTATGCTTATTAGGTATTAGGTATGGTCAATACTTTCATGGTTGGTTATTAGTAATTTCATCCACTTCTAATTAATCATTCAAAATTACGACGTAAAAGTGTGATCATGATTTAAATCATTATTATGTTGTTTTAATTTATTTTTTGAAAAGAAAAGAAAAATATTAAAAAAAAGAGATCTCATAATATAATCTATGCAAACCACGGTAGATTTGTTTATATATATTTTCGTATCGAGAATGCCCAAGTGCCGTTGGTGATATGTACACGTTTCTTGTCATGACGATATAGCGACCGTTGTCGGTGATGATGTATTTAATTCACTACCGAACTTTTATATATATATTCGCTAGATGTTCGTTTTATCCGTTTTCGCGTGTAGGGATATAACATAAGTATGCTGATATTCATATCTTCATGTGTTGTTAACTTCCCAAGTATTAAATCTCTTGGGGTATATGTGTGTGTATATATATATATATATATAACTTTCCATATACATATTTATACTTGTTCATCTACAAGATTTGGATTTTCATGTGTGGTGTATTTGTATTTCGTTAGTAGTTCCCTAACTTCTAATACATACACATAAGTATTTATACGCATCAGAGGGAGTTTTCTGAGTGTGTGTGTGTGTGTATATATAATTCTATTTTAACTTAGGAAAATATAAATAAATATTTAAGATAATACTTAGGAACTTATGACTTAAACTTTTCCATCAAGGTTTGCCTAATCATGATTAAGATGACTAATCACGTTTAGTCATTTTAATCACCTTTTAATCTCACCTTAATAACGATTAGGATCTTAGAAAATTTCTCCATAGTTTCCATATACTAAGGCGTTTTCCACGTTTTTAAAACGTATTTTTAAACCATGTTTTAATCCAAAAATCATCATCAACTCAAATCAAGTTCCATAATCAACTTTGCATGTACATAGTAACACATAGTCACCTTCATCCCTCATGAGCTTATATATATATATGTGTGTGTGTGTGTGAATAGGGTTCCTGCGCAAAGTGTTTTTTTCCTACAAAGTGTAGAAAGCAATCTGAGCCATCCAATGGGTGCATGTTAATTGTCATAATAGGTTAGGGTAGTCTTGTCATTTTACGTGTTTTGAATCAATCAAATAACTGCCATAAATAACACAACCCCTACAATCTCGTGATTTTCCCTCTTTCTCTCTAAAACCAATTTAGAAAACCCTCTTTTACACCAAAAATAGCTAGAATCACGGATCAAGATAACAAACTCATATTGAAATATAAGCATGATTGATACCATGTTTATCATTCCATTCGCAATTCATCATCTTCTTCTAAAGCAAATTCAATTCGTATTTCATCTGATTCGTCATATTATGTTTATCACTAAAACACACTACTATGCAACATAACCAGTATCCAACTTCAAGTGTAGTAAAACACAACACTATGATAAACACAATGTGAAGAAACTAGAAACTGCTAAAACACAGCGTCAAGACAATGTATTTCATCTGGTTCGTCACTTTGTATTTTATCTGATAAAACACATCAATATCTCTCCATGAACTGCGTTTATTAAATGTTAACTGCTAAAACATAATACCAATATCTATCAGTGAACCGCGTTTCATTATTAAAACAACATTTAATACCAATGGAATTATAACACATTAACATTAACCTTTAACTAGTAAAACACATCGTCAAAAATTTGTTGAAGAAGCCATTATTTTTATCAGTCAATTCATTTATGAAGAAGATATCAAAATCGCATGGAATGATAACATCCAGTAATTTTGATAACCTCTAATACGAGATATTAAGTTTCCTTAAAATTCTCATAAGTTAGTTAATAAGAAAATAGATTCCATAAATAAAATAATTATCAAATTACCTTAATACCCTTTTTATTAAAAAAAACCTAATTTACACATGTCACTCTCCATTAGCTTTCTACATTTTGTAGGAAATATTTTATTTGTAGCCAACTCCTAATATATATAGGGTAAGGTTTTAGAGTGAATACTAGTGTATTTGCGAACTGAGCGAACTCATCCTGGCCATTGATTTACACACGTTTAAGGCCAGGATTAGTTCGCTCAGTTCGCAAATACACTAGTGTTCACTCTAGAACCCTACCCTATATATAAACAAAACCACTAAAAATAATAGCACATTTTATACTCATCAACTAGTTTATCCATATTTCATAAACTTGTTTATGTTACTTTTTAAGATCCGCATACTTTAAATCATGATCTTAACTTCATGTAAGAGTTATATTTGTCAAAAATCACTTTCAAGTTTAGTGTTTAAGTTCATAAATCATGAAGATGATGATCTTGTTAGATCTAAGCATCTTCATGTTTAGATCCTATTTTTAAGCATATTTATACAAGATCATAATATTTAAACAACCTACTTCTCACTAATCATCATAATCAACACATAGACACATCATTATGTAGATTATTATGTTAGATTTAGGGTCTTTAAGCTTTATATTTAGTGATGTTCAAAATGATCAAGTTGTACTTTCATGATCTACTAACACATAATAAGCATGAAAATGAGGTGAGATGGTCTTACTACTAGCAACAAGGCTAGGGTAACACTAGATGAAGAAGAAGAAGATTGTAAGAAGATGTTGAAGCCTCCAAGAACAAGTGTAAAGCTCCTAGTGCATCTCCATGTCTTGTACCATCTTAGATCACCTTGATATGGTTATGTAATGCCTTGAAATAGGTTGTTTAGAGTTGGAAATGGATGGTTTATGGAGGGTTTGGGAACCGTGAGTTTGGAAGAGGTGAGAGTGGTTTTTGGTGTTTCAAATGTGTAAGGAAAGTATGGAAATGAAGTGTGTAGTTGTTTTCATAAAGTGCTCAATCCTTCAAGTCAAAGAAGATCTCTCCTAGCATACCCATCTATCTATATTTCCGTCATTAAAGCTAGCAAGTATGGAGTGTGTGGTGGCCCACATGGGGGGGGGGTAAAGTGTAAGTTTTTATAAAATAACTTTATAAAATATAACATATGATCATTTGTTAAATCTAGATATTTTGGTCATTAGGTGTATCTAGATTAATTAGGGTGTTAACTAGTGTTTAGGGTGTTAAACGAGCTTGACTAGTCCACTAGACTAGTTAATATTATGTGTGGATATAAAAAATGCCATTAGTTTGTTCATCAGGTCGTTAACGGACAATATGTGAAGCGTGCATGGTAATACTAAAATTTCTTTAAGATATAGCTCGGCTAGCTTCTCAGTGCTATCCTTCTCACGGACAGGTAAGAAATGTGCGGACTTCATAAGTCGATCTACTATTACCCAAATCATGTCGTAACCCCTCGAGGTCCTGGGTAACTTAGTAATGAAGTCCATTGAGATTTGTTCCCATTTCCAAACGGGAATTTCAGGTCATTGTAACAATCCTGAAGCCTTTTGGTATTCAGCCTTAACATTGGCGCAAGTAATGCATTTACTGACATATGTTGCGATGTCGTCTTTAAGGTTAGTCCACCAATAGAATTCTTTTAAGTCTTGGTACATCTTATCCGATCCCGGATGAGTAGGGTACCTTGACTTGTGAGCCTCGTCCAAAATACCCGCCCGTAAGTCGCCAAAGAATGGACCCATATTCGTCCCATAAAGTATAATTTCCCATCCTCCTTTGGCACCAATTGTTTCTCCATTCCCCGTAATGATTCGGCTTGAATGTTTTCCGCTTTAAACACCTCTTGTTGTGCTTCATGAATTCGAGTTGTAAGATTCGTTTTATTGTCATTTTGAAGGCTTGCAACCTTAGAGTTTTCACTCGTTCTTTGCGACTCAAGGCGCCCGCCACAACGTTCTCCTTGCCCTACTTCATCTCACAACTATAGTCTTCAACAATTCAACCTAACGTCGCTGTCACATTTTTAATTCTTTCTGATTAAATATATGTTGAACACTTTTGTGATCTATAAAGATAGTACATTGCATACCATATAAGTAGTGATGTCAAGTTTTCGAAGCAAATACCATCCCACCTAACTTCAATGTTGTGGGTGGTATAGTTTTTCTCGTATAACTTTAATTATCGTGAGGCGTATGTGATAACTTTGTCTCGTTGCATCAACACGCACCTGAGACCTTGATGCGATGCATCACAATAAACCATGAAGTCTTCGGTACCGTTGGGTAAAGATAAGATAGGCGCGTTACAGGATTTATTCTTGAGTAGTTGGAAAGCTGCCTCTTATTTCTCGCCCCATTCAAACTTCTTATCCTTTTGTGTCAAGGACATTAGTGATTGCGCAACTTTTGAAAAGTTCTCTATAAACCTTCGGTAGTAGCCTGCTAATCCTAAAATTGTCGCACTTTCATTGGGGTCTTAGGCGCTTCTCAGTTCTTGATTGCCTCAATCCTTGGATGGATCGACATGAATTCCTTTCTTGTTCACCACGTGCCTGAGAAACTGTACCTTGTGAATCCGAATGGCATAACAAGAAACTTGTAATACCCATAGCGAGTTCATAAGGCCGTCTTGAGTATGCTTTCCTTCTCTATCCTCAAGTAATGGTAACCCGATCTCAAATCGATCTTGTAGTAGAAACTTAAGCCTTATAGTTGATCGAACAAATCGTCAATTCTCATTTGGGGTATCAGTTCTTGATGGTGAGTTTATTCATCTCACGATAGTCTATACACATTCAGAAGCTCGCGTCCTTCTTTTTGACAAATAGCACCGGAGCCCCCCAAGGCGAGAAACTCGGTCTAATAAATCCCTTGTCTAACAACTCTTGAAGTTGTGTAGATAGCTCTTGCATCTCGGACGGAGTTAATCATTATAGAGATTTGCCACTAGTGTGGCTCCTAGCACTAAATTAATGCGAATCTCGACTTGTTGTGAAGGCAATCCTGGCAAGTCTTCCGAAAAGACTTCGAGGAACTCCTTCACAACGGGTATATCTTCCAACTTTGGCTCCTCGACTTTCTTGTCGACTATGTGAGAAAGAAAGGCTATACAACCTTTTCGGAGACACTTTTGTGCCTTCATACAGTTATGATTCGTAGGGGGTCTTGCGTTACTCTCCATGTACAATGAGCGTCTCATCGTCTAGTAAGGGTATGCGGATGGTTTTCTCGTGACAAATCACTTCCGCCCAGTTGTCGGACAACCAATCCATGCCGACAACCACGTCAAAACTACCCGAATAAACGGGTAAAATATCGATAGTAAAGTTTCGTGCTCCAAGTTCAAGCGTGCAACCTCTAATAATTTCTCTCGATTCAATTAATTTATTGTTTGCCGGTTATATAGAGTAAGGGATGTCTAGCTTACTCGACTCTAGGCCAAGTATATTTTTAAATTCTATAAAGATAAACTAAAATCGGCACCGGTATCAAACAAAGTAGGTGTAAAGTATCGGTTGATAGGAAACGTATCGGTGACCCTTAATGACTTCACATGACTCAGCTAATTTACCATTAGCTAACTTGACGAAGTAAGGTATGTCTAACACACATGACTCAAATTCGTGTATATGCTTAGTACCTGAAGACACAGTATCAAAATAATTGACACATAATGACTATATAGTATAACGTACTCATGATGAAATTGGGATCTTGTTGAGTATCCACAGGTCTAATCACTCACACACTTGTTCACTGGCTTGACTCATTCTTGAGGCATTCATGCTTGAAGTGGCCTCTACACCACACTTAAACATCAGTATTCTTCCTTGCTTATTAATAAATTATTAGTTTCCGTTTTGTGCCCGATCTCAGCACACTTCCAATCTTGGCACTTTTGCAAGTGTCCTCATGATGAAGGTTTCACTTTTGGCACTTTCGTAAGTGCCCTCATGATGAAAGCTTCACTTTTCACATTTAGGATTTCCGCAAGTATCAGCATACTTCTTGGTGTCAACATCTTTGGTGGCAGAAAATGCCTTCATTTCTTTCGTTGCTGGAGTTTTCTACTGTTTGTTACTCACTTTTGAACCTTTATTAAGGTGTGAGGTCTTTCGCTTCCTGTTGCTAGTAGATTCAACATGCGTTTCCTTTCTCTTGGCACCTTTCTTCAACAATTTCCCCCTTCTCACTGCATCCTTGGTGAGACTAACTATGAGAGTTACTATTTGAGTGAACAAGGTAGGGTGGGATAGTGTGATCATGCTTCAGATCTCAGGGGTTAAACCCCAAATGTAGCGCTCAATACGTTTGACTTTGGGTATTACCTAGTATGGAACAACCCTTGAGATATCGTGTTAGCGTTGGGTGTCACCAGCAACGTCGGCTCTAATCCTGGTCAAGTTCTAGAATTCTGTTTCCATCCTTCAAATTCGTATCCATGAGGTCTCGCGGCTTACAGTCCGGGAAAGCCTTAGAATTAAAGCCTTGTGTGATCGCATCTTCAGCTATGGCGTTGCCACTCGTTCCCGATCCATCATGATTTGAACCACTTGAACTACCGATACCATTAGTAGTGTCACTAGTGTCGACTCAATAACCTCATGTTGTGCAATTTCTGCAACCTCATGTTGTTCCATAAAGACTCTAGTTCGACTTTAATAGTAGGGCATTGATTAACTGACCCCTTTTGGGCGTAGATTTTCTTTTCGGTGCCATGTTTATTTTGATACATAATATCAAATAATCTAGACTTATATTTAAACAAATATAGTCCACCAAGCGCCTAAGAATTAAGAATGCTATTGGTCATGGAAACCTCAAGATTGCATTTTTCATGCATGTCTGAAATAATGATGACGTGAATAGGCCATATGTCTGAGTGGAAAATAAATAATTCGTTGAGGAGGAGAAACCAAACATTCATCTCTTAACTTACCGCATTATTCCATACTTCATGGACCTCGATCGTCCAAAGTAAGAAAATCATTCGCCGCACTAACCCGTGTAACGAATACGTTGATATCCCTTGAGCTCCACGAGCTCCAACAAGATTGTTATAATTTCCATAGATGTCGAATAGAATGCAATGAGGGAGTTGCAGGCTCATTGTAGGTCCCTTAATCCGTGTGGATCTTCACAGAATCTTCTATCCAATCTAGAGTGAGGAATCCTCTAGATCAGATTATCACAGAGATACGAGTAGGTACAGAAATCACAACAAATCCGATCTTTATTGATTATCTATCACAATGATTACAATCAATCTAGATCACACGAATTCGTCCAAGCCAATCTCTATACAAATTCTCTCTCAACTCTCTCTAAAGTGACTAACTGAGCAAACTTAACCCTAATGCAAAACTCTGTTTGTATTGAAACAGGTTTGCAACTAGGCTAGGGTTTAACCACGTGGGCTACAAATTGGTCTAGGCCCAATTCGCCTACCACTCCCTATAATGAGGGTCTGGTTTGGCTCAATCACTACAACTAACTATTACAAAACTAAACCCGCTAACTGTTTATCGTTTTACTAATTACAAGATATCCAAAGACCAAATCTAAGTTGTTGTCATAAATATGCACCAACAAACTCCCCCTTGACAATAGCTTCATAAAACAACTTAGTCTTCAGTCATCTTGCAATCTTCAATGTCTTCGGTCTTTGGATAGCTTCAACTCTAATAGCTTCTGTCAGCAACAGACTCCCCCTAAGCTGATGCATCCAATTACCAAATCTTCTAAATCACTAGCGTTTGAGTAAACTCCAGTTTAGCACTTGCATAGCAATCTTCAAACTCATCGACTTTGTTTGAGCAGTAGGCTCTACCATGCATCCAAACAAACTCCTCTTCACTAAACTTCTTAGCAACACACTGCTACAAACTGTACACTATAAAACAAACATCTCTAGAAACCATACGAATTTTTCAACACATGTGAACAAATTATTATTACTCAAGAGATGGTAAAATTGTTATCACAAATTAAGCAATTTTCAACTCAAACTACACATTTAAAATTTTGAGCACACTGAACCTGCAAGATTTTAAAATATTGAACTCATCTCCTAACACCGTCTCCCCCTATCGGTAACAACTCCTCCATGAACAACCATATTCCATACGCTAAGAATTTACAAGAAAAAGAAATTCTTTTTGGGTTTTTATATTTTCTGAAAGCAAATAAACAACGAAATAATTAACACTCTGTTTTTGTGAGAATCACTGGGAAGAAGATCATATCAGCATTATCAAATTGTTTTCACACTATTAGATAATTCCATATGTAATGTTCATGAAAAGCAGTTCAAGATGATTACCAGTATTGTTTATCCACTTAAACAAGATATATGAACATTTCAAGTACCATTACCTAGTGATATGTTAAGGTAATTTTATACTGATATACTAGTGTGTCCCACTTCAGGACATACCCCACGATCAAGGTATGCACAAAGATTCCTCGTAGTAGGTGAGTATATCAAAATTCATCCTTTTTTATTTACAATGTTAGATACTTGGTGATCAGGTCAGTACTTCCGTACAGCAAAGAGACCAATATCCAACGAGGGCTAGGGCAAATACCAAATTTTTGCACGATTGATGCAATTTGCACATTTGAATGACTCTCTAGCAGAGCTTCTTCAATTTCTGGGATTTGACATTTTAGCTCTTTTAAGATATCTTGGTTGTGCCTAGGTCAGCATATATCTGGATGCAGCAGAAGGACAACTCTGATACCCCGGATGAAATAACGATATAAAGACCTAAAACCTTAGATTTTGGTAATCTATCAACGCAAGATTTAAGGTTATAAAACCATACGCCATTGATATGTTACCCACTCATACACAGTTCATTATGTTTATGTCACCAAGGTAAGTTGATTATTTCATGTTTTTTGCCTACGGGTACATCATATGATGAAGCTGCTATCACACTTAAGCAATTTAATTTTACTTTCAGTATGACAGTCTAACCTGCTGATGTACTATCATTTCTTCTTTTCCCAGTGAAACTCATTTTTGATTTTCTATTCTTTTTTTTATGTTTTGATTTTTGAAAAGTAGTAAATTATTTACAAAATTCTTATGGAAAACTGGTTATTCAGGATTCCTCATTCCGTTGAGTTCGACTAGATGTTCAAAATGAGCCCTGTAAACACTTTTGTGTAAAGATCTGCTAGGTTATCTAGTGTGTCAACTCTATGCAGTTCATTAAATTTCTTTTCAGCACAATCCCGTATAAAATGATGACGAATGTCAATATGTTTTGTGCGACTGTGTTTTACGGGATTGTTTGTAATTGAAATAGTGGCATTATTGTCTATCATAATAGGAGTACGAGTGAAATTCAAACCGTCATCACGCATCTGTTATTGTATCCAGAGAACCTGAGAGCAATAGCTACCCGCAACAATATATTCAGCTTAACACGTAGAGGTAGACACACAAGACTGCTTCTTGAATTGCCATGACACGATCCTCCCTCCTAAGAATTGACAACCACCTATGGTAGACTTTCTGGTTGATTTGCAACCTCCAAAGTCCGAATCAGTGAAAGCAACAAACTTCAAATCAATAGCAGCTGGATACCATAACCCAAGTTAGGTTTCCCCTTCAAGTAACGAAGAATCCGCTTCATTGCTTTCATATGTGACTCTTTTGGATTCACATGATATCTGGCACAAAGACACACTGCGAACATGATATCTGGTCTTGAAGTAGTCAAGTACATTAGAGAACCAATCACTGCCCTGTATTGAGTTGGATGAAAATCCTTCACACTCGCATGATCTAGACCAAGATTGTGATTCTCGCAAACAGGTGTGTTGAAAGTAGTGCAATCCTCCATTCTGAAATGAGACAAAATGTCATACACATACTTCGTCTGATGTATAAACATCCCATCCTTTTTCTGTTCAACTTGCAAACCCAGAAAGTAAGATAGTTCACCCATCGCACTCATTTCAAACTTGCTCTTCATTACCTCCTCGAATTCATGACACATGTTCTCATCAGATGACCCAAAAATGATATCATCTACATGTACAAGCAGAAAGTCTTCCTACTTTCTTTTAATGAAAAGTGTACTATCAATCTGACCTCTTTCAAAATCATACAATGCCTTATCAAGTCGATAGACGCAATCTAGATAATATGGATCAATAAACCCATCTGGTTGTGAGACATACACCACTACTTGGACTTTCCCATAAAGAAACACACTCTTCACGTCAAGTTGGTAAACTTTGAAGGCTTTGAATGAAGCAAAGGCTAGGAACAAACGAATTGCTTCCAACCTAGCTACTGGTGCAAACACTTCATTGTAATCAATCCCCTCTTGCTAATTGAACCCTTTCACCACTAGCCGAGCCTTATTCCTTGTCATGATCTCCCGGTCGTCTTTCTTGCACTTAAACACCCACTCGATGCCTATTTCCTTTTCTCCCACTAGCAAGTCGACTAGCTCCCAAACTTTCAATTTCTTGAACTGAGCTAATTCCTCTTGCATCGCCTCAACCCATGAATTATCTTTAAGAGCCATGTGAATATTCTTTGGCTCCTCTTGGGCAATAAACTAGCTATATAAACACTCGTTTATCATCCCATTCTTCTGAATTGAAGTAAATAAACAGGAACCTCGATCACACCTCTTCTTGTCTGAACACCTTCAGCAGCATCACCTGTGATGTTCTCAACTGGAGGATCTCTGTTTACGCATGTGGTAGCAATGGTGTCAACAACTAAATTATCTCCCAGATTAGATCCAATCTCCCCCTGAATGTTGTTATTTGCAAATGGATTAGTAAAATCCTCCCCTGAATAGGTTTAGACTCACTATCAATTGAATCCTGTGGAGGTGCACTAGAGGAAGTTTCTGGAGCATCTGTCATTGATATACTCGATCTAGGCATGAAGTCACCCACTCCATCTTCACTGATCACAGTTTGAATCACTTGAGACTCATCTGCATTGGAAAACTCAGGAATATTAAATGATTTAAAAATGCTATCATAATCATATAATATAGCAGGATCACTCGTTGATTGTTGAGGTGAATAACTAGTGATTTCCATGTAAACACAACCTCAATTTTACCAGTTTTTGGATTAAAAACCCTTTTATTCGGTGTTCCAGGCATGTAACCTAGAAAGTATCCCTCGTCAGCTACCTCATCGAATTTTGCTTATCTTTATTTTGCACAATGGTGCAGGGTAATCAAAATGGTTCAAAGCCTTTCAAGTTTGGTTTCCGGTTAAACAATAGTTCGTGACATGTTTTGTTAAGCCGTTTAACCATCAAAACTTTGTTTAGGACATAACAAGCTGTGTTCACAGCTTCTCCCAGAAAAGAACTTGAAGCTTCGAATTAGAAAGCATAGTCCTAGCAGTTCAATCAACATCCTGTTTTTCCTCTCAGCGACTCCATTCTGTCCAGGTGTATAAGGAGCAGAATATTGATGTTCAATTCCGTTGCAAAGATAATAGAGATCCAGAATCTGATTCTTGAACACCGTGCCATTATCACTCCTTATCCTCTTGATACGTGCATCATGGACATTTTCCAATTTTGTAAAAAGATCTATCAGCATCTCCGCTGTCTCATCTTTTGTACCTAAAAAGAAAACCCATGAATATCGTGAGTAATCATCTGTGACTACTAAACAATAATACTTTTCATCTATGCTCCTTACTTTCACCGGACCGAATAGATCCATATGAAGTAACTTATAAGGGGCATCTATGGAATTTACTATTTTGGACTTGTGAGGTTTCTTATGTTGTATTCCCTTTTGACATAGAAGACATTTATCTTCCATGTGAAATTGATGCACTAGCACCCCTTCCACTAAACCGTTTTTAATAATATAATTCATTTTTTGGTAGTGGATGTGGGCCATGCGTCTGTGCCACAACATTGACTCAGCCTCAGATGCTTTTGACAATAAACACGCCAGCACAGTGGAATAGTCCTTAGCACCCATGTCCATGACATAAGTGTCATTTCTCCTTGGCGCTCTCATCACTATCCAATCATCCGGTATTACCAAACCCGGTTTCAAAACCAAAGCTTCAGACTTAGTAAAGTGGACCGAGTGACCCTTGTCGCAGACTTGAGACACGCTCATCAGATTGTGCTTCAGCTGCTCGACATAGTTCACTTTGTCCAATGTGATCTTCCCGTTTGTCGCTTTTCCTCGACCTGTAATGTGCCCTCCTTTAGCACCTGCAAAATTCACATAACCTTCATCTATGTTTTCAAACTCAGTCAATAACCTCGCATCCCCCGTCATGTGCCTGGAGCAGCCACTATCAACATACCACAAGTTAATTATCCTCCTTAGCAGCTCCTGCACCACCCAACAAAAATTAGTTAGACTAGGGGACCCAAGCCTTAATGGTCCTGGGTCTTCCAGATTCATCAACCACCGGAACATCCACCAATATCCATCACTCCTAACTGGAGTCTTGGATCTCAGACCTGTTGATGGAAATGGTTTTTGATTTCCACTAGGTCTCTAGTCCTAAGGTTTCCTATACATGTTTGGACTTTGTGATCTTTGGAAATTTTGGTTTTGATTCCGTGAATTTCGATTGTGATAATTTCTAAAGCCATTGTTATAAAAATTTCGACTACCAACATTCTGATATCGAGTTTGATATTGACTTTGACTTCTGAAATTACTTGATTGACCATTAAAGTTATTCATTCTTGGTGAACTACTTCTAGGTCTTTCATATCTGCCTGATGTAGATTCAGGCTGAAATCTTTGTTGATTTCTTTGAAAATGAGGAACTTGGTGAGTTCCTTTTTCAGCCTTATTTACACCAACCGCAGCACTCTGTCGCTTAGTAGCAGATGTCTTCAGTGAGTTAGAAACTTCTTGCTCACCATCACCAATCTTTTCTGGTGATTTTTCTCTCTTTCTCTCAGTCACTTGTGCTTCATTCTTTTTGTTAGGACAACAACTAGCTACATGTCCCTTATAGCCGAAGACTTCTTAATTGAAGTCTCTGGTTTAGATTCATCAGGTGAGGATGATGATGATGATGTTGATGCCCTTGAAGGATCTTGTTTAGTTTGCTTAATTTCTGATATTTCTATGTTTTTATATTTAGCAAACTGTACATTTGACTCTCTGTCAATAACAATGGTCTCTTCTTCATATCACTCCCTTTAACAAAATCAACCTTTTTAACAAAAAATTTCTTTTTGTTCTTAGGGTGTGCATTCTTTGTTTTCAAAACCGCTTCCCTATTATTATCCTTCTTGGCATGTTCAGACACATCAACATTCCCTGATGTTGAACTACTAGGTGTAGTTGACACAAAGTCTGTTAGCTCTTCTTCGTCTGGCAAGAATGAATAGTCATGACCAAGAGGTGGTGGAACTTCATTGAAACCTTTGAAGCCCACACTTGTCTTGTCATTACTTTCTTCAAGCCATTCATCATGTGTTTCATAACAAAAGATGAATCTCTGAATTGATTCAATTTCTTTTCAAGTTCACAAATTTTCAGCTGTGCTTCTAACAACTCTTTGCATTTTTGAGAAATCTCTTTTGTTTTGTCACTCATCGTATCATGAGCTAAGTCAATGATTTGAAGTTTTTCATTTAATTTACAGGTTAAAATACTGATTTCTTCATCATAACCCTTAATTTTCTTCAAATATAATGATTCATTTCTTTTTACGAAAATGTTTGATTCTTTTACGCTCGAGAGCTCATTTACCAGACTTTGGTTTTGTTTTGTTAACCTGTCAACTTCACTTTGCAGTTCACGAAATTTTAAGTAAACAGAACTACCAAAGTTAGAATGTACCTCTCCTGTTGATTTGCTTAGATCAGCCATGAAAGCAGCACATTCTGCAGCCATCTTCTTATCTGCAGCATTCTGTTCTACATCAGATTTCATGTTTTCAGTCCTCTGATCATAATCAACTTTTACAGCTACAGTATCTTGTTCGACCTCAGCATCAGCCTTTACTTCTGCATCATCAACTGGGGCTATCTCAGCCATGAAAGCATGTGTGGCATTGTCATCACCTTCTAGATGAACACTCCAATCATAAGAACCTTCTTTAGCAGTAGAGATCAAGGCCTTAGATCCAGTGTTAGTTGATGTATTCCTGTTACTTGAACCATGACCAGGAGAATCTTGAAAAGATGAGTTAGTCCGAAATTCAGTCTTAGGTCATTACACTGTCTAGCAAAGTGTCCATAATTTTGACAATTGTAACACCTCACTTTAGACTTGTCAAAACATACATTCTTTCCAACGAACTTTCTTCCCATCCTATTCATTAACCTCTTCACTCTTCTAGAGATCATGGTCATCTGCCTTTGCAAATCCATCTCCTCTAGGTCATCAGGGTCAATCTGACACAATCTTCATTAAAAGTAGCAGGATCATATATTCTTCCCTGAATGTAGTTCTCAATGAAGCAACGAATGAAGCAAGCAAGGCCAGATGATCTTCAGCAGCCTTGACACTCAGAGGCATAGACCTTGTACTGTTGTTATTATTGCTAGCTTGTTGTCTCTTTGCCCTGACGATCCTCCTGAAGCAGCTACAAAATGTACATCACCATCAGCATTTGTCACAACCTGCTCATTTTCACATGGAAAAACACAGTTGCTGAATCACTTGAAGCATTGTTGGAAGATGAAGATGGAATCCCTTTATAAATTCCCGGATCTTGAACCTGATCATATCTAGTATCCTTCTTCTTCATGTTGAGCTCATAAGCTCTTACTTTCCCAACAACCTCTTCCAAGTCTTTATCTTCATAGTCAGCTTCACTCTTTATCATAAGAGTATAAATATCCCATTTGGCAGGTAAAGCATCTAGCAACTTATCGTTTATCTCAACATCCGTGTATCCCTCTGTATCATAATTGCCCATTTCTGACATTAGATGATAGTATCTCGTGATGATACCTTCAAGGGACTCATTTCTCATGCCTTCAAAGACAGCAAATTGCTTCTTCAGCAAGTCAACATTGTTTTTTTCACATTAGGATTTCCATCATACCTCTTCTCTAGAGCATCCCACATCTCCTTTGAAGTAGTATATCGCTTGAATGTATGTTTGATGCCATCAGGTAAAGACATCTTTATTGCAGCTAAGGCCTTCTTCTCAGACTTATACATTCTCTTATCAGCCTCTGACATGTTTACATAGGCAGTGACATGTTGTCTGCCTTCAAAGTCATGAGTTGGGTTTACGTACCCATCTTGAATACAAATCCACATCCGTGTGTCCTGATATTCTATGAACAACTGACATCTATCCTTCCATGTAAGGTAATTCTCTATCTTCAACCTCTTTGGCAGTTTGTTAGTCGTGCCTGCCTCATGCTCCATTCTCAACAATTCGTTAAGGTTTGACATATTCGACATTTTTACCGAATCGATATGCTTCCCAATTTATCCGAAATACACCGTTTTGATCCGAGATGCAATCTGAGATGATCCAAGATCAACACCAATGATCCGAGATGCAAATTTTCTAATCCGAGATGCTTCACTTATGATCCGAGATGCACTCCTTCTATCCAAGATCCTTGATGTTTACTCGAAACAGCAGCAAAAACCCCTAGAAACAACCGTTAAAACATCCAAAAACCCAACCTTTTCTACAGTAACGATTCCGGACCGAGCAAAACAAGAGCCTAATGCTCTGATACTAATTGTAGGTCCCCTAATCCGTATGGATCTTCACAGAATCGTCTATCCAATCTAGAGTGCGGAATCCTCTAGATCAGATTATCACAGAGATACGAGTAGGAACAGAAATCACAACAAACCCGATCTTTATTGATTATCTATCACAATGATTACAATCAATCTAGATCACACGAATTCGTCTAAGCCAATCTCTCTACAGATTCTCTATCAACTCTCTCTAAAGTGACTAACTGAGCAAACTTAACCCTAATGCAAAACTCTGTTTATATAGAGACAGGTTTGCAACTGGGCTAGGGTTTAACCACCCGGGCTGCAAATTCGTCTAGGCCCAATTCGCCTACCACTCCCTATAATGAGGGTCTGGTTTGGCCCAATCATTACAACTAACTATTACAAAACTAAACCCGCTAATTGTTTATCGTTTTACTAATTATAAGATATCGAAAGACCAAATCTAAGCTGTTGTCATAAATATGACACCCATGCCATAACATCCCTTGGAATAAGACAAATGTCAAATGACGAAATTTAATGTAACCATCTCCAATAACTAAGATAAGGTGTCATAGACACCAAAGAACCAAGCCATGTACCCAATTTCTAGAATGTTGAGGAAAATTCCTCCTTGGGTGGCTAACCAGTTTTGTTTGTTTAGATTACTAGTCTCAACCGACTCGTGATATAGATCGAATGTTAGGAGCGAACAAATAGATGTGGTCTTTCTGTATCATAGGGTGTTATAGTAACTACCCTAGTTAGTGCTCTACTAGATAGAAACTTGAAAAATTTAAGAATTTCGAATGGGTAGTGATCAATAGCTTGACCCGCAGAGCCCACCAAGATTCCCATGCACCACCAGTTATTATTACGTGGGCCCCCGTAATAATAAATTGCCTTGCATGATCACCCTAGAGTTCTCTCGTACAAAGTAGACGATTAGTAAGAGAGAGGACACTACTGTCTACATACCTTCAACATAGGAGGGACCTTCGTGATGGTCCACGTGCTAACGTCCGTTGTCATTACTCGCGAAAGGGCACGACGTTAAACAAAATATAAATAAAGAGAATCCGCAACAATAACAACTGGAGGGGTACCTTTAAGATGAGTACTTCATCTTCCTTGTCTGAATGAGACTGTCATCAACCATGATTAGTATGAGCCACAGAGACCTCGTCCCACTAATAGAATTGTTGTCTAAGGCTACCACCTCCGCCTCATCGTCACTACCGTAGTCAGGAACCTTCACATTTCAGGGGAAAAAAACCATCTTCTACAGAATAAAACTTAGGGTCTCACTTAGGAACTACGTTCGCCATAAGCTCCACAATAGACACGAGGTCGGTATTCTTATCGTGCGAGTCAAGAATAATAATAGTATTCGAAGTCGAAGGTATTTCGTTCTTGGCAAAAATTCCATACGACACATATATAAATAAATTATATATATAATCACATATAATCCCATCTAACCATGATTTCAATTGTATATGAGCAACTTGTAAAGTGGTTATAATCCGTAGACTGAAGTGTCATGTGCCTACAAAACATTGTTTGTTAATGTAATGTGTCCATGACACATAGTTTGATAATATAATGTGTCTATTTCTCATAGACTAAGTCCCAAATGTCCTTGCATTATTTGTTTGAAATAAGTTTTATGTAGTGGATCTTGCACTTGTGTATGCGATGAAAACCATTTGTTTTTGTAAAACCATTTTCATGAGAGGATCCTAGTGATTGTAGACTAGACTCGAAAAAGAATCCTGGTTCACTACAATCGAGGCTCTAATACCAATCTGTCACACCCGCAGGCGGAAGCGCACAATGTGAACTTGATCTGTTTTCATTGCATACGATGTAAGTAAACAAGCTATATGATTAAAAGTACGATGTCCATCCATTTAACAGAAGTTAGAATATACAAGTCATGAGTTATTTGTAAATAAAAGACAACATCAGTTATAATGTTTTACAAAAGTGACTTGATTCAAAATAAAGTTATAGACACAAAGGCTTTGCATCCTATATCTCACTCGAAAATGAGATATATGGATCAAACCCTTCAAAATAAATAACATCGCATACTTGAGAACCATATTCTTCATGATAACCATTGCGCCAAGATCCACTTAATTTCCTAAAATACATGTAAGTTTAAAACATCAACAAAAGTTGGCGAGTTCATGTGTTTTGTGTTCGCATCAAATGAGTCTTAAAAACATTTGAAAGTTTGTATGTAAAATGGCGGTATGTAAAGCGTCAATGAACTTGTTGATCAATAATGTTTTGCAAGGACATTAATATGTGTGACGACATAGGAAACACTCAACCCTAGATGAATTTGTAGCGATCTGCGATCGACTAGGACAACAAAAGCACTACATGCGGTCACACAAGGACCCATGAGTGGGGCCCGCTCGTACCCGATAGATCTACCCCTCTAGTTCCTTGGTCTTACAAAATATTAATGGCGCTTAACATTCACGCTATTCGCACATGATCTAATATTTCATTCCATAGCTAAACCATACCATCAAAACATATATTCCCCCTAAGAGTTGTAAAAACTGAAAATGTTTAAAAGAAAAAGGGGACATGAACTCACAGTAGTATTGCGTCCGGATAAAAGAGTGCTAGCAACCAAGGTATCCAAAAGTGCGAGTCAACCTACAAGTGTTCTAACTCATTAGACACTCAGGTCTTTTCTAGAACGTTACGTGTTGCTCATCTTGAACGTTATTGAATTTTTATTTGGAACCCTTGTGTTTTCTAAATATGTTGGCATTTATTTCGTATGTTTGTTTTTAATATATATATATACACACACACACACACACATTCTAATGTGTACGAACGGGCCTCGCCCTTCGTGATTCTTCATGCCTCGCACGAATGTAAGTGGGCCTAGCCTACGATAGTCTTTGTGCCTCGCACAAGTGAGAATGGGCCTAGCCCATTTGAGTCTCCATGTCACACACGGTGTATGTGGGCCTAGTCCATGATAGTCTTTGTGCCTCGCATAAGTGAGAATGGGCCTAGCCCATTTGAGTCTCTGTTTCACACACGGTGTCTGTGGGCCTAGCCCATAAGCGTCTCCTTGCCGCACAAGGGTGTAAGTTCGTTATGAGATATATATTCTTCAAATATATATTTTACGTCTAGTGAACCTCGTTCACTCATATACGTACGTTCGTTTTGTTTGTATGCCTTTGTCCCATTGTATATGCAAATATTGAATTGCATATGCAAATTGTTATATTGAATACACTTGCACCATTATATATGTAAATGGTAATTTGTATATGCAAATTGTTCTGTTGTATGCATTTGTTCCATGGTATATGCAAATATTGCATTGTATATGCTCATTGTTCTATTGAATGCACTTGCACCATTATATATGCAAGTATTACTTTGTATGCAAATAGTTCATTGTATATGAAAATTGTTTTATTGTATGCACTTGCACCATTATATATGAAAATGTTATTTTGTATATTCAATTTGTTTTATTGTATGCATTTGCATGTACACGTTGTGCATGTACACTATTTGGAATCTTGCAATTTTCACTGAGTGTTTTAATGTCTGTATTTTATGCGTATGGGTATATCCATTTACTAATGTATTTCACTTAGTGTTTAATTGAGTTATACTTTCTGGAATTTAGATGTGTTGATAATATATATTTTCAAAGGTCTAAAAATATATAATTTTTAGAGTTTGTCGGAGTCGTTACTATGTATTTTCGTATCAAGAATGCGCAAGTGCCATTGGTGATATGTATACATTCCTTGTCGTGAGATATAGTGACCATTGTCGACGACGATGTATTTAATTCACTACTGAACTTATACAAAATATTTAGTGCCCCGTTTAGTGTGTGTGTATATGTATTTGTTTGTCCGATTTTCGTTTTATTCGTTGTCCGCGTGTAGGGATATAACATAAGTATGCTGATATTCATATCTTCATGTGTTGTTAACTTCTCAAGCATTAAACCCCTTGGGGTATATGTGTAAAGACATAACTTTCCATATACATTTTTATACTTGTTCATCTTCAAGTATTTAGAGGTTTTCATGTGTGATGTATTTGTATTTAGTCAGTAGTTCCCTAACTTCTAATACATACACTTAAATACAAATAAGTATTTATACACATAAGAGGGAGTTTTCTAGTAAAACTATTCATATATATATATATATTAACTTAGGAAAATATGCATAAATATTTAAAAAAATATTTGGAGCTTAGGACTTAAACTTTTCCATCAAGGTTTACCTAATCATGATTAAGGTGACTAATCATGTTTAGTCATTTTAATTATCTTTTAATCACACCTTAAACACGATTAAGATTTTAGAAAATTTCGCTATAATTTTTCCTATACTATGGTGTTTTTCACGTTTTTAAAACGTATTTTAAACCATGTTTTAATCCGAAAATCATCATCAACTCAAATCAAGTTCCTAAAACACAATACCAATATCTTTCAGTAAACTGCATTTCATAATTAAAACAACATTTAATACCAAGGGAATTATAACACATTAACATTAACCTTTTAACTGGTAAAACACATCGTCAAGAACTTGTTGAAAAAGCCATTATTTTTGGTTAGTCAATTGATTTACGAAGAAGATATGAAAATCGCATGGAATGATAACCTCTAGTATTTTTGATAACCTCCAATACGAGATATTAAGTTTCCTTAAAAATCTCATGAGTTAGTTAATAATAATAAAATAAATTCCATAAATAAAATAATTATCAAATTACCTTAATACCCTTTTTATTAAAAAAACCTATTTGACACATATTGGCTTTGAAGCCAACTTGTAAGTCCCGAAATCGGATCTAACAGGTATCCTAAACCTAATCAATTGCGGAAATAAAGATTAGGATGAAAAACAACTCTTGTATCAACAAACAACTTGCATACACCAGAATATTGTCTGTTACAAGTTTTTCAATAATAAATCTCTAACCCTGAAACATTAACCTAATACATATATTTATACTAACCATCTAGCCCAACAATTACAACCCTAGGCCATAAGGCACTAGAAAGCCCAATACCCTCTAATAAGCCCAAATGTAGCACTAATGTGTAAACCTTCACTAGTATAAGCCCAACAATCTCCCCCTAGGTTTACAACATTAGGTCTTTTAATCTTTAGGTTGCGCATCCACTCCCAATCTTCCAGCAATGATTCCAGCCACAACAGCTGTCCAGTCTTTAGCACAAGCTTCATATAGCTCCGCTGTTCGAATCTGATTTGAAGCGAACCGGCAGATCTTCTCGTGAAAACTCACCAAATCGACCACATCATTAACCCGAAACTCCTTCTCTTTCGTCATAATTGCCACACTTCCAACTTTAGGATCATAAAGCCAGAAATTGAAATTATTCAAAATTCCTTTTGGAAATGTTGGAGCAACAGGTATAACAAGTTCTTTATCAGTCGGAGGCCACATCACCGACTTAAACCGCCTCCCTGTCCTTGCATCACGCACCCCCTTTGCTGCTCGCAGATATGGCGCAGCCGTTTCCATTGTCTTGAACCCAGTCACTTCCTGTTCAAACCTCTTGAAAAACCTCCAGCACGGACCTCGTTCAGTAGTATCATAGTCAGAGTAAGGAGCTCGTAACAGAACAGTCAAGGCAATCTTCGTCCAAGTTTCAAACTGAGACTCCTTAGAATAATAATCTCTGATACCGTCCTGTCTGAAAATAATCCACATCTTCTTCACATGGTTGTACATCCAGCTAACCACTTTTGGTTTGTTTCCAACCTTGCTATAGTAACTCGAGCCGAGTTCCATGACATACCATTCAAATTGGTTGGACGAATCCTTCAACTGAAAATTTTCATCAAGCGGATTAACGTCAACATTTTTCATCAAAACCATATGTTTCTTCTTTTGTACCATTGAACGTTTTTGACTTGCAGTGTACTACTTTCTCGGATCACGCAAATAATCATCCAAACCAGCTTGTCTGTCAGAAGCCAACTGTTCCGTAGCTATCCGATCCGCTTCACTTTGTTCGGCTGCTCTCTGCTCTACCGCTCATGGCGATGTTCTATATTCATTGGATCATCAGTAGCGTCAGAAAATTCTCGTCCAAACTTGTTCTCCAATTTAGCCTTTAAATCAAACACCAAAGTCATCAACATAGTAACGCCCCCTTGCAACTGATCAATCATTTAGTCCCTCACGTCTATGCGTGTCTGCAATGATGCAATATGAGCATCTTTAAGTACGACCTCCTGTTTGAGTACAATCACTCGCTTCTTCAAGTCAACAACATCAGCCTCTACATCTTTATCATCACTATCCAGACCACCAAACTCAAAGGCGTTTCTCATATCTTCGTGAATATTCTGCAGCATCACCCACAACACCACCTGTACCACTTCCACCCGCTCCAGACCCCTCAGCACCCACTGAACTACCGCTAAAATCCATCATTCGAAATAAAGAGTCCGCTGGAACAGATACGACCATGGAATGTGTAGCAATATGAGCATTTGTCGGTTCAGAAGAAATAGGAGGATCAACCATCCGAGCATCCGTCAAAGATACAGTAAATGAAGATAAAGCAGGAGTAGATGTCCCAGGTGTAGATTCTTCAGCAATACTAACAATGTGAACTTCTGAATGACTTGGTTCATTAATAGTCTCCGTCCGCCGTCTCTTTATCAAAGGCACTTCGTCTTCTTCAACCTCTTCATCAGACTCAACCACACCAACAGGAACATCAACAGAGGGTATCACAAGAGGAGGATCACCTTGTCGCTCTTGGATTTCCTTCAAGTGTGCAATAAGAGCTTCTAGGTTCTCTGAAGAAAGTTCTGGCAAAACTGGAGTCAGATTAGCATTAAATTCGGTAAGGTCGTCTAAGGAAGCCTGTTCCTCGTCTGTGTCCGCATCATTGTCCAGATCTTCAATTTCAATCTCTTTCTCTTTCACAGGCACATCATGTTCTTCAGCAATGATAGAATTAACTGGTGTATGAGCTGGGACATCCTGTCCGATCAACTCAGCAAACCTTCCAAACTTCTTCAATGGAAAACGACCAACAAACACAGTCTTCGATGTCGAACAATTTTTCTTCATAGTGCTAAAATAGTCGGTCCCATTGGCTTCATATTTAGCAGATTCGCATTAGAAGCATCCTTGGCTAAATCGGGATATCGAGCATCCAAAATCAATTGCACGAAGCGCGGATATAACAGAAACATCCTCTTCTTTGATTGTTCTAAAATCTTCTTCATATTTTCTAAAATATAACTTGAAAAGTTATATTTCCAATCCATAATAAGAGCCTCAATCGCAGAAGTTTGAGTTTGATTCGGTTTGTCTAACCCTCCCTTGTTCTCAGAAACACAGTGCATGAACATATGCACCAGCAATCTCCAGTAAGCGGGAAACATTTTCTTGAGCAGCGACGGATATGATCCCTCATAACTCATCTCTGTAAGAATAGGCAACACTTTCTCCTTTGCGTACACCGTTGGATCACTTGTAGCGTGTGTAAACTGTAATACCTCTCGAACATAGGCTTCATTCACTAAGATCTCTTTACCCTGAATTTGAGAACTAATGTACGGCCTCCCATCAGCTCCTTTCAAGTGGAATCTAGCTCTCTTCCAAAAGGTGTGCACCAGATCTCTATATATCACCGGGTTGGCACGAAGTGCATATGCAATCTTGCACGCCTTTAGCCCAACCATCATGGATTTGAACTCTTGAAAAAAATTCCCTGTTGGATCTGATAGATATCCCGCTTGGTTATGGAACTGTTCGTCCACCAGCATGACTGCATCAAAAGCCTCTTCCACCAATTCTGTCAAAACAATAACCAGGTTAACTCAATTTTAACGCAACTGACAGAAGTTAAGGGAGTCCATTAGGATAGAGGGTCAACACGAATCGGACGGTTCAAACAGATTTCAAAGGTTCAATTATTTAAAAAAGGTTCAAACCAGTTTGGGGGGTTCAATCACTTGGAAAGGTTCAAAAGAGCTCAAAGGTTCAGACCTTAGAATCCGGATTCACCAACAGTTCAACAGTAATCCAGATGAACCCTTCATTAATCTGGATTCACAAACAGGTCAATCAATTCGGATTCGCAAACAAGTCAACAGTAATTCAGGTGAACCTTACATCAATCCGGATGAACATTATCCGAGATGAAATCCAAGTTCATCAACTCGGTTGAATGTCCATCCGGAGTGAGATCCGAAATACCAGTTTCTTTGAAGGCCAATCCGAAATGCTGTCTGAAATGCATGAAAACTTGAAGATTATCATTAGATTTCATAATTTTAAAGCATTATATACCTAATCCAGATGAAATCTATGATAAAAATCCGAAATGAGGATGAAGAGTGAGTTCAGAGATGATCAGAGAATATCAGAGGATTTCGGAAAATTTTGTGAATAATCCGAAATGCATCTCTAATTCGGTTAAGTATTTTTCCGGAATGGGCTTTGGCCTAAAACCATTTGGGCCCAATTCAATCCGGAATCCATCGTCCGAATTCCCAAATGTTCCGGATTGGGCTTTTGTCAGGCCCAATCCGGAATAATGACTACTTAGTGGGCCTATTTGGAAGGTGCTTGAAAGCCCAATCTGGAACAGTAACTTATTAACCATATGTGTTCAATTTTTAAGACTTTCAGAAATTCTATTGAGTTGGCCCAACTTCGAAACTTAGCAGACCAGTCCAATATCCCTTGAAAGAAACCATTTAACCAAAAATCAGCAATTTGACTAACCAAGCATCCAACCACCTTTTACCAACTACAAAAGTAAGTAAGATATTTAAGCAAAAACACAAACACAAACACATACACAGCCTTGCTAAGGGATCAAATCGTTTCTAAAGTCAACTAAAGAGCATTTTTCAGTGTAAGCTGGGTCAGACTAGTCTAAGCAATTGCCAATATACTTGTCCATTTAAATCTAAAACTCAACCCTCCAATTCTAGCTTCATGATATGCTTAAGGTAGTATTATACTTTGATACCCGTGTGTCCCATACCATGACATACCCCCGCGATCAAGGTAAGTACAACAATTCATCATAGCAGGTGAGTATACCGAGATCATCTTTTATCTTTTACAACGTCATACTATTGGTGAACAGGTCAGTACTTTCATATAGTAGAGTGACCAATAGTATCTGACGAGGGTTAGGCAAATACCTTATGTGGTACGTAGGAATCCATGGAATTTTCTCAAGAAGATATTTCTGTTCTTTTGGGTTTTGGCCCTTCTATTTTGGCTCTTTTAAAGGATATCCTGACTGTGCCTAGGTCTGCATATAATCTGGATGCAACAGAAGCGCAACCAAGATATCCCCGGATAACTCAACAGCATAAAGACCCGAAACCTCAGGTGTTGGCTATCTATCACCACAGGATTTAAGACCATGAAATCATACACCTATAGTGTGTGACCCACTGAGTATATAGTTCTTTATGTTTATATCATTTGGCTTACACTATCCGGTTGAGATCTAGACCTATCAACATATCACCTTCGATTCAAGTCTTTCCCGCTTCAAACACCTTACATGTTTTAGTCAGAAACTTTATCACGAAAAAGTATTTAATTTCCTAGTCACTGCAAAAGCTGTTTAAAAAAAAATATTTATTATTATTATTATTATTATTATTATTATTATTATTTTTAATATTTCTCCCCTAAATTTGTGCATATATATGAACAAATTTACGAAGCAAACAAAACTGGAAGGAAGACAACAAACTAAACGGAAAGGACAGAGGATGCTCATTAGAAAAACGAATTATTTTGAGGAGATCACAAGCACTTGAAAATGCATGTTGCTAAGGGGTTTCGTGAACAAATCCGCCACATTAGCATCAGTGTGGATTTGCTCAAGTTTAACGAGACCCTTTTCATAGCAATCATGAATAAAATGAACTTTGATATTTATGTGCTTGGTTTTGGAGTGAAAAACAAGGTTTTTGACGATTTGGATAGCAGCATCATTATCACAATAAATTGTTGTGTTTAGATAAGTAAAACTGTAATCCGCAAGCTGGTGTTGCATCCATAAAACATGGGAGCAGCAAGCAGATGCTGCAACATATTCTGCTTCCGCTGTAGAGAGCGAGATTGTCTGCTGCTTCTTGCATTGCCACGAGATTAATCGATCTCCCAAGAATTAACATCCAGCTGAAGTTGAATGCATATCCCTATTCGTACCTCCAAGATTACTGTAAGAGAAAGCATACAGTTCAAATTTAGAATTTTTAGGATACCAGAGGCCCAGTGATGGTGCCCCTTTGAGGTACCTAAAGATTCTTTTAACAGCATGTAAATGAGAGAGTTTAGGAGTAGCCTGATAGCTAGCACACTGGCAAACGGCAATATGATATCTGGCCGACTTGCAGTGAGATACATGAGTGAAAAAATGGTACATGGTTGGACTAAAAGGCGTTCCTTCAGCGTCTTCATTTAGCAACGGCCATTCTGCAATAGGTGAAGCCGTAGGCTTTGAGTCTATAAGCTTGAAATTCGCTAGAACATCATTGACATATTTTCCTTGATGAATCAAGATTTCTTGCGGGCTTTGACGTACTTGAAGTCCCAAAAATATAGTCATCTCCCCCAGTGAGCTCATCTCAAATTTCTTCTTCATGATTTCTTTAAATTCCCGGCACAGACCATCATTCGTAGAACCAAAAATAATATCATCGACGTAAATTTGAACAAGAATAATGTCCTTGTCAACACGTTTGATGAACAAAGTTTGATCAATGGTTCCCTGAGTATATCCATGAGCAAGCAAATGCTCTGTTAGAGTTGCGTACCATGCGCGAGGCACTTGATGCAGCCCATATAAAGCTTTTTCCAATTATAGGCATAGTCTGGCATGTCAGGATAAGTAAAACCTAGTGGTTGTGCCATGTATATTTCCTCTTTCACTGTGCTATAGAGAAAAGCAGTCTTGAGATCCATTTGATAGACGGTGAAGTCCATATAAGATGCATATGCCAAGAAAATGCGAATAGCCTCCAATCGAGCTACCGGTGCATAAACCTCATCGTAGTCCAATCCTTCAATCTGACGAAAACCCTCAATAACCAGTCGAGCTTTATTCCAAACAATGAATTCAGTGTCATCCTGTTATTGCGAAATACCCAGCGAGTTCCAAGAGCACGTTTTCCTTGAGGAAGCTTCACCAATTGCCATACACCAAGCTTCTCAAACTGATTGAGTTCATTAGCATAGTGTCAACCCAGCCTGGTTCCTGCAAGGCGACATCAATGCTTTTAGGTTCAATTTGTGAGATAAAGCAAGAATAAAGACAAGTATTGATATCTCCTGATTGATTGCGGGTTCGAACGACAGCAGCAACAGGACCAATAACATTTTCAATTGGATGATCGCGCTGTAGACGCTGTGGTGTCGGCGTAGCAGGGACAAGGAAATCTATTTGCAAGTTGGTAATACTCGGTGAGACAACTCCAGATGACTCCCCCTCATTAGTTTCACCAGTAGAAGTGTTGATAGATGAATCAACAGAACATTCTGGCGGTGTAGGCTCTAGAAACAGAGATGAACCTAAGACATTGGGAGGAGCAGACCCGTCATGTATCGTAGGAGGCTCTGTGTTTGGAGCCTCAACTTCAGGGGAATCATCATGAGGAGTCTGGTCAGATGCTATTTCCTGATGCTGCGATACTGGTGAAGGTGAGATATAGCTTCATTAAATCCAGGTGGATCCACACTCAGCTGCTTAAAAGTCTCATGCAGCTGTGCAACATCGGCATTGTCTTCAGGTGGTATCGTTGGAAGTTTAGAAATGTTGCTTGTACCTGCAGTCACATTAGAAGAAACATCAACATGATTAAACAAGGAGGAATAATCATACAACCAGTCAGGACCAATGCGTGTGTCCTTGGGATTCTCCTCCAGTCAACCCACATTGTAGGATTCAACTACCATTTTCTTGATCTTATTATAGACACGATAAGAATTATTTTTAGAATATCCGACGAAAATGCATGGATCTCTGCGTGATTCAAATTTTCCTTTGGCATTCATGAGCGAAGAACACAAGGGCATCCGAACGTGCGGAAATGCTTGACCGAAGGTTTGCGACCTTCAACTACTTCGTACGGTGTTTTCATGTCTTTTGTATAGGGCATGATTCTCAATATAACAGGCGGTATTAATAGCTTCTGCCCAAAAAATAAGAGGTAGTTCGGATTCAACCAACATAGTATGTGTAGCTTCAATCAGTGTTCGATTTCTTCGTTCAGCAACCCCATTTTGTTGTGGAGTTCTGGCTGCACTAAACTGTCTATCAACACCCTTGGAGGAGCAGAAAGAATTTAAGGTAGCATTCTTAAGCTTTGTTTGATTATCACAACGAATAGCCTTCACGGTGGTGTATGTCTGGTTCTCCATAAGTGTGATGAACTGTTTAACTAAATCAGCGGTTTCACTTTTTTGTGCCAGAAAGAAGACCCATGTGAATGGTGAGTAGTCATCAATAATAACCAGATAGTATGCCTTCCCGCCAATGCTCAGAACATCTGTCGGACCAAAAAGATCCATATGAAGCAATTCTAGGAATTGAGACGTGGAAGGGGCGGTTTTAGATTTGTGCGGCTGTCGATGTTGTTTCCCACGTTCACATGATTCACACTTTTCAATCTGCATAAAGTCGCGAACTGGTAGATCTCTAACTAAACCACCTTTTGCAAGTCGATTTAAGTTCTTCATGTTGATATGCCCGAGTCGACTATGCCATAGCATTGCATCATGCCCAGCTGTCGACGAGAATAAGTAAGTAAGCTTGTCAGAGGGAGCTTTGTTCATGTCGATGACATATGCATTTCCTTTTCGCGCGACTTTCAGAAGAATCCAATCATCCGGAATGATGAGGCCTGGTTTCACTACATAACACCCTTTTTTAGTAAAGAAAACATCCAAATGATTGTCCCGGAGCTGAGACACACTCAAAAGACTATGCTTTAACTCTGGCACGTAATTCACGTTCTTGAAGCAGAGAGCTCCGTTGCATATTGTTCCTCTCATAGTGATCTTTCCTGTCTCACCACCTGTGAAGGAGACAAACCCGCCATCGAAAAATTGGATGTCATTCAACTATGAGATGTCCCCAGTCATGTGCCTCGAACAGCCACTGTCAATATACCAGAGTCTGACGAGAGTTCGCCAGAGCTGTTCCTACACATTTCAATATGTTTTAGTTAGAAGCTGCAACCCAGGCCATTGACGATTTGGGCATGCCATGTGCATTAACATAGGTAACCTCACGGAAAATTAAATTAGTTGAGGATGAGGTCGATGATGCTTTTAATTTGTCTGATTTTGGGGGAGAAGACTGAATCTTCATCAAGATCTTCGGCCTCCAGGCTAGCGATTCAGACTTCTGCACAGTCCTTGGAGTGCTAGAAGGATTCAGAACCTGAAGGTCTTAGAGATTTGTGAGTTTGTTTCTTGGCCATGTTCCAGTCTTGATCAGAAGGCTTAGCTGTAGTAAATCGAGCCTGATATAGGTGATTAGGCATAGCTTTCTGATATTTTGAGAATAATGCTTTGAAAGGTGTAAAAGCTTTCTGACAATTTCGTGCACTATGCCAAGGAAATCCACAGTTGAAACAGGTCTGCCTCTTCTGGAAGAAAACAGTCCGTTCCACTTGGGAAATTCTAGGCATTTTGTCTGTCAGTTTCTTGCTTGCTGATACTGATGGCTGGTGTAAGGTTATGGTCTTGGCTGTTGCCTGCGCACAACCATTAGCACACTTGTTAGTTTTGTGATTTGAATTAAACAATTCGGAGTGAGTAGACTTAGGCACAAATTTAACTAATTTTTGTTCAGCTGGTAGCTTAACAATTCAGTTTGGGGCTGCTGAGTCAATCTCTCGAAATGAGGAAATGACTCAGCAGTCGCCTGTTCATTTGTCTGAGACGCCTGTTTGGTTTTCTTCTTTTTGGATCTATGCGTTCTCCGTTTCTTATTATTAGTTTTCAAATCATTTTGCGTGGCAGATTCTGCAGAGGAGACGGGTGACTCAGCAGGGACTTCCTTTTCTGAACTGCCAGAAAATGAGCATGAAGCATTAAAAGTGGGAGGAATCTCTAAATTTTGAAAAGTTTGAGAGTCCGATTCAGATTCAGATTCAAGATTTTTGTCTGAGTCAGTAGGAAGAGAATGCTCATTTTCTGTCATTTCAGAATCAGTCCATTGTTCTTTGTTTGAAGAAGCTGATTCGCCCAATTCCTCTAGTTCTATGTCAGCGTCATTCTTCACAGGGTCAGTTGGTTGGTTGAATTCCTCACTGTCAACCCTGGGATTAGCATCAATAGACGAAACCTCTTGAGAAGAACTTCCGGTCTCTTCAGTAGGAATTGAGGAAACCGAATCATCTATCGATGCTGTACCTGTAGCAAAATTCATGTTTTCATCACACGAGTTATCACATTTATTATTAGCATTCAAAACATCAGCCTTAGATGACAAACCAGAATTAAAATCGTCTATGTTATCAAGACAACCAACACTGTCTGAGAATTTAAATTGTTCAGCAAGAAATTGTTTCAAAATGTCAAAAGCAGGTTTATAAAAATCATAGTCAGCAGCTGAATTGTATGATTCGAATTCAGACATTCTTCTTGATCACCATCAGTAATATCCTCAACTAATATTTCTTCTGCACATGAGGTAGAAACGTTAGTATCGTTCACTGAGTCAATTTCAGTTTCAGAAGAATTTTCTCCTTTTGATTCCGTGGGTGATGTTGCTGCCTCTGCCTTAGGCGTCATTTTCTCTAAATCATTTGAACTACAAGATGGATGGTCACCAGATTCATGTGAAAATGGTGTGGAAGTAACGAAAAATCATCCCTCTTAAGTTCAGTTGGCTTTGAGAAATTTGGGTAATAGGGCTTCTAGGGTTTAGAAAGATAATCTGAAGGTTTACCATACATCATATTTTCTGCATTTCATAGATCAGCCTTAGATTCAGGCATTCTTGTATAGTTATGATAATATGGTGGAGGAGCCCTATTGTATCCAAGACCTTTTGTATAATTTTTCTGATAAGTAAGCTGTAGATCACACAAATCCTTGACCAGCTTGCTAGAAGTTTCAATTTTTTTAATATTTATTTCATTTTCTTGAAACTTCCCTGTCAAGGAATTTAGCTTGGCTAAGGCTGCTTGAAGTTCTACGTCATTTTCAGCTAATTTTAGCTTATAGTCGTATACCCAACATTGCTGTTGGTTCAAGTCAAGCTTTAGTTGAGCTATATCTTGTTTTTGAGCTTCGACCTTTTCCATAAGAAGTTTGTTCTTATGTTTAAGGGCGATGTTTTGTGATGCAGCTAGCTGATATTCAGCTACAAGAGTTGAATTATAGGCGCACATTTGTGATAATTTAAAACGACAACTATCTGAACAGAGAATTCGATTTACCGTTTCCAAAAGATCAGATGTCTCAGTTGTCTACGCCATCATGCAGTGGTTGCTGTTCTTAGAAAGATTCAAAGTCTCCATCTGAGCTGCAGCTCTGCCTAGTTGAATCCTTCGTGCTGTTGTGCCACCAAAGCTGTTGATTACCCGCCAGAGCTGCTTGAGGGACTTGTAGTAGACTTTGAAGGAGAGACTGGCACCAGCTATCTGTCACTGCTCTGTATGTCTGCCACTATGGATGACACATATCCAGATGGCGGCTTCTTGCACTCCCTTGCAAAATGTCCTAGCTCGTGACATCTATAACAACTCAGTTTATCTTTTGTGAGCCCAGTCTTCAGATTTGACAATGGTTGTCGCCCATACTTCTTTTGAAACTTGTTGACACGGAAAGCAGCCATTGCAAGATTCCAGGACACGTCAATCTCGTCCAGTCCTCCTCCACTATTTAATATACTTCAGTTGGAAGAATAGATGGAGGAGTCAGGTCACCTGCTAAAAAGGCATTTAAGCTGTTAATCATTAAGGCAGCTATGGCCAATTTCTCCTCATTTTCCTTAGTAAGAAAGGCATAATTGGACACAACTTGAGCAGGAGCCAGTGCAGGAGCAGCAGATTGAGGAATGCCGCCTTGTTGAGCTGCAGCTGGAATGGCCGGACTGAACACCATGTTAAGATACTGAGCATGGTATTGTGTCTGAACTTGCGCTGCAGAAATCATAGTAGGAGTCTGAGACTGAAGACCGTAGACGTACTGAGTTTTCTGTGGTGTGGCAAGAGGACTATACACAATGTCTGAGCTACCCGGTGTGTGAGAACTTCCTTGCAGAGGACTATAAACCAGATTTTGTGACATTAATGCTGCATTTTGCCCTGTAATACTGGCCGCCATCAAACTACTCTGATGATTGATATCTCTTTGCTTATTATCTATCTCACAAGATTTAATAGTTGCCATCATTTCTGTGAGAGTGACATCATTCAGATTTTTCGTCTTCTTGATCATTCCAACATCAGCATCCCAACTCTTCGGTAATGAATTAACAGCTGTCTGTTCATAGCACTATTGGTAAGAGTAATCTCAGCTGATATCATTTGAGAAATGACGTTCACATATCTCCGGATCTGGTTCTCAATGGTTTCCCCATAAATGTGATTAAATGAGATGAATTGTTGACTCAGCTGATTTACTCTGCTAGCCTTCATATCAACATTTCCCTCATAAAGATTTTGCAATTCACTCCACACTTCTTTAGCGGTCTTGCAATTTCTGACCGTAATAGAAATGTCAGGTCCAAGGGCCATTGTTAACACAGCTGAAGCCTTTTCATCTTCTTCAATAATTTTCACATCTTCCGAAGTCCACAAGTGACTGGGCTTTGGATTCTTTGTATCTGGATCTTGATCTGTACTGTAAACAATCATTCGAGGACCATTCATAATACATCTCCACACCCCAGGCTCTTTGGCTTTGCAATATTGTTCGAATCTGAACTTCCACTCATAGTACTCATCTCCATATAACAGACGGGGCACCTTAGTTGAAGTGCCAATAACCAGATCTAATTCCTAATGGAAGGCCAGAGTTTGTGATTGCAATGCAGCCAAAGTAGCATTGGTCAAATCTTGTGCGGTCATATGACTGTTCATCATGGTTAACTTTATTAAGATTACCAAGTAAATTAAATTAAAGTTAATTTTGAATTTTATAATGAACAGTGATCTAAAAATGTGCCCAAGAAAAAATGTGTCCGAGATAGACAGTTCTGAGATACGCAGAGATGGTTGAATCCGAGATAGCCAGATTCGAAAACAATCCGAGATAGATGATTCCGAAATAAGTCCGAGATGATAATCCGGAAGTAGTGCATATCCGAAATAAAGAAATCCGGAATAAGACTTGGTCCGTAATGAGAGGAAATCCGGAATGAAACTTGGTCCGGAATGAGAGAAAATCTAGAATGAAAGAATGAATCCGGAATGAGACTTGATCCGAAACGAAATCAATCCGGAATATAGTCCTTATCCGTGTGCAATAATAGTCCGAATTCCCTGCAACAAATAACCACCAACAGTGATCCGAATCTGAAATAGTAGCAATCCGGATTGAATTGTTAAAATCTTCCAGGAACAGTAGTCCGGGATCAATCCGAGATGGATGATCTCCTTCGTGTTCTTCGGGATCTTCAACAGTGGCCAATCCAAAATCCTTGAAACTTCTTCGTGTTCTTCGGAATCCACAACAGTATCGAATCCGAAATCCTTAAGCCTTCTTCGAGTTCTTTGGAACAGTAACAATTCTGATAAAATCAAAGCAATCTTCAATTTTGAACAGTAATCCGGGTTGAACAGCAACAATTTCCAACTCCGAACAGCTCATCAATCTGTGTACCTGGAACCTGTATTGTACAGCAGTCTCTTATACCAATTGTAAGTCCCGAAATTGGATCTAACAGGTATCGTAAACCTAATCAATTGCGGAAATAAAGATTAGGATAAAGAACAACTCTTGAATCAACAAACAACTAGAATACACCAGAATAGGGTCTGATATAAGGTTTTCAATAATAACTCTCTAACCCTGAAACATTAACCTAATACACATATATATACTAACCATCTAGCCCAACAATTACAACCCTAGGCCCATAAGGCACTAGGAAGCCCAATACCCTCTAATAAGCCCAAATGTAGCACTAATGTGTAAACCTTCACTAGTATAAGCCCAACACAACTCCTAATATATACACACACACACACATATATATATATAAACAACTAGTTTAGTGTTAGGCTTATACTAGTGAAGGTTATAAGGCACTAGGAAGCACAATACCCTATATATATAAACAAAACCACTAAAAATAATAGCACTTTTTATACTCATCAACTAGTTTATCCATCTTTCATAAACTTGTTTATGTTACTTTTTAAGATCCTCATACTTTAAATCATGATCTTAACTTCTTGTAAGAGTTATATTTGTAAAAAATCACTTTCAAGTTTAGTGTTTAAGTTCATAAATCATGAAGGTGATGATCTGTTACATCTAAAATCTTCATGTTTAGATGATATTTTTACGCATATTTATACAAGATCATAATATCTAAACAACCTACTTCTCACTAATCATCATAATTAACACATATATAGATCATTATGTAAGATTATTATGTTAGATTTAGGGTTTTTAAGCTTTATGTTTAGTGATATTCAAGATGATCAAGTTGTACTTTTATGATTTACTAAACATAATAAGCATGAAAATGAGGTGAGATGGTCATACTATTTGCAACAAGGCTAGGGTAGCACTAGATGAAGAAGATTGTAAGAAAATGTTGTAGCCTCCAAGAACAAGTGTGAAGCTCCTAATGCATCCCTATGTCTTGTACCAACTTATATCACCTCTATATGGTTGTGTAATGCATTGAAATAGGTTGCTTAGAGTTGGAAATGGATGGTTTATGGAGGGTGTTTGGGAGCCGTGAGTTTGGAGGAGGTGAGAGGGGTTTTTGGTGTTTTAAATGTGTACGGAAAGTATGGAAAATGAAGTGTGTAGTTGTTTTTATAAAGTGCTCAATCCTCCAAGTTAAAGAAGATCTCTCGTAGCCATACCCATCTATCCATATTTCCATCATTAAAGCTAGCAAGTATGGAGTGTGTGGTGGCCCACATAGGGGGAGGTTAAGTGTAAGGTTTTATAAAGTAACTTTATAAAATATTACATGTGATAATTTGTTAAATCTAGATATTTTGTCATTAGGTGTATCTAGATTAATTAGGGTGTTAAACAACCTTGACTAGTCCGCTGGACTAGTTAATATTATGTTTGGATATAAAAAATGCCATTAGATTGTTCATCAGGTCATTAACGGACAATATGTGAAGCGTGCACGGTAATATCGGCAATAATAATTTTAACATATATTGATATCCTCGAGATTGTTTAAGATGATTAGCATAATCTACAAGCTTTGTTAATGCTTAAAATTGTTGAATTTATATGTTGCAGACAAAGTTGTTAAATTATAACTCGGATCGGACAATTATTAATTTAGGCATTTTTACGGAAAGTTAAAGTATAGTGTGAGGATCTCCTCATCCAATAAGCTCAGGTCCTAATCTGTTTGCCTAGTTTAATATGCGCGGAATTCATATTAACAAGTGACAAGTTCAAGATTTACTGTTTAACTTCTTTATCTCATTAATATTTATTAACATTTACAATCTTGAGTGAAATCTGACAGGGCTTCGCCGTATCAGTCAACGAACACAGCTACCGACTCAAGACCTCAACACACCTATTTATAGACATGAGATTCTCTTCGTGTGAGGTGAGAGTTTCTCTTCATATGAAGGTAAGTTATCTTTGTATGAAGGTAAAAGACTATGCGAAGTTAATAAACACGAACACAAAATCTAACAGTTCTAGCCCTATTACATTCACATACATGACCCTAAGCCGTAGGCAATAGACATACTACATCAACAAACTCCCCCTGGATATTTCCGCAGTATTGGTTAGTCTTCAAAACATCAGAAATCTTCATAGCGTTAATCTTTATCTCCCGAAGAAATTCTTCCTTGGTTTTCTTCGCTCTTCACTTGGTATCGGTGTCTAATCTGTCACTGGAGCCGATTTCAAGAACTGAAATCTTTTGATTGAAGTTTTCTGTGTAACTTCATCAATCTTTTCTTCTTTACGAATCTACTTCATAAACTCAACTCTTTCTAGCTCTCTCCATTTAGATCTCCACATCTTTCCAGAGTTAATACCGTGTGCATAGCATACATTAACCACACCTTGGTATTGCATAGCTTGAACTTTCTCCTTAGCCTCATAACAGATCTTGTTGTAGAACAAACATTCGATATATTTCTCTGAGCAATTAACTAGCCACATCTGAGTCTAGCATTCAAATAGCCCTCCATAATCCTTCAGCCTTTAGCACAATCACAACTTCACCTGTTTCGATATCGTACTGCCACCACTTGAAGAATTTATAGAAATCCTAAACGATCTTCGTCAAAGGCATGTTCTTCATAGTGTGCGGTCTTTTCACAATCAAAGTAACACCTTTTTCCTTCGTGATCGGATCAATCTTAATTTTCTACTTTGGTCTATGTGGTTTCCAATGATTAAAACCATGAGCAGCTTCATATTTGATTAACTTCCATAGTCTCTGATCATGAACTTTCATCAAGTAGTTAATACTCTTCATTTGCACTAACTCTTCAACGTCCCACCAAGGCAACATTTTGATATCACTTAAGTATTTAAAGTATTATACGCCAAACTCCATCTTTATTGCATACATCTAGTTCAGGAATCCAACCCAAGCTCAGTATGTCTCCCGTCGAAACTTTCATTCTTTGGTCAACTCCTTGAACCATGTATTTTTGGCTTCAACAATCTCTTCTTTTGATAAACGTCTTGGTATACTACCCATCTTTAACTATTTCTTCAAACCTGTACCACCCTAGGTGTTATCGTCATCATCACCCTTATCATTGTCATCTTTCTTGTTACCTCCACCAACATTCTCATCATCATCCTCCTCATATCCACCTATCTCAGCATCAATCTTACTTCCATCTTCTTTCTTTCTAAGTATTTCTGCTTCAAAGAAATCCCAGTAACTTCTACATATTCTCCAATAAGCACATAATTCACCAACGGTTCAGATTCAGCTACTGGCTCAGTGGGTATAATAACTGGAATATCATCAATCTTATTCTTTCCTTTATTGGTAGCTGCTGCTTCTGCTTCAGCTTTTCTAGCTCTTTCTGCTACTCTGGCCTTATCTTCTTCTATCTTAATTAGATCATACTCAGAATCAAAGTTTATACAAAACTTTTTCTCTAACAATTTGTACAACACATCAAACTTCTTGGCATTTAATGATTTTTCAACAACTAGATCTTGTATCACCTTATGAAGTCTCTCGTTCTCAGCTGTAACATTCGTAAGCATTGACACCAACTTTACATTCTATACTTCCAGATATTTGACTCTGTTTTCTAACTCTGTGACTTTCTTATCTTTGAAGAAATCTCCTTCAAATCCAGCAAATAATAAATCATCATCAATGTTTGTAGGACCTATAGGATGCGATCGACGTCTCTGAGAAGAGTGTGGAGTAAATTGTTGATGACCTGGAGGTGTGGGTTGTTTTGGTGGTGATGTTAGATGTGGTGGTGTAACATGATGAATTTGTGGTGATGGTGGCTGTTGTACATGTGGTGGTGATGGTGGTTGTTCAGATTCAACCTAAGGCGTCTTCCTCTTTCTATACTTTCGCCTTGCTTTCTTTACTATAGGAGACCCAGTTGCCTTTTTCTTAACATCTGTAAGCTTGCTCTTTAGATATTTGGCTTTCTTAGTCGGCCTTTCAATTATCTCATCGGGTTCTGAAGGCACATATGTATCATCATCCTTACCCATGGCCTTTCTTTTGTTTAACTCTGCCCTTTCGACTGCACCTTTGGCTTCTAGATCGATGCTATCATCAGAACTTTCTTCATCATCGCCTTCAAATGCCTATTTTTCAACATTAGCAGCAATATTAACCACATTCACTTCATCTCTTTCATGATCAGATGTTGAAAAGAACACCTCATCTTCAACATTAGTTTCAATCTCAACATTCTGCTCAACTTCAGCCTCAGCCTCTTCATCTGTGAGTTTCATATCCACCTCAGCCTCTTCATCTGTTGCTTTGTCTCTTAGCAATGTCTCTGCCTGCTTTCTCTTTTGAGCTTTCTTTTTAGGAGCAGTCTTTTTCGTCTCTTCTTTCTCATACCACACCTCCTTTTGGAATATAATCCTCCATATGATCTTCTTCATTATCTGAATTACTTCCATCATTCCTCCATTTGTCTTTGGATGGTGCTTTATATCTCTTATCTTTGATAGCTCCAAAGAACTTTCTCGCAATAGGCTCAGTCTTCTACTTTAGATACTAATTAAGACGAACAAGAGATAGATCTGACATATGATCTATCTTTCTTTTCTTTTCTTTTCTTTTACAAGGTTCAGAAACTGATCGTCTAACATCATCTGGATGAATCTTGGATACTTCAAATTTTTTGTCTTTCACAATATTCGCTTTCATCTGCTCGAAGATTAATCTTGTGAAGTTGTAAGGCTTATGGAGTGAGAGAGCAGCTATCAAGCACATTTGGTAATCGAGTAGTGCATCATATCCTCCCTTTCAATGACTTAGGGCGGCAATTACAGAATGAACAAAAAACGTGTAAGTCCTACCCAAAAATGCTTTATTAAATGTCATATTCACAAAACCCTTGTATCCCATACGATAGAAGCATCCTTTGTACATCTTTTCTGAATATATCGTGGGATTGTCATCTTTATCTTTAAAGTCTAACACTCTATGAATCAAAACCTCTGTAATCAAAACCTCCTTGTCTTCATTTCCAATTCTTAAAAATGATTGAACGGCTTTATGCTCCGGCAAGTATTTTGCATGATCCCATAATCGTTATACGTGGGAATGGTAAGCTTTATGTTGATCGATCAATGTTCTCTTTATAGGCAAACGATTCCTGATCTCCAAAATATCCTTAAAAGGTTCCATCTATGGGATCATCTTGTCCAACACAAAACAGATGTTGTGCATGGGCTCAAAGTTAGATTTCTTTTCCTACACAAACACATACGACAAACAATTAGACGAAAATTTTCAAACATACTAATTCACTTCGTGTGAAGTGTCATGTACGAAGTGGACATTTTTCTTCATACGAAGATAAAATAGTGACATTTTGACCAAACATCAAAACTTCACTTCGTGCGAAGTAAAGTATAACATTTCAGCATTTTTCACTTCGTATGAAGTGGACTTTCATTTTGTGCGTAGTGAATGTTTACTTCGTGC
The DNA here is from genome assembly GCA_947069175.1 of Scalesia atractyloides. Taxonomy (NCBI): domain Eukaryota; kingdom Viridiplantae; phylum Streptophyta; class Magnoliopsida; order Asterales; family Asteraceae; genus Scalesia; species Scalesia atractyloides. The sequence goes on from CAMTDV010000001.1 coordinate 39,960,950, forward strand.
AAAGTAAACTGTTAAGAACACACTTGAATCTTTTCATGATTTAGATGAAACTGATGGTTCTATAACATACTAAAAGTGCTGACAAGCCTAGATCTATACTCAATTTTACTTTTGGTCCATTAAATTGTCCTAGATCTAAGTTAAAGGTCTAATTAGCTGAAAACACTCAAATTAGGTTCAACTGGTTCATGTTTCTACCTAACCAATGTTCGTGGTGTGCCAATCGACCACTACAATGTAAACTTAACCAGCACTTTGTCATTTACTTAGAAAATTTCTTCAGTTCGCACAAGGAAGATAAACAATGACTTATGATTCACTTCGTGCGAAGTGACTTATAAATAGGACAAGATTTTACTTCGTATGAAGTGAAATGTTTACTTCGTGTGAAGTGAAATATTTACTTCGTGCAAAGTGAATTTTTCACTACGTGCAAAGTGAACTCCTCACTTTCAAACTTTTAACTTTCCATTCATTTTAACCAGTTTTAACAACCCACGTAGTTGACCAAGTCCAAGTTAATGACACTGGTTAACTTATTTGTCTACCAAGTCCAAGTTAATGACCTTGGTTGAACACTTTATGAATAAACTGACGTTTTCAAGCAATTTTTAAGTTTCAAATTAATGAACTTTTAATCATTTCAAAACATTTTCTCATTTCAGATTAGCTCCCAACCCGCTGTCCTCTGGATTTCCATCAAAGTTCAGCATCTTTGGATTTTGAAGATCCGCTTTCCATCATCGGCAGTCAAAACTAAGATAGAAATAAAATCCTTTTGATTTTTCCAAAGTTTATGCTAAAACACACTGAAAATCTTTTCGGGTTTTTCTAAAATGAAATAACTATGTACAAACACTTTTTAGATATTTTTGTGAGTTTGTGTTAGAGGATCATATCAGTTTTTGAGACAAATCACTAGTACTATTGATCTTGAAAACTTTATGTTTTAAACAAATTAACTTAGATTGTCACTATACTGATCCACTTAAACCTCTACACATTTCTCAATTGCTCTAAGATACGTTAATTAAATGTCTTAGAACTTGACTTATCAGTATTTCCCACCTCAGAATATACTCCCGTATCAAGATTCCCTTAATTTCATCTTATAGGTGAATATATCTAACTTATATATGTATCTGGGTTGTGCGAGACCTTGAGAGCTCATGTTAGTACTACCATACAAACAAAGGGATGAAGACTCGACTTAAAAGGGGTGACCCAAATTTGGAATCTTCTTACTACAATTGTCCGATCCTTCGATACTTTCAATTTGCTGCAGTTTTGGGTTTTTAAAGAAAAAGTATTCTACAAGTTCTAGGCCACTGCTTACGTAAAATCAAAAGAACTTGTATAATACCCCAGATATCAATTATCTATAAAGACCTAGTATCTCAGAATCCGACAATCTCTCAAACCAAATTTCGGTGTACTAAGACCATATATCCGAGAGATGTTAAGCCACTAATTAAGAAGTTTTTCTTTATGTTTATATCTCAGAAACAATCTACTTAATGTGCAAAGCCTACTGGCACATCATTCGTGATACTTGTTTAAACATTTTGACACTACATTTCTTTAGCATACTATGATAGTTCACTGATGTACTATCATTTCTTCTTTTTACACGAACCTTTTTGTCTTTTTCAAGTTTTTGTGATTTTTCAAATTTTTATATGTTTTTGTATTTTTCACAACGTTTCTCCCCCTAAAATAAAAAATATACTTTTGGATTTTTATTTTTAAAGAAAAAAATTCGAAATACTAAAAACTTGACAAACTGATGAGGATCTCGTCAACTCCTCATCCAACTCGAATTCAACCTCTAAATCCGCCCCTGATGTTAGATTTTTCATCCCTTTAACTTTCAAAGATCTTTGAATTTAGCTCGATCAAATGCTTTCGGAAACATTTTCGGGCATCGAAAGTCACGTATGACTAGCCAAAAAGCATGGATACTTAATATAAGTTAAAAGACTCATAATTATCATAAAAATATCCGTTTATAACCTGATCTAAAATAGTTTTGCAAAAATCACTTTAAAAGTCGATTTTGCCGTTTTTAACGCATTGCCTTGTACCGAACTTTACTATAATCATCCCAAATTAGCACGACTTCATATTTTAACATAATACATGTTATTTTCTAAATAAAATGGTACTAATATCCATGTTAGTGCAAATTTCATGTAAGTCAAATAAATCATACCATCCACAGACTGATGGTCAGAGTGAGCGTACAATTCAAACTTTGGAAGACATGTTGAGGGCAGGTGGTAGCTGGGATGATCATCTACCGATGATTGAATTCTCCTATAATACAAGTATCAAGGACGCTCCATTTGAATCCTTGTATGGGAGAAAATGTAGAACGCCCATTTGTTGCGTTGAAGTTGAAGAAAGTCAACTATTCGGACCTGGGAAAGTCCTTGAAAGCACGGACAAGATTATACAAATTTGCGACAGAATCAAAGCTTCACGTGATAGGCAGAAGAGCTATGCTGAAAAGAGGTGAAGACCTCTCAAGTTCCAAATAGGGGACAAAGTATTATTAAAAGTATCACCCTGGATAGGTGTGATGAGATTTGAAAAGAAGGCTAAGTTGAGCCCAAGATATATTGGGCCATTCTAGATAATAGAATGTGTTGGCTTTGTAGCTTATAGACTAAAGCTACCTGAGGAATTCAGCGGAATCCATGATGTATTCCATATTTCAAATTTAAAGAAACGTCTAGCTGATATATCGCTAGCTATACCGCACCATGATGTGCAAATTGATACTATTAAGATGAAATCTAGGGAATCTTGATACTAGAGTATACTCTGAGGTGGGGAACACAATTAAGTTAAGTTTTAAGACCTCTAAATTACCGTATCTTGAAACAACTGAACTTTGTGTAGAGGTTTAAGAGGACAAACATACTGACAATCTAAGTGAAAGCTTAAAGTTTAATCAGATCAATGGTGTTAGTGATAAGTCTGAAAAACTGATATGATCCTCTTACACAAACTCAGAAAAATATGTCTGTAAATATGTTTGTACATAGCCATTTCAATTCAGAAACCAAAAAGATTTTCAATGTGTTTTAGCATAAACTTTGGAATACTCAAAAAGATTTTATTTCATTTTTTGACCACCGATGATGGAATGATGATCTTCAAAATCCAAAGTTCCTAAACATAATCTTGGGAACAACAGGTTGGGAGCTAATCTGAAAATAAGAAACGTTGAATACAAGTTCGTTAGTTTCAACTTAACAATGTTAGAAAAACATCTGTTTGTCCATAAATTTTCAACCAAGGTCATTAACTTAGACTTGGTAGACAAATCAGGTAACCAGGGTCATTATCTTGGCCTTGCTTAGCTGATTGGGTTGTTAAAACTGGTAAAATGTATGAAATTTAAAAAAGTTGGAAAATGGTTACATCCGCACGAAGGTAACTCCTTTGCACGAACGTAACTTCATCCGTATGAAACATTCAGATTCGTATGAATATGATACCTTTGCACGAATGTAAAACAGTGGTCCTATATATAGTTTGTTCGTACGATGGAACCACATTCGCACAAAAGGTCTCTTCTACAGCAAAAGCTATCTGTTGAGAGAAAATGCGTTCAAAGTAACAATGTGCTGCTAAAATTAACCTTGGGGTGTTGATTAGCACAACACTTGAAATGGGAAAGGTATAACACATAAAATTGGACCTAAAATAAAACTTTCGGAATTAAAAGGATAAAAACATAGATCTAGGTCATTTGGACGGTCAAACTGTAAAATTGAACACATAATAATTCTTGCTGGTACTTACAGGTTCTAATGGTACAATCAATTTGATCAAAACTTGTAAAAATCAAAAGAATTGAAAACTATCTTAGAACGGAGGAAGTTACATCCATACGGAAGTAACTTATCCGCACGGATGTAGTTACGTCCGCACGGAAGTAATCTTGTCTGTTTGAAATATGGTTACCTTCGTATGAAGGTTGGTACATCCGTTCCATATGAATGATGGTTTGGTTTTTGATGCATCCATTCGAATGCACATTCACACCATATTTTATAAGGTTTGAAAATTTTTCTAAGTGTTGGATTATGTAGTTTGTGCAGGCAAAAGCGACAAACTTTGATCCTAAACACAACATTTGTTGTGTGTTAGATGAACTTTACCGCAGATGGAACCATTCAAGCCGATTCTGGAATTCTTTGATCATGCTTGGATAAAAAAGGCTGTAACTGATCAACATAAGGCATGTAAATCACATGTTGAAAGATTTTGGAAACATGCGAAGTTTGTTGCTGATCCACTGGCTATTCATTCTTTTGCCAGAGTTGGAAATGAAGATAAAGAAGTAATCATAACAAAAGAGTTAATTAGGAGAGTGTTAGAATTTGGAGACAAGGCTGGTGATCCTACTGGATATCCTTAACGAATGCTTAAGGGATGCTTTTACAGGATGGGATATACAAGGCATGTTAATGAAGCAAATTTTTCTAAAGCAAATGTTTCCAAGCCATACAAGTTCTGATGCATTCAGTGATTCACACTCTCGGGCATAGGAAGGGAGGCTATGATGTGGATATTGATTATTTGATGTGCATGATAGTGGCTCTGACTTTGAATTTACCATAAATTTTTCAAAACTGATTTTCGAGCAGATGAAAATGAACTTGGTTCAGGAAAGGTTTTTGTAGTATCGAAGATTTGTACAAATGTTGCTGGATGATCTTATTCCAAATCTTGCTAAAGTTAAATCTGATTTGCTGCCATTAGAACATATGATAAATCTGTCATTGATCGTATTCAACAATATAAGAATCAACCAGAAGAAGACGTTCCAAAATTCAAGAGATTGTTTGGTTTTCTTAAGAACAAAGATTATATTGCACCACCGAAAGACAAATGGAGAAATGACGACAACAATTCTGATGATGAAGAGAAAAGGCTTGAAGGTTTTAAAGCTAAAAGGAGTAAGTGGTTTGAGAAAGATGATCCTAAGAAAATAAGGGCAAAGAAGTAGACACCAAAGAAGCAGACATCAAGAAAAAGAACTCCAAAGACATTGTTACGTGATGAAAGTGAAGATGACATAATTTTTGCCACGTCTGATAGAGAAATAGCTGAAAAGAGTATTGCTGACACTGCTGAAAATGCAAAAAATGTTGAGAATGAAGCGTTTGGAGATTTGGGTGATGAGGCGAATTATGATGAAACTGAAAGTGAAGAGATATGTGTTGAAGAGACGAATGATTTGTTGAAAAGAAAGACAGAAGAAACTGTCACACCCTGGTCGTAGCGGAAGCGCAAGTGTGTGACTATTAGGTAATCACTGCATCAAATTTAGTAAACAATAATAATTCAACAACGATGCCATACTATAATAAGTTTCATTACCGTAATTACAACCATATAAAAATGAATTCATAGTTTAACTGTTTTCAACTGATCATCATAAGCATAATTCAACATATATTACTTAAAAATAAGATATTGTTTTCATCGTTACTGCGTAATGAGGTATTGACTCCTATATGCCCATACAAAGTTGGGATATAAAAGGCAAACCCTCCAAAAGATAGCACATCGTTGTCTTGACATTTTCCCATAACCCGAATCATATCACCAGCTCATGTCTTGCGTCCTGAAATACATGTAATTTAAAAAGTCAACATAAAGTTGCCGAGTTCATGTAGTTAATGTTTTCGTATAAAAATGTCATTCTTGAAATCCAGTAATGAAATCCGAGTATGTTATTAGCATCATGGCGTTTTAAGTATCTATCAGTTTGTCACGAGCACGCTGACATATATGTATCATAAGTAAGTAACCAAACCGAGACAACTTTGACATCATTGGGATCACAAAAGCACTCCAAAGGGTATACCAACTAGGAGTGGAGCGGGTCTCAAACTTAATAGATCTACTTATTTTGCACCTTGGTCACTATGTGATTAGTAGTTACTATTGTTATCCTCCTACTTACGCACAAATGATCGTGTTATTAACTAAACCCATAGCTAACATACTGTTTTGTTATGACATGTATTTCCCCTCGATAGTTTAAAACAAAACTTTGAAATAATTTGAAAGGAGGGATATGAACTCACAGTTTTGCTTTCTGTAAGTTGTACTAGACACTATCGGTGTCCGTACACGTGTGTAACCTACATGTGTATTAAGTTTATTAGACACCTAGGCCTCAATGGACCTTGTACTCATTATTCATCTTGAATTCTTGTTATGTATTTCCTTGTTATGATAGAACAACTTTTAGTGTTATTGTTATGTTGGTAGTTTGCTTGTTCGATTAATATTGTTATATATATTCCTCAAATATATATATATATATATATATATATATCATTCTTAGATCGTGTGTGAACTGGGCCTTGCTCTTCACATGTCCTCGTGTCTTGCACGCGTGTCATTGGGCCTTGCCCATGTCATCTATGTCATTGGGCCTAGCCCATGTAATCTATGTCATTGGGCCTAGCCCATGTAATCTATGTCATTGGGCCTAGCCCATGTTATTTATGTCTTTGGGCCTAGCCCATGTTTTTATGTCATTGGGCCTAGCCCAAGTAATTTATGTCGTTGGGCCTAGCCCATGTTTTTATTTGTTTTTGGGCGTTGTCCATATATATTATATATTTTGGGCCTTGTCCATGACTTTTATAATTTGGGCCTAGCCCAAATTTATTTATAAAAGCCCATTTTTAATAAGTCTTACACTTATAATACTTTTAACTTTTCGGATTTTTGGTTTTGATAACATATATATATGTTAAACGTCTAAATATATATTTTAGACTCGTCATCAGCATCGTTTATTATGTGCTTGTTTTCATCGTAAATCGCCCGTTGTCGTAATGACTTTTCGTGTCAGTGATTCACCTGTTGGTCGTCGACGCGATGGTGTAATGGTGCACAGTCGCCTATTGTTCGCATTGCTTCGTTTGTCTGATTATTGTTTCGACGCATCGCAAGAATATACTTGTTTATGCCACCAGCACTTGCTATTATTTTCAAGTGTTTGTATTTTTGTATATGATTGGGTATTTTTATTGTGAATACCCTAAGCTTCTAAATACATACACATACAATACACATATGTATTTATACAAAATTCTTGGTGACAAAATATGTATACATATTTTTATTTTCCCAAGTAAGTATATATATATATTTATAAGAGTTACTTATTCTTACTTGTAAATATATATATATATATATATCAACTTGTTGAATACTTGTGTGTTTAGGGTTTAACCCTTGTCATTAGAAATTACTAAATGACGATTTAAATTACTAATCGCGTTTAGTCCCGCTAATCACCTCATTAATCATGTCTTAATCGCGATTAGATTTTTAGAAAATTTCGCCATAGTTTCCCCTAAACTATGGCGTTTTCCACGTTTTAAAAACATATTTAAACCTGTTGAAGCTCATAATCAAGATCAACAATCCATCACAAATCTTCCTATTATTTATTTACAACATTAATGTATCATCATCCATAGCTTTTTAGTGGTAAAAATCCTATTAAATCATTATGAGATTTCCAATATATATTAGCACTTTTAAATCACCACTTTGTCATATCATTTAATCTAGTCCTTTTCTTACAACCTCTTGATTCTACCCTTTTTAAGACCGGTACAACATAACTAATAATGTTTATTTCTTATAAAAATCATTCATGTGTAGTAATGTATTCCTTAAGTTGTAGTAATCTTCATGGATGATGTAGTTGATGACCTTGTTTAGGTTTAAACATTATCATGTTTAAATCCTCATTTTTACCCTTGTTTATACAGTATCATCCAATTTTTATACTTTACTTAAAACATAAATAACACTATCATGCTAACTAATAATCACATAAACACATGAACAACACAAAACAAATCATATTTAGTGTGTTTATTATGGTGTGAGTTAGGGTTTTAGTTTATCTTTTCTTTATTTTCAAGATGATCAACTTGTACATCATTAATCTAGACATAAAAATAAGCTAGATTATGAAAGAATTTGCCTTACAATGGGAGCACAAGTTAGATGATGATTTAAGAAGAAAATAAAGCTCCAAAATGTCTCCAATGGTTCTCCACCCTTTCTAGCTTCTTGAATGACTTTGATAGGGTTTTAAAGTGGGTGTAAAGTGGTGGTTTATGGTGGCTAAATGGTGGTATCAAGGTGGTGGTGGTAGCCATGAGTTTTAGTGAGAGAGAGGGAGAGAAGGTTGCACATTTTTAGAATGAAAATGATGAAGATATGTTGTGAATTAGGAAATATATCATGCCATTCTTTCAAGGTCTTCATCACATCGAGAACCATACTTCTAATCCACCATTTTCAACACAAATCAAGTAGGTGTGGGACCCACTTGAACCGTCAATGAGGGGGGGGGTAAAGTGTAATATTTTTTTACACGTGTTAAATAAAAGATATTTTGGTCATTAGTTTAAGTATTTGTGATTAGGGGTTTGTTCTTGCACTCTTAGTATATAATTAGGGTTTAGGGTGTTTTTGCATGGTAATTAATCCACTTGATCCTCCAATATAAGTTTCGGATGACGGAAATGTCGTTAGATCATTCATCGACACAATATTCGCTAGTAAACGAACATATTTATTTAGTACCGGAAGCTTTTGTTTTCGACCACCACAATTGTCATGGTGTCTGCTTAGTGCATTCTCGACCTAAAAATATGCATAACTAGTTCGCTAGACGAATATACGATGAGTTAGGATGGCCGAAATGCCTTTCATTCGATCGTTCGCTCGATATCGGCACTTTTATATTCCGCCGTCGAACTTTTTCGAAAGTTGTGTTTCCATGACCTCATGTTAGTTGAATGGATTCCGAGTTCCAAATGAGGCTTAACTAGTTCACTAGATGCCTGAATGAGGCTATCGGCCACCAAAATGTTCGTCGTGTCGACAAACGGTCGCCTTCAGGTCGCATTGTGCACTGTTTGCCGAATGACCGGAAACGATGTCTTTTGTGTATTCTTGCAATTCCCACATTGTTTTAGGATGATTAACATTGTTTTATTATTATTCTTACATCTGGAATTCACCAAATTAGTCCTCGCGGAGAACTGACATTTGTCGCCTTTTTGGTCGAAACAGACAATTTTGCAATTTAGGCGTTGTACTGGAAAGTTATGTATTATTGTAATGGTTGATCTCAAATAAGTGTTTTCATTTATATATGGACTCAGGTGTGGCATTAACATGCCGTTGTTCCTTGTTATGATTCGTTTTAGCGGATTTACCGACACAATTAGTGTCACCACAATTAGTGCACCCAACACTTTCTACCAACACTTTTAGGGCATTGTTTTGGTTTGTTCCGCGTTGTAACAGAAACTAGTATATGTTATGATCAGATTTACTAGCCCTAATTCTTAGTATACGACATACGACTCAGTTACAAAATTAAACTACTATAATATGCATGAGATTATAAAATAAAATTAGTGATTAAATTGTACGGAATTACCGGTTATTTGCCATTTGTCACAGAAACAATCAAAGATGGTGAATCCCCAAGGCTGGATAAATCTCAGATTAGAGAATCCCGGAAAGCTTGGTTCAAAGCTACGCCCAGAGAAAGAAAGTTTGGAAGACCACTAGCGTTCTTTACATGACACCAGGATATCTCACTGGGAGACATTATTAGTTAGGGATGGATACCAGAGTTGAATGTTTGGGGTATAAAGAGAGAGTACAGAGTTCAATACTGTAAGAAATGGCAAATAACCGGTAATTCCGTACAATCTAATCGTTATTTTTAGTACATAATCTGATGCATTATATCGTAATTTGATTAGTAACTGAGTCGTACGTCAAATCATAAGTGTAGGACAAGTGAATTATGCCGTAACATATATTGGTTTTCGTTACGACGTGAAACAAATCAAACTATGCCCTAAAAGTGTTGGTAGAAAGTGTTGGGTGCACTATTTGCGGTTACACTATTCATGTCAGCAAAACCGCTAAAACGAAATAGAACAATGAATAACGACATGCTAATACCATAAATGAGTCCATAATACATGAAAACCTAATGTGGGAACACATCTTGCAATAATACATAACTTTCCGGTACAACGCCTAAATTACAAAATTGTCCGTTTCGACTAAAAAAAGGTGAAATTTCAATTCGTCCGCAACATTAATTCGGTATTTTCCGGATTCAGGAATTATAACAGAACAATGATAAACACCCTAAAACAATATGAGAATATCAGAAATACATAAAAGACATCGTTTCCGGTCGTACGACAAGCAGTGCACAACATGACCGGAAAGCGACCGATTGTCGAACTCACAAAAATTTCAATGGCCGATAGCCTCATACATTAATCTAGAGAGCTAGTTAAGCTTCATTTGGGATCCGAAATCCCTTCAACTATCTTGAGGTTACGGAAACACAACTCCCGGAAAGGTTCGACGACAAAATATATAAGTGCCGATATTGGGCGAATAATTCAACGGGAAGAGTTTCGGCCATCCAAACTCTATATATACTCGACTAGTGAACTAGTTAATCATATTTCTATGTCGGAAGTGCTCTAAATATACGCCATGGCACTTATGGTGATCGAAAACCAAAGCTTCCGGCACAAAACAATAAAGTTCGGATATTAATCGATATCGTACCGCTCAGCAAACTGGTGGTGATTTTGCCATCCAAAACTAATACCAATTAGTCAAGGGGACTAATTAATATTGATTAACACCCTAAACCCTAATTACTCACTAATGATGCAAGACAAATCCCTAATCCTCATACTTAAGTTTAATCACATAAATATCTTACAATTTAACACATGTTGAAAATAATTTACACTTAACCCCCCATGTGGGCCCCTACCCACTTGCTTTATGTTGAAAAAATGAAGATTTAGGCATGGAAGAAAGATGTGATCTTGACTTGATAATTTATATAAATAGTCATCATGTTTCCTTTATCATTTCACAAAAAAAATATGCGAAACCCCTTGAACTCCTCCCTCTCTCACGGCTACATACTACCACCACCATCCACCCTTTTCTACCATTAAACACCACATTTTACCCACTTTCGAGCCCTCACAAGATCATCTAAGGAGTTTGCAAGATGGGGGAGCACTAGAGCTTTCTTTGGAGCTTCATCTTCTTTTAATCTTCACTTAATCTTGTGCAAACTTGTAAGCTAATCTTTCACCATATTTAAGCTCCTTATGATGTATGGTTTATGAAAGTACTTGTTGATCATCTTGAAAATAAAGAAAAATCCAACTTAAAAACCCAAATATCACCTTAATAATCTACTAAATATAGTTTATTATGCGTTGATTATGTGTATTAGTGTTAACTAGTTTGCATGATCATGTTAAAGTAAGTTGTTTAAAGTAGATGATCTTGTATGATTAAATATATAAATGATTATTTAAACATGGTGATGTTTAAATCTAAGCAAGATCATCAACCTCGTGATCCATGAACTTCACTACAACTTAAAAACGATTTACTACATATGTGTGCCTTTTATAAAGAATAAACACCATGATCTATGCTACGATCATCCTGAAAAAATGTAGTAAACAAAGTGGTTAAAGTGGAAATCTTGATTTGAAGATATAACAAAAATGATGTCTTAAATGATTCTAATAAATATGTGAAGATCTCATTATTTTTAAGTAAAGTAGTTAAAATATATATATATTTACAAAGATCATGGAAATGAGGATGAAAAAGTGCATAAATGATACATACAAAGGTGATATGTAAACTTGAGTTGATGATTGATTATGATTATTGGTTTAAACATGATTTAAATACGTTTTTGAAACGTGGAAAATGTCATAGTTTAGGGTAAACTATGGCGAAATTTTCTAAAAATCTAATTGCGATTTAAGTGTAATTAAGGGGTGATTAACGGGGCTAAACGCGATTACTGACCTAAATTGTCATTAAGGAAGTTTTCATGACAAGGGTTAAACCCTAACCCACCAAAGATTTATTAAATACTTACATATATTTTTATAAGTTAAAAATGAGTATTTATTACACATATATATATATATATATATATATATATATATATATATATATATATATATATACTGTCACTAAAAGTTTATGTGTATGTATGTGTATGTATCTAGAAAGTCTAGGGTATACACCACAAAATACCCAACTTATACAACACCTCAAACACTTGACGAATTACCAAGTGAAATAATATCAACACATACACTTTTACACAATTCTTGAAACAATAATCAGACGAGCGGACTAGGCGGACAATGGTCGAGTTTATACAATACACCGTCTCGCCGTCGATCAACGAACATATCTCCAACAGGAAGAGCTACTACGACATTTGGGTGATTTTCGACGCGGAAATATATATATTAAACGACACTTAGCGAATATATATATATATATATATATGTATATATATACATGTATATATATACATGTATATATATACATGTATATATATACATATATATATATATATTAGCGATGACAAAATCCGGAAAGTTAGGATGTATAAAAATTACTAAGTGATTTGTATACGTATATAAACATACTTAAAAGTATAACTTAGTAAAAATTTCCAAGTTCAAGATTATAAAAGTTATGGACTCATGAAATTAAGTTGGGCTAGGCCCATTATATAAAAGACAAGGGCAAGGCCCAAATACACAAATCACATGATAACATGGGCTAGGCCCAAACATATAATCTCATGGGCTAGGCCCAATCACATAATTACATGGGCTAGGCCCAATCACATAAAAACATGGGCTAGACCCAATGACATAAAGACATGGGCTAGTCACAATGACATAACTTTCATGGGCTAGGCCCAATCACATAAAGACATGGGCTAGGCCCAATGACACGCGTGCAAGGCACGAGGACATGTGAAGGGCGAGGCCCGTTCACACACGATCTAATAATGACAATATATATATATATATATATATATTTATGAAATATATGTATATAAATAATAATCGAACAAACGAACTACCAACACTATAATAAAATTTAAGTTGTTCTAATGTGATAAATAATTACACAACAAGAATTCAAGTGAACAACTTGTATGAGGTCCAATGAGACCTAGGTGTCTAATGAAGTGAATACACATGTAGGTTACACAGGTGTAGGGGCACTCGAATTCCAATAAGTACGACTTACGGAACAGAAAACTGTGAGTTCATGTCCCTCCTTTCAAATATTTCAACGTTTTGTTTTTAAAACAATCAAGGGGAAATACATGTCATAACAAACGGTCTGTTAGTTATGGATTTAGATGATAACACGATCAATGTGCGTAAGTAGGATGATGACAAGAGTAACCATTAATCACTTAGTGACCAAGGTGCAAAAGGTATAGATCTATCGAGTTTGAGGCGCGCTCCACTCCTGGTTTGTTAACCCTTTAGGAGTGCTTTTGTGATCCCAATTGATGTCAAGAGTTGTCTCGATTTGGTTACTTACTTATGGCACATATGTCAAGGTGCTAGCTACACACTGATAAATCCTTAAACTCCATGAATGCTAATAACATACTAAGATTTCATTACTGGATTACATACAAGACATCTCATACGAAAACAATAACTCATGAACTCGCCAACTTTATGTTGACTTTCCAAACTTACATGTATTTCAGAACGCAAAACTTGAGCCGGTGAAAGACTACGGGAAGTGGAAAAGAACATGACAACGAATACCTTTTTGGAGGATTTGCCTCTTATATCCCAACCTCGTATGCGTATAAAGGGATCAAAACCCCAACATGCTTTTATGATGAAGACAATCTTTGCTTTAAAGTGTAATGCAACTTAAAAATTATACTTTGGATAACATTGTGAACTTGCTGAACCTTGTAACTTGTTTTGGGAGCTTGTAAACTTTGGTTGCAACTTAACATATATGGCATCGTAGTTGATTTATTTTTTACACATTTGGTTGCAATGATTACCTCATAGTCACACGATTGCGCTTCTGCTACAACCAAGGATGTGACAGATTGGTATCAGAGCTTCGATTGTAGTGAACTGGGGAAAAACTTTTATTGAAGTTTGGTCTACAATCACTAAGGACTCTCACATGAAATAAAAGTCTATAACATCACAGAAATATTTCAGAAATATGACAAAAATGACAAAAGGTTTTCATTGTGACACGATAACATGAGGATCTATCGCACGAGCTCAGCCATAAGTAACGAAAAAGGATCAATACATGATTAGTCTATGAGAAATAGACACATTACATTAAAAGACTATGTGTCATGGCACGTTACAGAAGATAGAAATCCTTGCTAGATGGGATTTTATGTGATTATATATATAATTTATTTATATATGTGTTGTACGAAATATTTTGTCACACCCCGACCCGCAGTGGAAAAAGGTGATCGGGACATGATTGGGTTTTCATCAAAGCTCATGAAATTTATTATAATGTTTCATATTTATTATTCCAATTTAAAGGAGATCATACAATCAAATAATACAAATACAACATGTTCTATACATCTATCTAAACTTCATTATTTTCTTCTAAGGCACTTTCCTATGTGTTCCTTGCTTCATCCTTTCCACCTGTATCATGTGTAAAAATGGTTTTTGGATCAACAAAAGTTGGCGAGTGAACCTTGTTAGAAAACATTTATTATTTATTTCTTATTGTATTTAATATGGAAAAATTGTGCAATATTCATATATGAACAAACGTAAATAAACATACAATAACAAACCAATAGCATACAATAACAAACAACAACCAACAATGACATACAATAACAAACCAATAGCATATAATAACAAACAACAACAAACAATAACAAACCATAACATACCATAACAAACCAACTTGCATGAATATATAACATGAATGAAACTGTATATGTTAGCAACGTCACGTTCACGCTCATAATGTAATGGGGAACGGACGGCCTATGATAAATGTCTGTGCGATCAAGGCTCAATCAAACGGAGCCGATCGTATGTTGGCAACGCCTGGTTCACGCTCATAATGTAATGGGGAACAGCTCAACGCTCATAATGTAATGGGGAGCGGCGGCCTATGATAATGTATGTGCGATCAAGGCTCAATCAAACGGAGCCGATCGTATGTTGGCAACGCCTGGTTCACGCTCATAATGTAATGGGGAACAGCTCAACGCTCATAATGTAATGGGGAGCGGTGGCCTATGATAATGTATGTACTGAAAATGATAAATTTAATCTAAACAATAACCACACAAACAGTTGATACATGTTGAATACACATTTGTTCATGGATATGATGGATGCACAATAGTTTAAATATAATAAATAATAAGACACATGATACACCCCAAAAACGTGATTAAAACGGAGAATTTGTAGAGATTCACTCACATTGGGTGCATTCGGTTGATGATGTTGAATGCGCACGAGTTTAGAGGATTGATCGACGAGGAAAAACTAACCTAATTAATAACGAAAAAGTAAGGTAAATAAATTGATTTTATTAACAATTTTAATAGGATTTTTGGATATATTTTTGTGAGTTTAAGACTATTTTCTAACTTTAAAAATGTTATTTTTTTAAGTATTTTTAATGGATTTTTAATTTAAATAAATAAATAAAATAATAAAAAAAGTTGACTTTTTGACTTGACCGTTGACCATTACTGTTGACCGTTGACCGATTCGGTCGTTTGTATGTATGCGCTGGGTGAGACTCGAACCCGTGACCTCCCGTACGCGTGCACACAGCTCCACCAACTGAGCTACGTGTCTAACCCGAAATATTTCTGTTTTTAATTATATTTATACACTAATTAAGTTAATCCGAAAATCATTTATTTTAAAAAGGATTTAATGGTATCGACTCGGTGCTCTCCACAGGTCTCGAACCCGGGACGTGTGGTTTAGTTTGGCACACAGTCCACCGCTGGACTGTGTGTCTAACTTGGTAAATATTCCGGTTTTTTTTTTATACTTAACATGATTCTGCGTGTGGATCCGGTTCGGTTTAAAAAAAAGAACATTATTATTACAGCGAGTGTGTGTGTGTCAAGAATCGAACTCGGGATGAATGCGTATTTATTTGCACACAGTCCACCGCTGGACTGTGTGTCTAACCCGTTCATAATATTGATTTTAATTAATCTTATAACTTAAGCGACTTCGTCTTCTTCGTTCAAAACACAGACAATGGTTAAACCAACTGTTTCTTATTTAATTCGATTGACAAACATTCAAATGATTAAAATGAAATGGCAGAGAAGATTTTGGAAGTAAACATACCGGTGAAATGATCTTTCTCAGAATTCAGGCGAAGTCGTCGGCTCTGTTTTTATGGACTTTGTCTGAGCGGACCAATTAACAATTTTGATTAGCTGGATGCAGAATTGAAGTACTGAACAAGAGTTATCAGAATGTTTAAAGGTTTATACCGTTTAACAGCGAGTTCTAGAAATTTTCAGAGATTTTCCGGCGAATGATGATTATCCGATATCGTCGCCTGGAACTGATTCTGATTGAAGGGTTTGAGTTAGCAAAAGCTTAACAACTGATAGACGATTAAAGAATTGAGAAACTTACTGATTTGATGGAAGACACGGTTTTCCTGCGAAAGCCCGGCGAGTTCAAAAAGCTTTTCCGACGAACTGAAAGTAGAGCGAAAGTGAAATTGGAGGTTCTGTGGATGAGTTTGAGTCGCGAGAGGGTACTATTGTTGGAGTAATCCAGGAAGTGCAGATTTTCGGTTATTAAAACCGATCACCACATGAATTCAAGTCCATTCAAGACTGAATTGATTAAAATTGTCGGTTTATCGGTTTATGATCAGAAATCCGTGATCACTCAAACGTCTTGGACGTTTGGAAGCCGATAACGGTTTCAGTTAGCGTAACAGGTCGATTCTTGGTTGAACATATGATTTAATTGTTTCCTAAAACTTACAAAAACATCAAGTGGCGGAGTGGTGAAATGTGTGTGTGTTAAGTCTTTGTGGTTCCCGGCTGACCCGGGTTCGAAACCCGCATCAGCATTTAATTTTTATTTCACTATTTTTAATACATTTTCAAATATAAATTTTATATTCTAATATACTTATTAATTATGTATCGTTTAAAATTAATTTGAGCATTAAATACGCAACGAAATTTTTAACTGGTTGTTCGGTTAATAAACGAAGCGGGTTTGGTTAACCCGGTTTTTTACGGATGTTACAGTATCCCCTACTTTTAGAAATTTTGTCCCGAAATTTAAGTAGTGGCATGTTTGACTCAAAAGGATGGTGTTTTAATTTGACAATTACATACTTAGAAGGGAGTTAGAGTTTAAATTTTTGTTTGAGGCGGTAACGTTCCTTTTAGGGGTTGAATACCCTGCTACAGGAATCGCCTTTTGTTGCCCTAAGGGTATGAATACGGAACATGGATACACAGAGTTGATTGACTAAGTATGATTTTATGTATAAGAGTTTTGATACGTTTGGAAAGATAAGGTTATATCCCAAAACAAACTTTTACTATTAAAACCTACATGGAACCTCTCATAACCGCCTGACAATGCCTCTGAACCTTTGGCAAGAATACTTATATATAGGAAGTACCAGCGGCGTATCCACCATATTCTTGTCAAATTTTCATTGGTTTTATCAGTAAGTTATGATTAGTTCTATGATGTGACTCTAGAACATAAACAAACACGACAACCAAAGCTTGAGTCTTAATTCTGATAGTATACATGCTTGAATAAAGACAGTACCTCTCTCGTTTGTTATGATGGAGAGGTTAGTCTATGTAGAAGTGAGACACAGCCCAACTTCTTTAAATGATGAGATTGAAATGATATGAATGCTAAATCAGTGAGTATAAAACAAACCAAGACATTACTAAATCTTATATGGAACTTTTCATAACCGCCTGACAATGCCTCTGATCCTTTGGCAAGAATACTTATATATAGGAAGTACCAGCGGCGTATCCACCATATTCTTGTCAAATTTTCATTGGTTTTGTCAGTAAATTATGATTAGTTCTATGTGACTCTAAAACATAAGTAAACACAACAACCAAAGCTTGAGTCTTAATTCTGAAAGGATACATGACTGAATGAAGACGGTACCTCTCTCGTTTGTTATGATGAACGGGTTAGTCTATATAAAAGTGAGACACAACCCAACTTCTTTAAATGATGAGATCGAGGTACGTCCAGATGTCTGATGATATGAATGTTAAAACAATGAGTATAAAACAAAATTGAGATAGTAATTCGCACTAAGATTCTTGGATTCAATTTTCAATTTACAAATGAGATACGTGAAGATTGAGATAAACATAAATAAAACATAAACACTAAGCGATTGGAGTTGAATTCTTGATTTTTGATGAAGAAACTAGTTGGGTGGTTCGTTTGGGCCGTCATTATCTTCATCAGGATTGGCGTTGATGTTGTAAACCCTTCCTCTTGCTGGTGGCCTAGTGGTTAGGTTTTCTTGATTTGCTTGGTTAACTGGGTTTGCTTGAGCTTGGGCTTTTATGATGTTAATCAATCGAGGGCACGTGTTTCTAAAGTGGGTAGGGTCGCCACAATTGAAACAAGCTCGAATATATGAGAGCATGGGGTATTGAGGTTGTTGATATGTTTGGATCATGTTTTGAGTAGGGGTAAGGTTTGGTTTTGAGAGGTGCGGCAAACCTTGCTCGAATGACCATAGCGTCCACATTTCGCACATAGTTGACAAGGTAAAGTAAATGGATGGTGATAAGAACAGGTATTGCATTGAGGGTGAGGTCCAAAGTAAGGTTTCATATTTGGGTAAGTTGAGTTGGGTGATATTTGAGTGATTGGGATAGCTTGGAGAGGTATGGCTTGTGACGTTGGTTGATTGTGTTGGGTGACAGCGAAAAGTTGCCCATCTCGTTTTCTCTTAGAAAGGGGTTGTGAAAGGGATTCGGTTTGGGTGGAGTTCGAGGTTTCAGTTGATGCTTTATCCTTCTTCTTCTCCTCCTTGAAGTCCTTATTTCTTATGCGGTTCTCGGTAAGTTATGTAGCTAACTCCATAGCTGCTTCCAAAGTTGCAGGTGTGGTACTTATTACAGAGTCTTGAATTTTTGAAGGAAGACCTCGAATGTAGTGCTCGATCAAACGGTAAATAGGAGTGAACAAGTTGGGGACCATTTGATTTAACTCGAGGAATCTCTTGTTGTATGTGGTGTGGTCGCCTTCCTTTTGTTTCAAAGAATAGAACTCATCCTCCAATTTCTTGATTTCGCTTCTTGGGCAAAATCGTCTTGTCATGATTTCCTTTAACTCTTCCCAAGTCAAAGTCATAGCATCTTCAACACCTCGTTTGGCCTTCTCTGTATTCCACCATGTAACTGCTATTCCAAGTAAACGACCAGTAGCATATCGCACTTTGCGATCATCGGGGCAATCGCAATTTAGAAAAGTGTTTTCCATTTCTTCAAACCAATGGAGGAGAGCGGTGACACCTTCAGCCCCTTCGTATTTTGGAGGGTCGCAGGATTTGAAATGCTTGAAGGTGCATTTAGTGGCTTTTGGGGGAGGATGGACAATGTTTTGATCTTCTTGATTGACGGGATTAGCGGTAAGGGCTTGTTGAACTTGAACTACAATGTTGGGTATTACGGCAGCCATTTGTTGAGCGATTTGGGCAGCCATACGATCGCTAGCTTTTCCTGCTCTCATCTTCCTACGAGCGGAATTAGAAGACATCTACACGGAATATATATCAAGAGTATGAGTTGGATGTTTTTGGGATCATGTGTCGTATTTAGGAATGAACATTTATAAAATAAACATAGCATAATAAATCTACTACATCCATAGGATGTCTTGGGCTTTGCTCGTAATTGGACCTTGCATGCCGCCATACTTCACCTTCGTAATCACGTGGGCCCCCATGATTACCGGGTTTTTCATATGGTTCACATGTGTTAGCCTGGTTACGTACCCTAAAACCCGGAGAAAATCGAGAAAGAAGTATGTAACGTATGATATTCGGAATGTATCCAGGTGTGGACACGGTGACACCTCAAAGTGGGGTTAGTTCGAACGACGTTTGGTGTGGCATGCTTTAGCCTAATAGGTCCTTCGTACTCTCATCATTAGTCCCCAGGTAGGCAAACTGGTCCGTTATATTGGATTTATACAAATGCCAACCTAGACAGGACGTTCCGACTACCGGTACTTGTACCCTTACAGTTACTACATGCCCGTCGCAGAACTCACTTTGATGAGATTTGAAAAATGAAAAAATGCGACAAAATCTTGAATAACGGAAGTATGAAGATGAATTGAATATGTGAACATTGAAATATGTATGATGAATATGTATGTAAGTATGTATGTTTGACTGTAAGTATAATTCACTATGTATCACAAAATGTAATATTGGAAGTGTTTGCAAGCATTTGTGTATGTAATAATATAAAAGAAATAAACATCATGAGTTTGCATGTAACCACATAAACAATTAAAATCTAATCAACTATAGTATAGGCTCTAAGGGTCTAATAACCTATCCTATATCCCTATAGTCAAAAGCTCTGATACCAATCTGTCACACCCCGACCCGTAGCGGAAAAAGGTGATCGGGACATGATTGGGTTTTCATCAAAGCTCATGACATTTATTATAATGTTTCATATTTATTATTCCAATTTAAAGGAGATCATACAATCAAATCATACAAATACAACATGTTCTATACATCTATCTAAACTTCATTATTTTCTTCTAAGGCACTTTCCTATGTGTTCCTTGCTTCATCCTTTCCACCTGTATCATGTGTAAAAATGGTTTTTGGATCAACAAAAGTTGGCGAGTGAACCTTGTTAGAAAACGTTTATTATTTATTTCTTATTGTATTTAATATGGAAAAATTGTGCAATATTCATATATGAACAAACGTAAATAAACATACAATAACAAACAAATAGCATACAATAACAAACCAATAGCATACAAAACAAACAACAACAAACAATAACATACAATAACAAACCAATAGCATACAATAACAAACAATAACATACAATAACAAACCATAACATACCATAACAAACCAACTTGCATGAATATATAACATGAATGAAACTGTATATGTTGGCAACGTCACGTTCACGCTCATAATGTAATGGGGAACGGACGACCTATGATAAATATCTGTGCGATCAAGGCTCAATCAAACGGAGCCGATCGTATGTTGGCAACGCCTGGTTCACGCTCATAATGTAATGGGGAACAGCTCAATGCTCATAATGTAATGGGGAGCGGCGGCCTATGATAATGTATGTGCGATCAAGGCTCAATCAAACGGAGCCGATCGTATGTTGGCAACGCCTGGTTCACGCTCATAATGTAATGGGGAACAGCTCAACGCTCATAATGTAATGGGGAGCAGCGGCCTATTATAATGTATGTACTGAAAATGATAAATTTAATCTAAACAATAACCACACAAACAGTTGATACATGTTGAATACACATTTGTTCATGGATATGATGGATGCACAATAGTTTAAATATAATAAATAATAAGACACATGATACACCCCAAAAACGTGATTAAAACGGGGAATTTGTAGAGATTCACTCACATTGGGTGCGTTCGGTTGATGATGTTGAATGCGCACGAGTTTAGAGGATTGATCGACGAGGAAAAACTAACCTAATTAATAACGAAAAAGTAGGTAAATAAATGGATTTTATTAACAATTTTAATAGGATTTTTGGATATATTTTTGTGAGTTTAAGGCTATTTTCTAACTTTAAAAATGTTATTTTTTTAAGTATTTTTAATTGATTTTTAATTTAAATAGATAAATAAAATAATAAAAAAATGTTGACTTTTTGACTTGACCGTTGACCGTTGACCATTACTGTTGACCGTTGACCGGTTCGGTCGTTTGTATGTGTGCGCTGGGTGAGACTCGAACCCGTTACCTCCCGTACGCGTGCACGCAGCTCTACCAACTGAGCTACGTGTCTAACCCGAAATATTTCTGTTTTTAATTATATTTATACACTAATTAAGTTAATCCGAAAATCATTTATTTTAAAAAGGATTTAATGGTATCGACTCGGTGCTCTCCACAGGTCTCGAACCCGGGACCTGTGGTTTAGTTTGGCACACAGTCCACCGCTGGACTGTGTGTCTAACTTGGTAAATATTCCGGTTTTTTTTATACTTAACATGATTCTGCGTGTGGATCCGATTCGGTTTAAAAAAAAAGAACATTATTATTACAGCGAGTGTGTGTGTGTCAAGGATCGAACTCGGGACGAATGCGTATTTATTTGCACACAGTCCACCGCTGGACTGTGTGTCTAACCCGTTCATAATATTGATTTTAATTAATCTTATAACCTAAGCGACTTCGTCTTCTTCGTTCAAAACACAGACAATGGTTAAACCAACTGTTTCTTGTTTAATTCGATTGACAAACATTCAAATGATTAAAATGAAATGGCAGAGAAGATTTTGGAAGTAAACATACCGGAGAAATGATCTTTCTCAGAATTCCGGCGAAGTCGTCGGCTCTGTTTTTATGGACTTTGTCTGAGCGGACCAATTAACAATTTTGATTAGCTGGATGCGGAATTGAAGTACTGAACAAGAGTTATCAGAATGTTTAAAGGTTTATACCGTTTAACAGCGGTTCTAGAAATTTTCAGAGATTTTCCGGCGAATGATGATTATCCGATATCGTCGCCTGGAACTGATTCTGATTGAAGGGTTTGAGTTAGCAAAAGCTTAACAACTGATAGACGATGAAAGAATTGAGAAACTTACTGATTTGATGGAAGACACGATTTTCCGGCGAAAGTCCGGCGAGTTCAAAAAGCTTTTCCGACGAACTGAAAGTAGAGCGAAAGTGAAATTGGAGGTTCTGCGGATGAGTTTGAGTCGCGAGAGGGTGCTATTGTTGGAGTAATTCAGGAAGTGCAGATTTTCGGTTATTAAAACAGATCACCACATGAATTCAAGTCCATTCAAGACTGAATTGATTAAAATTGTCGGTTTATCGGTTATGATCAGAAATCCGTGATCACTCAAACGTCTTGGACGTTTGGAATCCGAACGGTTTCAGTTAGCGTAACAGGTCGATTCTTGGTTGAACGTATGATTTAATTGTTTCCTAAAACTTACAAAAACATCAAGTGGCGGAGTGGTGAAATGTGAGTGTGTTAAGTCTTTGTGGTTCCCGGCTGACCCGGGTTCGATACCCGGCATCAGCATTTAATTTTTATTTCACTATTTTTAATACATTTTCAAATATAAATTTTATATTCTAATATACTTATTAATTTTGTATCGTTTAAAATTAATTTGAGCATTAAATATGCAACGAAATTTTTAACTGGTTCTTCGGTTAATAAACGAAGCGGGTTTGGTTAACCCGGTTTTTTACGGATGTTACATATTTTGCCAAGAAAGAAATACCTTAGACTATGGATATTATTATTATCCTTGACTCGCACAATGAGAATATCGACCTCGCGTCTATTGCGGAGCTTATAGTGAACGTGGTTCCTAAGTGAGACCTTAGGATTGATTCCACATAAGGTGGTTGCTTTTCCCACGGATGCGGAGATGCCTGGCTTCGGTAGTGACGAAGAGGCGGAGGTGGTAACCTTGGATGACCACTCTAGTAGCGGGACGAGGTCCCTGTGGCCCATATTAATCATTGATAACGACACTTTTGTCCAGGAAAGGAAAGGTGAAGTACTCATCTTGAAGGTGCCCCTCCAGTTGTTATTGTTGCAAATTCTCTCTATTTCTAAATCTGTCTAACGACGTGCCTTTCACGAGTAATATCAAGGGACGATAGCATGTGGACCATCACGAGGTCCCTGTGACCTATATTAATCATTAATAACGACACTCTTGTCCTTACAAGGAGGGTGAAGTACACATCTTAAAGGTGCCCCTCCAGTTGTTATTGTTGTAAATTCTCTCTATTTCTAACTTTGTCTAACGACGTGCCCTTTCACGAGTAATGTCAACGAACCATAGCACATGGACCATCACGAAGGTCCCTAGGTATGTAGACAATAGCGTCCTCTCTCTGAATGATCATCGTCTTTGAACGGTAGAACACTAGGGTGACCATGCAAGGCAATTTATTATTACGAGGGCCCACGTAATAATAACTTGCAGTGGATGAGAATCCTGATGGGCTCTACGGGTCAAGCTAATGATCACTACCCATTCGAAATTGTTAAGTTGTTCGAGTTTCTATCTGGTGGGACACTAACCGGGGTGGTTTTTATAACACCCTACGACACAGAAACATCACAAGTATTTGTTCGCATCTAATATTCGATCTATATCATGAGTCGATTGAGACTAGTCATCTAAACAAACAAAAAACTGGTTGGCCACTCAAGAAGGATATTTCCTCAACGGTCTAGAGTTCTTGTACATGGGTTGGTTCCATGGTGTCTATGGCACCTCATCTTATTTATTGGAAAGAGATTACATTAAACTCCGTCGTTTCACATTTGTCTTATTCCAAGGTATGGTATGGCACGAGCCATGCTTCAACACCCTCATTGCATTCTTTCGATATCTATGGAAATTATAACAATCTAGCTGGAGCTCGTGGAGCTCAAGGGATATCAATGTATTCGTCACACGGGTTTGCTTTCCTACTTTGGACGATCGAAGTATGGAATACATGTTATAAGGTTGGAGACGGCCATTTGCTTTCTCCTCCTCAACGAGTTATTTTCCTTTCCACTTAGACATATGGCCGATACACGCAAGAGGTACTACGAATTTTGGATTGTTGTTATTCACGTTATCATTGTCTCAAACATGTATGAACAATGCAATCTTGAGGTTTCCATGACCGATGGCATTCTTTATTCTTAGACACATGGTAGACTATATCTTACCAAATATATGTCTAGCTTCTTTTAATCTTGGGTATTAATAAGAAATATGGCGCCAAAAGGAAGATCTACACCCCAAAGAGGTTAGTTAATCCATGACTTACTGGGTAAGCCGAATTAGAGTTCTTATGGAGGGACATAGGGTTGCGGAAATTGCACGACATGAGAGTAATCTAGTTGACACTAGTGATGGTACTGGTGGTACCGGTAGTTCAAATGGTTCGGATCCCAATAGATTGGGAACAAGTGGCAGCGCTACACCTGAAGATGCGATCATACAAGGTTTTAAATTCTAAGGCTTTCCTGGACTGTAAGCCACAAGACCTCATTGGTGCAAGAGGTGCGGTAGGTTATGTCCGCTAAATAAAGACAATGGAGTCGGTTAGCAGTTCTAGTAAATGCACTCCTGAGTAAACGATTAAGTAAACAAAGAGTCTCCTACTGAATGCAGCATTAACTTGGTGAAATCCTCAAGTAGAAACTTTAAGGAGTGATACTACGAAGAGGTTATCATGGGAAGAACTAAAAAATATTATGCGAGAGGAGTATTGCTCGCTGACTGGAATTCCAAGGGTAGAAACGGGATCCTAGAACTCGATCATGATTGCAGCCAACGTTGTTGGTTACACTCGACGCTTTCATGATCTCTCAAGGGTTGTTCCATACTGGGGAACACCCGAAATCAAACGCATTAAGCGCTACATTTGGGGTTTAGCCTCTAAGAACCAAAACATGACCACATCCTCCCACCATACCTTCATCACACAAACAGTAACTCTCGCAGTTAGTCTCACCAAGGATACAGTGAGAATGGGAAATTATCAAAGAAAGGTGCGGAAAGGAAGGAAACGCATGTGGAATCTACTAGCAACGAGAAGTGAAAATACACACCCCTTAAGGCAGGATTGAGAGTGAGTAACAAACGAAAGGGAACTCCTGTGATGATAGAAACGAAGGCAATTGTTGCCATAATTGATGCTATCACCAAGAAATATGCTGATAACTTACTGAAATCCTAAATATGATAAGTGAAAATTTCCTCATGAGGGCACTTGAAAAAGTGCCAAGAGTAGAAGTGTGGTGAATCAAGACATAAAACAGAAACCAATAAGTTAGTAAGACTGAACCAAGAACAAGGATGTTAAGTGTGGCACGAAGGCCACTTCAAGCATGAACGTCTTAAGAATGAATCAGACAAGTGAATTAAAGTGTTAGTGAGCTTGATGTCGTCATGCATACGTTCTACTCTATAATCATTATGTGTAAATTATTTTGATACCAACACCGAGCTTAGCTAGTGTCTTTAGGTGTTAAGCATATACTCAAATTAGAGTCATGTAAATTAGACACGTTATCAAGTTAGCTAATGAGGAATTAGCTGAGTCATGAGGAATCATTAAAGGTCACAGACATGGTTCCTATCAACCAACATCTTGCATCCATCTTGTTTGATACCTGTGCTGGTTTTAGTTCATCTCCATAGAATTCAAAATATACTTGACCTAGAGTCAAGTAAAATAGACGTTCCCTCATTCTATAGGATTTACCAACGGTAAATTATCAAGTCAGGGGAAATTATAAAAGGATGCACTTTGGAACTTGGAGAACAAGAATGTAATGTTGATCTTTTACCCGTTTATCTAGGTTGTTACGATGTAGGTTTTGGCATAGAACTGTTGACGTATAACCGAGCGGAAGTGGGTTGTCCTGAGAAAACTATCCGCATCTCCCTGCCAGACGAAGAAACACTTGTTGTACACGAAGAGAAGCACGAGACGCCCTTACGAATCATTAATTGCATGAAGGCCAGAAGTGCCTACAAAAAGGTTGCATAGCCTTTCTAGCTCACTTAGTCGACAAGGAAACTAAGGAGCCAAAATTGGAGGAAATAACCGTTGTGAAGGAATTCCCTCGAAGTCTTTCCATCAGACTTGTCTGGATTACCTCCGCAACGACACGCCAACTTTTGCATTGATTTGGTGCCAGGAGCAGTACCAGTAGCGAAGCCTCCATACCGATTAGCTCCGTCATAAATGCAAAGACTACCTACACGACTTCAAAAGTTGTTAGACAAAGGATTCATATGACCGAATTTCTTGCCTTTGGGAGCTCCAGTGCTATTTGTCGAGAAGAAGGATGGAACCTTCCGAATGTGCATAGGCTACCGGGAACTAAACAAGTTAACCATCAAGAATCAGTACCCATTACCGAGGATGATTATATGTTCTATCAATTACAAGGGTCGAGTTTTAATTCAAAGATTGATTTAAGATCCGGGTATCATCAGTAAAGAATCCAAGAGGAAAGTATTCCTAAGACGGCATTTAGGACTCGCTACGGTCATTATGAGTTGCTTGTTATGCCTTTTGGTTTAACAAATGCTCATGCAGTATTTATGGATTTGATGAACCGGCTATGTAAAACTTACCCTGACAAGTTCGTAATAGTGTTTATTGATGACATATTTAAATACTCACGAACGGAGGAAGAACATGAATAACATTTGAGAACTATATTGGGGCTATAAACAAAGGATAAACTGTATGCGAAATTCTCAAAATGCGAAATTTGGATTCGTGAGG
This sequence comes from Scalesia atractyloides, assembly GCA_947069175.1. Lineage (NCBI taxonomy): Eukaryota > Viridiplantae > Streptophyta > Magnoliopsida > Asterales > Asteraceae > Scalesia > Scalesia atractyloides. Next base: position 39,988,482 of record CAMTDV010000001.1, read on the forward strand.
TACAATATCTCGGTCGTGTAGTGAACGAGAATGGGATACACGTCGACCCATCAAAGATAGAAGCCATAAAGAACTGGAATGCTCCAAGGACGCCCTTGAAAGTACGACAATTTCTAGGTTTAGTGGGATATTACAGGAGATCTATTGAGAACTTCTCGAAGGTTTCTCAGCCGCTAACCTCGCTTACACAAAAGGATAAAAAGTTCGATTTGGGAGAAACACAAGAATCGAAATTTCAATTATTAAAGGATAAACTATGCAAGGCACCGATATTATTACTTCAAGACAGTACCGATGACTTCGTGGTGTATTGTGATGCTTCACATCAAGGCTTAGGTTACGTGTTAATGCAACGTGAAAAGTCATCGCATACGCGTCACGTCAGTTAAAAGTTCATGAAAAGAACTATACCACTCATGACCTAAAACTAGGTGTAGTGGTATTTGCTTTAAAAATCTGGCGTCATTATTTATATGGCACTAAGTGTACCATATTCATAGATCATAAAAGTTGTCACACCCTCAATTTCCACTTGCGGAGTTTTACCGCGAGGCGTGTGAACAAACCAGAATCTGAGACACTAGTAACGTCGAACGACTCTATATGATTTGTTAATACGTTTTCCAAAATCATTTGTTTAACCATTCATAGTTAATTTTAGATTGTCTTAGTTTGATTTTAATGTTTAGCGGAAGCATTAGTTTTTAAAGTTGAGCGGAAGCATAAAGATAAAGTAAAGGAACGGGCGCCAACACAAACGCCAAAACTAAAGAAAACCCAAAACAATGTTTGTAAATGAGACTCGATAAAAAGGTGTCTTGATCAATAAATAGACTGAAGGAAAGTAAATAAAATAAGCGAGACGTGTCAGTCTTCTATGTCTCCATCCCCCCAAATCGCTATCGTTGCCGTCATCCTCCGCGACGTCTTCTACAGCTGGGTCTTCCTCCTCTGGATCCTCCTCTGGATCCTCTACCGGCATTGGAGGGGCCGGTGCTGGTGCGGGTACTGGTACAGGTGCCTGATTCTGTTCTAGTTCTTGAATTCTCCAGCTAGACTCAAGAACTCTGTCTTCTTGCCAGTCAGCCCTCAGCTGCTCAGCACGAAGATCTATGGCTAAAGTGTTACGAGCTATCTTACTCGTATGTTGCTCTTCCTCGAGCGATCCAGTTTTACCTGTCAATTGTCGTATCATCCATCCCTGTGCTAGGATGGTTTCATGCATTCTTTCTAGTTGTTCTTGTTGCGTTCTTATCATATCTCTAAGTAGGTTGTTCCCTACTTCTAACGAGTTAACCGGTTCGACCGTCACAGCGATGGTCGGGCGTAAGGACGACTCCTCCCCTAGAGCGAGTCTTTTCCTAGCAGCTGAGCGTGTCTCCACGCCATGAGGTGGTGAGGGTTCGACTATAGGTGCCTTTCCTGGCGCCCTTGGTTGTAAAGGTTTGTCGGATGATGATGATGACATTGCCTATTGGGTTGTGTAGTTAGTTACGAGTTGCGTTCATCACAATGTACATCTATATTTTTCATAATACAGTTGTAGTACAACACATAACAAGATATAACAGTTCAGTGCCAAACTAAGTCTAGTGTCGTGTAATCAGCTATAGTTTAGGTCTACCTTTAATGCAAACCTGGTTCTCTATAGCTAGAGGCTCTGATACCAATCTGTCACACCCTCAATTTCCACTTGCGGAGTTTTACCGCGAGGCGTGTGAACAAACCAGAATCTGAGACTCTAGTAACGTCGAACGAATCTATATGATTTGTTAATACGTTTTCCAAAATCATTTGTTTAACCATTCATAGTTAATTTTAGATTGTCTTAGTTTGATTTTAATGTTTAGCGGAAGCATTAGTTTTTAAAGTTGAGCGGAAGCATAAAGATAAAGTAAAGGAACGGGCGCCAACACAAACGCCAAAACTAAAGAAAACCCAAAACAATGTTTGTAAATGAGACTCGATAAAAAGGTGTCTTGATCAATGCAAGTGAGTGCACCTAGAGCTCCTAGCGTCCTGAGAAACATGTAAAGAAACAAGTGTCAACATTAAAGATGAGTGAGTTCACAGGTTTTCATAAATTCGTTTGTTCGGTTATGAGTTTGTTTCCCCCGTTATCCCTAACCCAGGATAACGACTAGTTCCATTATTCCCAACCCGGAATAATAATGTTGTTGGTTCCATTATTCCCAACCCGGAATAATATTGTTGTTTGTTCCATTATTCCTAACCCGGAATAATAATGTTGATTCGTTCCATTATTCCTAACCCGGAATAATAAAGTTGTTGTTTCCATTATCCCTAACCCGGGATAATATAGTTGATTCGTAATTAAGTTCAATGTTAACATATATAGGTAGCTAGCCTAAAGTTATGTCACGTAAGTGTTCGCGATCGAAGCTGACTGTCGTGCCTCCGTGTTGCCAGGCCTATCACTGACCATGGCGAAGTTAGGCCAAATTATTCACCCGTTGACCATACCCGGTCGGCTAGCGCGACTAGCTCGGATGGGGCTTGTCGGGCCCAGTAGTACTACTTATAATTCTCCCGCTATTAAAACCCAATACTAACGATCCGAGAGATTGACGAGGACTTAAGTGATATAGCTGCTTAGTGACCATAACATTACATTAACATTAACTTAGTTACCGAATAGTTATGTGACGTTAATTTCATATAACGTAAAGAGATTGAGTTGAAGAGTGTATACATGTTTCTCCCCTGTTGTTTAAAACCGGATAAAATTAGGGGCCGTGAACTCACCTTTAGTTGCTCGGTTAGTGTAGCAAAGAAGTTGTAAGGGATGGGACCGCTAATTGCGTCCTAACAAACCAATTGATTTCAAGTCAGTGTGTGATCACACCAATACAAATTCTACACGTAATTTACGCACAAAGTGATACACACAACAAAATACCTAACACTCAAACATGCATGCAAGTATCCTCATGTGAACATAGTAATCAAAACAATTTATCATGAACATAATCCAATCCATGCAGCAATTTGGTGCACACAATCACAAGTTATCAAATTTCAGCTTACATACTCATAATTCAGCTGTTTTCTAGGATTTTTATAAAATAGTTCCAACGTTCTAAAAATTCCAATTATATTACAGCAGGTGACAACTATATTGTAGAAATTTATATAAATTTTTCAAGTCCTAATTCTTTACCATTTAACCATAAATATTAATATACTAGGCTGCAGTCAGATTCGTCGCTTTCTGACTGCAGTCCACGGAAGAATTTATTTAAAAATCACTGATCGTCCAATTAACAAAATTCTAGTGGGAGTTGCCCGGAAATTTCCATACCTAGTTGCTGTACAAATTTCATGATTCGACTCCCTACTGATTTTAAAATCCAACTCGATAAACAACTTACAAAATTTCAGGATTTTCACAGCTTTAGTTACTGAACTTATTTGGCCACTTAAAAATATCAAACGACTTCAGAAAAATATGAATCCAGCGCCATTAGATTCGTTATTCAAATCTCTACGTTTTAGACTTCAGAAAATCCGTTTTTCGACAACTAATGACCGAGTTACAGCCAGTTGAAGTCGGCTGTAACTATCACTCAGCAACCTGTTTCAGCATTTTGTTACCACTAATTCGCATAAACCGTCAATATAATGAACCTGGGCAATCAAGAACCGATTTTTCTAATCATAGATCAATACATATATTACATCCATGCAAACCCTAATCAATATCTCTAGTTTTTATAAACAAAACACACTTGCAAACTATGAGTTCCGAAAACAATCATACATGCAACACTTTGATAATTCAGCCGATTAACAACATACTCATTACATTCAAACACATATAATCCAAATATGATCTTGCAAACAATTATAAATCCTAACCTTTAATATCAAGCTTAATGAACCGTGAGTAGATGAGGAACCGATGATCAAGGATAGTTGCGACCGAGAGGATGAAAGGAACAAGCTGCTCGCGACCGAGAAGGTGATGTAGGGCTGATCAGATCAAGATGATGAAGGAAGAGGTTGCTCGCGATCAATGGAACAAGAGTAAGGCTGTTTGCGGTCGAAGAGAATGAACAAGGGCTGCAGTCGGCTTCTTAGGTAATAGGGTTTTGTGTTTGTGAAGGATCATGCATGTGTTAGTATATATAGGCGCAAGATGATCAAGAAAGGGGAATAGGTTGCGGTTTGGGTTTGATCTCGCGTCCGAGGGCTTGGGTGGGTCGGTTTGGGTTGTTTGCTCGCGACATGGTTTTGGGTTTAAGGTTTGGGTTCTAAACTTGATCCCCAAGTTTAGTTCCTTGAGTCGCAAGAAAAGAGGCCAGCTCGTATCGTGATTTGGCTCGATTCATTTGTTTATTTATTAAGTCTATACATTATAACTATCATAAAGCACAAACTCGGATATCACATAATAACGTAGCGCGTAATTTATTCGACAAGTATTGCGTTTAAGTTATCCAAAAAACCGGGATGTCACATTATCCCCATGTTGAAAGAATTTTCGTCCCGAAAATTGAGTAAACGCGGTTTAGAATGTAGCGTACATGTTTAGAGTGCCACGCACAAAAAGTTAGTTCGTTTACGATGGTATGCGAAGTTACAAGAAGTTCCCAAGTGCCATGCACAAAGATTCCCAAGTGCCATGCACAAGGATTTAGTTAACAATGGTACGCGAAAGTATGAGAAATTTCCAGGTTGTCACATCATCCCCATGTTGAAAGAATTTTCGTCCCGAAAATTTAGTTATTGGTATCGTTAGTTTGCTGCTCAGTTGCGAAGAGGTGTGGGTATTTGCTTTTCATTTGGTCCTCTCTTTCCCACGTGAACTCCGGTCCACGCTTAGAGTCCCAACGAACCTTAACGATCGGAATCTTGCTGTGCCTTCGAGTCTTGATCTCACGATCCATGATCTCGATAGGCTGTTCCACAAAGTGCAGTTGTTCATCCACTTGGATCTCATCCAATGGAATGACTAGAGTTTCATCTGATAGACACTTCTTCAGATTTGACACGTGAAATACGTTGTGAACTCCACTGAGTTCGGCAGGAAGGTCTAATTGATAAGCTACGGGTCCAATACGTTTCAAGATTACAAACGGGCCTACGTACCGTGGGTTTAGTTTGCCCCGTTTTCCAAAGCGGATTACACCCTTCCAGGGTGACACCTTTAGTAGGACGCGGTCGCCTACTTGAAATTCGAGCGGTTTACGTCGTTGATCAGCGTAGCTTTTCTGTCGATCTCGTGCCGCCGCCATGCGGTTTCTGATTTGTACAATCTTTTCAGTAGCCTCAAGTATTAACTCAGGGCCTGTGAGTTGACTGTCACCGACTTCTGCCCAACAGACCGGTGATCTACATTTACGACCGTATAATGCCTCAAACGGTGCTGCTGAAATACTCGTATGATAACTGTTGTTATATGAGAATTCCACTAAAGGCAGGTGAATTTCCTAACTATTTCCGAAGTCTACTACGCATGCCCTAAGCATGTCTTCCAAGGTCTGTATGGTCCTTTCGCTTTGACCATCAGTCTGAGGGTGATAGGCTGTGCTCATATCTAAGCGTGTTCCCAACGCTTTCTGAAGTGACTGCCAAAAGTTGGATGTGAAGCGAGCATCTCTGTCTGAGATGATGGACGTTGGCACTCCGTGCCGAGAAACTACTTCCTTAATGTACATGCAAGTCATCTTCTCCATCTTATCTGTTTCTTTAATAGCTAGGAAGTGTGCGGACTTAGTTAAACGATCCACAATTACCCAGATGGTATCGCAACCACCCAATGTTCGCGGGAGTTTAGTGATGAAGTCCATCGAGATCTGATCCCATTTCCACACTGGGATCTCAGGTTGTTGGAGTAGCCCCGATGGCTTTTGATACTCTACCTTGACTTTTGCACAAGTCAAACATTTACTCACGTAGGTGGCTATATCGGCTTTCATGTTGGGCCACCAATACGCAGCTTTAAGGTCTTGATACATCTTATCTGAACCCGGATGGACAGAGTATCGGGATTTGTGAGCTTCATCCATGACTAGCTCTCTGAGATTTCCGTAGAGAGGTACCCATATGCGATTCATGAAATACCGGGCTCCATTGGGTTTTACTTCCCAATCGCGTTCCATTTTTCCCAACGATTCGGCCTTGATGTTTTCCTCCTTAACTGCTTCTAACTGTGCGTCGCGTATTTGTTCGGGTAGCCCCGAATGAATAGTGAGTTGTAATGCTCGTACACGACGAGGTTTCAAGTGTTCCTTCCTACTGAGGGCATCAGCTACCACGTTAGCTTTACCCGGGTGATACCGAATGGCACACTCATAATCGTTCAAGAGATCGACCCAGCGACGCTGTCGCATGTTCAACTCCTTCTGATCAAAGATGTGTTGGAGGCTCTTGTGGTCTGTAAAGATTGTGCACTTCGTCCCATAGGGGTAGTGTCTCCAAATCTTAAGTGCAAACACTACTGCTCCCAATTCCAGGTCATGCGTCGTGTAGTTTTTTCTCGTGAACCTTCAGTTGGCGGGACGCATACGCGATGACCTTATCGCGTTGCATGAGTACGCATCCCAACCCCTGGATGGAAGCATCACAATATACTACAAAGTCATCTGTCCCTTCCGGCAAGGACAGAATGGGTGCGCTGCAAAGTTTCTCCTTTAGCAATTGAAATGCTGCTTCTTGCTTGTCACCCCAAGCATACTTGATGCCTTTCTGGGTGAGGGTAGTAAGCGGTTGTGCGATCTTTGAAAATCCCTCGATGAAACGTCTGTAGTAACCAGCCAAACCCAAAAATTGGCGGATCTCCGTCGGTATCCTGGGTGCTTCCCAGTTTTTGATAGCTTCAATCTTGGCAGGGTCTACGTGGATACCCTTTTCATTTACGATATGCCCAAGAAACTGAACTTCCCGAATCCAGAAATCACACTTTGAAAGCTTGGCATATAGCTTCTCCTGTTGAAGTAATCCTAACAGTAATCGTAGATGTTCAGCATGTTCTTCTTCACTTTTGGAGTAGATGAGTATGTCATCGATGAACACAATGACAAACTTGTCGAGGTATGGTTTACACACACGGTTCATGAGGTCCATGAACACCGCGGGTGCGTTGGTGAGACCGAACGGCATGACCAAGAACTCATAATGGCCATACCGAGTACGAAATGCCGTCTTGGCGATATCCTCCTCCTTGACGCGTAGCTGATGGTAACCGGACCGTAGGTCAATCTTGGAGTAGTAGCTTGACCCTTGAAGTTGGTCGAAAAGATCGTTGATGCGAGGTAACGGGTATCGGTTCTTGACAGTAACCTTGTTGAGTTCCCTGTAGTCGATGCACATGCGGAAGGTCCCGTCCTTCTTCTTGACAAAAAGGACTGGAGCTCCCCATGGCGAAGCGCTTGGTCGGACAAATCCCTTTTCTAACAGCTCCTGAAGTTGGGTAGACAGCTCCTGCAGCTCGGCTGGAGCTAGGCGGTATGGGGCTTTGGCGATAGGAGTTGCATGGTTCGCCAATTCAATTTCAAACTCCAATTGTCGATGGGGTGGGAGACCAGGTAACTCCTCTGGGAATACATCAGAAAAATCACGGACGACGGGGATGTCTTCTATACGTTTCTCGTCCTTAGGCTGTTCGGTAACCAGTGCGAGTAAAGCGAAAGAGTTCTTCCTCCGAAGATACTTCTGCGCTTGCATGTAAGAGATGATGTTTGTGACGGCGCCTGCCTTCTCGCCTTGCACCGTCAAGATTTCGTCGTTAGTGAGCGGAATACGGATAGATTTTTCGAAACAGAGAACTTCAGCTCGGACGTCGGATAGCCAGTCCATTCCGACTACCACGTCAAAACTACCCAGGGTAGTTGTCATCAGATCAATGGTAAAGGTGTGACCTGTGAGTTTGAGTTGACAGCCGGATACTATATGGGTCACATCTACAGATTTACCATCGGCTAGTTCTATGATATAAGGGGTCTCTAAGGGTTTAGGCGCGAGATTTAGGTTCTTCCTAAAAGACTCAGATATAAAACTCCTATCCGCACCCGTATTAAAAGCACAGTAGCAAAATGTTCATTAAGGGGAAACTTACCGGTGACCACGTTCGAGTCGTTTCTGGCCTCTCCGCGGCCCAATGTAAATGCGCGACCTTTGGCACCTCCTGTGCCACCATTTCCATTATTGTTGTTGTTATTGTTGTTGTGGTTATTGTGGTTGTGGTTGTTCCCACCATTGTTGTTGTTGTTATGCAGCTGTGGGCAGTCTCTTTTGAAGTGGGCAGTGCTACCACACTGATAGCATCCCCGGTTAATACCCTGCTGCTAACCCTGGGGTTGATTTTGATTTTGTCGGGACATGATTTCCCCGCGACAATCCTTTGCCGCATGTCCCACTTTGCCACATCGTTGACAGCGATTCCCGGCACAAGGGCCGTGGTGATGAAGATTACAGCGATTGCACTGCGGCTTTCGACCTACATAGCCGCTTGCGTTCTGGTTGTTGTTAGCGGGCTGATTTTGGTGACCCCAATGGCTGTTGTAATTATTGAACCGTCTCTGGTTCCCCTGTTGTTGCTGTGATGACGAAGACTGTCGAACAGACGAGTCTTCAAACTTTCTTTTATTATCAGGGGCAACTTCAGTTGTACCCCGAGCTGGCAACTTCTTTTGTTCCACCGCCTTATCGGTGAGTTTGTGCGCCAACCTGATTGCTTGATGTTCAGTTGCAGGGTTGCTAGCCATTACCATACCCTGAATCTCCGGGACCCGAACTCCAAGGTAAAACTCGAGCTGTTTCTCCACAGTGTTGGCCAGATCGAGACATAGGAACACTAGATCGTGATGTTTCGCTGTGTACGCTTCAATTTCAGATCCTACCATCTTATGGTTCCATAGTGCTTGTTCCAACTGCTGAACTATGTCCCGTGGACAGTACTCCTCTTTGATTAGGGCCTTACACTCGGCCTCGGCCATTGCATTTGTAGCAATAAGTCCACGCGTTTGGACTTGCGCGTTCCACCAGGTTAATGCCCCATCTTCCAGCGTTGAGGCAGCATACTTGACCTTATTGGCCCCAAGGCAATTGCACATTTCGAAAACTAATTCGGATTTTTCGATCCAACGGACCAGTCCTATGGGTCCTTCTGCACCCGTGAATTTGCTCGGTTTCGTATCGAGGAACATTTTGTAGGGTTTAAGACCCCTCCTGCTGCTGGTGGGTTTTGAACACCTGCCAGAGCAGCATTCAGTGTTCTTGGATCATTGCGGCTAATTCTTAAGGCGTCATGTTTGAGATTTCCGCGACGTCCAGTTGCCATTTTAGATCTAAGTAGAAAATAAATAGACTGAAGGAAAGTAAATAAAATAAGCGAGACGTGTCAGTCTTCTACGTCTCCATCCACCCAAATCGCTATCGTTGCGGTCATCCTCCGCGGCGTTTCCAGCTTCTACAGCTGGGTCTTCCTCCTCTGGATCCTCTACCGGCATTGGAGGGGCCGGTGCTGGTGCGGGTACTGGTACAGGTGCCTGATTCTGTTCTAGTTCTTGAATTCTCCAGCTAGACTCAAGAACTCTGTCTTCTTGCCAGTCAGCCCTCAGCTGCTCAGCACGAAGATCTATGGCTAAAGTGTTACGAGCTATCTTACTCGTATGTTGCTCTTCCTCGAGCGATCCAGTTTTACCTGTCAATTGTCGTATCATCCATCCCTGTGCTAGGATGGTTTCATGCATTCTTTCTAGTTGTTCTTGTTGCGTTCTTATCATATCTCTAAGTAGGTTGTTCCCTACTTCTAACGAGTTAACCGGTTCGACCGTCACAGCGATGGTCGGGCGTAAGGACGACTCCTCCCCTAGAGCGAGTCTTTTCCTAGCAGCTGAGCGTGTCTCCACGCCATGAGGTGGTGAGGGTTCGACTATAGGTGCCTTTCCTGGCGCCCTTGGTTGTAAAGGTTTGTCGGATGATGATGATGACATTGCCTATTGGGTTGTGTAGTTAGTTACGAGTTGCGTTCATCACAATGTACATCTATATTTTTCATAATACAGTTGTAGTACAACACATAACAAGATATAACAGTTCAGTGCCAAACTAAGTCTAGTGTCATGTAATCAGCTATAGTTTAGGTCTACCTTTAATGCAAACCTGGTTCTCTATAGCTAGAGGCTCTGATACCAATCTATCACACCCTCAATTTCCACTTGCGGAGTTTTACCGCGAGGCGTGTGAACAAACCAGAATCTGAGACACTAGTAACGTCGAACGACTCTATATGATTTGTTAATACGTTTTCCAAAATCATTTGTTTAACCATTCATAGTTAATTTTAGATTTTCTTAGTTTGATTTTAATGTTTAGCGGAAGCATTAGTTTTTAAAGTTGAGCGGAAGCATAAAGATAAAGTAAAGGAACGGGCGCCAACACAAACGCCAAAACTAAAGAAAACCCAAAACAATGTTTGTAAATGAGACTCGATAAAAAGGTGTCTTGATCAATGCAAGTGAGTGCATCTAGAGCTCCTAGCGTCCTGAGAAACATGTAAAGAAACAAGTGTCAACATTAAAGATGAGTGAGTTCACAGGTTTTCATAAATTCGTTTGTTCGGTTATGAGTTTGTTTCCCCCGTTATCCCTAACCCAGGATAACGACTTGTTCCATTATTCCCAACCCGGAATAATAATGTTGTTGGTTCCATTATTCCCAACCCGGAATAATATTGTTGTTTGTTCCATTATTCCTAACCCGGAATAATAATGTTGATTCGTTCCATTATTCCTAACCCGGAATAATAAAGTTGTTGTTTCCATTATCCCTAACCCGGGATAATATAGTTGATTCATAATTAAGTTCAATGTTAACATATATAGGTAGCTAGCCTAAAGTTATGTCACGTAAGTGTTCGCGATCGAAGCTGACTGTTGTGCCTCCGTGTTTCCAGGCCTATCACTGACCTTGGCGAAGTTAGGCCAAATTATTCACCCGTTGACCATACCCGGTCGGCTAGCGCGACTAGCTCGGATGGGGCTTGTCGGGCCCAGTAGTACTACTTATAATTCCCCCGCTATTAAAACCCAATACTAACGATCCGAGAGATTGACGAGGACTTAAGTGATATAGCTGCTTAGTGACCATAACATTACATTAACATTAACTTAGTTACCGAATAGTTATGTGACGTTAATTTCATATAACGTAAAGAGATTGAGTTGAAGAGTGTATACATGTTTCTCCCCCTGTTGTTTAAAACCGGATAAAATTAGGGGCCGTGAACTCACCTTTAGTTGCTCGGTTAGTGTAGCAAAGAAGTTGTAAGGGATGGGACCGCTAATTGCGTCCTAACAAACCAATTGATTTCAAGTCAGTGTGTGATCACACCAATACAAATTCTACACGTAATTTACGCACAAAGTGATACACACAACAAAATACCTAACACTCAAACATGCATGCAAGTATCCTCATGTGAACATAGTAATCAAAACAATTTATCATGAACATAATCCAATCCATGCAGCAATTTGGTGCACACAATCACAAGTTATCAAATTTCAGCTTACATACTCATAATTCAGCTGTTTTCTAGGATTTTTATAAAATAGTTCCAACGTTCCAAAAATTCCAATTATATTACAGCAGGTGACAACTATATTGTAGAAATTTATATAAATTTTTCAAGTCCTAATTCTTTACCATTTAACCATAAATATTAATATACTAGGCTGCAGTCAGATTCGTCGCTTTCTGACTGCAGTCCACGGAAGAATTTATTTAAAAATCACTGATCGTCCAATTAACAAAATTCTAGTGGGAGTTGCCCGGAAATTTCCATACCTAGTTTCTGTACAAATTTCATGATTCGACTCCCTACTGATTTTAAAATCCAACTCGATAAACAACTTACAAAATTTCAGGATTTTCACAGCTTTAGTTACTGAACTTATTTGGCCACTTAAAAATATCAAACGACTTCAGAAAAATATGAATCCAGCGCCATTAGATTCGTTATTCAAATCTCTACGTTTTAGACTTCAGAAAATCCATTTTTCGACAACTAATGACCGAGTTACAGCCAGTTGAAGTCGGCTGTAACTATCACTCAGCAACCTGTTTCAGCATTTTGTTACCACTAATTCGCATAAACCGTCAATATAATGAACCTGGGCAATCAAGAACCGATTTTTCTAATCATAGATCAATACATATATTACATCCATGCAAACCCTAATCAATATCTCTAGTTTTTATAAACAAAACACACTTGCAAACTATGAGTTCCGAAAACAATCATACATGCAACACTTTGATAATTCAGCCGATTAACAACATACTCATTACATTCAAACACATATAATCCAAATATGATCTTGCAAACAATTATAAATCCTAACCTTTAATATCAAGCTTAATGAACCGTGAGTAGATGAGGAACCGATGATCAAGGATAGTTGCGACCGAGAGGATGAAAGGAACAAGCTGCTCGCGACCGAGAAGGTGATGTAGGGCTGATCAGATCAAGATGATGAAGGAAGAGGTTGCTCGCGATCAATGGAACAAGAGTAAGGCTGTTTGCGGTCGAAGAGAATGAACAAGGGCTGCCGTCGGCTTCTTAGGTATTAGGGTTTTGTGTTTGTGAAGGATCATGCATGTGTTAGTATATATAGGCGCAAGATGATCAAGAAAGGGGAATAGGTTGCGGTTTGGGTTTGATCTCGCGGCCGAGGGCTTGGGTGGGTCGGTTTGGGTTGTTTGCTCGCGACATGGTTTTGGGTTTAAGGTTTGGGTTCTAAACTTGATCCCCAAGTTTAGTTCCTTGAGTCGCAAGAAAAGAGGCCAGCTCGTATCGCGATTTGGCTCGATTCATTTGTTTATTTATTAAGTCTATACATTATAACTATCATAAAGCACAAACTCGGATATCACATAATAACGTAGCGCGTAATTTATTCGACAAGTATTGCGTTTAAGTTATCCGAAAAACCGGGATGTCACATTATCCCCATGTTGAAAGAATTTTCGTCCCGAAAATTGAGTAAACGCGGTTTAGAATGTAGCGTACATGTTTAGAGTGCCACGCACAAAGAGTTAGTTCGTTTACGATGGTATGCGAAGTTACAAGAAGTTCCCAAGTGCCATGCACAAAGATTCCCAAGTGCCATGCACAAGGATTTAGTTAACAATGGTACGCGAAAGTATGAGAAATTTCCAGGTTGTCACAAAAGTATTCAACACATATTCACTTAAAAGGAACTAAATATGCGCCAACGATGTTAGGTAGAAGTGTTGAATGATTATGACTGTGAGATCAAGTATAACCCAGGCAGAGCAAATGTAGTAGCAGATGCTTTGAGCTGGAAGGAACGAGTGAAAACTTTACACGTTCGGGCTTTAGAAATGACAATTTAAACGAACTTTACGACTCGAGGGCACGATGCACAACAAGAAGCTCTAAAGCCGGAAAACATTCAAGCGGAATCATTATGGGGAATGGAGAAACAAATGGAACCAAACAAGGATGGTACTTCATATTTAATGGGAAGGATCTGGATTCCCTACTTTGGCGATCTGCGAGACTGCTGGATGAAGCACACAAGTCAAAATACTCGATACACCCAGGATCTGATAAATGTATCAAGATTTAAAGGAGTATTATTGGTGGCCTAATCTAAAGGGAGATATTGCGACCTATGTTGGGAAATGCCTAACTTGTGCAAAGGTCATGGCCGAATACCAAAAACCATCTAGTAGATCTACTGAAAAAAGATATTGAGTGTTTGTGCTACAACAAGATATGCTACCAGGTACAAGATATAGTATAGGCTATGCAGTACCAAAATGTCATCAAAGTCTTCTACGCCTATGAAATTAATTCGGGAAAGATGCGGAACACAATATGGCGAGAGATTGAAAGAAAGGAGTTCATGAAGGAAGTTTGAAAGGATTAAAGAATGAATGAGGAAGGTATTGATTAGCAGATATCAGTTTATGAAGAATGTGCCACCGACTGATCAGACACTGATGACTTTCTTTGAGCTTAAACGTCCATGGGTTAAGAAGTATTTCTTTGGGTGTTATAACTTTTGAACTTATTGAAGATTTTTGAAGACCGATCGAGACTGCGGCAACATCCAAGGGGGAGTTTGTTGATACACTATGTTTGTTGCCTACGTCATCGAGTCGTATCGAGTATGTAATAGAACTAAATGTTAGATTATGTTTATTGAGTTATAATGTTACTGTTGATACACTTTTGTGTATGTCGCTTGTTCTTAGTTACAGTTGTAAGTGTACGGTCTTTGCTCAAGTGTCTCCATAAGTTTGGTCATGTCGAATAGATCAAGATATCCTTCTATCTTGATCTAGTACGACATCTTAGCTTGTCTGTGTTAAATGGGTGCATGTGCGCATACCATTGAGTCTTGTGTACGTCATTGCTCCGTACGAACCAGTTGTTTCGTATGAAAACTGGTTGCTTCGTACGAAAACTGGTTGCTTTGTACGAAAACTGGTTGCTTTGTACGAAAACTGGTTGCTTCATACGAAAACTGGTTGCTTCGTACGAAAAATGGTTGCTTCGTACGAAAACTGATTGCTTCGTACGAAATTGGTTGCTTCGTACGAAACCATTTTCGTACGGATGACCAACATGGACACTATATAAGCAGACATGCACCTCTCAGTCAGTGTTGGTCCAGTGAGCCTTTGAGTCTTTCTGCTGACGAACTGATCTTTTGGTGGGATCTCTCAGTCAGCATTTCTGGTGAAGACGAAGACACAAGAACACAGCAAGTTTGTTTGAGTCATACGAGCATTTTGTGTATATGTTTGTACTTGTTCTCAATCATTAATCAAGATAGTGAATCTTTGGTCACAACAAGTTTGTTTGAGTCATACGAGCATTGTGTGTATATAATTTGTACTTGTTCTCAATCATTAATCAAGATAGTGAATCTTTGGTTACCCCGTGTTCTTTACTTTGCTTTGGTTGCATGCACACTTGGAGTCCGCACTTGTGTGTGTGTTATATGAACAAGGAACAGGTTTAACACCATTCGCATGTGGACCTACAAGTGGTATCAGAGCTTTGGCTCTCTTCCTTGTTCAAAACCAAGCTTAGTTGTGTCTGAGCAAGTTTGAAGATTTATGAAGTGTTCTTGAATCTCCAGCAGAAAACTTAAGTTTTGGATAGTAAACTAACTTAAAACTTGGTTAAAATCTGTTGCATAAAAATTTTTATTGTAAAATTTTTCTGAAGAACACACTTGAAGAAGAAATTTTCGTACAAAGGAACTCATCCGTACGAAATTTTCGTACAAAGGAACTCATCCGTATGAAATTTTTGTACAAAGGAACTTATCCGTATGAAATTTTCGTACAAAGGAACTCATCCGTACGAAATTTTCTTACAAAAGAACTCATCCGTACGAAGGTACGAAATTTTCGTACAAAGTAACTCATCCGTACGAAAGGACTCATCCGTACGAATAATCTTCGTTATTGTTTGTTTTTCGTACTTCATATTTTCAAAGTTGTGTGCTTTTCAAATATTTTCAAAATTGTGAATTTTTTAAAGATAATTATAATTTTGAAACTTTAAACTTTTAAATTTTTATAAAACAAGAAAATATAATGAGTTCTAACCCGTGGGATTGGAGTTGTTCAAGCTCAAATCAGGAGTCTTCGCAAAGCTCCACAACATCATGGGTAAAGTCTTTGATGCCTCAACATACAACTATGATCTCTGCAAATCCGTGGGCGTGTGTTGCAAATAAAAATCAAAGCATCCAAGATCTGTTAATGAGCGAAAGTGAAACAGGGAGTAATAACTGACCGCTAAAGTTAAATCACATGAACGATTATCCTTCATGGAAAATTCGTTTTCATACGTATGTTCTCGGTCAAAACACGGAATTGTGGATGTGTTTCACTACCCCCTACAAGGAATCACTTGAAGAAGCTGGATCAAATCCAACCTCATTGGCCAATCTAGTCGAAAGTGACAAGAAAGCTTACGATCTAGAGAAAAAGGCGTTTGCTATCCTCACATAAATGCATAAAGACATTTATCATCAGTTTGTGTATTGTACTACAACGAAAAATTTGTGGGACACTTTGGAAGCAAGAGGTGAAGGTAACGCTGCTACCAGGAAGATTCGGCATGATCTGCTCAAGAAAGAGTTTGAAGGTTTCATGTTCATGGAGAACGAAACCTTGAATGATATAACCACACGGTTTTCTCATCTTCTCAGCGAGATGTACCCGTATAAAGTGTTGGCAGCACCACAAGAAATTGTGATGCGATTTGCTGATGCTTTACCACCGAAATGGGGTCAATTTATTGAGCTATTAAAACATACAGGTGTTTTGGACTCAATAAGTATTTATGAATTTGTGCAGAAGCTGGAGAACATGAATGAATAAGAGCTCCGAAAGGCACAACGAGTCAATGTTCCACAAAACCCTGAAATGTATTTTGGAGGTATTAACGCAGGTACAAGCTCAAGCCAGCAACTGAAGTTGCAGACCGCGTTTGTGTCAAACGTGAACCCTTTCCTACCACAACCTGTTCAATCAAGTCAGTCTACAGGTTCGAATAGTCAAGCCTATGGACAAAGCTTTGATCCGAAGGCCTTCCTTCCACAACCAAGGGATTTAGCGCATAAAGCTCCACAGCAAGCTCCTCAACAAGCTTTCTATGGAAGCAACAGTCAATCTGCAAACTCCAACACTGTCAAACTTGACACGTCAAATCTCTCCAAAATCAACGTAGAAGTTGCACAGGAACATGCGGAACTTCTAAATACCATGGTCAGTGCGTATTGTGGTTTAGTTGCAGGTTAAATAGGGAACATCAATTTGACAAACGAAGACTATGAACAAATTAACCGAGATGAAATGGAGCTGATGGACATCAAGTGGGCATTTGCAAGCGCTATGAGAAGAGCAAGGGATTATATGAGAAGAACGAGGAAAACCAGTTTGGAAAGCAAGAAGGATACAAAATACGGCTTTGACAAAACCGCCGTTACTTGCTTCAACTGTGGAGAAAGAGGTCACTTCAAACGGGAATGCATAAGACCCAGCAATGAAGGAAATCACAACCCCTTTTGAAATCAGTCTCAACCATCCAACACAGCACAGTACAACAATGAAAGAAGAATGGTAGCTGTGGCAACTCTAACACCGCCAATCAATCAGGACCTTCAAACACGCATAGAGCTTTGGTAGTTCAATCTGATGAAGGATGCGATTGGTCAGTACAGTTGGAACTGAGAACAATGGAAGAACTGCATGCTATACGAAGATCATGGATCAAATCAAGCATGATCACAGCATCAACACTCCAAATAATGATGATACATCAGGGGATGCTGGTAGTTCTGATGAAGAATGTTCAAGTTCAGATGGTTATGGATCTGATTCTAGTGAGAAGAAAGGAAGTAATGCTGAGGTTGAAAAGTTGATGAGTGAAGCTGAGATGCTAAAAAGTGAAAAGGTGGGTATGACGAGGAATGCGGTAGCTGCGGTGAAAGAGACAGAGGCACTCTCTACAGATGATGCAGCTTTTCCTCATCACACTGCTTTTATGGCAAATGTTGAAGTTTCTTTAAAACAGGTAAATTCTAACCCTCCTACTATTTGCAATGACTGTGTTGAGTTGAAAATAAAATATGAAACCGTCAACAATCATAATCAGAATTTAGTTGTTGAATTATCAAAATGCAAAAAGGCGAATTTGGCGCTAACTAGAAATGGAAAAGAATCAAATCTGTAATAGAAACCCTTAAGAAAAGTATTTATGAATTGACAAAAACAGTTTTGAATAAACAGACAGGAATTAATAACTACATTAATCTCCTAGAAGAAACAAAGAAAGAGTTAGCCATCGCCAAATGCAAATATGATTCGATCAAATGCAAATTGGAAAGTTATTCTAACTCCCAATATTTGCTTGATCATATCATTGATGTTCAAAAACTAAAGGGAGATGTTCAATGCATAGGGTATAAGTCGTGTCCACCCCAATGAAACACAACTATACCAAAATGTCTGAAGAATAGGAGATGCCTCGTTTTGAACCCTCTGTACCTTTGAATCTTGAGGAATTCGCAGCAGGGCTAGGGTTCAAATTACACAAATCCTCTCAAGAACCATGCAAGCCTGAAAATTCAACGTCTGATGTTGTTCAAACTCCATCTGTTGAAGAGGAGGATGATACATCAGATGATGAATCAAGAAATGATGATTAGGATCAGCCTCTTGATGAGAGGAAAAGAGTGGAATCTTCTGCTACTCCTAGTACTCAATCTGTTGAGATTCAAGAGACAGCTCATAAGAAATCTGTCAAGACACAAGTATCGACAGATGAAGCAGATAATGTGTTGTACACATTGGTTGGAGAAAAGAAAATCTATTCAAACAAAGATTTTCCAATTAAAAACGTAAATCCAATCTCTATAGATCAGGTGTTTGAAAAGTCAAAAACTAAATTTTTAGAGAAGAAAAGGCCGACCAAACAACAATCATTATCAGCTTCAATAGAAAAACAATGGAAGCGAGTTGAAAAGCCTACAGTTTCTCAACCGAAGGTTGAAGCAAAAGGCTCTCGTTACAAGAAAAAGGCTAAAACTGTTAAATTTGTGTGTTCTAAAGGTACCGATAAAGTCGAAACTTTTCAAGGAAAATCTAATGTTGATTTTGTAAAGAAAGTAAAGATTTTGAAAAGAAATAGTCAAAACAATTACACCTAACGCACTGATGGATGTAATAAAAATGAATCTAGTACCTCAAAACCCACCAGTTCAAAGTCAAGCCGAGAAACACGATCTCCTAGTTTTGTTGAAAGGAGAACATGTTTCAAATGTGGAGAGTTTGACCACATTATAAAGGATTGTCAAAATCCAGCAAAATCAAGATTTGTAGATAGAACCCCTCATGAACCAACTTGCCAGTGTAAATCTGTTTAAAATCGGTTGAGAAAGCTTTAAAATCGGATTCTTCGAAAACGGATCAAAGATCTTCAATGTTAATAAAACAAGACACTGTTAAAGCTGTAAATAATAGTAAATCTTGTAATAAACAAGGATCTTGGAAACAGAAGACCGGTAATGGTTCAAAAGGAGGTTCTCAGTTTGTTAATCATCAAGAAATTGAGATTACATTTCTCGATGATAAGGGACGACCCAAGACCACCCCATCTCAAACTAATCTTGTTTGTGCAATGTGCAGGGTGTTCCAGGAGGAACTATAAACAGTCATTGGATTGTTGACAGTGGAGCATCAAGGCACATGACGGGCGACTTGCGACTCCTATATGATGTGAAAAGCATTAGGGGTGGTTATGTTGCTTTTGCTAGTGACAAAGGTGGATACATCACTGGAGAGGGAATGGTCTCCAATGGTGTTGTGAGCTTCGACAAGATCAATTATGTGCGGCAAATTACGTTTTCACCAACGTGCTGACCTTTTTACTAAAGCCTTTGATAAATCACGTTTTGATTATCTACTCTTGGTCAATGGCATTAAGGTGAAACCCGAGTAACTCAACCATGGCTAATCATTTTTCTATATCCTTTTCTAAAAATCTAAAACTACAAAAAGATTTTCAGTTTTATATTTTAGGGGGAGTAAATTTCAAGAAAATACAAAAATATGTCTTTTATTTACCTTCTTTGTTTAGGGGAGAAAATTCAAAAAAATACAAAAACAATAGAAAAATAAAAAATGAGTTTCTTGGATAAGTTGAAGATGATGAAATTCACCAGTAAATCTGTCAGAAATGGTTAAAAGCATAAAAAGAAGATTGATAAGTAGCTTTACTTATGATGTTTCAGTAGGCTCACAATCCGATTAAAATGTGCAGGTTGATATAAACTTAACAGACAGAACGCCAGGTGGGAACCATTCTTTGGCATATGGTCTTGGTACCAAAATTTCGTCTGATAGAGTGTCGAGGTTCTGAGATATACGGTCTTTATGCTTGCTTATCATCTGGGTATCATGGTTGAATCTTTTGCCGAAATATAACGGTGACGCAAGTTTAGAACTTCCATGATATCATACATACGTGTACATACTGCATATGACCATCAAATAAGTGATAAAATATCACATCCCCAAAATAAGTGATAAAATATTATAGCTTTATGCGAGAGCTAAGTTTGTCTCTTTGTCGGTACGATGGTACTAACCTGTTCACGGACTTACTCATGTGCCCTCATGCATATGAAAATCAAGTTCCTCATCAATAAGTGATTAAATTACAAAGGGCTTGTTTTCAATAAAAAATAAGTTAGTATCTCACATCATTCATATACGTCAAAACAGATGATAAAGCAGTATACTCACCGGTAAGATTTTCTCTCGTGCATATCTTGATACGGGAATGTGTCGTGATGTGGTTGAACACTGACTAGTAAGTATAATTCATACCTTAATCATATCTCCTAATCATGATTACATCTGATAAGTCTGAGCTAACATGGACAACAATACCGATAGTCATAATTGAATACTTATCTGTTTAACTTTGAAGTTTAAACCAAATATCGTTTTTGAAAAAGATTAAAATGCTGGTATGATTCATTTACCTTGAAACTCGAAAAAGATTGTTCAATAGATATATAGTTTATCTGTATATTTTGATTTTAAGTCTAGTTTACTTAGTTGCTGATAAAATTACTTTTTGAAAGTTAGCCGAAATTTGAACTCGAAAGTTTTTCTACCAAGATACGCCAGAAAACCATTTGTGTGATATCACAACTTCATAAAGTAATATCTTGCAACAAGTAATCCATCAAAGAAAACCCAAAATCTGAAATTCGTTTGAGTGTGTGTATCTCATACAAAACGAACCTAGTCATTTGAATTGACTTGGTCACTTGTTTTTCTCAAATCTGCTGCTGGAATTCATACGAGTGTGTGTATCTCGTTCAGGGAATATAATCATACGGAGAAATTATGATAAGTTTTCCGTGTGTACTCCCTGATAAATTTGTGTTCTAATTATATTTGTCTATTGGGTATATTTTGATACAAAAGAACATAAACAAAGACCAGCAACGTAGAACTCTGACAAGTCAGAAGAGGAAACAGGAAAGATTTGAAGTTTCTTAGAAGTTTGAAGACCTGATGCTCTAATCATTGGATAGCAGATCTATCAGTGGATAGCAGATCTTCAGGGGGAGTCTGTTGATACTCCAAACCATTCAATGTGAAGACCAACATATGAAGACCGAAGACCGAAGACCAAGCAACATCTAAGGGGGAGTTTGTTGATACACTTTTGTGTCTGTCACTTGTTCTTAGTTACAGTTGTAATTGTACGGTCTTTGCTCAAGTGTCTTTATAAGTTTGGTCATGTCGAACAGATCAAGATATCCTTCTATCTTGATCTCGTACGACATCTTAGCTTGTCTGTGTTAAACGGGTGCATATGTGCATACCGTTGAGTCTTTTGTACGTCATTACTCCGTACGAACCAGTTGCTTCTTACGAAAACTGGTTGCTTTGTATGAAAACTGGTTGCTTTGTACGAAAACTGGTTGCTTTGTACGAAAACTGGTTGCTTCGTATGAAAACTGGTTGCTTCGTACGAAAACTGGTTGCTTCGTATGAAACCATTTTCGTACGGATGACTAGCATGGACACTATATAAGCAGACATGCACCTCTCAGTCAGTGTTGGTCCAGTGAGCCTTTGAGTCTTTCTGCTGACGAACTGATCTTTTAGTGGGATCTCTCAGTCAGCATTTCTGGTGAAGACGAAGACACAAGAACACAGCAAGTTTGTTTGAGTCATACGAGCATTGTGTGTATATGTTTGTACTTGTTCTCAATCATTAATCAAGATAGTGAATCTTTGGTTACCCCGTGTTCTTTACTTTGCTTTGGTTGCAAGCACACTTGGATTCCGCACTTGTGTGTGTGTTATATGAACAAGGAACAGGTTTAACACCATCTGCAGGTGGACCTACAGTTACATCCGTACGGAGGTACACATCCATGCAAAGGTAAGCTAGTTCGCACGGATGTCGTACGTTCATAAGGAAGTCAACTAGGTCCGCACGAAGGTGATATCTTGTAGTATAAATGGTCGCGAGGACCTAGTGTTTGGTAGATTTTGCTGAACAGACGATGAAGCTTTGTCAGTTTGTTTTCTAGATTGTAACCGTTGATCAATTAATGAAAACATTGAAAAATTAAGTAATGTTGTATTATCGCCTAATCAAAATGGATACCGCACATATTGACTAGGTTATAGAGTTTACTTGGGCTAAACGTATATAGAAAACGGTCCCCACATAAACAATGTGGTTAGGCTCAACTCTTTTGGAAACAGATTGAATATTCCTATTACCAGGCCCATCTTCCCTTTTGAAGTTCACTTTCTTTTGTAACCTATTTAGATTTACATCAAAAGATTTAAGAAAAGAGCATTGTTGAGTCAGATGGTTGACTTTTCCACAAATGGTACACCAAGGAGTGGATACACAGACACTGTTTGTTCTATTGATATTATATGCTTTTAGTTTAAAACAGTCTTTTGTCATATGATAATCTTCCACAGTAATCACACTTCAATGCCGGATCCTTATCCTTCCTTTTACCCTTATCTGTTTTCATGTATAGATGTTTTAAAATTTGTTTGAGAATTGGTAAGAGGAATGATTTTTATCTTGGGTGGGTCAATATCATTTAGGTTTGTAAAATCAATGGGTTTGAAATTCTCCTTAACATCACATTTGTCTGACAAAGTAGTTTTAAATTCATACTTAAGTGTTTCTGCTTGAATGGAGCTAAGTGGTTTTACAAGAATTATTTTCTTGCCACTATGTTTAGTGATTTTTATTTCTTTCCCAGTTTATGTTGTTGGTATAATCTCAACCATTTTAGAGTCCATGGAAGCTTGGGTCTCTTGTTCTTGGTCATATTTTCTAAAACCAACCCTAAACTTCACATTGCTCTTAATCTATTTATCTAGAAGCATCTCATAACCATGACAGGATCAACCTATTTTTCACAAGTGATTTGTGTGGGTTCCAACTCCTTTTGATAGTTTTGATATTTTTCTATCGTTAACTAGAGTTGGTCCTTGGTTACAGATGCTTCATGTTTTAGGCTGCTTAATTCAAGGTCCTTTTCAGCTATTCTTGTTTTAAAATATTTTTCTAAATTTTCAACAATAATTTCACTGATATGACTTGTGAACGGGGATCGAGCTCCCGAAATGAGCAATCGACCTGATCTCGCTCAACTAGCAGAGGCAGAATTCATTGCTAGAGAGGTAGATAAGACAAACAAGATAGTACTTACTGTTTAACTGCTTCTGATGTATTAATGACATTTAAATACGGACGCAAGTAAACAAACTGGCAGAGCTTCGCCGTACCAATTGACAAATCACTAACTAGCTCTAACACAACCCTTTCCTATTTATAGGTCGACATGACTCGTACCGAAGTGCGTGCTAAACAGACAACTATATTTCGTACAAATCTGTATTTCGTACGAATGAGTCACTCGTACGAAATATGTATTGTTTCGTACGAACACAATGTTAAAACATATAAAATTTACTTTTCCATATTTAAACATTAACATGTAAACTTTATAAACATTACAGATACATCCTAGACGTAGGCAATAGACATTATGCACCAACAAAATCCCCCTTGGATGTTGCCGCTGTCTGGATAATCTTCAAAATCTTCAACTGATTTGATTGTTAGGAATGACTGTCGTCCCGTGATTAGCGGTTCTAGACGGAGGTTTTGGGGATAGAGCAGATCCGACAGAACGAACATAGACGCTACGCACAAACAGAATCTGCGGAAGCTTTTCATTCATTCATTCATACCGAAAGAGCTAACATCTGGTCTGGCTTGCGGAGTTCCTGGAGAGATCCGCCAACGTTTCCCCTAAGGGAACTTCCAAAAACTTTCTAAACAATGAACACACAACACCTATTTATAGACATGATATTTCGTGAGAACCAAGCCTGCTGTCACTCATACGAATTATTCGTACGAGTGAGAGATGCTGTCATTCGTACGAATCACAGAAGTCACTCGTACGAAACATACAGTCACTCGTACGAGGCATATTTCACTCGTATGAGTCAGTACTTGTTCGCACTTGGGTCGTGTGTTCGTATCTAATCTATTACAATATTCAATACACACTCTAACTAGTCTATTCGCACAGTGACGGCCATAAAGTGCATCAACAATTTCCCCCTTGGACGTCACTGTCGAAGCTTGAACTTGAAATCTTGAGAGCTGTGTATGAATATTCTGCAACTTCAATCGGGTATCTGTTGACATTGTAATTCCCCCTTGATTGAAGATCCTGGTTTGCATTATTTACGTTTAAGGACCACTCCCCCTAAAATAATTTTCTCCAGAAAATAATCTTCAGGTTGTTGGTTGCATAGTTCAGAAACCTCCTCTGATTTACTTGATCTTCAAATTTTCTCGAACAATCACCAACTTGTCATTAAACAATGTAGCTTTCTCCATTTCGACGTTTAAGGATATTCGCGTTCGGTTTAGCGCACCCCCTTGACGCTCGATCCTCTGATCTTCAAAACCCAACCGACAAATGACAGAAACTTCGAATAACCACACGGGAAAACATCAAATCGATGAGTATCTGCAAAAATCTTTTCAATCAGCAAATCATCAGAAACAAACTATCTAGTAACACATCGAATCTGAGAAACATTCTTCAGCAATCAGAAGCACATTCATCCTCTTTAGTCACAATACAGATGTATAGCTATCTCCGCTAGAATGGGGCACTGAAACTACAAGACATCCGTGTTTTCTGGCGGTTAGTCCGAAAAACAGTTCATTTGCAATGCAGAGTTAATGATAGAATGATGTGTTCACATCCACGCCGTCGTGTGTGCTTCCACTTCCACATCGGGGATCAGGTGGTTAGCCCTTGAGCATCAATCTGAAACATGATCTGAAAATTCTGAACATTCTTCGATCACCCATACTGAATGTGTAGTCTATTCGTCAATAGACATGAACGTTATTTCATCTCTAATGAATCTTCAATCCTCTGTGTTTCCCAAATAATTTGCAGTCCAAACCACCCAGATACTGTTGCAGCGTCACGAATTTCAAAAATGTCGATTTTTTTATGAAAATTTTTATTCCCCCTCATTTTTGCAAATTTTGACGTTGAGTTCTTTTGGGAATGCGGATAATGGTGGAACTGCAGCATATGAAACCTCAAATTTTGCCGAAAATTTCCCAAAATTCGCAGTTTTGACCAAATGTTGACTAAACGTTAAGGCTCAATAATAATCACTACACCAGGTGATCGACGTTTTGCGCAGGTATCAGTGACTATCCCAAAATCTTCATCCCATTGTGATCGTATCATCAAATTTGACTCTAAAGCGCAAGACGGTGTTCCCGAACAGCCCACATTTGACGTTAAAATTTCGAAAAAAATTGTAATCACCAAATTTTTCTGGACACTCGTCTCGTCAATACGATCAAAAAATGCCTTACGAATCATGTTTCGTACGAAGGTTTGTAAAATCAATATCATTCACCAACATGAACCTTTTCTCTCAAATTTTCATTCACTTCTTCATGTTAGCAAAGGCTATAATGGACTTTTATGAACATAACTCTTCAATAGTTTGAGGAGCTACCTTTTAGGCAGCCAATGCAACTTGATCAGCACTAAGAACATCAGTGGAACTTTTGGGATTGTTTTCATCCATCCTTCCTTCACACTCCTAGTCAACAACGAGTGCTTGACCTAAGCTTTCAGAAGGTTACTAAAAATCATTTCACCACCAGCAGTTTGGACTGGATCTACTTCACCTGAAATATGCTCAATGGCCATAAAACAAAAGTTTTCATGTTCCTCGCTATCATTTGCGATTAAATCAAAATTTTCATCTGTTAGTTTTTATTGCAAGCTACTCGAGTCAACATAGCCCTGTGTAAAGAAACTTTGTTGACTAGGCTCTACTAGTGCCGGAGCTGGAGTAGCTTGTGGTGTTTGAACATGTGCTATTGGCATTTGGACATACTAAACTTGAGGTATATAAGGTGCATGAACATAATGTACAGGTACATGAGTCATGGTCTTTGCAAAATGAGTTGTGTTTTGCACATTTGGTCCAGGGGTAGTTTAGGAATAAATATGCTATTATGTATTAGATTGGGTCCTTTGACTAGGGTATGTGATCATTGGTACATTGTTATTTTTTTGACTCTTTCACTCTCTAGCAAAGTGTACATCCTATTACACTTAAAACATTTAACTTTGGATTTATCTAACCCCACTTTGGACCTACCAAATCTTGGGTAAGTCCGACCAGTCCTTTTGTAAAAATTGTTAGCTCTTAGATTGTAGGGCTACCTGATGTAATATGTCCATCTCCTCTAGATCAGTAAGATCCATATGCTTTAGATCATGGAGGATAAACGACAGATTATCAATGACATGAGTATCATCATTTGTAACACCTCGTAAAATTCACGTCCGGTAACATACTGACACGTGTACGTACCCTCGGATGATGCCACAAGTGAGTTAAACGCTCAACTCGCTTAAACGTGTAAGATTCCCAAAATTTTCATATATCGGGCCGTAAGCTAAGGTCCTGAAAGGTAAGTTACGGTTTAGCTTTGCTGACCAAAATCTAAACCTAACCGTAACCTACGGATGAGAACCGTAGGTTACAGTCTAAACATGCTGAATTGTTTTTATACTAACCATAAGCTAAATTCTGGTGACCGTAGCCTATGGCGAGGTTCGAAAACCTTTGGTTTTCATTATTTCAACTTTCAAAGAATGACCCGGAGGCCCCCTAGACTTCATTATTTTCGTATTTCTTGCATAATTAAGCCACTTTTCGATCCAAACAACTCTCGGCGAGGTGATATCTTTTGATTCACCAACCTTAAGTGTTCTACATTATCAACGAACCTTTAACTTTACTAATTTAGGTAATGTAACCTATAAAACTATAAGAACTCGTATTTATCATATCCTAAGCTAGTAACCACTTATAAGTCACTAAAGCACATAGTATAACACACGTTAATGTCCGGTTATTAGTACTCTTCTTCAATACACCACGTGTTGAACTAAAAGAACTAGTTGTGTCATTATGTCATTGAATATAAGTCAATGGACAATACATATCATTTCATAAAACTATATTTTGAGGGACTAAAAGTGTCAAAATCCCAAATTTCTGCCAAGATGCCACCTATCCTGCAAATTGCCACTCTTTTGCAGCTCTTAACACCTAACTAGCCACTTGTATTGATCCTCATCCTCAATCACCCTCTTGCACTATAGATAGCCCACTAAGTTCACTTCATTTCTTGCTCATTTCCTTTTCTTCCCTCTATTACACTCTTGGAAGTTCCTGGTCATCTAGGAGCATCCCTTTGAGTTCTAAACTTCCTCTTGGATCACTTGTAAGTGTTCCATCTCTGCTCTTTTCTTTTATAGGCTTTTAATAGCCAAAAGTTAAGCATTTTCGATAAATGCTTTTGACTTTCGGTCAAGACCATTATGGTCTAGCCATTGTTCAAAATGAACATGGCTAAGTGACCATAATTAGGTAGGTATTAATCTCTTAAAAGGGCACCTCCTGAGAATCACGTATACTAGGTCAATTGACGGGTCAAAGCTAATGTTTTAAAAAGTCAAATGGTTCAGATTATATAAATATTATATCTGAGTTCATATATGTTATAAATATGTTTTTGACACTTAAACAAGTTGGTAATAATTAATTAGAACATGTGGGAACATGTTCGGCCCGTCAATACCAGTCCTAGGGTCAGTTCGCAACCGAAAGTCACGAAGTTTCATTTCTGCTTTGACTTTCGATTCTGACCCGATTTGGATTAATTTACTACTGACTTATGGTTGCATTATGATCACAATACAGTGTAGCATAACCCTTTAAGGTTATATTACATGATCATAATCATAATCTGAGTTTACGCACAAGTTCCACTACAATGTCAATCTTTGACTAAATGCCCTTTTTACATAAACAAGGTTTTAACAACAACGAACTTGCAAATGGAATACTTACTGATATGTTAATATAATTAACATACTCTGATATTATTATTCTGGTTATAAACTAAGTTTTATTATAATATCGTAAATTTTACTTTTAGAAACCAAAATGCCCTTTCGGTGCATAGTTGGTCCTAAACCATAAACCGCACTTATGTATATCACAAATTAAGTATTTTTCCAAGATGTTTATGATCATAACATCAGAATATAGGCAAGTTCCTTTTTTCGTCGTATAAATGATCAAAACGCCTTATAAGGCATAGTCTCGTTTTAAAACTTTAAACCTCCTACTAATATTAAAACTTATTTAAAGTATAATGACATATAGAACTTGTTCATGGCTCACCCGGTTACCCCATGTCACTTATATGTGTACCGTTAAGTATATGTAGCTAGTGTATGAAAATTAACCGAAACGGGTTTAACTTTATCATTTTAATCTCAAATTCTAGAATGTTAGTTGTTTACCCGTGACATACAAGTCTTAGTACTTGTTGGGTTTAAACTACATTCTATCCGGTCATTGCTTAATATAGCGTATTGTACCATTTTGATCCTTTAAGCTAGCTGGTCCAAGTCTACGACTTAAATTGGACCATTAGCATTCTAATTGGTTAGCTTATGCCATTATTCCATACTAGAAGCCTTACAGTAAATGTTTCTGCACTTATCTATTGATTAAACGGCTGAGTTAAAATAAACTTTACATTTAAAGTCAAGTTCTAGCTCAGGTAAATACTCTTAACTTATTTCCCTATACGGGCTTAGGATACGGTAAATTATTATTGTTTGGTTGGGAATGGGATCAATCGAATGCCGGATTGTGGCTAGTAAATCCGCATATTCTGTTTTGATCAGTTTTATTTGATAACTTAAACATTGGGGGTTAACGACCGTGTCCTGGATATCCTCGGCTCATTTAAGTTACTAATGGCCACGACCAAAGCATGGGGTGTAGGCATAAACCTGACAAATGCGAATGCTAAAATATATTTTACCCACAAGTTGGGGATAACTCCTTCGTGGGTTCATAAGTGGTGGGTCAGTTAATCATGTCTCGTTTTCTATACTGGGCCCCATATGTATTGACAAACATGTGAATCTTTATACAAGGTTAAAAGCTTATCTTTTCCAAGTTATAAAAGATTTTTATGTGCCCTGTGCACTTAAATCAGATTTTGAAATGTTTTCAAAACGAGTCAGTTAATTGTATTTACCAGCGAAAGCTGATGTATTTTCAAAATATTAAGTTGCAGGTACAATACGAAATAGGCTGGAAGCTGCTTGGTAGTGATATAAGAGGATCTGGCAAATCCTTAGATCTGCCTAAAAGTCTGTTGTTCATCTTTTGTATATTTTACGATCCGCATGTGATCTTTAGTTACAAACCGTCTGTATATTATTTTTCGAACTTTGGACATTTTGGTTTGTAATAGTATTTTAAACTCCAAGACTTCCACTGTGTTGTGTTAATTGACTATGATGATATCAACTTACGTCACGATATTCCCCACTCGGGCCCACCGAGACTTGGTTGGATGTAAGACCCTATCTTAAAATATTTAAATTTCTAGTAAAATTTTCGCATTTAAACGAGTAAATGCGAATACACGTCACTACAAATTTTCGAGTTTATTAAAACTTTATCAACACTAAACATTTTAACATGTCCTTACTAATTAATTCCATAACATTGAAACCAAATGCGGAAGCTTAATCTTTGATCGTGTTCGGTTCTTCATTGAGCTTGATCGTCATCCGGAGGTGCTTGCAATTACCCTAAACTGGCAATTTGAAATTATTAGTATCATAGCGAGTTTCCGAAAGCATAACATGGTCGACTTGATAAAGAAAATCAAATCAGAAAATTTAATTTTTGAGGTGGCGTTGGCGACGGCATATAGCCGCATCGGCGACGCCATGCAGATTATTGCGTCGGGTTAAGACTGCCATAGGTAGTAGTTTAACGCGTCGGAATAAAGGTGTTGCATCGGTGACGGTACCTTCTGCAGCAGTTTTGCTGCAGATTTGTTTAGTTGTCTATTCGACCCGTTTCAAGTCCCGAACATTTCGAGACTTACGATGACATATCCGTAAAACACTATTTCCTGTTTTCATTCAACAGTTGCCCACCGTAGGCTACGGCTGGCCACCGTAGCTTAAGGTGGGCTGCCACAAGATTTTTTCGTTTTTGCCGTTTTTGTTACGAAAACTTCCGTAATTTGTTACATTTTCGTTTGTTTCCTATGAAACTGGTTTCTAACTGTCCGTAAAATGTTTTCTTACGTAACTAACCCGAATTTCAAATCTCGTATTCATAATTCTTATGAATTACGCATCCATTCCCGGTTTATGCATATATTCATCTTGACTTGTTAAGAGATTTAAGCACTTAAGCTTAAATCTTACTTCCTCTTACCTTACTTCTCATTTCCTTACGAAGATATCTATTTATTTTCCACCACAACTATATTTGTGATGGATTTATTAAAGAAAATGATATATTTTCAAATTCTACCCTTCAGTTTGTCAATTTACAAAAAAGACCCGTTATGAGGCATTAAGCCAAAACGGCTTATGCCATTTACTATTACACTACCGCAAGAGTGTACTTTCTTATAAAATTCATTTTTAAACTAACCTCAAAGGTTGTTTGGTCGATTCATCATTCAAGGGCGTTTTGGTCAAATTTTTGTTTAAATGTTTACTTTGACTAAACAAGCATCTTTAACTCATATTCTATTAAATTTTTACTTTGTTCCTAAGAACGTAATGTCAAAATTTAAATTATTAGATATACCTCTCTTTAGGTAATCCAATATTCATTCATAACTCGTTTAACTCTCTTCGGACCTTAAATTCCTTAGTGAGAGTTTGACCCATTACACGTACCTGACTCGAGTCATGGCATTCACTCGTTTAAATACCTTGCACTATCAATTACTAATTGATAGCAATGTGAACCATACGCTATTTCGCTATGAACACAAAACTCGACAAGCGTTCATTAGATATTATTGTCAAATGGTGATGACCACACCATTTGACCCATTTGGTCTAAATGACTATTTTATCATTATGTGATGGTATTTATTTACCATCTCACCATTTAACCCATTTCGGTTTACGCCTTATGCTTATATTTCTTAATTTATTCAACCCATTACAGTTTACGCCATGGAATGCCCTTATTTTAGAGTTTAATATATTTATTCGTCAAACTTGTGACTGAATTACCATTTTACCCCTTCCTTATTCTTATGGTTTACACCATAAGGTAACTTTTCAAAATTCCTTATTTATTTGTCATGACATAATTATATAACTACCTTACCCCTTTTACCATCAATTATAGTTTAATATCAGTCACTTGTTCCGACCCGTATCAATTCGCGTCGGAACCTTGTATTTCGAAATCTCGTTCCGAATACCAAATCACTTTTTCTTAGTCAATTACATAAATAAATTTACTATTTTAAGGATGTAAGCTTACTTACCTTGCATCCGATTATGCATTTTTCCCGCGTACTTGATCTGTTTGACCCACTTTCTCCCAAGCTTCCACCTAGCTTGTCAAGCATCAATCTATCATTCATCATTCGCAAGATGGTAAGATTAGTAATATTCTATTACGACTATCCCATAGCATTTTATATCAAAATTACCATTTGATCCTATTATAGATCCGTTTGACTTTTAAAAGTCAAATGTCTATGAACATACGTAAATGCGTAGATAGGTTCAACAAACTCATTTAGACATTTATCACTTACCCGGCATGCGATATGTTTAAGCTACCTTCTTATCTAAATTCCCAACCAAGTTCATGTCATTTTTTAACTTAAACAAGTTGGAGCAATTGTTAACATCAAGTTAACTTAACTTTCGATTATCAATGCTAATTTATCCATTCATTGTACTAGAACTAAGGATTTTCATCTTTATGTAACAACCCATTTCATCATATATTATATATTCATCCGAATATAATCAAAGTCTACACACTAACTAGTAGACAACATGATCTCAAACACCTATTAACATTGACATAGCATCAGTTTCATTATATCATACAAAACCCATTTCAAGTCATGTAT
Source organism: Scalesia atractyloides (assembly GCA_947069175.1). Lineage (NCBI taxonomy): Eukaryota > Viridiplantae > Streptophyta > Magnoliopsida > Asterales > Asteraceae > Scalesia > Scalesia atractyloides. Next base: position 40,020,640 of record CAMTDV010000001.1, read on the forward strand.
GATTACCCTTTGTGGCAGCTTTAGTCCGTCAAGTTTAGTTTTGATTATAAATGAGACTACAACTCATTGTCTTGTTGTTTATATACATGTTATTAACTAGGTTAATTTGTTCCTAGTTATCTTGTTTACGAGTTCACTTTTACCACTGACCGTCTTTTATCCGCTCTTTAATTTTAATGTGGTTTGTTTACCAAACCTGTTTTTGGGGTGTTACATTGGAAATTTACAGGGTGTGACATCATTTTCAGCAAATGCATAACCTGTGGAATGTTGATCAGAGTTGATACCACTAGATATGCAAATAAAATGATCAAAGCTCTGATCATTTGTCTTTCCAGAAGATGATCTGTCCTGACTCAGAAGTGTTGTGTTACCCAAAACATAACTATCAGACACCTTTCCAATTTCCTAGAGCCTTTTCTTTTGGAAAAGCTCCCTCTCAAAGGTTAGGAGCTTTCCATGTAACGGAGTCAGGCTCATGTCCTTGAAATCAGGGGATTTTCTCATCACTATTGCTATAGTGTCCCATTTATCAGGCAGAGATCTTAAAAGTCGGTTGCTCAAAGTGGTTTTTGAAAATTCTTTGTTAACCAACTTTAAGTCACTAATTAGACATGAAAAACGTTCAACTGTTGAGCCAGGGTCTCCCCTTTGACATGTGAAGGTTTCATATTGTTGGTTAAGGGTTTATCGAGTGTTCTCGATAACATCCTTCATTCCACCAAATTGTTCTTTTAGTGCATCCCACAACTCCTTGTCTCTGTTACAATGCAACAAGCCAGCATAGATATTATTTAGTAGAGACAGAACCACAATACTAAAGGATTTCGCATCTAACTCGAATTTTTGATAGTCTTGCTTGGAATAATTCTCAGGCTTCTTTGGCTCATATACATTTGGGTTCTGGGTACTTGGTACCATGGGAACATGTGGTCTGATTTCCAACACCCTGTGTTTTATTTAGATAGCATATGCCCCATCCTACGTTGCCAGATATTGTATTCAGATCTGACAAGCATAGGTGGTTTATTGCTGAAGCCTGTGTTGTGGGGATCATTATTTGCCATTTTCTCAAGTTATTTTATAGAAAAACAGAGTTGTGATAGACAATTTATCAGTTCTTCACTTAATAACTATGAGCGATGAACTGAAATTGGATCTTTAATGAGCTGATCTTTTTGTTTTAAACTGATTGTGAAATCAAGTTTAACATGACCAAAATCTGATAACAATTGTTAGAAACTAAGTTTCTTTGTTTTCTAACAAGTATAGATTATCACAATAATATTCACAAATTGGAGTCATCATCAACGATTGTTTTTCATTATTCATCAAAGATTCAAATGTTTTACAATACGATTGACTTTAAAGACTCCCCTCAGCTGATCACACAAACAAGTCAGTTCATACAAGAGAAATTTGATGTGTGTGATAAAACGATCACTAACAGGTGTGAACTATTTATACAAGTACGAAAGCTCTATTTAATGATTGGCTGACGTCACCCTGATAGTGACATATAACATTCCTAACAGAAAAGATTCTCAGTTGTTTGCAAACATCTAAGCAAATCTTATCATCTGTTCTAAGCTGTACTAAACACTAATGAAATAAGTATTGTTACACTGAGAAAATACTATCTAATCTATCCTCTGTTGTAGTTGTCCAAACATCTATTTGGCCTAACAGATGTTTGGTCTTCTTCATCAGATCTTTGGCTTGATCAGGGCTTTAGTCTTCAACAAATGCTAGCCTTCAACAGATGTTGGTACTCTTGAACAGCGGTTCCAAGTCTTCACTAGATTGGCCATGCTCTTGAACATATGTTCTGAATAGGTGTTAAAGGTTCACTATCTTTGGAGAGAGACTGGTTCAATCTTTTGCTTATTTCTTGATTAGTGGATCATGCTTTGGCTTTTGGATATCATCTGTTCTTTTGTAGGTCCAACACGTAGTTGGGGCCATGTTAGGGCAACGTAGAGAGAAACACTTCCATCTAAAACGACACCCAAGAGAACTACACCACAACAGTGAAGGAACTTATGGCAGTCGTTTTCGCGTGTAAAAGCTTCTAGTCATATCTTGTGCTTTCTAAAACCGTCATTTTCACTAACCACGTGGCCTTTAAGTATCTGTTTGTGAAGAAGGATGTGAAACCTTGGCTGATTCGATGGATTCTTTTGCTTCAAGAGTTTGATCTAGAGATCAGGGATAAGAGGGGTGCTGAGAATATTGTTATGGAACATCTTTCCCCATTAGAGAACCTCGAGATGGAGAAGATTTGGGAGGATAGGGTAAGGGATAAGTTCCCCCATGAGGTGTTGATGTTTCTGAAAGCCCACGAGACATGCTTTCTGTGACATCCTGGCTTTTCAGGTATCTTAAACGCGCTACTTTATTGTTATTCATTCCTACGTGATTTAATTCGGAGAATTAACTTACGCGCTCGCAATAACTACACTAACTTTAGTAATTAGGGAGTACACGATGTTTGGGAGTTTTAACGGGTTGTATCTGAATTACGTGCTATGTGTTATTAGACGTTTGTGAATCTATTGCGTCTCACTCCAAATACGTGATTTAATATTTTTATAAACTCCGTGTCGTGAATAATATTTTAGTAACTTCTATTTATAAACCAAACCAAGCCTGTGAAACGTTTCGACTTCACGACCAAGCAAACCCAACCCGCCACCCACACCCCCTTGCGGCCCACACTTCCTTGCGGCCCAAGGAACTAACCCAAACCGCCCCCCTATCGCGACCCCCCTTTAAATTACGTACACATGCATGTTGTGGGAAACCTTCAAAAAAAACAAAACCCTAACACTCTAGTTGAAGTCGATGGCAGCCCCCCCCTCTCGGTCGCGCAAACCCCACATCCCTCGGATCGATTCCAAGCTTGTCCCGGTTCGCTAATTGTCATCGTTTCAAGGTTAGGGTTTAATTGTATTGCGATTCACACTAGGTTTTGTGTAATCTTGATCATGATTATGTTCTTGTATGATATTGTTATGAAAAAGTGTTGTGGTGTATTATTAGGTCAGATGAATATGCGAATCTTTGCGATTGTTATGATATGTTTGAATATTAAAATCGTAGGATGCGTTTTATCGATAAAGATCATGATATATATTTAGGGTTTACATGAATATTGATATATATGATGATATTTGACAAGTTAACCTGCTGTTAATCAATACAACTAAGTGTCATGGCCGTTTAAACATGTTCTAATGCGATAAAGTCGAAAACAGTAGGCTGATTGACATTTACAGCCAACTTCAGTTGGCTGTAACCTGATCATTACTTATCGAAAAGTGGATTTCCTGAAGCCTAAAACGTGTATTTTCTGAGGTCGTTTGCTATTTTTAAATGGTCATTTAGTGCAGCAGCTGAATCTGCGTAAATTCTGCAGAATTTGCAGGTTGTTTATCGAGTCGGATCTCTTAGTCTATATGGGTTTAGGTCACGAAATCAGTACAGTAACTGGTGACGGGAATTTCTGAAAATCTCCCACTGGAATTTCGTTAATCGGATGAACGATGATAAATGTTTATAAATAATTGGTAAAGATTAAGGATTTGAAAATTTCACACAAAATTCTACAGTCTAATTGACACCTCCTGTAAAAAAATTGGAATTTTTGAAACGTTGGAACTATTTTATAAAAATCCTCGAAAACAGCCCAGTTATGAGCGTACAAGCTGAAACATGATAACTTGCGTTTGTGTGTACCTAAGTGTTATATGAGTTATCCTGTGTTTATGACAAGTTGGTTTGATCGTTATTTTGTATGGTGATACTTTGCATGCATGATTATGGTTTCGAATTGGTTATTACGTGTGCCGTACTGTGTTCTAGTTATGCGTAGGGTTTTGTGTCAGTGTGTTCACACACTAACTTTAAATCGGTTGACATGTTAGGACGTGATTAGCGGTTCCATCATTTGCTTCTTTTGAGTTATTCTAGCCGAGCAATTTAAGGTGAGTTCACGGCCCCTATTTTATCCGGTTTTGAACAACGGGGGGAGAAACATGTATACGCTCTACAACTCAATATTTTTACGTTATGCGAAATTAACGCCGTTAACTATTCGGTAACTAAGTTAATGTTAATGTACGTTATGGTCACTAAGTAGCTTTATAACAGAAGTCCTCAACCAACTCTTGGATCGTTAGTATTGGGTTAGATAGCGGGGAAATTATAGTAGTACTACTGGGCCGACAAGCCCCACCCGAGCTAGTCGCGCTACCCGACCGGGAATGGTCAACGGGTGATTAATTTGGCCTAACTTTCGCCATGGTCAGTGATAGACCTGGCAACACAGAGGCAACAACAGTCAGCTTCGATCGCGAACTCTTACATGACGTAACTTTAGACTAGCTACCTACATGTTAACATTGAACTTAATTACGAACCAACCTTATTATTCCAGGTTAGGAATAATGGAACTATGTCGTTATCCCCGGTTAGGGGTAACGGGGTGAAACAATCTTTTAAACCGAACTTGTGAACTTATAAAAACCTGTGAACTCACTCTTCTTTAATGTTGACACTTGTTTCTTTACATGTTTTCAGGACGCTAGGAGCGCTAGGTGCACTCACTTGCATTTTATCAAGACATTTTTAACGAGTCTTTATTTACGAATAATTTTTGGGATTTTGGTTTTGGCGTTTATGTTGGCTCCCGTTATTTTATTTTAATGCTTCCGCTAAACTTTGAAACCCTGATATTTTGAAAATGACTATGCATGTTTACAACAAATGTTTTTTTGAAAACGTTTAAATAAATCATATAGAGTCGTTCGATATTGCTAGTGTCTGAGATTCTGGTTTGATCACACGCCTCGCGGTAATACTCCGCAAGTGGAAATTGAGGGTGTGACAGATTGGTACAGAGCCTCTAGCTATAGAGAACCAGGTTTGCATTAAAAGTAGACCTAAACTATAGCTGTTACACGACACTAGACTTACTTGGCACCGAACTGTGATATCTTGTTATATGTTATACTACAATTGTTTATATATATATATATATATTGTGATATACGTAGCTCGTAACTAACTACACCAACCCAGCAGGCTATGTCATCATCATCCGACAGATCTCGACAATCAAGGGCGCCGGGGAAGGCACCCATGGTCGAACCCTCACCACTTTGTGGTGTGGAGACACGCTCAGCTGCTAGGAAAAGACTCGCTCTAGGAGGGGAGTCATCCTCCCGTCCGACCACCGGTATACCGGTCAAACCGGTCAACTCTTCAGGAGTGGGGGACGATCTACTTAGAGATGTGTTAAGGAAACAACAGGAACAGCTGGAGAGAATGCAAGAGACTCTCGAAGCACAGGGATGGCTGATATGTCAGCTGACTAGTAAAACTGAAGAGCTCGAGGAAGAGCAAGATGAGAATAGGAGAGTTCGAAGCATTTTAGCCAAGGACCTTTGTGCTGAGCAGCTGAGGGCTGACTGGCTCGAAGACAGAGTTCTTGAGTCCAGTTGGAGGATTACGAACTGGAGCAGAACCAAGCACCACCTATCCCAGTACCCGCACCAGCACCGGCCCCTCCAGCGCCGGTAGAAGACGAAGAGGAGGATCCAGAGGAAGACCCGGAGGAGGATCCGGAGGAAGAAGAGCCAGAACAGGTCCCGGCTACTGAAGTTGAAAACGCTGAAGAGGAAGACGGCAGTGATAGCAACTTTGGAGATGGAACATAGATGACTAACTCGTCTCGCCAGTCTCCGTTTTGTTTCCTTTAGTTTGTTTGTTTCCACTTATGTTTGAACTTGGAAATTTTATAATTAAACTGATATGTTTGGTTGGTATTTTGTGAGACATTGCAATTTCTTTAATCGAATGTTCCTTTTGATTGTTTAATTTGTTGGGTTGACATAAATTGTGTGATCATTTAAGTGTGGAATATGATAACTATATTGGATATATACTTATCGGTGTGTGTTTGTGTTGTCTTGCGAAGATCTGAAATGGCAACCGGTCGCCGCGAAAATCTCAACATGTCAGTGGAAGAATCGGCCGCTTTAATCTAACAACACGTGAATGCTGCTCTGGTAGGTGTTCCTAACCCACCAGCAGGTACCATTATTAAATTTTCCTGGGAAAATCTAATAGTTTGGCTAGTAGACTTTCTCGCTGACTACCTATCCTCTATCCTCAGGAGGGGGTCTTAACCCCTACAAGATGTTCCTGGATGCGAAACCGAGCAGGTTCGCGGGAGTTGAAGGACCCATAGGACTAGTCCGTTGGGTCGAAAAGTCTGAATCGGGTTTCGAAATTTGCAATTTCCTTGAAGCTAATAAGGTCAAGTATGTTGCCTCGACGTTGGAAGATGGGGCATTAACCTGGTGGAACGCACAAGTCCAAACGCGTGGACTTGCTGCGGCGAACGCAATGGCCTGGACCGAGTTCAAAGCTCTAATCAAGGAGGAATACAATCCGCGGGATAGACTTCAGCAATTGGAACAAGCGTTATGGAACCACAAGATGGTCGGGTCAGAAATTGAAGCATACACAGCAAGACATCATGATCTGGTGTTCCTTTGCCCTGATTTGGCTAACACCGTCGTTAAACGACTTGAGTTTTATCTTGGGAGTCTGGTCCCTGAGATCCAGGGCATAAACGATTAGGCTGGCGCATAAACTCACCGATAAGGCGGTGGAGCAAAGGAAGTTACCACCTAGGGGTGCAACTAAAATTGCCCCCGACAACAAAAGGAAATTTGAAGACTCACTTGCTCGGCAGTCTTCATCAGCCCAGCCACAACAAGGAAACCAGAAGCGGTCCAACAACTTCAACAACAATCGGGGTCACAACAATCAGTCTGCCAACAACACCCAGAACTCGAGCGACTATGCGGGTCGAAAGCCGCAATGTAATCGTTGTAACCTCCATCATCAATGCCCTTGCGCCGGAAATCGCTGCCAACGATTTGGCAAAGCAGGAGACGCGGCAAAGGATTGTCTCGGGGAGATTATGTCACGACAGAATTAGAACCAGCACCAGGGTCAGCAACAGGGTAATAACCGGGGATGCTATCAGTGCGGTAGCACTACCCATTTGAAGCGAGACTGCTCGCAACTTCGCAACAACAACAATGGTGGGAACAACAACCACAACAACAACAACAACAATAACAACAATGACAACAATGGAAATGGTGGCACAGGAGGTGCCAAAGGACGTGCATTCACGCTAGGCCGTGGAGAGGCCAGAAACGACTCGAATGTGGTCACCGTTAAGTTTCCACTTAATGATCATTTTGCTACTGTACTTTTTGATACGGGTGCGGATAAGAGTTTTATATCTAAGTCTTTTAGGAAGAACCTAAATCTCACACCTAAACCCCTAGAGACCCCTTACGTCATAAAACTAGCCGATGGTAAATCTGTAGATGTGACTCATCTAATGACCGGCTGTCAACTTAAACTCGCGGGTCACACCTTTACCATTGATCTGATGACAACTACCCTGGGTAGTTTTCATGTGGTAGCCGGAATGGACTGGCTATCCGACGTCCTTGCTGAAGTTCTCTGTTTCGAGAAAGCTATCGGTATTCCGCTCTCTAGCGACGAAGTCTTGATGGTGCAAGGCGAGAAGGTAGGCGTCGTCACGAACATCATCTCTTACATGCAAGCTCAGAAGTATCTTCGGAGGAAGAACTCTTTTGCTTTGCTCGCACTGGTCACCGAACAGTCTAAGGACGAGAAGCGGTTTGAAGATATCCCCATCATCCGTGACTTTCCCGATGTGTTTCCAGAGGAGTTACCCGGTCTTCCACCACATCGAGAAGTAGAGTTTGAAATCGAATTGGCGAGCCATCCGACTCCTATCGCCAAGGCCTCGTACCGCTTAGCTCCAGCAGAGCTACAAGAGCTGTATACCCAACTTCAGGAATTGTTGGAAAAAGGATTTATCCGACCCAGTACTTCGCCATGGGGAGCACCGGTCCTTTTTGTCAAGAAGGACGGGACCTTCCGCATGTGCATCGACTATGGGAACTCAATAAGGTTACCGTCAAGAACCGGTACCTGTTACCTCGCATCGACGATCTTTTCGACCAGCTTCAGGGGTCAAGCTACTATTCCAAGATTGATCTACGGTCCGGTTATCACCAGCTACGCGTCAGGGAGGAGGATATCTCCAAGACGGCATTTCGCACTCGGTATGGCCATTACGAGTTCTTGGCCATGCCCTTCGGTCTCACCAATGCACCCGCGGTGTTCATGGACCTCATGAACCGTGTGTGTAAGCTGTATCTCGACAAGTTTGTCATCGTGTTAATCGATGATATACGCATCTACTCTAAGGGTGAAGAAGAACATGCTGAGCATCTGCGGTTATTGCTGGAACTACTTCAACAGGAGAAACTATATGCCAAGTTTTCGAAGTGTGATTTCTGGATTCGGGAAGTTCAGTTCCTCGGGTATATCGTGAATGAAAAGGGTATACACGTTGATCCCGCCAAGATCGATGCTATCAAGAACTGGGAAGCACCCAGGACACCGACAGAGATCCGCCAATTTTTTGGTTTGGCTGGTTACTACAGACGTTTCATCGAGGGATTTTCCAAGATTGCACAACCGCTTACCACTCTCACTCAGAAAGGCACCAAGTATGCTTGGGGTGACAAACAGGAAGCAGCATTTCAATTACTGAAGCAGAAGCTTTGCAGTGCGCCCATTTTGTCCTTGCCAGAAGGGACAGATGATTTTGTGGTATATTGTGACGCTTCCATTCAGGGATTGAGATGTGTGCTCATGCAACGTGATAAGGTCATCGCGTATGCATCCCAACAGTTGAAGGTTCACGAGAAGAACTATACGACACATGACTTGGAATTGGGAGCAGTTGTGTTTGCACTTAAGATTTGGAGACACTACCTATATGGAACAAGGTGCACAATCTACACGGATCACAAGAGCCTCCAGCATATTTTTGACCAGAAGGAGTTGAACATGCGACAGTGTCACTGGGTCGAACTCCTGAACGGTTATGAATGTGCCATTCGGTATCACCTGGGTAAAGCTAACGTGGTAGCTGATGCCCTCAGTCGGAAGGAGCACTTGAAATATCGACGGGTACTAGCACTGCAGTTCACAATTCATTCTGGGTTACCCGAAGAGATACGTGACGTGCAGCTAGAAGCAGTTAAGGAAGAGAACATCAAGGCCGAATTTGTGGGAAAGATGGAACGCGATTGGGAAGTGAAACCCAATGGTACCGGTATTTCATGAATCGTATATGGGTACCTCTATACAGAAACCTCAGAAAGCTAGTTATGAACGAAGCTCACAAATCCCGATACTCTGTCCATCCTTGTTCAGATAAGATGTATCAAGACCTTAAAGCCGCGTACTGGTGGCCCAACATGAAAGCGGATATAGCCACCTACGTGAGCAAGTGTTTGACTTGTGCGAAAGTCAAGGTGGAATACCAGAAGCCTTCTGGACTACTTCAACAACCTGAGATCCCAGTGTGGAAATGGGATCAAATCTCGATGGACTTTATGACTAAACTCCCACGAACTCCGGGTGGTTGCGATAACTAAGTCTGCACACTTCCTAGTGACCAAAGAAACAGGTAAGATGGATAAGTTGACTCGCATCTACATTAAGGAAGTAGTTTCTCGGCACGGGGTGCCAACGTCCATCATTTAAGACAGAGATGCTCGTTTCACGTCCAACTTTTGGCGGTCGCTTCAGAAAGCATTGGGTACACGCTTAGATATGAGCACTGCTTATCACCCTCAGACGGATGGTCAAAGTGAAAGGACCATTCAGACCTAGGAGGACATGCTTAGGGCATGCGTGGTAGACTTCGGGAACAGTTGGGAAATCCATATGCCTTTAGTGGAATTCTCGTATAACAACAGTTACCATACGAGTATTCAGGCAGCACCGTTTGAAGCATTGTACGGTCGCAAATGTAGATCACGGTCTATTGGGCAAAAGTCGGTGACAGTCAACTCAAAGGTCCTGAGTTGATACTTGAGACTACTAAAAAGATTGTGCAAATCAGAAACCGCATGGCAGCGGCACGGGATCGATAGAAAAGTTACGCTGATCAACGACGCAAACCGCTCGAATTTCAAGTAGGTGACCGCTTCCTACTGAAAGTGTCACCCTGGAAGGGTGTAATTCGTTTTGGGAAACGAGGCAAACTAAATCCACGATACATAGGCCCATTTGTGATTTCGAAGCGTATCGGGCCCGTAGCTTATCAGTTAGACCTTCTTGCCGAACTCAGTGGAGTTCACAACGTTTTTCACGTGTCCAATCTGAAGAAATGTCTATCAGATGAGACCCCAGTCATTCCATTGGATGAGATTCAAGTGGATGAGCAACTGCATTTTGTGGAACAACCTATCGAGATTATGTACCGTGAGATTAAGACTCGAAGGCACAGCAAGATACCGATCGTCAAGGTTTGTTGAAACTCTAAGCGTGGACCGGAGTTCACGTGGAAAAGAGAGGACCAAATGAAAAGCAAATATCCACACCTTTTCGCAGCTGAGCAGCAATTTGACGTTACCGCCAACTGAATTTCGGGATGAAATCTTTCAACATGGGGATGATATGACAGCCTGGGATTTACTTGTACCATTCTAACAAACTGAATCTTTGTGCGTTGCATTCTAAAACCGCGTTTACTCAATTTTCAGGACAAAAATTCTTTTAACATGGGGATAATGTGACATCCCGGCTTTTCAGGTATCTTAAACGCGCTACTTTATTGTTATTCATTCTTACGCTGATTAAATTCGGAGAATTAACTTACGCGCTCGCAATAACTACGCTAACTTTAGTAATTAGGGAATACATGATGTTTGGGAGTTTTAACGAGTTGTATCTGAATTGCGTGTTATGTGTTATTAGACGTTTGTGAATCTATTGCTCTCACTCCAAATACGTGATTTAATATTTTTATAAACTCCGTGTCGCGAATAATATTTTAGTAACTTCTATTTATAAACCGAACCAAGCCTGTGAAACGTTTCGACTTCGCGACCAAGCAAACCCAACCCGCCACCCACACCCCCTTGCGGCCCACACTTCCCTGCTGCCCACCCTTGCGGCCGAAGGAACTAACCCAAACTGCCCCCTATCGCGACCCCCCTTTAAATTACGTACACATGCATGTTGTGGGAAACCTTCAAAAAAAAAAACCCTAACACTCTAGTTGAAGTCGACAGCAACCCCCCCCCCTCTCTCGGTCGCGCAAACCCCACATCCCTCGGATCGATTCCAAGCTTGTCCCGGTTTGCTAATTGTCATCGTTTCAAGGTTAGGGTTTAATTGTATTGCGATTCACACTAGGTCTTGTGTAATCTTGATCATGATTATGTGCTTGTATGATATTTTTATGAAAAAATGTTGCGGTGTATGATTAGTTCGGATGAATATACGAATCTTTTCGATTGTGATGATATGTTTGAATATTAAAATCGTAGGCTGCGTTTTATCGATAAAGATCATGATATATATTTAGGGTTTACATGAATATTGATATATATGATGATATTTGACAAGTTAACCTGCTGTTAATCAATACAACTAAGCGTCATGGCCGTTTAAACATGTTCTAATGCGATAAAGTCGAAAACAGTAAGATGATTGACATTTACAGCCAACTTCAGTTGGCTGTAACCTGATCATTATTTATCGAAAAGTGGATTTTATGAAGCTTAAAACGTGTATTTTTGAAAAACGCTTCAAATGCCGCCGGATTCATATTTTTATGAGGTCGTTTGCTATTTTTAAATGGTCATTTAGTGCAGCAGCTGAAGCTGCGTAAATTCTGAAGAATTTGCAGGTTGTTTATCGAGTCGGATCTCATAGTCTGTATGGGTTTAGGTCATGAAATCTGTACAGTAACTGGAGACGGGAATTTCCGAAAATCTCCCACTGGAATTTTGTTAATAGGATGAACGATGATTTTTAAATATTTTTCCCGTGGACTGCAGTCAGAAAGCGACGAATCTGACTGCAGCCTAGTATATAAATGTTTATAAATAATTGGTAAAGATTTAGGATTTGAAAATTTCACACAAAATTTACAGTCTAATTGACAGCTCCTGTAAAAAAATGGAATTTTTGGAATGTTGGAACTATTTTATAGAAATCCTCGAAAACAGCCAAGTTATGAGCGTACAAGCTGAAACATGATAACTTGCGTTTGTGTGTACCTAAGTGTCGTATGAGTTATCCTGTGTTTATGAAAAGTTGGTTTGATCGTTATTTTGTATGGTGATACTTTGCATGCATTATTATGGTTTCGAATTGGTTATTACGTGTGCCGTATTGTGTGCTAGTTATGCGTAGGGTTTTGTGTCAGTGTGTTCACACACTAACTTTAAATCGGTTGACATGTTAGGACGCGATTAGCGGTTCCATCATTTGCTTCTTTTGTATTATTCTAACCGAGCAATTTTAAGGTGAGTTCACGGCCCCTATTTTATCCGGTTTTGAACAACAGGGGGAGAAACATGTATACGCTCTACAACTCAATCTTTTTACGTTATGCGAAATTAACGCCGTTAACTATTCGGTAAATAAGTTAATGTTAATGTACGTTATGGTTACTAAGTAGCTTTATCACGGAAGTCCTCAACCAACTCTCGGATCGTTAGTATTGGGTTAGATAGCGGGGAAATTATAGTAGTACTATTGGGCACGACAAGCCCCACCCGAGCTAGTCGCGCTAGCCGACCGGGAATGGTCAACGGGTGATTAATTTGGCCTAACTTTCGCCATGGTCAGTGATAGACCTGGCAACACACAGGCAACAACAGTCAGCTTCGATCGCGAACTCTTACGTGACGTAACTTTAGGCTCGCTACCTACATGTTAACATTGAACTTAATTATGAACCAACCTTATTATTCCAGGTTAGGAATAATGGAACTATGTCGTTATCCCGGGTTAGGGATAACAGGGGAAAACAATCTTTTAAACCGAACTTGTGAACTTATAAAAACCTATGAACTCACTCTTCTTTAATGTTGACACTTGTTTCTTTACATGTTTCTCAGGACGCTAGGAGCGCTAGGTGCACTCACTTGCATTTGATCAAGACATTTTTATCGAGTCTTTATTTACGAATAATTTTTGGGATTTGGGTTTTGGCGTTTATGTTGGCGCCCGTTACTTTATTTTAATGCTTCCGCTAAACTTTGAAACCCTGATATTTTGAAAATGACTATGCATATTTACAACAAATGTTTTTTTGAAAACGTTTAAATAAATCATATAGAGTCGTTCGATATTGCTAGTGTCTGAGATTCTGGTTTGATCACACGCCTCACGGTAATACTTCGCAAGTGGAAATTGAGGGTGTGACACTTTCCCTGGTTCGCCATTCTGGCAAACTACTTGTCTACTAGCGACCTTGTGGAGGGCATGACATATCAGCAAAAGAAAAAATTGTTTGTGGATGTCAAGCCTTATATTTGGGAGGACCCTTAGTTGTTTAGGATCTATGTGGACCAGGTGGTGACGATATGTGTGTTCAGAGTTACGTCCTGCAGTATCTTGAGGCATTGTCATGAGGGGCCGACTTGTGGCCACCACAGGGCAGCTTACACCGCATAGAGGGTGTTTGATGTGGGCTTCTACTAGCTGACCATTTTTAGGGACACACATGTGTATGTGGGTAGTTATGATACCTGTCAGTGGACTGACGATATCTAATCCTGAAATGAGATGCCTCAAAACCCCATTCAGGTGGTTGAGATCTTTGATATTTAGGGCATCGATTTCATGGGTCCTTTCCCCATGTCTCTTGGGAATTGATACATCCTAGTCGCGATCAGCTATGTTTCTAAGTGGGTGGAGGCACAAGTCTTGCCTACGAACGATGCGAGGGTTGTTGTTAGATTTCTAAGGTAATTGTTTGCTAGGTTTGGTACCCCTCAAGCCTTGATTTATGATCGAGGCACCCACTTCTATAATTTATAGATGGAGAAGGTGTTGAAACATTATGGGGTCACCCATCGGCTTTCGATGTTCTATTATCCACAAACGAGTGGTCGGGTGAAAAATTCGAATATGGGGATTAAGAGAATCTTGGAGAAAACTGTCGGAAACAATCGAGTTGACTGGTCCGACAAGTAAGATGACGCTCTGTGGGCTCTCCGTACTGCATATAGGATCTATCAGTCGAATTAGAGGATCGTGCTTACTGGGCACTGAAGGCAGTCAATGTAGATTTGCAAGCTGCAAGTAAGAACTAGTTTCTTCGGATTAATGAGTTAGAGGAGTTACGCAATGAAGCATATGAGTAGTCGTGGGGCAGGTGAAAGGGTTAAAGTGTGGGGAGAAAGTGTTGCTATATAATTCTCGGTTGAAGCTATTCCCGGAAAGCTTAGGTTGCGTTGGTCTGCTCCATATGTTGTTACACAGGTTTTCCCGTACAGTATAATAGAGGTTGAGAGTGAGAATAGTCATCGGTTTAAGGTTAATGGTCATCTGGTGAAACCTTTTTGTCAAAGGCCCGACTAAGGAGAGAGAAGGGGAGATGATTGGCCTCCCGGTTGTTAGCACTCGAGGATTCGGTAGGCACACTCGGGTTTTACCCGAGCTTAAGAGTTTGTTGGTTTTGTGTATTTTACTGTTTATTTTTCAATTTTTGTCGGTTTTGCGTCGTAAGTACTAATCTGTTTATCCAAATACGCAGTTCACATATGGAAAAATTCAAACTAAGGAAGAAAACAAGTAAGTTTCGATGTGTGTATATTTTTATAAAAAAAATCGATGCTTGTGGACCACAAAGCATTCTTCATACGATCCACAATGCCCTCCATTTCTCAAAAAATATATATATATAAATCCTTATGGACCGCAAGGGATAACCCTATACGGTCCGTATAGGGTACTAGAGCTGAAAAATAAAACCCCTTTTAGTCGTCTCCTCCACAATCAACACCTCTACCACCATCGCTGAAACAACTCCACCTCCATTACAACCTCTGGCCACCACCGTTCTCACCATTTTCCACTTCCACTCACCGCCACTCCCTAAACCAATCCACAACGTCACCTCCACCTACTGATTCACCACCGAGCCTCCATCATCCACCACCATGAACCACTCTCGCCTCCGATCTACCACCACAACCTCAACCTCCACTTTAACCACTAATCCTCATTGTCTCCCCGGAACACCACTACCACCATGCCATCGCCATCCGTGCCACCACGAATCATCACCATCACAGTTACTTTTCGCATCGTGATTAGGGGTTTGGTTTTCGTTAGTTTCTGTTCGTTTGTGTTCATACTCTGTTTGTTCCATGTTCGTGTTTGTGTAGGCATCTTGAGTTGACGTTATATTCCATTTTTGTATTTGATTCATTTAGTCAGTTTTGTTATTGGTGTATACAGCGTATTTTGAGTTATGGAAAAAACTGGTCATTTTTTGAGTCTGTCTTAGTCTAGTCGGTGTTAGTCGTTTAATGAATTTGTTTGTCAAGTGTAGTTCATTTTAGTAAGGGGATGTACTTGGCTTGAGTTGAAAATGAATAAGGGTTTTGATATGGAGTTTGCTTGTTAGTAGAATCGTGATTATGTTATGTGATTACGTTTCACTTGTAAAGCTGTAGCTTGGGAGATCTTAGTCAGAGTTGATTTAGATTTGTGGTGTCGTGCATGGTAATAGTTTAAAACCGAGTTTTGATGAGGCACCATTCGGTAGGAAGAGAGTTATTGTGTTGAGCTAGCTTATGCTTTGAGATAGAGAGTCGGTCATTGGGCAGTCTTGACATAGTGTGATTAGTTGGCTACGTTTTAGCCCACCATAGGTGATGATGCATGGATTCCAGGTATTCCAGCAACATAGATCAGGTACCTAGTCATTCAGTTCTTACACAATATCTTATCTTGTACTGTCCTTGATAAATTCATGGGATCAAGAAGGTGAGTTATTATGACATGTTTGTATTGCATTCTGCAGGGCCGGGAAGCCAACCTGACCATGTTCTTACTTCATTCATTGAACCCAACTCGCACGCGGGGTACTGATTCTAAGATTACCATAAGTCTGTATGTTAGTGTTCTAGTTGAGAGTTTCGGTGTATTTAATGCATATTTGATGCGGGGAATAGTTATAGGCTCAGTGATATACAACAGATTTAGTTGGTTACGACTAATGACCCAACCAACTTTAGGGCATCACACAAGATACAGTTAGCCTCGGTGCTCAAGGGGTGGCACCGAAGGATGCTCCTGTCGTAGGGGCACGTCAGCTATACCAGGGATAGTCGTGGGCGTGAGACATGCTTGCAATACCCTCTCGGGCGCCCAAAGCCATTACACTAGAAATGGTTCATCAGGAGCAGATTACGTAGAGGGAACACATGGATAGGATGGAGCAGGTTGTTGGGATGTGAAAGATGAGCGAATCAGGCAGAGGGAACGCATGGATAGGATAGATCAGAGTGTTGGATTTGTTAGAGATGACAAAATACAGATTTGTGGGATGCTATAGAATATCATGGATCACTTCCACATCATGCCACCACATGTATAGCAGCCACCGGCACAGGATCCACCACGGGACCAGCCTAGATCATTCAGAGCTAGATTTATCTAGCATACAAAGGATACCACCAAATTCACATGGCGGAGAAAGACGAGGACAAGACCACTTTCTATACAGATATAGGGGTGTTTTACTACACTAAAATGCCTATTGGGTTGTGAAACGTAGGGGCGACCTACTAGTGCCTAATGGACAAAGCTTTCGAAAAGTAGATTGGGTGGAACCTGGAAGTGTATGTTGATGACTTGGTCATTAAAAGCAGGAAAGAAAAGACAATGCTACAGGATATAGAAGAGACCTTCGAGTATAACATCAAGTTCAACCAGAAAAAGTGTTCCTTCAAGGTAGTAGAAGGGAAATTTCTAGGGGTGGTGGTCACCAGGGACGGTTTCAAAGCTAACCCATAGAATGTAATGGCCATTACAAAAATGCCATCACCTCCGACCTTGAAAGAAGCACAATCATTACATAGGAGACTGGTAGCCATCAATAGGTTATTGGCAAAGTGTGCAAAGTGATCTTTGCCCTTCATTAAAACGCTAAAAGACTGCTTGAACAAGAATAGCTTTAAGTGGGCCACCAAACCCGAAGAACCCCTCCAGGAGATGAAGCATTTCATAGGAAACTTACCTACCCTGACAGTTTCAAGCCCCGAAGAGATCTTAAAGATGTATTTATGAGCCGCCCATCATGTTGTTAGTAGTACTCATGGTTGAGCGTAATAGGATCCAAACGCCCATTTACTATATCGGTTGGGTCCCAACGGACCTAGAAACCAGATATCCTACGCTAGAAAATTTGGCTCTGGTTCACGCTTCCAGGCGCTTCAAGAGGTATTTCCAGGGCCATAAAGTGCAAACTCTCACGAATTACCCCCTACAACAAATCTTACATAGGCCAGAGATCTCAGAGAGACTAGCCAAGTGGGCAATCAACCTCAGGGCATTGGATATTGAGTATAGCAAACGAACAACAACAAAAGGCCAAGTAATAGAAGATTTACTAGTATAAGTCCCCGAAGGATATTGTATACAAGACTCCGTAATCCAGGAAATAGCGGAGTCTAGTACAACGCGACAAACTTGGAAGTTGTACATCGATGGCTCGTATAGTGGGAAAGGTGCGGGTGTAGGTCTAATGCCATAAGCCCGGATGGTGTAGAGCTCATCTATGCTCTTAAGTTTGCCTTTGAATGCTCCATTAACGAGTCAGAATACGAAGCGCTATTGACAAGCTGTGTATGGCCCGCTCAATGGGCGCGACACGAGTAGATGCCTATGTCAATTCCCTACTGGTCAACAATCAAGTGAATGAAAGGAGAAGCTCGAAAAGTACAGTTTAAGTCACTACAATATAGATTGCAAGGTGGTGTCTTATACAATAAATCATACATCGGTTCACTCCTGCGATGTGTCTCACCAACCAAGGCCACATATATGATACAAGAGAACCACACGGGAATCTACGGCATACATGCGGGTCCTCCGGTTGTGATAGCCAAAATCACTAACGTCGGGTATTACTAGCCCGGCATGTACGAAGCCGCTGTTGAGGAATTGCGAAAATGCCAAAGCTGTCAGAAGTATGCACCTCAAACTTTTTTTTCCCAAAAACAACCTCGTGCTGGTCACCGCCACCTGGTCGTTTGGGCAGTAGACATCATGGGGCCTTTTCCGATGGCTCAAGGTAAACTACAATTTCTTATAGTGGCCATCGACTATTTCACCAAGTGGGTAAAGGTGAAGCCTTTAGCAAAGATAATGGCGGAACATGTCAAAAAATCTATTTGGGGACACATTATATGCCATTTTGGACTCCCGCTATACTTGGTCAATGATAATGGTGCAATGACATTAAGTATCATCGGTTCAGTCATGATCGGTACAATCGGGTCGCCGACAGAACAAAGATTGTTAGGATGATCAATGTTAACATGTCGCTTATGATGACGGTCATTGACCAAGCCATAATGATATTTACCTGACAAATCAGCTTGTGCAGACTAAAACAACTTCTCAACAAAAGAAGCAGAAAGCCTTTAGTTTGCATCTGTTGAATTCACCGGCACCTTTGACCATGATGAAAAGGAACGTGCACAAACGAGGGGAGGTTTTGCCCTAAGATCAACATCAGAAAGGTTCACTCCATAGAGAATTTCTCGAATATCTACAACATTCAAGGGAGCAAAGACATTGCCATTAGCACAACCAAAGGGGGATAGCTTTGCCTTAGACATGTCATGACTTTAGAAGACTAACAATCCTTCATATTTCAAATAACGATCAAAAACGGAGGGTTTTTCCCATACTAGTCTATGCCTTTTTGATAAAAGCTAAGAACGAATAATTGTGAATAGACATAGAAAAAAATATAATGAAAGAAGATGAAGAGGCGGTGCAATCGTCACTCCAATTATTGTATATGTAAAATCTCCCCCGTGTCAGGAGGCACATTACCGTAATTATTACATTAATTACAAACACAACAATACGTTATATAAATATAACCTGGTCACATCATTTAAACAGTGTTTGGATAAAGCCTTGCAAAATATAATAAGAGGCATACTAACTTTGATAACATGTTTTTCCCAAATAAAACAAGCACTCATCAGGGGTTGGCAGCGTTAACAGGTTCCAACATGTGGCGAAGATATCATGTCGCCCTCATTTACCTTACTAGTGAGCCCCTCGAATTTAGGTAAGGGGTCATTGATAGTCGCAGTGAGTGCATCCGCTACCCGGGATGTGCTGGCAGGATGAAAGGCATTATCTAACGTGTCCGCCTATTGGCAGTTACCTCATGAAGGCCGTCATGATAACCAGTATCATACGTGGAAGAAAAAACTCATCCAATAAAGCCCCATATTCAGGATCCCCTCAAACAATTGAAGACACTAACCAGACCCCAGGCTATCAACCAATTCCTATCACCACCTACCTCAACCAAACAGCTAGTCAAGACTTCTACTTCGAAGTTCGCCTAGGTGAGGACACTTTCTATTTCAACAAGGCGGGATTGTCCCAAAGCCAGTTCACACTTCTAGCGGGCTTGACAAAGATCCATTTCTCGATTTACAAGCTCGTGAGTTGACCCTTGATACTTTTCTTGCACCTACGACACAAATTCCATGTCAATATGATTTTTTTTAAGATCGGGACTCAACAAACGTACCTTTTTGGCTTCCGCCACTGCCTTTCGCTCTACTTCCTCTTGCACCTTTTTAACCTGGGTGGTAATGCTATCTTTCTCTTGGATCTCTTGTGCCCACACCACTCTCTCCTCCACCAAGTTAACATTGACATGTTTTAAAGCTTCTTCGGCTTTCTCCTTCTCCATAAGAATCCGTGCCACCCTTACCTCAGCAGCATTCAATAAACTGTCTAGGCAATTGCGCTCATCAATCATTTGATGGTTAAACATATGTGCCTAGCATAACTCTATATGGTCTTGGGTCCAACGACGTTTAATTTCAACCAGCCGCCCAACTTCAGCAACAACGTCAACAAGGGCTACATCAAACAGTTGTCGGCTATCCTGAACTTGATGATGAAAGGCCACTAATCCAAGTATCTCACTCACGAATACAATCACTAGGTGTGCGGAATCCACCTAGCAATCACCACTGTAGGATAATGTACGAGGAAACAAGATTAATGAGAGAAATCAAAGAATACACACAGTATTCTTTAATGTTGAAGATGAATGACGTCACACACATAGTAGCCGCCAGACAAACACACACACTAATGATTAGGGTTTTCTTGCTTCACAAACTTTCTACAAAAGAAGTGACGTCTTGTCTATTCCACTAAATGGTTATATACAAGACAAATCCGGACAACACTTGTTCGGATAGCAAAACAAGGTCCAAGGCCCAATAAACTAGAAACTCGGACTAGCTAACAAAGGCTAAGTCCAGACAAAACAAACTAGACTTAAACCCAGACTTGGGAACTACACACCCAAGTCCGGAATACATGATAGAAAACTTGGAACCCACCTAAAACCCGGATTAGGTAACATCCCCAATCCGGAGATACTAAACTTGGACATATGAGACAAGTTCGGACAAACTAACTAGAATTACAAGATTAACATAACAGACCCTGAACTTTTGAGAGACTGCACTTACACACCAAGTGCAATAACAAACTCCCCCTTGATCAGTGTAGGATCTTTGTTGTTGATCTTGAAATCTTCAATCATGCTTCGAGTACTCGCTTCCCGCCAAAACTTGATTTTTCACACATAACTGAACTACCTTGATTAACTTATCCACCAACGGACGTTCTTCTTCAAGATAGTGCATAGGTAGACGATGGAGCTTTTTCAAATGTTCCATCTTCAAGTTAACCAGCCAATTGGATCGAATATCCGCAGAATCTCTTCCAACACTTTCTTTTCATTAATCACTGCTTCCCCAGTTGTTCCATCAAGGTACCAATAACCAATATCCTTAATCTTCTCAAGATCAAATCTTTATAAAGGAATTTTACGAAGGCATCTAGCATTTAGATAGACCATCTTCATCACCTGCTTCTCTATGAATTTATCCAATAGCCAATATCCATGGACTTTCCACTTGCTTTCCCGGCTCTCAGCAACTAGATGGGGAATTAAACCTCTAATGCTTCCGACATTGGTATCACTGTTGAGAATTCAACCGAGCAAGATGATGCAAATCACGAGCGGGTAAAGTCTATAAAAATTTAGCCCTTGGCCTAAACTATTGAACTCCATCGGTACGTTTGATCATGACCAAGCTATGATGCTCATCAAAGTCCCAACTCCTAATCTAGCCTGAGTACTCACCTCTGGTGTTGATATATCTCTTCTTTTGAGTTTCATTGGGAAGAGATTCAAACCACTTATGAGTTGCCATACGGACCTCTTAAGGCACTCGAATAGGATTCACGATTTCATTAGGCATAACATCCCCAATTACATAGCGTCTGAGATCATCCATGTTTACCTTCAAAGACTCGTACTCAATACTTTTCCCTTTACATGTTTCAATGAATAAAACTTGCCAACAAGATCATCATTTGACTTCCAGTCTTCTACTAATCCTTCTACCATATCACCATCATCAAGAACCAATTCCACAACAGGATCATCAGAATCAGAAAGAGCACCCGTATCAGCATCAGTGGGACCCTTGTCTCCCCCAGCACAACACTCGAAGACTCCCCCTCAGCCTGAGTAGTGGTTGTAGTTTTAGAAGCAAGTGAGCTCCATGGCTGCTCCCCCTGGACAGCGGCTTCAAGATCCTTGTCTTTGTCAAGATCACCATGGATTTTCTTGAGCTCATCAATTTTGCACTGAGCTTGCACTTGTAAAGCCGTATTCTCCCCTGAACAGCAAGGAGAGTCACAAGATCCATCATTTGATGTAGCTGATCAGTAGCCCTGACCAAGGTCTCCTGTCGGGCAGACGACGAAGCACCCGTTTCATGAGATTACTAACTGAATACCCTGATTCTTGGACAAACGAAACAAATGAGTCATTTGTTGATCCCGCATAGCATTCTTTTTCATATAATACTCGATCTCTCTCTGCTGATGTTGAATTTGTTCCTGTTGTTCTCTCAAAACTTTGGCAACATCCATAAATTGAGATTGAATGAACTTAGGAAATTTTGCCCTTCACTAACACTCGCTATCCCCGAAGGCCTCGGTACAGAAGCGGATGCAGTAGGTCGAAAACCAGAAGGTCTTGGACCAGATGGTTGAAGAATAGACAGTCTTAATATTGCTTGCTTCTTCGGACTAGGACCGAAAGCAACCTTTGGACAAACATTTCGAGCCTTAGGCGCTCCGGTCTTAGTTGGTGACCGTTTCGACTTTTAGCTCTCGAAGAACTTTGAGTAGCAGGACAACTTGGTCGCACAAAACAAGGAGTTGCACCCGGTAGTGTCCCTAAAATTCCTAAAGGAAGAGGTGGCAAAGCAGTACTTCCTAAGGAGGCAAACAAATTACCAGAACCCATTGGAGAAGTAAGCGATTCAAACAGCGAAGTGGTAGGTATAGCAAACGACCCTAAAGGGAAAGAATTTCTGACAGAAGTAGAAATAGTTATGTACTCCACAGAAGGAGTAACTGGAAGCAAAGCGGTAACCGACAGAAGAGACATTGATCTTCCCAGAATAGATAGACCGCTAGTAACTGAAGTAATCACTGCACTAAATGAAACATTACTAGAACATCTTCAATAATCGAAACCTGAATATCTGAACTCTCAATGACCCTCATCGTTGGTGCGTCCTGATTGGAGGTATAATACGAACAACACTAGAATCAGGAGGACGACGGTCTTCATCATTATCATTATCCGATGAAGAACTGAAAGTAATAGAATCCAAATCATTTAACTTGTTATTCCAAGCATCTAAACGTAGACTCAATTCAGAAGAAGGACCGAAAGAGGTAACTTTTGCGCGACATAAATCAAATTGTTCCCTCTCAGCAGGTGAAATACTGTTTCGCAAATCCTTTTGCACCAACTGAAGATACTTCTTTTAAGACAATAAAATCATCATCGGACTCATCAATAATACGCTTCCCTTTATCTACAACACGAGAAGACGGACCAGCTACCCGAGCCACATCAAGCTCCATAATCAACGGATCAGACTCTACGACAAGACCCGGTGCCGAAGAAGTAACAACTGGTTCATCAATATCAACATTTTCTTCAATCGGAATTTCAAAAACTGGTTCTAGAACAGGTTCATTGACCGGTGGTTGTTGAAGATCAACCTGAGGTTGAACAACCACTAGACCCTGATCATCTGGAGCACCTTCATTATCACCAGCTCCAAAAATCTTGCCACTCCATTTCGGATATTTTTCCAAGTCTGGTCATTTTTAGGATTGTAGTTATCCTTAACAATGGCATTAAGCAGAGGATGAGGCATTGGAAGGACAATTGCATGCTTTGTCACTTTTGCGCCTTCACAATATTTAAAGATACGCACATACATGGGGGTCTGAGCATAAGCAAGAAACACGGTAGATTTGGCATTGTTAGAAATCTCGGATAAAGAATCATCAACCGTTTGTCATCCTCCCGCAGTGCGAGATGAGTCTTAAACGCCCGAAGAATCATGAGAGGGAAGTTATAGAGTTGATTGAAAGTTAGACCGATCATAGCTGATAATATATTGTCCCTTCCATCCATACCAGATTTTCGAGGTGCCATGCACTGCATCATCACATGATAGAAGTACCTCCATTTCCCAATAAGCAAACCCTTAAATATCTGTTTGGATCAAAAAGACCCCACATATCCAAAAGCTCTAGCACCCCATTCCCGAATATCCTTAGCATAACAAGTTTCTCCATGATCCAAGTCACCTAACCATAAAGCTACATGTATAACGGCTTCTTTGATAACAATTTGATTTCCATTAATGGTTGCTTCAATAGTATTTTCCACCGTTCGAGCTATACGCCAAAACTCTTGAATGTATGATCTCACTTGATGCACATCTTCAGAATTGCGAAACCAATTCTTGAATTTCATAGAAAATGTATAATTTGAGCGTAATTGGAAGCACCGCGAACATTC
Source organism: Scalesia atractyloides (assembly GCA_947069175.1). Lineage (NCBI taxonomy): Eukaryota > Viridiplantae > Streptophyta > Magnoliopsida > Asterales > Asteraceae > Scalesia > Scalesia atractyloides. The sequence continues at coordinate 40,044,770 of CAMTDV010000001.1, forward strand.
TCATTTAGCAATGCTATCTGAATTTGATTGTCGAAGAACTCCCTTACTGGACCAGGTGGAGCGGCTGCAGCTACCATTGCAGGTTGTGCTCCTTGTTGCCCAACTTGCGAATCAACTGGTTGGTCTTCCATATCTGTCAACATATACGAACATAACTAAACAGGTGCATCATATTTGTCAACGGTTTAACTAGCATACAGAAGGCAGTAGACACACAGTTAACTTCTACTGAAACTTGTGAAATATAATCTATAACAAAAAAACCCACAAACACTGATAGCAAAACAACCGGAAAACACAAGTAAGCATATACATCCGGAGAAAAAATTTAAAACACACCGAGTTTGACTAAACCCATAAACGTATAGTAAAGTTAAGATCCAAATCCGAATTACATCAAACTTGGAACATATGTGAAGGATAATTACATTAGTGGTAAAACCGGAATCATTTAATGTATCTATACCAGGAGACTGATTAACGCACATAAACCCGGAAAACTGTTCAACATTCATAAACCCAGAACGTTCATAAACCCGGAAAACTAGAAAATCCAGAGAGTGCTTAAACCCAAAAGCCGATGTCCACAGGTAAATCCGGAATAATCTTAACTGGTTGGTATGTGATCATAAAAACTGAGAAGACAACTCTCTGAACTTACAGAGAGGAATCCCAATTTCTCCGAAATACAAACAACAAATTACCATGACTTATTTACAAGATCAAAAAGTGACTTTTCAAAAACTCTTTATCTTCCTCATGAAGATACCATTCAAAAACTCCCGCCAAGAACACCAACAAAACCCACTTTGAAATTGAACATACAAGCATATATTCAAGAATCAACCTATCACTAAAGCAAATAATCATCCAAACAACTGAAATAATCTCAAAACCACTCAGAAACTCTTCAAAATTTAATACCAATTATCAAGAACACCAAGTACTTGAAGATGATACAAAAACCTTTCTAATCCAAACTCTAACACACATCAACCAAAGCATCAAGTCATTCAAATCACAAAGAATTTCAAGCATTAACCGACAATTCATCATATATTCAACATACAGACATAAACACCAAGTTTAAGAAGGATGTAAACCCTAGACAACATCACATACCACATCTTGTGAAGATGAAGATGATAAAGAGTTGAAACACATACCCAAAATTTTGAGATGCTAAGATGAACTAAAGTATTGAACTTTACACAAAGATTTTCAAGAACAAAGGTTTTTGTTAAGAGGGTTTTGAGAGGGAGAGTGGAATAGAGGATGAAGATGTGAGACTGATGAACTAATTGTTGGAGTCATTTGATACACCCACAAACTCGGACGAAACCTAGAAGAGTCAAGATAGGTCAAAATTCAGAATAGATATATATTCGGAATAGATGTATAAACTGGAGGAGATAAACCTAAACCCCGGATCCCAAAACCTAAGGTTCAAACTGAAAATAAACATAACGTGTCATAAACCTGGACAAGATAAAGGTTAAACCCGGACCCCAAATTTCTTTTCTTTTAAACCTGGAACCAGTTTTGACTCACACAAAGTCCCTACCGGATCCAAAAATCCAAAACAACTAAACTATACAAACCCGGAGTCCAATACATTTCTCATTTTACGTGAATTTTCATCTTTACCCCCTCAACTTTGAAAGAATTCACAACTCTTCATCATTTTTATCAAACATCCTTTTGACAAGAAAACTTTCACATTTCGATCATTCTCGCACGACCGATTTTCATTGAAAAAGACTTATTTTATGGTTACCTGACCTGATGTTTAACACCTTATTAAAAGAATACTCACAACCCCATAGAGTATTTTGGGTGAAAAACTTGCACATAGAAACATGAAAGTAAAATTGTTTTGATGTTTTTCATTTTTGACAAAAGAAAGAAAACTTCATTAATATAATATTTACACTATCTATATTTTTGTGAAGTCGGAGCAAGGAGACCAAATCGGATTTTCTGTCAATATCCAACACGAAATCAAAGAATTCAGGTTAAGCACTTAGAATAATACTAACAGTTCAAGATGTTCAACAGTATAGTGATCCACTTAAGTTTTGGTACGATTTCGAACACTTCTTTCGCGATATGCGATTAAGTGTATCAATTACTGATGGTAACTATGTTTACCCACCTCAGAATATACTCTCGTATCAAAATTACCAAACATTGCATCTTACAGGTGCGTATATCTGAAAAATCTCTGTATCCGGCTAAATCGATAACTTGAGAGCTCAGGTTAGTGCCAACGCACAGACAGAGAGATGAAGGCTCGACTTAAAGGTGGTGTACCAACATGTAACATTCATATAAAACGGGTTTCAAAACTCGCTCCGTTTCAAATCAAGTATTTATTCGAAGTTCATTGCACGTTTATTTAGTTGTGATATTTAATTTGTTATTTATAGTTAGTAAATAGTTATATAATTAAGACCTATAAAATATAAATTAAGTAATTTAACCTTAAAAATAATATAAATAAAAAGAAATAAACAAAAGGGGTAACTGGGAGTCGAACCCGGGTCCCCACAAACCCGCACACACTAAAACACCACAGGACCACACACACCACATTGTCTAGGAACAACTCAATTAAATTTTATACGCTTACACAACAAACCTGCAAATCTAGTGCTCTGATCCAAAACTATCAAAATCAAGAGCTGCGAAATCAACTCCATTATCTTAATCTTGTGAATCCAACGGATATAACTAACAATCGCATATCAGTTACAATCTTAAAATCGAAATCAATTTCAATAATTGATAACTGAAACCGAAAGAAATCATTGAACTTGAAACCGAATTTTTTTAAATTACTGGGTGCACTATAAATACCACACTTCAACCTTCACTAGAACTCGTTCAAACACTCTCACACACTCTCTCTAAAACTCGCTCTGAAGTCGTCTCCGCTAGTCAACGGAATCATCGGTTGTTCGCCGGAATTTTTTTCAAACCGGAAATCGTAGAAGTTCGTCAATTGGTATAAGTTGTATTTAAGTTTCCTTTTTTTTATATCTATGATCTGTGGTTGTAATCAGTAACCAATTGGGTTATTAAGAAATCAGTCAGAATCGGATTCTTGGGAATTCAAATGAAGAAGATAAAGTCTGAACATTGTATGAGTATAATTAAATCCATAAGTTAAACCGCGTTAGACACACAGTCCAGTGGTGGACTATGTGCAATGCTATCATGGATACCCGTGTATATCTCTCTAAGTGCGGTCAGATTACTTAACAAATTTTTTTCTAAAATAAATAGATTATATCATGATGTAAGTATATGAAAGAAATAAAAACATAGATACAACCGGGTTAGCCATCCAGCCCAGTTGGTAGGGCTAGGTGCGTTGCAAGTCCAAGGTCATAGGTTCGAGTTGGGTACGAGGCAGCGAGCGGATAGATTTTGAAGGAAATATCTTTTTAATTAAACCAATTTCTAAATGTATTCAATCAGTATATATATATAATAAAATCAGGGATTATTTCGGGTTAGACATGTAGCTCAGTTGGTAGAGCTGCGTGCATGTATACGGGAGGTCAACAGTTCGAACCTCACACGTTGCCAATTTCGCACATAAAAACCGGTTAGACCTGACAGTCAGGTCTGACAAGATCCAATTTTTTTATTATAATTTTCTTTATTTAATTCATTTTAAACTCCTTTAAAAATGCTATATAAAGACTCTTTAGGTTTAAAGATTACATTAATTACCACAAAAATAAACCTAACAATCTAATAAAAAGCATTAATTAAAAATATTAATTTCTAATAAAATTCATGTATTTCTTGAATTACTATGTTATTATTTAGGTTAGTTTTCTCTCGTGGTTAAATCTCAAATTTGTGCGCGTTCGTCATCAATCCAAGATAACGCACCCACGGTGAGTGAATCCTTACCAATTCCCCTTTTTATTCATGGTTTGGGGAGTATCATGTGCCGTTACATATTTTATTTATTCAAACAACTTGTGCTAACACCATTATGTGATCTAATGTGTATATTTTTTTCATTGTTGTTATACGTGGTTACATTATGTCATTTCAGTGCAAGTCATTCATACAAGGCCCATCAGTTCCTCGTTTGATACAAGTTGAGCATCACGTGCCTCATTAGATCGGCTCCGTTTGATTGAGCCTTGATCTCACAGTTCGTCAGTTATCATGCATGTGTACATTGTTGGTATTATGTAGTTTGTTGGATTGTTTATATATATATATATATATACACACATATGCTCATATATGGTCTTTGCACATTCTTTTAAATTAATCAATGTAATTGAATTGTTAAAATCTTTAATTTAGATTCACTCGCCAACTTTTGTTGACCCAAACTTTTGTTTTACGCATGATACAGGTGGACAGGCTGAGGAGAGGAACACTTAGGATTGGCCTTAGAAGATGAAATAAAATACATCATGTTTAGAACAACATTTCTTGTGTTTGTGTGTTCCTTTGTGATTGGATATGTTCCTTTAAATTTCAATTAATAAATATGAAACTTAATTATAGTAAATGTCATGAGCTTTGATGAAAACCCAATCATGCCTTGACTTCTACTTCAGCTGCGGGTCAGGGTGTGACAGATTGGTATCAGAGCTCTGACTATAGGGATATAGGATAGGTTATTAGACCCTTAGAGCCTATACTATAGTTGATTAGATTTTAAATGCTTACGTGTTACATGCAAACTCATGATGTTTATTTGTTTCATATATATTTCACACACAAATGCATGCAAGCACTTTCGCTATTACATGTTACTGTGTGATATTTATTGTGGCCTATATATTCTTAACATATCATGTCTATGCAAACACACACAACAATTTTCATGATTTCTTCTCAAGGATTTTGTAATGTTTTCATGTTTTCAATCTCATCAAAGTGAGTTCTAAGGCGGGTAGTAACTGGAAGGGTACGAGTACCGGTTATCGGGACGTCCTGTCTAGGATTGGCATTCGTATAAATCCAATATAATGGACCAGTTCGCCTACCTGGGGACTAACGATAAGAGTACGAAGGACTATTAGGCCAAAGAATGCCACACCAAACGTCGTGTGAACTAACCCTACTTTGAGTTGTCATTGTGTCTACACCTGGAAACCCTCCGACCTTATATCTCGCAATCATGTTTTTACAATTTTCATTCGGGTGATGCGAGCATTAACAGGGCAACACCAATGTGAACCCTACAAAGCCTAGTAGTCATGGGGGCCCACATGACTATCTAGGCCAAAGTATGGGAGACATTTGGGGCCCACCAAATGCGCCTACAAGCATTTCAAATCCTGCAATCCTCCAAAATACAAGGGGACTGAAGGTGTCACCACCCTCCTCCGTTGGTTTGAGGAGATGGAAAGCACTTTCCTCAATTGCGATTGTCCCGATGATCGCAAGGTGCGATATGCTACCGGTCGTTTGTACGGGGTAGTACTTACATGGTGGAACACAGAGAAAGGAAAGTGAGGTGCTGAAGCTGCTATGGCCTTAACTTGGGAAGAGTTGAGGGAGCTCATGACAAGACGCTTCAGTCCAAGAAGCGAAATCAAGAAATTTGAGGATGAGTTCTACTCTTTGAAACAAAAGGACCGAGACCACACAACATATTTCTCAAGTTGAATCAGATGGTCCCCAACTTGTTCACTCCACTCTATCATTTAATTGAGCACTATATTCGAGGTCTTCCCTCAAAATTTCAAGATTTTGTGCTGAGTACTTCACCTGTAACCCGAAGCTGCAATGGAGCTGGCTACTGAGCTCACGGAAAATCGTATCCGAAATGGTGATTTTAAAGATGAGAAGAAGAAGGACAAGACACCTGCTGAAACCCCAACCCCAATCTAAACAGGTTCGTCTTCTAAGTTTGATGGTAAAAGGAAACGCAATGGGAAGAATTTTCTCATTACCCAAACCAATCTCCCTATCGCTGTTGCCCTAATCACACAAGTCGCTCCTCCTGCCGCCCCATTCAAGAAACCTTACACAGGATCTCACCCAAAATGTAATTGATGCCAATATCACCACCCTCCTGAGAACCTATGTCAATATTGCACAAGTTGTGGCCGTGCAGGTCACACAATTCAAACTTGTTGCATTCTCCAAAAGCCAAACCGCAATCAACCTCAAGCCCAACCCAACAATCAAGTGGTAGGCCAAGCCCAATACCAACAACCTCTACTCTTACCACTTGCTCAACCCACGGCTCAACCCTACTATCAAACCAACTACCCTATGATGCAACCAGTCAGAGCATGTTTCAATTGTGGTGATCCAACCCATTTCCGAAACACTTGCCCACGTTTGGTGAACATCATAATAGCTCAAGCTCAAGCTAATCTGGTGAATCTATCCTTGATTTACCTTGCGTTAGCCTAGCTGAATCGTTCACGGTGGAAGTTGCTGATGGTGAACCTATTACGTTAGACTCGATTATTCGTGATTGTACTCTTACTCTCAATTATCTGATTTCTCAATTGATCTCATCCCTATGAAGTTGGGTAGTTTCGACGTCATTATTGGAATGGACTGGCTTAGCCAGCATCACGTTGAGTTATTTGTTATGAGAAGTTTATTCGAATTCCCCTCGCTAGTGGTCAAACTTTACATACCTTTGGTGAAACCTCCTCCAAAGGGCTCAAATTGACGTCATGCCTCTAAGCTCGAAGATACCTTCGCAAGGACTATATCGCATTTTTAGCTCACATCGTCAAAAAGGAGGGCAAGGAAAAGAAGCTCGAAGACATTCCCATCGTTAAAGAATTTCCTCCAGTTTTTTCCAACGACGTTTCAGGACTTCCTCCTGTGCGAGAAGTTGAATTCCGAATTGATCTTGTACCTAGTGTTACACCAGTCGCAAAAATCTCCATATCGGTTAGCCCCATCTGAGATGTAAGAGTTAGCTAGTCAGCTACAAGAGTTGACTGACAAGAGATCTATACGTCCTAGCTCATCCCTTGGGGTGCGCCGGTTCTATTCATAAAGAAGAAAGACGGAACTTTTCGAATGTGTATCGAATATAGAGAGCTCAACAAGCTGACTATCAAGAACCGCTATCCTCTACCTCGTATCGATGATCTTCTAGATCAATTTCAGAGTGCCACCTGTTTCTCAAAAATCGATCTTCGTTCTGGTTATCATCAACTTAGAGTACGGGAAGAAGACATTCCAAAGACTGCTTTTCGAACTCATTATGGCCACTATGAATTCATGGTTATGCCTTTTGGTTTGACCAATGCTCCAGCTGTTTCATTGATTCGATGAATAGGGTGTGTAAACCCTACCTCGATCATTTTGTCATAGTCTTCATTGATGATATTCTTATCTATTCTAAGACCAAATCCGATCATGAGCGACATCTTTGACTTATCCTAACACTTTTAAGGACCGAAAGGCTTTATACTAAGTTCTCGAAGTGTGATTTTGGTTAAAAGAGGTACAATTTCTTGGTCATATCGTTAATGACAAAGGGATTCATGTCGACCCTGCAAAGATCAAAGCAGTGCAAGAATGGCAAGCGCCACGCAATCCTACTGAAGTTAGGTCATTCCTTGGTCTAGATGGTTATTATTGACTGTCACACCCCGACCCGCAGCGGATAAGGTGATCGGGGCATGATTGGGTTATCATCAAAGCTCATGACATTTATTATGCGTTTCATATTCTTTAATACAAATTAAATTGAAATTTACAATAAAGGTTACAACTGTTCTAACTAACAATCTAAACTTCTTTGTTCTCTTCTAAGGCATATCCTATGTTTTCCTTGCTTCAACCTGTTCACCTGTATCATGTGTAAAAAGGTTTTTGGATCAACATAATGTTGGTGAGTGAATCCTATGGAAAAATTTGAACGAATATATTTAAATTGATTATGAAATATGTGCACAACCAAACATGAGTAAAGATAGATGTAAACTTGATCAACAATCATAAGATATTAAGTGAAACACACATGAACAATAATGGAACATTTAGAGGCACGCGATGCTCAACTCGTCTCTCACGAGGAACTGAGGGGCCTAATGAATGAATTGCATAACCATGATAATATGAATGACACAACTACAAACAATACAAACTCAATGATAAACACATAAACAATAATGAATTTGATTTGTAGCACGCGTTGTTCAACTCGTCTTCCACGAGGAACTGATGGGCTTAATGTATGAGTTTCATATAATATGACAAAAGGAAATAAGTAAATCACAACAATAAAAACAATCTAAGTTTAAGTCATGATGTGGTATGGCACGAGTTTAAATAAATAAATTGATTACTTTCATAACACATGACACACCCCAAAATGTGTAATTTAAAAGGGGGAGTTGTAAGATTCACTCACAGTGGGTGCGTCCAGTTGATGACGTTGAATGCACGCGAAGTGGTTTTAACCACGAGTGAAATTAACCTAGATAAATCGCATTATGGTTTGGTAAGTAAACGGATTTTATTAATCTATTTTAGTAGGATTGTTGGGTGTATTTTTGTGAGTTTGAGGCTATTTTCTAACCTTAAAAATGTTATTTTTAAGTATTTTTAATTGATTTTTAATTAAAATAATTAAATAAAAAATAATAAAAAAATTGATTTTTTTCTGACCGTTGACCGTTTGACTGACCGTTGACCTGACCGTTGACCGGTTCAATTCGGAATACAAGTGCGCTGAGTGAGGCTCGAACCCGAGACCTCCCGTACGCGTGCACGCAGCTCTACCAACTGAGCTACGTGTCTAACCCGTTATATATCTGATTTTAATTATATATATATATTAATTAGTTTAAACCGAAAATCATTTTATTTTAAAAACAGTTCAAATCAATTCGGCGGTGCGCTCCACAGGTCTCGAACCCGGGACCTGTGGCTTAAACTAACACACAGTCCACCGCTGGACTGTGTGTTTAACATGTTATATAATTCGATTTTTATTATACTTAAATACAAATTATTTGTTTCCTTTTCTGCCTTATTTAAAAAGACTAGATAATTGTCCGAGTCGGTGTAGTAGACCGGACTCGAACTCGTGACCAGTGATATAAACAAACACACAGTCCACCGCTGGACTGTGTGTTTAACTTGGTTATTATTCCGGTTATTAATATACTTAACACATAACTGTGGCGACCCGGTTCGGTTTAACGAAAAAATGATTTTTATTAAGGCAGCGTGTGAAACGGGATTCGAACTCGAGACCTTTGAATGTTTATCGTGCACACAGTCCACCGCTGGACTGTGTGTCTAACCCGATTAATTTCTTGATTTATTTTATACTTGTATGTTACGGAAATACATCGTCTTCTTCACTGAAATATAACCAGAGTTCGGAAATCGACTGGTTCAAAGTTTTTATCGGTTTATTAGTGTTTTTCAGTTCGTTACGGTGAGATAAAAGTGAAAAGGAAAAGAAATTGGGCGGAGAAGTATACCGACTGGACTCTCTGTTTTCCGGCAGAAACTCCGGCGACGTGTTCCTTGTAGCAGCGAGTCTCCAGGAAGCTTACAAAGGGTGTGGGTATCTCCGGTATAAGCTCAGAGGCTCCGTGAGGCTCAGGGATGGAGAAACCGGTTTTCCGGCGATGAGCAGAGAAATTCCGGCGAGAGAGTTTTCGCCGACAAAGGGTGTGGTTTTGAGCGAAAAGGTTTGCAGTCGGTTGTGGGTGAATTTATAATGCAGATCGTTGAAGAATCTGGTCTGATTTCCGACTGGGTTCATTGATTTAAATTTTCCGGCGGTTATAGTTTTGGTCGCGGACTTCAAACATCGGTTATAACCGATGTCTGGTTAATGGTTTACGTTATAACGTAATTTGTAGTTAAGACTCGCGAGATTTCCGGGATTCCGACGACTGAACTGGTTGGGCGCCGGTTTTGAATTCGTAACGTCCCTTTATGAATTAAATGATTCTATTATTTATCAAACAGAACAAGTGGCGCAGTGGTTTGTGTGATGTGCGATAAGGCTTGAACTGATTCGGCGACTGACCCGGGTTCGAAACCCGGCTGGAACATTTTATTTTTATTTTGCGATTTTCAACAGTTTTTCAAAAACTAAATATATATTCCCGTATAATAATCGATTACGTATAGTTTAAAAATATTTTGGGCATTTAATTCGCAACGAAAATTTTGACTGACTGTTCGGTTGATAAACGGAGCGGGTTTGGTAAATCCGTTTTTGACGGATGTTACAGTATCCCCTGCTTTTTAGAAATTTCGTCCCGAAATTTAAATTGATATATTTTGACTAAAAAGGATGGTGTGATGTTTTGTTTGACAGTTGTATGCTCAGAAAAAAATGAGGGTTTAAGTTTTTGTTCGAGGCGGTAACGTTCCTTGTAAGGGTTAAGTACCCTATTCAGGAATCGCTTTTTGTTGCCTATTGTATTAGTATTGATAAGCAGAAATGATTTGCTAAAAAATGATATCATGCATAAGAATTTAGATACGTTTGGGAAAGTACGGTTATATCCTAAGGCAAAACTTCTAACACTACAACCTATATGGAACATAAATAAAAACACAACAACTGATATTTGAACATGAATAAACACAACAGCAAATATTTGAATCCACATTCTGATAGCATATATGTTTGAATGATGGAAGTTCCTCTCTCGTTTATTATGATGGAGAGGTTAGTTTATGTAGAAATGGAACACAGTCCAATCTCTTTAAATAACATGATGATATAAATGTAACACAAATTCCAACCAAGGCAATACTAAATCTTACATGGAACTTCTCATAACCGCCTGATAATGCCTCTGATCCTTTGGCAAGAATACTTATATATAGGAAGTACCAACGGCGTATCCACCATATTCTTGCCAAATTTTCATTAGTTTTATCCACAAGTTATGATTGGTTACCAAGAAACTAATAAATCCTACATAGAACTTCTCATAACCGTCCGATAATGCCTCTGATCCTTTGACAAGAATACTTATATATAGGAAGTACCAGCGGCGTATCCACCATATTCTTGTCAAATTTTCATTGGTTTTATCAGTGAATTATGATTAGTCCTATAACTCTACAACCAATACAACAAACATAAAATACTGAAATGAAATATATCTGTGCGATCAAGGCTCAATCGAACGGAGCCGATCGTATTACATGTACTGAAAATGAAATGGATGTGCGCTCAAGGCTCAATCAAACGGAGCCGAACGTATTGAATGTACTGAAATTGAAATTGTGTGCTCAAGGCTCAATCAAACGGAGCCGAGCGTATTGCATGTACTGAAAATGAATAACTTAACCACACAAACAGCCTATGCATGGAACCTCTCATAACCGCCTGATAATGCCTCCGATCATTTGACAAGAATACTTATATATAGGAAGTACCAGCGGCGTATCCACCATATCCTTGTCAAATTTTCATTGACTTTATCCGCAAGTTATGGTTAGTTCGATGCGACTCTACTACAAACACCACAACCACAAGATACTGATAATGAAATTGTCCGTGCGCTCAAGGCTCAATCAAACGGAGCCGAACGTATTGAATGAAATTGTATGTGCGCTCAAGGCTCAATCAAACGGAGCCGAACGTATTGAATGTACTGAAATTGAACAACTTAATCTAAACAACCATCACACAATCAGCCTATGCATGGAACCTCTCATAACCGCCTGATAATGCCTCCGATCATTTGACAAGAATACTTATATATAGGAAGTACCATCGGCGTATCCACCATATCCTTGTCAAATTTTCATTGACTTTATCCGCAAATTATGGTTGGTTCGATGCGACTCTACTACAAACACCACAACCACAAGATACTGATAATGAAATTGTATGTGCGCTCAAGGCTCAATCAAACGGAGCCGAACGTATTGCATGAACTGGAAATGTAAATTGAAATGTGCGCTCAAGGCTCAATCAAACGGAGCCGAACGTATTGCATGAACTGGAAATGTAAATTGAAATGTGTGCTCAAGGCTCAATCAAACGGAGCCGAGCGTATTGCATGTATTGAAATGTAAAATGAAATGACCGATCAAGGCTCAAACAATAGAGCCGATCGTGCGGGCACGCCAAGATCAACCACATAATAAAATGGGGATCCAACTCAACCTCGATGGATGGGGAGCCACGGCCTCGGCAAAAGCATATACTGAAAACAATATATAATATATAATATCCAATAATTTCTCTAACAGTCTACACATGGAAAAACATCAAACTAAACGATAGGGGTTGAATCTGGATCTTCGGTGAAGAGGACTAGCTGAGTATCTTCGTTTGGGCCGTCATTATCTTCGACAGGATTGGCGTTGATATTGAAGTCTCTTCCTCTTGCTGGGGCATAGTGTTTGGGTTTTCTTGGTTTACTTGGTTAACTGGGTTTGATTGGGCTTGAGTGTTGATAACGTTAACCAATTGAGGGCATGTGTTTCTAAAGTGGGTAGGGTCGCCACAATTGAAACAAGCTCGAGCATGTGGGAACATGGGGTATTGGGGTTGGTGATAAGTTTGGGCCATGTTTTGAGTAGGGAAAAAGGTTTGGTTTTGAAAGGTGCGACAAACATTGCTCAAATGACCATAGCGTCCACAAGTTGCACATAGACGACAAGGTAGGGTATGGGGATGGTGATAAAAACAGTTGTTGCATCGAGGGTGAGGTCCAAGATATGGTTTCTTATCTGGGTAAGCTGAGTTGGGTGCCACTTGGGTGATTGGGATAGCTCGGATGGGTATAGCGTGTAAAACTGGTTGATTTCGTTGGGTCGCAGCGAAAAGTCGCCCGACTCTTCTTCTCTTAGGATTGGGTTGAGAAGGGGATTCAGTTTGAGTGGAGTCGGAAGTTTCAGTCGGTTCTTTATCCTTCTTCTTCTCCTCCTTGAAATCTTCGTTTCGGATTCGGTTCTCGGTGAGCTCTGTTGTTAGCTCCATTGCTGCTTCCAAAGTTGCAGGCTTGGTACTTATCACAGGGTCTTGAATCTTTGACGGAAGACCACGAATGTAGTGCTCGATCAAACGGTAGAGGGGAGTGAACATGTTGGGAACCATTTGATGTAACTCGAGGAATCTTTTGTTGTAGGTGATGTGGTCTCCTTCCACTTGCTTCAATGAGTAAAATTCATCTTCTAACTTCTTGATTTCGCTCCTTGGGCAAAATCGTCTGGTCATGATTTCCTTCAATTCGTTCCAAGTTAAGGACATAGCATCTTCCACACCTCGTTTTGCCTTCTCTGTGTTCCACCAAGTAAGTGCTATCCCATATAGTCGACCGGTAGCATATCGCACTTTGCGATCGTCAGGGCAATCGCAATTTAGAAATGTGTTCTCCATCTCTTCAAACCAGTGGAGGAGTGCAGTGACGCCTTCAGTCCCTTTGTATTTCGGAGGGTCGCATGATTTGAAATGCTTGTAGGTGCATTTAGTGGTATTTGGGGGAGAGTTGAAAATGTTTTGGTTTGCTTGATTGACAGGAATATCGGTAAGTGCTTGTTGAACTTGGATTACAATGTTGGGTATTACGGCAGCCATTTGTTGAGCGATTAAGGCAGCCATGCGTTCGCGGGCTTTTCTTGCTCTCGTCTTCCTACGGGCGAAGTTAGAAGACATCTACAAGGAATACATGACAAGAGTATGAGTTGGATGCTTTTGGGTTCATGGGTCGCATTAGGAATGAACATTCATAAAATAATTATAGATAACTAAATTACTACATCCATTGGATGTCTTGGGTTTTGCTCGCTGTTAGGCCCTACATGCCGCCATACTTTACCTGTGTAATCATGTGGGCCCCATGAATACCGGTTTTTCATATGATTCGCACGGTTTCTGCCAGGTTGCGTACACAAAAACCCGGAGAAAATCGAGAAATATGTATACAACGTGTGATATTCGGAATGTGTCCAGGTGTAGACACGGTGACACCTCAAAGTAGGGTTAGTTCGAACGACGTTTGGTTGGCATGCTTTGGCATAATAGGTCCTTCGTACTCTCATCGTTGGTCCCAGGTAGGCAAACTGGTCCGTTATTTTGGATTTATACGAATGCCAGCCTAGACAGGACGTTCCGACTACCGGTACTTGTACCCTTCCAGTTACTACATGCCCGTCGCAGAACTTACTTTGATGAGATTTGAAAATTGCACAAAATCTTTGGATAATGAGAGTATGAAAATAAATTGAATACATGAACATCGATATATGTATAATGAATATGTATATATGTATGATGAATATGTATATAAGCATGTATGTTTGACTGAAATGTAAACAAATATGAAACAAATAAATATCACAAGTTTGTATGTAACCCCTAATCAATTAAAATTTAGGCAGACTATAGTATAGACTCTAAGGGTCTAATAACCTATCCTATATCCCTATAGTCATGGCTCTGATACCAATCTGTCACACCCCGACCCGCAGCGGATAAGGTGATCGGGGCATGATTGGGTTATCATCAAAGCTCATGACATTTATTATGCGTTTCATATTCTTTAATACAAATTAAATTGAAATTTACAATAAAGGTTACAACTGTTCTAACTAACAATCTAAACTTCTTTGTTCTCTTCTAAGGCATATCCTATGTTTTCCTTGCTTCAACCTGTTCACCTGTATCATGTGTAAAAAGGTTTTTGGATCAACATAATGTTGGCGAGTGAATCCTATGGAAAACATTTGAACGAATATATTTAAAATGATTATGAAATATGTGCACAACCAAACATGAGTAAAGATAGATGTAAACTTGATCAACAATCATAAGATATTAAGTGAAAAACACATGAACAACAATGGAACATTTAGAGGCACGCGATGCTCAACTCGTCTCTCACGAGGAACTAAGGGGCCTAATGAATGAATTGCATAACCATGATAATATGAATGACACAACTACAAACAATACAAACTCAATGATATACACATAAACAATAATGAATTTGATTTGTAGCACGCGTTGTTCAACTCGTCTTCCACGAGGAACTGATGGGCTTAATGTATGAGTTTCATATAATATGACAAAAGGAAATAAGTAAATCACAACAATAAAAACAATCTAAGTTTAAGTCATGATGTGGTATGGCACGAGTTTAAATAAATAAATTGATTACTTTCATAACACATGACACACCCCAAAACGTGTAATTTAAAAGGGGGAGTTGTAAGATTCACTCACAGTGGGTGCGTCCAGTTGATGACGTTGAATGCACGCGAAGTGGTTTTAACCACAAGTGAAATTAACCTAGATAAATCGCATTATGGTTTGGTAAGTAAACGGATTTTATTAATCTATTTTAGTAGGATTGTTGGGTGTATTTTTGTGAGTTTGAGGCTATTTTCTAACCTTAAAAATGTTATTTTTAAGTATTTTTAATTGATTTTTAATTAAAATAATTAAATAAAAAATAATAAAAAAATTGATTTTTTTCTGACCGTTGACCGTTTGACTGACCGTTGACCGGTTCAATTCGGAATACAAGTGCGCTGAGTGAGGCTCGAACCCGAGACCTCCCGTACGCGTGCACGCAGCTCTACCAACTGAGCTACGTGTCTAACCCGTTATATATCTGATTTTAATTATATATATATATTAATTAGTTTAAACCGAAAATCATTTTATTTTAAAAACAGTTTAAATCAATTCGGCGGTGCGCTCCACAGGTCTCGAACCCGGGACCTGTGGCTTAAACTAACACACAGTCCACCGCTGGACTGTGTGTTTAACATGTTATATAATTCGATTTTTATTATACTTAAATACAAATTATTTGTTTCCTTTTCTGCCTTATTTAAAAAGACTAGATAATTGTCCGAGTCGGTGCAGTAGACCGGACTCGAACTCGTGACCAGTGATATAAACAAACACACAGTCCACCGCTGGACTCTGTGTTTAACTTGGTTATTATTCCGGTTATTAATATACTTAACACATAACTGTGGCGACCCGGTTCGGTTTAACGAAAAAATGATTTTTATTAAGGCAGCGTGTGAAACGGGATTCGAACTCGAGACCTTTGAATGTTTATCGTGCACACAGTCCACCGCTGGACTGTGTGTCTAACCCGATTAATTTCTTGATTTATTTTATACTTATATGTTACGGAAATACATCGTCTTCTTCACTGAAATATAACCAGAGTTCGAAAATCGACTGGTTCAAAGTTTTTATCGGTTTATTAGTGTTTTTCAGTTCGTTACGGTGAGATAAAAGTGAAAAGGAAAAGAAATTGGGTGGAGAAGTATACCGACTGGACTCTCTGTTTTCCGGCAGAAACTCCGGCGACAGAATTCACCTCCGGCGACGTGTTCCTTGTAGCAGCGAGTCTCCAGGAAGCTTACAAAGGGTGTGGGTATCTCCGGTATAAGCTCAGAGGCTCCGTGAGGCTCAGGGATGGAGAAACCGGTTTTCCGGCGGTGAGCAGAGAAATTCCGGCGAGAGAGTTTTCGCCGAGAAAGGGTGTGGTTTTGAGCGAAAAGGTTTGCAGTCGGTTGTGGGTAAATTTATAATGCAGATCGTTGAAGAATCTGGTCTGATTTCCGACTGGGTTCATTGATTTAAATTTTCCGGCGGTTATAGTTTTGGTCGCGGACTTCAAACATCGGTTATAACCGATGTCTGGTTAATGGTTTACGTTATAACGTAATTTGTAGTTAAGACTCGCGAGATTTCCGGGATTCCGACGACTGAACTGTTTGGGCGCCGGTTTTGAATTCGTAACGTCCCTTTATGAATTAAATGATTCTATTATTTATCAAACAGAACAAGTGGCGTAGTGGTTTGTGTGATGTGCGATAAGGCTTGAACTGATTCGGCGACTGACCCGGGTTCGAAACCCGGCTGGAACATTTTATTTTTATTTTGCGATTTTCAACAGTTTTTCAAAAACTTAATATATATTCCCGTATAATAATCGATTACGTATCGTTTAAAAATATTTTGGGCATTTAATTCGCAACGAAAATTTTGACTGACTGTTCGGTTGATAAACGGAGCGGGTTTGGTAAATCCGTTTTTGACGGATGTTACATTGACGTTTCATCACAAATTTTTCTTGTATCGCTGTGCCACTCACAGTCTTGACTCACAAGGGTAAACCCTTCATTTGGGGGCCCAAGCAAGAAGAGGCTTTCCAAACGTTGAAGCAAAAACTTTGTGATGCACCTATCCATACACTTCCTGATGGTTGCGAAGACTTTGTGGTTTATTGTGACTCGTCACGGCAGGGTTTAGGTTGCGTTCTAATGCAAAGAGGAAAGGTGATAGCCTATGCCTCAAGGCAACTCAAAGTGCATGAAAAGAACTAGACCACTCACGACCTAGAACTCGGAGCAGTCATATTCGCTCTAAAGATATGGAGACACTATCTCTATGGTACCAAGTGTGAAATTTACACTGACCACAAGAGCCGTCAATATATCTTTAATCAAAAAGAGTTGAACATGAGGCAACGACGATGGGTCGAGCTCTTAAATGATTACGATTGTGAAATTCGATATCATCCTGGCAAAGCCAACGTTGTAGCTGATGCTCTTCGTCGAAAAGATTATGCGAACTCCATCCATCTTTTGTGTTCTCTAATTGTAACTGATCTCCAAAATCGAATTCGAGCAGCTCAACATACTTCTGTCACGAAAAATGATGTGCGAGATGAATTGTCTTGTGGAGTTGAACTCAAGATAGAAACCAAGTCTGATGGTATCCTTTACTATCTAAATCGTATTTGGATACCTGATCACGGCAATCTTCGCACTTTTCTTATGAATGAGGCTCACAAAACACGATACTCTATACATCCAGGTGCTGATAAGATGTATCAAAATCTACGATACTCATACTGGTGGCCTGGAATGAAGAAAGATATCGCTATATTTGTCTCCAAGTGCCTTACATGTTCTAAGGTAAAAGCTGAGCATCAACGACCTTTAGTATTACTCGTCCAACCCGAAATACCTGTGTGGGAAAATATAACCATGGACTTTATTACCGGGTTACCTCGCACCTCCACGGGGTATGACACAATTTGGGTTATCATTGATCGTCTCACTAAATTAGCCCATTTCATTCCAATCCGTGAGGACTACAAGAACGAGAAGTTAGCTCGTATCTATATTGATGAAATTGTAAGCCGTCATGGTGTGCCCTTAAGTATCATTTCAGATCGAGACGGTTGTTTTACTTCGCGAACATGGCAAGCCGTACAGTCAGCTTTGGGTACACGATTAGATCTCAGCACAGCCTTTCACCCTCAAACTGATGGTCAATCTGAACGCACCATACAAACCCTTGAGGACATGTTGCGAGCATGTGGCATTGACTTCAAGGGTAATTGGGATACTCATTTACCGTTAGTTAAATTTTCATACAACAATAGCTATCATTCAAGCATCGGTATGGCTCCTTTTGAAGCCTTATAAGGTCGTAAGTGCCGATCACCTGTATGTTGGCACGAAATCGGTGAAGCGCAAATCACTGGACCCGAGTTGATTCAAGAAGCGACTGACAAAATTCTTCGGATCCGTAATAATCTTCTAGCAGCTCGAAGTCCTCAAAAGAGTTGCGCTGATAAATGACGAAAGCCACTGGAATTTTGCGTTGGTGATCAAGTACTTTTGAAGGTATCACCGTGGAAGGGAGTGGTTCGTTTTTGTCAAAAAGGCAAGCTAGCACCACGTTATGTAGGACCATTTAAAATACTCGAAAGAGTTGGTCCTGTAGCGTACAAACTTGACCTACGAAAAGAACTCAATAGAATTCATCCCACATTCCATGTATCAAACCTGAAAAAGTGTCTCGCCGATGAAAACCTTCATATACCATTAGAAGATAATCAGATCGATGAATCAATACATTTTCTTGAAAGACCTGTAGAAATCATGGACTTCGGTGAAAAGCGTTTAAGACGAAGTCGTATTCCAATAGTCAGGGTGCGTTGGGAGTCAAAACGAGAACCTGAGTTTACTTGGGAACACGAACACTCAATGCGTGAAAAATACCCGCATCTCTTTCCAGTTACATCTACAACTTAAATTTCGGGATTAAATTTCTAAAAGTAGAGGATTCTGTAACATTTATCTCACTCCGTTTGAAAATCAAGTATTTATTCGAAGTTCATTGCACATTTATTTAGTTGTGATATTTAATTTGTTATTTATAGTTAGTAAATAATTATATAATTAAGACCTATAAAAAATATAAATTAAGTAACTTAACCTTAAAAATAATATAAATAAAAAGAAATAAACAAAAGGGGTAACCGGGAGTCGAACCCGGGTCCCCACAAACCCGCACACACTAAAACATCATTGGACCACACACACCACATGCGTCTAGGAACAACTCAATTAAATTTTATACGCTTACACAAACAAACCTGGAAATCAAGTGATCTTATCCAAAACTGTCGAAATCAAGAGCTACGAAATCAACTCCATTATCTTGATCTTGTGAATCCAATGGATATAACTGACAATCGCATATCAGTTACAATCTTAAAATCGAAATCAATTTCAATAATTGATAACTGAAACCGAAAGAAATCATTGAACTTGAAACCGAATTTTTTTAAATTACTGGGTGCACTATAAATACCACACTTCAACCTTCACTAGAACTCGTTCAAACACTCTCTAAAACTCGCTCTGAAGTCGTCTCCGCTAGTCAACAGAATCATCGGTTGTTCGCCGGAATTTTTTTCAAACCGGAAATCGTAGAAGTTCGTCAATTGGTATAAGTTGTATTTAAGTTTCCTTTTTTTTATATCTATGATCTGTGGTTGTAATCAGTAACCAATTGGGTTAATTAAGAAATCAGTCAGAATCGGATTCTTGGGAATTCAAATGAAGAAGATAAAGTCTGAACATTGTATGAGCATAATTAAATCCATAAGTTAAACCGCGTTAGACACACAGTCCAGTGGTGGAATATGTGCAATGCTATCATGGATACCCGTGTATATCTCTCTAAATGCGGTCAGATTACTTAACAAATTTTTTTCTAAAATAAATAGATTATATCATGATGTAAGTATATAAAAGAAATAAAAACAGAGATACAACCGGGTTAGCCACCCAGCCCCGTTGGTAGGGGTAGGTGCGTTGCAAGTCCAAGGTCATAGGTTCGAGTTGGGTACGAGGCAGCGGGTGGATAGATTTGGAAGGAAATAAAAATCTTTTTAATTAAACCAATTTCTGAATGTATTCAATCCGTATATAAATATAATAAAAGCAGGTATTATTTCGGGTTAGACATGTAGCTCAGTTGGTAGAGCTGCGTGCACGTATACGGGAGGTCACGAGTTCGAACATCACACGCTGCCAATTTCACACATAAAAACTGGTCAGACCTGCCTGTCAGGTCTGACAAGATCCAATTTTATTATTATTATTTTCTTTATTTAATTCATTTTAAACTCCTTAAAAAATGCTAAATAAAGACTCTTTAGGTTCACAATAATTACCACAAAAATAAACCTAACAATGTAATAAAAAGCATTAATTAAAAATATTAATTCTACTAAAATTCATTTATTTATCGAATTACTACGTTATTATTTAGGTTAGTTTTCTCTCGTGGTTAAATCCCAAGTCCGTGCGCGTTCGTCATCAATCCAAGGAAACGCACCCACTGTGAGTGAATCTTTACCAATTCCCCTTTTTATTCATGTTTTGGGGTGTATCATGTGTCGTTACATATTTTATTTATTCAAACAACTTGTGCTAACACCATTATGTGATCTAATGTGTATATTTTGTCATTGTTGTTATACGTGGTTACATTATGTCATTTCAGTGCAAGTCATTCATACAAGGCCCATCAGTTCCTCGTTGGATACGAGTTGAGCATCGCGTGCCTCATTAGATTGGCTCCGTTTGATTGAGCCTTGATCTCACAGTTCATCATTTATCATGCATGTGTACATTGTTGGTATTATGTGGTTTGTTGGATTGTGTATATATATATATATATATATATATTATATATATATATATATATATATATGCTCATATATGGTCGTTGCACATTCTTTTAAATTAATAAATGTAATGAATTGTTAAAATGTTAAATTTAGATTCACTCACCAACTTTTGTTGACCCAAGCTTTTGTTTTACGCATGATACAGGTGGACAGGCTGAGGAGAGGAACACTTAGGATTAGCCTTAGAAGATGAAATAAAATACATCATGTTTAGAAAAATATTTCTTGTGTTTGTACGTTCCTTTGTGATTGGACATTTTCCTTTAAATTTCAATTAATAAATATGAAACTTAATTATAGTAAACGTCATGAGCTTTGATGAAAACTCAATCATGCCCCGGCTTCTACTTCCGCTGCGGGTCAGGGTGTGACACAACGTTTGGTATCTTTTTCTATAGAATTTTGGCAGTTTATACTATGTACCCGGTGGTAGCATAGAGATGCAATTTGTACATCCTGTGTGAGAGTTGGATTCTTACGTTCAGCTAATCCTCTTTGTTGCGGAGTATAGGGAGCGATGAATTCGTGAATAGTACCTTTGTCATTATAGAATTTGAGCATTCAATTATTTTTGAACTCAGTACCATTATCACTTTGTATTCGTCTGATTAGAAGGTGGTACAAATTCTCTAACTTTCTAAAGAGAACAATTTCAAACAAATCATCCGGTGATGATTGTTGTGGCAGAAAAGAAATCCACCAAGGGGGTTTGCGCACAAACGTAGCACTTAGCAAAGTATTATACCAGGTCTAGACCATTGCTTACGTAAAATCAGAAGACCAAGTATAATTCCCTAGAGATTTAACAAACATAAAGATCTAGTATCTCAGAAGTTTGGCAATTTATCAAACGAAATTACGGTACCAAGACCATATATCCAAGAGATGTATCACATGAGTTACGCAGTACATTATGTTTATATACCAAAGGCAGGCTCTTATTTACGCCTAAAACCTACCGGAGCAACGTATAAAGAATCTGTATTATATATTACCACAACCCTGCATCAGATATGACTAACCGATGTACTATCATTTCCCCTATTTCTCAACACAAGTTTATTTTTACAATTTTTTAGATGTTTTTGTATTTTCTTTTAAAAAATAAACCTACAACTAAGTAAAATATTTTTGAGTTTAATTTTTTTGAAGAGCAGTAAGAAACTGTACACAAAATATAAAATAAAGTTTCTATGCAAGTTTCTAAAAGCATTTTACTCGGGGTTGATCATGCCGATTATTCAGACCAGATTCTCAAATCTAGCCCGATCGAATGTCTTAGTAAACAGGTCGGCAAGATTATCCAAAGTGTCTACCCTAACCACCTCGATTAAACCCTTTTTAGCACAGTCGTGAATGAAATGATGCCTAACATCTATATGTTTAGTGTGTGAATGGTTAACCGGATTATTAGTTATGGAAATTGCAGAGTTATTGTCGACAAGAATTGGAGTTCGAGTAAAATAAATGCCATAGTCTCTCAGTTGTGCACCGCAAGAGGTTGACTTTCTGTTGACTGGGCACCCTTCGAAATTTGCATCAGCGTATGCAATAAAATCCAGACCTCCTTCAGTTGGATACCACAATCCAAGCTTAGGTTTCCCTTGAGCTATCTGAAGATGAGTTTGACAGCAACAATATGAGATTCCCTCAGAGTTGATTGGTACCTGGCACATAAACAAACAGAAAACATAATATCAGGACGTGACCCCGTAAGATACATAAGTGAACCTATCATTTCCCGATACAGAGTTGGAACCACTTCAGGATCCTTCTCCTTGTCAGTCGTCAGCTTGTGATTAATCGGCAAAGGTGTGTTGAAAGGTGAGCTGTCTTCCAAAATCGAATCTCTTGAGAATCTCGTGGACATACTTTGCTTGATGCACATACGTCCCTTCTTTCTCCTGACTGACTTGAAGACCAAGAAAGAATGACAACTCTCCCATCGCACTCATTTAAATTTCGACTTCATTACTTTCTCAAACTCACGACACAATTCTTCATTTGAAAAAGAAAAAATTATATCATCAACGTAATTTGCACAGTCAGAAGGGTGGGGTTCAGATAAAAAGTCAATTGTTCCTACAAAGTGTACAAATCATAAACACCATAATTTCAGTCATAAAACACACTTAAACCCACAAATAACAGAGTGAAAATCACTCAAACACAATATCCAAACCCTAACATTCCACAAAAACTTCAAACACACCATCGTAGAACTATGAATATAAAACACAACATGATAATTAACATAAAACAAACTAATATTAGTCATTCAATAATCAAAGCCTTATCATCCAAAACACAACACGAAACCCACAAATATGGCGTTTTAGTAATCTTCACTTTGTTATTTATGGATTTGAGTATGCTTTATGGTTGACATTATGGTGTTTTATGACTTTTTACACTTTGTAGGAAAAATGGACTTTGTAGCCAACTCCCACCCCAATCCCCCTTTTCTCAAAATGAACAATGTGGAGTCAATTGCACCACACGTGAAGCCATAGATGTTTTGATAAAGTCTTGTACCAGGCACGAGGAGCTTGATGGAGACCATACAAAACTTTGTCTAACAAATAGACTTTATTGTTAGACTCTAGAGCTGCGAACCCTGGTGGTTGAGATACATACACAGTTTCAGACAATTTTCCATAAAGGAACGCGCTTTTAACATCTAACTGATAGACCTTAAAGCACATATGAGCAGCGAAGGCTAAAAACAAACGATTGGCTTCCAGTCTTGCGATAGGTGTGTAGACTTCTGTGTAATCAATCCCTTCATCTTAATTGAATCCTTGAACAACCACCCGTGACAACCTTTTTGCACTTGAAGACCCACTTCGTGTTGATTGCATGTTGACCCTTCGAAAGATCGGCTAAATTCCACACTTTTAACTTGTCAAACTGAGCTAACTCTTCTTGCATAGCCTCACACCATGAATTATCCTTCAAAGCCATCTGATAATTTTTCGGCTCTATCTAAGCATTTGTGTAGACTAAGATTGTATATCTCTTCCTGCTTGATTTCAGAAAACAGACACTGCGTCTCTGAAATACTTATTCGCGTTTGCACTCTAGCATTTGGATTCCCAATAATATTATCAACATGATGATAGATATTTGTTCTAGGAACTGGGATGGCCAGAGCAAGGATCTTTGTCCCAAATTTGGTTGAATCTCCCCCTCAGCACTTGCATTACTGCTAGCTTCAGAATTACTGGAACCAGCCTCATTGGGGAACTGAACACCAACAACAGCATTTACTATTGAAGACTCAACGACCAGACCTCCTGATGTGATATTTTTCAGGGTCACGTTTGTCGGGATACTTTCCCTCCAGCTAGCATGCACTTCATCTTTATCCACTAGATGTGTGTAGACAACCTCCGGATCTTCTTCTGAAACATCAGGAAGATCAAATTAATCAAATAACTTCTCATAATCATACCCATTTTTAGGACCAAATTCGGATGGTGGAGGATCATAGCTCAAAGGAGTTATATCATACACAACCTCCACTGTTCATTTCGGATGGTGGAGGATCATAGCTCAAAGGAGTTATATCATACACAACCTCCACTATTCATTTTTTTAATGTTACAAACACGTTTGTTTGGAGCTCCATTGATGTAACCCAAAAAGAAACCTATTTCTCCAAGTTCGCCCCTTTTAGGAGTATCCTTCGTGCTTTTGAGAACACACTTGATCCCAAAGGGTTAAAACCTTGCCAAATTAGGTTTCTTGTTTTCAAGAAATTCATAACAAGTTTTATCTTCTCTTTTGACCGTAAGTACATGATTAAGCAAATAGCATGTAGTGTTTACCGCCTCAGCCCAGAAGAAAATTGGTAATTTACATTTAGAAAGCATAGTACGTGTCACACCCTCAATTTCCACTTGCGGAGTTTTACCGCGAGGCGTGTGAACAAACCAGAATCTGAAACACTAGTACGTCGAACGACTCTACATGATTTGATTATACGTTTTGCAAAATCGTTCATTGTAGATTTTATATCAATTACCAATATTTAGCAGAGCATTATTTTTTTAGTTTGAGCGGAAGCATAAATAAGTAGTGATGCGGGCGCCAACACAAACGCCAAAACAAATGAAAAATCCCAAAACAATATTAATAAATAAGACTCGATAATGATGTCTTGTTCAATGCATGTACGTGCACCTAGAGCTCCTAGCGTCCTGAGAAACATGTAAAGAAACAAGTGTCAACATTAAAGATGAGTGAGTTCACAGGTTTTCATAAATTCGTTTGTTCGGTTATAGTTTGTTCTCTCCGTTATCCTCAACCCGGGATAACGTATCAGTTCCATTATTCCAATCCCGGAATAATAAGTTGTTGCTTCCAATATTCCCAACCCGGAATATTAAGTTGTTGTTTCCATTATCCCCAACCCGGGATAATAAGTTGATGTTTCCAATATTCCAAACCCGGAATATTAAGTTGATTCGTAATTAAGTTCAATATTAATGTATATAGGTAGCTAGCCTAAAGTCATGTCACTAAGTGTTCGCGATCGAAGCTGACAGTTGTGCCTCCGTTTTGCCAGGCCTATCACATGACCATGGCGATGTTAGGCCAATCATACACCCGTTGACCATACCCGGTCGGCTAGCGCGACTAGCTCGGATGGGGCTCGTCAGACCCAGTAGTACTACTTATAATTCCCCCGCTATTTAACCCAAATACTAACGATCCGAGGAGATTGTCGAGGACTTAAGTGATAAAGCTGCTTAGTGCCCATAACATTACATTAACATTAACTTAGTTACCGTATAGTTATGTGACGTTAAATTCGTATAACGTAAAGAGTTTGAGTTTGAGAGTGTATACATGTTTCTCCCCCTGTTGTTTAAAAACCGGATAAAGTTAGGGGCCGTGAACTCACCTTTATTTGCTCGGTTAGTGTAGCAAAGATGTTATAAGAGATGGGACCGCTAGTTGCGTCCTAACAAACCAATAAATTCCACGTCAGTGTGTAATCACACCAATACAAATTCCACACGCAATTTACTCTCAAGGTGATACACACAAACAACATATTTAACACTCAAACATGCATGCAAGTATTCTCATGTGATCATAGTAATCAAACACTTATCATGAACATATTTCAATTCCATGCAACACTTTAATGCATACAATCACAAGTTATCAACTTTCTGCTTAACACTCAATTATTCAGCTGTCTTCTACGATTTTTATAAAATAGTTCTAACATTCCAAAAATTCCCATATTTTTACAGTAGGTGACATTTATACCATAGAAATTTATATAATTTTTCCAAGTCCTAAATCTTTACCAATTAGCCATAAATATTAATTCATTAAGCTGCAGTCAGATTTACCGCTTTCTGACTGCAGTCCACGGAAAAATTTATTTAAAAATCACTGATCGTTCGATTAACAAAATTCCAGTTGGAGTTGCCTGGAAATTTCTATACCTAGTTGCTGTACAAAAATCATAACTCAACTTTCTACTGATTTTAAAATCTAGCTTGATAAACAACCAACAAAATTCCAGAATTTTCACAGCTTTAGCTACTGAACTTGTTTAGCCCTTTAAAAATATCAAACGACTTCAGAAAATTATGAATCCAGCGCCATTAGATTCCTTATTCAAATCTCTACGTTCTAGACATCAGAAAATCCGTTTTTCGACAACTAACGACCGAGTTACAGCCAGATGAAGCCGGCTGTAACTATGACTCAGCATCCTGTTTCAGCATTTTTGTTACCATTAATTCGTGTAATCCCGTTCATGAGATTAATCTAGGCGATCAAGAACTGATTTTTAATCATAGACTAATACTAGTAACCTATCCATACAAACTCTAGTTCTTACTTCTAGTTATTATAACCAAAACATACTTGTAACTTGTGATTTCCGAAAACAATTCTGCATATGAACAATGATCAAATCAGCCGATTACTTAACAGCACTTATACTCCGAAACTATACCATCATGCAGTCTGTGACAGCAACAATCAACACACATATATTCGAAACAACTAACCATTTAAGCATACATGGATCCGAAACATTTATATCAATTCTTTCAAGCATGTATATATATATATCCGAAACAATACAATCATCTATCCTATTCTATTATGCAATTCCGAAAACAACAAAATCAATACACATATACCCGACTATGATCTAGCAACATATGATAACTTCTAGACTTTTAATGATAAGGTAATCGAACCGTGAGTATGTTAAGGAACCGGTGATCCTGGATAGTTGCGACCGAGACTGAAGATGGCGGTGGTTGCTGCTGCGACCGGAAGAAAAGAGCAGGAAAGCTGTTGCTTGCTGCGACCGAAAGAAAAGAGCAGGAAAGCTGTTGCTTGCTGCGACCGAGATGATGATGAGGGTAAGGCAGCCGACGGCAATGAAACTCTAGGGTTTTGTGTTGTGTATAGAACATGCATGAGTGTTAGTATATATAGGCGCAAGGAGGGTGAGGGTTTAAAAGGGAAGGGTTACGGTTTGGGTTTGTATGCGGCCGCAAGGGAGCTTGGGTGATTTGGTTTGGGTCTTGATCATGTGGCCGAGGACTAAAGTTGCATGCTATGGGTTTCGGTTTGGTTTTTGATCTTATTGCCGAGACATGTTTGGGCTTGTTCTCGGTTTAAGTTTGTGGTTTGAACTCAATATATCCGCGGTTTTGAACTTGATCTCGGCCGAGAGTGTTTTGGTTTAGGGTTTAGGTTTTGATGTGTGTTGGATTTGATCTTGGCCGAGGACTTGAGTTAATGTTTAAAACTTGTTAACTCCTAGAGTCACAAAGAATCACTTTGGTTCGTGTCGCGGTTCGGTTCAGTTCGTGTACGTATCTACTCTAATGATTCAATTACTCAAACAATCACACAACACACAACAGGTATTCATTTAATTCGTACACGTTCGTACACATAGCACGTAATTAGATTGACAAGTATTACGTTCCAGTTATCCGAAAAACCCGGGATATCACATTATCCCCATGTTGAAAGAATTTTCGTCCCGAAAATTGAGTAAACGCGGTTTAGCATGTAGCGTACATGTTCAGAGTGCCACGCACAAAGAGTTAGTTCGTTAATGATAGTACACAACGTTACAAGAAGTTCCCAAGTGTCATACACAAAGATTTCCAAGTGCCATGCACAAGAATTTAGTCAACAATAGTACACGAAAGTATGAGACATTTCCAGGTTGTCACATCATCCCCTTGTTGAAAGAATTTTCGTCCCGAAAATTTAGTTATTGGTATCGTTAGTTTGCTGCTCAGTTGTGAAGAGGTGTGGGTATTTGCTTTTCATTTGGTCCTCTCTTTCCCACGTGAACTCCGGTCCACGCTTAGAGTCCCAACGAACTTTAACGATTGGAATCTTGCTGTGCCTTCGAGTCTTGATCTCACGATCCATGATCTCAATAGGCTTTTCCACGAAGTGTAGTTGTTCATCCACTTGGATCTCATCCAATGGAATAACTAAAGTTTCATCTAATAGACACTTCTTCAGATTTGACACGTGAAATACGTTGTGAACTCCACTGAGTTCGGCAGGAAGGTCTAATTGGTATGCTACGGGTCCGATTCGTTTCAAGATTACAAACGGGCCTACGTACCGTGGGTTAAGTTTGCCCCGTTTTCCAAAGCGGATTACACCCTTCCAGGGTGACACCTTTAGTAGGACGCGGTCGCCTACTTGAAATTCGAGCGGTTTGCGTCGTTGATCAGCGTAGCTTTTCTGTCGATCTCGTGCCGCCGCCATGCGGTTTCTGATTTGTACAATCTTTTCAGTAGCCTCAAGTATTAATTCAGGGCCTGTGAGTTGGCTGTCCCCGACTTCTGCCCAGCAGACCGGTGATCTACATTTACGACCGTATAATGCCTCAAACGGTGCTGCCGAAATACTCGTGTGATAGCTGTTGTTATATGAGAATTCTACTAGAGGTAGGTGGATTTCCCAATTATTTCCGAAGTCCACTACGCATGCCCTAAGCATGTCTTCCAGGGTTTGTATGGTCCTTTCACTTTGACCATCAGTCTGAGGGTGATAGGCTGTGCTCATATCCAGGCGGGTTCCCAACGCTTTCTGGAGTGACCGCCAGAAGTTTGACATGAAGCGAGCATCTCTGTCTGAGATGATGGACGTTGGCACACCGTGCTGAGAAACTACTTCCTTAATGTAGATGCGAGTCAACTTCTCCATCTTATCTGTTTCTTTAATAGCTAGGAAGTGTGCGGACTTAGTTAAACGATCCACGATCACCCAGATGGTATCGCAACCACCCAAGGTACGCGGGAGTTTAGTGATAAAATCCATGGAGATCTGATCCCATTTCCACACTGGGATCTCAGGTTGTTGGAGTAGCCCCGATGGCTTTTGATACTCCACCTTGACTTTTGCACAAGTCAAACATTTACTCACGTAGGTGGCTATATCGGCTTTCATGTTGGGCCACCAATACGCAGCTTTAAGGTCTTGATACATCTTATCCGAACCCGGATGAACGGAGTATCGAGATTTGTGAGCTTCATCCATGACTAGCTCTCTGAGGTTTCCGTAGAGAGGTACCCATATGCGATTCATGAAATACCGGGCTCCATTGGGCTTTACTTCCCAATCGCGTTCCATTTTTCCCACTGATTCAGCTTTGATGTTTTCCTCCTTAACTGCTTCTAACTGGGCGTCGCGTATTTGATCGGGTAGCCCCGAATGAATAGTGAGTTGTAGTGCTCGTACACGACGAGGTTTCAAGTGTTCTTTCCTACTGAGGGCATCAGCTACCACGTTAGCTTTACCCGGGTGATACCGAATGGCACACTCATAATCGTTCAAGAGTTCGACCAAGCGACGCTGTCGCATGTTCAACTCCTTCTGATCAAAGATGTGTTGGAGGCTTTTGTGGTCAGTAAAAATTGTGCACTTCGTTCCATAGAGGTAGTGTCTCCAAATCTTAAGTGCAATCACTACTGCTCCCAATTCCAGATCATGCGTCGTGTAGTTTTTCTCGTGAACCTTCAGCTGTCGTGACGCATACGCGATGACCTTATCGCGTTGCATGAGTACGCATCCCAATCCCTGAATGGAAGCATCACAATACACTACGAATTCATCTGTCCCTTCCGGCAAGGACAGAATGGGTGCACTGCAAAGTTTCTGCTTCAGCAATTGAAATGCTGCTTCTTGCTTGTCACCCCAAGTATACTTGATACCTTTCTGGGTGAGGGTAGTGAGCGGTTGTGCAATCTTTGAAAACCCCTCGATGAAGCGTCTGTAATAACCAGCCAATCCTAAGAATTGGCGGATCTCCGTCGGTGTCTTAGGTGCTTCCCAGTTTTTAATGGCTTCAATCTTGGCAGGGTCTACATGGATACCCTTTTCATTTACGACGTGCCCGAGAAACTGAACTTCCCGAATCCAGAAATCACACTTCGAAAGCTTGGCATGTAACTTTTCCTGTTGAAGTAGCCCTAGCAGTAATCGTAAATGTTCCGCATGTTCTTCTTCACTTTTGGAGTAGATGAGTATGTCATCGATGAACACAATGACAAATTTGTCGAGGTATGGTTTACACACGCGGTTCATGAGGTCCATGAATACCGCAGGTGCGTTAGTGAGACCGAATGGCATGACCAAAAACTCGTAATGGCCATACCGAGTACGAAATGCTGTCTTAGCGATATCCTCCTCCCTGACGCGTAGCTGATGATAACCGGATCGTAAATCAATCTTAGAGTAGTAACTTGACCCTTGCAGTTGGTCGAATAGATCGTCGATGCGAGGTAACGGGTATCGGTTCTTGACAGTAACCTTGTTGAGTTCCCTATAGTCGATGCACATGCGGAAAGTCCCGTCCTTTTTCTTGACAAAGAGGACTGGAGCTCCCCATGGCGAAACGCTTGGTCGGATAAATCCTTTTTCCAACAGCTCTTGAAGTTGGGTCGACAGCTCCTGTAGCTCGGCTGGAGCTAGGCGGTATGGAGCCTTGGCGATAGGAGTTGCATTGCTTGCCAATTCGATTTCAAACTCCAATTGTCGATGTGGTGGAAGACCAGGTAATTCTACTGGGAATACATCGGAAAAATCACGGACGACAGGGATGTTTTCTATACGTTTCTCGTCTTTAGGCTGTTCGGTAATTAGTGCGAGTAAAGCGAAGGAATTCTTTTTCCGAAGATACTTCTGCGCTTGCATGTATGAGATGATGTTGGTGACGGCGCTTGCCTTATCGCCTTGTACTGTCAGGATTTCGTCGTTCGAGAGTGGAATACGGATAGACTTTTCGAAGCAGAGAACTTCAGCCCGGACGTCGGATAGCCAGTCCATTCCGACTACCACGTCAAAACTACCCAGGGTAGTTGTCATCAGATCAATGGTAAAAGTGTGGCCCGCGAGTTTGAGTTGACAGCCGGATACGATTTGGGTCACATCTACCGATTTACCATTGGCTAATTCTATCACATAAGGGGTCTCTAATGGTTTAAACGTGAGATTTAGGTTCTTCCTAAAAGACTCAGATATAAAACTCCTATCCGCACCCATATCAAAAAGCACAGTAGCAAAATGTTCATTAAGGGGAAACTTACCGGTGACCATGTTCGTGTCGTTTCTGGCCTCTCCGCGGCCCAATGTAAATGCGCAACCCTTGGCACCTCCTGTGCCACCATTCCCATTATTGTTGTTGTTATTATTGTTGTGATTGTTGTGGTTGTGGTTGTTTCCACCATTATTGTTGTTGTTGCGCAACTGTGGGCAGTCTCTTCTGAAATGAGCAGTGCTACAACACTGATAGCATCCCCGGTTTATACCCTGCTGCTGACCCTGAGGCTGATTCTGATTTTGTCGGGACACGATTTCCCCACGACAATCCTTTGCCGCATGTCCCATCTTGCCACATCTTTGGCAGCGATTTCCGGCACAAGGGCCGTTATGGTGAAGATTGCAGCGGTTGCACTGCGGCTTTCGACCTACATAGCCGCCTGCATTCTGGTTGTTGTTGTTGTAGTTGTTGTTGTTGTTGTTGTTGTTGTTGGAATGATTTTGATGACCCCGGTGGCTGTGGTAATGATTGAACCGTTTCTGGTTCCCTTGCTGCGGATGTGATGACGAAGGCTGTCGAACAGTGGAGTCTTCAAATTTTCTTTTGTTATCTGGAGCGACTTCGGTGATACCCCGTGCTGGCAGTTTCTTCTGTTCCACCGCTTTATCGGTGAGTTTGTGAGCCAATCGGATTGCTTGATGTTCTGTTACAATGTTACTAGACATCACCATACCCTGAATTTCCGGAACCAGACCCCCGAGATAGAACTCGAGTCTTTTCTCCACCGTGTTGGCCAATTCAGGACACAGAAATACTAAGTCATGGTGTTTTGCGGTGTAAGCCTCAATTTCCGATCCCACCATCTTGTGGTTCCATAGAGCTTGCTCTAACTGTTGCACTCTGTCTCGTGGACAGTACTCCTCTTTAATCAGGGCCTTGAACTCAGTCCATGCCATTGCATTTGCAGCTAACAGTCCACGTGTTTGGACTTGGGCATTCCACCATGTCAGTGCCCCATCTTCCAGTGTTGAGGCTGCGTATTTGACCTTGTTTGCCTCTAGGCAGTTGCACATTTTCCAGTGTTGAGGCTGCGTATTTGACCTTGTTTGCCTCTAGGCAGTTGCACATTTCAAAAACGGATTCTGATTTTTCGATCCAGCGGACCAATCCAATGGGTCCTTCCGCCCCCGAGAATTTGCTAGGCTTTGCGTCAAGGAACATCTTATAGGGGTTAAATCCCCCTCCTGCTGACAGAGAACAGGAAGTCAGCAAGGAATTTTACTAGCCTCACTATTAGATTTTCACGCGAAAATTTAATAATGGTTACCTGCCGGCTGGTTCTGAACACCCGCTAAAGCTGCGTTCACATGCTCCTGAATCATGGCAGCTAGCTCTTCGGGCGTCAAGTTAAGGTTTCCACGTCTTCCAGTCGCCATTTAGATCTTCGAAACACAACATAAACACACCCCGATAAGTCTATATATCCAATATAGTTATCCTACTTCGTACTTTAATAATTATTAAGTTATGTCAACTCAATATGTTAAATAGTCAAAAGAAGTACTTGATTAACTGAAATCTCAACGCCTTACAAAAGTGTAAATCAAACATACGAATTTACTATAAAGTTTCGAGTTTAAACACAAATGGAAAATAATAAACTGGAGGAAAACAAATAAAATGAGTGAGACGTGTCAATCGTCTACGTCTCCATCCCCCAAGTCACTGTCGTTGCCGTCATCCTGTGCGGCATCTCCAGCTTCCTCAGCTGGGTCCTCCTCCGGATCCTCTTCAGGATCCTCCTCTGGATCCTCCTCTACCGGCACTGGAGGGGCGGTGCTGGTTCAAGTACTTGATTTTGCAGTTCCTGAATGTTCCAACTATTTTCCAGGACTCTGTCCTCAAGCCAGTCAGCTCTTATCTGCTCAGCACGCAGATCTCTGGCTATGGTGTTACGAGCTATCTTACTCGTACGATGCTCTTCCTCGAGCGAGTCGGTCTTTCCTGTAAGGTGTCGGATCATCCATCCTTGTGCTAAGATGGTTTCCTGCATTCTTTCTAACTGTTTTTGTTGTGTATGCACTAGGATTCTAAGCATGTCAATTCCTATTTCTACAGGATTAACCGGTTCAACCGGTACAGCAATAGTTGGGCGCAACGACGACTCCTCCCCCAGAGCGAGCCTCTTCCTCGCCGCTGAGCGTGTCTCTACGCCATAAGGTAGTATGGGTTCCACCATTGGTGCCTTTCCTGGTGCTCTTGGTGGCGTAAGTCTGTCGGACGATGATGACGATGAGGATGATGACATTGCCTGTTAGGTCGTGTAGTTAGTTATGAGTTGTTTTCATTCCTTATCATGAAGGCATAATCTACCAAACACAGTTGTGGTATATTACATAACAAGATATAATAATTCGGTGCCAAACTAAGTCTAGTGTCGTGATATCAGCTATAGTTTAGGTCTACTTCTAATGCAAACCTGGTTCTCTATAGCTAGTGGCTCTGATACCAATCTGTCACACCCACAATTTCCACTTGCGGAGTTTTACCGCGAGGCGTGTGAACAAACCAGAATCTGAAACACTAGTACGTCGAACGACTCTACATGATTTGATTATACGTTTTGCAAAATCGTTCATTGTAGATTTTATATCAATTACCAATATTTAGCAGAGCATTATTTTTTTAGTTTGAGCGGAAGCATAAATAAGTAGTGATGCGGGCGCCAACACAAACGCCAAAACAAATGAAAAATCCCAAAACAATATTAATAAATAAGACTCGATAATGATGTCTTGTTCAATGCATGTACGTGCACCTAGAGCTCCTAGCGTCCTGAGAAACATGTAAAGAAACAAGTGTCAACATTAAAGATGAGTGAGTTCACAGGTTTTCATAAATTCGTTTGTTCGGTTATAGTTTGTTCTCTCCGTTATCCTCAACCCGGGATAACGTATCAGTTCCATTATTCCAATCCCGGAATAATAAGTTGTTGCTTCCAATATTCCCAACCCGGAATATTAAGTTGTTGTTTCCATTATCCCCAACCCGGGATAATAAGTTGATGTTTCCAATATTCCAAACCCGGAATATTAAGTTGATTCGTAATTAAGTTCAATATTAATGTATATAGGTAGCTAGCCTAAAGTCATGTCACTAAGTGTTCGCGATCGAAGCTGACAGTTGTGCCTCCGTTTTGCCAGGCCTATCACATGACCATGGCGATGTTAGGCCAATCATACACCCGTTGACCATACCCGGTCGGCTAGCGCGACTAGCTCGGATGGGGCTCGTCAGACCCAGTAGTACTACTTATAATTCCCCCGCTATTTAACCCAAATACTAACGATCCGAGGAGATTGTCGAGGACTTAAGTGATAAAGCTGCTTAGTGCCCATAACATTACATTAACATTAACTTAGTTACCGTATAGTTATGTGACGTTAAATTCGTATAACGTAAAGAGTTTGAGTTTGAGAGTGTATACATGTTTCTCCCCCTGTTGTTTAAAAACCGGATAAAGTTAGGGGCCGTGAACTCACCTTTATTTGCTCGGTTAGTGTAGCAAAGATGTTATAAGAGATGGGACCGCTAGTTGCGTCCTAACAAACCAATAAATTCCACGTCAGTGTGTAATCACACCAATACAAATTCCACACGCAATTTACTCTCAAGGTGATACACACAAACAACATATTTAACACTCAAACATGCATGCAAGTATTCTCATGTGATCATAGTAATCAAACACTTATCATGAACATATTTCAATTCCATGCAACACTTTAATGCATACAATCACAAGTTATCAACTTTCTGCTTAACACTCAATTATTCAGCTGTCTTCTATGATTTTTATAAAATAGTTCTAACATTCCAAAAATTCCCATATTTTTACAGTAGGTGACATTTATACCATAGAAATTTATATAATTTTTCCAAGTCCTAAATCTTTACCAATTAGCCATAAATATTAATTCATTAAGCTGCAGTCAGATTTACCGCTTTCTGACTGCAGTCCACGGAAAAATTTATTTAAAAATCACTGATCGTTCGATTAACAAAATTCCAGTTGGAGTTGCCTGGAAATTTCTATACCTAGTTGCTGTACAAAAATCATGACTCAAATTTCTACTGATTTTAAAATCTAGCTTGATAAACAACCAACAAAATTCCAGAATTTTCACAGCTTTAGCTACTGAACTTGTTTAGCCCTTTAAAAATATCAAACGACTTCAGAAAATTATGAATCCAGCGCCATTAGATTCCTTATTCAAATCTCTACGTTCTAGACATCAGAAAATCCGTTTTTCGACAACTAACGACCGAGTTACAGCCAGATGAAGCCGGCTGTAACTATGACTCAGCATCCTGTTTCAGCATTTTTGTTACCATTAATTCGTGTAATCCCGTTCATGCGATTAATCTAGGCGATCAAGAACTGATTTTTTAATCATAGACTAATACTAGTAACCTATCCATACAAACTCTAGTTCTTACTTCTAGTTATTATAACCAAAACATACTTGTAACTTGTGATTTCCGAAAACAATTCTGCATATGAACAATGATCAAATCAGCCGATTACTTAACAGCACTTATACTCCGAAACTATACCATCATGCAGTCTGTGACAGCAACAATCAACACACATATATTCGAAACAACTAACCATTTAAGCATACATGGATCCGAAACATTTATATCAATTCTTTCAAGCATGTATATATATATATCCGAAACAATACAATCATCTATCCTATTCTATTATGCAATTCCGAAAACAACAAAATCAATACACATATACCCGACTATGATCTAGCAACATATGATAACTTCTAGACTTTTAATGATAAGGTAATCGAACCGTGAGTATGTTAAGGAACCGGTGATCCTGGATAGTTGCGACCGAGACTGAAGATGGCGATGGTTGCTGCTGCGACCGGAAGAAAAGAGCAGGAAAGCTGTTGCTTGCTGCGACCGAAAGAAAAGAGCAGGAAAGCTGTTGCTTGCTGCGACCGAGATGATGATGAGGGTAAGGCAGCCGACGGCAATGAAACTCTAGGGTTTTGTGTTGTGTATAGAACATGCATGAGTGTTAGTATATATAGGCGCAAGGAGGGTGAGGGTTAAAAGGGAAGGGTTACGGTTTGGGTTTGTATGCGGCCGCAAGGGAGCTTGGGTGATTTGGTTTGGGTCTTGATCATGTGGCCGAGGACTAAAGTTGCATGCTATGGGTTTCGGTTTGGTTTTTGATCTTATTGCCGAGACATGTTTGGGCTTGTTCTCGGTTTAAGTTTGTGGTTTGAACTCAATATATCCGCGGTTTTGAACTTGATCTCGGCCGAGAGTGTTTTGGTTTAGGGTTTAGGTTTTGATGTGTGTTGGATTTTATCTTGGCCGAGGACTTGAGTTAATGTTTAAAACTTGTTAACTCCTAGAGTCACAAAGAATCACTTTGGTTCGTGTCGCGGTTCGGTTCAGTTCGTGTACGTATCTACTCTAATGATTCAATTACTCAAACAATCACACAACACACAACACATATTCATTTAATTCGTACACGTTCGTACACATAGCACGTAATTAGATTGACAAGTATTACGTTCCAGTTATCCGAAAAACCCGGGATATCACAGTACGGGCCGCCTCAATTAGGGTACAGTTCTTTCTTTCTGCAACCCCATTCTGTTGGGGAACATAAGGAGCGCTGAACTGATGAACGATTCCCATTACTCGACATAACTCGTCCACATGTTGATTTTTAAATTTAGTGACGTTGTCACTTCGGATTTTCTTAATAGGAAGTGAATAATTTTTCTCAAGTTGTTTAAATAGATCTCTTAAAATTTCATGAGTTTGATCCTTTGTTTTTAGAAAAATACCCATGAATATCATGAGAAATCGTTAGTGACAACAAGGCACTAAGACATTCCACCAATGCTAGTAACATGAATTGGACCAAAAAGATCCATGTGTAGCAATTCAAGTGGTATTTGGATCGACTTAGCAGTTTTTTGTTTGTGAGGCTTTTATATAATTTTTCCTTTTTCACACGATTCACATTTATTGTGCATGTTAAAACTACGTAAAAGAACCCCCAATACTAAGTCGTTTTTCACTAAGTGGTTCATCTTTCGTAGATGCACATGACCCATTCGTCTATGCCAAAGGTAAGATTGATCTTCAGTCACTTTTGATAGATAACAAGTCACTAGAGCAGAAGAGTTGACCAACGGGCGCATATGAATAACTATGTGTTATTCACCCGTGGAGCTCTCATAATGATCCAAGCCTCAGGAACAGCAAATCCAGGACGTAATACGACGCAAGATTTATCAGTGAACAACATTGTGTACTTGTTATCGCAAATTTGAGATACCAACATCAAGTTATGTTTCAATTCTTTAATGTAGTTCACTTTGAGCAGCGTTATCTTTCCATTTGTCACCGATCCTTCACCGGTGATATAACCACCTTTCTCACCAGCAAAATTAACATATTCACCACGAATTTGTTTTAGATTATGCAACAACTCCTTATTCCCTGTCATGTGTTTGGAACAGCCACCATCGATATACAAAATATAGATAGCCCTCTCCAGTTGCTGCTACATTCGCCAACAAGGAAATTAGTTAGGATGTGGGACCAAAGCCATGATGGTCTTGGGTCGTCGTATTTCAGCAGGGGGATGCCCACTCAACCCAATGATTTACTACATCCAGAAATACCAATTGTGTAAACTCTGCAATCTTCTAGTTGGGACAAAAGCGCCTGTCAGGGGCAGCGGAGTTCCAAACGATTGATGGAATATATAGACCTTCAAAAGCATTACCCCCTTCACCATTGAATTCTCAACTTGACCACATGGCTTCACTATAAAAGGCCCCCTGTCATTAGAAGATTCTAACGCCTAAACGGAACAAGCGGGAGCACCACTCGCAAGCAATGTTGCACCGACACGCGGTTCCCTTAACACATGGCCTTTGTCTTGAGACACTTTTATTAGCTCTAGGTAGACTTGGCAATTGGGCTAGCGGTAACAACCACAGATTCAACAAACATGGGAACAGGCGGTAGAGGACTGTTGTTGGAGCACATTGGAGTAGAGGAGGGCATAGCACTCGCGTGGGATATGAGGTCCAGCAAGGTCAAATTGGATATGTTTTTGGTGACCTCGACTCGAGAGTCTGGAGAGGAGGAATTTGCAACATTAGAAGAAGTACCTATCGGTTTCCAACAATGGTGCTCGAGCTAGCGCCTCCAATAACATTACCACGACGTGAGTATATCAAGTGAAACGAGGATTGTGGTTATCTGGCTATAAATGAACTTACCAATATGGGATAACATGGTCGATCGTCGCGCCTTGAATTATGAAATGGCAGGTATGGTCCTTATCCTTTTAGGTGTGGATGGTTTAGCGCTTACATCACTGGATAGGGAAGGAGACGAATAACCGCCATTGTGACAGCCATAATAGACGTCAAAGGCGCAGGTCCCGTAATGGACAAGGCGTTAGAACTCGACGAGGATTTCCTTATACAGATAGAGACTGTTCAGTCTGGGAACCTTGTGGCCCTCTTTTTACACCCGCCCTTCTCAAACGAATTACTTTCTTTGTGGCGCCTACCTTAGCAGCAAAGTTTGCTTCACTACTGGGGGAATGCTCAAAGATGACATGGAGCTACCCACTTCACTGGTGGGTGGTAGAAAATTCTCTAAGTGAGCGTCCAAATTTCCTGCTCTTCAGCGGAAAGTTCGTGATCGTCAGGTAATAACAACGTTGCTCTGTATGCGTCCACAAAATCAAATAGGGACCAATCACTTAATATTACCACACAGACAATAAAAGGCGAAAAGAAATAGATGGAATAATCATTGACACTTACCACCGTCAACACTCTTAAAACCCGGGTATAACTTGTTATTTTTTCACAATGGGCTCATCCTAACTAATACCAAAGCACCTTCGGGAACCACAAGGCACTCCTACGGAAGTGAGCAAAGCTTTTAAAACATACTATTTTCTTGATACGCATCCGCGGAAGGCGGCACATCATTCACCATTTTTTCGTCGCCATTTCTCGCCACTCCATATCTCAAGAAATAACATCGGTGTTGATATACAAGAATTTCTTTCTCCATTCTTTACCTGTTGAACTAATCGGCACAGATCGTAGGCAAGACACCTCCATATCCCACTAAGAAGGGTGTTTTCCACACCAACAATATAATGCCCTAAAAACAAGAAGCTCCGGCACTTGCCCAAAACTTAGAGATGCTTACTCAAAATGTCAAACCTTGGCAAGACCATGAGGATGTACTTGAGATATGTGAATAGCATATTTGTCTAGAATTTCCTTGCAGAACTTTGTAATGGGAAGCCGGATATTGCAAAATTTAAAGAAGTCACAAAACAAAGTTATTTTACCTTCTTTCAATGAAAAGGCTACATATTTATCTGAGGGAAGCATCGGATGCCATTCTAGCCTGATCCCATACTCTATGAGAAAGCTCTCATAGGATGTCCTACCGCATTTTCAATACAGGTTACCGTTTCCTACCTCTGATTTTGACGGTTCGAATGTTTTTGGGGCCATTGGGTGAGCAAGGGTTTGCGATAAATTGTTTTATGGAAGATTTGGTGGAAGTGAGTCCTATGCACTTTCTCTAATACTTTATATATGGTGATTACCCCCTTTTTGAATTGCGAATTTTAGGAAAATACCGCATGTGTACACAAGGTCAATTCAATCGTCACCATCATTATTGGCACATGTCGTCATTTCCTACAATATATTTTAGCATCGTTACCTATGATGGTTTGGTTTTTCTTTTTTCCTTTATACTCTGATACCATAATCATATTTATGACATCGGGTTGGGTGACGTGATAAGATATGACCCGGATTGATCAACACTAATCGGTCAAACCTATTTTATATAATTATACATCGTATTATTCTAGAACATTATAGAACGTTCCTTTTCATGGATAACGATAACTAACTATCTCCAAAAAGTTGGGAAGATTTACTTGATTTCCTATTCCACGGGTGTAATCCCAATGCAACTGTAGCTCCCGAAAAAGGGGAAATCCTAAACCACCAAATAGTATAAATAGAAGAAGCAGAGCCTAAGGTATGATCATTTACTTTTTCAATACTCTCTCTACGATAATTTACTTTCATACATCGAGACCTATTCTCACGCCGGATGGTGGTTGCAGGAGTAACTCCATTCCTTTAACGAGTCTTAAAGGTGTTTCGTTTTGTATGATAACGTTCAGGTTGTCGACGTAGAAATTACTCGACAGATACCCTCTTGGTCTTGCCAAGGTGTAGGATAACGAGTCTTAAAGGTGTTTCTCTTCACCCACAAAAGTTAGCCCTCCGAATTATTTTTGGTGTTCTAACAGCAAGAAAGCAACTAATAGGAAAAGGCATTTAGATTTAGAGAAAAAAGCAATAAGGTTATCACCTCAACTATATAGGCGATGAGTACGGAAGGAAAGGAACCTGTCACAGTGGTGTTATTTTTGGGTCGAATTGATCCAAATCCAAATTAGTGGGGTGATTGTTATACTAATTATAATTGGATTGATGAAATAATAATAAAATTGACTTTAAAGATAAATTGAAGATGAAAGTTATATAGACTTTCAACTTCGGTTTAATGGCTTTTTGTTTATCTAGGTATTAATATTGGTTTCGATAATACTAATTAAAAAATGAAAATATGTTTTTCCTATCGTGCTACACGGCAGGAGTTTGATCACTTTCCCCCTCTGTTATGCGGAGTGACTTTGGTCGTTATCGGCTCTACTCATGGGAAACCATAAAAAGGGCAAATCGATAAAATCAAATATCAATAACGAATCCAATGATATCAACAAAAAGTAGGAAAAAAAAGAAAAACAAAAAAACTACTATTCATAAGAAGATTCATGTTTGTTATATACATATATAAATGTAGTTTGTGTTATAGTGCTTGGATCATATACAAGAGAGAATTTTCGTATGAAGTACATGTGAGAAGGAGGGAGTGCTAAGTGTCATTGGCAGGAAAGGTAATTTAGTCTTTTTCATGTGAACTAGTTTCTTACTTGATTTTCAAACGACTATAACTTTCTCATATGTTAATATATTTTTTTTCAAATTACACTGTATTAACGAGCGTTTCATTCTCTTAATGCGAGCAGCCTATTGCTATAGTTCTCTTAAAAAGAATTACAAGATTTTGAATACCCATTACGTGATTTTGTACGCCCAGTACATGACTAAGTGATTTTTTTATTACCCATTACGCGATTACACATTCAACATAAATCATTACAATTATGTGATCATATATTCCGCATGATTTGTTATAACTAATGTTAATACAACTATGCTTTTTACGTGATTGCATTTTAATAATAAGAACTTGATTGTTTATACTTTTTTACGTTATTAAATCTCTAATATACGGCATATGTGTTTTTTATAGATTGATTTGGCTAGTGTTTTTTATATAATTTATCCTTAATACGTGATTATACCTGAAATATTAGGTACTCATTTGAAATATTATGTATTACATGTTTTGTTTTTACGTAATCACTCAATGGGGTTTCATATAATACTATAATGAAATCATGTAATCATGAAATAAGTATTCAAAATTACGTAGTCACGTAATAATACGTAGTCAACTATTGTTACGTAATCACTTAGTGGGGTTTTACATAAAATACTATAATGAAATCACGCAATCACGTAGTCACTTACTGGGTATTCAAAATCACGTAATCACGTAATGGGTATTCAAAATCTTGTAAATATTTTTGAAGAAAACTATAGTAATCGACTACTCGAATTAAAGAGAATGAAATGCAAGTTAGTTAATACGGTGTAATTTTTATAAAAAAATTATTAACGTATGAAAAGTCATAGCCGTT
Source organism: Scalesia atractyloides (assembly GCA_947069175.1). Lineage (NCBI taxonomy): Eukaryota > Viridiplantae > Streptophyta > Magnoliopsida > Asterales > Asteraceae > Scalesia > Scalesia atractyloides. The sequence continues at coordinate 40,087,254 of CAMTDV010000001.1, forward strand.
TGAAAATCAAGGGAGAAATAGGATTATAATTTAACAATATTAGATTTTCTTTTTTTTTCTTTTTGCCCTTTTCCCACTTGTTTTCCTTATTTTTAGTTATGTGAATTTTAAATTTGAGAATCACTCAATCTCAACCATTAATCTTGCAAATCAAATGCAAAGCTCATCGCCTACACTTCGTACACTTTATTCCTCTTGTACAATAACATTTCTCTTGGTTATATCAGGACTAGGATTTGATGTCCCAAGATTATAGTTCACTAAAAACTGGTTAAGAGGACTTGCTTCTCAAGGCCGGTGTTTGTTTTGTTTGTTGATTATATTAAAAACTTGGATCAGTATAACCTTCTTTTTTTATCACATTCAACTTTCTGTGTTTGTAATCGTATGATTTTATTGTGTCGGTTAGACTTGTAAGTCCTTTATCTTTTGTATGTCTGAAGGTTATCTTTTAGGAGCAATTACATATATCCCCCTACAAACATCACAAATTACATATTGAGCTAAATCAAAAATTAAATTACATATTTCTTCGTATTAAAAGATAAAAATAACAATATGCCCATTTCATTTAAAAAATAATTAAAGAATGACTATTGTACCCTTTAGTTAAGCAATAAAAACTTCAAATTTACAGTAATTTCTAAAATCATAAATCAAAGAAAACAAGTAAAAGTTCAAATATCTACACATAAAAAAAATCATATATCTACATCGTGAATATGTATTGTACCCACTGTTCCTAAATCATACACATACAAAAATCATGAATCAAAGAAAACAAGTTAAAATGTTGTTTTTTGTTTAGTTCTTTCAAACATAATGATACTGTTTAAGAATCAAAAAGAAAGAAAACATCATGAATCAAACCTACCCTCAAGTGCTTTATGCGAGACATAGAATACTTATAGATTTCTCTTCTCAGTTTACAGTTCGTTGCCGGAAATGTGGCTCGCCGATGGGGATCGGGCAAGGTGGTTTGCAGGTGGCTCGTCGGTGAGGATATGGCAAGGTGGTTTCGTGATGGTTCATCGGTGGTTCACTGGTGCGGATTTGACAAGGTGGTTCGCCGGTGGGGATTTGGTAAGGTCGTTCAGTGGTGGTTTACGTTTAAAAGGATAATTGTGTTATTTTATAACAAGGAAGGGAAATATGTAATTTAACTTTTAGGCTGGTTAAATATGTATTTTAAGTTAGAGATAGGGGAAAATATGTAATGATACCATATTCTCTTTTGAAAACAAGATGATTTCGATGATATAATAGTAATAAAAAGTCATTTCATGAGAAGATGATTGTGAATTTGTGATGATATAATAGTAATAAAAAGACATATTTTTTATTTTTTTAACAATAAATTTCTTTTATTTCTGATTTCTGTAAAACTTGACTCAAGACCTCCGTTCCAATGTGTTTAATAAAATACTACCCATTGGAAGAAAAAAAAAACATATCAATTTGATATATTACTTTAAACTATGAACGAAGTAAAGGAATACAAAGGCGCAAACCTTTTAAAGCGTGTGGTAGGCTCTTTGAACTTTGAAACAAGGGTTTTCTTTAATGTATTTAGCTTTTAATTCTTTTTACTATTTGTTAACTATAAACAAAAACTTAGTTTAATTTTATTTAAGTATATTTTGTTGAAAACGGATCTATATTTGAAATAGGGTTTTTTTTATCGTCCCACATATAAAGTGTCAGTATCATTCGGGTACCATGATGAATAAAATCAATGTCGTTGCTAGTATATTGGAAATTGCACGTTATTTGTTTTTATGGTTTTTTATCTATCAAAAGCATGACTTAATTTTTTGGGTTACATCTAACGACTTTCGTGCAATTAAACTATTGTAAATTAAAAAAATGTTTCGTAAAAAATACCAAGTAGTGGTATAGTAACGAAACGAGTAGTGTTCAGAATAATGTAACTTTTGTGTTGTAAAGTAAACCAACTGCTCATACCGTACTGGTAACGAAATCAACCAGACCAAAATGTACCGAACAACGCCAGTACTATTATCGGAACCGTTGTCGATTTTGTTTTTATGGCTTTTGATCGATGTAACATATCTTGGATCCTTTAAAAAAACCGTTCAATAAAATTTCAGCACGTTAATTTTTATTAACATTTTGATATAAATTATGTTCGAAAACTAAGAGCAAGCTTTCACTAGTAACAACTAAAACGCATTTAATCAAAAGAAAACAAACAGAGGCTCTCTTTTTCTCCCCCATAGAAAAAGTAAGTGGAATTGTTGTGATCATTTGGACATGATGGGGATGATGGGAGACGGTATCCATATTCTTCAACTAAAGTGGCCATAATAGCACTTCTTTTTATTCACCTAGCTAGCTATTGGTGGGGTACAACACAAACAGAAGCCGTGTATTTAGACTTACCTAATGCAGGAAGAAAATGTTTCTTTGAAGACATTCATAACAACGTCCTTCCATAGTCTCCATTAAGGTAACCAAGCATCTGACATTACTTTTATTATTCATCTTGAAGAGTACGTGTTGTAATAAAAGTTGGATTTGTAAAGGTAACGTCAGCACACGGAAACGTTCTACACTACAAAGAGAACATAAATTATGGTTAATTTGCATTTACATCGGCCGAATCTGGAAACTACTTGTAATGTTTTTGGGTACAAGGGAATCATAATCTAACTGCTAGTCTCGAGTGGCGATTAAGTATTTTCTGCAAAGGACTGGTAGTCTGTTGCAAGAAAAGAGAAGATCGAGGTTACTAGACATACATTAATATATATATATATATATATATATATATATATATATATTATATATATATATATATATATATACATATATATGTATATATGTATATATATATGTATATATGTATATATATGTATATATGTATATATAAAGATCGCTCTACAAAAGATGAATATCCTAAGTAGGTGTACTTAGCCATGATGTTTTAGCATGATATTATAAAGAAAAACACAAAATATAACAAAAAATACAATACAATGTATTTTAGGCTTAAAACACCATGCTAAAAAAACAAGTAGTATGTTTTAGGTGTTAAACAATATGTACTAAATTTTAAATTTCATATCTATAATACATTACATTGTGTTTTAAGTTATTATTTTTGACTTTATAAACTATCATACCCTATATATAGGGTATAGGGTTGAATTATAATACGATTTAAAAATAAGAAGTGTAAGATGTCACTATAGGGTGACAAGTGTCCAAGAATAAATCAAGTGGAGAGGGTAATTTTGTCAAAGAAAATAAAAAGATTATGTACATGCAAGTGACATGCTATTTCCACCCCATTTTTAAACGTCCATAACTTTTTTATGCGTCATTTGTTTTTAAAAAAAATATACCATAAAATCGAGCATTTTTCTTCTTTAATATGAATATCTTATTGATATATTTAAAAAAATTCAAAAATCCAGTTGTGTATTACACAATAGAATAACGTAAAACATAATGAGAAAATCCAATTGAGTATTACACAGAGATCATTACGTAAAATACAATGAGTATCAAACAAAAAACACAGTCAAAAACAAATAAAAGACATAATGAACAACAGATTAAAACACAATTGACAACAATACAAAAACACGATAGACAACAAACTAATATACAATCGACAAAAAAACAAAAACACAATGAACAGCATATCAAAACACAATCGATAGCTGAATAAACACAATGTTTAGAACCTATAACACAATGTATAGAAAACCCGAATATCACACCATTTTCATTGTGTTATAGGTTCTCATAAAAAGGCAATGGACATAACCCAAATTAATATTGTGTTATTAATTTTGATAATAAAACAATGTCTAGAAACCTTAGTAAAAACATAAGAACCAAAACCCAGTTGAAAGACACAATGATCGGAACCTTTAACACAATATAAAGAAAACCCGGTAAAAATGAAAATTTTTATTTTATTTTTATATAACAATATCATACTCATATTAAAGATTAAAAAACGCTTGTTATTATGGTGAATCTTTTTTAAAAAACAAATGTCGTATGAAAAAGTTATGGGTGTTTTAAATTGATAAGGGGAATTGACATGCGTCTTGCATGTGAGAGAGAAAATCAATAAATATAGGATTCACTTTATGCCCCTCCATTGTTTTTTTTTTTCTTAAAACTAATCTCAGCCCTCCAGATATAAGATTAATGAACTAGAATCCTTCTTGCCCTTCTTATTTTTGTTTTCCTTTGCATTTGATCCTAATACTAGTAGCATGCTCGCGCGATGCGACGGAGTGACACCTTGCATAGTGGCACTCATTTCTATTAGTTTTCTTATTCGTCTAATATATACGACAGTATTATTGTGGTGGATATATGTCATAAGTGTTACATATGTCTAGTAATTATTAAATTTAGAATTCAAAAATGAACAGTGCAATAGAAATAAATGCAAGAATATTTACTTCCATAATCTCATCGTTTTTTTTTATTTCATAATAACTCGGGATTTAATTCCATTATCAAGTACTTTAAGAAACCATTGATGCAATAAAATAACACAAGAACAATAAAAAATAAGTCTTAAACATAAATCAAAGTTATATAAAATAGCACACGAATAAGGAAATATAAGTCTTAAACAAAAAAGTTGATAACTTAAAGCTCAAGTGTCAAGTACTTTGTATCATGATGAGATCAATTTAGTAATTATACAGCTTCAACATCTCAAGTATGCCATCGATATTGTCACGCCATCATTTGTCATCATCGAGATTAGCGTCCTCTAGAATTTCTTATATCTCTTCCTGTTTGATTGTTACACCCTTTGGAGGATGGGTTATTTCTCTGTTCTCCTCTTTAACTAATACATCAGTATTGTAGTGTAGCTGGAACAGTTTGGGGAACTGAAAAAAATGTTAAGTATTTTAGTTACATATTTTTATCATGTTATCGTTATATATAATATAGGATAGAAAGGTAGATACCAGACACATCTTCCATTTTCCTTTCTGTCTTATCGTCTTATCAATAACAAATTCTTAATCAGTCAATTTTGTTTAAATTGGTGTCTGTCACACCCCGATTTTCGATGTAGCGGAAGCGTGTCGCGAGGTGTGGCCAGAGCGGCAATCATTGCATTCAACAAAGTAAACGATAATTGTATTACATTACAAAAAATTCATCCATACTTTTTATTTAACCATAATTCACATATAAGCTTTTGTCTTTAAAACAAACCACAAGTTTAACAACATTATTTAAAATTTAGACATAAGTTTATAAAACATAACAACAAAGACTGGATGAAACATAACATCTTGACTTCACAGCAAACGAACAAGATTTTTCCCCAAAGGCCATCCACTAGTTTCCTGTAATACATGTTAGTTTTGAAAACAATGTCAACAAAAGCTGGTGAATTCATGTTATAAATTTTGTATCAAATGAATTATCAAAAACATTTGAAATAAACTTGTTTAATATAGCTTAATGAAACTTGTAAGATCAATAGTGTGTTGCAAGGACACTAATCTGTATGCCGAATAAGGTGGCAACCAAACCTTGACGATTTATTATGTGTCTGAGACACTCGTTTTAGACACAAAAGCACTCTAATACGATCTGTTATTATTGCCGTAATAGAGTGGAGCTCGCCCAAACCCAATAGATCTATCCCCTTGTTCCTCGGTACTTGTCTTTCATTAATGGCCCCAATGCTTGAGCCTTATTCACATGTGATCTAAATATTTTCATTTTCCATCTATATTAATTGTAACATGTATACATCCCCGCACGTTTAAAACCATAAAAACGTTAAAATAAAAGGCGAAACATGAACTCACTGATTTGCGTTCCGTACAAATCTCTATTCGATTCCTGATACTTCGTTCGTTTTTCGACCTACAAGTGTTCTAGTCTATTTGACACTTAGGATTTCGTTTGTTTTTCGTACAAGTATTTATCTCGAATTTCATACTTGTAATTGTTGGTTTTTCTTTATTTGATAACATATATATATATATTTCTTTCATATATATATAAATATATTTATATATATATATTAGATTGGTTATATGTAAAAGGACGTAGCCCATAATTTAATTGTAAATAACTTAATCTAATAATTCATTAGATATGGGCCTAGCCCAAAAGCTTTTGTAAGTATGGGCCTAGCCAAAATTTGCTTACTTTGTGTGGGCCTAGCCCAATTTGTTTCATGTATGTGGGCCTAGCTCAACCTAATTTTGTTTATTTAGTAGGTTAAGCCCAATTGGTTTATAAAAGTGGGTCTAGCCAAAGTTAAAATGAAAGATTGGGCCTAGCCCAATATAGTTTATAAAAATTTGATTAGTCCAAGTTTAATTTTATAAAAGTGGACTTTAGCCCAATGTTAGTTTTTATAAAATGGATTAGCCCAATTTATTTCTTTATAGAAGTGGGCTTGGCCCAAAATTATCTTTTATTTAAATGGGTCTAGCCCATGTAAACTTTTATAAAAGTGGGCTTAGCCCAAAGTTTATTTTTATAAAGGTGGGCCTTAGCCCAAGTTTGATTTTATAAAAGTAGGCTTAGCCCAAGTTTGATTTTTATACAAGTGGGCCTTAGCCCAAAGTTAATTTTATGAAAGTGGGCTAGTCCATATATTTTTATAAAAATAGTTTTAGCTCAATATAGTTTTCATGAAAATGGGCTTAGTTTAATAAATGTTTAGTGGGGCTTATCCAAATATTTACTACTAATTGTTATAACTTATAAAAATTTATTTATAAAAACTATAAGTTATATATATATTTAAAAATTCTAGTAAATATAAAGTGTAGTTCGCTTTGACCGTTAGGTTCGCGTCGACTATTTTATTCGTTTCGTCTTTGTCGTTTGTTTCGTTTATAACATATATTTTATTTTGTCCGAATTGTCCGAGTTTGTCCAAATTGTCCGATATATATTATTTTGTCAAAAGTTGAACACTTAAACATATTTTTATACAAAAATACATGTGCACATATAAGGTGGTTTAAAATATATATTTTATCAAAAATATATATTTATCTCTTTTTTTTAGTTTAAGAAAATATAAGTAATTATATTCTTAACTTTTTATCCAAATCCTTTATCTAAACATGATTAAAGTTCCTAATCACTTTTAATCACAAAATTTTTAGTTTAATCATATCTTAATCAAGATTAATTTTATAAAAATTTGGTCATAGTTTCCTTTAAAAATATAAGTTTCTTATGTTTTTATAAACATGTTTTAAGTAACTAAACTAAATCAAATCATCATCAAGCACAATTATTATATAAATGTATTAACAAAATATCATGAACTTGTTATAATTTTTTTAATCTTTATTAATATAGAAACTTTATTATAATTTTTATACATAATTTCTAAATCATAATTTTTATTTAATGATCTAATACATGTATGGTCATATTTAAAATATGGGATTATGTTCATGACATATTTTGTTAATGAATCTTGCTAATCTAAACATGCATGTGTTTAGGTCACCTTTTTATTCAAATTTTTGCAAGATTCAATTTTACCAGTTCATAACAACTTCAAGATCATCAAAATTTATTAAGAAAATCACATGATTATGTTAGTGATCTTAGATTTATTAGTGTTTTTCAAGTGGGTTTTTATATAATTTTTATGATGATCTTGTGAAATTTTACAAAATAAAAAGTATAACATAAGGTTTAAGATCTTATTACTAGCACAATGGCTAGGGATGATCTAGAGGATGAAGAAAATGGATTGATCAAGATTTCCAAGCTTCTAAAGTGAGCTCCTAATCTTTGTAAAAACTTTAGATCTTCATGTAAGCTTGAGGTTCTTGTGTTAGGATTTTAAAAAGTGAAATGAAGATGGCGGAGCTTGGACCGATTTTTGGGAGTAAAATGAGAGTGTTCTTGAGTTTGGTGTTTAGGAAAATGAAAGTGAAATGAGAGTAATTGTCGGTGTTGATGTTATGATCAAATCCTTACACCTCATAATACACCAACTAAACCCATATAGTGCCAACACACAAACATGAGGTTAGTGGCTTGGGGAGAAGCCCCCATGTTGCCGTGAGGTGGTGATGTATTTCTTTTTTTTTAATATATATATTTTTATATACTTTTATAAACTTTAATAATTATATATATAAGTTTTTATAAAAATTAATGCCTCAATACTTTAAAGTGATGTTATAGTAGGCCAAAATAATTTATTAGTCTTGTTGTTTCGTTGTTCGGTTGATAAAGTTAGTTCGGGTCTTGTACCGGGTGAAATACTGATATATAGTGTAACTTATAAAATTTTATGTTCGTAATAATTCTAGTATAATTTTTATTGTCCCGTTAATTAATCTAGCTCTTCAGACTAATAATTTTGTCATTTTGAGTTCTGTTCTGATACTGTCACTCCCTCAATTTCCACTTGCGGAGTTTTACCGCGAGACGTGTGAACAAACCAGAATCTGAAACACTAGTACGTCGAACGACTCTATATGATTTGATAATACGTTTTCAAAAATCATTTGTCGTAGATTTTATATTGTCTTGATTAGTTACCAATATTTAGCGGAAGCATTAGTTTTTAAAGTTGAGCGGAAGCATAAATAAGTAGTGAAGCGGGCGCCAACACAAACGCCAAAACAAATGAAAAACCCAAAACAATATTTGTAAATAAGACTCGAATAAAGATGTCTTGTTCAATGCATGTGCGTGCACCTAGAGCTCCTAGCGTCCTGAGAAACATGTAAAGAAACAAGTGTCAACATTAAAGATGAGTGAGTTCACAGGTTTTCATAAGTTCGTTTGTTCGGTTATAGTTTGTTTTCCCCGTTATCCCTAACCCGGGATAACGTGCTGGTTCCATTATTCCAATCCCGGAATAATAAGTTGTTGCTTCCATTATCCTCAACCCGGGATAATATAGTTGTTGTTTCCATTATTCCAACCCGGAATAATAAGTTGTTGTTTCCATTATCCTCAACCCGGGACAATATAGTTGTTTCGTAATTAAGTTCAATGTTAACATATATAGGTAGCTAGCCTAAAGTTATGTCACGTAAGAGTTCGCGATCGAAGCTGACTGTTGTGCCTCCGTGTTGCCAGGCCTATCACTGACCATGGCAAAGTTAGGCCAAATTATTCACCCGTTGACCATACCCGGTCGGCTAGCGCGACTAGCTCGGATGGGGCTTGTCGGGCCCAGTAGTACTACTTATAATTCCCCCGCTATTAAAACCCAATACTAACGATCCGAGAGATTGACGAGGACTTAAGTGATAAAGCTACTTAGTGACCATAACATTACATTAACATCAACTTAGTTACCGAATAGTTATGTGGCGTTAATTTCGTATAATGTAAAGAGGTTGAGTTTGAAGAGTGTATACATGTTTCTCCCCCTGTTGTTTAAAAACCGGATAAAGTTAGGGGCCGTGAACTCACCTTTATTTGCTCGGTTAGTGTAGCAAAGAAGTTGTAAAGGATGGGACCGTTAATCGCGTCCTAACAAACCAATTGATTTCAAGTCAGTGTGTGATCACACCAATACAAATTCTACACTTAATTTACGCACAAAGTGATACACACAAACAACATATCTAACACTCAAACATGCGTGCAAGTATACTCATGTGAATCTAGTGATCAAAACAACTTATCATGAACATAAACCAATCCATGACACAATTTGATGCACACAATCACAAGTTATCAAATTTCAGCTTAACACTCATAATTCAGTTATTTTCTAGGATTCTTATAAAATAGTTCCAACGTTCCAAAAATTCCAATATTTTTACAGCAGGTGCCATTTATACTGTAGAAATTTATATAAATTTTCCAAGTCCTAAATCTTTACCATTTAACCATAAATATTAATATACTAGGCTGCAGTCAGATTTATCACTTTCTGACTGCAGTCCACGGAAGAATTTATTTAAAAATCACCGATCGTCCAATTAACAAAATTCCAGTTGGAGTTGCCCGGAAATTTCCATACCTAGTTGCTGTACAAAATTCATGACTCAACTCCCTACTGATTTTAAAATCCAACTCGATAAACAACTAACAAAATTTCAGGATTTTCACAGCTTTAGTTACTGAACTTATTTGGCCCTTTAAAAATATCAAACGACTTCAGAAAATTATGAATCCAGCGCCATTAGATTCGTTATTCAAATCTCTACGTTCTAGACATCAGAAAATCCGTTTTTTGACAACTAATGACTGAGTTACAGCCAGATGAAGTCGGCTGTAACTATTACTCAGCAAACTGTTTCAGCATATTGTTACCATAAACTCGCATAAACCGTTCCTATGATTAACCTAGGCGATCAAGAACCGATTTCTAATCATAGATCAATACCAATATCACATCCATGCAACCCTAATTCATACCTCTAGTTTTTATAAACAAAACATAGCCTATGATTTCAGATTTTTAAACAAACATCCAACTCTTAATCTAGCATTAACAATCCGACACAACACAATCAAAACACATGTATCCGAATATTATCTTGTAGCATATGACAAATTCTAATCTTTTAATGACAAGGTAAACGAACCGTGAGTAAGATAAGGGACCGGTGATCAAAGATTGCTTGCGACCGAGGATGAAGATGGCGAGGGCTGCTGCTGCGACCGGAAGAAAAGAAAAGGAAAAGCTGTTGCGACCGAGACTGAAAGGGACTGAAAGCAACAAGCTGTTAGCGACCGAGAAAGTGAACAAGGCTGATCAGATCGAGATGATGAAGGAAAGAAGCTGTTCGCGATCAAAAGGGACGAGAGTAAGGCTGCCGACGGCAGTTTTTCTTTTAGGGTTTTGGAGTTGTGAAATAGCATGCATGGGTGTGTGTATGTATAGCGCAAGGAGATAACAAGGTCACGGTTTGGTGTCTTGTGGCCGAGGGCTTGGGTGGGTCGGTTTGGGTTTGATCTTTGTTCTCACAATTGTTCTCGCAATGGGTTTGCGGTTTGGGCTTGTTCTCGTGGCCGAGGACTTGGGTTGGTTCGCGGACATGGTCTTGGGTTTTGGATAGAAAGCATGGCCGAAGAGACTTGGGTTTAAAGTTTAAAACTTGGTTAATTCCTAGAGTCACAAGGAATCAAAGTTGGTTCGTGTCGCGGTTCGGTTCGTGTACATTTTACCATAATTAATTTATAACTAAAACAATCACGTAATCGTACATCACGTATTCGCTAACTCGTACACGTTTAATACATAGCATATAATTCACTCGACAAGTATTACGTTTAAGTTATCCGAAAAACTGGGATGTCACATTATCCCCATGTTGAAAGAATTTTTGTCCCGAAAATTGAGTAAACGCGGTTTAGAATGTAGCGTACATGTTTAGAGTGCCATGCACAAAGAGTTAGTTCGTTTATGATGGTACGCGAAGTTACAAGAAGTTCCCAAGTGCCATGCACAAGAATTTAGTTAACAATGGTACGCGAAAGTATGAGAAATTTCCAGGTTGTCACATCATCCCCATGTTGAAAGAATTTTCGTCCCGAAAATTTAGTTACTGGTATCGTTAGATTGCTGCTCAGTTGCGAAGAGGCGTGGGTATTTGCTTTTCATTTGGTCCTCTCTTTCCCACGTGAACTCCGGTCCACGCTTAGAGTCCCAACGAACCTTAACGATCGGAATCTTGCTGTGCCTTCGAGTCTTGATCTCACGATCCATGATCTCGATAGGCTGTTCCACAAAGTGTAGTTGTTCATCCACTTGGATCTCATCCAATGGAATGACTAGAGTTTCATCTGATAGACACTTCTTCAGATTTGACACGTGAAATACGTTGTGAACTCCATTGAGTTCGGCAGGAAGGTCTAATTGATAAGCTACGGGTCCAATACGTTTCAAGATTACAAACGGACCTACGTATCGTGGGTTTAGTTTGCCCCGTTTTCCAAAACGGATTACACCCTTCCAGGGTGACACCTTTAGTAGGACGCGGTCGCCTACTTGAAATTCGAGCGGTTTGCGTCGTTGATCAGCGTAGCTTTTCTGTCGATCTCGTGCCGCCGCCATGCGGTTTCTGATTTGTACAATCTTTTCAGTAGCCTCAAGTATTAACTCAGGGCCTGTGAGTTGACTGTCACCGACTTCTGCCCAACAGACCGGTGATCTACATTTACGACCGTATAATGCCTCAAACGGTGCTGCCGAAATACTCGTATGGTAACTGTTGTTATACGAGAATTCCACTAAAGGCAGGTGGATTTCCCAACTATTTCCAAAGTCTATGACGCATGCCCTAAGCATGTCTTCCAAGGTTTGTATGGTCCTTTCACTTTGACCGTCAGTCTGAGGGTGATAAGCTGTGCTCATATCTAAGCGTGTTCCTAACGCTTTCTGAAGTGACCGCCAGAAGTTGGACGTGAAGCGAGCATCTCTGTCTGAGATGATGGATGTTGGCACTCCGTGCCGAGAAACTACTTCCTTAATGTAGATGCGAGTCAACTTCTCCATCTTATCTGTTTCTTTAATAGCTAGGAAGTGTGCGGACTTAGTTAAACGATCCACAATTACCCAGATGGTATCGCAACCACCCAAAGTTCGCGGGAGTTTAGTGATGAAATCCATTGAGATCTGATCCCATTTCCACACTGGGATCTCAGGTTGTTGGAGTAGCCCCGATGGCTTTTGATACTCCACCTTGACTTTTGCACAAGTCAAACACTTGCTCACGTAGGTGGCTATATCGGCTTTCATGTTGGGCCACCAATACGCAGCTTTAAGGTCTTGATACATCTTATCCGAACCCGGATGGACAGAGTATCGGGATTGTGAGCTTCATCCATGACTAGCTCTCTGAGGTTTCCGTAGAGAGGTACCCATATGCGATTCATGAAATACCGGGCTCCATTGGGTTTTACTTCCCAATCGCGTTCCATTTTTCCCACCGATTCGGCCTTGATGTTTTCCTCTTTAACTGCTTCTAACTGGGCGTCGCGTATTTGTTCGGGTAGCCCCGAATGAATAGTGAGTTGTAATGCTCGTACACGACGAGGTTTCAAGTGTTCCTTCCTACTGAGGGCATCGGCTACCACGTTAGCTTTACCGGGTGATACCGAATGGCACACTCATAATCGTTCAAGAGCTCAACCCAGCGACGCTGTCGCATGTTCAACTCCTTCTGATCAAAGATGTGTTGGAGGCTCTTGTGGTCTGTAAAGATTGTGCACTTTGTTCCATAGAGGTAGTGTCTCCAAATCTTAAGTGCAAACACTACTGCTCCCAATTCCAGGTCATGTGTCGTGTAGTTTTTCTCGTGAACCTTCAGTTGTCGTGACGCATACGCGATGACCTTATCGCGTTGCATGAGTACGCATCCCAATCCCTGAATGGAAGCATCACAATATACTACAAAGTCTTCTGTCCCTTCCGGCAAGAACAGAATAGGTGCACTGCAAAGTTTCTGTTTCAGCAATTGAAATGCTGCTTCTTGCTTGTCACCCCAAGCATACTTGATGCCTTTCTGGGTGAGGGTAGTAAGCGGTTGTGCGATCTTTGAAAATCCCTCGATGAAACTTCTGTAATAACCAGCCAATCCCAAAAATTGGCGGATCTCCGTCGGTGTCTTGGGTGTTTCCCAGTTTTTGATGGCTTCAATCTTGGCAGGGTCTACGTGGATACCCTTTTCATTCACGATATGCCCGAGAAACTGAACTTCCCGAATCCAGAAATCACATTTCGAAAGCTTGGCATATAGCTTTTCCTGTTGAAGTAATCCTAGCAGTAATCGTAGATGTTCAGCATGTTCTTCTTCACTTTTAGAATAGATGAGTATGTCATCGATGAACACAATGACAAACTTGTCGAGGTATGGTTTACACACACGGTTCATGAGGTCCATGAACACCGCAGGTGCGTTGGTTAGACCGAAGGGCATGACCAAGAACTCATAATGGCCATACCGAGTACGAAATGCCGTCTTGGCAATGTCCTCCTCCCTGACGCGTAGCTGATGATAACCGGACCGTAGATCAATTTTGGAGTAGTAGCTTGACCCTTGAAGTTGGTCGAAGAGATCGTCGATGCGAGGTAACGGGTATCGGTTCTTGATAGTAACCTTGTTGAGTTCCCTGTAGTCGATGCACATGCGGAACGTCCCGTCCTTCTTCTTGACAAAAAGGACTGGAGCTCCCCATGGCGAAACGCTTGGTCGGATAAATCCTTTTTCTAGAAGCTCCTGAAGTTGGGTAGCCAGCTCCTGCAGCTCGGCTGGAGCTAGGCGGTATGGAGCCTTGGCGATAGGAGTTGCATTGTTCGCCAATTCGATTTCAAACTCCAATTGACGATGGGGTGGAAGACCAGGTAGTTCTTCTGGGAATACATCGGAAATATCACGGACGACAGGGATGTCTTCTATGCGTTTCTCTTCCTTAGGCTGTTCGGTAATCAGTGCGAGTAAAGCGAAGGAGTTCTTCCTCCGAAGATACTTCTGCGCTTGCATGTAAGAGATGATGTTGGTGACGGCGCTTGCCTTATCGCCTTGTACCGTCAGGATTACGTCGTTAGAGAGCGGAATACGAATAGATTTTTCGAAGCAGAGAACTTCAACCCGGACGTCGGATAGCCAGTCCATTCCGACTACCACGTCAAAACTACCCAGAGTAGTTGTCATCAGATCAATGGTAAAGGTGTGGCCCGCGAGTTTGAGTTGACAGCCGGATACTATTTGGGTCACATCTACAGATTTACCATCGGCTAATTCTATAACATAAGGGGTCTCTAATGGTTTAAGCGTGAGATTTAGGTTCTTCCTAAAAGACTCAGATATAAAGCTCCTATCCGCACCCGTATCAAAAAGCACAGTAGCAAAATGTTCATTAAGGGGAAACTTACCGGTGACCACGTTCGAGTCGTTTCTGGCCTCTCCGCGGCCCAATGTAAATGCGCGACCTTTGGCACCTCCTGTGCCACCGTTCCCATTATTGTTGTTGTTATTATTGTTGTTGTGGTTATTGTGGTTGTGGTTGTTCCCCCCATTGTTGTTGTTGTTACGCAGCTGTGGGCAGTCTCTTTTGAAGTGAGCAGTGCTACCACACTGATAGCATCCCCGGTTAATACCCTGCTGCTGACCCTGGGGTTGATTTTGATTCTGTCGGGACATGATTTCCCCACGACAATCCTTTTCCGCATGTCCCATCTTGCCACATCGTTAGCAGCGATTTCCGGCACAAGGGCCGTTATGATGGAGATTACAGCGGTTGCACTGCGGCTTTCGACCTGCATAGCCGCTTGCGTTCTGGTTGTTGTTGTTGTTGTTGGCGGGCTGATTTTGGTGACCCCGGTGGCTTGTGTAATGATTGAACCGCTTCTGGTTCCCCTGTTGTGGCTGAGATGACGAAGACTGTCGAGCAGACGAGTCTTCAAACTTTCTTTTGTTATCCGGGGCAACTTCAGTTGTACCCCGTGCTGGCAGCTTCTTTTGTTCCACCGCCTTATCGGTGAGTTTGTGAGCCAATCGGATTGCTTGATGTTCAGTTACAGGGTTACTAGCCATTACCATACCCTGAATTTCCGGAACCAGACCCCCAAGATAGAACTTGAGTCTTTTCTCCACAGTGTTGGCCAAATCGGGACACAGAAATGCCAAGTCATGATGTTTTGCGGTGTAAGCTTCAATTTCAGATCCCACCATCTTGTGGTTCCATAAGGCTTGCTCCAACTGTTGCACTCTGTCTCGTGGACAGTACTCCTCTTTGATTAGGGCCTTGAACTCGGCCCAGGCCATTGCATTCGCAGCTATAAGTCCACGTGTTTGGACTTGTGCATTCCACCATGTCAGTGCCCCATCTTCCAGTGTTGAGGCTGCGTATTTGACCTTGTTGGCCTCTAGACAGTTGCACATTTCAAATACGGATTCAGATTTTTCGATCCAGCGGACCAGACCAATGGGTCCTTCCGCCCCCGAGAATTTGCTTGGTTTCGCGTCGAGGAACATCTTGTAGGGGTTAAAGCCCCCTCCTGCTGACAGAGAATAGGTAGTCAGCGAGGAATTCTACTAGCCCAACTATTAGATTTTCACACGAAAATTTAATAATGGTTACCTGCCGGTTGGGTCTGAACACCCGCTAAAGCTGCGTTCACGTGCTCTTGAATCATGGCAGCTAGCTCTTCTGGCGTTAAGTTAAGGTTTCCACGTCGTCCAGTTGCCATTTAGATCTTCGAAACACACACAAACACACCCCGATAAGTCTATATATCCAATATAGTTATCCTACTTCATACTTTACAAATTATCAAGTTATGCAACTTAATATATAAAATAGTCAAAAGAAATACTTGATTAACTGAAATTTTCAACGTCTTACAAAGTGCAAATCAAACATATGAATCCACTATAAAGTCTCAAGTTTAAACACAAGTGGGAAAATAAATAGACTGGAGGAAAGTACATAAAATAAGCGAGACGTGTCAGTCGTCTACGTCTCCATCCCCCAAGTCACTGTCGTTGCCGTCATCCTGCGCGGCATTTCCAGCTTCTACAGCTGGGTCCTCCTCCGGATCCTCCTCTGGATCCTCCTCTGGATCCTCTTCAGGGTCCTCTTCTGGATCCTCTTCCGGATCCTCCTCCACCGGCACTAGAGGGGCCGGTGCTGGTGCAGGTGCTTGATTTTGTTGTAGCTCCTGAATGTTCCAACTATTTTCCAGGACTCTGTCCTCGAGCCAGTCGGCTCTTATCTGCTCAGCACGCAGATCTCTGGCTATGGTGTTACGAGCTATCTTACTCGTATGATACTCTTCCTCGAGCGAGTCGGTTTTACCTGTCAGTTGTCGGATCATCCATCCTTGTGCTAGGATGGTTTCCTGCATTCTTTCTAACTGTGCTTGTTGTTTATGTATTATGATTCTAAGTAGGTCAATTCCTACTTCTACAGGGTTAACCGGTTCAATCGGCACAGCAATGGTTGGGCGTGATGACGACTCCTCCCCCAGAGCGAGCCTTTTCCTCGCAGCTGAGCGTGTCTCCACGCCCTAAGATGGTAAGGGTTCCACCATAGGTGCCTTTCCTGGCGCTCTTGGTGGCGTAAGTTTGTCGGATGATGATGACGATGAGGATGATGACATTGCCTGTTAGGTCGTGTAGTTAGTTACGAGTTGTTTTCATTTCTTATTATGAAGGCATAATCTACATAACACAGTTGTGGTACATTGCATAACAAGATATAACAGTTCGGTGCCAAGCTACGTCTAGTGTCATGTACTCAGCTATAGTTTAGGTCTACTTCTAATGCAAACCTGGTTCTCTATAGCTAGTGGCTCTGATACCAATCTGTCACACCCTCAATTTCCACTTGCGGAGTTTTACCGCGAGGCGTGTGAACAAACCAGAATCTGAAACACTAGTACGTCGAACGACTCTATATGATTTGATAATACGTTTTCAAAAATCATTTGTCGTAGATTTTATATTGTCTTGATTAGTTACCAATATTTAGCGGAAGCATTAGTTTTTAAAGTTGAGCGGAAGCATAAATAAGTAGTGAAGCGGGCGCCAACACCAACGCCAAAACAAATGAAAAACCCAAAACAATATATGTAAATAAGACTCGAATAAAGATGTCTTGTTCAATGCATGTGCGTGCACCTAGAGCTCCTAGCGTCCTGAGAAACATGTAAAGAAACAAGTGTCAACATTAAAGATGAGTGAGTTCACAGGTTTTCATAAGTTCGTTTGTTCGGTTTTAGTTTGTTTTCCCCGTTATCCCTAACCCGGGATAACGTGCTGGTTCCATTATTCCAATCCCGGAATAATAAGTTGTTGCTTCCATTATCCTCAACCCGGGATAATATAGTTGTTGTTTCCATTATTCCAACCCGGAATAATAAGTTGTTGTTTCCATTATCCTCAACCCGGGATAATATAGTTGTTTCGTAATTAAGTTCAATGTTAACATATATAGGTAGCTAGCCTAAAGTTATGTCACGTAAGAGTTCGCGATCGAAGCTGACAGTTGTACCTCCGTGTTGCCAGGCCTATCACTGACCATGGCGAAGTTAGGCCAAATTATTCACCCGTTGACCATACCCGGTCGGCTAGCGCGACTAGCTCGGATGGGGCTTGTCGGGCCCAGTAGTACTACTTATAATTCCCCCGCTATTAAAACCCAATACTAACGATCCGAGAGATTGACGAGGACTTAAGTGATAAAGCTACTTAGTGACCATAACATTACATTAACATCAACTTAGTTACCGAATAGTTATGTGGCGTTAATTTCGTATAACGTAAAGAGATTGAGTTTGAAGAGTGTATACATGTTTCTCCCCCTGTTGTTTAAAAACCAGATAAAGTTAGGGGCCGTGAACTCACCTTTATTTGCTCGGTTAGTGTAGCAAAGAAGTTGTAAAGGATGGGACCGCTAATCGCGTCCTAACAAACCAATTGATTTCAAGTCAGTGTGTGATCACACCAATACAAATTCTACACTTAATTTACGCACAAAGTGATACACACAAACAACATATCTAACACTCAAACATGCATGCAAGTATACTTATGTGAATCTAGTGATCAAAACAACTTATCATGAACATAAACCAATCCATGACACAATTTGGTGCACACAATCACAAGTTATCAAATTTCAGCTTAACACTCATAATTCAGCTGTTTTCTAGGATTCTTATAAAATAGTTCCAACGTTCCAAAAATTCCAATATTTTTACAGCAGGTGCCATTTATACTGTAGAAATTTATATAAATTTTCCAAGTCCTAAATCTTTACCATTTAACCATAAATATTAATATACTAGGCTGCAGTCAGATTTATAACTTTCTGACTGCAGTCCACGGAAGAATTTATTTTAAAATCACCGATCGTCCAATTAACAAAATTCCAGTTGGAGTTGCCCGGAAATTTCCATACCTAGTTGCTGTACAAAATTCATGACTCAAATCCCTACTGATTTTAAAATCCAACTCGATAAACAACTAACAAAATTTCAGGATTTTCACAGCTTTAGTTACTGAACTTATTTGGCCCTTTAAAAATATCAAACGACTTCAGAAAATTATGAATCCAGCGCCATTAGATTCGTTATTCAAATCTCTACGTTCTAGATATCAGAAAATCCGTTTTTCGACAACTAATGACCGAGTTACAGCCAGATGAAGTCGGCTGTAACTATTACTCAGCAAACTGTTTCAGCATATTGTTACCATAAACTCGCATAAACCATTCCTATGATTAACCTAGGCGATCAAGAACCGATTTCTAATCATAGATCAATAACAATATCACATCCATGCAACCCTAATTCATACCTCTAGTTTTTATAAACAAAACATAGCCTATGATCTCAGATTTTTAAACAAACATCCAACTCTTAATCTAGCATTAACAATCCGACACAACACAATCAAAACACATGTATCCGAATATTATCTTGTAGCATATGACAAATTCTAATCTTTTAATGACAAGGTAAACGAACCGTGAGTAAGATAAGGGACCGGTGATCAAAGATTGCTTGCGACCAAGGATGAAGATGGCGAGGGCTGCTGCTGCGACCGGAAGAAAAGAAAAGGAAAAGCTGTTGCGACCGAGACTGAAAGGGACTGAAAGCAACAAGCTGTTAGCGACCGAGAAAGTGAACAAGGCTGATCAGATCGAGATGATGAAGGAAAGAAGCTGTTCGCGATCAAAAGGGATGAGAGTAAGGCTGCCGACGGCAGTTTTTCTTTTAGGGTTTTGGAGTTGTGAAAGAGCATGCATGGGTGTGTGTATATATAGCGCAAGGAGACAACAAGGTCACGGTTTGGTGTCTTGCGGCCGAGGGCTTGGGTGGGTCGGTTTGGGTTTGATCTTTGTTCTCACAATTGTTCTCGCAACGGGTTTGCGGTTTGGGCTTGTTCTCGTGGCCGAGGACTTGGGTTGGTTCGCGGACATGGTCTTGGGTTTTGGATAGAAAGCATGGCCGAAGAGACTTGGGTTTAAAGTTTAAAACTTGGTTAATTCCTAGAGTCACAAGGAATCAAAGTTGGTTCGTGTCGCGGTTCGGTTCGGTTCGGTTCGTGTACATTTTACCATAATTAATTTATAACTAAAACAATCACGTAATCGTACATCACGTATTCGCTAACTCGTACACGTTTAATATATAGCATATAATTCACTCGACAAGTATTACGTTTAAGTTATCCGAAAAACCGGGATGTCACAGTAACCGACTTCGTTGTCAGGTTTTTACTGAACAAACCGTTTAGCTCTAAATAATAAGATTTATATATGGGTTTTATACTATTTCTAACACCCATTATTATTCTTTAGCTAAAAACATTTATTTTTGACTTTTCATACAATTGCTGAATTTTGCTGCAGACTTGGACAATTTGGTATTTTATATAAAATTATTATGGTATAATAGTGCAGAAATATTTTATATCTTAATTCTATCATATCAGAAGTAACTAGTTCTGATATTTAATACATGTTCGCGTCGTTGTCATTCGTCTAGGATATGGTTTTATATATTCGTGATCATGACGAATCGATTATCATACCAAACTATGATTTAGTTAAATTCCTAGACTTTTAAGACTTAAAATTAAAAATTAAGTCATGTTATACAATAAATAGACATGTACTAGTTGTTCAACTTGTACAGAATTACCGGAATTTTGCCAATTGTCACAGTATGTTCATCGTGCAACTGAATATGAAAAATCAAATATGTTAATAATATGGACGGGGATGGACGGGGATCGAGCTCCCGAAATGAGCAATCGATCTGATCTCGCTCAACTAGCAGAGGCGGAATTCATTGCTAGAGAGGTAGATATGACAAACAAGACAGAACTTACTGTTTAACTGCTTCTGATCTATTAAAGACGTTCAAGTTACAGACGCAAGTAAACAAACTGACAGAGCTTCGCCGTATGAAACGACAAATCCGTTTTTAGCTCTAACACAACATTTCCCTATTTATAGGACGACATGACTCGTACTGAAGTGCGTGCACTAACAAACATCTGTGTTTCGTACAAAATAGTATTTCGTACGAAACACACTTATGTTTCGTGCGAATCACAGTGTAACACATATAAATTTTACATTTTCCTATTTAAACATTAACTTGTAATCTTTATAAACATTACGGATATATCCTAGATGTAGGAAATAGACATTATGCACCAACAAACTCCCCCTTGGATGTTGCCGTAGTCTGGATAATATTCAAAACTTCAATTTGATTTGACTTTAACGCCCAAAAAATCTCTTTAACAGTTTTCGACGTTCCTTAGAAGCAATGTGCGTTTGATCGGTAAGAGGACTTCGCTTCAAAAACTGAAAACTCCTTAATGATGCTACCCTTGAACGTTCAGCGATCCGAGCTTCCTTTTCTTCAGTTTTCTTCGATTCCTTCTTCTCAATCTTCCTCCATGTTGTCTTCCAATTTGATCCCGAATGAATATCATTTGCAAAGCACACATTTACAACCTTTTGAAATTGAAGTGCTTGCTCCTGATCCTTTTCTTCAAAACTGATCTTGCAATAAAATAAACATTCAATGTCTTTCTTCGAACAAGTTACTAGCCACATGGGGTCTAGTACTCGAATGCCTCGCCACAACCCAAATATTCTTTTGTGTGCTATGACGGCTTCGGTTAATTCCTCAGTTATCTTCCACACATCTTCATCAGGGTGTACACAAATAACAGCCTCACCTGTATTAGAATCGTAATGCCACCACTTGAAGATTGTATAGAAATCTTGCTCCATTTTGATCATCGGCATGTTTTTCAACACCCGTGGTTTCTTCACTATCAACGTAATATCTTTCCCTTTTGTCACTTGATCTTCTTTAGTAATACGACGCGGATAATGCGGTTTCCAGTGAACAAAACCATGCTTTGCTTCATATTTGATCAACCTCCACAGCTTTTGATCATGGAACTTCATCTTAAGGTTTATCATCTTTGTTTGCACAAGTTCCTTAATGTCCCAATATGGCAGTGATTTGATGACGCTTAAGCATCGAAAGTATTGAATCCCAAATTCTCTCTTAATAGCATAAACATTCAGCTCTTCGATCCAACCCCAACTCAAAATATCTCCCAAAGAAATATCAGCATCTCTAGTAAAAAATGCCAGGGGTCTTTTAAAATTTCGTTCAACTGGACTCTCTCTAATCCATTTCTTCTTTTGTTCGATAATCTCAGCTGTAGACATCTTTTCTGGAATCGTTCCTTCTTTAATAGCTTCCGAAACTTTCCTTTGTAATACTTCAGAATTCTCTGTTGTGAATAAATCGATAAACGTTGGTAAATCCTCTGTACCCTGAATGGCATCATTAGTATCTTCATCAGAGTCACTTTCAACGACAACGTTATCATAAACATTTGCGTTTTCAATTTCCTCAAAAACATAATCATTCGGTTCGAACACATCTATCATGTTTAGCTCATCTTCAAAGTCAAACTCGAACTTTTCTCCACTAATTCCAAGCATTTCAGCTATCTCTTCTTTCGAGTAACTATGCACAACCCCCCCCCCCTTCAACATCATGCTCAAGGTATAAAACAAATGGCTTTTGCACAACAGGAACAAAAAATGTAACATTCTCTGTGAAGATTCCTGCTTGCTGAGCATCTATCGATTCATCAACTTTGCTCATCCCTTCCTTTTCAGCAACTTGATTTTCAGAGTCATCAAAATACTCGGAAAGATCAACTGATTCATTAATGTTTGAATCTACTACACGAACACCCGATCCACCCACATTATCATCATCATTTCCATCATCCGAATCACTAGAATCTTTATCATCAACATCAACTTCTTCAGTATCTTCTATCTCTTCCTCCTTTTCTTTTTCCTTAACCAATTCTGTACTATCTTTTCCCATATTTTTCATCAACCACTCTCGATGTCGTTGGGAAATATCCAGAGAATCTATATCAACATCAACAGGCTTTCCTATCAGAATAAAATTCTTCGGTTCCTCGTACACTACGATATCCCAACATTGTACTGGCCCAGATTCAGCTTCTGGCACAGCTTCTTCAGTCACAGAATCCTCTACAATCTTACCCTTACCTTTTCCTAATGCATCAGATTGTTGCTTAGCCAAGCGTTCTCGTTCTGCAACCCTTTCTCTAGCTTCGGTACGCTCAATCTCATCAATCGCTGCAGATATACTCAAACCAAACTTCTTCTCAAGAATCTTCTCAAATATATCCATCCTTCGATTATTTCTCAACCTTTCTTCTTCGTACTCTATCATTCGCAAACGCAGCCTTTCATTTTCAGAAATAATACTTGCCATCATCGCTTCAAGTTGCTGTTTATCAACGATTAAACCTCCAATTCTTTCAAGCATCTCAAACTTCTCAGCCGTTAACAAGTTTATCTGCTCTTGTAATTCAGCGATGCGCACAACATTCATATTCACTTGTTTCTGCAAATCATCAATTCTAGGATCATCAAATCGAAACTCATCTCCTCCAGGTAGATCATCTAAATTAATCTCGTCAAAGAATGCTTGTGAGCTAAACGGTTGTGATGTAGGACGAGACTGTGAAGCATAAGATGGTTGAGACTGTTCTTGAGCCGACTTTTGTGGTGTTGATTGCTCGACAGGCTCTGGATCAGGCATAGGTTGTTGAACAGGTTCTAGCACAAAGTGTTCCGGTGTTGGTTGTTGTTGTTCAGGTTCTTGTTCAGGAACTGGTGGTTGTTGCAAAGTTATTTCTGGTTCAATATGTGGTTGATCTGGCTCAGGATGCATATAATGCAGTGGAGATGGAATACTCTGTGTTTGTTCCTCCGCATTTGCTTCAGTAGTTTGTTCAGCATCAGCTTCTGTTGGATTAACAATCGGAGATATGCGAGCTGCAGATCTTTTCATACTTCTCTGTCTTTTCTTGACAGGAGTTCTAAAACCAGATTCAAGCTCAGATTCAGACGGAACGTAAGTAGTATCGTCTTCGCCTGTTGCCTTTCCTTTTCTTTCCTCAGCTTTACGCTTCAGCTCATCTTAACGTTTCTTTTCCAATTTCTCCGCTCTTCTCTTTTCTCCTGCACGCCTGTCCTCTGAATCAGTACTAGAAGATAGTACTTCTTCAGCTGCTGTTGTGTCAGCTCCAAAAGCCTGACATTCTATATCTTCTGCCATTTTTTCAATTGTTTCTTCAATCTCAGGTTCATCTCTCAATCCTGATCTTTTAGCAGTAGATGCAACTTTTCTCTTTCTTCCTTTGTATGTAGCCTTTCCTCCTTTATCTCCGTCTTTCACAAACCACGGACTTCGCGTTGCCACAAACAAAGATAACGATTTCACTTCCTCCTCATCGTCACCACTATCGTCTTTCCTCCATTTTCCATGTGCGGGTGAGATGTAATCTTTATTCAGAATAGCACCAAACATCGGTTTAGCGGCGGGAGCAGACTTCAAAGGTACGTTCATCTTTCGCAGAGATTGAACATCCATATGCTCAAGTTTAAGCACATCATCAGAAGATTTCTTCAAGTCAGGATGTAAATAGTCTAACATCATCTGTATAAACCTCGGGTACTGCAAAAATCTTTCTTTCTGAATATTTTGTATCATCTGAGTAAATATAACTTTCGAAAAGTTATAAGGAAGATTCAGCACCAGCGCGGTAATCATGCACATCTGATAATCAACTAAGTCATCAAATCCACCCTTTCTGTGACCCAAACAATGAATAATAACATGTGCCAGATATCAAAACGGGCCGCTTAGATTTCCCTTTTTGAAAGGAGCAGCATTCACGAAACATGAATATCCCATCCTGTAAAAACATCCTTTCACCATATATTCAATAAAGCCCGTTGGATCATCCTTGTTATCTTTAAACTCTAACACTTTCCGAATCAAATCTTCAGTAATCTTTACTTGAATATCCACACGTTAATCTTCACTGCTGATATAATGGCATTGTCGTCAAGACTATATTCCACAGCATTCCAGAAATACTCCACATGTGAGAAATATACAGTATGTCTTTCTGTAATCGCCTTTGTCACTCAAATTCTTGTCAGAAAATCCAAGATACTTTAGTACGCAGCTATTTCTGGGATTTTATCATCTGTGATATAGCATATGTTATGTACTGGCGAAAACCCAGATCTCTTTGCCTGTTCAAGAAAAATATTCAACCGTTAGAAATTTTCAAACTTTCAAAAATTCTTCATGATTCGAAAAAAACTCTTAATTTCGTACGAAATACACAGTTAAACAAAAGTGATGAACTTTCAAAGTTTTAATTTCATGATTCGTACAAAATCTGTTTGTTTCGCACGAAATTTTCTTTTGATCAGAAATTTTGAACTTTTAAACACTTCTCTCTGATTCATACTAAAAACAATGTTTCGTACAAAATTTTTATCTGAACAAAAATTGAAATTCAGAATATTCATACGGTTCACTCGTTTGGTACAAAATTTTTCACTTAACACATTAAACTTTGAAATCCCATTATTTGTACCTAACAGGTCAATCGTACCAAATCTACTTCATCCCAAAATTTGTCCAAGTGTAATCCGAACCTAAAACTTGTTGTTTTTAGCAAATTGATAGTTGATTTTCAGGTTATTAGAGCCGATATTAACGATTTTGTGGTCAATTTTAAGTTTTACCAGTCCAATTTCCCTAGATCTAAGTTTTAGTCCGAATCGTACGAAATTTTGACATTATAACAGTTAGATCGTGACGAAATTACCTTGCCCATTGTACGAGGTGTGCAAATCAACCTCAACAATACGAATAGCAAGCACAAGAATCAAGAAATGAAGTTTTTAGAAATGAATCACACAAAAAACTCTCTGAATCGCTCAATAGTACTCAAAGAACAGAAGTCTCATTTCTGTTCGAACCAAAAGGGTATTTATACTTTCCCTGTTTTGTACGAAATCTTGTGAATCGTACCAATTAGTTACCCTTTGTTTCGTACAAAAACTCCTTATCCGCATGAAATTTGATTTTGTACGAATCAAATCTAAAAAAAACTTTAAACTTTTTCAATATCAATTTTTGTTTTTGTATTTTTCATTCATTTATCAAAAATTTTATCTGTTTCAAAAATCCACTTGACTAACCAATTCCAAGTTAATGACCCTGGTTATCCAATTTGTCTTCCAAGTCCAAGTTAATGACCTTGGTTGACCATGTTTGACCAAACAGATTTATTTTATCATGTAAATTTTCAAATTAATGAACTTACTTGACATTTTAGTAAACTTTGTTAAAAATTAGCTGCCAACACATGATTCCAAAATTTCCTCAGCAAGATGTTGCAATGAATCCAACCATTAGTGTTTTTTATCATCGGTAAACAAAAATAAAACTATCAAGCTAAGAAACTAAAAATCTTTTGGATTTTTAAGAAATTTTTAAAGAATAATATTTTTGTGAATTTTGTGTTTTCAGGGGATCATTTCAAGCATTCATATAAGTCATCTGTACCGTTAGTCTAGAAACACCTTTTAAGCTTTTAAACAAATTTACCTAGATTGCCAATATATTTGTCCACTTAAACCTCTTCTCGTTTCTCAACTATTTCAAGATATGTTACGGTATTATTAGAAACATGAAATAACTGTGTTTCCCATCTCATAATATACTCCCGTATCGAGATTCCCAGAATGCCATTTTACAGATGAATATATCAAATTGATATCTGTATATAGGGTGAATGCGAGACCTTGAGAGCTCAGGTTAGTACTACCATACAGATAAAGAGATGAAGGCTCGTCTTTAGGTGGTGTTCCATTAAGGAATCTTTTGTACTGCGAATGTCATAATTGCCTAAGACATAATCATTTTATGCAGCATTCGGGGAAATAATGCGAAAGTATTATATGAGTTCTAGGCCATTGCTTCCGCAAAATCAGAAGAACTCGAATAATACCCCAGATATCAATCAAATATAAAGACCTAGTATCGCAGAACCTGGAATTCTCTCAAACGAAATTTCGGAGTACTAAGTCCATATATCCAAGAGATGTTAACCCACAAGTTAATCATTTTTTGTGTTTTAGGTTTATATCTCGATAACAATCTACTGAATGAGTGAAGTCTATTGGCATATCCATAGTAAGACTTGCTTAAAATACTTTTAAATAATACAATTCTTTAGCATACTGTGACTATCATTTTTGATTTACTATAATCATTCTTTTTACACAAAACTCTTTTTGACTTTTTAAATGTTTTTGTATTTTCCTCAAATATTCCCCCCTAAAATCATAAACATATTTTTGGATTTTTAAGAAATTAGAAGAAAGAATGTACAGAAAACGTTTAACCGATGACAAATTCACATCAAGTCATCATCATCCTCAAACTCAACCTCAAACACATCCCCTGAGATCATATTTTTTAAACCATTAAGCTTTAACAAATTTTTAAATTTTGTTTTATCAAAAGCTTTGGTATAAAAATCTGCTTTTTGGTCATCAGTGTGGATTTTCTCAATTCGTACCAACTTTTTCTCATAACAATCACGGATAAAATGGTGTCGAATCTCGACATGTTTAGTACGTGAGTGTTGACATGAGTTTTTGGTAATATCGACTGCGGCCTGATTATCTACATATATAGGCGTATCAAGAAATTGCAAACCGAAATCTCTCATCTGTTGCTGTATCTAGAGAATATGAGCACAACAACTGATGCCGAACGTATTCAGCCTCACAGGTAGAGAGAGCAACCGCGGTTTGTTTCTTGCATTGCCACGTTACCAAACGGGTTCCGAAGAACTGGCAGCCGGCCGTTGTAGATTTTGTATTCAGTTTGCAGCATCCGAAATCAGAATCCGAGTAACCTGCAAGATTAAAATCATCATGTCTAGGGTACCACAAGCCGGTGCTTGGAAAACCCTTCAAATATCTCATTATGCGTTTAACGATAAGCAGATGTGACTCTCTTGGATTAGACTGATAACGGGAGCACAGGCACGTTGGATACATGATATCTGGTCGAGAAGCAGTGAGATACATCAAGGATCCGATCATGGAGCGATATAAAGTTTCATCAACTTTTTCGCCAGTAGATCTGGATAGATGCCGTGATTTGGAGCTAACGGGGTCAATGCTGGTTTAGTTCCTGTCATATTGAATTTCTCCAATATGTCATGAACATATTTCGTCTGATGAATGAAGATACCATCAGACAACTGATCAACCTGAAGTCCTAGAAAGAACTTCATCTCCCCCATTGCGCTCATTTCGAATTTGCGCTTCATGACTTCTTCAAAGTCTTTATACAGCTTGTCATTTGTCGATACAAAGATAATACCATCCACATATATCTGTACGATAATTAGATGTCCATCTACTTCCTTTGTGAAGAGAGTTGAGTCTACTGTTCCCCTGATAAAGCCATTATCCAAAAGATGATTCGATAATGTTTCATACCAAGCTCTCGGGGCTTGATGAAGACCATATAAGGCTTTATTCAAGAGGTAGACTTTATCTTTGTGCACTGGATCAACGAACCTAGGTGGTTGGCCGACGTACACCTCCTCTTTCACTTTTCCATAAAGAAAAGCATATTTAACATCCAATTGGTACACCTTGAACCCTTTCCACGAGACAAAGGCCAAGAATATGCGAATTGCTTCAAGACGTGCAACTGGGGCGTAGACTTCAGTATAGTCTATCCCTTCTTGCTGATGAAAACCTTGAACCACAAGTCGAGCTTTGTTGCGCACAACAACTCCTCTATCATCTCTTTTACACTTGAAGACCCATCTTATATTAAACTTTTTGTGATGATCTGGTAGGTCAACAAGCGTCCAGACGCCAAGTTTCTGGAATTGCAATAACTCTTCTTGCATCGCATCCACCCAACTTTCTTCTTTCAACACGTCTTTCCAGTTTCCCGGTTCAATCTGAGAAACAAAACAACTGTGAGAAAATCGGACTTGAAGTGGAGCAATACTGGTATATAAACAACTTAGATCTTGATTAATCTGATTGCAAGTTTGCACTCCTGATTGTAAGTTGCCTATAATGTTCTCTGACGGATGATATGAAAGTCTCCTATGCATCACTTCAGTTGGAACATCTACTTGTGATTGCAAATTTTAGATATTTTCATCGACAACCGGTACAGATGAAGAAGCTTATTCCTAGCATTAGACTGATCAACCTGTTGGTTCAGAAAGTCTTCAATCTGTTCAGATCCTTCATCAGAACTGGATCCTCCATCGTTGAAAGTTGGTTCCCTATTAGAGGAATCAACTTCATTTGGCTGGACAGAAGATTCAGCAGCATTGACATTTGAAGCAGGAACCGGATTTAGAACAGAAGAGCTTTGATCAACATCAGACGTGTTAAATGGTAAAGACGTAGAAATCACCAACGGTCGAGGAACTTGTTCTTGATTAGATAACTGATGTTGTTGAAATAACATAACAAGTTCTTCTTCAGTTGGCACATCTAGGAAGATCAAACGAATCCCACAATCCATCGTAGTTAAACAGCCACGAATCCCCAGGCTTCTACGTAGGCGTTGTATATCTTTGACAATCTACGTGCTGTGCTAGAACTACCTGGTTCAGACTCGGCAAGAAAACACGTTTTTGAGGAGTAGCATAACCAACAAAGAAACCCTCCAAAGATTTGGCTCCAAATTTACCAGCCGTGTCCAAGACGGTACACGGTGATAAAAAAAGGTTCCAAAAAAGCTAAGTTAGGCTTTCGTTGATTTAGTAAATCAAAACATGCCCTTTTGTGAGGCTTAACTGTCAACACAAGATTTAGGGTATAGTATGCTGATGCTACTGCTTCACTCCAGAAATTGATCGGTAATTTCGAATCAGCTAACATTGTTCTAGCAGTTTCAATCAACGTGCGATTCTTTCGTTCAGCTACTCTGTTTTGTTGTGGAGTATAGGGGGCGCTGAATTCATGAAGAATCCCCTTTTCATTGCAGAACTCTTGCAGCTTCTTGTTCTTGAACTCCGTTCCATTATCACTGAGAATTCTCTTAATGGGCAAATGATATAAATTCTCGAGCTTTCTGAAAAGGATCATAAGAGTTTCAAACGTTTCATCCTTACTTTCCAGAAAGAACACCCATGAAAATCGAGAATAATCATCTGTAACGATAAGACAATATAGATCTCCAGAAATACTTTTAACATTGACTGGTCCAAAGAGATCCATGTGTAGTCTTTCTAGTGGTAGCTTTATCGAATTCAACAGCTTTCTCGGGTGTGATTTCTTATGCTGCTTCCCCTTTTTGCAGCTAAGACAATCATCTGATAAATGAAAACTTTTCAAATTGACACCCTCCACTAAGTCGTTATGCACAAGAAAATTCATCTTTCGAAGATGAATGTGCCCCATTTTTCTGTGCATTAAAATTGACTCTTTTTCGGTAGCTTTGGAAACATTGAACTTTCTTTGATGTGGTAGAAGAGATGCCCATATCAAGAACATATAAATCATTTTCTTGCAGAGCTCGCATCAGAATCCATTCTTCTGGAATCTTGAAACCGGGTTTTAGAATTAGACATTCTTTGTCATTGAAATGTGTCGTGAACTTCTTGTCAGAAATTCGCGAGATACTAAGCAGATTGTTCTCAAGTTCAGCAATATAGTTCACTTTATCAAACGATACAACACCGTTCGAGAGAATCCCTTCTCCGACAATCCTACCTCCCTGCGTTCCAGCATATCCAACATATCCTCCTCGAATAGCTTTAACATCATTGAGCAATGCAAGCATTCCTGTCATGTGACGAGACGCTCCACTATCCATGATCCATTTTGACAATATCGAACGTTGGAGCCCCTGCACACATGATTAACCAAATTTATTTAAACAAAGAGACCCAAGCCTGTTTTGTCTTAGGTGGGTTTGGAATGTCGAACTTTGGACCCACTTTGTTATTTTCAATCTTTTTAAGCTCAATGTTGTTTGGAACAGAAGGTTTGAGTTCAACCTTGGATGATTTGGTGTTAACAATTTTAGCAACCCATTTCTGTGTTCGTGGTTTAGCCTGTTTAACATAAAATTTTGAATCTTTTTGTTGACCTTTGTGTGATGTTTCACCAATTTTAAATTAAGATTGAGGTTTAATAATTGGTTTAACATTTTGATGAGATTCAGTTTTTCTTTTAAGAATTTGTTTCGACATAACCATGGGTGCTTTTTGCTTTTCATCCTTGGTGAACTTTTTCGGAGAAGAAACTGATTTTGAACTTTCTTGTAAACAATATCGTGCGATATGTCTAACTTTCTTGCATTTAAAGCATGTCCTGCTGTCCTTATGAATAGAGATATTCAAAACCTGTTTATGTTTTTGTTTCTCTTTTTCTTTAAGAAAATCATCATTTCATTGAGTACCAATGATTTCCTTTCCTTCTCTGTTGTTGTCCCAAATACAAAATTAATTTTCTTTGTAAAATCCAATTTTTGGGACCTGTTGGTTTTATGTTGCTTCTGGAAACCCAACCCTGCACGCTTGTTTTCCGGATATTCTCCATTTTTCGATAGTAAGGTCGGTTGTCAGTTTTTGATTTAGAATAGAAAGATGAATCATGTTTATCTAAATCATCATGACTTACCTCTATCAGCTTGAACATTTTATCAACACAACCTCTTTTCACATTCTTGATGGGAAAATCCTCATCCGAAAATAGTTTATCAGATCCTTTCATTTTATAAACTATGACATTAGGATCATCATTTAAACTATTTTCTGATTTGTCATCAGATTTTGACTTCTCAGACTTTTCAGACTCAGCCACTTCAGATTTCATTTGTTAACACTTTTTCAATCACATTTTCTACCACTTTAGAATCACATTCACCATCATTTTTAGTGTAAGTTATATCGATATCCTCAGGCAACTGTTCGGTTTTCAATTTAAGATTTAGCGCCTTTTCCACCCCAGATGGATTTTTCCAAGCATAACTGTTCCACATGGGTGGAGGAACTCCATCATAACTTCCACTCTTTGTTTTACCATTTTTAGATTCCTCAGTATTTTCAATTTTTGGTAAAATATGATCTATGACGTATGAGCTTGTGGAATAACTAATTAACAGTTTGTTAACTCGTTCGGTTTCAATTCTCATTTTCTCAAGCTCACTTTTGAGCTCAGCAATAGTGTTTAGATGAATATTAATTGCCATTTGTTTATCCATCACTATTGCTTTAAGCATTATAAATGTTGCGTCATTTTCTCTGAGTGCTTTATTATATTGTTTAACAGATGCACTCAATTTGTCATACGCTTCCTTTTTGGTTTTGTATTCGCTTGACAAATTGCCTGTTAAACTTTGCAATTCAGCAAATCTTTTGTCTTTCACAAGACGCTCACCACATGGTTCATCACACTTTGAACAAGATTTTTCATTCTCAGATGACTTGTTTACCTCATTTCCATTTGTCATGCACGCTTTAATGATGTCTTCTTTCAGCAATTCTTTTTTCTCATCTTCTTTGACATCTTCAACCGGTTTCTTTTACACTTCATCTGTTGAATGTTGAGTAGGTGCGAAATATCCTGCAAAAGTTTTTAAAACATCGTTAGGCAAAAGATGTTTGAATGGACCATTCAACGGCTCCTCTTCCTCTGATGAAATATGATAGTAATAATCATCATCCTCAGGTCCTTCATCAAACGATGCCTCCGATTCTTCTTTCGTTTCATCAATAATTTCAGCCACCAATGCCAAACTTTCTCCTTTCGAAATAAACTTGTTCCAATTAAACCCTTCGTCTTCTTGTGTAACAACCAAAGCCTTTTCTTTAGTTTCAGGTTGCTTGTCTTCAATCGGCACGATTCTTGTTCTCGGTTATGGTCGGTGATAGATCGCTCTTTTGTAATAGTTATCTTGGAAAGGATTCTGATTCCCTTGAACCTCTCGGTTTGGACATTCTCTTTTAAAGTGACCTTTCTCCCGACACTTGAATCAAGTAAATTTAGATTTATCAAATCCAAGTTTCCCATCCAAACCTCCCAAATTTTCTTTACCAGTGATTTCCATAAATCGCTGTGCTCGACGAACGATCAAAGCCATGCACCATTTTATATCTATCAACTCTATTTCAACTGGATCAATTTGATCGTAGTCTTCTCGTGTCATTTCAGAATTACCAATCTTTCCAGCAACAAGACTATCATATGACTCAAGAACTGAAGCAAGTAGAGACATATGTTGTTTTGCCGTCTTTTCATCAAGATTTTGTGCGTTCTGAAAGTCAACGGCAATGTTGCATTGCAGAATTCTTTGACTTGCATTAGATGATGGAGTGGCTTGATTGTTTTGAGATTGATTTGATCGGAAAGAAGACTGTTGACTAGAAGGTGTATTTGGATCAACTGTTGGGTATGATTGAAAAACACTTGACTGAGTTTGAGGTGTGCTTGGTAAGCTATATGCACTTAACGCAGTTTGAATCTTTGGCGCTTGGATTTGAGCAGCAGAACTGTTTTTGTAATAAAGATTAAGATCTTGTTGCATTTAACAGTTTTGTTTTTGGCCATCTTTTGCATCTCTAATTCATGACCTTCCAATCTCTCGATAAAACGAGGCAACGAGAAATTGCTGTATTCAACCTCATTCTTCAAAATGGTTAAGTAAGTCGACCATTCACCTTTTGGCAGAGAATCAGCTAGTTTATCAACAAGCTCTTCATTTGTCTTCACAATTCCCATTCTCTTCACATGAACCACTAGATGACAGTATCGCTCAATTAGCTGATTAACCGTTTCTCCTTTGATCAATGTGAATACATCAAACTCTTTGCTTAATAATGCCCTTTTGCTTTTGCGGAGTTGAGCACTACCTTGAAATTTAAGTCGAAGAGCATTCCATAAAGATTGCGCATCATCATCATGCTGCAATAAAGCCAAGATGTCTTCTTTGATCGATTGCTGAAGAATATTCATCATCTTCTTTTCGTTGATAAATCTTTCTCGTTCAACATCAGAGAATTGGGCAAGGGTCTTTTCAAGCCCACTTTCACCTACTGGTGCGATGTATTTTGCCTCGATTGCAAACCAGCAAGTAAAATGATTAGCTTGCACCCAGTTCATAAACCTCTCGCTCCAACTATCAAAGTCTTCCAAATTCATAAGCTTTGGAGGTTTAGTCATTGTTCCCATTTCATTCTCTAAATTGATGTTTTGAGCTGCTGCAGTGGTAACAACCGATGTGGCGAATGCATTGTAAAATTCCTCAGACATTTTTCCTGCAAAAAGTTAGAACACACTTCTCGAAAAACAAACAAATCAGATTAGAAACTTTTTGTGCGGACAAAGATTTCGTACGAAACTAGAATTTTGTACGAAACCAAATTTTTGTGCGATTCAAATTTTTTACAAAAATCACAAGATTTCGTACGAATCAATGAGTTTTTGTACGAAACAAGTGTTTTTTAACTGAATGAGTTTTGGTACGATTAAGATTTTGTGCGATTCAAGTCATTTTATTTGAAACAAGTTGAAATTCTGAAAAATTGTAAGATTTATGAAATTTAACTGATCCGTATGAAATTTAATCTGATTCGTACCAAAATCAGGAACACTAATTTCATGCGAAACTCGTACGAAAACTGATTTAAACGATTCAAACTTCAAACCTACTAAATTATCGATTTCAACATGATTTAGTTCAATTTTATGTCCGAATTATGGTATGGATTATTAGATTGAAGATTAACTTGAATTACTAAAATCCTAGTCCATTTTGTCCATGAATTCGTCCAAAATTTGTCCAAAATCCAGCAAAGGTCATAAAAATGATGAAGATGAAGATATGTCCAAGTCTGCACAGTAACTACTTGTTGTCTATCTGTAGATCAGATCTCATGGCTCTGATACCACTTGTGGACGGGGATCGAGCTCCCGAAATGAGAAATCGATCTGATCTCGCTCAACTAGCAGAGACGGAATTCATTGCTAGAGAGGTAGATATGACAAACAAGACAGAACTTACTGTTAACTGCTTCTG
Organism: Scalesia atractyloides; assembly: GCA_947069175.1. Classification (NCBI taxonomy): domain Eukaryota; kingdom Viridiplantae; phylum Streptophyta; class Magnoliopsida; order Asterales; family Asteraceae; genus Scalesia; species Scalesia atractyloides. The sequence goes on from CAMTDV010000001.1 coordinate 40,122,211, forward strand.
ATCTATTAAAGACGTTCAAGCTACAGACACAAGTAAACAAACTGACAGAGCTTCGCCGTATGAAATGACAAATCCATTTTTAGCTCTAACACAACACTTCCCTATTTATAGGTCGACATGACTCGTACTGAAGTGCGTGCACTAACAAACATCAGTGTTTCGTACGAAATAGTGTTTCGTACGAAATAGTGTTTCGTACGAAATAGTGTTTCGTACGAGTGACTCACTCGTATGAAACACACTTATGTTTCGTGCGAATCATAGTGTAACACATATAAATTTTACATTTTCCTATTTAAACATTAACTTGTAATCTTTATAAACATTACGGATATATCCTAGACGTAGGCAATAGACACTATGCACCAACAAATAACATTCACATAAACATAAAAAAATGGTATATGAATTGCTTTGATTTACCAAACAGGCCTTAGAAGCTTCAATCTCACATGCTTGGTTTTTCCAAATAGTTGAATTCAGAATTTGATCTTTGTTTGGCAATAGACATAGGTGTGCATTATTATTATTATTATTATTATTATTATTATTATTATTATTATTATTATTATTATTATTATTATTATTATTATTATTATTATTATTATTATTATTATTATTATTATTATTATTATTATTATTATTATTATTATTATTATTATTATTATTATTATTATTATTATTATTAGGATAACTTTAGTAGTACATTAGGGTTTAATTTTAAAAAGTTTATATTTCTCGCTTGGTTTTCTATGAGATTTGGCACCCTATTAGTTAGGAAGTTTGTTGTGTTTAAGATGTATTATGTTTAGATTATAGAGTTTTTTTCCTAAAAGTTTGTTGGTAGAAAACTTATTTTCCAAACTTCTAAAAAATGTTTTATGAAAACTAAAATGCTTCTAAAAACGTTTTTGTAAAAAAGTTTTTAGAAAACTAAAATTCCATTTTATATATAAAGCGTTGAATATATAAAGTTTTTTTTAATTAGATCTTTAAGACGAATAGAATAGCTTTTATATAAGTTTTTTGAATTAAATATTTATGATGGATAAAAAGTTTCTACGATATGTTTATTAAAAGGTCTGGAGAAGCTTCGTTGAACGTAGATTTAATTACATATTTCAGCCACCAAATACAGTGAAATATAAAACTATTTTTGTTGCTTTTAATTTAATTTATTATATAATTTTTTCACTTGTAGGAGACATGTCTCTCATAAGACAAGTTTTCGTCTCTTTTCATTCATGTTGCTATATGATATTAATTATAAAAAGTGAGCTTGTTTAATGTCAATACTACCTGCTAATCCATGTTAGTGTGTACACCTAACCAAGTAAATACACAAACATGCTGAATACGAACCAGGCTCACATCAAACCCGTATGTGCAAGATTTCAAAATTTCATCTAGTCACGCATCAAATGAAAATCACAGTGAAAAGAGTTGAATATTGTTAAATTGATAATAATGACAACAACATAGAGCGTCTTGAGCATTTGAAATGTGATGGGACACATTGCTTTAATGACTTATACACTAATGTATTATCTACTTGTACATTTTAATCCGCACGAAAATGCTGACCAAGACAATTATCGAAATGTCGACAAAAACGAGTAGGTAATCATGGTACCTTTGGATTTTTTTTAAAACATTATAGTTTATACGATATGAAAAGAATACGTAAAAGAATTATAAGTTTGTTGTAGAGGGGGGAAAATGTAACTAATTATCCATAATTTTGTTAAAATAAAGGGAGTTAAGTATAATAATATGATGGACTAAAATATAATTTGTGTTTAAAAGAACATTTTACCCTCATTTTAGGGGTGTATTTATAAATAAAGAAGGAAAAAGTTTTTATTTTTGGGTATCTTAAAATACCTCTCTCTCATGTATTATAATATAGTATAGATATCGGGATTGGGTAAAATGAGAACCACCTTGAGTTGTGAGAATAAGGCTACAAAAATGTTTTTTCAAACAAAATTCCCAAAAAAAGTGGAAAAAATCAATTGTTTTAGAGGAAAAAAAAAAAGATCATCAGCGTAGAACAAATTTACATGTGTGTAAATGTTTACTCGTGTGTTGCAAATGTTTTTTACATTAGTGTAAATGACGAATAGATGTCGGCTCGACAAATTTATTTTTACAAATGTATATGTTTGTGGAAAAACTTGCACAAGAAGTAGGATTTCCACCTATTGTTTACAAGTTATCACAACTCAAAATGGTACTCAGGTGAACAGAATTATATATATATAGGATTAAGATCATTTGTGAACAATTTCTTGAGAATGAACTGAGTGAACTAATTTTGGCCATTGATCATTTTTTAGATTAAAAGGGTAAGATTGACACTATCTCTCTCTCTCTCTCTCTTAATTAAAATCCCTTAATTTTCTTATCTGTTAATTCTCTCTCTCTCACATTTTTAATTACTTCTCCATTATTTTAAACTCGTGTAGAATCAGTTGCTGATAACGTATATGAAACTCCTAACGGAACTAGGTACTGGACACCAACTGTCCCTCCCAAATTCAAACCGTATATGAAACTCCTAACGGAACTAGGTCGTAGACTACAAAATACACAGATGTATCAAAAGTCTATACACATCTGTATAAACTAACAACTGTGTATCTTGTATAAACTGACAGTTAGCGAGACTATACACATGTGTATAATCTAACAGCTGTGTATCTTGTATAAATTGATAGTTAACAAGATCTGTACACATGTGTATAAACTAACATCTGTGTATCTTGTATAAACTGATACTATCGAGACTATACGCATGTGTATACACTAACAACTATGTATCTTATATATACGGAAACTAGCAAGATTTTAGGAATTTTGATTATATTGTTTAATAAATGCAATTTACAAAAGATGCAAATACAATCAAAAGTCTGTCTCCCTGAGGCGTAGGAGCAATGGGTGAGTCATTTTCGTTGACCACTGGTCTAAATCGACCATTAACACCTCGCGGAGCTTGTTGATGCATTTGACGTCTTGGACCATTGACCGCTTGATTCATCGGCCTATTATTTCCCCTTCGGTCACCACCCCCATCTCCACCTTGATCTCCACCGCCCACAAATTGCGGAATTCGGTTATGATTACCGTTATTATTGTTGTTGTTGCCATAATCCCGATTCCTTCGATCATTCGTGTTGACGGTTATTCCCGTAGCTGTCATCTCTACCATACTCTCGCCCATATCCCTCATTGTTCCTCACAAATTGGCATTTTGATAACTAAAATCTTCATACTCAAACCCCCGAGCATTATAAAAATTCCCCATGTTGTTGTCTCCCTATTCATCGTCTACAACCCTCTCGTTATAGTTTCCACCGTCATCCGAATATTCCAAGTGGACGCTCATATGTTTCGGTGATTAATAACAGTGAACACTATAGGGTGCATCGTCGGGAATATTATTTCTCAAATCATCAAGATCAAGAAATTGGGCTTCATTTGTGGGATTGCCACAGCTATGATTAACCCCACGGTTGTTGTTAATATTTCGGTTGTGGAGATTGGGTGGTAATGGGTTTTGTCGGTTTTTGTTTGGAGGTGGAGGTGTGGGTGTACATTGGCGGTTGTTTTGGTTTTGGCTACGAGCTTGGAATGGTGGTGTTGTTGGTCTTGAGTTGTTACCACCCCCCGATTGATGGTTTTGAGATTGGGGTGGGTAATTGTAGTATTGGTTTTGGTTGTTGGGTTGGTTGGAGTTTTGAGGATCCATTGGAATGGGTCCAAAGGATTGTGTAGGTGGTGAGTTGGTGTTGGGTGGATTAGAGACAAGGGTTGCCTCTAACCGGTTAGCTAAGTTTCTTCTAACGACTCGCTCGATCTCTGGTTCGAACACTAACGTTGAGGTCCTCCTTGAATTCCGTGTATGCATGCACTACCTGTAACCTGCACAAGTAACACACCTGTGTAACACAAAAGCAAAGACGATATAAAGAAACAAGCACTTTAAACAGTTAATCACAAAATCAAACAAATCCAAACACAAAGCGCATGAACTCCACAACAACGGCGCCAAAATTTGATCGGAGTGTCGTGCCCCGGTCAAAGATAAAATTTATAATCCAATATTACCCTTAACAATGTGTTAGTGGTAGTAAGGGGTCGAACCACGAAGAGTTTGTGGTTTGCGTACGGACAAGATTAATTTTAACAAAATGTCACGAATTATGAAGCTTGCTAATACTTTTATTAATTTTCTTTGTTTGAAAAAGATGACGGAATGCTCCGACCAATTTGGTTTTTTTTATTACTTAACTACTAAAACTTAAATACTTGCACAAAAACTTAACTAACTGATTAAACAATGTTTTGAGACAAAGGTTCACACCCGGTTCGGTAATGTAAATCCTAGGATTCCTACATGTTTTAAGTTTTGTAAAATGACCAGCAAGTTTAGTGTTACGTGATTTAGATGCCAAAAGCTATCAACGTTATGAACAACGGACTACAATACACTTTGTTATCACAAACAAGTAAACTCTAACTTAGACAAGGCATAATTGCACATAAACATTTCACAAAGTCAAATTTAATCGTCATTCGACAATTCATGAATTCAATACAAACTGAAGTCAATTATCATAGGTTTCAAAATCAAAGCACAAATTGTTACGAATCAATACCCAAAACAATGTCAAACCCTAGAACTTACAAAACCTACACCGGGGTGAAACCCAAAGAAATTAGCCGCTCATGGTGAACGGGACTTGATGAACGGATGGATTGATATGATAGGAGATGAAGGTTGGGTGTTGCTAGGCTCCAAGAACAAGTTCAAAACTCAAGAAATTCGTAACCCCTCACCAAATGGTCAAAAACCAACTTAATACCCGTCCAAACTTGAATTTCAGCGACAGGGAAATAGGAGGGGCGTCCCCGACGGCCATATGGGGTGTCGACAAGGGCTTCTGCTTTGTGTACTTTTTCTCCGACGCTGTAATCCACTGTCTACGACCAATTTTCTCCGACGGGACTTTTAGGGGGCGTCGCCTACGGCCCAATGGGGATTTGCCGACGGACCAGGGGGGGTCACCGACGGCCTCTCTAATCCTTGATTTCCTGTTTTTCCATTTTGCGATCCCGGTTGACCCGTTTTCCGCCCCGATGCTCCAAAATGCTCCTGAATAGCTCCTTAAACTCCGTAAACCTGTAAAACACAAATCCAATCAAAAGTAGGCTATTTGAAACTAAAAGTTACGTAAAACATTAACTTAAGCTTAATAGGAACATCGGTTTTCGACCACGTATCACTTGACCATCTTAATTACTTGCTCTAATTTTCAAGGAACTTTATTATTGGAATTGACTAGTCTACCATGCTCTAGGTGTGTAATAGACTCATTACAAATGTGTTTTTGTCTTTCTGGGACTAAATATAACTAGAGCATAAGCAGTTCCTTATGTGCTTACTTTGTCACTATATTTAGGTCAGTGAAATCGTCTGATAATTTATTCTTTTATATTGGTAAATGGAATTTTCTTTTGAACTTTTGGTTCATAATTTACAGTTTGAGTCTCAAGATAACATGATAATTCGTTCCACTTTTCACTTTGCAGCTGCTTTTTATCTCCTCCGAATGTTGGGAACATTCATTCAAAAAGTGAAAAATAATGAACCGTAAATAAATCTCTTACTAACGGCTTTAAATATTTAATCATAGACAACTAATTATGCCCAACATATTCTCAATCTTTTTAGAGTTCCTATCTTTGTGTGGTATGGTGGATGAATTTAAATATTCATGCCATATAACCAAAAACCTTTGAAGGGACAAATTAGGTTCCTGACCAAAACCAACTATAATGGGGAAGAAAAATGATAAGTTGTTGGCTTGATGTGAATACATGTAAATTTAAATATAAACATGAACCTTTTGCTCTCATGATCAATTAGTTTTCAATCACTTGTAGACGTTTAGGTGATCGTCTCAACAATAACACTTATGCCAATGATCACTAATAAGATGGGAATCAAATTCATCATTATATATAAAATAAATGTGCCAATCTGGAATAATATGCTTGCTATCTTATTAGCTAAGCCATAAACGATTAGTACTTCAAGTTGCGAACTTGATAACCATTTAGACGATGCATCGATTTCAAAATACTAAATGGTTTTATGTTGGAATACACACAAATCCTTTAACATTTCCAGAATATTTAGGGATTTATACCCTACTTTAGTTGATAAATAATTAATTTCCACTGACATGTTTAACTATCAAGAAGATATGGTTCGTTAATACATTTCACATCATCAATACTCGGTGTGTTCCAACTAGACGTGCCAACTAATTAAATAATTATGATCCATAAACTTTTGGTTTATGACCATATATGTGCACTCTCGTTTGTCTAATACACGACAGTAAATACAAGAGAATAATGTACTATTATTTCAAAGTTTCATTTTATAACATATTTCCCATATTTTATTCTCGTATATTCACTCCCTTAATGCACCACTTCTTGTGGCCAGATTCATTATTACATGGTCGACTCATTATTAACATGAGGATCATTGCAATTCCTCATTTACCATGATCACAACCTTTACACGGATCATTGTATAATCATCACATTATTAACATGGTTGAACTCATAGTTAACATGAGCATTATTATGATTTTCTAAATTTCTATGATTATAAACTTTAAATCAATCATTATATCATCACATTCACTTCAGGGAATCGATTATGACTACTAAGCTTTCATGGTAATATCATTACAATATCCTTAGTCATGAGTGTGACCTTTACACTAATCGTTATATCATCAAATTCACTTTAGGGAGTGAATTAGAAACACATATCTTTCATGGTTGTCATTTCAAATCTTATATAGATTTTAACAATCTTGCTACTTCAAGAGCATATTTGAGGTTAGACAATGAAAAATGGTTTTATTCAAGCTGTATAAATAATCGTTTCATCACATATCACATAACATCAATTATATGACCGAATCATTAAGATTTACCGGTCTAAATACTTACAAGCTTTCATTAAATCATAATAAGCTTTAGGTAGTTCTTCCAATGCTATATTATAAATAAATCTTGATCACAATTTAGTCATGTTTATAACGTGTCCGTGACTTTGGTCATTTTGATGTTCTTCTTCAAAAGTAACAACATATGGGACACGATTTATACATTTTGCTAGAATATCAAAAACATGACTTTATAATATGTCCCCTAATAAAACATGTTTTGATACAAAGTAATGAAGTAAGATGTGTTCATCACTTAAAAGAAATACCTAATTTATGTATTATTGTATCACGATATAACCTATCACATCTATATCTTATATACATATGCATTTTAACCCCAAGAATTTCAAATATATACAATGTTAGCAAGAATATAATAACATTCACAAATATCCATAGAAACTATTATACAATTATCAATATACATACCATCATATAAGACATGCTAATAATGCTTATAATAAAATTGAAATAATGATAATCTTGTAATAAAAAAAACATTTCACATCAATTTCAATATGTTTTTTATGCACTAAAAGTTATCAATTTATCATGTATATTGTGTTCATGGAATGTAATGAGACGTAAAGTTTGTTTTTAGGGAATGAACTAGAAAAATATCCAAAGTCCGATGAGTGGAACTTAGATCTCTTATGTTTGTCAATAGATTCCAAAAGTTTTTTCGAATTTTATAAATATAAAATAATTGCATATCTTGTCCAAGTGACATTTTCTCTGGTTGTATAGTATATAATCAATAAGAATGAACATGGTTACTTTAAGATAGATGCGTCACGTATACAATTAAAGATTCCTTACAAATTTAATGAACCTTTGTCTTACATTTGAACTATAAAAAAAACTTTCAAAGTTTAGACCAATATGTAGTAAGATTATTTATAAACGCATACCTCCATTATACTACATATTTGGGGATGAAAGAAAATACTAACTTAAACTATATATTTAGTTAGTATTTAATATAAAACACAAATGTCAAATTGATTCTCTAAGTGAAATATTTATTGTATCGGAATGCATTTCTCATAATTACATAAAAGGTTATTCAAACGGGCATTCAGAAAAAAATAATATATGACAAATCTGGATTATAGCTTAATCTAGATTCTATTATTCACATACGAAATACAAAACAAAAAATTCTAGAAACATGTAGTAATAGAATTATATCCATAACCATTTAAATTATAAACTCTTTAGCTATAATATGATTTGGAAAAAATATATTCATAAAAGTAATTAATTAGGTCGTAATAATAAAAATTTAAATCTCAATAGTCTATTAATCAGTTTTCTCCAACAATTTTGCCGTGCCGTTTGCTTCAGCGTTAGCCGTAACATAACCCGACCCTATTACAGCTTACCGATTTATCTTCTTATCATTTTCTATTTGATAAACAACTAAATCCCCATTAAAACCTCACTCGGTAATCAAACAATTTTTTTAAGAAAGATGTAATAGAAATCTAGGCAAAAGACTACTTTAGTAATTTTTACGCCTTCCATTGATTATATATCTTCCGTTATATATTTATCTTTTATATGTTATCCCAATCTATTTAATCATCAAATAAAAAATAAAATAAAGGAAGATAATACTTACCAATGGAAATTCAGGGAAGTCCATCTCAATCATAAGTTTTGGATCCATGACAATACTTACTGCTAGAAGTGCTAAATGGGTCGTGTTTGCAGGTTAGCGGATCGTGCTGATAACGTGTTATAAAACAACGGTCTATTAACAACCAATATACAACTATAATAAACATGAGAAAACAAGACCATATAGATCATGTAGAGAAAAAGAACACAAAAATAAAAGAATGGGAATCATTCTCATTGATGTTAACATCATATACAAATGCCAATATATAGGCATTATGACATTGATACAAACATAAATGTAATATGTGAGTTGGTAATGTGGATAGTCATTAATAAATAATATATTTATAACACTATTTAAATTTTTCCTTAATTAAGCAATATTTTATATAATACTAAAATCAAATTTGAATAGAACTTAATATTTATTTATTACATTGTTGCTTTAATGCTAAATTTTAATTTATTCTATTATGATTTTAATAGTTGTCCCTCAGGTTTTTTCACTTTAATCTAAAACTTAAATGTTTTGAATCTGAATTCATGTTTTATTTAATACTAAAATCAAATGTGAATAGAACTTAATATTTATTTATTACATTGTTGTTTTAATGCTAAGTTTTTATTTATTCTATTGTGACTTTAATAGTTGTCTCTGAGGTTTTGTCACTTTAATCTAAAACTCAAATCTTCTGACTATTTTGCCCTTTAATAAAATGGAGGAAAAAGACTAAAAAGTTAGATGTTAACTGAAAAATCTGATGAGATATTGCTTTTGGTTGTTTTTTATGAGGAGCAAAGAAAAAAGTAATTTTTTTAAAAATTTTTTTGGACATAACAATAAAGTTGAAACCAAATGGACCTAAATTTAAAAGGTTTGAGTTTTGGACTAAGTGGGAAAAGTGACCAAACCTTAGGAACCATTTTGACAGTTTACTCATTTTTTATAATTAATTTACGTTTCTAACCCTGAACTTTAATAGATTTATCACATAACCCCTAAACATTAACCAAAAAATTTATAAACGGTTTTGTATACCTATAAATTTATTATATTTATTACTCAAAATTTAATAATAATTCTTTTTTTATAAACATAATACCAAAATCAAATATGAACAGTACTTTATATTTATTTATTATACTATGGCTTTAATGTTAAATTTTTATTTATTCTATTGTGACTTTAAGGGTGTAAGGGGTGCATGTCTAATAAGATTAGGCAAACTTTCCTTACACCCAATCATATTGTGCCATCTCATTTCCCCTCTTATTCTTCCCTCTTGCCAAAAAACATAAGGGATACATGCCTAAAATGAGATTAGGTAAACTAATTTAAAAAAAACATGTGATTGGTTGATATAAGTCTAGGCACCACCACTTACCCTCTCCCTCTTCTTTGCCGCATGCAGCAACCATTCCCCGATTTTTCAATTCCCCGCGCGGCAAAAGATGGTAGTGGCGGTGTTTGCCGAGCGGCAAAGGGGCTTGCCGCACCCTTGCCACGACTACCGTACACCCTATTAGTTTAACTTATAATATAAGACTACAATGTTATTGTTTTTTTATATTTAATTTATATTTCTAACCTTAAACTTTAATAGATTTATCATATGACCCTAAACATTAATTATTTTTTATATAAATGATTTATGTATACCTATGAATTTTAATAGATTTATGACTCGAAGTTAAATAATAATCTTCTTTTTAATAAACGACTTAGGTTTTTACCCACGAACTTTAATAGAGTTATCGTACGACCCTTGAAGTTTAATAAAATTATATTTTTCTTTTTTTAACAAATATTTTTTCTTTTACCTTTTTTATATGTGCAATTCTTTTTTACTTTACTTATTATAATTAAAGATAAGTTTTAATTCAAGACATATTTACTTCATCAAGTTGCTTGCTAATTTTTATCGCCGTTTCGATGAAATCATACACAGTCTATATAACCCTTTAATTTACTAGGCAATACTTAAAATATTTTTTATTTATCTTATTATAGTTAAAGCGAACTATTAATTCTAGACATGCCATGTTGATTGCATATTTTTAGCATCATATAGATTAAAGGCTATGTTGGGCTTGGAGCTTAAAAGTTTATTCATTTATATTGTATTTTTGGCTTTTGGGTTAGTTTGGGCTTCCTAGTGCAAAGTGGGCCTAGGGTTGTATATTTGGGTTTTGTCATGTCTATAAATAGAGGTGTTAGGTCACTTGATAGGGGTTAGAGAGTTGATCACAAAACTTGTATCTGACATCCTCTGGTGTATGCAAGTTATTATATTCAAATTATTCAAGTTGTTCTTCATCCTGATCATAATTTCCGTAATTGATTAGGATAGCGATACCTGTTTGATTCGTTTCACGGGACTTACAATTGGTATCAGAGCCTGCTGTTCTTATACAGGCTCCGGGTATTGCTGTTTGAAGAAGTTTTGAAGTTTATTGCTGCTGTTTGGATCGATTTCTGACATTCTGGATTACTGTTCATCGACGAAGGGTACTGTTCCGAAGAACTCGAATAAGCTTTGCAGATTTCGGATTTGACACTGTTCCAGATCCCGAAGAACACGAAGAAGTCTTCATAATTCGGATTTGATACTGTTCCGGATTCTAAAGAACACGAAGGAGATCGTCTATTCCGGATTGATCCCTGACTGTTGCTTTATTCCGGATTGTGATCCGAGTTACTGTTGCTGATTTTGAATTCCTTGAATTCCGGAATTCGATTGCATAAAAGGCGGAGACCCTGTTACATATTGGGTCACTGTTCCGGATATTTAGAAGATAAGTCAGGCATTTCGGATTTTTCGTTCCGGATTCTTGATTTCGGATTTCATTTCAGAGGTGTTCATTCCGGATCTGCTTTTCGGATTTCATTTCGGATCAGCATCTCGGTCTTTTGTTTTGGATTTCTTCTCGGACTTTTCTTTCGGATCTTCAAATCGGATTCTTGAATCCGGATTCTTCATTCCGGATTCCTATTTCCGGATCGCTTATTTCGGATATTTCATTCAAGACCATCATTGACTTCCGGATTGCCATTTCTGAAAAATCTTCCGAATTAACCATATTTACTGAATAGTTGACTGTTTCGGATTAAGCACTGTTTTAAATTAATTAAACTTTAAATCAAATTTGGTAAAATTTTAATTAATTTAGTCTCAATGGTTGGATTCATGACAGCACAGGACCTGACCAATGCCACACTGGCAGCCCTGCAGTCGCAAACTTTAGCCCTCCACCAAGAGCTGGATCAGGTGATTGGCACTTCCACCAAAGTGTCGCGGTTGTTATACGGTGATGAATATTATGAGTGGAAGTTCCACTTTGAACAGTATTGCAAGGCAAAGGAACCTAGCGTGTGGAGATGCATCATGAATGGTCCAAGAACCATAGTGTATAGCACAGAGCAAGATCCCGAAAATAAAATTCCCAAGCCTATGCACTTATGGACTCCAGAGGACGTCAAAATCATAGAGGAAGATGAGAAGGCCTCTGCAACACTAACCATGGCTTTAGGACCCGACATCTCTATTGCGGTCAGGAACTGTAAAAATGTTAAAGAAGTTTGGAGTGAGTTGCAAAATCTCTACGAGGGAAACGCTGATATGAAAGCTAGTAGGGTGAACCAGCTAAATCAGCAATTTAGCTCGTTCAATCACATATATGGGGAAACCATCGAAAATCAGATACGCTGTTATGTCAAACTGGTTTCCCAGATGATTTCAGCCGAGATCACCCTCACAAACAGCGCCATGAACCGACAATTGTTGAATTCACTGCCCAAAGTTGGGATGCAGACGTGGGCATGATAAAAAAGACAAAGAACCTGAACGACGTCACTCTCACTGAGATGATAGCTACTATCAAATCATGTGAAATTCATAACAAACAAATGGAGATCAATCATCAGAGCAGTCTGATGGCCGCAGGGATGACAGGTCAGAACGCAGCTTTAATGTCATAGAATCTTGTCTATAGTCCTCTGCAAGGAACTGCACAAGAACCCGTGGATCAAATGTGGTGTAAAGTCCTGTTGTCACGCCTCAAAACACTCAGTACGTGTATGGGTTTCAATCTCAAATCACAACGGTCTCAGCGGCTCAAGTCCATACACAGTTCCATGCTCAGTATCCTAACGTGGTTTTCAGTTCTGCAACTCCTCAAACCATTCAACAAGGCGTTATTCCTCAAAAAGGCGCCCCTATCCCTGGCTCTGCACAACCCGCACCCAACTCTGTGTTTCTCACTAAGGAGAACAAAGAGAAGCTGGCAATTGCTGCATCAATGATCAAGAGCTTGAACGCCTTCCTGACAGGCGATCAATGATCGATGTCTCCTGGAACTTAGCAATGGCTGCTTTTCGAGTCAACAAATTTCAGAAAATGTATGGAAGGCAACCTTTGTCCAACCTGAAGACTGGTCTCACAAAGGACAAACTCAGGTGCTACCGATGTCATGAACCATGCCATTTCGCTAGGGAATGCAAGAAGACACCATCAGGGTATGTCTCATCCATGGTCGCCGATATACAGAGCAGTGACAGACTGTTGGTTCCCGTCTCTCCTTCCAAGTCAACTACGAGTCCATCTGGTAGCTCAGGCGGGAAGTCCACAGCACTCGTGGCCCAACAGCATGAGGGCTTCAACTGGGCAGATGCTGCAGCTCAAATGGAAACCATGACTCTATCCAAAAACAGCAACCACTACATGATAGCGCAGACAACTGAGACACCCGATCTTTCGGAGACGGTAAATCAAATACTTTGTTCTGATAGTTTTCGTTTTAAATTATCTCAAATGCGCGCCCACAATTCAACTCTTGTGGCTGAATATCAACAAGCTGTGTCACAGAACATCGCCCTTAAACATAAGAACAAGCTTCTTATGGAGAAGGTCGAAGCGCAGAAACAAGATGTGGCTCAGCTAAAGCTAGACTTGAACCAACAGCAATGTTGGGTCTACGACTACAAGCTAAAATTAGCTGAAAAGGACGTAGAGCTTTAAACAGCCTTAGCCAAGCTGAATTCCTTGACAGGGAAGCTTCATGAAAATGAAATAAATATTAAGAATTTGAAACTTCCAGCAAATTAGTCAAGGACTTATGTGACTTTCAGCTTAATTATCAAAAGAATTTCACTAAGGGTCTTGGGTACAATAGGGCACCTCCACCATATAATCATAACTACACTAGAATGCTTGAAACTGAGGAAGAAATCAAAAATGCTGAAAAAATGATGTATGGTAAACCGTCAAATTATTTATCTAAATCATGGACGCCCTATTATCGTAAGTTCTCCAAACCCACTGAACTCTAGAAGGATGATGTGTTTGTGGCTTCTACATCACCTCCTAGTGAAACTAGTAATCATCCATCTGAGAGTACGGTGGAATTGGAGACAGAAGTGCCTGAGGCAGAACCATCCACATCCTCTACAACACTTAATGAAAGGGAATCTTCTGATGCTCAAACTAAATTTGTGAATGATACTAATGTGTCTAATTCATGTGCAGAGGAAATTTTAGTTGAGGACATCACACAAGATGATGAGGAAGAATGTCTGAATACACATTCAGACAATTGAGCTGATGATTATGCTTTTTATAAACCTGCCTTTGACATTTTAAATCACTTTCTTGCTGAACAATTTACATGCTCAAACAGTGTTGGTTGTGTTGAACATTTAGACAGTTTAAATTCTGATACTGATGTTTTGAATGATGATAATAGCTGTAACAATTTGTGTGATGAGAAAATGAATTTAGTTGCAGGATCTACATCAACAGATGACTCGGCCTCATCAGCTTCAGCTGAGGATACCGAATGTTCATCTTCAGCTGAGGATACCGAGTGTTCATCTTCAGCTGAGGATGCCGAAAGTTCATCTTCAGTAGAGGATATCAAATGTTCACCTTCAGAGGCCGCATCTTTCGATGCATTTCATAGGAATGACAGTGTTAACGATGACCAACCAACTGTTTCTGTCAATGTTAATGGTGACATTATTCTAGAAGATTTGGGTGACCCAATACAAGGGACTGATTTGGAAATGACAGCAGATGAACACAAATCTAAATTTGATTCAAATGCAACCTTTAAATCTGATAATGAATCGAAATCTAAAATTTCTCTAAATTGCGAGGTTCCATCATCATCCACTAAAATTTCTGAATATGATGTTCCAGTAGAGTCACTCGTGTCCTCTACAGAATCTGTCTCAAAGTGTGATTTGAAGAATAAGCCTAAAAAGAAAAGAACACGTAGATCTAAAAAGAAGAAAACCAAAGAAGTGTCTTCAAACAATGCAAAGGCAACCGCTGAGTCCTCTCGTCAAAATGAGGAATTAACTCAGCAGTCGCCCGTTTCATCTGTTCTGAAACAATCTTCATGTTCAAAATCCTGTAATTCAAATCACAAATCTAACAAGTGTACTGATGGTTGTGCGCAGGACACCGCCAAGCCAAAGACCATGCAACAGCCGTCAGTAAAAGTCAGCAAGAAACTGACCGACAAATTGCCCAGAATTTCCCAACCTGAACGGACTGTTTTCTTCCAGAAGAGGCAGACCTGTTTCAACTGTGGATCTCCCGGGCACATTGCTCGAAACTGTCAAAGGACCTTTACCTCTTTCCATATTTTGTACTCAAGACATCAGAAGGCTATGCCTAATCGCTAATATAAGGCTCGATTTATGGCTAAGTCTTCTGATCAAGATTGGAACTTGGCCAAGAAACAAAATGTTAAACCCTTAAGAGCCTCGGTGTCTCAGAATCCCTCTAGCACTCCTAGGAATGTGCAGAGGTCTGATTCGGTGACCTGGAGGCCTAAGTCAATGGCCAAGACTCAGTCTACTAACCCCTTGTCTAATAAATCAAAAGCATCATCAACCTCATCCTCAACTAATTTGATCTTTCGTGAGGTTACTTATGTTGATGCAAAAGGCAAACCCAGATCTTTTATGGCATGGGTTCCCGTTTCTAACTAAACCTGTTGAAATGTGCAGGAACAACTCTAGCGCGCTCTTGTTCGATTATGGTATATTGATAGCGGCTGTTCCAGGCACATGACAGGAGACATCTCGCAGTTGAATGACATTCAGTTTTTCGATGGCGGGTTTGTTTCCTTCGCAGGTGGAGAAACCGGGAAAATCACGATGAGAGGAACTGTTTGCAATGGAGCCCTGAGTTTTAAGAATGTCAACTATGTACCAGAATTGAAGCACAGTCTGTTGAGTGTGTCTCAACTCTGAGATAATCATCTGGATGTTCTCTTCACAAAGAAAGGATGCTATGTACTCAAACCGGTTTAATCATTCCAGATGATTGGATACTTCCGAAAGCTACAAGAAAAGGAAACGCCTACGTCATTGATATGAATCAGGCTCCTTCTGACAAGCTCACATGCCTTTTTTCTTTGACAGCCGAACATGACGCCATGCTATGGCATTACAGACTGGGTCACATCAACATGAAGAATCTAAATCGTCTCGCTAAAGGTGGTTTGGTCAGAGATCTACCAGTTTGCAATTTCATGCAGATCGAAAAATGTGAATCATATGCTCGTGGGAAACAACACCGTTAGCCGCATAAAACCAAAGCCATACCCTCCACTTCTCAGGTCTTAGAACTGCTCCACATGGATCTCTTCGGTCCAACAGACATTCGCAGCATTGGAGGGAAGGCTTACTGTCTGGTTATTATTGATGACTACTCTCGATTCACCTGGGTTTTCTTTCTTACACATAAAAGTGAAACCGCAGAGATAGTGAAACAATTTGTCACGCTTATGGAAAACCAGACCGATTCGAAGGTAAAGGCTATTCGGTGTGACAATGGGACAAAGTTTTAGAATCTTACCTTAAACTCTTTCTGCTCCTCCAAGGGAATTGACAGACACTTCAGTGCAGCTCGAACCCCACAGTAAAACGGGGTTGCAGAACGTAAAAATCACACACTCATCAAGGCGACATGAACTATGATTATTGAATCTGAGCTACCCCTCATCTTCTGGGCCGAAGCAATCAACACTGCATGCTATATTCAATGTGACATCCCGGCTTTTCAGGTATCTTAAACGCGCTACTTTATTCATCCTACGCTAATTTAATTCGGAGAATTAAATTACACGCTCGCAATAACTACGCTAACTTTGTGAATCTATTGGGTGAATTACGTGCTATGTGTTATTAGACGGGTTGTATCTGAATCTATTGCGTCTCACCCCAAATACGTGATTTAATATTTTATAAACTCCGTGTCACGAATAATATTTTAGTAACTTCTATTTATAAACCGAACCAAGCCTGTGAAACGTTCGACTTCGCGACCAAGCAAACCCAACCCGCCACCCACACCCCCTTGCGGCCCACACTTCCTTGCGGCCCACCCTTGCGGCCCAAGGAACTAACCCAAACCGCCCCCCTATCGCGACCCCCCTTTTATATTATGTATGCATGCATGTTGTGGGAAAACATTCAAACCCTAACACTCTAGTGGAAGTCCATGGCAGCCCCCCCCTCTCTCGGTCGCGCAAGTTTTACACCCCTCGGATCGATTCCAAGCTCTTCCGGTTCGCTAATTGTCATCGTTTCAAGGGTAGGGTTTAATTATATTGCGATTCACACTAGGTTTTGTGTCATCTTGATCATGATTATGTGCTTGTATGATATTGTTATGAAAAAGTGTTGTGGTGTATGATTAGTTCGGATGAATATGCGAATCTTTGCGATTGTGATGATATGTTTGAATATTAAAATCGTAGGCTGCGTTTTATCGATAAAGATCATGATATATATTTAGGGTTTGCATGGATATTGATATATATGATGATATTTGACAAGTTAACCTGCTGTTAATCAATACAACTAAGCGTCATGGCCGTTTAAACATGTTCTAATGCGATAAAGTCAAAAACAGTAAGCTGATTGACATTTACAGCCAACTTCAGTTGGCTGTAACCTGATCATTATTTATCGAAAATTGGATTTTCTGAAGCCTAAAACGTGTATTTTTGAAAAACTCTTCAAATGGTGCCGGATTCATATTTTTCTAAGGTCATTTTCTATTTTTAAATGGTCATTTAGTGCAGCAGCTGAAGCTGCATAAATTCTGCAGAATTTTCAGGTTGTTTATCGAGTCGGATCTCATAGTCTGTATGGGTTTAGATCACGAAATCTGTACAGTAGCTGGATACGGGAATTTCTGAAAATCTCCCACTGGAATTTCGTTAATCGGATGAACGATGATTTTTAAATAATTTTTCTCGTGGACTGCCGTCAGAAAGCGATGAATCTGACTGCAACCTAGTATATAAATGTTTATAAATAATTGGTAAAGATTTACGATTTGAAAATTTCACACAAAATTCTACAGTTTAATTGACACCTCCTGTAAAAAAATTGGAACTTTCAGATCGTTGGAACTATTTTATAAAAATCCTCGAAAACAGCAAGTTATGAGCGTACAAGCTGAAACATGATAACTTGCGTTTGTGTGTACCTAAGTGTTTTATGAGTTAACCTGTGTTTATGACAAGTTGGTTTGATCGTTATTTTGTATGGTGATACTTTGCATGCATGATTATGGTTTCGAATTGTTTATTACGTGTGCCGTATTGTGTGTTAGTTATGCGTAGGGTTTTGTGCTAGTGTGTTCACACACTAACTTTGAAATCGGTTGATATGTTAGGACGCGATTAGCGGTTCCATCATTTGCTTCTTTTGCGTTATTCTAATCGAGCAATTTAAGGTAAGTTCACGGCCCCTATTTTATCCGGTTTTGAACAACAGAGGGAGAAACATGTATACGCTCTACAACTCAATCTTTTTACGTTATGCGAAATTAACGCCGTTAACTATTCGGTAATTAAGTTAATGTTAATGTACGTTATGGTCACTAAGTAGCTTTATCACGGAAGTCCTCAACCAACTCTCATATCGTTAGTACTGGGTTAGATAGCGGGGAAATTATAGTAGTACTACTGGGCCCGACAAGCCCCACCCGAGCTAGTCGCGCTAGCCGACCGGGAATGGTCAATGGGTGATTAATTTGGCCTAACTTTCGCCATGGTCAGTGATAGACCCGGCAACACAGAGGCAACAACAGTCAGCTTCGATCGCGAACTCTTACGTGACGTAACTTTAGGCTCGCTACCTACATGTTAACATTGAACTTATTTACGAACCAACCTTATTATTCCAGGTTAGGAATAATGGAACTATGTCGCTATCCCGGGCTAGGGATAACGGGGGAAAACAATCTTTTAAACCGAACTTGTGAACTTATAAAAACATGTGAACTCACTCTTCTTTAATGTTGACACTTGTTTCTTTGCATGTTTCTCAGGACGCTAGGAGCGCTAGGTGCACGCACTTACATTTGATCAAGACATTTTTATCGAGTCTATATTTACGAATAATTTTTGGGATTTTGGTTTTGGCGTTTATGTAGGCGCCCGTTACTCTATTTTAATGCTTCTGCTAAACTTTGAAATCTTGAAATTTTGAAAATGACTATGCATGTTTACAACAAATGTTTTTGGAAAACGTTTAAATAAATCATATAGAGTCGTTCGATATTGCTAGTGTCTGAGATTCTGCTTTGATCACACGCCTCGCGGTAATACTCCGCAAATGGAAATTGAGGGTGTGACAGATTGGTATCAGAGCCTCTGGCTATAGAGAACCAGGTTTGCATTAAAATTAGACCTAAACTATAGCTGTTACACGACACTAGACTTAGTTGGCACCGAACTGTAATATCTTGTTATGTGTTATGCTACAATTGTTCTATGTGATATAAATATACATGCATATTGTGATATACGCCGCACGTAACTAACTACCACCAACCCAGCAGGCTATGTCATCATCATCATCCGACAGATCTCGACAATCAAGGGCGCTGGGGAAGGCACCCATGGTCGAACCCTCACCACCTCGTGGCGTGGAGGCACGCTCAGCTGCCAGGAAAAGACTCGCTCTAGGAGGGGAATCGTCCTCCCGTCCGACCACCGCTATACCGGTCAACTCTTCAGGAGTGGGGTCGATCTACTTAGAGATGTGTTAAGGAAACAACAGGAATAGCTGGAGAGAATGCAAGAGACTATCGTAGCACAGGGATGGCTGATACGTCAGCTGACTGGTAAAACTGAAGAGCTCGAGGAAGAGCAATATGAGAACAGGAGAGTTCGAAGCATTTTAGCCAAGGACCTTCGTTCTGAGCAGCTGAGGGCTGACTGGCTCGAAGATAGAGTTCTTGAGTCCAGTTGGAGGATTCACGAACTGGAGCAGAACCAAGCACCGCCTATCCCAGTACCCGAACCAGCACCGGCCCCTCCGGCGCCGGTAGAAGATGAAGAGGAGGATCCAAAGGAAGACCCGGAGGAGGATCCGGAGGAAGAAGAGCTGGAACAGGACCCGACTACTGAAGCTGCAAACGATGAAGAGGGAGACGGCAGTGATAGCAACTTGGGAGACGGAGACATAGATGACTAACTCGTCTCGCCAATCTCCGTTTTGTTTCCTTTAGTTTGTTTGTTTCCACTTATGTTTGAACTTGGAAATTTTATAATTAAACAGATATGTTTGGTTAGTATTTTGTGAGACATTGCAATTTATTTAATCGAATGTTCCTTTTGATTGTTAATTTGTTGGGTTGACATAACTTGTGTGATCATTGAAGTGTGGAATATGATAACTATATTGGATATATACTTATCGATGTGTGATTGTGTTGTCTTGCGAAGATCTGAAATGACAACCGGTCGCCGCGGAAATCTCAACATGTCAGAGGAAGAATTGGCCGCTTTAATCCAACAACACGTGAATGCTGCTCTGGTAGGTGTTCCTAACCCACCAGCAGGTAACCATTATTAAATTTTCATGGGAAAATATAATAGTTTGGCTAGTAGACTTTCTCGCTGACTACCTATCCTCTATCCTCAGGAGGGGTCTTAACCCCTACAAGATGTTCATGGATGCGAAACCGAGCAGGTTCACGGGAGTTGAAGGACCCATAGGACTGGTCCGTTGGGTCGAAAAGTCTGAATCGGTTTTCAAAATGTGCAATTGCCTCGAAGCTAATAAGGTCAAGTATGCTACCTCGACGTTGGAAGATGGGGCATTAACCTGGTGGAACGCACAAGTCCAAACGCGTGGACTTGCTGTGGCGAACGCAATGACCTGGACCGAGTTCAAAGCTCTAATCAAGGAGGAATACTGTCCGCGGGACAGAGTTCAGCAATTGGAACAAGCGTTATGGAACCACAAGATGGTCGGGTCAGAAATTGAAGCGTACACGGCAAGACATCATGATCTGGTGTTCCTTTGTCCCGATTTGGCTAACACCGTCGTTAAACGACTTGAGTTTTATCTTGGGGGTCTGGTCCCGAGATCCAGGGCATGGTAATGTCTAGCAACCCTACGACGGAGCAACAAGCGATTAGGCTGGCAGATAAACTCACTGATAAGGCGGTGGAGCAAAGGAAGTTGCCACCATGGGGTGCAACTAAAATTGTCCCTGACAACAAAAGGAAATTTGAAGACTCACTTGCTCGGCAGTCTTCATGAGCCCAGCCACAACAAGGAAACCAGAAGCGGTCCAACAACTTCAACAACAATCGGGGTCACAACAATCAGTCTGCCAACAACACCCAAAACTCGAGCGGCTATGCGAGTCGAAAGCCGCAATGTAATCGTTGTAACCTCCATCATCACGGCCCTTGCGCCGGAATCGCTGCCAACGATGTGGAAAGCAGGACACGCGGCAAAGGATTGTTTTATGTCACAACAGAGTCAGAACCAGCACCAGGGTCAACCGCAGGGTAAAACCGGGGATGCTATCAGTGCGGTAGCACTGCCCATTTCAAGCGAGACTGCCCGCAACTTCGCAACAATAACAATGGTGGGAATAACAACAACAACCACAACAACAACAACAACAATAACAACAACAATGACAACAATGGAAATGGTGGCACAGGAGGTGCCAAAGGACGTGCATTCACGCTAGGCCGTGGAGAGGCCAGAAACGACTCGAATGTGGTCACCGGTAAGTTTCCACTTAATGATCATTTTGCTACTGTACTTTTTGATACGGGTGCGGATAAGAGTTTTATAACTGAGTCTTTTAGGAAGAACCTAAATCTCACACCTAAACCCCTAGAGACCCCTTACGTCATAAAACTAGCCGATGGTAAATCTGTAGATGTGACTCATCTAATGACCGGCTGTCAACTTAAACTCGCGGGTCACACCTTTACCATTGATCTGATGACAACTACCCTGGGTAGTTTTCATGTGGTAGCCGGAATGGACTGGCTATCCGACGTCCTTGCTGAATGTGACATCCTGGTTTTTTCGGATAACTTAAACGTAATACTTGTCGAGTGAATTATATGCTATGTATTAAACGTGTACGAGTTAGCGAATACGTGATGTACGATTACGTGATTGTGTTAGTTATAAATTAATAATGGTAAAATGTACACGAACCGAACCGAACCGCGACACGAACCAACTTTGATTCCTTGTGACTCTAGGAATTAACCAAGTTTTAAACTTTAAACCCAAGTCTCTTCGGCCATGCTTTCTATCCAAAACCCAAGACCATGTCCGCGAACCAACCCAAGTCCTCGGCCACGAGAACAAGCCCAAACCGCAAACCCATTGCGAGAACAATTGTGAGAACAAAGATCAAACCCAAACCGACCCACCCAAGCCCTCGGCCGCAAGACACCAAACCGTGACCTTGTTGTCTCCTTGCGCTATATATACACACACCCATGCATGCTCTTTCACAACTCCAAAACCCTAAAAGAAAAACTGCTGTCGGCAGCTTTACTCTCGTCCCTTTTGATCGCGAACAGTTTCTTTCCTTCATCATCTCGATCTGATCAGCCTTGTTCACTTTCTCGGTCGCTAACAGCTTGTTGCTTTCAGTCCCTTTCAGTCTCGGTCACAACAGCTTTTCCTTTTCTTTTCTTCCGGTCGCAGCAGCAGCCCTCGCCATCTTCATCCTCGGTCGCAAGCAATCTTTGATCACCGGTCCCTTATCTTACTCACGGTTCGTTTACCTTGTCATTAAAAGATTAGAATTTGTCATATGCTACAAGATAATATTCGGATACATGTGTTTTGATTGTGTTGTGTCGGATTGTTAATGCTAGATTAAGAGTTGGATGCTTGTTTAAAAATCTGAAATCATAGGCTATGTTTTGTTTATAAAAACTAGAGGTATGAATTAGGGTTGCATGGATGTGATATTGGTATTGATCTATGATTAGAAATCGGTTCTTGATCGCCTAGGTTAATCATAGGAACGGTTTATGCGAGTTTATGGTAACAATAGGCTGAAACAGTTTGCTGAGTAATAGTTACAGCCGACTTCATCTGGCTGTAACTCGGTCATTAGTTGTCGAAAAACGGATTTTCTGATGTCTAGAACGTAGAGATTTGAATAACGAATCTAATGGCGCTGGATTCATATTTTTCTGAAGTCGTTTGATATTTTTAAAGGGCCAAATAAGTTGAGTAACTAAAGCTGTGAAAATCCTGAAATTTTGTTAGTTGTTTATCCAGTTGGATTTTATAATCAGTAGGGAGTTGAGTCATGAATTTTGTACAACAACTAGGTAGGGAAATTTCCGGGCAACACCAACTGGAATTTTGTTAATTGGACGATTAGTGATTTTTAAATAAATTCTTCCGTGGACTGCAGTCAGAAAACGACAAATCTGACTGCAGCCTAGTATATTAATATTTATGGATAAATGGTAAAGATTTAGGACTTGAAAAATTTATATAAATTTCTACAGTATAAATGGCACCTGCTGTAAAAATATTGGAATTTTTGGAACGTTGGAACTATTTTATAAAAATCCTAGAAAACAGCTGAATTATGAGTGTTAAGCTGAAATTTGATAACTTGTGATTGTGTGCACCAAATTGTGGCATGGATTGGTTTATGTTTATGATAAGTTGTTTTGATCATTAGGTTCACATGAGGATACTTGCATGCATGTTTGAGTGTTAGATATGTTGTTTGTGTGTATCACTTTGTGCGTAAATTAAGTGTAGAATTTGTATTGGTGTGATCACACACTGACTTGAAATCAATTGGTTTGTTAGGACGCAATTAGCGGTCCCATCCTTTACAACTTCTTTGCTACACTAACCGAGCAAATAAAGGTGAGTTCACGGCCCCTAACTTTATCCGGTTTTTAAACAACAGGGGGAGAAACATGTATACACTCTTCAAACTCAATCTCTTTACGTTATACGAAATTAACGCCACATAACTATTCGGTAACTAAGTTGATGTTAATGTAATGTTATGGTCACTAAGTAGCTTTATCACTTAAGTCCTCGTCAATCTCTCGGATCGTTAGTATTGGGTTTTAATAGCGGGGGAATTATAAGTAGTACTACTGGGCCCGACAAGCCCCATCCGAGTTAGTCGCGCTAGCCGACCGGGTATGGTCAACGGGTGAATAATTTGGCCTAACTTCGCCATGGTCAGTGATAGGCCTGGCAACACGGAGGCACAATAGTCAGCTTCGATCGCGAACTCTTACGTGACATAAATTTAGGCTAGCTACCTATATATGTTAACATTGAACTTAATTACGAAACAACTATATTATCCTGGGTTGAGGATAATGGAAACAACAACTTATTATTCCGGGTTGGAATAATGGAAACAACAACTATATTATCCCGGGTTGAGGATAATGGAAACAACTTATTATTCCGGGTTGGAATAATGGAAACAACAACTATATTATCCCGGGTTGAGGATAATGGAAGCAACAACTTATTATTCCGGGATTGGAATAATGGAACCAGCACGTTATCCCGGGTTAGGGATAACGGGGAAAACAAACTATAACCGAACAAACGAATTTATGAAAACCTGTGAACTCACTCATCTTTAATGTTGACACTTGTTTCTTTACATGTTTCTCAGGACGCTAGGAGCTCTAGGTGCACGCACATGCATTGAACAAGACATCTTTATTCGAGTCTTATTTACAAATATTGTTTTGGGTTTTTCATTTGTTTTGGCGTTTGTGTTGGCGCCCGCTTCACTACTTATTTATGCTTCCGCTCAACTTTAAAAACTAATGCTTCCGCTAAATATTGGTAACTAATCAAGACAATATAAAATCTACGACAAATGATTTTTGAAAACGTATTACCAAATCATATAGAGTCGTTCGACGTACTAGTGTTTCAGATTCTGGTTTGTTTACACGCCTCGCGGTAAAACTCCGCAAGTGGAAATTGATGGTGTGACACTGAAGTTCTCTGTTTCGAGAAAGCTATCCGTATTCCGCTCTCTAACGACGAAGTCTTGATGGTGCAAGGCGAGAAGGCAGGCGTCGTCACGAACATCATCTCTTACATGCAAGCTCAGAAGTATCTTCGGAGGAAGAACTCTTTTGCTTTGCTCGCACTGGTCACCGAACAGTCTAAGGACGAGAAGCGGATTGAAGATATCCCCATCATCTGTGACTTTCCCGATGTGTTTCCAGAGGAGTTACCCGGTCTTCCACCACATCGAGAAGTAGAGTTTGAAATCGAATTGGCGAGCCATCCGACTCCTATCGCCAAGGCCTCGTACAGCTTAGCTCCAGCAGAGCTGCAAGAGCTGTCTACCCAACTTCAGGAATTGTTGGTAAAAGGATTTATCCGACCCAGTACTTCGCCATGGGGAGCTCCGGTCCTTTTTGTCAAGAAGAAGGACGGGACCTTCCGCATGTGCATCGACTACAGGGAACTCAATAAGGTTACCGTCAAGAACAGGTACCCGTTACCTCACATCGATGATCTTTTCGACCAGCTTCAGGGGTCAAGCTACTACTCCAAGATTGATCTACGGTCCGGTTATCACCAGCTACGTGTCAGGGAGGAGGATATCTCCAAGACGGCATTTCGCACTCGGTATGGCCATTACGAGTTCTTGGTATGGCCATTACGAGTTCTTAGTCATTTCGCACTCAGAACAAGACCTACAAAAATTTTACCACGACCTTAGCATTTGTGGATAAATAATATAAAAATTGGATTTATCAAAATATAAACTCATGGAAAATATCTTCTGAGTTTCTTAAATTTAATTGGACATGTAATTTTAAAAATTTCATATTCTATGGTAAATATCTTGGAATAAAAGACTAATTAAGCATTAGACATAATTTAGCCTTTTTAACAAATTTGGTGATTTTTATTGGATATAAGATAGAATATGATTTTTGAAACTATATAAATTAAAATGGGTGAATTCTACTAAATTGATGAAAATAATATTTTAACCTATAAAGACATAATCTTTGTTGTTATTTTAACTTATTAGTTTATTTCCATAATATTTGATTTTCATATGTAATTTTAACATTTTGGACTAAATTATAGATATTGAAAGTTAAAGAGTTTTCTGTACTTAGTAAACATAATTTTATAAGAACAAAATGTAGACATAAATATTGTTATGGTAACATTATTAATATGTCACATTAGTTGTCTAGTTATGAACATTATTTTAATTTAATAATTATGTAGTATTAGTATATATATATATATATATATATATATTATAGTTTTAGGATTAGACAAAAGCCCTAAGTGATAGGATTAATTTTATAGATTTGAGTGTTTGATCATTAGTTTGTTTTTATTATTTATTTAATTATTCCTTTAAGGTAGCGTATTGTATTTTGGAGTTTTTCCCTCATCACTCATGTGGTTTACATAAGGATCAAATGAAACACAAAAATGTGAGTGGATCTTTACTTCCCCCTTTTGTCACTTAATCCTTTTGGGTTCTATATGTGTCTTAACGTTTCCTCATTTCTTATTATCAGCATGCAAATCAAAGTGTTGTATGTGTTTTGTTAGTTTTTTCTTATGTTTCATAAACTTGTTTCTTATACATGTTTCTAATTGTTACTCTCTTTGTGCCATATTGTTTCGTGTGGATCCACTATTGTGACACCCCGTGAAAACGCTCAACAACACTAGCTTCTTCAGTGGCTGCATGCTAAATTCCGGGATGAAATTTCTTTCAAGGTGGGGATGATGTGACAACCCATACTTTTGAGGTTAGAATCCTTTGTTTTCGCGCCTATAATTTTTTGTTTCGTTATACGCTACTTTTATACGTCACACGTCGAATTTAAATTATTAAATTTTACACTAATATATATGTATGTGCTTCCTTTGTAAACGAAACGTATAAGTTGGGAACGAGACCCGTTTACACGACTTAACCCGTCACTCCTACTCCATCCCTTGAGTCTCGGCCTAACCTCAAACCAAAAAACCAACCGCCACCTCCCTCTTGTTATCAGCCCATAGTGAACATAAGCCCAAATGCCCAAGCCCAACCCTTTGTGTGTTGCGCATACGGTGTTTTGTGAATAAAACAAAGAAACCGTAACACTCCCTCCCTCTCCTCTCGACGTGCGACTGCAGCAAGACCCCCCTCGCTACTTTCCCTCCATCGCAACCCTCTCCCTCTCTATCTCTCTCGCATCTTTCTTTGGTTACTGTTGTTATTTGTTTTGGGGGTTTAAGTTCTACTTGTACATGGCTGTGTTTTTGTTGCTTAATTAATCCTTGGTGTTTATGAGAATACTTGTATGCTAGGTTGCTAGAAATTGTGTTTTAATGTGGAATTGGTCGTATAAGTGTTCGATTAGTAACTAGGGTTTTTGTTGTGGATTGATCTTACTAATTGTGATGAAGGGGATGATGTAGTGTTGATATTCTGCTGATATGATGATTACATGTAATGCTAATGTCTGGAAATCATGCTTGATTGAGGTTATGATCACATATGCGTTCGTATCTTTATTAGGGTTTTGATATTCGCATGATGTTGGATTAAGTCTTGTTGGTTCTTGATGCTTTGGGTGATAAACAAATCTGAGTTTGATGATAATCTACGGTAAGTGTGTATAAGAGTTGTTGTTGTTCGCTAAACATGTTAACCGGATCACTCGAACACGCGTTAGAAAGTTAAGAGCTCAAAACAGGAAGCTGGTTGATGTTTATAGTCGACTTCAGGTGGCTGTAACCAGGTCATAACTTAACAAAAACTCGATTTTCTAGAGAAATGTGGTATTTCGAAATACGTTTCTAATGGCGCTAGAATCATAATTTTTGGACGTTGTTTGTTATTTTAAATAAATTATTTAGTTTCAGCAATTAAAGCTGCGTTTTTCTGCAGATATTACGTGTTATGTTTTAAGTCATAACTTGGTGAATAATTAGAATTAAATCATGAAATTTGTACTGTAGATAGCCTTATGTGTTTGTGCAAACCTCTAACTGGAATTACATCAATCGGATAACTGAGAATTTTTAAATAAATTTTTCCGTGAGCTACAGTCAGAAAGTGACGAATCTGATTGATGCTTAGTAAATGATTTTTATTAAATTTTTGGTAAAGAGTTAGACTCTAAAAATTTAACACAAGGTCAATCTCTCCAAAGGGCACGTCTATAAGTTTTTCAGTTTCATAAGTATGTTAAATGAGCTACCCAAAACAGACTATTTTTAGTGAATTTAGTTATGTATGATTATAAGCTTATAGAGTGTTGAACTTGTTACGTTTAATATCTGAACATGCTTAATGATTGTATAAATGGTGTCATAGCACGTCGTAGGTTATATTGTGAACATGTGCTTGAAAACTACTCGGTAATATATTTGTGACAACTTGTACGCATGTTATGTGCTAGATACGTGTAGGATTTGCATAAATTACATAAACGACCCCTAATATTTTTAGTAAGCTTAATAGGAAGTGGTTGACCATACTAGCTCGCATAAGCTAAACTGCCGAGCTAATCTAAGGTGAGTTCACAGATTTACTAAAAGCATGCATTCCCGGGTATTGGGAACCACACTATCCCCAGATTGGGACCACCTAGTATTCCTGGTTTTGAATACTGTTAAATACTATAATATATACTTCATGTATGTAGCGGACTAAATAAACTCTATCTGAAAGTCCCCACACATTATATCGATTAGTCACCAGGTTTGGCGAACAGAGTATTAGTTAATAGCGCTATTAGGTTTGGTAAACCTTACACTGTGCCGGGAAGGGCGGGCGTGAACTTTGCCTTGGCAACTGGTCAATGATGATAGACATTGACACGAGGCTCAAACAACTATGACAGTCAAGTTTCGGTACCACACAGTTTAGTAGCTTAACTATGGGTTTGCTTCCCATGACATGTTTTATAAACTAATATGTTTAAACAAACGTACTTTTACAATTAAACTGAAACTGTGAACTCGCCAACTTTATGTTGACACACTATTGCATACTTTGCATGTCGTTAAGTACAACTATGGGTGG
Source organism: Scalesia atractyloides (assembly GCA_947069175.1). Lineage (NCBI taxonomy): Eukaryota > Viridiplantae > Streptophyta > Magnoliopsida > Asterales > Asteraceae > Scalesia > Scalesia atractyloides. Next base: position 40,151,258 of record CAMTDV010000001.1, read on the forward strand.
GCGTTGAATCGGCTGGAGCGTGTGGTTCGTAAAAGCCTTACGTTTTGAACATTAATTTAACTTGTGGTTTAGGTTTTGATGGGTTTTACTTTAATTTTCCGCTGCATCATAAACTATGTTTTGGACATTTAAACTTTACCGCTACTCATGTTTTTAGTGGACTTTTTATAATTTAAATGGTTGGTTCAACATGATTAGTGGCTAGATTCTGGCCAGCCGCACGCCTCATGGTAAAAGCCGCACGTGGATTTTGAGGGTGTGACAACTAGGCTGACCGGTTCCCCACGACCATGGGTTGAACTCGGTATTGTTTCATATTCTTGTTATGTCTTGTTTCATTATTGAATGTGATTGTGGTGAATTTTTGGAAATTGTGATGGATTATTGGAAGTTGTGGTGATTTGTGGAAATGTTGGATTGTTGGATGATCATTGATGTCGCATAAGCACTTAGATTTACATGTTACATATTTTTATAAATTAATAATCTAAACTATTTTATTTTTCTAAAATTATGATCTATTCACCAACTTATTGTTGACCCAAAACCTTTTTACAGAAGATACAGTACACAAGTATGAGAGGATTTGAAGTTGAAGACACATAGGATATGCCTTGGAAATAAACAGATTTTTGTTCATGAAAATCAATATTCAACTCATGACACTTCCTAGAAAGAAAAGAAGTAGCGAGAATTTTATGTCTTGACGAATCTGTCACACCCTCAATTTTCCACTTGCGGAGTTTACCGCGAGGCGTGTGATCAAACCAGAATCTGAGACACTAGTAATATCGAACGACTCTATATGATTTATTTGAATGTTTTCCAAAAACATTTGTTTAATCATTCATAGTTATTTTAAGTCGTCTTAGTTTAGTTTCAAAGTTTAGCGGAAGCATTAGTTTCAAAGTTGGGCGGAAGCATTAAAGTAAAGTAAAGTAAAGTAACGGGCGCCAACATAAACGCCAAAACCAAAAATCCCAAACAATATTCGTAAATGAGACTCGATAAAAATATGTCTTAGTCAATGCAAGTGAGTGCACCTAGCGCTCCTAGCGTCCTGAGAAACATGTAAAGAAACAAGTGTCAACATTAAAAAGAGTGAGTTCACAGGTTTTTATAAGTTCATAAGTTCGGTTAAAAGTTTGTTTCCCCTGTTATCCCTAACCCGGGATAACGATTTAGTTCCATTATTCCTAACCCGGAATAATAATGCTGGTTCCATTATCCCTTACCCGGAATAATAATGATGTTGGTTCTTAATTAAGTTCAATGTTAACATGTAGGTAGCGAGCCTAAAGTTACGTCACATAAGTGTTCGCGATCGAAGCTGACTGTTGTGACTCCGTGTTGCCAGGCCTATCACTGACCATGGGGAAAGTTAGGCCAAATTAATCACTCGTTGACCATACCCGGTCGGCTAGCGCGACTAGCTCGGGTGGGGCTTGTCGGGCCCAGTAGTACTACTTATAATTTCTCCGCTATCTAACCCAATACTAACGATCCGAGAGTTTGTCGAGGACTTCCGTGATATAGCTGCTTAGTGACCATAACGTACATTAACATTAACTTAGTTACCGAGTAGTTTAACGACGTTAATTTCGCATAACGTAAAAAGATAGAGTTATAGAATGTATACATGTTTCTCCCCCTGTTGTTTAAAACCGGATAAAATAGGGGCCGTGAACTCACCTTTAATTGCTCGGTTAGTGTAACACAGAAGTAGCAAATGATGGGACCGCTAATTGCGTCCTAACATGTCAATCGATTTAAAGTTAGTGTGTGAACACACTGATACAAACCGTACGCATAACTAACACACAAAGCGGCACACATAATAACAAATTCGAAAACACAATCACGCATGCAAAGTATCATCATACCAAAATAGTGATCAAACCAACTTGTCATAAACACAAATTAACTCATACAACATTTTGGTACACACATACGCAAGTTATCATGTTTCAGCTTGTACGCACATAACTAAGCTGTTTTCAAGGATTTTTATAAAATAGTTCCAACGTTCTAAAAATTTCAATTTCTTTACAGGAGATGTCAACTAAACTGTAGAATTTTATGTAAACTTTTTAAGTCTTAAAACTTTACCAATTATTTATAAACATTTATATACTAGGCTGCAGTCAGATTCGTCGCTTTCTGACTGCAGTCCACGGGAAATATTATTTAAAAATCATCGTTCATCCAATTAACAAAATTCCAGTGGGAGTTTTCCGGAAATTCCCGTATCCAGTTACTGTACAAATTTCGTGACCCAACCCTCTACAGATTATGAGATCCGACTCAATAAACAACTAGCAAATTTTCAGAATTTATGCAGCTTCAGCTGCTGCGCTTAAATGACCACTTAAAAATAGCAAACGACCTCAGAAAAACATGAATCCAGAGCCATTAGAAGCGTTTTTCAAAAATACACGTTTTAGGCCTCAGAAAATCCACTTTTCGATAAATAATGATCATGTTACAGCCAATTGAAGTTGGCTGTAAATGCTATTTTCAGCAACCTGTTTTCGACTTTTATCGCAATAGAACACGCTTAAACGATCAAGACGCTAAATAATAATGATCAAGAACAGGTTTATTTGTCACATATCATCATGTACATCAATATTCATGCAAACTCTAATCCTATAATATGATTTTTATCGCTAAAACGCAGCCTATGATTTTTGTATTCATCCTAAGATCACAATCGCAAAAACTCGCACAATTAACCGAACTAATCACAAATCATAACACTTTTTATATCAATAATCCTAACAATAAATATAATCATGATCAAGATTACAAACCCTAATGTGATTGTAAAACAATTAAAACCCTAACCTTGAAACGATGAATATTAGCGAACCGGGACAAGATTGGAAATCAATCCAGGGTTGGAGGCTTGTGCGATCGAGAGAGGGGGGGGGGCTGTCGTCGGCCTTCTTGGTGCTAGGGTTTCTTATTGTTGTTTTTTTTTAAACACTAAAGGGGTGGGGGGCGCGTGCGACCGCAAGGGGGGGTTTGGCTCATTAGCTTGGGCCTCAAGTTTAGGTTAGTTACTTGGGCCACAAGGAGGTGAGGTCGACACGTTTCGCGGCTCGGTTCGGTTCGGCTATTTACTTATTATTTATTTTTATTTTATAACTAATAATCGAGAAATCAAAACGTGATATAATAATTCTATAAACGTCTAATAACACATAGCACGTAATTCACCCAATAAATTCACAAAGTTAGCATAGTTATTGCGAGTGTGTAATTTAATTCTCCGAATTAAATTAGCGTAGGAATGAATAACCGTGAAGTAGCGCGTTTAAGATACCTGAAAAGCCGGGATGTCACATTATCCCCATGTTGAAAGAATTTTCGTCCCGAAAATTGAGTAAACGCGGTTTAGAATGCAACGCACAAAGGTTCAGTTTGTTAGCAATGGTACAAGAAATTCCCAGGCTTTCACAGAATCACACGTAGAGATATTGATAACACACATAGAGTTAATGGTGTTTCATAACTAATTGATTGAGCAGCAGCTCGTAGATCACCTAAAAAGAATATTTTTTTTGTTATTTGAGCCATTTCCAAACATAAGAAGGTCAACATGAGTAATACTTGAAGTAGCAATCCATAAAAAACACCAATGATGAGATCGGGATAACCAAAAGGAATTACTAAATAACTTAATAAAATTGATATGACTGCTATAGATGGTCCAATAATAAATAAACGAGTATCTCCTCTAGATGGAAGAAGATTCTCTTTGAAAAGTAATTTGGTACCATCTTCTAGAGCTTGAAGAATTCCCAAAGGTCCTGCGTATTCAGGACCGATACGTTGTTGTATTCCCGTGGATATTTTTCTTTCTACCCAAACAATAACTAGTACACCTATTGTAGTTCCTAATATAGGAGTAAAAATAGGGATAAGCACCCAGATGTAATGAATAATATATGCATTTATCATGTAGAGTTTATAAAGTTTTAACTAATTTTCATTTTGGTTTGTCAAGAATTTATCTACTTTTAATCTAAATACGTTTTGCAGGTCTTGGTTCGTGAAAACGGTTGGAAGGATGGGAAAAACGAGCTAAAATGGTAAAGAATCGAGCCGGAACGTGATTGGAACGAAAAAGAAGAAACGAAGCGAAAAACGGAAGATTTAGCCATCTGGCGGGCCGCGACCGCCATGCCATGAACCTCTCGCGCCCCGCGAGAGGTTGATAATTATCCCGGAACTTCTCATCCGGTCACGGGGCGCAACCGACCACCTAAATCCCTCTCACGGCCGGCGAAAGGGTGTTTTATCTAGTAAGTTTCGAAACTCAGCTGATTTAGGATTGTTTTGTTATTTATTGAAATCATATTATGATTGAAACACATCTTGGATCAACTTGGAGGAACTTAGACCTTTTGGAGGAGATTTTCTGGAGAATCTAAGCTGAAGGAAGGAGATCTAGGCTGCAGGAATCATTCGGGCTGTCAAGGAGTTTCAAGGCAGGAGCATTAACGGTTTTATTGCAACATTCTTGATCTTTATACTCCTTTGTTTAACTTGATTATGCATTCTTGTTCTAAAACTTGTTTATTTAGTTTTAAAACATGATACTTGGCTAGATCTGTTTCAGTTACCTAGGTTTGCATGATTGAATTTATGAAAGTTTGGTTTATTTTAGTTTAATTATAGTTTGAATGTGTATTTGGTAAAGTTCACAACTTTAATTTTATAGTTTAGTGTATTTGCATGATCTTAATTGATTTGTGAATGTTTAATTGTTTTACATGAATCTAGGTGGATGTCTTCCATAGAATACGTTTGTGTTGCTTTTTCGTGTTTTTAGGGATTCGGGAGGTTGTTGGTAAATTGGCCAATAAAACCGGGAAAACAATTCAATGAAATATAAAATCAATTTTGTCATTATACCTAAATTAATTATTGAGAAATAATAATTAGTTGACTGAATTAATTAAATAAATTGTTAGGTTTAGGTTTTGAGAAATTCCCAAATCTAATTTACTTGTCATAATTACGTCGGTTAAGCTAAACAAGAAGTTGTAGTTGGTCTAGGTTAATTATTGAGAAGTAGTTAAATAGTTAGACACTTTACTAAATTAGAAGATAACTGAAAATGAATCTTTAAAACCGGTAAACAAATATTAATTGTTGGTTATCATAGGTGTCTTCCTAAGAAGGGTCGGGGGTCCTGTTCGGTAAACCTAGAGTTTAATATTTTAAGATCCCGGTAAATCATTCAACCTAATAAGTTATTATCAAATCAAATGAGTAGTAATCTAATAGTCGAACCTAGGTAACCAGTTCATTATTCCTGATTTAATTCCCAATCTTCTAAAAAGTTAAAAGTTTGATTTGTTCCAATTAAATGGTTTTAGTTTAATTAATAATTTAGAATTAGTTAGAAAACCCCTCTTAAAAATATATAAAGTTGTTTTAGTCGAGTCTAAATTAAGTAGTCATAGTAATTAGAGTCTCATGGGTTCGATAATCCGGTCTTACTTAAGCTATTCTACATTTGATCGGTCCACTTGCCGGTTAGTAGTTTAGTATAATTAGGAGTGTAGAGTTTAATTTGAGTCTAGAATTAGGGTAATTTGATTTGTTTTTAATTAACTACTTTTATAACATCAAGTTTTTGGCGCCGTTGCCGGGGACTCTCTCATTGGCAATTGCGTTGCTTACTCGATTTAGGCTTCATTATTGCACTTGTGTCTAATTTTTATTTTTCGTTTGCGTTGTAGGAGTATAAATTATTTGATTAGTTTAATACTTATTTTTGTTAATATATATATTTTAATTGCTTTTTGCTGAATTATTTTATTTGTCGTGTTTCCGGTTTAGTGGATGCCCCATACGCGTTCGCAAGGACCTCCGCCTAAGCCGCCGACGGATACGCCTTTCTCTCCCGCACCAAAGGTTAGTGCTTCTTCCTCCACTTTTTGAAGTCCATCCCGTCCTTTTATACCGCCTGATTACGATTTTACACCAAAGCCTTCACCGCCCGGTTCCCCATCACCCCGCGTAGTTCATAGAAACGTAAGCCCACCACCGCCACCACCTAACTTTCACATGGCCAATAATAATCAAACCGTTTACCAACATGCCACCACCGGCTTCACCGGTGCAAACTCACCCATCACCCTTCCCCCGATGAATAATGATAGAGCTTGGCAAATCCCTTCCTATATCATGACCGCTATCACTAACTCTTATCAATTCCACGGTCGTGATGACGAGGATGCGCCTGCACATATTAACAGCCTCACCCGTCTCTGTCACACTTTCAATATGGAGGGTGCGGGCAACGATGCCCGTTTCCTTCAAGTCTTCCCATTCTCACTTGGGGGTCGAGCCGCCATCTGGCTTGACTCTCAACCACCCAGTACTTTTTCCACTTGGGCTGCTCTACGAGATGCCTTCCTAAAAAAATACTTCCCACCCGCAAAAGCATCTCGCCTTCGTGATCAGATCCATTCATTCCGAATGGAACCTGACGATCCCTACCATCTAGCTTGGGAGCGTTTCTAAACTTTAGTGTCCCGCTGCTCTCAACACGGTCTGTCGGACTGGGCGCTTGATTCGACACTTCTGCTGGTGGACACCGATGGGAAAGAAAACAATAGCCGAGTGTAACGACCTTTTCGATAGCTTTGCCCATTCCGACGTAGATTACAGCACTGCCGGCAGGAATTCAATTCCTGTTTCTCGTACGCCTCAAGTTAACCGGGGCCTACACCAAGTTAGCTTGGAAACTACGGTAGCGGCTGCATTAAATAGCTTTAAGAGGGAGGTCACTAAGGAGATTCTAGAGCTAAAGAAGAAAGTAGATAGGTGTGAGGTGTGTCGAGGGGGTCATGACACTGTAGAGTGTCCTACGCTCACTGTCGAGCAGGTAGAGTTCATCACTGGTCAGAGTCGAAGTCCGACGAATCCTTATAATAATAATACTTCCAATTATAACCCGAACTGGCGTAATAATAATAATAACTTTCGATCTTCCAATAACCCCCCTGGTTTCCAATCAGGTTCATATCAAAACAGGGGACAGGGTCACTACTCTAGTGGAGGGTCAGGTCATTCTAGTCAGTTTAGTGGTGGGGGTTCGAATCAGGAGGGTCAGACTAGGAGTGGAAGTTCAGGGGAGTAGTCTAGATAGGATTGAAGAGTTATTATCTCAATAGATGTTAAGGATCAGGCTACCCAGAAAACTCTCGCGGAACACGATCTCCTCTTGAAAAATCAACAGTCTGCACTCTTAGATCTACAGAGGTCGGTAGGTAGTATTGCTAAGCAGCTGCAAGAGCAGCCACACGGCCAGTTCGCAGGTAATACCCAACCTAACCCGACGAACCAACATGCGAAAGCGATCACTACACGCAGTGGTAGGAGTTTGAAAGAAGTGGGGAGAGGGGGTACAGGTAGAGGTAGAGGAGCAGGATGAGGAGGTGGATGAGGAAATAGAGATGGAGGCTCCACCTAGGGTGCACACTAGGCTAGACCCAGCCATTACGGCACCAACCAGTGGACCTTTAGTTTGAGAGTAGGGGAGAGAGAAAACCGGTAGAGGTTAGGCATCACCGATCGTAGATTCTTCACGCCTACCCTACCCAGCACGTCTGAAACAACAAAAATATGTCAAGGAATACGGGAATTTCCTTGATATGTTTACTCAATTGAAAATCAATCTCCCGTTCATCGAGGCCCTCCATCACATGCCCAAATATGCTAAGTTTTTGAAGGATCTTCTTAAACGTAAAGATAGGCTGGGGGAGCTCTCGAATGTCCCGTTGACTGGAGGATGCTCCGCCGTCGTTCTGAACAAGTTACCCGAGAAACTGTCTGATCTGGATATCTTTACGATTCCATGCTTATTCGGGGGCTCCATTGCTCCAGCTCATGCTTTAGCCGATCTCGGGGCGAGCATAAATCTGATGCCTTTCTCACTCTACGAGAGATTAGGTCTAGGGAAGCTCACCCATACTCGTATGTCACTGTCGTTAGCCGATAAGTCAGTTAATTATCCGTCGGGAATTGTAGAGAACTTATTGGTTAAGGTTGATAGATTTGTCTTTCCCGTGGATTTCGTCATCCTTGATATGGAGGCCGACGAGAAGGTACCCATCATCCTAGGTCGCCCATTCTTGCGCACCGCAAAAGCGCTCATTGATGTTCATGATGGGAAAATCACACTTCGCGTCGGGGACGAGAACGTCACTTTGAAAATCACAAGGTCGATGCAACACCCAAGCGGTGGCGACAGCGATAGTGGCCCTTGTCACTCCGTATACTTTCTGAATTCATTCGTGTCGTGCGTTGATCACTGTCTAGAGCATATTAGCGGAGCCGACCTAGTGAATGAGAGTGTAGTGGCCGAGGAGAGCGACAGCGAGGATATAGAGGACGACCCCCTAGGGGTTCCCAAGACCTTAGATTTCTGTGAGGTTAGTGCAGCTAGTGAGAGTACACCTTTAGAGACCCCAGCAGCCGTAGAGCTTAAGGTCCTCCCGTCCCACTTAGAGTACGCATTCCTAGGCGACGTTTCGAGCTTACCTATTATCATTACTTCGAAATTGTCGACGGAGGAGAAGGAGCGTTTGATAGAGGTTCTAAAAGCCAATAAGGAGGCCATCGCTTGGAAACTGTCTGATATCAAGGGAATTAGCCTACCTTGTGTACTCATAGGATCCTTATGGAGGACGTCTTTAAGCCAGTAGTGTAGCTGCAGCGCCTTCTAAACCCGAATATGCAAGAAGTTGTGAAGAAAGAGGTGCTCAAGTTGATGGAAGCTGGTCTCATCTACCCGATATCCGATTCGGAAAAGGTAAGCCCCACTCAGGTTGTTCCCAAGAAGGGGGAATGACATGGTCATGAACAAGAAGAAGGAGCTTATCCCATCGCGAACAGTCACGGACTGGCGGGTGTGCATTGACTATCGAAAATTAAATGACGCCACCCGCAAGGACCACTTCCCGCTGCCGTTTATCGATCAGATGTTGGAGCGACTCGCAGGACAGCAATTTTATTGTTTTCTTGACGGGTTCTCAGGTTACTTCCAGATCCCAATTGCTCCCGAGGATCAAGAGAAGACAACCTTCACATGCCCGTACGGTACTTACGCGTGTCGCATGCCGTTCAGGTTATGTAACGCTCCGGCTACTTTCCAGTGATGCATGGTCGCTATCTTTCAGGATATGATCAAGACCTCGATGGAGGTTTTCATGGACGATTTCTTTGTCTATGGAAACACTTTCGATCAATGTCTTAGTCACCTAGATGCGATGATGAAACGGTGTGTCAAGACAAGATTGATGCTGAACTGGGAGAAATGTCACTTTATGGTGATAGAGGGAATAGTGCTAGGGCACAAGATCTCGCGGGCAGGTATAGAGGTCGATCAGGCAAAGATAAATACTATCAGCAGACTCCCTCCACCGACTAGCATCAAATCTATCTGTAGTTTTCTCGGTCATGCGGGCTTCTACAGACGGTTCATTAGAGATTTCTCTAAAATCACCCACCCAATGACACGACTCCTCGAAAAGGATGTACCCTTTGTCTTCGATGACGATTGCTTGAAAGCCTTCACGATCCTTAAAGAGAAACTGGTGAGTGCTCCTATCCTCGTCTCACCCGACTGGAGCTTGCCCTTCGAGCTCATGTGTGATGCGAGCGACTATGCGGTCGGCGCTGTTTTGGGTCAGCGACGTGATAAACATTTTGATCCTATTTACTACGCTAGTAAAACCCTTAATGACGCTTACAGAAATGAGCTCTTAGCAGTAGTATTCGCGTTTGATAAATTCCGCTCCTACCTCGTCCTTTCCAAAACCATCGTCTTTACTGACCATGCGGCCCTGCGCTTCCTCTTCCAAAAGAAGGACGCAAAGCCTCGTCTCATTCGGTGGATTCTCTTGCTTTCCGAGTTCGACATGGAGATTAGAGATAAGAAGGGAGCAGAGAATGTGGCCCCTGACCATCTATCCCGATTAGAGGATCCTAGTAAAGAAGAAATCTGAGATGAAGAGATCGGTGATAGATTCCCCCATGAGTCAATGGAGTTTGTGGTAGCGGAAAAGGAGGCGATGTCGTGGTTTTCCGATTTTGCGAATTATCTCGCAAATGGAGTGGTACTGAAGGGGATGACTACTCAGCAAAAGAAGAAATTCTTCCGCGATGTGAGGCGATACATTTGGGATGACCCGTTTCTATTTCGGATAGGGGGAGATAGGATTCTTAGGCATTGCGTTAGTAGAGAAGAGGGGGCGGAGATTTTGAGGCACGTGCACGAGGGACTGACAGGAGGTCATCATGGTCCGCACGTCACCGCACAGAAGGTTTTCAATTGCGGTTTTTATTAGCCCTCAGTAGTTAAGGATGCTCTAGAGTTTGTTAAGACTTGTGATCGTTTCCAGCACATGGCAACATCTCATCCAAGGACGAGATGCCCCAACATCCGATCCAAATTCTTAAAGTCTTTGATGTATGGGGGATCGACTTCATGGGACCATTTCCCGTCTCTAACGGGCATCGGTACATCCTCGTGGCTATTGATTATGTTTCCAAGTGGGTTGAAGCTCAAGCTTTACCCACTAATGATGCCTGAGTGGTGGTGAGATTTTTGAAGAAGCTATTCACCTGTTTCGGTACCCCACGAGCTATTATTAGTGACCGTGGCACACACTTCTATGATGCCATTATGGAAAAGGCATTGGCGTGCTACGGTGTCACTCATTGCCTCTCCACCGCTTATCATCCTTAGACGAGCGGCCAAGTGGAGAATGCGAACAGGGGGGTGAAACGGATCCTCGAGAAGACGGTAGGCAAAAGTCGAAAGGACTGGTCCGATAAGTTAGATGATGCTTTATGGGCGTTTCAAACCGCCTATAAGACACCGCTAGGCACCTTCCCTTCATGATCGTTTACGGTAAAGCCTGCCATCTCCCGGCTGAACTTGAGCATAGGGCGTTGTGGGCCTTGAAGATCGTGAATTTGGACCTCACTGAAGCTGCCAAGAGATGATACGTCCAAATTCACGAGTTGGAGGCACTTCGGGATGCGGCGTATGAACGTTCATGGAGCATTAAGGAGAAAACTAAGGTGTTACATGACAAGAGATTGAAAGGTGTGAAAGAGTTTCAAATCGGCGACAAAGTGCTCTTATATAACCCGAGATTGAAACTATTCGCTGGTAAGTTGAAGTCGAAATGGTCAGGCCCGTAAGTGGTAAATGAGGTATTCCTGTATGGAACAATTGAACTGAAGATGAAGCTAACGGAGGGACGTGGAAGGTCAATGGGCATCGATTGAAGCACTATTTAGGAGGACCACTAGATCCCACCGAGACAGAGGAAACTCCTCTCGATGTTCCACCACATACCACATAGATTCTTGAGTATCGGCTCAAGTGTAGAGTATGTACATTTTGGTATTTAATTGCATTTCATGTCTTTTAGTATTTAATTCATGTTTTCATACTTTGTGTGTTTTTGTTTGTTTGTGGGTCGTCTTAGCTGTTTTGCAGTTTTTATCACGCCACCATTGATGGGAAGCTTGGATTTGCAGGTACGTTTTGTTAGTAGTTGGTTGCATGAGGGGTGTTTCACTAAGTTATACTAGGTAAATGAAAACTTTCAAAAAAAATTCGAAGGCACAAACCAGAAAAATTTTCAAAACTTTCTTTGTAAACACCCTTCTCGCGAGACGCGAGAGGCATAAGCCATCTTGGTCACGACCCGCGAGAAGCTTGCAAGTCTGGAGAATTTAGTTCGGTCCCGGGGCACGAGAGGATTAACTTCCTCTCTCGCGGCCCGCGAGAGGCCCTATCTAAAGTTTCAAACCCTAAAACCACTTTTCCCCATTTTCAAGACCATTTCTTAACCACTTTCACCTATGGCTCCTCCACTATTCCTCACCCAAAACCACCATTTCTAACCCACATTCACCCAAATCTTTCCCCTTTGCTTCCCTACATCAACCTTTACCCACTTTCAAGTGCAAACATGCGTTTTTCCCTTTCAACCGAGCTCTTTAACTGTGTTGCAACTTTTCCATTATTTGCTTACTAATTCTTACAGATCGGCGCCACGGTATGTTTTCTTGCAACCTTTATGCTTTCATTTTCATATTATATCTAGTTGCTGAATATATTGTGGTGTTTGGTCTATTGATAGTTGCATGTTAGGTTATTTTGCGGGTTGGGGTTACACTTGGTTTGGTTTGTGTTGATTGTAGTGGTTGTTACTCATTGGGGCAGATTAGGTATAAACAGGGTCTATCTTGGCGGGTTTGGTGATGTTCAACATTGAGTGTGGGGATTCGGGTTGGTTAATATTGGTACTAAAAATCAGACTTTTAAGATCTTCAACCCGTTGTTTCTGCTATGTTCATACAGTTTTTATCTTTAGACTTACACTCAATGTTGGATGATTTTTCGGCACAACGGTTTTAATTGAGGGCAATTAAAGTGCCGGAAGGGGGGTAGTCGTATGGGTTTGGTATATTTTGGGGGATAGTAACATTTGGGTGTTCATGCGTATGAGGGTTTTGTCTCGCCCGTAGTCAATCTTCATTCGGGCGAGATTCGGTCTTATTAATTAATAATGTTACACACCTAATAAAATCTATCTAGTATTATTTGGTAAAGTGTTTATCTTTTTCAGACCATGACCGCGAATGAAATGCTATACGGTCATTTGTTCTATATGGTTGCCTCTTTCTAATGTTCTACTTGTCTTACTCGTGCTTTATGCAGATGTCTAGGGAAGGTAGCTCACGCCGTGCAGGACGAAAGAGGAGAGGGCCAACACCTCGCCAGAGAGGTGACCCAACTAATGCACCACAACAACCTCCGAATTTTGGTCGACACAGAATCAGGTTCAGGGGGGACGATATTCCCCATGGGCAGAGCACATGGATAGTGGACAGCCCCCTACTTCAATTCGATCTAGATTCCCACGAGTGGGACAGGCTTTCCAACTTAATCACTTGTGATCTACTACCCGATAGACGGATTAACTAGGATATGATTGACCATCTGGGTCAGAGGGGTAGAATTGAGGAGTTGTTGGGGGACAAGTTCAGGAGGGTATTGGATTGCGGAGCTAGACAGTATAAAGAGATTACCTTCGAATTTCACTCTATGTTTGAATACCAGCAGGGTAAATTTAATGAGAGTGATGCTATCTCGTTCGCTTTGGGGATGCAAGTTTATGAAATGACGGTTCGACAGTTCATGGTGGCCACGCATATATACTCATTAGAGGAGGTTCAGGCACCAGACTTCTCCACCGGTCTTCAGGGGGTCTTCAAAAGGAGGTACCCCCACAGTGTTCAGACGGATGAACTAGCCAGGTTCTGGGGTACTATCTCTTCTGCTCCATATTTAAACAATATGGTAGCAAGCGACATTATTGATCTGGTCTACCGGTTCATCCATAAGATTCTTACTGCTACACTGGTTGGGAGAGGGCGTGGGGATAACAAGGTAAATCAGGTAAGTTTATTCTATTTGATGTGCATGGTGGAAGGACGGCATGCAAACCTGGCAACTATATTTGCTTGGTCGATGAAGCGGCTGTGGAGGGGAGGCCCGGGGGCAAGGGTGTATTGTGGGCCCTTGATTACGTGGTTAGCTGAGAGTTTAGGGGTGTTCGACAGATATCCCCAAGACAGGATGAGAGAAGGCCCAGCCCCTGCGTCATGAGTATTCGAGACCTCCAGGCTGCCGGGATTTTGACGACCCAAGAGCCTGTTAGCTGGGAGCCAGTCCGCCAGGGACCTCAGGTGCAACCGCCTCCAGGATCTGAAGCTGCATCATCTATGCAGGCTGGTGTTCCCACTCGATATCAGCGGCTGGTCACGCGCCAGGAACTGCCAGGACGACAGTATCCTCTTCGTCAGCCTCGCCCAGACCCACTGACTTTGGATTCTTTGTATGATAGGATGGAGACTGGGTTTGGGGACTTGCGAGGCTATGTCGATCAGTAGTTTGGTGGTGTTCGTCAGACCATGATGGAGAGTCAGCGTATGTATGAGGCTAGCCAGCGAAGGCTGGAAGACGGGATGAGGTACATGATGCAAAATTTGAACATGGGGGTTCCATCCTACTTTCAGCATCAAGGTGGTCAGCCGGGGTCAAGTCAGTTTGCTGGTATGGAGGACGTCCAACCGTACCAAGTCTTCGAGGCATCGGAAGAATCAGAGGAGTATGATTGAAGCAGCAGTGGAGCTTTATATTTATTATTTTTCTTTATGCTGTTTTAGTCTCTTAATGGTCTGTAATTTAAACAATTTACTTTGTGGGGGTGTTGAACGGGTTGGGTATCATGGTGGACACTTTTCAAGACAATTTATTTACTGGATTTATCATATTATGTTTTGGAAGTGTATATTGATAGGACGATGTTATATGTTGCTTCCGTTCGCATGTGAGTTTTGAGAGTGGTACGCTGAGCGCGTTCGGATTGGAGAGCATGAGTGGATTGACTGACACATTGACAGTCTTGCATGACCAGCTAAGTCGTTTCACTTTTGTATTGTGTTTTTCTTTATTTATTATGTTTTTTTATTTTGAGTGGTAGGTTGTCTCATCTTTGCATTGGGGGCAATGCAAGTGTGGGGATGAGATAGTAGAGTAGAGTATTTGTTTTAGTTTGAGAAAAAGATAAAAATTAAAAAAACCAAAAAAATTAAAAAAATCCGAAAATGTCTTTTGAAAAAGAGGTTTGCATGAAATTAAACGGAAAATGATAGAAAAATTAAATTTTTATTCGGTTTCAAATAATAATAATATGAGAAATAAAAGGGTGAGTTTATGTCTAACTTGGGATATGTGAGTAGGCTTATGTTCTTTGAGATTAATATACCTTAATTGTCGGTCTACTAGTGGAGGCTCATCTAGGAAAAATGGGAAACTGAAACTACCAAAAATAGTATAAGGAATGCCATTATAAGCTAAAATCTTTAGAATTTTTAATCATGTAAAAGAAGAGAAAAAAATGTAGAAAAAAATGAGCTTGATTGAAAAAGTAGACGGGGCCTATGGAATCTCCCTTGGGGATGGTGACTCTGATCAAGAATCCCTCTAGGATTAGTTGAAATTTTAAGTATCGAAGCCCACGTTGTCGCTCTCGGGGATGGTTACTCTGGTTGAGACAGACTCTAGGTTAGATATGCAAAAAGAAATCAAACACTCGAAAGAAAAAAAAGAGAAAAAAAGAAAAGAAGAAAATTACTTGGTTTTAAATTCTTATATTTTGGTATAAAATGGTTAGGAAATTGATTAAATAATTCGTTCCTTTTGTTCCATAAGCTTGAGGTGGGATTAGGTGTACTGTGCATTTTAGTGTGAGACTCTAGGTAGATTGACCACACTTAAACTAAATTCACATGATAAGAAGTTTGAACCGAATTTTGAGTTTAAGTGGATACAAATACTTGCAATCGCGGTTAACATAAATCTCATTCCCTAATGAAAATAACCTTAATCTTTGAAATCGAGTAATTATTTGGTTATGAATCCGTTTGTGCACAATTCTTTTTCGAGGGCGAAAAGGGAGCAAGTGTGGGGATATTTGATGTATTGAATAATACATGCATTTATCATGTAGAGTTTGTAAAGTTTTAACTGATTTTCGTTTCGGTTTGTCAAGAATTTATCTACTTTTAATACAAATACATTTTGCGGTCTTGGTTCGTGAAAATGGTTGGAAGGATGGGAAAAAACGAGCTAAAATGGTAAATAGAACCAAGCCAGAACGTGATTGGAACGAAAAAGAGGAAACGAATCAAAAACGGAAGATTTAGCCTTCTGGCGGGCCGCGACCGCCATGCCATGAACCTCTTACGCCCTGCGAGAAGTTGATAATTATCACAGAACTTCTCACTCGGTCACGGGGCGCGACCGACCACCTAAATCCCTCTCACGGCCGGCGAGAGGGTGTTTTATCCAGAAAGTTTCGAAACTCAGCTGATTTAGGATTGTTTTGTTATTGATTGGAATCATATTATGATTGAAACACATCTTGGATCAACTTGGACGAACTTAGACCTTTTGGAGGAGATTTTCTGGAGAATCTGAGCTGAAGGAAGGAGATCTAGGCTGCAGGAATCATTCGAGCTATCAATGAGTTTCGAGGCAGGGGCATTAACGGTTTTCATGCAACATTCTTGATCCTTATACTCCTTTGTTTAACTTGATTATGCATTCTTGTTCTAAACCTTGTTTATTTATTTTTACAAACATGATACTTGGCTAGATATATTTCAGTTACCTAGGTTTGGATGATTGAATTTCTGAAAGTTTGGTTTATTTTAGTTTAATTATGATTTGAATGTGTATTTGGTAAAGTTCACAACTTTAATTTTCTAGTTTAGTGTATTTGCATGATCTTAATTGATTTGTGAATGTTTAATTGTTTTACATAAATCTAGGTGGATGTCTTCCGTAGAATAGGTTTGTGTTGCTTTTTCGTGTTTTTAGGGATTCGGGAAGTTGTCGGTAAATTGGCCAATAAAACCGGGAAAACAATTTAATGAAATATAAAATCAATTTTGTCATTATACCTAAATTAATTATTGAGAAATAATAATTAGTTGACTGTATTAATTAAATAAATTGTTAGGTTTAGGTTTTGAGAAATTCCCAATTCTAATTTACTTGTCATAATTAAGTCGGTTAAGCTAAACTAAAGTTGTAGTTGGTCTAGGTTAATTACTGAGAAGTAGTTAAATAGTTAGACACTTTACTAAATTAGAAGATAACTGAAAAGGAATCTTTAAAACCGGTAAACAAATAATAATTGTAGGTTATCATAGGTGTCTTCCTAAGAAGAGTCAGGGGTCCTGTTCGGTAAACCTAGAGTTTAATATTTTAAGATCCTGGTAAATCATTCAACCTAATAAGTTATTATCAAATAAAATGAGTAGTAATCTAAGAATCCAACCTAGGTAACCAGTTCATTATTCCTGATTTAATTCCCAATATTCTAAAAAGTTAAAAGTTTGATTTGTTCCAATTAAATAGTTTTAGTTTAATTAAAAATTTAGAATTAGTTAGAAACCCCCCCCCCCCCTTAAAAATACATAAAGTTGTTTTAATCGAGTCTAAAATAAGTAGTCATAGTAATTAGAGAGTCTCGTGGGCTCGATAATCCGGACTTACTTAAGCTATTCTACAATTGATCGGTCCACTTGCCGGTTAGTAGTTTAGTATCATTTAGGAGTCTAGAGTTTAATTTGAGTCTAGAATTAGGGTTATTTGATTTGTTTTTAATTAACTACTTTTAGAACATCACACCCATATGATCCCATAGACCTCTTTTAAGGATTCCAATATAGGAAAATAGCTTGTACTTCTGTTGTATCAATTATCATTTTAATGATCAGCTTCTCCCACAATGATTTCTATACTACCTAGTATGGTCATAATATCAGCCAATTTCATTCTTTTAACTAATTGAGAAAGAATTTGCAAATTAATAAATCCCGGTGGCCTAATTTTATATCGCCAAGGAAAAACACCCTTATCTCGCATAAAAAAGTTCCTTCTAGGGCATGTTGAATAATTGTTATGGATTTTGTCATTCCGCTGATTTGTACTAAATAACGAGCTATCGAATTCCCCTCTTTTTGCCATTGGACTTCCCAATCATATTCATTGTAATACTTATAATGATCAACTTTACGAAGATACCATTCTATTCCGGAAGCTTGTAGCATTGGTCCCGACAAACCCCAATTTATTGCTTCCTCTCCAACCAATAATGCCTACTCCTTTAACTTGTTCTAAAAAATGGGATATAGTGTAATAGGCTTTTGATATTCAGCAATTCCTGTCAAAATTAATCGCAAAAATCCAAACATGTATCTATCCAGCCATGAGGTAAATCAGTAGCGACTCCACCAATACGAAAAAAATTGTGCATCATCCGCATACCGGTGGCAGCTTCGAATAGGTCATATATTAATTCTGTTTCTCGAAAAATATAGAAGAAAGGAGTCTACGCCCCAATATCTACCATAAAAGGGCGAAGCCATAACAAATGCGAAGCTATACAACTTAACTCCAATATAATGACTCTGATATAACTAGCCCTTTTAGGGACTTGAATATTGCCTAATTGCTCTGGCGCATTTACAATTATTGCTTCTGTGAATATAGTAGCTAAATAAACACAATGTTTTACATAAGGCAAATAATGTATAATTGTTTGAGTTTTCGCAGTTTTTTCCACACCTCTGTGTAAATAACCCAATATTGGTTCCAAGTCAATAACATCTTCACCATCTAGAGTAACAATGAGTCAAAGAACACCATGCAATGATGGGTGGTGAGGTCCCATATTGACTATCATGAGGTCTTTTCTTGTAGATGGTACAGTCATAGGTTTTTCCCGATTCATTATCTTCAGGATATTGTATAAAAATTTGGTTGAATATTTCTATGTTGTGTGTAACAAATTTAATTTGGAGACTTTAAATATATAAACTTATAGTAGTTGTCATAACCTATGGACAATCATCATGCCCTGTACCAATCCGTTGCTGATCGTGGTGTGACATCGAGCCGTTATGTACTTGTCCTTTGATAAGCATCACAAATTGTTATTATGGTTTGAGCATCCTACTAAAGATCATTGGCCAAAAGAACCCCACCTCAAGAACTTTCCGTGCGGTATTGTTGACCCATGATGTCCACCCGTGGGTCCTTAATGGCTTTAGACCAAAATGTTGTATGCTTCTTTGCCATAAACACATCTTCTAATCAATCGACCGTGACAAATTTTAAACGAGAAAGGATCCTCCAAAAAATAGTTTTTAAGTCAGAGAAAAATTTATTTTTTTTCTTGGTGAGACATACCTTTGACTAGTACCCCACTTGCTTAATAATTTGCAAAATCCGCAAACCATGGGTGATATTCTACTTCTTGGACCCGAAAAATATGTTCATGTGTAAAATGGTCATTGATTTTCTCTATGTCTTGATCATCTTGTGTAGATTCGTATAGTCATGATAGATGGTCCGCGGCTAAATTTTGACACCCTTTTTATCTTTTATTTCGATATCGAATTCTCCGAGTAAGGTTTTGGATCTTGTTTGTTGAAGAGATGACGAAGAGCCACATGGTCCGTGTAGACCACACATTTTGAAAAAACTAACTAAGACAAAAATTTGTCAAAAGCAAATACAACTGCCAAAAGCTCCTTTTCGGTGGTAATATAGTCTTTCTTGAGCACAGTTCAGATGAAAACAATGCTCCTTTCTTTGCAAAGAACCACTCCAACTGCGTAACTGCTTGCATCACACATTAGCTCGAAAGGTAGATTCCAATCCGATAAGACCACTATAGGTGCTTCTATCAACTTTGTTTTAGGGTGTTAAATGCCTCCAAGCATTCCTTAGAAAAGATAAAGGGATGGTCTTTTTCTAGAAGGTTGGGTCTTGCAATTACGAAAAAAGTCTTTGATAAATCTTCTATAAAATCCGGTATGGCCAAGGAAGCTTTGAATACCTTTCACCATTGTAGGGGGCAAAAGCATAGATATAACATCTATCTTTTCCTTTTCCACTTCGATGCCTTTTGCCAAAATTTTGTGCCCTAACACGATTTCTTCTTGGACCATAAAGTGATATTTCTCCTAATTTAGCGCCAAATTGGTTTCTTCACATCTTGAGAGCATCTTTGCGAGATTTGTAAGACATTTATCAAAGGTCTTGGCAAAGACCGAAAAATCGCCCATGAAGACTTCCATGGAGTCTTCGATCATGTCTTGGAAAATTTCAACCATGCATCTTTGAAATGTAGTGGAGCATTGCATATAGGATTAACTCGTCTTTGTCTTTGCACACATGGTTTAAAATTGTCTTCCATGAGTATCTTGTGTGTTCAAAAATATGGGCTAATGCCTTTGATATCCATGAATTTCCAAGCAATCGCCTTTTATGATTTTTCAAGACTTTCAATAAAAAAATTTTCATCGTCCACCAAATTGGCGACGATAATTACCGAAAGTTTTGGGTTGTCTTCAAGAAAGGCATATTCCAAATAAGGTGGTAGCTCCCTGAGTTCTAAAGACGGTGGTTCGTCTTAGATGACTTCTTTTTTCTTCAAAACTTCACTCCTTCAATTGTATAATTACCGGTTCTTGCTCTTGCAACTCGATTTGTTCCATTATAAAGCCTTTATACACCATATCAGGCTCGTTTTCATCGGTGGAAGATCTCTCATAATCTTCATTCGACGTATCTTCATCTTCTTCACTTCCTTCCCCTAAAATATCATGAAGTTAATAGCCAACTAGAAAATCAAAATCGTCCATGGGATGTTGTGTCATCTTGGAAAGAAGGATGCTTCATCACCTTTTTTCAAGTCAAAGGTAATTTTTTCATCGTTGATTGTGAGGTGAGATGTCCCTCCCATGCATTAATGAGAGCTAAGGTCGTACTCATAAATGGTATTCCAAGAATATAGGACTATAGGGTTCCCCCAATAACATAAAGTACCATGAAATCGATTGGAAACATGAACCATTGCATTTGAACCAAGACATCTTCGGCGACCCCTCTTGGATATCAAACGGTTCGATTTGGTAGACAAACTCCTATCTTTGTTGGTCGAAGAGATTATATAATCAACTTTTCATAAATAGCCCCCGGTAAGATATTTATGCTCATTTATTGATCCATGAGAGCACTTGCTTCGATGGACCTATGCATGACACAAGAAATCATAAATTGATCTGGTGGCTTTTCCCCCTTAAGAATGGTAGAACATTGCTTTTAGGAACTTGAGGTGGGTTGGCATTCTATCCATAAAGTTGGCATAAGGAGCATTTAGTTGAATTTGATTCATCAAAGAGTGAATCTTGTGAATCTGTTCTTCTATAAGAGAACATGGTACTAGCTCTTTAGCTCCAAGATCTTCTTGTTGTCTTCCATCTTGAGGTTGTGGGTTTTTGGGTTCTTGAATTGGAGATTTGGACGTATACATACGTTTTAGTTGAATATTTATTTCTTGTAAATGTTGTAATAATTTGACCGGTTTCCAAGTATCGGGTGTGACATACGGCAAAATACCGGTAAATCCGTACAACTTAAACAACTATTACATTAGTAATTTTTTATTTGATTTTATTTAATTGAGTCTTAAAGGTCTATGAATTTCAAAATCATAGCTTAGTGTGATAATAAGCCCGTCACAATTAGAAACATATAAAATTATATCCTAAAATGGCGGCAGAAACGCGAACAGACTGCACATGTCAGGACTAGTCGCGGTACAGTTTGACACGGAAAAACGAGAAATAAAGTATGTCCATGATCAATATTATATAGAAAAATTATTTGTAAATAATGTACGAACAATACTTTCAGAAAAATTCTATTAAAATACCAAATGTCTAGTCTGCAAAGAAAATACAACAATTTTGAAGAGCGTACACCACTCCACAGAACGAACAGCAAATGTACAAAATTCAAAAATAAATATTATTTATCATAAATAATATATATAGGGTATTAAAAACAGCACAAAAACCCTTATTTAAACTTTAGATTTTAAAGCTACACGGATAGTTCAGTAAATACCCGACAACAAAGCCGGTACAGGAACTGAGTCCAAAATAACAAATTTATTAGTCCGAAGAGTTGGATTAATAAATTGGACAATAAAATTTGTACAAAGACAATTGTATAAATAAAATTTCATAAGTAACACAAAATGTCAGTATTTAACCCGGTACGAGACCTGAACCAAATTTATCAACCAAACAACAAAACGATTAGCCTAGTGAGTTAGTTTGACATATTATAACATCACTTTAGTGTGTTGGGTCATTAAACTTTATAAAAACTAATATATATATATATACATATATATATATATGTGTGTGTGTGTGTGTGTATAAATATCCAAGATTACAAAGTTTACAAAATATATCAAGATTTTATAAAAAAAAAAAAAAACCAAACCACCCCCTTGCTCACGGCTATGCGGGTCCCCCACCACCCAATTTCTTTCTTTGATATGTTAGAATAAGGAGAACATGATTAGTGTTGGAAAGGTGTAAGATTATAACCATACAAGACTCTTACACTCCACTAACATCTTCATATCCAATATTCACCAAAACTCTCTACCTCCTTCCTTTCTCTCTCCCAAAAATCGGCAAACACTATCATCCATCATCTTCACCATTTCAAAATTCAAACTCAAAGAGTACTAGCAAATATGGAGGTGCATGAATGATTCAAAGCTTTTCCAAGACTTGAAGACCCACGTGGAGCATTTTCTCAAGACTTGAAGCTCTTGGATCATCTTTTCTTCATATTATCATCACCTTCATCTCATCTATCTAGTAGTAAGCTTCATACTTTATTACTACATTCTTATATTATTAATTAATATAAAAAGTACAAGATCATCTTGAAATCTTACATAAAAATCATTTAAAAACAATGACAAGAATAAACATACTAATATGATTATTTAACTTATTTGATGATTTTGATAATCTTGAAGTTGTCTTTTTGTAGTAGAAGTAATCTTGCATTTTTATGGTAAAAATGAAGATCTAAACACATGCATGTTTAGATCTAGCAATATTTACTAATAAAAAATGTTATGAATATGATTTATGCACTTAAAAAATGGTCATATGCATTACACAAAATATAGATTGTTAATAAAAACTCATGATCTAGAAATTTTGTTGAAAAGAATAAAGTTTCCATTTTTAGAAAGATCATGAACAAATACTCATTTTTGAAAGGATTATGAACATTTCTACACACTGAAAAAGATTTCATGTATTACATAAAGTATGGATTTTTATATATAATAATGATCTAAGAATTTTTGATGAAAAACATTAATAAATTTTCCATTTTTGGAAGGTTTAAAGTTACTACAAGTTCATAACATTTCTTGTTAGAGATTTATGATCT
This sequence comes from Scalesia atractyloides, assembly GCA_947069175.1. Classification (NCBI taxonomy): domain Eukaryota; kingdom Viridiplantae; phylum Streptophyta; class Magnoliopsida; order Asterales; family Asteraceae; genus Scalesia; species Scalesia atractyloides. The sequence goes on from CAMTDV010000001.1 coordinate 40,174,218, forward strand.
AGAAGGTTAGTCATGGATAAATGATCATTATTTGAGTTGAAAATGGTTTAAAACATGTTTATTTAAACATGGGAAAGTCCATAGTTTAAGGGAAACTATGGCAAAATTTTCATAAAATTTATTATATTAAAGTATGGTTAAACTAAACATTTTGAATGACTAAGGATTTTAATCATGATTAAACAAAAATTTGGATGAAAAAGTTTAAGATAAAATTTAAGAGTTTTCTTAAACTAATAATGAATATATATATATATATATATGTGTGTGTGTGTGTGTGTGTGTGTGTGTGTGTGTGAGTTCATGTTTCCCCTTTTTATTTAATCGTTTTAAGGTTTTAAAGGTTCGGGGAGAATACATGTTTCAATTGGTATGACTGTTTTAAAGAATGAAAATATTTAGATCACACGCGGATAGAATAAAATGAAGGGTCCATTAATGAATAAACAGGTACCGAGGAACAAAAGTAATAGATCTATTGGGTTTTGGCGGGCCCCACTCTGAACGGAAATAAAAACAGATCGTTACAGAGTGCTTTTGTGTCTAAATGAGTGTCTCAGACACAACTAATCGTCAAGGTTTGGTCGCCTCCTATTCGGCATACAGATTGGTGTCCTTGCAAAACACTAATGATCTTACAAGTTTCATTTAATTACATACCAGATTCAATACTTCAAATATTTTCAAGAATTATTTTATGCAAACTAAATACATGAATTCACCAGCTTTTGTTGACGTTTTTAAAAACTAACATGTATTACAGGTAACTAGTGGACAACTTTGGAAAAATGTTGATACACTTTTGTGTCTGTCGCTTGTTCTTAATTACGTCTGTAATTGTACGGTCTTTGTTTACAGTGTCTGTATAGTTTGGCCGTGTAGACCAAATCAAGATATCCTCCTATCTTGGTTTAGTACGATGTTTAGTTTGTCTGTGTTAAACTGTTGCATGTGTGCATATTGTTGAGTCTTGTGTACATCATGTCTGTGACACGTTCTCACAGGAAAACACTTTGTGAGAGTGGACATACTTCGTACGAGCAAGATGTTGCTCGTACGAGTCACATGCAGTTCGTACGAATGAATTCACAGAATCAAGCATCCAGCTTGATTAGTACGAATAAGATATGCTTCGTACGATCCAGATCATTCGTACGAGCATCTTTGGAGTATGTTCTTTATGTCTTCTGGTGTTTCGTATGACCAGCAACATACTTCGTACAATTGCTGAGTATGGACACTATATAAGGAGACATGCACTTCTCAAGTTGGAGACGTTGGTCGAGTAAGTGAGACACTAGTTAACTAGAGAGAGACGCAAGAGCACAGAGAGTGTTGCATGAGTCTGTATGAGCTTGTTTGTATATGTTTGTACTACTTCTCTTCAGTTAACCAAGATATTGAATCTTTGGTTATCCTATGTTCTTACTTTGCTTTGGTTTGCATTCATACGAGGATTCTGCACTCGTATCTGTGTAACAAGGAAGCAGGTTTATCTTGATCCTCCAGGTGGACCTACAAGTGGTATCAGAGCTTTGTCTCTCTTCCTTGTTCAAAACCAAGCTTAGTGATTGTGCCTGAACTAGTTGAGAGGGTTTCTTGAAGTGTTCTTGAACTTTCAGTAGGAACTTAAGTTTTTGAAAGATAACTAACTTAAAACTTGTTGCATGCAGAAATTTTTCATAAAAACCTAGTTAGAACACATGGAGACATGTTAGAATCTGGTTTTTCTTAAAATTTTCACATAAGTTGAACACTCTTGTAGGAGAAACTCATCGGAGAAACTCAATGGAATATTGTTTGTAGTGTTGACCAAATCTCTGACATTCAAGACTTGTCTGTTAAAACTAAAAAGCTGATAGAATGTTTGTCTTCTTTAACTAAAATTGTGTAGACAACACAACACTTTTGAAAACCAGTCTGTGCAGAAAAGGAAATCTCTCACCAACCAGCCCTGCAAAAAGATTCATGTGCGAAAAACACCTGTGCGAATAACCCATCCGCACGAAGAACCAGACTGTCAGTGCGAAAGACTTGTCATCCGCACGAAAGACCTGGTTCGCACGAATGACTTAGCTGTTCACACGAAGGAGTTTCCTCCGTACGAAACAGGTAGTTCGTATGAAGGATCTAGCACTCGCATTAAAGAGTGGTTCGTGCAAAGAACAACTCAGTTTGCTTTTCGTGTTTCAGTTTTTTCAGCCTTTGTGATTTCTCAAACTTTGTGACTTCTGGAATTGTGAATCTTTAAAAGGGACTTTTATTTTCAAAAACCTAACTTTAAACCTTTATTTTTTCATAATCAAGAAAATGAGTTCAAATCTGTGGGATTGGAGCACTAGTTCAAACACAAATCAGGACTCTTCGCAAAGCTCCGCAACCTCATGGGTAAAATCATTGATGCCTCAACATGCAGCCATGATTACCGCAAATCAATGGGCGTGTCGCAAACCAGAACCAGAGCATTCAGACTCTTCTGATGAGTGAAAGTGAAACCGGGAGTAATAATCGTCCACCTAGACTGAACCATATGAACGATTATCTGTTCTGGAAAAGTCGTTTCCACACATATATTCTTGGACAAAACACAAAATTATGGACATGTTTTACTACTCCCTATAAAGAATCACTCGAAGAGGTAGGATCAAACCCAACCTCCTTAGCCAATCTAGATGAAGGCGATAAAAAGGCATTTGCTATCCTAACACAGGCACTCCATAAAGATATCTATCATCAGTTTGTGTACTGTACGACCACGAAAAATTTGTGGGATACCCTGGAAGCAAGAGGAGAAGGTAATGCTGCAACCAGAAAAATTCGGCATGATCTACTTAGGAAGGAGTTTGAAGATTTCATGTTCATGGAAAATGAAACATTAAATGATATGACACACGTTTCTACCATTTACTTAGCGAAATGTACTCATACAAAGTGTAGCATCTCCGCAAGAAATCGTGATGCGCTTTACTGACGCATTACTGCCAAAATGGGGTCAATTTATTGACTTATTAAAACATACAGGTGTTTTGGACTCAATCAATATTTATGAATTTATGCAGAAATTGGAGAACAAGAATGAAGATGGACTTCGAAAGGCACAAAGTGTCATTGTTCCACAAAACCCTGAGATGTACTTCGGAGGTATTAATACAGGTATTAGTGCAAGTCAGCAACCAAAGCTTCAGACCGCATTTGTGTCAAATGTGAATCCCTTTCTACCACAACCTGTTCAAACAAATCAGTCTGAAAGCTCAAGTACTCAAACTTATGGACAAGTATTTGATCCGAAAGTCTTTCTACCACAACCACGAGATTTAACACCTCAAGTTCCACAGCAAGCTCCTCAACAAGCTTTCTATGGGAACAATTTTCAAGCTGCAAACCCCAACACAGTCAGACTTGACACATCACATCTTTCCAAGGTCAGGGTAGAAGTTGCTCAAGAACATATGGAACTTCTAAACACCATGGTTAGCGCCTATTGCAGATTAGTCGCTGGTCAAATTGGAAACATCAATTTGACAAATGAAGACTATCAGTAAATAGACAAGGATGAGATGGAACAAATGGATATCAAGTGGGCGTTTGCTAGTGCGGTAAGAAGAGCCAAGGATTATATGAGCAGAACACGAAGAACCAGTTTGGAAAGCAAGAAGGATACAAAATATGGTTTTGATAAAAACGTTGTTACTTGCTTCAACTGTGGTGAAAAGGTCACTTCAAACGTGAGTGCACGAGGCCTAGCAAACAAGGAAATCACAACCCCTTCCGAAATCAATCTCAACCATCCAACACAGCTCAAGTTAACAATGATAGAAGAATAGTAGCTGTTGGCAACCCAAACAACACCAATCAATCAGGACCTTCAAACAACACACACAGAGCTTTGGTAGTTCAATCTGATGAAGGATGCAATTGGTCTATACAGTTGGGAACTGAGAATAACGGAGGAACTGCATGTTATGCCAAGATCGTCAGTCAAATCAAACATGTTCACAGCATTGATAGTTTAGATGATGATGCTGCTTCAGGTTATACTAGTAGTTCTGATGAAGAATGGTCAAGTTCAGGTGGTTATGGATCTGATTCAGATATCAGAGAGGGAAGTGATGCTGAGGACAAAAAGTTGCTGAAAGAAGCCGAGAAGATGAAGAGTGAAAAGGTGGGTTTGATGAAGAAAGCCAAAGCTGCATCAAAAGAAACAGAAAAATTCTTTACAAATAGTGCAGCCTTCCCTCATCATACTGCCTTCATGGCGAATGTTGCCAGTTCGACAAGTCAAGTAAATTCCGACTCTCCTAAAATTTGCAATGACTGTGCTGAATTAAAATCAAAATTTGAAACAATTAACTGTCATAATCAAAACTTAGTTGTCGAACTATCTAAGTGCAAAGAGGCGAACTTGGCTTTAACTCGGAACAAAAAAGAATTCAAATCTGTCATAAAAACCCTTAAGAAAAGTGTTTCTGAATTGACAAAAAACAGTTTTGAATAAACAGACAGGAATTAATAACTACGTTAATCTCCTAGAAGAAACAAAGAAAGAGTTACCATCGCCAAATGCGAACATGATGCGATCAAGCTAATACTGCATTGTTATTCTAACTCTCGATATGTGCTTGATCATATCATTGATGTTCAAAAGCTAAAGAGAGATGTTAAATGCATTGGGTATAAGTTGTGTCCACCCCCGATGAAACACAACTATACCAAATTGCCTAATGAAGTGGAAATGCCATGCTTTGAATCCTCCATACCTCTTAATCCGGAAGAATTTGCAACAGGACTAGGGTTCAAGCTAGACAATTCCTCGGTTGAATCAAGAAAGTCCGAGAACTCATCATCACCTGTTAATCAAAACCCTTCTACAACAGAGGAGGATGATTCATCAGATGATGAGTTGGAGAAAATTGATCAGGATCAATCTCTTGATAAAAAGAAGGGAATAGAAATGTCTGCTACTCCCAGTGAAAAGATTGTCGAAAATCAAGAGAATGATCCTAAGAAATATGTCAAGACAAAAGCGTCCACATATGAAAATGATAATGTGTTGTATACCTTGGTTGCAGACAAGAAAATCTATTCTAACAAAGATTTACCAATAAAACGTAAGTCCAACCTCCATTGATCAAGTTTTTGAAAAATCAACAACCAAATTTTGGGAGAAGAAAAACCCGATGTCACAACCATTATCAAGTTCAAGAGTAAAACACCAAGAAAAGCGAGTTGAAAAGCCTTAAGCACCACAACCAAAGGTTGAGACAAAAGGCACTCGCTACAAGAAGAAGCTTAAGAATGTTAAATTTGTGAGTTCTACAGGTACTGATAAAGTCAAGACTTTTGAACATATGTCTAATGTAGATTTTGTAAACAAAGCCAAGATTTTAAAATGAAACAAAAAACAATTACATCCGACATACAAATGGGTGTGATGAAAATGAACCCAGTACCTCAAGACCCACAAGTTCAACATCAAGCCATGGAACACGATCTCCTAAATTTGTTGAAAGGTGAACATGTTTCAATTGTAGAGAATTTGGCCACATTATCAAGAATTGTACCAACCCAGCAAAGCCGAGATTTGTTGATAAAGCCCCTAATGAACCAACTTGCAAACGTCGATCAGTTTCTCCAAAACAAGATAACCAATTATTAAAGAACAAGAAGAAAAACAGAGACGAAAACAAGTAAAAGTAATTGAAAAAGCTTTAAAACTGGATTCTTCAGAAAGGAATCCAAGATCTTCAAATTCAATAAAACCAGAAATTGTTAAAACTGTAAATAATAGTAATTCTGGTAAATTGCATAAATCTTGGAAACCTAAACCGGTGATGGTTCAAGAGGAGGCTCACAATTTTCAAATCATCAAGAAATAGATATCACATTTCTTGATGATAAGGGGTGACCCAAGACCACTAAGGCTTGGGTCCCCATCTCAAACTAATCTGGTTTTTGAAATGTGCAGGGTGTTCCAGGAAGAACTGTGAATAGTCATTGGATTGTTGACAGTGGAGCATCAAGGCACATGACAGGCAACTTACGACTCCTTTATGATGTAAAAAGCATTAGGGGTGGTTATGTTGCTTTTGCTGGTGACAAAGGTGGATACATCACTAGAGAAGGAATGGTCTCCAATGGTGTTGTGAGTTTTGACAAGATCAATTATGTTTGACAAATTGATCACAATCTTCTTAGTGTTTCTCAAATTTGCGACAAGAAGTTCATGGTTCATTTTGATGACACCGGATGCTATGTGCTGAAATCTGGTTTCAAGATTCCCAAGGAATGGATCCTCCTGTCAGCTCCAAGAATCAATGACTTGTATATTCTTGACATGAGCCAAGCTATTACCCCGTCTCCACAAGTCACATGTTTTGTCTCAAAAGCCACCTAAAAGGAATCAATCTCTTGGCACAGACGAATGGGACACATTCACTTGAGAAAAATAAACTATTTGATGAAAAACAATCTTGTGAATGGTGTGTCAGTGAAAAACTTTCATCTTCAAGATGTCTGTGTATCGTGCCAGAAAAGAAAGCAAGCAAGAAAATCTCATCCTGTGAAGAAAATCAATACAGTGAATATGCCTCTGGAACATCTTCATATGGACCTCTTTGGACCTATGAAACACAAGACTACCTTTGGTGATTCATACTGTTTAGTAGTTACTGATGATTATTCAAGCTTGTCATGGGTGAATATGTTAGCACACAAGAGTGAAGTTCCCAAAATCCTCAAGAATCTCCTAACTCTGCTTGAAAATCTGTACAATCTGAAGATGAGAATCAGATGCGACAATGGCACCGAATTCAAGAATCAAGTTATGGACAAGTTCTGTTCTTCTAAAGGCATTCTGCATGAATACAGTTCTTGATACACTCCACAACAGAATGGTGTCACTGAGAAGAAAGATAGAACTCTAATTGAACAGCAAGAACTATGCTAGTAGAATCAGAACTTCCTGTTCGATTTTGGAGAGAAGCTGTGACTACTGCATGTTACACGATGAATAGAGTTCTTACGGTGAAGAGATACGGGAAGACATGTTTCGAATTGTTGCATAAAAGGAAACCGGATGTTTCTTTCTTAGAACCTTTTAGAGCTCCATGCACTATGATTGATCCACATGGCAAATTTGGTCTGAAGGCTATCGAAGGTTTCTTCCTTGGATATGCTACTCCTAATTTCAGAGTGTGGAATTTGTCAACAAAGAAGATTGAAGAATGGGGTGAAGTCAAGGTTCAAAGATATACTGAATCAGTGAGAGCTCCGGGTGCTCCTTGGATGTTTGACTACGATGGGCTGTTCAACTCCTTTAATCTGCCAACTTTTGATGATGCTTCTACAGCAGCTCAAATGTTACTTGAAAGTGATGTTGCAATTGACTCATCATTAGTTCGAACAATTATTGTTAACCCTCAAGTGTCTACCTCAGTTAACAATCTTGTTCAAAATGAGGAATTTGAAGATGCTGCCGATTATAATGTTTCGTCAGAAGATGATGAGTTTCATGATGCAAATGAAGCTACCTCTGCTCCAGTTCCTGAAATTTCAGATGTCACGTCAAATATTCAGAATCTAGGGACTACGGAAGGTCATCCGTCTACATCATCATCAAATCTAGCAAACGAATTGGCTGTTGATCTGAATATCAACAATCTGGGTATAAATTCTCGAGTTCCTGATGTTCCTGAAACTTGAATTCATAATACCCATCCTCAGCAGAATATTATTGGAGATGTCCATAGTGGTGTGCAGACTCGTAATCAGCTCAGGAATAATCAGAATGTTGGATTGTATTTGGTTATCAGGGAATCTAGGGAACAAAATGATTGGTCTTTTGCCTGCTATGTTTGCCAAGTTGAACCAAAATCTTGGAAGGAGGCTATGAAAGAAGACTCAAGGGTTGAAGCTATGCAGGAAGAACTTCACCAGTTTCAGAAGTTAGGCGTGTGGAAGTTGGTTGACAGGCCTGACAACTATAAGAAGATTGGAACACGAAGGGTTAACAAATGTAAGAAGGATGACCGAGGTGTTGTTGTGAGAAATAAAGCAAGATTGGTCGTTCAGGGATTTAATTAGGTTGAAGGCATTAATTATAATGAAGTTTATGCACCAGTAGCTCGTCTTGAGGCCATAAGAATTTTCTTGGCTTATGCGTCCTACAAGAAGTTTATCGTTTATCAAATGAATGTGAAGAGCGCATTTCATTTTAATCATTTATATGTCCGTTAATCGAATTAAACAAGAACAGTCGAATAATTGTTGTTCTGGGTTGTTTTAACGAAGAAGATGAAGTTTAGTTTGTGTATAAATTTAATATAAATCGGATTATATCTCGGGTTAGACACACAGTCCAACGGTGGACTGTGTGCATTTGAATCATAGAGATACCGGGTTCGAGTCTGTCCTTGTTCCGATTCGTCACAATATTCAGACTTTTTATAAAACCCAAATACGGAAACTTCCAGTTAGTATATAAGTGAAATAAAAACAAGTATTTTAACCAGGTTAGACACACAGTCCAGCGGTGGACTGTGTGCAACGTTAAACAACAGGTCCCGGGTTCGAGACCTGTTATGCACACCGGTTCGATATAATTAAAATCCTTTTTAAAATAAATGAATTTTGAATAAATTAAATAGTATATAAATATAATTAAAAACAGAAATATTTCGGGTTAGACACGTAGCTCAGTTGGTAGAGCTGCGTGCACGCGTACGGGAGGTCACAAGTTCGAACCTCACTCAGTGCAAACAAATACAAGACCGAACCGCTCAACAGTCAATGGTCAACGGTCAACCCAAAAAGTCAACATTTTTTTTATATTTTTATTTATTTATTTAATTTAAAAATCAATTAAATACTTAAAAATAATATTTTAAAGTTAGAAAATGATCTTAAACTCACAAAAAAATATATCTAAAAATCCTATTAAAATTGTTAATAAAATCCACTTATTTACCGTACCTTTTCGTTATTATTTAGGTTAGTTATTCCACGTCGATCAACCCTCTAAACTCGTGCGCAATCAACATCATCAAACGAACGCACCCAATGTGAGTGAATCTCTACAAATTCCCCGTTTTAATCACATTTGGGGTGTATCAGGTGTCTTATTATTTATTACATTTAAACACTTGTGCATCCATCATATCCATGATCAAATGTGTATTCAATATGTATCAACTGTTTGTGTGGTTAATGTTTAGATTAAATTTATCATTTTCAGTACATACATCATCATAGGCCGCCGTTCCCCATTACCTATGAGCGTGAACCGTTCCCCATTACCTATGAGCGTGAACGAGGCGTTGCCAACATACGATCGGCTCCGTTTAATTGAGCCTTGATCGCACATACATCATTATAGGTCGTCCGTTCCCCATTACCTATGAGCGGAACGTGACGTTGCCAACATATACATTATCATTCATGTTATATACTCATGCAAGGTGGTTTGTTATTGTTATTGTTATTGTTATTGTTATTGTTATTGTTATTGTTATTGTATGTTTATTTATGTTTGCTCACATATGATTATTGCACAATTTTTCCATATTAATTATAACAAGAAATCAATAATAAATGTTTTCTAACAAGGTTCACTCGCCAACTTTTGTTGACCCAAAAACCCCCATTTTTACACATGATACAGGTGATCCAGTTGCAGCAAGAAACATATAGGATGGCTTAGAAGAATAAATCGTTTTAGACTTTGGATTGTTTATTTAGTTACTTTTCTTTGTAATTGTATGAACTTGTTTGGAATATTGAGGATGTAATTTTGAATTTAATAAATATGAAACATATTAGTAAACATCATGAGCTTTGGTGATAACCCAATTATGCCCCGACTCTTATTACGCTGCGGGTCGGGGTGTGACAGATTGGTATCAGAGCCATGACTATAGGGATATAGGATAGGTTATTAGACCCTTAGAGCCTACACTATAGTTGATTAGAATTTTTAAATTGTTTGTGTATTACATGCAAAATTCTGATGTTTATATGCTTTATGTTTATTGTTACATTCAATGTTATGCAAGCATACTCATAAGTATATATTATTATACAATGCCTATCAAGAATCATATTCTCATAACATATCATATCCATGAGAGCACACACCACACAATTTCCATGACTTTTGCAACGATTTTTGTATTTTCAAATCACATCAAAGTGAGTTCTCATGACGGGCATGTAGTAACTGGAAGGGTACAAGTACCGGTAGTCGGAACGTCCTGTCTAGGCTTGGCATTCGTATAAATCCAAAATAAAGAACCAGTTTGCCTACCTGGGGACTAACGATGAGAGTACAAAGGACCTATTAGGCCAAAGCATGCTATACCAAACGTCGTGTGAGCTAACCCCACTTTGAGTTGTCATTGTGTCTACACCTGGACACCCTCCGACCATACATCTCGCAAACATATTTCATGGTTTTCATTCGGGCGATGCGAGTGTTAAACCGCCAATACCAATGTGAATCCTACTAAGCCAATAGTCATGGGGGCCCACATGACTATACAGGCGATGGTATGGGGGACATTGGAGGCCCAAACATGAGCAAACCCAAGACATCCTATGGATGTAGTTGCATTATTGATGTTTATGTTATTTTTATTTTTTTTACGACACATGACACCTACAAAGACTCCTTAAACTCACAATCTTCTTATGAATGTTCCTGTAGATGCCGGCTAGGCAGCAACGTGGAGGTAGAAGGTCAGGAAGGTCAAACGAACGCTTGGCCACCCAAATCGCAAAACAAATGGCCGCGGTGCTTCCTGACATCGTAATTCAAGTCCAACAAGCTCTCGACGCAAATCCCACCAATCCTCCCCATCAAGAAGACCAGAACGTCGACAACCCTCCCTCCAAAAAGTGCTCATACAAACACTTCAAGTCTTGCGATCCCCCGAAATTTGAAGGGACCGAAGGTGTCACTGCTCTCCTCCACTGGTTTGAGGAAATGGAAAACACCTTCCTCAATTGCGATTGTCCCGAGGATCGCAAGGTACGTTACGCAACCGGGAGACTATTTGGAGTAGCTCTTACCTGGTGGAATACAGAAAAAGGTAAGAGGGGAATCGAAGATGCAATGGCCTTAACATGGGGGGAGTTAAGGGAAATCATGACGAGACGCTTCTGTCCAAGAAGCGAGATCAAAAAGTTAGAGGATGAATTTCACTCGTTGAAGCAAAAGGAGGGAGATCATACTTCCTACAACAAAAGGTTTCTAGAGTTGAACCAAATGATTCCCAACTTGTTCACCCCAATATACCGCTTAGTCGAACACTATATTCGAGGCCTCCCCTCGAAAATTCAAGACTCAGTTCTAAGCACTTCGCCTGTAACACTTGAAGCTACTATGGAACTAGCTACCGAGCTTACCGAGAATCGTATTCGCAACAGAAAATTTAAGGACGAGAAAAAGAAAGCCCCCATTGAGGGCCAAACTTCAAACCATTCTACCTCCTCCTCAAAGTTTGCTAGTAAGAGGAAACGAAACACCAGAAACTTTGCTGTCACACAAACAAATTTCCCTATCCCTGCTGCACCCATCACTCAAGTTGCCCCCTCACCTGCACCATATAAGAAGCCATACTCCGGCCCATACCCAAAATGCAACCGTTGCCAATACCATCACTTTCCTGATCATCCCTGCCAACATTGCACCGGCTGTGGCCGTGCAGGTCACGCCATTCAAACCTGTCACGTACTTCAGCGAACGAACCGCCATCAGCCCTCAACCCAAACCCACCATCAGATAGTGGGTCAAGCCCAACAACCTTTACTCCTACCACCTGCCCAACATGTAGCCCAATCCTACTACAAACCCAACTATCCCATGGTGCAACCTATGCGGGCTTGTTACAACTGTGGAGACCCGAACCACTTCAGGAACACCTGTCCACGCCTGGTGAATATCATTCATGCCCAAGCTCAAGCTAATCCAGTAAACCAGGCTAATCAAGCTCCTCAACCTGCAAGAGGAAGAGCTTTCAACATCAACGCTAATCAAGCTAGGGTGGACAACAATGTGGTTAACGGTACGTTTCTCATCAATGGTAGTTATGCATCCATGTTATTTGATACTGGCGCGGATAAGAGTTTTGTGTCCTTAGAATTTGAACCCATCCTCAACCAAACTCGAGATAAACTCATGGAATCCATAAGGTAGAAGTTGCTTACGGAAAACCGGTCTCATTAAACTCTATTATACGCAATTGTACTCTCACCCTAAACGATCACGATTTTCCAGTTGACCTCATTCCTATGAAGTTGGGAAGTTTCGACATTATAATTGGTATGGACTGGCTCAGCCAACATCATGCTGAAGTTGTATGCCGTGAAAAGTTTATTCGCATCCCTCTTACAAACGGTCAGACTCTACGAATCTTTGGAGAAACCCCTTCGAAAGGACTCAAATTAATGTCCTGTCTTCAAGCCCGAAAATATCTCCGCAAGAATTATGTCGCATTCCTAACTCATGTCGTCAAAAAGGGAATCAAGGAGAAGAAACTCGAAGACATCCCAGTAGTAAAAGATTTTCCGCAAGTTTTTCCTGACGACATTTCAGGACTTCCTCCCGTGAGAGAAGTCGAATTCCGCATTGATCTTATACCTGGAGCTACACCAGTTGCAAAATCTCCTTATAGGTTAGCCCCATCCGAGATGCAAGAGTTGGCCAGTCAATTACAAGAGCTGACTGACAAAGGATTCATACGTCCTAGCTCATCGCCTTGGGGTGCACCTGTCATTTTTGTGAAGAAGAAAGATGGAACGTTTCGCATGTGTATCGACTACAGAGAACTCAACAAGTTAACGGTTAAGAATCGTTACCCATTACCTCGCATCGATGATCTTCTAGACCAACTTCAAGGCGCCACCTGTTTTTCAAAAATCGACCTTCGTTCTGGTTATCATCAACTCAGAGTACATGAAGAAGACGTCCCAAAGACCGCCTTCCGAACTCGTTATGGTCATTATGAATTCATGGTCATGCCATTTGGTTTAACCAACGCCCCGCTGTCTTCATGGATCTAATGAACAGAGTCTGCAAACCTTATCTCGACCGTTTTGTTTTAGTCTTCATCGATGACATCCTCATCTACTCAAAGTCTAAGTCTGATCATGAACGACACCTTCGACTCATCCTTACACTCTTAAGGACAGAAAAGTTGTACGCTAAGTTTTCGAAATGTGAATTCTGGTTAAGGGAAGTACAATTCCTTGGACACGTCGTCAATGACAAGGGAATTCATGTTGATCCCTAAAAAATCAAGGCGGTACAGGAATGGCAAGCGCCACGTACACCTACCGAAGTAAGATCATTTCTTGGTTTGGCTGGTTATTATCGCCGTTTCATTGCAAATTTCTCCCGCATCGCTGTACCACTCACGGCTTTAACACATAAAGGAAAACCCTTCATATGGGGACTCCAAACAAGAAGAAGCCTTCCAAACCCTTAAACAAAAACTTTATGACGCACCTATCCTCACACTTCCTGAAGGTTGTGATGACTTCGTGGTTTATTGCGACGCGTCAGGGCAAGGACTAGGCTGTGTTCTAATGCAAAGAGGAAAGGTGATAGCTTATGCTTCTAGACAACTCAAAACTCATGAGAAGAACTACACCACCCACGACCTAGAACTTGGAGGCATTGTGTTCGCTCTTAAGATATGGAGACATTACCTCTACGGTACCAAGTGTGAAATATACACTGACCACAAGAGCCTCCAACATATCTTCAACCAAAGGGAGTTAAACATGAGGCAACGGAGATGGGTCGAACTTCTTAATGACTACGACTGTGAAATTCGGTATCATCCTGGCAAGGAAAATGTGGTGGCCGATGCACTCAGTCGAAAGGGTTATGCAAACTCCATTCGTCTTCTATGTTCGCAAATCATAACAGACATCAAAGATCAAATCCGAGAAGCCCAACATGTTTCAGTAACGGAAAACGACGTACGCAAGGAGCTGTCTTGTGGAGCTGAACTTAAAATCGAAACTAAATCCGACGGTATTCTGTACTATCTAGATCGCATATGGATTCCCGATCACAATAACCTTCGTGATTTCCTTATGAATGAGGCGCACAAAACACGGTACTCTGTACACCCAGGAGCCGACAAGATGTATCAAGACCTTCGATACACCTACTGGTGGCCTGGCATGAAGAAGGATATCGCTGTTTTCGTTTCCAAGTGCCTTACATGTTCCAAAGTAAAAGCTGAACATCAAAGACCCTCAGGACTTCTGGTCCAACCTGAAATACCTGTATGGAAGTGGGAAAACATAACCATGGACTTTATTACCGGGTTACCTCGCACCTCCAATGGGTATGACACTATATGGGTAATCATTGATCGTCTTACAAAATCAGCTCATTTCATCCCGATTCGCGAGGACTTCAAGAACGAGAAGTTAGCTCGTATCTACATCAGCGAGATCGTAAGCCGTCATGGTGTACCGTTAAGCATTATTTTAGATCGTGATGGTCGTTTCACTTCACGAACATGGCAAGCCGTACAAGCCGCTTTGGGTACACGATTAGACCTCAGTACCTCTTATCATCCTCAAACTGATGGACAATCTGAACGCACCATCCAAATGCTTGAAGACATGCTTCGAGCATGTGTCATAGACTTCAAGGGAAATTCGGACGCTCATCTACCATTAGTTGAATTTTCGTACAACAACAGCTACCATTCAAGTATCGGCATGGCACCTTTCGAAGCTTTATATGGTCGTAAGTGCCGATCTCCAGTATGTTGGCACGAAATTGGAGAAGCTCAAATCACCGGTCCAGAACTAATTCAAGAAACAACAGACAAGATCCATCAAATTCGAAACAATCTTCTAGCGGCACAAAGTCGTCAAAAGAGTTATGCAGACAAACGACGAAAGCCTTTGGAGTTTAACATTGGTGATCATGTACTTTTAAAAGTATCACCGTGGAAGGGAGTAGTTCGTTTTGGCCAGAAGGGCAAGCTAGCACCACGCTACGTAGCACCTTTCAAGATACTCGAAAGAGTAGGACCTGTAGCATACAAGCTTGACCTACCAGAAGAACTCAACAGAATTCACCCTACGTTCCACGTATCAAACTTAAAGAAGTGCCTCGCCGATGAAAACCTCCATATTCCCTTAGAAGATATGCAGATTGATGAATCTATGCACTTCATTGAAAGACCAGTAGAGATCATGGACTTCGGAGAAAAACGTTTAAGACGGAGTCGTATTCCAATTGTTAGAGTACGCTGGGAGTCGAAACGAGGACCTGAGTTTACTTGGGAACGTGAAGACGCAATGCGCGAAAAATACCCGCATCTTTTTCCTGTTACCGCTACTACTTAAATTTCGGGATGAAATTTCTAAAAGTAGGGGATACTGTAACATCCGTCGAAAAACGGGTTTTCAAAACCCGCTTCGTTTATTAATCGAATAATCAGTTTCAAATTTTCGTTGCTCATTTAATGCTTATTTTAATTTTAAACAATACATAACTAATAAACATTTAGAATATGGAAATTAAAATTGTTAGAAAATAAAATAAAGCAATTAAAAATGAAAAGGGGCTGCCGGTTTCGAACCCGGGTCAGCCGGAAGACTCAATTATCAAACACTTAACCACTCCGCCACTTGTTGTTTTTGTGTAATCAAAAAACAAATAAAACCTTAAGATCACCCGTGAATCTACCTGTTTGCGCCAAAAACCGAAACCGATAATCGGCTTTCAAACATCCAGACGATTGAGTGATCGTGAGTTACTGGTTATAACCGATGAAATCATTACGACCGACGTTCTTAATCAATTCAGCCTTTATTGGACCCGATTCATATGATGTTCGAGTTTGATAACCGAAATCATTCAACTCCAAATTTACACCGGTATTATCATTGTCTCGTAACTCAGAAACACCCACAGAACTCTCAATTTCACTTTTGCTCCAATTTCTGATCGTCGGAATCGCTATCTGATATCACCGGACTTTCGCCGGAAAACCGTGTCATTCATCAAAACGGTAAATTTCTCAATTCTTTCATCTTCTATCTATTGTTAGACTTTTACTAACTCAAACCCTTCAATCAGAATCGGTCCCCGACGATACCGGATAATCTGCAATCGCCGGAAAATTTCTGAAAATTCCGAAATCACGCTGTGAATCGGTACGAGCATCTAAACTCTTTGATAATCCTTGTTTAGTCACTTAATTTCACAATTAGTTAATCAAAACTGTTAATTGGTCCGCTCAGACGGAATTCATAAACAGAGCCGACGACCTTTGCCGGAATTCTGAGAAAAACCTCATTCTGGTACATTCGTTTCCAAAACCTTCTTTATCCGTTTCATTTTAGTCATTTATATGTCCGTTAATTGAATTAAACAAGAACGGTCGAATAATTGTTGTTCTGGGTTGTTTTAACGAAGAAGATGAAGTTTAGTTTGTGTATAAATTTAATATAAATCGGATTATATCTCGGGTTAGACACACAGTCCAGCAGTGGACTGTGTGCATTTGAATCATAGAGATACCGGGTTCGAGTCTGTCCTTGTTCCGATTCGTCACAATATTCAGACTTTTTATAAAACCCAAATACGGAAACTTCCAGTTAGTATATAAGTGAAATAAAAACAAGTATTTTAACCAGGTTAGACACACAGTCCAGCGGTGGACTGTGTGCAACGTTAAACAACAGGTCCCGGGTTCGAGACCTGTTATGCACACCGGTTCGATATAATTAAAATCATTTTTAAAATAAATGAATTTTGAATAAATTAAATAGTATATAAATATAATTAAAAACAGAAATATTTCGGGTTAGACACATAGCTCAGTTGGTAGAGCTGCGTGCACGCGTACGGGAGGTCACAAGTTCGAACCTCACTCAGTGCAAACAAATACAAGACCGAACCGGTCAACAGTCAATGGTCAACGGTCAACGGTCAAACGGTCAACCCAAAAAGTCAACATTTTTTTTATATTTTTATTTATTTATTTAATTTAAAAATCAATTAAAAATACTTAAAAATAATATTTTAAAGTTAGAAAATGACCTTAAACTCACAAAAAAAAAATATCTAAAAATCCTATTAAAATTGTTAATAAAATCCACTTATTTACCGTACCTTTTCGTTATTATTTAGGTTAGTTATTCCTCGTCGATCAACCCTCTAAACTCGTGCGCAATCAACATCATCAAACGAAAGCACCCAATGTGAGTGAATCTCTACAAATTCCCCGTTTTAATCACATTTTGGGGTGTATCATGTGTATTATTATTTATTACATTTAAACACTTGTGCATCCATCATATCCATGATCAAATGTGTATTCAATATGTATCAACTGTTTGTGTGGTTAATGTTTAGATTAAATTTATCATTTTCAGTACATACATCATCATAGGCCGCCGTTCCCCATTACCTATGAGCGTGAACCGTTCCCCATTACCTATGAGCGTGAACGAGGCGTTGCCAACACACTATCGGCTCCGTTTGATTGAGCCTTGATCGCACATACATTATCATAGGCCGTCCGTTCCCCATTACCTATGAGCGGAACGTGACGTTGCCAACATATACATTATCATTCATGTTATATACTCAAGCAAGGTGGTTTGTTATTGTTATTGTTATTGTTATTGTTATTGTATTTTTATTTACGTTTGCTCACATATGATTATTGCACATTTTTCCATATTAATTATAACAAGAAATCAATAATAAATGTTTTCTAACAAGGTTCACTCGCCAACTTTTGTTGACCCAAAAACCCCCCATTTTTACACATGATACAGGTGATCCAGTTGCAGCAAGAAACATATAGGATGGCTTAGAAGAATAAGTCGGTTTAGACTTTGGATTGTTTATTTAGTTACTTTTCTTTGTAATTGTATGAACTTGTTTGGAATATTGAGGATGTAATTTTGAATTTAATAAATATGAAACATATTAGTAAACATCATGAGCTTTGGTGATAACCCAATTATGCCCCGACTCTTATTCCGCTGCGGGTCGGGGTGTGACATTTGGTCAATGGCATCAAGGTGAAACCCGACTAATTCATTTTGGCATATCATTTTTCATAAATAGTTTCTTAAAAATCTAAAAAATACAAAAAGATTTTCTATTTTCTCTCAGTTTTTTATTTTAGGGGGAGAATATTTCAAGAAAACACAAAAACATGAGAAAATACAAAAATGGGTCTTTTATCCAGTTAAGTTTTTATTACATTCTTTATTTAAGGGGAGAAAAATTCAGAAAAATACAAAAACAATAGAAAAGCCAAAAATAAGAAATGAGTTTCTTGGATGGATAAGTTGAAGATGATGAAATACACAGGTGATCCGTCATAAACAGTCAAGAACAAAGAACGAAACTTGATAAGTAGCTTTACTAATGATGTATCGGTAGGCTCACAATCAGACTAAAATATGCAGGTTGATATAAACATAATGGACTACAAGCCAGGTGGGAACCATTCATTGGCATATGGTATTGGTACCGAAATTTCGTTTTATCGTGTGCCGAGAATCTGAGATATGCGGTCTTTATGCTGACTTATCATCTGGGTATCATGATTGAATCTTTTGCCGAAAAATAACGGTGACGCAAGTCTAGAACTTCCATGATACCATACATACGTGTAAATACTGCATACGACCTTCAAAAAGTGATAAAAATATCACATTCACCCAAAAATAAGTGATAAAATATCACAGCTTTATGCGGGAGCTAAGTTCGTCTCTTTGTCGGTACGATGGTACTAACCTATTCACGGACTTACTCATGTGCCCTACATGCATATGAAAATGAAGTTCCTCATCAATAAGTGATTTAATTATATAGGGCTTGTTTTCAATCAAAATAAGTGAGTATTTCACATCATATACGTCAAAATAGATGATAAGCAATATACTCACCGGCAAGATTTTCTCTCGTGCATATCTTGATACGGGAATGTGTTGTGAAGTGGTTGAACACCGGCTAGTAAGTATAAATCAGACATTAATCATATCTCCTAATCATGATTACATCTGATAAGTTGAGCTTACGAGGACAACAATACCGATAATCATAGTAGAATACTTATTTATTTAATTTGATGTTTTTAACAAAACTCGTTTTTGACAAGATTAAAAGCTGGTATGATTCTCTTATCTTGAAACTCTGAAAAAGATTGTCTGGTAAATATATAGTTTATAGTTTAGTAGTTGTTTTAGTTTAGTTTACTTTGTTGTTAAATTAAGTTCTTTTTTGAATTAGCCAAAATTGAAGCTCAAAGGTTGTCTACCAAGATCCGCCCTAAAAACCATTCGTTTTGATATCGCAGATGCTGCAGCTCAAATGGAAACATTGAATCTATCCAAGAACAGCAACCACTGCATGATGGCGCAGACAACTGAGACGCCCAATCTTTTGGAAACGGTAAATTGAATTCTATGTTCTGATAGTTGTCGTTTTAAATTATCACAAATGCACTCCCATAATTCAACTCTAGTGGCTGAATATTATCAAGTTGCGTCGCAGAACATCGCCCTTAAACATAAGAACAAGCTTCTTATGGAGAAGGTCAAAGCTCAGAAACAGGATGTAGCTCAGCTAAAGCTAGACTTGAACCAACAGCAATGTTGGGTCTACGACTACAAACTAAAACTAGCTGAAAAGGACGTAGAACTTCAAGCAGCCTTAGCCAAGCTGAATTCCTTGACAGGGAAGCTTCACGTAAATGAAATAAACATTAAAAATTTTGAAACTTCCAGTAAATTTGTCAAAGACTTATGTGACATCTCGCTTAACTATCAAAAGAATTTTACCAAAGGCCTTGGGTATAATAGGGCGCCTCCACCATATAATCATAACAATACTAGAATGCCTGAATCTGAGGAAGAGGTAGAAAATGCAGAAAAAATGATTTATGGTAAACCTTCAGATTATTTATCCAAACCATGGACGCCCTATTACCCAAAGTTCTCCAAACCCACTGAACTCAAGAGGGATGATGTCTTTGTGGTTTCTACACCACTTTCTCATGAAACTAGTAATCATCCCTCTAAAAGTACAGATGGCTTGGAGAAAGAAGTGCATGAGGCAAAAAAATCCACATCTTCCACAGAATCGAACGGAAAAGAATCTTCTACTCAAACTGAATTCAGGAATGATACTAATATGTCTAACTCATGTGCAGAAGAAATTTTAGTTGAGGTTATCACAGAGGATGATCAAGAGGAATGTCTGAATACAAATTCAGACAATTCGGCTGATGATTATGTGTTTTATAAGCCTGCTTTTGACATTTTAAATCAATTTCTTGCATAACAATTTACTTGCTCAAACAATGTTGGTTGTGTTGAGAATTTAGACAGTTTTAATTCTGGTTTTTCATCAAATACTGATGTTTTGAATGATGCTAATAATTGTGATAACTCTTGTGATGAGAAAATGAATCTAGTTGCAGGTTCTGCATCAACAGATGATTCGGTTTCATCAGTTTCAGCTGAGGATACCAAAAGTTCTTCTCCAGAGGTTGTGTCTGTTGATGCATCTCCTAGGGTTGACAGTGTGAAAGTAGACTAACCAACCGATTCTATAACAGTTGATAGTGACATAATTCTGGAAGACTCGGGCGACTCAACACAAGGGACTGATTCTGAAATGACAGAAGATGAACACACATTTCCTCATGATTGAAATGAAAATCTTAAAACTGATTCTGAATCGGAATCTCAAACTTTTCAAAATTGCTAGATTCCACATTCATTTTCGGAAATCTCAGACCAAGATGTCCGTGTAGAGCCACTCGTGTCCTCCACAGAATCTGTCATGAATTGTGATTTGAAGAGTAAGACCAAGAAGCGGAGAACACGCCGATCTAAAAAGAAGAAAACAAAACAGGCGTCTTCAAAAACTGATACGGAAACTGCTGGGTCTCCTCATCAAACTAAGGAATTAACTCAGGAGTCGCAAACTGAATCTGTTAAGCAACCAGCTGACAGATATTAGTTAAAATTTTTCCAAAATCTCCATGTTCAAAAACCTTGAATTCAAATCACAAAAGTAACAAGTGTGCTGATGGTTGTGCGCAGGACACCGTCAAGACCAAGATTGTGCATCAGCCATCAGTACCCGCCAGCAAGAAACTGACAGACAAATTGCCCAGAATTTCCCAAGCTGCACGGACTATTTTCTTCCAGAAGAGGCAGACCTGTTTCAGTTGTGGATCTCCCGGGCACATTGCTTGAAATTGTCAAAAGACCTTTACCCCATTCAAAACTTTGTATTCCAGACATCAGTAGACTATGCCTAATCGCCCACCTGAGGCTCGATTTGTGGCTAAGCCTTCTGATCAAGACTGGAACTTAGCCAAGAAACAATCTTTCAAACCCTTGAGACCTCCAGTTTCCCAGAATCCCTCTAGCACTCCAAGGATTGTGCAGAGGTCTGATTCGGTAACCTGGAGACCTAAGTTAGTGGCCAAGACTCAGTCTGCTACCCCCATGTCTAATAAATCAAAAGCATCATCAACCTCATCCTCAACTAATTTAATCTTTCGTGAGGTTACTTACGTTGATGCTAATGGCAAGCCTAGATCTTCAATGGCCTAGGTTCCCGTTTCTACTAAAACCTGTTGAAATGTGCAGGAATAGCTCTGGCGTGCTCTTGTTAGACTATGGTACATTAATAGTGGTTGTTCCAGGCACATGACCGGAGACATCTCGCAGTTGAATGACATTCAGTTTTTCGATGGCGGGTTTGTTTCCTTCGCAGGTGGAGAAACAGGGAAAATTACCATGAGAGTAACTGTTTGCAATGGAGCCCTCATCTTTAAGAATGTCAATTATGTACCAAAATTTAAGCACAGTCTGTTGAGGGTGTCTCAACTACGCGACAATCATTTGGATGTTCTCTTCACCAAGAAAGGATGTTATGTGCTTAAACTCGGTTTAATTATTCCAGATGATTGGATTCTTCTTAAAGCCGCACGTAAAGGCAATGCGTATGTTATTGATATGAACCAGGCTCCTTCTGACAAGCTCACTTGCCTCTTCTCATCGACAACCGAACATGACGCCATGCTATGGCATTGCAGACTGGGTCACATCAACATGAAGAATTTAAATCGTCTTGCAAAAGGTGGTTTAGTCAGAGATCTACCAGTTCATGACTTCATGCAGATCAAAAAGTGTGAATCATGCGCACGTGGGAAACAACATCGACAGCCGCACAAATCTAAAGTCGTTCCCTCTACTTCTCAAGTCTTAGAACTGCTACATATGGATCTCTTCGGTCCAACAGACATACGCAGCATTGGCGGGAAGGCTTACTGTGTGGTTATTATTGATGACTACTCTCGATTCACCTGGGTTTTCTTTCTCACACAAAAAAGTGAAACAGCTGAGTTAGCCAACAATTTCTCATGCTTATGGAAAACCATACAGATTCTACGGTGAAGGCTATTCGGTGCGATAATGGGACAGAGTTTAAGAATATTGACCGACAGTTTAGGCCAGAACCCCACAACAAAATGGGGTTGCAGAACGCAGAAATCGCACACTCGTTGAAGCTGCACACACTATGCTGGTTGAATCCGAGTTACCTCTTATTTTCTGGGCAGAAGCAATCAATATTGCATGCTATATTCAGAATCATGCCCTGATCAATAAACGTCACATGAAGACTCCATACGAAGTGGTTGAAGGTCGCAAACCTTGAGTCAAGCATTTCCGCAAGTTCGGATGCCCTTGTGTTCTCCTGCTCATGGACGCTAAAGGAAAGTTTGAATCACGTGGGGATCCTTGCATCTTCGTTGGCTATTCTAAAAATACGTCATATCGCGTTTATAACAAGATCAAGAAGATGGTAGTTGAAAGCTACAATGTGGGTTGGCTGGAGGAAAATCCCAAGGACACACGCATTGGTCCTGACTGGCTGTATGACTACTCCACATTATTTAATCATTTTGATGTGTCTTCCAATGTGCCTGCAGGTAACAGTTCGATTTCTGCCCTTCCAACGGTGCCCATTTCTTCGGAAGACTATGCTGATGCTGCCGAGCTACTTGAGACTTTAAAGCAGATGAGTGTGGATCCTCCTGGATTTAATGACGTTTTCTCGCCTTCCTCCACCGTTTCGCATTCTCAAGAACCAACTATCATTTCGCCTGCTCAAACCGATCCTCCTGAAGTTGTGGTTTCTGATCCAGAGTCTCCTACGACAGTTGAAGGACTTACTCCTGATGTTTTGGGTTCCTCTCTATTTCCTGAGCCTACTCCACTCGATTGTTCGGTGGATTCCTCAGCACATACTTCTACTGGTGCCTCTGTTGAGCGGGAGACATCTGGAGTAGCTTCAGCTAGTGTCACCAACTTGCAAACAGATGTTCTCGTTCCCGCTACACCAATACCGCAGTGTTTACAGCGTGATCACCCCATTGAGAATATTATTGGTCCTGTCAACGCTGTTGTTCGAACCCGCAGCCAATCTGGGGATATCAATACCTGTCTCTATTCTTCCTTCATTTCACAAATTGAACCTAAAAGAATTGATGTTGCCTTGCAGGAACCAGGCTCGTGGATGCCATGCACAAGGAACTCAATCAATTTGAGATGCTTGGTGTCTGGCAGTTGGTGAAGCTGCCTCAAGGAAAACGTGCTCTCCG
The DNA here is from genome assembly GCA_947069175.1 of Scalesia atractyloides. Lineage (NCBI taxonomy): Eukaryota > Viridiplantae > Streptophyta > Magnoliopsida > Asterales > Asteraceae > Scalesia > Scalesia atractyloides. The sequence continues at coordinate 40,197,896 of CAMTDV010000001.1, forward strand.
AACTCGCTGGGTTTTCCACAACAAGCAGGATGACACTGGAGTTATCGTTCGGAATAAAGTTAGACTGGTGGTTTAGGGGTTTTGACAAATTAAAGGTTTAGATTATGATGAGGTCTATGCACCTGTCGCGCGTTTGGAGGCTATACGCATTTTCTTGGCATATGCATCTTACATGGATTTTACTGTATATCAAATGGATGTCAAGACTGCGTTTCTATATGGCAAGGTGAAAGAAGAAATCTACATGGCACAACCACTGGGCTTACTGATCCTGACAAGTCAGATTATGCTTAAAAACTAGACAAAGCGTTGTATCGGTTGCATTAAGCGCCACGCGCATGGTACGCTACTCTTACAGAGCATCTGCTTGCTCATGACTAACACGGGGAACCATTGATCAAAACTCTGTTTATCAAACGCGTTGATAAGGACATTATTCTCATCCAAATCTATGTTGATGATATTATATTTGGTTCCACCAATGATGGTTTGTGCCGCGAATTCGAAGACATCATGAAGAAGAAATTTGAGATGAGCTCATTGGGGGATATGACCATGTTTTTGGGTCTTCAAGTTCGTCAGAGCCCACAAGGTATCCTAATTCATCAAGGAAAATATGTCAATGACGTTCTTGCCAAATTCAAGCTTACAGATTCCAAGCTTATGGCTTCACCTATCGCAGAACGGCCTCTCCTAAATGAAAATGCTGAAGGAACGCCTGTTAATCCGACTATGTATCGCTCCATGATTGGATCACTCATGTATCTCACTGCTAGCCGGCCAGATATGATGTTTGTCGTCTGCCAGTGTGCTAGTCATCAGGCTACTCCTAAACTTTCTGAATTTGAATGCTGTTAAACGAATTTTTAGGTACCTCAAAGGGGCTCCATCTCTGGGCCTCTAGTATCCTAAAAAATCTGAATTTGAACTGTTTGCTTTCTCTGACAGTAATCTAGGAGGTACAGATAGGGACATGCGCTCAACGTCGGCTGGTTGCCAATTTCTGGGAGATCGCCTAATTTCGTGGCAATGCAAGAAGCAGCAGATGGTTTCGCTTTCCACTGCTGAGGCAGAATATGTCACAGCATCTGCTTGCTACTCCCAGGTTTTATGGATGCAACATCAGCTTGCGGATTACGGTTTGACTTATCTAAACACAACAATTTACTATGATAATGATGCTGCTATCCAAATAGTTAAAAACCCTGTTTTTCACTCCAAAACCAAGCACATAAATATTAAAGTTCATTTTATCCATGATTGCTATGAAAAGGGTCTTGTAAAGCTTGAGCAAATCCATATTGATGCAAATGTGACGGATTTGTTCACGAAACCCGTTAGCAACGCGCGTTTTCAAGTGCTTGTGGATCTTCTCAAAATGATTCGGTTTTCTATCTAGGCATCCTCTGTCTTTGTGTTTTGTTTACTGTTCTTATTTTCTTTTCATTGCTTCATAAATTTGTTCATATGTATGCACAAATTTAGGGGGAGAAATCTTTAAAAAAAATCAGTTTTTGCAAGGATAGGGAAATGAAATACTTTTTCGTGATAAAATGTTTGACTAACACATGTAAGGTGTCGAAGCGGGAAAAGATTTGGATCGAAAGTGATGTGTTGGTAGGTCTAAAACTCAACCGGATGGGGAAAGTCAAATGATATAAACATAACGAACTATGTACTCAGTGGGTCACTTACTATAGGCGTATGATTTCATGGTCTTAAATCTTGTGTTGATAGATAGCCAACATCTGAGGTTTCATGTCTTTATGCTATTGAATCATCCGGGGATATCTTGGCTGCCCTTTTGTTGCATCCCGATTATATGCAGACATAGGCACAGTCAAGATATCTTTGTAAAAGAGCCAAAATGGAAAGGCCAAAACCTAAGAGAACAGAAGTTTCTTCATAAGTTCTTACGTACCACATAAGGTATTTGCCTAACCCTCGTCAGTCACTATTGGTCTCTCTGATGTACGGAAGTACTGACCTGTTCACCAATAGTCTGATGTTGTAAAATATAAAGGATGACCACAGTATACTCACCTGCTACGATGAATTATTGTGCTTACCTTGATCGCAGGGGTATGTCATGGTATGGGACACACGAATATCATAGTATAATACTACCTTAAGCGTATCATGATGCCTGAACTACAAGGGTTGAGTTTTAGATTTAAATGGACAAGTATATTGACAATCGCTTAGACCAATTGACTCTGTTCATACTGAAAAATGTTCCTTAGTTAACCTTTGAAACGATTTGATCCCTTAGCAAGGCTGTGTCAACATTTGTGTGTGTGTTGAATAGTTTTCTCTGTAAAATGTTAAAAGGTGGTTGGATGCTTGGTTAGTTTACTTGATGAATTTTGGTAAGATGGTTTTAGTCAAGAGATATTGGATTGGCCCAGTGTGCTTCGGGATTTGGGCCAGTCAAATAAAATTGGTTAAAAGTCTTAAAATTGGAAACCTAGTTTACTATTCCGGATTGGGCTTCTTTAGGCTCAAAAGTTACTGTTCAAGATTGGGCTTTTCCGGAAAGGCTCATTTGGACTTTTCCGGATAGGCCCGCTGTGTTACTGTTCCGGATTGGGCCTGTCACAAGCCCAATCCGGATCCAAAATTTTAGGCCCAAGCCCATTTCGGAAGTATATAGGTATCTCTGATATCTCATTTCGGATTATCCACATATTCCGAAATCATATTTCTTCTCTGATTCTCTCTATTTCGAACTGTGCATCTCGGACATTCATCTGTATTAGGTATTACTCGCTTAAATATATGAATTTCGGATGAAATTATTCATATTTAAAGCATTCCAGATTGTGTCTCGGATTGATCTTCAAAGGTCTTAGGCATTTCGGATCTCATTCCGGATTGATATCCATCCGAAATGATGAACTCGGATTTCATCTCGGATTGGATCTTCATCCGGAATGATATTCCATCCAAGATACTATGGGTAATCCGGATTGCAATTTTGTCCGAACTGTTTGACCTCCTTCTAATCCGGATTGATGAAAGGGTTCATCCGGATTAACATTGAACTGTCAGTAATCCGGATTTGAAGTTTTGAACCTTTCATCCGGTTTGAACCTTTTCAACTATTGAACCCTATAATTAACTTGAACTCTTGTTAATTTAAACCTTGACATCTGATTGACCTATCCAGTTAGTTTTAACTGCCATACTGGTAAACTCCGTTAACTTCTGTTAGTTGGGATTTAACTTGGTTGATGTATTGACAGATATGGTTGAAGAAGCATTCGATGCCGTGATGTTGGTTGAGGAGCAATTCCACAACCAAGTGGGGTATCTTTCAGACCCGCCATCAGAGTTCTTCCAGGAATTCCAATCTATGATTGTGGGGCTAAACGCGTGCAAGATTGCATATGCCCTCCGAGCTAATCTGGTTATCTACAAAGACCTAGTACATTCGTTCTGGAAAAGAGCACGATTTCAGCCAAGAGGTGAAGATGGAAGACCGTTTATCCGTTCTCAGATACAGGGTAAAGAGATAGTGGTTAATGAAGCATGTGTGAGAGAGGTGTTGCAGATTACCGATACGTTTAGTGATCCAACCATCTATGCCAAAGAGAAGGTGCTTCCTGTGCTGATGGAGATGGAATATGAGGGTTCGTATCCACCATTACTGAAGAAAATGTTTCCAGCTTATTGGCGGTTGCTTGTTCACATGTTTATGCAGTGTGTGTCAGAGAACAAAGGCGGTCTGGATCAGCCAAATCAAGCCCAGATATATGCTACAGTTTCGTTGGTTATGGACTGGAAGTATAACTATTCTGGTTATATCTTCGACAATATGAAGAAAATTCCAGAGCAGTCCAAGAAGCAATTGTTTCTTTTGTACCCGCTCTTGATCCAGCTAATTCTAGATGCCCGTTACCCTGATTTGGCAAAGGATGCGACAGATGCCAACTTGCTTAATATGAAGCCGATGGGGCCTACTATTTTTGGTACAATGAAAAAGAACCGCTCTACGTCTAAGACAGTGTTTGTGGGTCGTTTTGCTTTGAAGAAGTTCTCTGAAGTTGTTGGTTTGGATATTCCACCACCTCCTCCGCCTCCAGTTAACGCTATAGTGGCCGAAGAACATGATATACCTGCCAAAGAGAAAGAGATAGAGATAGAGGACTTAGTTACGGATGACGAAACTGATGTTGGGCAAGCCTTTCTTGACGATCTCGCAGAATTCAACGCCACTTTGACTCCCGTTTTACCAGAGTTATCATCAGAGAATTTAGAGGCTTTGATTGCTCACTTGAAAGATATTCAGGAGAAACAAGGTGATCCTCCACTCGATATTCCATCTATTGCTGCACCGACTGCTCAGGTTGAAGAAGATGACGAAGATGAAGAAGATGAGGTGCCATTGATCAAAAGGAGAAGAACCGAGCCGAGCATTCCATCCAGTGAACCTGAAGCTCCCGTTGTTTTCACTGTTGCTGAATCTGAGTTGATCACTTCTACCGTTGCTGAGTCTACAGTTGGTGAATCTATTGCTCATACTTTGATGCTTGATAAACTTGTTTTATCTGCACAGCCAACCGCTCCTATTATTACACAGTCTACTGTTGTGTCTATTCCTGCTGACACAGTTCTACAAATGATGGAGTTTGGAGGAAGCTTATCAGGTGCTGGTGGTTCTAAAGCAGGTGGTAGTGGAGTTGGTCGTACTGATGATGTTGCTGAAGATTATTTGTGCAGATCAGAGAAAAGGGCATTCGAATTCGGAGGAATGGATAGTGACGATGATGATACGGAGGTTGATGTAGTGGATTTAAAGAAAAGGGTGGTCGTTTTGGAACAAGAGGTTATTCTAAAGGATGCTCAAATTGCCTCTCTGCAGACTCATTTAGACGTCAGAGATCAGACTATTGATCAGCTGCAGGGAGATGTCACCATGCTTATGACTCTGGTTTTTTATTTAAAGGCTAAGCTGGAAAACAAATTCGGAAGGGAATTCAGCGATCCTACAGACGACCAGATGAACATTGAGACCAGGCATCGTGCGGTGCAACAGCGAATGGCTGAGGAAACTGAGGAACAAAGATTGGCAGCTGAGCAGTTGGCAGCTGAACGCCAAGCTGGTCTGGATGATTATATGAGCGATCCACGCAGGAAGTTTACTGCTAGTTAGAAACGTGCCGCTGGTCAGAAGAAGAAGCAAATGGTTTTAATGAAGAATGTCAATGTGAATCCGCTTGATGAGAACTTTCAGCTTAAGGATCCAACGAATCAGTCAGAGAGATATGTGATGGAGTTAGGGTCGAGCTACTACAATAAAGTGGGAAACAAGTCCAGGGTGCTCAGTTGGATGTACGACCACGTCAAAAATATGTGGATTATTGTGCGTCAGGATGGAACACGTGAATATTATTCCAAGGAATCGCAATTCGAGACGTGGACTAAGGTTGCTTTGACTGATCTATTAAGAGCTCTGCACACTGATGATGACACTACCGAATGTGGACCCGGATGGAGATTCTTCAAAAAGCTTGAATGTGAGGTCAAGAGTGGATTCAAGACTATGAAGACTGCTGAACCATATTTGAGAGCGGCTAAAGGAGTTCGTGATGCACACACTGGAAAGAGATTCAAATCAGTGATGTGGCCACCGACCGACAAAGAATTAGTTATTCCAGTTATTCAAGAACTTCAATTTTTGGCTATATGACCCTAAGGTTGGAAGCGTTGCAATAGTGATAAAGGAGAAAGCATTCAGAGTTACCGATGTGGTAGATTTAGTGAGCTTTCATGACGAAGACTTGCAGGTTCTTGCGTCACATCAAATTCGAACTACTAAGCTGTATGAGGTTTGTGCAAAGGATTGGACTGTTGCGGTTGCTGGAGTCATAGCTGGAAGGCTCGGTGTGGATGCTCAACCGAAAGACTAATGTAGTAAATCTAGGGGGAGATTGTTGGGCTTAGATTGCTAAAGGTTTACTCATTAGGGGTTATTTTGGGCTTTGGGGTACATTGTGGGCTTCCTAGTGCCTAATGGGCCTAGGGTTGTAATAGTGGGCTTAATAGTGCTTATAAATAGAGATACTAGGTTATTGAGAAGGGGTAAGAGAGTTGTAATCAAATAACTTGTATCAGACATCTTTTGGTGCATGCAAGTTGAAGTTATTCAAAGTTGTTCTTCTTCTTCCTAATCATTATTTCCGCTTTTGATTAGGTTAGTGATACCTGTTTGATCTATTTACGGGACTTACACATGCCACGATTCACCATTGATGTGCTAAAAGCGGTCTAAATAAACTAACTAATTTTAACCCTAAACTAGACACTCTAAGTTTTAAATTTGTAACTAAGACTCTCTAAAACCTAGAACACATATTCAGCAAGTGTACCGGTCAATGCAGTACAGCTAAAGTAAGTCCGAGTATCGAACCCACGAGACTCTACTAATTACGTAAACTAGACTCGATTACTTATCTAAACTGACTCGACTTAATTGTTTTTATGTTTCTGAGGGGGGTTTTAATAACCTAATGCAATTAATTAAAGCTTACTAAGACACAAACTAATACTGAGGACGAATTCAAATGATGGGAAAGCACTATCTATGTCAGAATCCTACACATAAATGACACGTTCTATCGGTTATGGAACTAATTGTGGAAACCGGGATCTTGAGATACTACACTTAAAGGATGACCTAAAAGACCCTCGACCCTTCTCGAGAAGAAACCTATGGAAACCTAAAAGTCATTAAACTACAAGTTTAGTGGATTCGCTCACGGGCTTTCCAACTCTAATAAAGAAGTACCCTCAGAGACAATCTACCTCACAGCGCGAAAGTCACAGGTAACTTTGGAATCCTGATCAGACTCAGTAAGCAAGGAATGGAAGGTAAACTAGGAAGATCTTCTCACAAAGACTCTAACCCTAGAAATCTAACACTCAAGACAAACAGACAATATCTTACCTCATAGCTATCGAGAATGGTAGAATACCTAACCATACTCAATATATGAATAACACACTAATGGATAACTACGTCTAGCAAACCATCTAATAATCCAGAACACACAGTAAATGACCTAGCATGCACCTATTATTTGAAGACATTCAGCAAGGAACACGAGGAATATTAATCATTCAATGAACAGGATTAAATACGCATATGCAAAAGATCATGAAAACCAAAGTCTTTAAATCACTATCAAAACACAATCAAAGTTCCAAACCAATAGAAAACAAATCAAACATGTATGTTCATCTTAACCTAGGCAGTAACAAAGTTTCTAGCCAAGAATCATAATCAAGAACAGTAACAAGTTCATCAACATAAAGCAAAACATGTCCAAACGTATCAAAAAAAACACAAAGTTAAAGATAAATAACGAACTAACAGTTTGCTATAGTAAAAATCACGAACCCACAATGTCAAAATTGATCCTAACACCTTCTTTCCACCCAAAATCACCTGTAGAACCTTTAAAATTCGTCCGGGATAAGTCTGTTTCGTATTAGGGTTAATTGTGGGCTTAAATAGGCTTAAAGATAAAGTTTCTTGCGCTGATCAGGTCTTGTCACCGCATGACACGACAAGCATCAATACGCGGAAAATCGTTTTCATCATAACTTCTTCGTTTCAACTTCATTTTCTTCACTGTTTAACCTACATCTTCGTAATTCAAATCTCTATCATCTCATCTTCTTAAATATCCATTTCCATTCCATGAGAATCCTTCACTAAACCCAAACCTTCTCTTGTGTGCTCGTTCTTTAATGTTTTAGCTCATTTTTGCTCCATCTACACACGAACACCTGTAAAACTCATATACAACTAAGTACAAGCCAAAAACATAATAAACGAATACAAATTAACTATAAAAATGTACAACATACAAGGGAAAAGATGTCTGATTTACACCACATAAACCATTACCTCAAAAGTATTAGCAAATTGCAACTTAATGGAAGTGGGCAATGTCTAAAGACGTTTGGATCACCCACTATTTTCATCAAAGAAACTTGTTAGATTGCTTGAGGACAAGCAATCTTGAAGTGTGGGGTTTATGATATGCCATCAATTATACACATTTTAGTGCATATTTATCCCCTAATCATAAGTACTTTAATGATTTTTTGTTGCAAATGCTACCTTAATCGTTCCTATTTGGAAAATGCAGGTTTCTATGGTCTCGGGATGAAAAGAAGTGAAAACGAACATAAATGAAGCAAATACCCAAGATTCTAAGGAAATCAACAAGTTATCAAATAAGCACAGCCGTGCCAGGCTATGGGCACAGCCGTGCACAATACCAAGCATCACATAGTCAACCTAAGTCAACCCAAGATTGGTCAACAAAAGTCCACCATAGGCCAGAAACGCCCGTGCACCTTAGGCGCGCCCGTGCTCAAGGAAAAGACAAGAGACGAAGGTTCGAGAACCGACCAAGAATGCCACCTATTCAAGACTTGTTGGGACACATCATCATGCACAGTCATGCACCTTATGCACTCTCGTGCCTATAATAGAATCACAACAGACTTGCTCAGGAAAGGATAAGAAGGACAAGTAGTGTCGGGAATCCTCACAAGGCACAGACATGCCCCTTATGCACGCCCGTGCACACCTTGTCACCTCGAGCCTATAAATAGAAGGCCTTAGCTGCCCATTTTCACAATCCCATTTCACCCACTCCTCTTCCACGTTTCACACACTAAACCTCTGCTCTTGAGAGGTCACAAGGAGTTTGGGATCACTCCATTAAATCGTTGTAATAACTTAGTTTGAGAGAAGAGTACTTGTAATCAACAACCCTTCCATAAGTTGTTTAAACCTATCATACTTGATCCATTATGATTCACTCAGTAATTATTGTTCATGGACAAGCTATGGCTATTATAGGCTAACCCCTTGTGTTTCTTGGGTTGAAGATGAAGCTTGGTATGAATTAAATGTTTAATCTTTGGCAAGAGGTGTGTTGTGTCTTTAATAATTCTTTCTACCCTTCTTCTTTTGTAATGAGTTTGAAATTGTTTTGGTCTTTGATCTTGTTGGAGTCCTTGATAACCAAAGGAGGTGAAGCTTATTAGTACACTCATGGTGTGTAACAACCCATATACTAATAAGGGAAATCTGATCTTGGTGAAGTTGTTGACCCATTTATCAAGAATATCATTAGTGGCATGCACGGTCTATATGTTAGGCCTCAACGATTAGCCAAGACTTTGTCTTGTGACTCATCTAACATGGTCTATATGTTAGACTTGGTGCGGTCCAAGAGTTGGTGAACCCATGTTAAAATACTATACGTTTTTATATATATTTTTTATTATAACGCCACCCGTTAAATAAAGATCAATCACCCTGATTAATCACAAGTGTCATTAGCACCCTGGGTAGAACGTTGAAATATCCTTGCTACCTTTGAAGTAAGACAAAGGCATGCCATATAGAGTATCGCAAGCCATGAGAACCATGTAAAAGAAAGAAGAGTAGTTGGATGTTACTAACCCAAGATTAGGGGATTGTTCCTTAAAAAAGAACCTTTCTCTATGATTTGGCAGTGAATTATCTTTAGTCGCCTCTAATTTTATTATCACCTTAAAGTCACATCTTGTAAATCTAATAAAAATTCATCGGTAACCTTAGCTAGGAGCTGGGTCGTTAAGTTAATTAACCTCACCTCTTGCTATACAATAACTATAATTCATCCCAAGTGGATTCAGAGATCCAAAGCAACACTCTGCATACTCTTGATATTCCCTACTAATTATCTATTACTTGTTTTTATTTTTTGGTTTATTATAACAAATAACAAAAGATAATTAATTAAACTAGTTGATAATTTAAGGTAACCATTAAAAATCATATTATTTGGGTTCGATACTTAATTCTTACCTTAAGCTCTACTACAAATGATAGGTACGCTTCCAACTTGATTTTGGAAATGTGTAAATTGAAAATGTGTCTTTCAGACAGTTTTCAAAGTCCCTAGGACAAAAAAACCCAACCGTTAGCTAAACAGAAAAGTGGTGGGGTGTTTACAATAATGAACTTACAATTTCTCCTTGTCAGAACCCTTCTTAGTTGTGCTCAGTTTGGCGTTTACGACCACAACGTGTCCGTATTTACCGAGAGTTTTCGGTTGTACTGATTTCCAATGAGTATCGACCCGTAGGTCAAACAATCTCCCTTTTAGATAGAGATAAGGACATAGGATCTTCTTATACCTAGCATGGTTAGAGTTATTTTTGGACCATTTTGAAAAGTAAAGGCCAAACTGTTGAATGCGAAGAGATCAACGTCCCAAAGGACTAAGATGTGATCAGGGGAAAAAGTCTCACGAATATGGTTTTCAATATCACCAATCTTGTTTTCAATATGGATAAGGACATTGGTTCTTCTCATACCCAGAGAAAGTCACCGGCCTTGTTTCTTCATTTCTAATAAAGGCTAGTCGGCCCAATTATTTATGGATGAAACGATCTATTTGGTTATGTTTTAACTCTAATAGCGGAAACAGTTAAAATTATTGTTATATAAGAAATGTGTCGGATATTAGGTAAATTGCATCACTGGATCGATGTTTCCAAACAAATGCGTAAATTTTATTCATATCAGGTGTGACATATTATATAAATAGGAAAGTTTTATGTATGAGCGATCAACGTTCGCCTCTTTGTTCGGGTGTCAAGCCTCCCTTCCCGCAGCTTGGGCAACTCTTTAACCCAAATCCTTGGCAATCATAACATCTGTTTAAGTTATCAAAAGAATAGAAATAAGTTGTAAAAATATCTAAAGAAAAACGAAGATAAAATCAAATAAAGCTTTTATTCTCACTTAACGTTATCACAAAAGACATATAATGATAGACTCAACCAGAATCAAAAGCGTGAAAAGTTCTTGTAGATGGATCCTTGGTGAGTGCTCTCGATTTCTTAAGTTGTTGTAAATGGATTATTGGTGAGTAGCTTTAAATTTATATAAAATGTTGTATACGTTTATTGTTTTTATTATAAAAGATGTTAAAACCCGTACACAAATCTCATCTGTAGTCATGTAGGTGAGTGAGGTATTCCATCTTAGACTATATGTTATGGGGCGTGGAGCGGGGAGAGCAAAGCCCCTCCACGCCACCCAATACCCTGCCACCCACACCCCAAAGGCGTTGCCCCTTTTAATGGCGAGATCTCCATGGGCGTTAACCCCCTACCACTTGATTTTTGGTGATTTTGCCATTGCACCACCCCCCCCCCCCCCCCCCCCCGGTTGCCCTTCACCACACCCCTTCCCTTTTTGATGTGGAAGGCAAGGCCCACATAGTTTACGTGGCGCCTACGTTGCAGGGTGGGAGTTTTGCCCTTGCCCTTTTGACTCCAGGTAGTGTTAGTGCAGGAAGAAAAGCAAATGAGGTACACTATATATTGTGAGGTTTGTAGCGACAATATGAAGACAGGTTGTGTTCTAAGGACCCGTTTGATTCACAAAATTCATTGGAATTGAAATTAGATCTATTAAAAATTGTGTTTGGTTAACAAATGATAGGAATTAGAATAAAAAAATCCTCCTTTGGTTACATGTGATGGAATTTGATACGTTACCAAAATACCCATTATCAGTTCCGTAGATATGCAATCATCACATCCAGAGAACCAAAATCAAAATCAATGATGAATCAACCAAAATTAATATATAAGAAAACAAGTGAATATAAAGGTTATTGGATTTTAATAATCTTAAGTTTCACTTGTTGGCTGATAATAATCCTATCTTTAAAAATTCTCTCAGACGATTCCAACTTGTAAAGTTTTGCCCCAATTGATCATTTTCAAACATATAGAATTTGGCCTCCTCAATAAATTCAGATGCACTTGTAGACTCCTTAATTGATTTAAGTGCATCTATGTTAGAGGTTCAATGAGGGCCAAACTCTTACAAGTTAGGATCGTTAGATAGAATTTTTAAAGTTAGGTTTATAATCGGCCAATAGGTGAATTTAGGATTATTAAAATCCAATAACCCAAAAAATGATTATTGGACCAAAATCAAAACCGAAAGCTAGCCATCAAAGATCATTTCAGTAAAATCAAAGTTAATTCATTGTGTTCTGTTTCGAATCGTTCTTGGTTCATCAACAATTCAACATAGTAGCCCTTCCGATTTTGAATAAATGGTTTCATGATGGAATGGATAAATGGAGGTGAAGCTGCAATGGTTTTTTGAAGGGTAAATTTTGGTATTTAATCTTTTTTACATCTCAATTCCTTTATCAAATTTTCTAATTAAATATCCTAGTTGTTATTACTGGAATTTATTCAAATTCTAATTCCATTATAACATTCTAGTTAGAATAAAGTTATAATATTTATTTTAAAGACATTAGATGATAATAAAAACGTTAAAAAACGATCTGAATATTTTTTGATGTCAAATCGTTTTAATGTAACATCCTATACCTAATAACATAATCTATGACTATATAATACATATGAATCTTGTTTTTATGAAGAAAATTAAAATAAAATTCAGTTTATATGCGGTATTAAACACCACAAATTAAGAAAAAATAAAAGAACAGAAGATGAGAGAATAATCTTACTTCCAACGCTCGAATATATTCCCATTCTGATCTTACTTCCAACGCTCGAATATATTCCCATTCTTCTTGTTTTTTTCCCGTTCCCTGTATCGAACATAAAATAATCACAACCTCTTTTATTTTTAAGTATTAGGCATGTAAACAAATTGAACTTACACAAATGAGACCTGTTCAGGTTCGTTTAACTTTAACCGAACAGGTTTTCTTGTTCGTTTTTTCGTTAAGGTATTAACGTGTTTGTATCTGTTTATGTTGGTTGTTTGAAAATTCTAAACAAATGGTTCACGGACATAAACGACACAAGCAAACAATAATGAACATAAACAAACATAAATCAACACTTGTAATTCTTCAAAAGTTAGTAATGTATTGTTCTTAATCGAATTAGGAGAATCCTCTATCTTGTATACAATTAAAGATTTTATATTGCTTTTAAGTATGATGATAGATATGAATATTGTAAATAGTATGTATATATGTTTAATATGGATTAACATAATTTGTGAACAACTTCTTGAGAGGGAATTAATTTTGGTCTTTATCATTTTTTAGATTAAAAGGGTAACATTGATATTAGTCAAGTACTTTTAATTAAAATCTCTTAAATTCTCATCTCTTAACTCTCTCTCTCTCTCTCTTTCTCTTTTTTAATTATTTTTCTATTATTTTAATTATAAGAGATTAAATGGTTAATGTTTATTTTTAAATAGACTCGTTCTTTTTAAAATTAAATAGCAAACCTAAATTATGTTTTTTTACATATATGTATACAGGTCAGATATACAAGACTTATACACTTGTGTATAATTACATCTTATTCCCACAGGTCGGTATAAACCAGATTTATACACATGTGTATTATTCAAGTACATATGTGTATAAACTAACAGTTGTGTATCTTGTACAAACTAATACTACCGAGACTGTACACATGTGTATACACTAACAATTGTGTATCTTGTATATACGGAAACTAGCAAGATTTTAGAAATTTTGATTATATTGTTTAATAAATACAATTTACAAAAGACGCAAATACTCTTCTGTCAATTAATTTAAAGGGAAGTTACAACATTTTTTTTTAACTTGGAAAGATAATTTTTTTTGGTATATTAATACTTTGAAAGCTAATAAATTTTTCAGATTTTTAATGATACTATAATTCATATATAAGCCAGAAAACTTGCCAAGTTACATCAAAACAGAAGGTAGCCGGGCAACAAGCTGCGCCGCCAATCCTTTATGAATTGCAAACCCTAACCTTCCAAATACAAACCCTTGCCCTCGTGGGGTTGAACAATTGTTGTAGACGACCCGTTGAACCCTCGTCAAGAAGTGGATAGCTTCTGGCGCTAGGGAGCTAAAAGTATCAAAGGCAAAAGGGACAAAGACATGCTGGTTCAGATTACAATTTTGTCATTGTTTAAAAATCTCTAGAAGATATAATACAATGGCTCATATTAGTTCACACAGTTCACTCTAGATACCTACCCTGTTTAATATTATCATATGTAACTAAAAATATGTTAGAAAGATAAAATGATCACACCTTGCATCCAGCACAGTCGATGGCACCTTGGCCTCCACAGGTATCACATTTCTTGAAAATCTGCAAATATCATCATTATTATTATTATTGCAGTAAATTAGAAATTCATTTTATGCGTAAATGCGTGTATACAATTATGAATACACTATTATTATTTTCTTAATAGTTTCACATGCAGTGTTACTTTTATAATTCGCCACAGCCATTCCGAGTCAGGCATTGAAATGCATGTAACGAATTTCAGCTTTCTTTAAAATATGCGTCGCACAGATTTCTTGCAAATAGATACAGCATCTTCAATGCTAGGGGGGGGTGTGTTTGGGGTTTGTGTGTGTTTGAAGCCACCTCTATTCCTCACATCATTTCAAATATCTACTCTAAAACTTAAAGTTTTCCTCTTAGGCTAAATAAATCCAAACCTCACTTTTAACTCCACTTTTATTATTAGAATATATAAAAAAGAATGGTTTACATGTGGGTGGAGATCACACAAGTCCACTTTTGGGTTATTGGAACTCCTCTCTCAACCGATAATATTTATGCTTCTATCAAATTTACTAACTTCTTTTTCTTAGAACGACAAATCTTTTAATCATGACATTTATGGGACTTGAATCCAAACCTTTAAACCTAGGTATTTATAAAGGTTTTATCTTTGCCAATGGTCTACCAATCCGACTTTATTTCGATTCGAGATTTGTAATACAAATGACCGGTAAAATTTACAAGTTAAGTCATTTCACTTTCTCTCAAAACATATTTGAAGTTTTTCTTCGGTGAGCATGGGTCAAACCAGAAAATTAAAAATATATATATATTAGAACTTACAAGCTTTATTTGAATGTCAAAAGGAGTATGGATATTTTTAACAACCACCTAAATAGAAGATAAACAGAACAATAGTTTTTGAGGTGGCGTTCAATGATATTATAAACTTAAAATGATGATGAAATAGTAGTGAAAAGGTATGAAGTTATTAAACCCGGGTTGGAAAAGATGGTTGAATTGCATACCGAATAATGTTTCCCATCTTTTTAACGGTACCTTTAACAAAAGTAATCTATAGTTACAAGAATGATTAAGAGTGTTGTTAACTAAGATAAGACCCCTTCATGCTCATAATCATTTCATTACATCAGTCATATGCTATTTGTTGCCCTATATACTACTATCACATACAATGTTACATCAAATCACTTTAAAGGTCGATTAGTAGTAACACAGAGATTGTTCCACCATTGATTAATGAATAAAACATACCGACTTAAGTGAAAAACCCGCGGTTTTTGAAGCCTGAGTTGTGATGTTTCCTCTTGGATTCAGAATAATAATGGGATTGGAAGAGAGAGAAGGGATGTGAGAAGCCATGATGTCATAAATGTCCAATTACTAGCAGCTGCTGCTGCTTTTAAAGATAATGTGGATAAAGAAAACATGGTTCAAAGTAGGACACCTTTCACCACTAAAGTAATCAGTTATCCAATACTATTTTTATTTCACTTCTTTGAAAAACTACATACAAAATGTATTCAATGATAAGTCAACACAAATTCATTCAACACTGTACAAGACAGAAAGAAGATGATTTCAAGGCTTAGACCTTGTTGAGCCTGTGTTCTCCAATCATCCACCTGGTCAAGTGAGTCGGGTCAACAGCAAGAGCATTGAATGCCTTGGGGCAGATCCCAAGATCAGACCCGATTAGCTCGTATTCCGTCACTGCTGCTTCCATCTCACCTTCCACATCATCTATAACTGTCACTGAATGAAGAACCTCCTCATAATGCTTCTGTTTCTCACTGTCATTTTGGAAAGGTTCCATTGCTGGGTTCTACTTGTTGCAAAAAGGAAATCTTAATAAAACAAAGCCATATGATTAAAATGAAATAATGACTTTTAAAAAGAGGTTTTATGCAATTTGAATACACTCTAGGCAACTTTTGACCATTTTACTCTTTCAACCTTTTAGCTGAGAACAACCCAACCCGTTTACCCAAAATCAAAAGGGATACTGCTATTGTAGTATTCAGCATATTTTTTTACCTGACAGAAGTGAGCATAGTGACTATAAACCTCGCTGTTTTCATCTTGCTCAGTAAGCAAGGTACCACCGTACCATCCATTGGCTTCGTCTATTGAAGTCATTGCAAGATAACTACAAAAATATGATGCATATGTTACAGAATTTGTTTAATATAAAACATGATGCATATGTTACAGAAGTTGTTTAATATAAAATATGAAACAGTACGAATAGCTCATGTCAAAATCAAGAATGAAACTGTTAATATCAAAATGCATGTGATCCTGAATAAGCTTTTTGTCCAGATGGCTAAAATCAGTATTGGTAATGAAATCTGTATCAACATAAGCAACTAGCAGCTATACAGCAAAGGGCTTGTAGCCTAGCGCTGTCCTCCCCTAGAGGTTGAGGGGTGTAAATTAGGAGTGGTAATAGTGGGTGGTGACTTAGTTGTTCTAAGAAAACACTAGCAAACTATATGTAAGTTGTGCCACCAATAATAAGCACATAGTTTTGTGGATAAAAAGAAGAAAATGATTTTGCTAGAGAAATACCTTTGAAATACATCCTCCTGATTAGTGTCATTAGCGGAAGAAATCCAATTGGGATCACATAATTCATCAAATTTCTTCTCATCTTCTTCATGCCCTAGTTCATCTGACGCCACTTTCACTGTAGAACTACTTTCTTCAAACTTCTTCTGCCCAAAAAGCCAGTTTGGACTTCTCAGTTGTATTTCACTGCAAAATCAAATGTTTGCAACGTTAACTCATTATATATGTTGTATAGGAAAGCTAGCTAATGAAGGAAGTATACTTTACTTACACTGCATCAGGTGCCATCCCAGAATTTCCAGGTTTGTGACCTAGTTCACTACAAAGCCTTACATTCTTTATAGAACCACAAGTTTTTTCTATCAATTTCGAAAATGATGTCAATTTCATCTTTGAAAAGTCCTCTTTGCATGCTGCAATAGGTATCAGAGAACGCCCCATGCCTACGGGTTCAGCATCACTCGGTGAACTGCAAATACAATGTCCTAACATTAATAACTTGCATAAATATAACCAATGAGTGATTTTGAAACTTACTAGCCTTCTGGGACTAGGTCATCCCCTATCCCAGACACATGAAGATAATAATCAGAATCAAGTTCCCAAAGTGCTGGCTTTCCATCCTGTGGCTGAAAGTAGCCCAAAAATCTGGTCAACGCAAGAAACAGAGAACGGGTCAAGGTGAATCATGAATGGGATTAACGACTGAAGATATGAGGTAAGATAGAAGATTACAAATTAATAGCATCTTGTTTTTCACCATCCGTATAAGCATTGCTGTAGTAGCGTTTGATAGATTTCAAAAATTCTCTAGATTGTGTTGTAGCTTTCCACTTTCCTTGCCTCTCCGTGAATACCTGCAGCAGCAATTCATGATCTTACTATTATTATTGTCTTAATTAGTAAGGGTGGTAGACGATTAGATTAGACATACAGTGTTGTGAGCAGCAGAACCACCATACTGGTGTGCAAGAGCATCACCCATGCTTAGGTACATATCCATAAGAGCAGCAGCAATACTGCTATCCTGATCCAGTTTTGGATCATCTGTTAATCCCATGGCATGGAGTTGGCGCCCTAAGGCGGCTAAACCATATGCATATTGTGCGACATTTGTACGGTCTAAACAATCAATGCAATTTGTTCTTAAGACTCCACTTTGGAACTGTGGACCATTGTTGATGTAATTGTATTTCTTAAAAGTCTTCTTCTCTTGTTTCATCATCGTATCACTATTACTCAGATCCCCTGAACTATTTCTCAGATCTTTAAGAGAAGAATCCCTGCACAAACTTACAACAATTAAAGCCAGAAACACAAACTTACTGGGAATCTGACCAAATGTGATGCGTTTTGGGGCCACAAGCACAACATATCCCATCACACAGAAAAAGAGTGTGAGCTAGTGGTTGCAAAGTGGACAATATCATGGCGACCATGACAACCTTACAACACGAATATGAGGTTGTTGTAGCCATACACCACCTTTCAGGTTTCAGAACATACGCCTTATAACTGTTCAGCGTCTTAGCTGTGGATGAGAAACACTTGTGCTTGGGTGGGAGAAAAGACCATGATGAGTGAGCTCATTAACAGTTGCCAAAAACAAATTTGTGAGCCAACATGGGCAAAAAAGGACCCTATCATGTCCATGGTGGGGTGTTACATTCATACGGTCATACCTTGCATTTATATCTCTTGCATTGACAAGTGGTATTTTGCACTCCCAAAATCTTAAACTTACCATGTTGACATAGCTATACTTTTTTTTTGTTAGTCAAGTCTCTTAAATGACTATAAGTTAACCGAGGATTGATTTCTCTTAATTGCTATAAGTTAAACGAGGATTGATTTAATGATGACAATCAGTTACGAGACTCAGAACCAAAAAGGCAATGTTGATTGTTTATACCAAAGAAATGCAGGGTTGGTAGCTCGCAACACTCAATGTTTATGAGTACTAACCTAGAGCATGCTGACTATGTGTTAAGGGCAATTGTCATCAAAACCTATCTTACCCCTTAAAAAGTTGCATATATTCAATGTAGCAGTTTGAAGAAGAGAAATTGTGCTACAAGCTAACTTCCTAAGAAGACAATCCAAGTAAGTCAAAAACAAAGTTGGAGATAAAGCTCAAGCAATCACCCCAACTTTAGCATTAATTGTAGAAGAGTCAACATATAATATTTATTATACCCAATTACCTGGCAGTACTTGTCCTACTGAGTTGGATTGATTTCTTTTTAACAACAGCTGGCTTTCCACTATAATAGAAGCCTGTCAAATCCAATGCCTCACCAGCAACACCAGCCAAAACACCCAAAATGTTAGCCGATTTGCTCTTTGCAAACTTGTGAAAATCCCAGTGGATAAACCTAAGCTGACTTTCTTCTGGAAGTATCTGGTTTAGATACCCAACTGCATTTGCGAATTCACGCCGTAACATCATTTCTCTTGGCCTTTTCTCCACAGTCTGATTGCATTCATAACCATTGTATTAACTACCAAGTATTTTAATTCTAATATCAACTTTTCCAAAAACAAACCTTGATCAGGTTAAGCACGATAAGTGGATTGCCATATCTCTTTTCCAGATCTTCAAAGTGAAGTTTGGTTGCCTCATATGTAGGATCATATCTTTGCACTACAAGCAGGATCAAAGATAAAACACACTAATATAATTTGGGCACGCATGGTGTATTCACAATCCACTTGGATATATCCGCCTCTCTAGTGTCAATATATTTTTCCATTACCATAGAAATAAGCATACTATTTCTCTCTTATTAAGTATATCAAAGTAATAAATAAGAAAATTATCATTTTTATCTATTTTCGATTGAAATTGAACAGGAGAAGACTAGCGTCAAAAAAGGTGATTCTTCTTACATATGATATCTGGTTTTGGACTTAACCGTGAAGCTTCTTGTGACCAAAACAGGGGAATTGAGCCCCTCATTTGCACAACAGAACTCATTTTCCCTTTGAATGATCCAGCTTCTTCATCAAGAACAATTTGCTCCGTCTCAACATCATTTGCAACCCTACCTCTATCATTCACTCCCCTTTTCAAGTAACTGTGTATCCATGGAAACCAATACCAATACACAGCTAATAAGAATATATGTCCATACCATTTTTGTAAGCAAAAGACAGAATATATCAAGTGTGAAGAAAATATAAATTTAAATGATTTCAACATCACGAAGAACATACCGTGTCCCAGCAAAGTGGCGAGATCTCTTGGACAAGAGTGCAATACTGAAGTCTCTTCCAAAAACCGATAGTCGTACCTGTAATCATATATACAACAATAGTGAGTCCACACAAAACATCGACTGACCTTTTTTAACTAAAGAACACCTACGGTTGAACTTTTATCATTGAAAACTTCTAATGAACCAGACGATGAATTCCAACAAACTTTTTTGTTCAATCTACATGCGGGCCGTGTTAAGATTTGTCCCACGAAAAGATAACCCCCTCTATCTAATGATGTATTAATGAGTTAGTTTTCATTGAGTATGCCAGCATTCTTATTAAAAATATCCACCGTGTACAAAAAAACTTCATTATCCTCCTACCAACTTGTTTTGGTATAAGAAAAGAAATACAATATCCATATTTAAATTTTTTATAGAGGGGAGCTTTCACCTAACTAAAAAAACAAAACCCTTCACTCTAACATAGAGATACTACAAACAAGTGTAATAGCAACAAACCTGCTTAAAATTTCCATGAACTAGAGCAATTGTCCAGATAGTGTTATGGCATCTTGATCGAATTGGTTGTGTTAGAAAAGCATTCCACACAAATATGTCATCATATGGCATCCCTTCATTACCATTGGATAAGACATTTTTTTGCAAACTTCGCATTATAGGATACGTGTAACTATAGTAAAAATCTTTTGTCAAATCCACACTGGATAATAGCTTTTTATACCTGCAGCAATATTATAAACTATGTTCAAATCAACGTAACCTAATATATATTATTATGCATTTCAATGTTACTACAAGCTACGCATAACCAACGCATTCTATGTTGAAACATTTATTACGTGGTCAAGATTACGAGGAATAACTGAAAATAAAGAAAAGTGTTCCCATAATCACAAGGTATGAAAATGTGAAGATAGTAAAAGATGATATATGATATGATATGAAATGATTTATGTGATGGACACAATGTAACCAAACTATATTAAGAAAAATGCCAATGTGCAGCCAAATACTGAGGGATAGGTTTAGAAACAAGTAGTAGTAATGATGATAAACAGAAAATAGAAAATCAATAGTCTGGTGTACTTGTGCTACCTTCCTTGGTTAATATGACGATAATATTGTTTCCCCCACAAGATGTTTATAACAATATGTGAGGAGAAAATAGTGAGACGAGTCACGCTTACAAGTCAATATTACTTATTTGTCTTTTATGTATTAACTGGATTCTGTCATTATTTCCTATAAGTGTAGTTATCCAAATGTCTTGCTAACAACGTCAGAATTATGGCAAGTAAAATAAAATATCGGCGTATCTATAGGTCATTAGGGTTATGGATTTTATTATGTGCGCTTCGGGTCTTTAGACATTGGGAGATTACCTATTACTTAAATAGTAGGCAATAACTTTTTTCTTTTCATTTGGTTATTATCACGAATCTAACCACGTTGTTATCAAATAGATAGCAACACTTATGCTTATATGGTTAACGACAATTATATTGTTTCCATAGTTAATAATAAAATATGGTTTGATATTTCCTTAAATATCGTTATCTATACAAGTATAGCAGTATTAGTTGTAAATGCTTGAGTCGTTAAAGGTTAGGCATCTATTGAGCATAGCCAGAAGCCAATTCTGAAGGACAACCGCCTCCTGCATTTCCATTCATTTTTGGTATTGAGAGAGACCTCTCTCTCATATTTATTGGTATGAAAAAAGCACTTTTGGGGAGAAAAAAATTGTAACTAGGGTAGACGAAAAAACCAAAGATGGGGATTAGGGAGTAATCATTCTTGGAAATGGATGCCGAGAAAGCATTTCTAGTAGTCTTCCATATATAGAAGAAGAATAATGCATACATCATAATGATTTATGCTAATAATAATGATACACATACACACATACATACATACACTAAAGAAAAGGGGGGAGGGTTTTAGAGAATAAAAATACCAACCTGAGCTCGGTTTTGGAATGAGCAAGATCGGTTTGCACAGAGACATGTGGAATTGTAAGAATTTGGGTCTCTTGGATGCTATAGATGGCATGGCCACAGATAGAGCCAATCTGCTTACGCTTGGTAACCAAAATCAAATAATAAGACTCCAAGAACTTAATACAACCGGCGATGCCGTAAACCTTGTTGACGAAGATACAGCCACCAGTGGCTCGATTGCCCTCAGCAATCCGGTGAAGCAGGCTCTTGACCTCTTGAGGAGGATAGACGACTGGATCTTGGCTTATGTTGAGATCGGAGGGTTCCATTCGATCAATTTTGAGGACTCGGAAGAATCGCTTGTTCCGATCACTGCCGATGAGATAGTACCGGGCCCTCGTCTCGTACAGATTGAATTTCTCCAGGGAGTAGCACCAACTTTCACCCTCCTCACTGCCCCCCTTCGCCATCGCATCGCATACCACACAAGATGATGCTGCTTTTCACTTCCTGCCTGATTTATTAGCCTAGCCTAACCTCGCCTCCCAAAAGAAAGAAAGATATAATATACATTCACATTTCCCTTCCCTTACATTCTATTTTATTTTATTTTATTTTGAGGAAAGCATTTATTTAAGGCACACACAAACTAACAATAATGACTAAAAACATTTTCAAATTATACACATCTGCATACATTATCAAACTAATAATAATTATGGAGTGTTTGAGATTTCTTATCAATCAACTTATTCACTCGTAACTTTTATAAAAGAAAATTTTTATAAATTGATATTTAGGTAACAGGTTAAAACGAAGGTTTTAATGCTTTGAAAAAGACAAGTTACAGGGAGTGACTTTTCCCAGAAAGTAGTTTTTGATAAGCAATCCCAAACACCCCTATATATAAGGAATATTAGTGATGAAATAATGAGCGACCTATATTGTAATAACCCGCATATTGAAAACATTTTTTTTAACCGCAAATAATATTATTTTAAATTCAGAAAACATTTAACAATGATAGAGAGTGAACTACACATGCGGTCACGTGGTAAGTTGCGAATGGTTGGGATTTGTGTATCGGTTTTGAAAGCTTTAAGCGGACCAAGACATTGCAATATACATCAATTTAAAACATTTGAAAACCTATTACTATGAATACAAGTAAACAAGAAACTGAAAAACCAAGCAGAGTGTGAAATAACTACAACCTTGATGTAGTGGATTAGAAACCGAAAGATATTTTTAAAGGTTCCACATTAAACATTCAGCTCAAGGAAGGTGTTAGCCCTCAAGATGAGTTATATCACACCCCATCCTAAATAGTGCTTACATGAATAGATTTCAAATTAAACTTAGAAGTGGAAAACTTTTTTTATGATAGATTCATGGTATTTAAAATAGCAAAATTAACAGTTTATAATAAACGGAATACAAAAATTAATAATCCTTAAAGTTCTCCAAGGACCCCTCTTTAATGATTATCAAAGATACACCCTTAATAACATGCATGAGCTAATGTTACATGAGTCATGAAACATAAAAAGTTATCAAAACGTTATCCTTGATCATGTTTTTAGCTTCATGCATGTAAATCGTATATAGCATTCTACATGTTTTCAACTTCATGCATGCAAATCATTGATGTGTTGCACATCTGTATTTCCTTACGATTCTATACGTTTTCAGTTAGTTAATTAGTTGTTTTATTTGTTTTTAGCTTGTATTTAGTTAGTTATATTTTTACAGGTACCTGTGCATAGAAGGAGCATAAATCGAGGCTAAATCGTGGAAGAAACACGCACGTGGGAAAAAGCAGTGAAAAGAAAATGAAAAATCAGGTATTCTAGTTCTTGGCACCACAAGAAGAACTGATGAGGGGTTTTTGGCGACATGCAAAGGCCCATTAGTTTGTCTTTGGCGCAAACTTTGGTTAGGCCTTAGCGACGCGCAAAGATCGTCAGAATTCGGAAAAAAACCTAATTCGATTATATAAATACTTTTGGCCATTCTTTTCGATATACATCACTTCCAACTGTCAAGTTTACGCCTTTAGAGCAATTTAAGGGTGGAGAAAGAGATTGGAAGCAAGAATTGAAGCTAGGAGTCAAGAATCGGGTTGATTATGCTTATTCGGATTATGTTTCTTGTTTCTCTTTGTTTTTCCATATCTTTAGACTTCATGTTTGTGATTTGTAAGACTTGTTCTTTGCTTTTGAACATGATTGTTGGCTAGATCTTTTAAGTACCTAGGTTTTGGATGAGTACTTGTTGATCTTGGACATTTTCTAGGTTTTATGAATATTATTGAAGGATTAATATTAATGTAAAGAACCTTTTACAACTGATTTGATGTGTGTGCGTATTTAAATCTGATTTATTGTTAATCTTTGTTCCATTATGCTTCTTGTTGAATGTCTTTTCAGTTATAGATGCATATTATGTCACTTATTGTGTGTTTGTGATTAGTTTATGGTTCTGCTAGACATCGGTAATCCATATGAACATTGATTGAGGGTTTGTTAGAACTTTATATTTTGCCTATCTAGATAGTTGAGAGGTGATAGATAGTCAAGTAGTCTTTGTTGTTAGGTGTTTAGGTGCAAAGGCTCTAAGAGGAGGTTTCCCTAAATTTCCTAATATCCTTGCTATTTTGTGTCTTATAAGTTGTTCTTAGGTTACCCCTTACATCTTAGGTTGTATTGAGATCCTGAGACTGAGAGGTCATTTGTCTTTTGGGTACATTAGGGTTGTTTGAGAAACTGAGAGGTAATCCGACCAACCGTGAGTATCACAAGTCCCTTAGGGTTTCCATTTAGGTCACATTCGGAGAATGATCAAGGATTCACTAGGTTGTCTAAGGGTGTCGTATTATAAGATCCTAGTTCCATCATAGTTTCCATAGTCGAGAGAAATCCAATAGTCACAATTAGGATTCCTGATTTAGGTAGTATCTTCCCAATTCCTGAATTCATCTTAGTTATCAGTTTGATCGTTGTTAGTTATAGTTTCTTTTAATTTAATTAAACCAATTCAAAACCTTCTTTCCGAAACCAAATCAATCAAATCGATTAAACCTTTTATACTGTTTTTCGGAATCTAGTTTTAGTTATTGTTAGTGTCTTTAGGGTTCAATATCCGGACTTTCATTAGGCTTTATTACAATCGTTGGTATACACTTGTCTCTTATTGTGATCTAGTTTAAGGATTTTCCAGAGTTTAATTAGAGTGTCTAGGTTAGTTTTTAGTAGACCATACCAAACACATCAATCATATATCACATTCTAATTAGTTATAGGCCTAGGTTTAACTTTATATACATTATTTTACAGATCCTTGAATGTAGTAAAACATGTATAAGTCAAGATATAAATTTCAGATTCATTTAATTGCACGTATCACTTTATGAAATGTTAACATAAACTCACTTGTTGCACGTCTTTGGGTGTCTTTAACGTCTCCTTTTCCTTTTATGGGCGAGATATACCTAAACCTATAATGATGAATTTACGATGACAACTTAGATTCTAATATGTATATCTATACTTCTATACTATATTATAATACATATCAATATTCAAGAGTTTAAGTAAATACAGCTTTGAAAACATATAATACAATCATTTGAAAAAATACTGTTGACTTTTAAACCAATTTTCCTCCATGATTTTTTTTATAAAAGGCTAAAACATTTTAATACGTTAATATTTTTTTGAAAAAAGTTACATCATAAAAACAATTAATTTGCTCTCTTTAATTTATATATGGTATTGCTATAGTTCTTTTTTTAATTTAAGAAAAAATATCTATTTTGTGTATATGTGCGTGTGTGGTAAACATCAAAAGACCATATTTATTATAGGCGTTAGGCGTACTAAAGGCGCATAGGCCTCGCCTGAGGCCTAGGCACAAAGCCCCAAAAAAGCGTGGGTCTAGAAAAAAACACACACAATGAAAAGGATATAAAAATATATTATGTATTAGAAAAAAAAATACTATTCTTCAAATAAAATAAGGAAAAGCTATTATTTAACATTTACTATCATCTATTTAGCATCGAAAATTTTAAAATATTAGTGTAGAAAAGTGGTTTTCCTTGAATAAAAGTAGAAATGTGGATGGAATCTCGCTCGAATTTAGAGAATTTGACCGGAAACTCTCCGGAATCTATGAATCTCGTCAAAATGTGCGTCTGTACCATTACCTGGAGTAATAAAGCGCAATTGTCTTGCCTCACTTAGAAAATGGGCCTAGGCGCAAGAGACGATGACTTTCAACAACTATGCAAAAGACACAATAACACTAATTCTCTTCTATATTGTTTAAGCAAACATCATAAGCAAAATCTTGTCTGGTTTTTACAAAGCAATTATCTGAGCAACTTGAAATCATAATTGCAATTAAGAAGTGGGGAACCACTAGTTAACCTTGTTCTTTGTAAGGAGTCCAAATCAACTTGCTAACATCGACCTCAAGACCACCACGACCTGCAGCTTTTAGATGACGATCTAACACCTTGGGATCTGCACAAATCACATGCTGCCCTTTTCGATATTGTATAAGTTCCAATGCCTGTAGAGTTGCCAGTATGTCTTCTGCCCTGATGGCCGTCATGTCACTAAGCTCCTGCAGGTTGGGTCGAGTTGGGTTAGTACTAATAGAAAAGAAGCCCTAACTTTTTAACATTACAAGCAATTAAAGGGGCCAAAATGGGCACATCAGGTCAAAAATAGGTTTGTAATGAATCAGGTCATTTTCTAGTAGGGTTGAAATGAACTGACCCGCAAATACTTGTCTGAAAAGATTATATAATTATTTAATTTGTTAATCACGATAAATAGAGTTATTAGTATTACAATAATGATCAAGATGTTTGAATAAAGCACGTAAAGAGGTTGTATGCGTTAAAAGTAGACTTTGTGTGACTTCAAATGACTTTACCCATTTTTGGGTTGGCTAATTATTTAGAGGTTACCCGTTTGACCTGCTTGAGATGAGACAAGGCTCAACTCGCCAATAATCAAAAAGGGGTCAAAGTTGCTAATATCAACCCATTTATAGGTAAATCGGTCAATTTGGGCTAAAAGCTATCTCTAAAGGGTTAAATGAGTGAAATTAAAAAAAACTTATAAAACGAAAAAGAGGTCAGACTGTTTGTAAATTGCATAAAACCTCCTAATTGTTACCCAAAAATAAAAAAAACAAAAATTCCCATATGGTACTATGATCACATTAATTAACTGTTTATAAAAAGCAAAAAAGGGGAAAAGAGCTTTTTTGTGGGCCATCATGACCCGTATCTTGGGGTATTTTATATGCATATTATCAATACTCGGTTTTATATGCACACCTACCACAACCCATCTAATGTTTATAGTCAAGTTCCCCTCCTTGGTAATTATGAAACATACCCATTTTACCTTAATTATTCACAAGTCAAACATATAATCTGGAGGGTATATAAAATAAGTTTTAAGCAATAGTAAGAGACCTTAATAGATATGTTGCCTTTGTGCTTTTTCAAAATGTCTAAAAGAACGCGGGTCCAATATCCCCTGTAGCTAAGCAATCCCAGGTCAGAAAGAGGTCTTTCAGGTGTCCCAACTTTACCTTCTTTCTTTGAAAGTTCATAAGCTGCAGCTCCATGTCAATAAAAAGAAGCCATCCCATTATTCACATATCAAAAGCTAAAAACAAAATATATTCAAATAACTGAAAAATATTATTCAGAAAATCTCAATTTGTTGTAAAAGAAATTCAGAAAACAGCCAGACCACCAAATGGTTCGGTTTGGAGGTTTGAACCGGTTTTTTTAAATAAAACATACTCGTTAGTTTGTTTGTAATAGATTACTAAATATGATAAAGACTGGTTCATGAATATTATACATATGCATAACTGCATATTCCAAAAATGAAAATAAAATAAATTGTAAAGGTAAACAGCCGGTTCCAAGTTCCAAAACAGAAACCGAGTTGATCCTGGTTTTTCAAACCATAATTTCTGAACCAAACCGTATAAATCTCAAACCAGCCAATTTGTTATGGTTTGGGTTGTTTGGTCAGTTTCAAAGGTGTATACATTTCAAATTGTGTCATTAACCAGTCGAACCATACCAAGGTATTGAATTTTTTAAATGAAATTGGTTATACATACAAATATCATTTAACAAACTACAAAACATGTTAATGCAAAGTGACCTAAAGAAAGAACACCTTGGAGCCTAAAGAATCTAAACTTGAATAAACACTATGTTAAAAGCATTGTGAGTTATAGTTCCTATGTTTTTTGTATACACAGATAGCATATCTACAAGAGCTATTTATCACTTTAGTTATATAGTTACATCACTTGTAGGGATTTTAATAATCTACCAGCTGAAACTTGACTATAGGCCATATTCTATAATTTAAAAGAAAACAAAAGTATAGTGCATTTCCATAGTTTCAGAAACCATAAAATGCTACAATCTCCATTAACTAATTTTGTTGTGAGCAACTGAGAATTCTAGTATAAAGTTGTACAAATTAAAGATAGACTAAAATGTCAGAAAGATATTTATCAATTGTTCATTCAAGTATACACATGACTAACATAGGAGCTAGAACTTTCTAAGAACGCTATATTTATACCAAGTCTCCAATATGTTGTAAAGTATTACAACAACAAACATAACAGATATACAAGAAAGTTGGAAAATGTTAAAAAAATAAGGAACTCACAAAATGCAATTAGGAATTTGCCATAGCCTTTCCTCTGATAGGGAGGAAGTGTTAAAATGCAAGCAAGATTGTATGACTCCTCTGAATGCTTCTCCTGCAACATATTAATAAATCAAACTTTATGGTTTTAGTATTAATCAATCAGGAAAGCTTGAATAGATAATTAGTTACCTTGGAGAAATAACCAACCATGTGGCAGCCGCGATCGTCACACTCACACAACACATAAAATAGAAACAAGTCAACATCATAGTAGAGGGTCTTGTGGTCAAGAAACAGTTTTGCTAGATAACAAAGATTTTGCCCATACACCTTGTTCTTTTTCCCGTCAACCTGTCCAAACACACAAAACTTCATCCTCCAATGCAATTTTTCCACAGAACTAACTCCAGTAGCCAGTGTCACAACTCTACAGTCTTATTAGCTAATAATGTTGGTTAACTATTTTATTCATGTTGCTCAATGTGGTGACCTTACCTAATTAGGATTAACAGTTGGCAGCAAGGACTTTCTCAAAGTTGGACCTCACATGTAACGATATACTTTCTACTACTGGTTGTTAAATTTTTATATCATTATATTTGTTACTCAAATAGAAGAAATATTACAAGTCCCAGCGGTCATGTTGTATGCATACTAACTAACATACATGTTGGAGTGTTAGTATGTGATAAAATATACCTCAAACATTGACAAGGTGCCGCTACGATATATCTCATCACCAGGGGGGTGCTTCAGGTCACATTTTTTCTACAAGAACAAAAATCAACCACATTATAAGTTGATTGTGCAATTTCCACATGAATGACAATTTATGATCTAACTTGACAAATTAAAAAGAAAGAGATGAAAATGTAACATATCTTACCATATGTCTCTGAAGCTGTTGTTTGCGCTTCATAAAAGTGAGACAAAACTCACAAAAGTAGAGATTGAGGCAATCATTGTATTCTGGTGGAAAAGGGAGAAGTACCACGTCTCTATCTCATACCTTCCAAGTTCTATAGTTGCAATGTTTTTAACTTTCGTGAACTCTTCATGTTCACGTAAGCTAGCAGCATCAAGCTCTTCATGCCCCTATTATATAAATGCTTACAAATTTGTTTTGTAAAACGTCAACAAAGCTTAAGGCTAAAATGGTTAATCAAACCTCAACATGAGTTTCATCAATTTTGCGTTTCTGGTGACGCGTCATTTTCAAACCTGTTACCTGAAACACATTAACAAACCAAGAGTAGTAAATCAGGTAGTCTCTTTCAAACTTGAATACATTATACATTTATAAGATACTGAAGAAGCATTAAGAAGAGCAAAGTACACCAAATATTACCTTGTCTTCGACCTTTTCATCTACATCATTTTCTACTGAATCCAGGTCAAGTTGTTCAAGTCTAACCCATTCGTCAAGCCTCCTATTGACTGTCAAAAAAAGAAATGACATATGATACATGCATACACCATTGGTTCTGCAAAACATTAACCGCGTACAAACATCTCAATCGTAAGTATAGTAGAAAATACCAAAAGAGGTAAAAGAAAATCCAAAGTGAAAAAAAGTAGTTAGCATTAATAGTTTTTTTTAAAACTTGCTTTGTCCATGGTGATGGTAATTTATGTAATACAGCATAACTGTTAAAATTAGAAGCAGAATAATCAGAATGTGAATCCTTTACTTTAGTACCTACCGTCTGCTAACATATAAACTAGCAGACTAATTAGCTTGTGTCCATTTGTCAAATACATAAAATCTCTTCCAAAATTGTTGAAATTTATTATTAAACAATACTTGTAACAAAGAAGAAGACTAATAATAGTTCTTGTAGAATGAAAACCTCAATGGTTAGTAAATTGAAAGCTTGGAATTGGTCATGATGTCCCAAACAGTTGGGCAATTGAAACCTAACCAAGTTCAGAAAAGAAACCCTAAATGTAAAACCTAATTAATAGAGAG
Source organism: Scalesia atractyloides (assembly GCA_947069175.1). Classification (NCBI taxonomy): domain Eukaryota; kingdom Viridiplantae; phylum Streptophyta; class Magnoliopsida; order Asterales; family Asteraceae; genus Scalesia; species Scalesia atractyloides. Next base: position 40,228,440 of record CAMTDV010000001.1, read on the forward strand.
ATGAATTAAGTTAAGAAGATGCTTGCTTACACTCGGTGTAATGAACATAGTACTCGTAGTCATTGGGTCCACCGGATTGAAGCCTACGGCGCTCGATCACCTTCACCGGATGATGTTTACCGTCCCTCCATCGGCACAGCACGCGAGTTCCTACTTCTAGCGGCTGCATCACCTAACCACCACAATTAATTCCTCAATCGCTCAAATTCTTCTTATACCACCAGGTTTCACTTCTTGTTCAGAAACAACTACCGCCTGCCCATCTTCCCCTCCCGCCACCCGATTTAACCAATTGATAAATTTCAGATATAGTCCCAAATTTTCTAAAATTATGCATTATACTTTACACCAGTTACAGCTACAGTCCTTGATTTTTACATCCTCGTTTAGGAGTTGGTTTTTATTATTAAGTGCATCTGAATTCACTAAAATACCCTACAATAAACTAAACATTAAAAGAAATATAACCTTTTTTAATTAATAATTCAAGTGGACCCCACACTTTTTATTTAAATACAATATCTTAATCCCCATCCCACCTCTTTCTTCTCCAGCCAAAATCGCCGTCACCTGACCGCCTCGTTATTCCAGCTAGGGTTGTGTACGGTTTGATTTTTAAGTAAAACTGAAACCATAACCGAAAGTTCGGTTTTTCAAAACCGTTCGGTTTCAGTTATTTTGGTTTTAGCAACGGTTCGGTTTTTCGGTTTTTGAAACAAATTACTTAAGATTCAAAAATAAAGAGTTTAATTCAAAGTGTAAGAATCTTTCTTAAATGTTTACATTTATGTTAATGCTAGTTTCTTGGCCTTCAGCACGTTGCGGCAGCGTCGAAACTTAAGGTAACTCGAACTTATACTGTCAAATATTTGAACCGACTTGTTTTCAAACTAAACTTACGTCAAAGCGTAGGGCAATTGATATTTGACCTGACTAGTTACCGAGAAAATTTACGTTGAAACGTAAACCAACTTGGATTTATAACGAAATGTACTTAAAATAAGCAAGTAAGAAAATAGTGTTTTTTTGCGTCAAATAATGGTACCACGTGTTGAAGCGGAGTCGAAACGTAAAGTAACTCGAAATTATACAACTTGGTGAAAATATGTTATATTTGACCCAACTCGTTTCCAAACAAAAGATAGACCAACAAAAAACGTACATAAAAGCAAGCACGAAAACATATTATATTTGTCTTACGTACATAAAAATAAGACGTAAAACTCGAGATGGTCAAAATAACATTCTACAAAGTTTTTAGAAAGCTGAGAAGGGTGTAAGTGACAATGCTAAAAGTTGAAAGGTGGAATACACAAAAAGATGAAAAAAAACCCATGTGTTAGATGTTGTTGTAGTTTGGAAAAGAAAAACAATAAAATAAATAATATAGGTTGTGTCTCATGTAGTATTCCTAAGACACCCTTTTTATTATATTAATAATAGTTATTTAGTCGCGCGTTGCGGTGGGAATGTGGCAAGAACTCAGTCGATATTGGCTCGGTTTGTTACGGGACTGCTAAGGTGCCGGTACGGTACCACCAATCGCTAGCTATAAAAATCGAAAGGAAAAACGTGTTTGGCTCGTTGTTTTTTACATTATTTAACGAAAACATAGCCATGTACCATAAGGTTTTATTATACATCATAGAATGAACAACACCAGTTAAGTAAGGTTTAAAATGAGTTCAGATTATGTATATGAAATACAGAATATAATGTGTAACTCATTTATTCTACTTGTTTGTCGAATGTCAATGTATTATACACCTAATAAATGTACCAAAGTCGTGCGTCGCTGTAGCCACATAGTCGATCGATCAAAGAAAAAAAATAATTTCTAGAAAGTAATTGAAAGTTAGGTTAGTTAAATTTAAGTTAATAAAATAAAAGAAAGAAAATGAAGTATTCTAAAAAAAGAAAACGAAAAACCAAATAGGAAAAAAAGACAAAAAAGATAAATAATTAAAATCACATAATGGGTATTCAAAATCACATAAAATTACATAGTCAACTATTGTTACGTAATTACGTACTAATACATAATCCCGTAACGTTACATTTGTTTCAAGAATAAATGCATATTACGTAATTATGTATGAGAACATACACATAACACGATAATGAAATCACGTAATATGTATTCTAAATAACGTAAAATTACATAGTCAACTATTGTTACGTAACTACGTACTAATACATAATCACGTAACGTTACATTTGTTTCAAGAATAAAATACATATTACGTAATTATGTACGAGAACATAATCACGTAACATTATAAAATCAGGTGACGCCATAGTTTGCAAAATAAAAAAATTGAAAATTAAGAAAACTATAGCAATAGCCTACTAAAGTTAAAGAGAATGAAATATTCGTTAATACAATGTAATTTTTTAAATATTATCGTATCAAAAAGTTATAGCCGTTTCTTCCGATTTTGCTCTTTCTTCGTGTGTTTCCCTTGTTATGCGACATGTGAATTCTACATATTTGGGAACCACTTAGTCTCAACCATTGGATTGCTTGATCAAAGGCCAAAACTTTCTCCTACGCTTCGTACGAATTGGCTTTCATATAAATGATCATTTGCCTTGTTATTAAAAACATGCGTTCAAGCTATATAGAAATAGGTTATGGTTTTATATCATATATGCTAATTTATTTCCCTATTACAAAATAGTTAAATGTCATTTTAGTAACCGTGGTTTGGGTCATTTTACCAGTTTAGTCAAAATGTTTCATTTTTCGCATATGGGTCCAAAAAGGTTTCACCGTTACCATATCATCGAGCAAATAATATATCGAAATTGGTGAGGTTGTACATAAAATGAATTACTTGAGTAGTTTTGGAAGTAGAAACTTGTTGAATTTCTTGATAAGGAAGAAGTGGAGGGCTACACCAAGCAATGGCAATGCTGACAGCACCCATGTTGATCTCCTAGTTTGAAGTAACACTTGACTCAACCATTTCAACATATCTAAGGCCTTTGTATTAGGAGAAGCGAGTGCATGTTCCTGGGCAAGTGATAAATCACCATCATCATCATCAGCATCATCATCATCATCATCATCATCATCACTTCCATGCTTGCTGATGGCAGCCACCATTCCATTTGAAACATTAACATACGGGCCTTGATCAACGCAAGAAGAGTCTTCATCTATTGAATGTGGAGGATTCTGTTAGCATACATACATGTTGGTTAGTTTGTAAGTACCACCACCATACAATATTCACCAAAATACAACTTCAACTGACCTTCTTTTGTTTATGCATTAAGGGGCTGCTGTGCAGAACACCAAGGAACTCATTCACAGCTCTCACCCACCTGGCATGACATGGTTAACCAATCTGATACAATCAAACATCAAGTTCAAATAGAGAAGGAGCATACCATAAACTAGATCCAGTAAGACCCTCAAAGAAAGCAAGATGTCCACCATGCCGTGTCAAAGCCAACACAATGTTCTTATTTGCTCTAATGCAACGTATCAAAGTCACATAATAAGTTTTTTATTAAAAACTAATTAGGAGTTTTGCTTATTTATTTTACGTGTGAAGAGAGTAGTACCTGCATTCATCCCAGGGAATCGCCTCCCAGGTACAGACAGGGTCATCTAAAGAACTTATACATAGTAATGGAATTTTCACTTTCGTCACATACTGAGCACTGCTACAATGCCTGTAGTATGTATCCACAGTCTTCAACAAGAAAAAGAAAGTCACAACATCATTTATACGTTTGTTATGCTCACATCATTTATAGATTTACCTCAAACTTCCCAACTAGACGGGTCGCATAATTGTCAAAATCCCGTATAGTGCGTGACTAGAAAGGGGGCAAATCCAGATATGTTAAATACGTAACCAAAAGAATAAAAAACAAACCAAGGCTAAACTTTGCAACCATAGATCAGGCTACCTTAACAATACCGTCCCAATCCCCAAGTCTTGAATAAAGTGTTTGATGACTGCAATGAACAGACAAAACACATTTAATACAATTTTTCTTTACATTGTAACTATAAAGTACGGAATGTTTAGAGCACATACAGTTGTGCATACTCTTGAAGACCAACAGTAAGAGCCCTATCATACAACTTCTGAACCGTCCTGCGACATATGAATCTGGAGCCAATCTGCCAGTCAAAACGTGAGAAAACTCAACATATTCCTTAAGGAGAAAAAAGATGCTCAATGGTGGATGGTGTACATAACAAGAGATTTTTAAATGCACAAGTAATATCAGACGTACATAACCAGAGAAGAGCTTAATCACAATGGTTATATAGAGCAGTACGATACTACAATGGTAATATATAAAACCTTACTAATCCATGATAGAGAGAGAATGGGTAGTCAAGCACAGTATTCTTTACGAAAAAAACAAAATTTAGGTGTTGGAAAGACGATTACCATCCCATCCCACACCACAAACATTTACTACATGTTGTCAAGTCATCTTTGCTTAATACATCAGCCAAGGTTCACTCCAACCAAGTCATGGATTAGTGACGTTCGTTGCACGCTGGAGCCAAATCTTTACACAAGGGATCGTGGATGGATGCTGGATTTACCAAAGGACCGATTCGGAAGAAAATGATCATTACACACCGGGATGGAATACATGAAGCAAATGTAAAGCCAAATCGTTAAAGGATGTTGTGGGCGATACGTAGCCATGCACGAGGGTGTGCATGAATTGTCTGGGGTTTGGGTGTGCCCTAACGATTGAAAAAGGTGTGGACTAGAAATGATTACACTTCTCGAAGCCACCAAGTCCAAAGTCGGTGAATTTCAGTTAGAACGTAGAATAGAAGGTTGGCCATTAAGACAGGTCCGTGAGATTGATCTCTTGACCACATTGTGAAAATGAAGAGTTTATATATTTACATGTTGAAGGCCATCCCCTGCCCTCTGTGTGATATGTATGTATGTATATCTTCAAACAAACACTATCATTCTTCCTAAGGCCCTAAGAAAGTATAACCTCAAAATTAAGAGCTAGTTTGACAAGGCATTGATTGTAGAAACCCATTACCCCTATCTCTAGAAAGCAGAACACTAACCAAAAGGTCCCAAGGAGAGCAGATAGCAACAGCTCCAGCAATAGGAATATCTTCCCCATCTTCTCCAAGATACTTCACCTGTCACAAGAAACAACCTACTCCTTTAGTAACCAATTCCTCTCACCTGAATAAGAAATTGGATGAGAGATATTATTGTACCAATATGTTGGCACCAATGCTAGTCCCAACTGCAAAAAGAGGTGCATTCGGATACTCCTGATGAAGCTGCTTGATGACATCACGTAGGTCATTTGTCCAACCCGCATTATAGAAGCAATCTGACTTCAATTAACATCAACTTGAGTGATTAAAACATTGGCGATTCACACATGAAATAGCCACACGTTAATGTGAATTATCCTCCAAGTAATAAAGAAAGTACAACTCACAGTAATAGAAATTCCTCCAAGTCCCCGGTGATTACAAATAACAACATTCCATCCTCGCTTTGCCGTGGCGAAGGCAAGATGCTTCAGGTACTAATAACAACAATAAGGATCATATGATTGTCCATCAATAACAAAAAGGACCACTTTTGAATAGAATACTTGCTCAGTTTATCTATATTCTGAAATACAGGTGCATAGTGTTAACACTTTCCTAGTGACTGAGAGAGAAAGAGAAACAAAATATATATAAGTAAATAGCCAGACACATACCATCTTAAATTTCTAATGAAATAAGAAACATGATATATATCATCAAGACTCCAAAAGGGGGGGAATATGAATACGCCACACCACACAACTACAACTTGGCATTTAGAGATGATGGTCCCCTATGTGAAAGAGTGCAACACTTTACAAGAATGTGTTTAACCTATGATATGACAAGACCCACAATCCAAAGTATACATAGTGACTCAAATGCTTATAACCTCACAGCTACTCCACCATCGAGTAAGGTAAGGATAATCACTGACCACATGGTATTTGTTTGTAAAGAAAATACCCATAAGAATAAAATCATTCAGGCATGACAGTCACCACAATAATTTGAACTTACAGCTGAAGAGGAATCACTTGTTAATCCAGGGATTACAATAGTGATTGGAGTTTCATCATCTCCATATGTTGAACCTCCCAAGACTGCAATGCAAGATTATACAAAACTTTAAGTAAATGAAATAAAATCATACAAGCATGTTTGGCAATTAATTTTACAAGCCTCTCATCATGGAGTATGTTTTCAGAACTAAGACTGATCATCATAGTTTTGTTCAACCAAGCTTCATACACTAATATTGTTTGTTGTCAGGTCCAACTTTGAAGAGCTTAGAATAATGGAACGCAACAACTAATAAAGTACTGCACTATTCTAGAACTGTGAAAATAACGGAAATGACCTCACAAGCATCTACATAAGCAACTTAATAGAACCATATACACTCAACTAGAATCTGAAAAAGAGTAAAAAAACAGTATTATGTCTTCTTGTAACCTTTGGTTGTGCTTTTAGTACCAGAGGAATGTAATGATCAAAATCAAAAAGTGGTTGTAGTAGTAACCAAGCTTGTGTTCAAACTTAAAAGTATTGGCCAACAAAAACCAATTCCAATTTGGTCTCTGCTGTGTGTGTGTAACATCATGTTCCACTACATGAGAAGAACCTAAAAAATGGTCATATCGCAAGTATACTTGTGAATATTCTAAAATATAACCTAAAATGATCTTAGTATCTCCTAGGCATGGAGACAGTAGGATAATTCTTTAAAGCTCTCAAATATAGCCAAAATCAAGAAACCCAAACAAAAACCAATTCCAATTTGGGCTCTGCTGTGTGTGTGTAAAGCCCTTTTTTGTCCCAATAAATTATATATATGCCTGTGAGGGATATGAAAAGGAAACGATATCCCATAATGAGGGATATGGATCAAATATATAGCCAACTAAATTACACATACATACATACATACATACATACATACATACATAATAAATGAATAAATTACAATCAGGTCCTAAAGATATAAAATAATCTTCAATTTGGTTTAACAATGCCGCAAGTAGAAATCTAGCAGGCGTGTTTATGGTTCCAGTACACCTTTCAGGATTTCACCTTTTTGAACCTAGCTTTTTGAGCAAGTCCCTCATACAGTTACAGTGTACATATATGTATATATATTGACAGAGGGAAACAAAAAACATAAATTGTGTGTTTGACACCAAGAGAAGAAGACATGTGTGCAGCGTGAAGTGATGAATTACCATCACAACTCTTTAGCCAATCCAGAGCAAAGGTACCACCATCAGATGCATGAAATAATTTTCTGCGAGAATAACTCGACTGTCAAAGCATATAGAATATAGTAGCTGCTCTGTCAGTGTTTTGTTTGCTTGCACACACACACACACACACATACCTTGTATAATCTACTAGAGGAGGTCTCCCATGGAAGTTCAAAAATGCTGTTTGAATGTGAGGGCTTGAGAGCCAAGGAGTAGGCATGTACCTAAATAACAAATAAACAAACATTATGAAAGAAAGAAAGAAATCTAGGCAGGCAGGCAGTGAATAATTGCTTGCTGCATGTACCTGCCATGGAGAAGGCGACACTTTGAAGCGACGCCATGGTAGATCTCGGATGCAGAATTGTAGGTTAGAGAAACCGGAGATCCGCGGAAGAGTGTGTCAAGGAAATGGAACTCCAAGAAATTGTACATAAAAATCACCCAAAACAATAATAAAGCTACTCCGTAATGCTTCAGGGGAATCAGTGTCAAACCCTCCAGGATGGCGTCATATGCCATTTTCATTCTAATCAAACCCTACTACGGAGTATTGTATTGGTGAATGAATTGTTCAGCTGGAAGAGAACCAGAGTTCTGACTTTTATTTTATGGCGTTTTTTACGAGGCTTTGCCTTCATCAAACTTTTTTTTTTAAAAGACTAATATGGATGATTAATGGATCACTATAGTATCATTCTGCTATCAACAAAATCACTCGGTAACTAAATATATTGTCTATAAATTAATTTAGAAGGAAACTCATTAAGAGAATGTTTGGGATTCCTTCTTAAAAAGAACTTATTACCTTATATAAGTTATAAGTGAGAAGTTATAAATCATAACTTCTCAAAAACAAATTCTCAACAAACAAAACCATCTTAAATAAGTTAACCCAAATACTATAAAAATAACTTATTAACTTTTATAAGTCAATATGTTATAAGTTGCTCCAAAATAAGCTAATCCAAACACCCCTATGGGAAAAAACCTTATTGTGGGAATCGAACCCAAAATCTATTGGTCCCAAAGTCTTATCTCACCCTCAAAATGTCGCTATGCTATGAAGTCATGGGCGCCTTCATCTAATTAATAAAGTAAATTACAAAAATGATCCTTTATTTATATACTAAATTGTACTTTTTTTTCCTTTGTTTTAAAAAAGCCCTTAAAATGTCTTTTTTTTTTTAAATTTACATGTTCTTTGTCCTTTAAGCTAACTAGTATTAACTTTAAGATAAAATTACCAATTTGCCCAAAGAACATAATCTAAAGTTTTTTTTTATAAATTCCATAACATGTAACTAACTTAGTTTTTTTTCTTTTATTTTATTTTCTTTGTTTCTTTCATTAAATTTATCACTATTGTTTTATCGATTACTTTAAAATTTTCTTAATTCATCATTTAACAGTTTTATTTATATATATATATATATATATATATATATATGTTTTTATAATTATTTATTTTCATTTGTTTGATTAAATTATTTACTTTTTCTATTTTACAAATAATGTAATATTTTTATATTATGTTTTAATATAAACCGTTGGTGTGATCGAGTTAATTTTTTTCATCACTTTCACTGAAAAGTTAACATCAGTTAACTTAAGGACAAAGAGCGTGCAAAATTTACAAAACAAAAGGACATTTTACGTGATACTTAAAGACAAAGGACAAAGAATGTCATTTAGTATATAAACAAAGAACAATTTATGTAATTTACTCTAACCAATGACTTCTTCTTATTGGACGTTTAGGGTGAACGGTGTGGGTGCGGTAAAGGCAGCGGTGAACTCCATACCATGTGGGGAACACCATCGCCGTTCCCCTTTGTCGCGGGGGTTGTGTAAATTTGGTGTTTAATCACCTATTCCTTTAAATGATTTGGTCGTTGCTTTTTTGAACGTTGAGATGCTTTTTTGACCGTTTATGAACGTTGGATTTTATTAAAAAAATAATTTACAATTTTACACTATATAACCGAACCCAAATCACAATTTATCTCAAACAATTCATACCAAATTCTCACTATCCTATTTTCTCATTTATCCAAAATTAATCTCTACCCCTATTATCTAAAATGGCGGATGAAATACCATTGTTTTTTCCACTCGATAATAGTGACGACGAGTTAGCTTCAACCGACAGTAGCATAACTTTTTTTCCAAAATCGCATCGGGCAAGCTGAACTACAAGACACGGCCACATCAAGCAAAAAACGATATGTTTTTCGTGATCGTGAGAGTGGCCACGGAACCCTTATGGCGGATTATTTTGTCGAGGACCCGAAATACAACGATGATATTTTTCGTAATAGGTTTCATATGTGGTTGGGCTTATATTATTGGAGGTTTACACATTAGTGCTACACTTGGGCTTACTAGAAGGTTTTGGGCTTCCTAGTGCCTCATGGGCCTAGTGTTGTAACTAATGGGCTAGATGGTTAGTATAAATATATGTATTAGGTTAATGTTTCAAGGTTAGAGAGTTATTATTAAAAAACTTGTATTAGACACTATTCTGGTGTATGCAAGTTGTTTTTTATTCAAGAATTGTTCTTCATCCTAATCTTTATTTCCGCAATTGATTAGGTTTACGATACCTGTTAGATCCGATATCAGGACTTACAATTGGTATCAAAGTCTGCTGTACAATACAGGCTCTAGGTATCGCAGATTGAAGAACTGTTCAGAATTGAAAGGTGTTGCTGTTCAACCCGGATTACTGTTCAGAGTTGAAGATCGCTGTTATTTGATCGAAATTGCTACTGTTCCAAAGAACTCGAAGAAGGCTTGAGAATTTCGGATTCGATACTGTTGCGGATTCCGAAGAACACGAAGAAGTTTCAAAGATTTCGGATTGGCCATTGTTGAAGATCCCGAAGAACTCGAAGGAGATCATCCATCTCGGATTGATCCCGGATTACTATTCCTTGAATATTTTCAACAATCTAATCCGGATTGCTATTATTTCGGATACTGATCACTGTTGGTGTTTATCTGTTGCAGAGATTTCAGACTACTGTTACATTCGGATAAGGATTACATTCCAGATTCATTCTCATTCCGGATTCATTCTCATTCCGGACCAAGTTTCATTTCGGATTTCTCTATTTCGGATATACACCGCTCTCTGGATTATCATCTCGGACTAATTTTTCAAAATTGTCTATCTCGGAGTGATTTCGGATCTGGCTATCTCAGAATCGTCTATCTCAGACTGATTTAGGATCTGCCTATCTCGGAATTATCTATTTGGGAATCATTTCGGACCCATTTATCTTGGACGCATTTTCATATCACTGTTCATTATAAAAATTAAAAATTAAAAATTAACTTAATTTAACTTACTTGGTAATTTTAATAAAGTTAACTATGATGAACCGTTATGACCGCTCAAGATTTGACCAATGCCACTTTGGCTGCACTGCAATCACAGTTGGCACTTCAAATAAGGTGCCCCGTCTGTTATATGGAGATAAATACTATGAGTGAAAGTTCATATTCGAGCAGTACTGCAAGGCAAAAGAGCCTGGGGTTTGGAGATGTATTATGAATGGTCCTCGAACGATCGTTTACAGTACCGATCAAGATCCAGATACAAAGATTCCAAAGCCAAGTCACTTTTGGACTCCGGAAGATGTGAAGATTATTGAAGAAGATGAAAAGGCTTCAGTTGTGTTAACAATAGCACTTGGACCTGACATTTCTATGGCGGTCAGAAATTGCAAGACCGCTAAAGAAGTGTGGAGTGAATTGCAAAATCTTTATGAAGGAAATGTTGATATGAAGGCCAGCAGAGTTAATCAGCTGAATCAACAATTCAACTCGTTTAATAACATTTATGGGGAAACCATTGAGAACCAGATCCGAAGATATGTGAAGCTTGTTTCTCAGATGATATCAGCTGAAATTACTCTTACCAACAGTGCTATGAACAGACAGCTGTTAAATTCATTATCGAAGAGTTGGGATGCTGATGTTGAAATGATCAAGAAGACGAAAAATCTGAATGATGTCACTCTCACATAAATGATTGCGACTATTAAATCTTGTGAGATAGATAATAAGCAGAGAGACATCAATCATCAGAGTAGTTTGATGGCGGCTGGTATTACAGGGCAAAATGCAGCATTAATGTCACAAAATCTGGTTTATAGCCTTTTGCAAGGAAGTTCTCACACACCGGGTAGCTCAAACGTGGTGTACAGTCCTCTTGCCACACCACAGAAGACTTAGTACGTCTACGGTCTTCACTCTCAGACTCCTACTTTGATTTCTGCAGCGCAAGTTCAGACACAATACCATGCTCAGTATCCTAACATGGTGTTCAGTCCCGCCATTCCAGCTGTAGCTCAACAAGGCGGCATTCCTCAATCTGTTGCTCCTGCACCGGCTCCTGCTCAAGCTGTGTCCAATTCTGCCTTTCTTACTAAGGAAAATGAGGAGAAATTAGCCATAGTTGTCTCAATGATTAACAACTTAAATGCCTTTTTAGCAGGTGACCTAACTCCCCCATCTATGCTTCCAACTGAAGTAGAACAAATAATGGAGGAGGATCCTGGAATCTTGCAATGGCTGCTTTCCGTGTCAACAAGTTTCAAAAGAAGTATGGGAGGCAACCATTGTCAAATCTGAAGACTGGGCTTACAAAAGATAAACTCAAGTTGTTATAGATGTCATGAGCCAGGACATTTTGCAAGGGAATGCAAGAAGCCGCCATCTGGATATGTGTCATCCAGAGTGGCAGACATACAGAGCAGTGACAGACCATTGGTGCCAGTCTTTTCTTCAAAGTCTACTACAAGTCCCTCAAGCAGCTCTGGCGGGAAATCAACAACTTTGGTGGCACAACAACACGAAGGATTCAACTGGGCAGATGCTGCAGCTCAGATGGAGACTTTGAATCTTCCAAGAACAGCAACCACTGCATGATGGCGCATACAACTGAGACACCTAATCTTTCGGAAACGGTAAATAGAATTCTCTGTTCAGATAGTTGTCGTTTTAAATTATCACAAATGCGCACCCATAATTCAACTCTTGTAGCTGAATATCAGCAAGCTGCATCACAGAACATTGCCCTTAAACATAAGAACAAACTTCTTATGGAAAAGGTCGAAGCTCAAAAACAAGATATAGCTCAGCTAAAGCTTGACTTGAACCAACAACAATGTTGGGTATACGACTATAAGCTAAAATTAGCTGAAAAGGACGTAGAACTTCAAGCAGCCTTAGCCAAGCTAAATTCCTTGACAGTGAAGTTTCAAAAAAAATGAAATAAATATTAAAAAAATTGAAACTTCCAGCAAGCTGGTCAAGGACTTGTGTGATCTACAGCTTAATTATCAGAAAAATTATACAAAAGGTCTTGGGTACAATAGGGCTCCTCCATCATATAATCATAACTGTACAAGAATGCCTGAATTTGAGGCTGATCTAGAAAATGCAGAAAATATGATGTATGGAAAACCATCAGATTATTTTTCAAAACCGTGGAAGCCCTATTACCCAAAGTTCTCAAAGCCAACTGAACTCAAGAGGGATGATGTTTTCTTTACTTCCACACCATTTTCACACGAATCTGGTGACCATCCATCTTGTAGTTCAGATGATTTAGAGAAAATGATGCCTAAGGCAGAGGCAACAACATCACCCACGGAATCAAAAGGAGAAAATTCTTTTGAAACTAAAATTGACTCAGTGAACGCTACTAACGTTTCTACCTCACGTGCAGAAGAAATATTAGTTGAGGATATTACAGATAATGATCAAGAAGAATGTCTGAATTCAAATTCAGACAATTCAGCTGCTGATTATGATTTTTATAAACCTGCTTTTGACATTTTGAATCAATTTCTTGTTGAACAATTTAACTTCTCAGATAGTATTGGTTGTGTTGATAACGCAAACGGTGTTAAGTCTGGTTTTTCATCTAATGCTGATGTTTTGAATGCTGATTATAAATGTGATAACTTTTGTGAGGAAAACATAAATTTTGCTACAGGTACAGCATCGACAGATGATTCGGTCTCCTCAGTTCCTATTGAAGAGACTGGAAGTTCTTCTCCAGAAATTTCGTCTGTTGATGCTAATCCCAGGGTTGACAGTGAGGAATTCAACCAACCAACTGACCCTGTGAAGAATGACGCTGGCATAGTACTAGAAGAATCGGGCGAATCAGCTTCTTCAAACAAAGAACGATGGACTGATTCTGAAATGATAGAAAATGAGTATTCTCTTCCTGCTGATTCAGATAAAAATCTTGAAACTGAATCTGAACTCTTCCTGCAGATTCAGATAAAAATCTTGAAACTGAATCTGAATCGGACTCTCAAACTTTTCAAAATTTAGAGATTCCTCCTGCTTTTAATGCTTCAAGCTCATTTTCTGGAAATTCAGAAAAGGATGTCCTTGCTGAGTCACCCGTCTCCTCTGCAGAATCTGCCACGCAAAATGATTTGAAAATTAATAACAAGAAACGGAGAACACGTAGATCCAAAATAAAGAAAACCAAATAGGCGCCTCAGACAAATGAAAAGGCGACTGCTGAGTCACTTTCTCATTTCGAGAAATTGGCTCAGCAGCCCCAAACTGAATCTGTTAAGCAACCAGCTGAACATAAATCAGTTAAATTTGTGCCTAAGTCTACTCACTCAGAATTGTCTAATTCAAATCATAAAACTAACAAGTGTGCTGATGGTTGTGCGCAGGCAACAGCCAAGACCAAAACCTTGCACGAGCCGCCAGTACCAGCAAGCAAGAAACTGACAGACAAAGTGCCTAGAATTTCCCAAATTGAACAGACTGTTTTCTTCCAGAAGAGGCAGACCTGTTTCAACTGTGGATTTCCCAGGCATATTGCGCGAAATTGTCAAAAGGCTTTTATACCTTTCAAAGCATTATACTCAAAATATCAGAAAGCTAGCCTCATTGCCTAAATCAGGCTCGATTTGCTACGGCTAAGCCTTCTGATCAAGACTGGAACATGGCCAAGAAACAAACTCACAAATCTCTAAGACCTTTCAGGTTTTCTGAATCCTTCTAGCACTACAAGGACTGTGCAGAAGTCTGACTTGCTAACCTGGAGACCTAAAATCTTGACCAAGATTCAGTCTTTTGCCCCAAAATCAGAAAAATCAAAAGCATCATCGATCTCATCCTCAACTAATTTAATTTTCCGTGAGGTTACTTATGTTGATGCACATGGCATGCCCAGATCATCGATGGCCTGGGTTGCAGCTTCTAACTAAAACCTGTTAAAATGTGCAAGAACAGCTCTAGCGAACTCTCGTCAGACTCTGGTATATTGATAGTGGCTGTTCCATGCACATGACTGGGGACATCTTGCAGTTGAATGACATTTAGTTTTTTGATTGCGGGTTTGTCTCCTTCACAGGTGGTGAGACATGAAAGATACTATGAGAGGAACAGTATGCAACGGAGCTCTCAGCTTCAAGAACGTGAATTACGTACCAGAGTTGAAGCATAGTCTTTTGAGTGTGTCTCAGCTCTGTGATAATTATTTGGATGTTCTCTTTACCAAGAAAGGGTGTTATGTACTGAAACCAGGCCTCATCATTCCGGATGATTGGATATTTGTAAAAGCCACGCGAAAAGGAAATGCATATATCATCGACATGAACAAAGCTCCCACTGACAAGCTTACTTGCTTATTCTCGTCGACTGTTGAGCATGATGCAATGTTATGGCATAGTCGACTCGGACACATCAACAGGAAGGACTTAAATCGACTTGCAAAAGGTGGTTTAGTTAGAGATATACCAGTTCGCGACTTTATGCAGATTGAAAAGTGTGAATCATGTGCACGTGGGAACAGCCGCACAAATCTAAACCCGAACCTTCCACGTCTCAAGTCTTAGAATTGCTTCATATGGATCTTTTTGGTCCGAAAAATGTTCTGAGCATTGGCGGGAAGGCATACTGTCTGGTTATTATTGATGACTACTCACGATTCACTTGGGTCTTCTTTCTGGCACAAAAAAGTGAAACCGCTGAGTTAGTTAAACAGTTCATCGCACTTATGGAAAACCAGACAGACACCACTGTGAAGGCTATTCGTTGTGATAATGGAACAGAGTTTAAGAATGCTACCTTAAATTCTTTCTGCTCCTCCAAGGGTATTGATCGACAGTTTAGTGCAACCAGAACTCCACAACAAAATGGGGTTGCCGAATGGAGAAATCGAACACTGATTGAAGTTGCACGTACTATGTTGGTTGAATCCGAACTACCTCTTATTTTCTGGGCAGAAGCAATAAATATCGCCTGTTATGTTCGGAATCATGCCCTGATCAACAAAAGACACATGAAAACATCGTACAAAGTGGTTGAAGGTCGCAACCTTCGGTCAAGCATTTCTGTAACTCCGGATGCCCTTGTGTTCTTCTGCTCATGGATGCCAAAGGGAAATTTGAATCACGCGGAGATCCATGCATTTTCGTCGGATATTCTAAAAATACTTCCAATTGTGTCTATAATAAGATCAAGAAAATGGTAGTTGAAACCTACAATGTAGGTGGGCTGGAGGAGAATCCCAAGGACACACGCATTGGTTCTGACTGGCTGTATGATTATTCCTCTTTGTTTAACCATATTGATGTTTCTTCTAATGTGACTGCAGGTACAAGCAAAATTTCTGAACTTCCAACTATGCCTATCTTACCTGGAGATGATGCCGATGCTGCACAACTGCACAAGACTTTTAAGCAGCTGAGTGTTGATCCACCTGGATTTAATGAAGCAATATCTACACCTTCACCAGTATCGCAGCATCAGGAAACGGCATCTGAACAAACTCCTCAGGATGATCCCCTGAAGTTGAGGCTCCAAACACAGAACCTC
Organism: Scalesia atractyloides; assembly: GCA_947069175.1. Classification (NCBI taxonomy): domain Eukaryota; kingdom Viridiplantae; phylum Streptophyta; class Magnoliopsida; order Asterales; family Asteraceae; genus Scalesia; species Scalesia atractyloides. The sequence continues at coordinate 40,244,607 of CAMTDV010000001.1, forward strand.
CTGTGACAAATGAAGGGCTTACACCTCCTGATATCTTAGGCTCATCTCTGTTTCCTGAACCTACACCGCCAGAATGTTCTGTTGATTCATCAGTCAACACTTCTACTGGTGCAACTTATGAGGGGGAATCATCTGGAGTTGTCTCACCGAGTGTTAACAACTTGCAAACAGATCTCCTTGTCCCTGCTATGCCAATACCAAAGCGTCTACAACGTGATCATCCAATTGAAAATGTTATTGGTCCTGTTACTGCTGCCGTTCGAACCCGTAGTCAATCAGGGGATATCAATACTTATCTTTACTCTTGCTTTATCTCACAAATTGAACCTAAAAGCATTGATGTCGCCTTGCAGGAACCAGGCTGGGTTGACGCTATGCATGAAGAACTTAATCAGTTTGAGAAGGTTGGTGTATGGCAATTAGTGAAGCTTCCTTAAGGAAAACGTGCTCTTGGAACTCACTGGGTATTTCGCAATAAGCAGGATGACACTGGAGTTATTGTTAGGAATAAAGCTCGACTGGTTGTTCAGGGTTTCCGTCAGATTGAAGGATTGGACTATGATGAGGTTTATGCACCGGTAGCTCGATTGGAGGCTATTCACATTTTCTTGGCAAATGCATCTTACATGGACTTCACCGTCTATCAAATGGATGTCAAGACTGCTTTTCTCAATGGCACGGTGAAAGAGGAAATATACTTGGCACAACCACCAGGTTTTACTAATCCTGACAAGCCAGACTATGCCTATAAATTGGACAAAGCTTTGTATGGGTTGCATCAAGTGCCTCACGCATGGTACGCAACTCTAACAGAGCATTTGCTTGCTCATGGATTTACTCGGGGAACCATTGACCAAACTTTGTTCATCAAATGTGTTGACAAGGACATTATTCTTGTTCAAATTTACGTCGATGATATTATTTTTGGTTCTACGAATGATGGTCTGTGTCGGGAATTTGAAGAAATCATGAAGAAGAAATTTGAGATGAGCTCACTAGGGGAGATGACTATGTTTTTGGGACTTCAAGTTCGTCAAAGCCTGCAAGGAATCTTGATTCATCAAGGAAAATATGTCAATGACGTCCTTGCGAAATTCAAGCTTACAGACTCAAAGCCTACGGCTTCACCTATTGCAGAACGGCCTTTGCTAAATGAAGACTCTGAAGGAACGCCTGTCAATCCAACCATGTACCGATCTATGGTTGGTTCACTCATGTATCTCAATGCAAGTCGGCCAGATATCATGTTTGCAGTTTGCCAGTGTGCTAGATATTAGGCTACTCCTAAACTCTCTCATTTACATGCTGTTAAAAGAATCTTTAGGTACCTCAAAGGGGCACCATCATTGGCCTCTGGTATCCTTTAAAAATTCTGAATTTGAACTGTATGCTTTCTCTGACAGTAATCTTGGAGGTACAGATAGTTATATGCGCTCAACTTCAGCTGGATTCCAATTCTTGGGAGATAAATTAATCTATTGGCAATGCAAGAAGCAGCAGACGGTCTCGCTTTCTACAGTGGAAGCAAAATATGTCGCAGCATCTGCTTGCTGCTCCTAGAAATGGTGGAAGAAGCATTTGATGCAGTCATGCTGGTGGAGGAACAGTTTCATAATCAAGCGGGATATCTATCAAATCCACCAGCGGAATTTTTTCAAGAATTCAAATCCATGATGGCTGGGTTAAATGAGTGCAAGATTGCGTATGCACTTCGTGTCAACCCGGTGATATACAGAGATCTGGTGCACACCTTTTGGAAGAGAACTAGATTCCACTTGAGAGGAGCTGTGGGAGGCCGTACATTAGTTCTCAAATTCAGGGTGAAGATATTTTAGTGGATGAAGCCTGTGTTCGAAAGGTATTAAAGTTTACAGATGCTACAAGTGATCCAATCGTGTACGCAAAGGAGAAAGTATTGCCTATTCTTACTGAGATGAGTTATGAGGGAACATATCCGCCGCTGCTCAAGAAAAGGTTTCCCGCTTACTGGAGATTGCTGCTGGTGCATATGTTTATGTAGTGTGTTTCTGAGAACAAGGGAGGGTTGGACCAACCGAAACAAACTCAAACTTCATCTATTGTGGCTCTTATTATGGATTGGAAATATAACTTTTCAGGTTATATTTTCGAAAATATGAAGAAGATTTTAGAACAGTCAAAGAAGAGGATGTTTATGCTATATTCGCGCTTTGTGTAGTTGATTTTAATTGCTCGATATCCCGATCTAGCCAAGGATGCTTCTGATGTGAATCTGTTAAATATGAAGCCAATGGGGCCGACTATTTTTAGCACTATGAAGAAAAATCGTTCAACATTGAAGACTGTTTTTGTTGGTCGTTTTCCATTGAAGAAGTTCGGAAGGTTTGCTGAGGTAATTGGACAGGATGTCCCAGCTCCTGCACCAGTTAATGCTATCGTTGCTGAGGAACATGATATGCCTGTGAAAGCGAAAGAGATTGAGGTAGAAGAGCTGGTTACTAACTCGGGCACAGACGAGGAACAAGCTTTCTTAGACGACTTACCGAATTTAATGCTAATCTAACTCCAGTTTTGCCAGAACTTTCTTCAGAGAACCTAGAAGCTCTTATTGCACACTTGAAAGAAATTCAAGAGCGACAAGGTGATCCTCCTCTTGTGATACCTTCTGTTGATTTTCATGTCGGTGTGATTGAGTCTGATGAAGAGGTTGAAGAAGACGAAGTGCCATTGACAAAGAGACGGCGGACGGAGACCGTGAATGACCCAAGTCATTCTGAATTTCATGTTAGTAGTATTGCTGAAGAATCTACACCAGTGACATCTACTCCTGCTCTATCTTCATTTACTGTATCTTTGATGGATGCTCCGATGATTGACCCTACTATTCCTTCTGAACCGACAGCTGCTCACATTGCTACACAGCCTACGGTCGTATCTGTTCCGGCAGACTCTATATTGCGAATTATGGATTTTGGCGGTAGTTCAATGGGTGCTAAGGGATCTGGAGCAGGTGGAAGTGGTTCAGGTGATGTTGAGGGTAATGCTGCAGAATATTCACGAAGATCAGAGAAACGCGCCTTTGAGTTTAGTGGTCTAGATAGTGATGATGAAGATGTAGAGGTTGATGTTGTTGATTTGAAGAAGCGAGTGATTGTACTTGAACAGGAGGTTGTACTTAAAGATGCTCAGATTGCTTCATTGCAGACACGCTTAGACGTCAGGGACCAAACGATTGATCAGTTGCAAGGAGACGTTACTATGTTGATGACTTTGGTGTATTTGAAGGCTAAGTTGGAGAACAAGTTTGGGCGAGAATTTTCTGACCCTGCTGATGATCCAATGAATATTGAACATCGCCATAGAGCGGCTGAGCAGAGAGCAGCCGAACAAAGTGAAGCGGATAGGGTTGCTGCGGATCAGTTAGCTTCTAATAGACAAGCTGGTTTGGATGAGTATTTACGTGATCCGAGGAAGAAGCACACTGCCAGTCAAAAACGTTCAACGACACAAAAGAAAACACAGATGGTTTGATGAAAAATGTTGACGTTAATCCTCTTGATGAGAATTTTCAGTTGAAAGATCCTTCCAACCAATCTGAACGGTATATCATGGAACTCAACTCAAGTTACTATAGCAAGGTCGGAAATAAGTCGAAAGTGTTTAGTTGGGTGTACGATCACGTGAAGAATATGTGGATTATTGTCAGACAAGACGGTACTCGGGAATATTATTCTAAGGAGTCTCAGTTTGAAACTTTGACGAAGATTGCATTGACTGATCTGTTACGAGCTCCTTACTCTGATGATGATACTACCGAACGAGGTCCGGGTTGGAGGTTCTTCAAACAATTGGAACAGGAAGTGAAGACTGGGTTTAAGCCATGAAAACGGTTGAGCCATATCTGCGAGCAGCAAAGGGGGTTCATGATGCAAGGACTGGGAGGCGGTTTAAATCGGTGATGTGGCCTTCGACCGATAAAGAACTTGTTATACCTGTTGCTCCGACATTCCCAAAAGGAATTTTGAAGAATTTTAATTTCTGGCTATATGATCCTAAGGTTGGGAGTGTGGCGATCGTGACAAAAGAGAAGGCTTTTTGGGTGAATGATTTGGTCGATTTGGTGAGCTTTCATGATGAAGATTTACAGGTTCTTGCTGCAAATCAAATTCGAACGACAGAGTTATATGAAGCTTGTGTTAAAGACTGGACAACTGTTGTGGCTTGAATAATTGCTGGAAGATTGGGAGTTGATGCGCAACCTAAAGATTAAAAGGCCTAATGTAGTAAACCTAGGGGGAGATTGTTGGGCTTATATTATTGGAGGTTTACACATTAGTGCTACACTTGGGCTTACTAGAGGGTTTTGGGCTTCCTAGTGCCTCATGGGCCTAGGGTTGTAACTAATGGGCTAGATGGTTAGTATAAATATATGTATTAGGTTAATGTTTCAAGGTTACAGAACTATTGAAAAACTTGTATCAGACACTATTCTGGTGTATGCAAGTTGTTTTTGATTCAAGAGTTGTTCTTCATCCTAATCTTTATTTCCGCAATTGATTAGGTTTACGATACCTGTTAGATCTGATATCGGGACTTACATATGTTAAAACGTTTGTTTTCAAAAATTGTGAGATGCGTGTAAGCGAATAACCCGTGGTTTGAAGAGGGCGTGGATACGAGAATGAGTAAGAGTTTTACACTGTTGCAAAAAGTTACATCGGCGATTAAATAACTTGCAACCGGTAACCCTCCAGACGAGAACGGCAAGTATTTAAATATGGCTGAAAGGACTTCCCGCGAGTGTCTAGAATATTTCTGCGAAACGATATCTAAAATATACGCTCTCGAGTTCTTACGTAGACCAACAAGCCACGACATGGTGCTTTTGTACCAAGCTCATGAGGAGAAACATCACCTTCCTGGTATGGTCGGAAGCCTTGAATACACCAATTTCGTTTGGAGAATTTGTCCCACAGAGTTTAAGGGACAATATATGAGAGGAGATCACTGAAGAAACACCGGCTGAACCGAGAGGTATCTGGAGATATCTTAGTTACAGCCTAGTTTTTCTACATAAAAGGGCGTCTCTCGTTCGCTCTTCTGGGTGATCTCACTTCAAGCTAATCTCCAAAACTAGCAACGTCGTGAGGCTCGTCACGGGGAAAAGGGATGGTTTTCTTCGTGGCCACACTCCGGCGTGAGAATAAGTATTTGTGATTGCAAGGTAATAGCGAGTAAGTAGTAATTAGTGAGTAAGCTGGAAAGCATGTGTTTTACCTTGTGGTTCGATACTCATTTTATAGCCGAAAATAAGTGGGTTTAGGAGATGGGCTGATGGGCCTTGGGCCCGGCCCAAACGACCAGAGATATCCGTTCTGTCCCTCTGCATCGATCATTAAATGATCTCTGGCAGGAGGTGTGCTTTGTCAGATGTTGTATGGTGCCACGTGTTATGGCAGCTGTCCCTGGTGTCAGACCTGTCATCAGCCGAAAGTGGAGAATGTGTGACAGTCACTGGCGTGAGTATGGTTGGTGTACAGTCACTTGATATTTACATAAAAAGTACATAATTTTTCAAGTTACACTTAGTCACGCTAAGTAAGGATTTTATCAAGGTTACAACGATTTAATATACGTCAAGAAAGCAACTCTTAAAACACTTTATATATGTATACATAAATATGAATGCATGAATAGTTGGATGAAATTGTATGACTTATATGATTTGATGAAGTGTTGTGAGATATATAATATGAAAAATGCTTAAGTATGTTTGAGTTATGTGAAATCGTAGTAATAAACGTTGGTGTGAATAATTATGTATTGGTGTTCGTCATTGAGCGGAAACTGTAGGAGGAAGGAAATTTCACGTGTATTAGTGACTGTCACGCATTCTCCACTTTCGGCTGATGACAGGTCTGACACCAGGGACAGCTGCCATAACACGTGGCACCATACAACATCCGACAAAGCACACCTCCTACCAGAGATCATTTAATGATCGATGCAGAGGGACAGAACGGATATCTCTGGTCGTCTGGGCCGGGCCCAAGGCCCATCAGCCCATCTCCTAAACCCACTTATTTTCGGCTATAAAATGAGTATCGAACCACAAGGTAAAACACATGCTTTCCAGCTCACTCACTAATTATTGCTTACTCACTATTACCTTGCAATCACAAATACTTATTCTCACGCCGGAGTGTGGTCACGGAGAAACCCTCTCTTTTCCCCGTGACGAGGCTAACGACGTTGCTAGTTTTGCAGATTAGCTTGAAGTGAGATCACCCAGAAGAGCAATCGAGAGACGACCTTTTATGCAGAAAAACTAGGTTGTAACTAAGATATCTCCGGATACCTCTCGGTTCAGCCGGTGTTTCTTCAATCACCAATACCTGACAATTATTCTCGAAGTGGTGGCCTCTCAAGATTTGTGGGTTTGGCATGCTTTTTGTGGTCCTCCAAGTGCACAAAATGACATCAATGTACTTCAACAATCTCCATTATTTCTTACCGAATGAAATGGAACTGCGCCAAAATGTCCTTTCCATGTTAACAACCACTTGTACAAACGTGGTTACTATCTCGTGGATGGCATCTACCCTACATGGTCTGTGTTTGTCAAATCATTTACTTATCCTCACCTTCTAGACGAAAAGAAGTTCAAGAAGCAACACGAGGCGGCAAGAAAAGACGTGGAACAGACTTTTGGTGTTTGAAATCAAAATGGGATATAAGGAATCGGCCAATGCGTGCTAAGACTGTGAAAAAAATTAGGCATGTCGTGTGTACGTGCATTATTTTACATAATATGATTATAAAAGACGACGGATTCGCAATAGCACACATTCGGGATCCTCTAATCCAGCCCGCTATCGATGACATTGTGTTAAACGAGTTTATGTATGAAAATACGCATTGGAGACTAAAACATGATCTCGTGGAGCATCTTAGAAGACTAGATTTACCCCATATATTGGTGAAATCCGATGAAGAGTGGTAATTTTATATAGTTTAATTTATTTTAATTAAATGTAATTTAATTATTTTTAATTTAATGTAATGTTTTTTTTAATTTATTGTACTTTTATTTTGTTCAAAATATGTTATGTTTATTAAAGCTAATTTATAAAAAAAATAGTTTACCTCTACTCAATAGAGGTGACCACCCGTTATGTTTTTAGGCAAGACGGGACTTAGAGAGGAGAGTTGACATGACAATAGATAATTGGGTGGGTGAAAAATTTACCTCTTCACATGAGGTGATCACCCCTTACACCTTTATAAATAATATTAATATAATAATTGTTTAACGATTAAAACCAAGATGAATAAAAGATCTTAAGCTTTAAGTTTATGTGTTGGAAATAGGCCTGTAAATGAATTGGATGAATATGAATAGAGACATTTTCGTGTTCATTCATTTAACTTTAACCGAACACGAACATGAATATATTTTTTGTTCATGTTCGTTTATTAATAAAATGCGCATGTTCGTGTTCGTTTATGTTCGTTCGTCAGTTCATAAACGTAAATATACATTAACAAACAAACTTAAACGAACATTATTTAACAAACAATAAAAAACACAAATGAACATAATTGAACAAACATATATAAACACAAATGAAATAATTGACTAAACATAGTACACAAAGTAATTTTTTTATATAAATTAGTAATTGATTACAATAAATTCCATTGTAAACCCCAATTTTATTACTAGAAAGCTCAATTACTAATTAGTTATATTTATACAAGTTAGAAAGTTTCTTTTATGTTTAATATTCATATAAATATAACTACTTATCTATATAAATTAACACGGACATTAACAAATGTAAATGAACGAATATAAACAGACGTTGATTTAATTAAATGAACAAAAATTGTGTTCATGTTTGTTCGTTTATAGAATACTAAACTTAAATTAACTATAAAACATAAAACAACTTATACTTTCTTGCGGATTAACGTTACAATTTATTACTCAATGTTGCGGTGGATGATAGGTTCAACCAATAGCATGATAGGAGCTAGGTGGATTCTTGGTGGTATGACACACGTAGAGTAGGTCACGTCTTCTGTAGATCTCATCACTTTTCATATCATTTGCTCAGTTGAGGTTAGTTATATGATCTAATTTCTAATTTCCATTGCCATATACTTATATACCTATATGGCATTTTCCACCAATTCGTTTGTGAATGGGCTTATGAGTAACCTGGTAGGATGTAAAGTGTTTCAAATAGCAATTGTTGTTATAAATAACATATGTTGATAGTATTTTGTTCAATTGAAATTTGTGTTTTTACACTCCAGGTGTTTGATAAATAACATTGCCTTTTTCGCCATGGTTCTAGATGAGTAACGCCCCCCCCCCTCTTCACACACGCAGGTACGCACTAGTTTAATATTTAATTATGTTTATTTCACTAATTATTACCTTTGAAACAAGAAGATAAGGCAGAAGATGACCATATCAATATCTGTAAAGCTTCTGTTGCTTGCACTATTGGAGTAAGTATTGATTTTTTAATAAAATTAAGAAAAAAAATGTGTTAGTGGTTTGATGTTATGACTATATTAAAGGGATTAATCTTGGAGGGCTTAACAAATGGGTCACTGGATACAATAATGGGGTTGGGTTGTGTCAAACGGGTCAGCAACAATTTGTTTTTTAAGTGACGTTTTATTAGAAAAGTAGTTGATCTTGACTAATGGGTCACTAATTTGATGTTTTGTAGGGGATAATTTGTTTAGTTTTTACACGTCGCATGTAGTGGTAGGTTAGATTGTTTCAGTATTTAATTCCTGCAAGTCTTATATCCTCATATTTTTCACTTCTAATTTAGCTTTCCTGTCTTAGCCTTTGGTTTTGCCCACTTAATCTTTAAGAAGTTAAAGTTGGTTCACCTGATACCATTTTCATACCTTCAATCACTATTGCTTTCGGTGATGCAACCAAGAAATCTAAAATCTTCAGCTGGTGGTATTTCCACCATGCTATTTGTCACACCCCAAAAACCGCAGCGGGAGACAAGCATGGTGGTGACGGAGGTTGGCAACCAACAATTATAGGGCAAACATAGATAACTATAAAAAATGGACAAAATAGTTTTAAAAGTTATTACAATCATCCCAAATTTTATAGTTTAAGGTGTTCATGTCCAAAAAGTTCTATCTCGTGTACCATGACACAAGCTTTATTATAATTCATTTTTAAGAGCTGCCCTAAACCCATATCGAACTCTGAAGCCACTTATGTACCTGAAAAACATGGTTTAAAATGTCAACACAAAGTCAGTAAATTCACATATTTTACTTACTTATATATATCAAATATCCATTTTGAAAAACATGACAACGTTAGACCGACATATAAATAATGTTTGTAACCAAGAGCCCACAATCAAAACGAAACCTTAATCGTTTCCCTAATTCTTGTTTTCAACATATATTCCTTGCCTTGTGGATCGGAGTGACCGATCAACGAACTTGGGGTTTGTCAAAACCTGATAGATCTGTGAATATGTCGTGTGCCCTCCCTCAAAGAGATTAATGATTACAACAGCGGGAAAATGTCTATGGATAGAACCTCGTTAGGGTAACTTGAGGCCCTTAGTCAAGGCCAGCATAGGTTACATTTCCTTTGTCGTCTATTGATCATATTTACTCAAAATAATTTACGTGTTTCTCCTGAAAATCTAAAAACATAATTTAAAAGGGGGGGGGGGGGGCGTGAACTCACATTTGGGCGCATTAAAAGTTTGCTACCAAAAGCCCAAATCAACAGGTATACCTATTAGTGCCATATATACAAGGTATACTTTCAAATTAATTCCAAGTCTACTAACGAAGTTGTTCACTCAACTCTTTAAACATATAAAATATTTTTATGTGCTGACCCGTTACTTGGACAGCCCGTTGGTGACTACGACCCTTATGGTTATGTTTTCCTACCCTCTTAGTGTTCAATCATCACAACGTGAAATTTCCTTCCTCCTACAATTTCCGCTCAATGACGAACACCAATACATACTTATTTACACCAAAGTTTATTACTACGATTTCACATAACTCAAAATCATACTTAAGCATTTTTCATATTATATATCTCACAACACTTCATCAAATCATATAAGTTATACAATTTCATCCAACGATTCATGAATTCATATATATATATATATATATATATAAAGTGTTTTAAGACTTGCTTTCTTTACGTATATTAAATCGTTGTAACCTTGATAAAAATCCTTACTTAGCGTGACTAAGTGTAACTTGAAAAATTATTTACTTTTTATGTAAATATCAAGTTTTGGGTTTTTAATATATCCAAGTAATCATTTTATATACTAGTAATATCATATAGTCATATTTCAAGAAAGTCACATAGTTTCTCCATAGTAAACACCACATGCATCAAACATTTTCATTAGTTACTTTTCTTGCATCAACCATTCCATGTTCATCATGAAAGACCAAAATGCATCTCATATCATCATAAAACTCATATTATAACACAAGTTCATATCACCTAGTTCATATATGCATAGTTATGTCCATTTTCAAGCATAGAGTTAGCGTTTTTGATTCCCAACTTCAGATAGAACATACCAAACATGTAAATATCAAATTATATACTTTAAGACCTGTTCTAATATCATATTACATGCCTAAATTTTCTGTTTTAATTCTTATTTATATTGCATGCTTGGATCACAACCAAAATTGCCATTTTTACGTCTTTTTAAGCCTATAATGACCACATAAGTAACCAAATCATCTTGATCATATCCCACACATATCATATGACCTTTATAGACAAAATAACTTGTTTTATCACCATACTTTATTTCCACATAAATCATTCATTTACCATAGTTATTATCGCTTTTTACCCCATTTTAAGCATGATTTACAAAACAACAAGATTCCAACTCATGAATATCATCAAGTTTAGGTAAGGCCTGATTATTATGATCAAAATGCTAACTTAATATTACCATATATTCAGATCATTAATAATCTTCACATGCATGTCATAATCTAGCATTTATCTTGCATTTTTTTCACATTAATCATGCATCCCTCATAACTTAGGGTTTTTCATCCAAAATCATCATTAAACATTTTTATACCATAACCACTTCAAATATAGCCTCAAACTCAGATTAGACAGAACCTCAAAACACATCATCTTGCATGTTACATCCAACATCTTTTAAGCATCATTTTCAACAACAAACAGATCCATAAACACACCCATTAATCACGGCGCGCTCTCTCTCTCTCTCACACACACACACACACATTCTAACCTTCAAAATCTATTGAGGAGATACATCAATTTATTATCTCTTCTCAACCCCCTCCCCCAGGGCTGCTCCTATTTCATCACCACTACCTACATCAACTGTCCACTCACCTTTACAAAAATTGCTTGATGCAATTTATACATCTGACTTACAGATACCTAGTTTCTCTCATGAGCTGATTTTAATTCGTTTTTGAGTTTCAAATTATAATTGAGATTTCATTCTCGTCAAAGTGAGTTCGTGTGATGGACATTTAGTAACTGGAAGGGTTATGTACCGGTAGTCGATACGTCTTGTCTAGGCTGGCTTTCGTATAAATCCAATTATTAATGGACTAGTTTGCCTAACTTGGGACTAACGACGAGAGTACCGATACCTATTAAGCCAAAACATGTCACACCAAGCATCACGTGAACTATCAACACTTTGATACGTCAAACGTGCCCATGTTAATTCATGTATACTATCTCAAACATCGTTTTACAACACCCCAAAACTCAAGTCATTTACTTATTTCACGAATTTATTCGGGTTAAGTTATATGTCAATGGGCAAACATATGCGGACCATGCGAAAGCTCAGTAATTGCGGGTGCACACGTAATTACGAAAGTGATGCACAAAAGTCGTGCTAAACCATATGATGTGCCAAACTATGATGTTCAATATTTTATGATGAAATATTATTTTATCATAAGTTTTATGATGAAATATTATTTATTGTTTCATATGAAAATATTATACAATCAAGGAGGAGATACATCATTTGATTATCTCTTCTCAAGCCCTTCCCCCAGGGCTGCTCATATTTGATCACCACTACCTACATCAATTGTGTAAGTCCCGAATAACCGGATCTAACAATGATATCAAACAATCACCAAGGATGGGCGGAATCCAAAATTTGTGATATTCAAGAAAACCGAAAAAAATAAGAAGATCGAGATTAGTAGAATAACACAAGAATCACTTTCAAACTTGCATACGATTCTATTACTATTACTAGCAAAACTATCTGATACAAGTTTTTTACCTCTCTCTCTCTCTAGCAATTCTATCTCATGGAGGCTCTCAAAGGTCTTTAACCCTAGAAATGATATACCACTAGTTTATATACTCTTGGTAAGCCTATTTCCCACATGGGCTCCCCTAGCCCACATATCCTTGGGCATGCCTAAATGACTTATAAAGGTTCAAAACCTAATATTAACTAACCCTGCAATGCCCAGTTCGCAACCGTTATCCGTTGCGTATATTTGATGTGTCAGTCTTACGCTTCTAGGACCTAACAATCTCCCCCTAGACTGATGCATCAAATTGTCCTGATAGCAGGAATTCAGCAACGTCTTCAGCGGAGACTATGGTTGTCGCTATGCCGCAGATGTTGTGGAAGTTCTTGACTTCTGAACTCTCAGCACTGGGACTCTTTCTTCTTCTCTTGCGGTTAGCTTCATATCAGGATCTCGATCAGCTTTGCTTGAAACATCTTTGTCAAAAAGAATGCGAGAGGAGGATTCTCGTCAGCTCTTTTCTTTTTCAATCTTTCTCTTTCAAGCAGCTTCACACGTACTTCTTTAAATGTACTATTATTATTAGACGATGACTCGTATCTTGTTCTTCTAACTCAGGTACATCTTGTTGTTGTGATGCTTCATGCTTTGTCAGCAACTAACATCATCTCTCTTTTCATCAACCCCTGCTTATTTATGATGGTTTTTGCCGTTAAATTGTTCTTACTGTATATTTAAGCTCTTTTAATCCTGAAAATAAAAATATACAAAGAAACACACTTTTTCCAACATTAGTACTAAAACGGGTTGATTTTATACCTTATTTGATATATTTTATATATTGCATTTTGTGCATATCAAATGCCCCCACACTTGAATCTTTGCTTGTCCTCAAGCAAAACTTTTTAATATTGCTTACACACCTAAATGGAATTGGTAGAGAAGAAGTTATTGGGTCTTGTTGTAGAGTGTTGGGAATCCAAGTTCTTTTTATACTTGTTTTTATTTTAGTTACAATCATATTCGACATGATTTATTTAGAACTGTTTTTAAGAAAAATAAATATTTTGTTAGGCATAACATGCCTTTTAAAATTTCATTTAGCTATATACAAATTCACACAACTCACAAGTGATCACTCAACACTCGGCCGAAGATGTATAAATGAAACGCTCGATCTCGGTATGGAACTTACTCCTACCATATGCTTGACAAGTAATCAAACATCCTCCATTTTAGCATAATCTTTGTAAATATCAAGAGGGCTTTAAAGGGTAGGTTTCGGTTAGGGGTATGGTAGTTTTATTTGAAAAGTGGCAAAAGGCATAAAATATCCACGGTTTTCTTTTGAAAAGTTTATTTATTTGTGACTTAGGTACAAACTAAATATTTATAAGCAATAAATTTGCTTATTATTTCAGGCAACTAGATTGTTTTTGATAGAATAAATATTCACAAGATAACTAAGTCACATATTTTTGTATATTTCAAAAGAACCAAATTTTTCTAAAATACAGGGTGTAAAAATAAAAAGGTTTTGGGTGATGGGTGATTTATGCAAAATTGTATTATGCGGGTTTTGAAACGAAGGGTTTTGGCTCTAAAGGGTTAACTAAGGGAAACTTTTGTTTTTGATGGGGGATAAAGAGAAAATAAGGTTGAAAAAGAAAAAGGGTTTATAGTTCTATTGCCTCAATCATTTACTTGCTTCGATTAGTTGGTAAGGACGGGAATGTATTGTCTTGTCAAGTTCTACATTTGTAAAAATCGTATGGGCTATTCGCACAAGAAATGAAAATTGAGCATTTAGTAAGATATTAATCTTGAATGCTCGTTAAAGGCTCAAAACTCACAATTTGTGGGAAAAGGGTAGAAGTGTGAAAATTGATATAGAATCAAATTTTAAAAAGATTGTCATGCCTTTTTATAAAATTTTCTTATATGGTTCTTTTTATCATGGCGCTATCGGTTGTAAACTTGTAAAAACTTGAACTTTTAGAACTTGGTTATCTAACTTAAACTAAAATCAAGACAAAACAAACTAAACAAAAATATATTTTGAAAAAGATTTTGGGTGTTTTAGCGGTTCCAAGTAGAGTTTTGTGTAAGGCTTGTTTTAGGACAAACGATTCAAGTTCCCCTCACACTTAAATTACACATTGTCCTCAATGTGTCCAAAATATGTTAGATTTGATTAGATGCGTAAATATAGGTTTAAAACAACAAAATTTTCAAATATCAGACACTGGACACGGGGGCGTGTCTAAGAGACACGACCCCGTGTAAAAAGTGCCAGTATCATGTTCTTAGTAAAACTAGACACGACCCCGTGTAAAAAGTGCCAGTATCATGTTCTTAGTAAAACTTATAGAAGGTTGACACGGGGGCGTGTTTGAGAAGCACGACCCCGTGTGGCAAGTCCAGAAGAAAAATTGTTTTAGCGACGAAGAGGCATAGGGGCGTGTCTGGGAGAAGCTACTGTTTGTTTCAGAAAAAGATGGTTAAGGTGCCGGTTTCCTGTTTTGGGTCTGGGGTGTCGTATGCTTGGTGTAAGCTTATTCACATTACAACAACAACAACAACAACAATCTAACAAGAAAAATAAAAATCCTAAATTATGAAAGTTTAAGTTTAATATCCATACCACACAAACATAAAAATAAAATGCAGAAAAGTAAATTGTTCAAAGAGTAAATTGTTCAAATGGGTCGCAGCTTGCAATCATCATCATCATTCAAAGGGAGGAAAGAGTTAACCTGTCACGTCAGCACCGTGCCACCACCTCCGCTATCATCGCTAATCTGAGTCCATGTCCTCGCCCTCCTCCTCGTCATCCCGGTACGCCATATGCTCCCGAATGTATGTGATGTCGGAATGCATATAGGCCATGCTCCTCTCCATATCACCAACTCGGGTGTTGGTGCTTTGCCCCATGGTGAAGGACAAGAGACTTGAAGCGTTTGCTACATAAGATTATACAAGTTATGGATGTTTTTAAAGTCACTCCCCATGGGAGGAAGATCCCGGAGTGAACTCGTTGGAGTATCGTGGAGGATGGTTGGGCTCGTCTTCAATTATGAGGACTTGATCCGGATCATTCGGGCTCCAAACTTTTCCTTTGTTGTCTTTGAAGCGCAAGAGCCTGTTGTTGTAGTCGGCGATGAGGTTCAAGTTGTGGCGTACGCTGATGTCGGCCCGGGTGACGCCAACCCCTTTTGTGAAGCTTCGTGGGGTGCGTCCTGCATAGGTGTTGTAGACCCAGGCGACCCAACCACCGAAGAAGATAGGCGTCGGATGTGTGGCTTTGGTATTTCAAGATATGTTCTTCAATAGCATGTAGGCGAATGAGCGGGTCCCGTATTTTGGTACTCTTGGTGTGACTCGGGTTGTATATCCCATCTCCTATCTGTGCCCAAATGCGTTTCTTGTATTGTCGAGCAATTAAAAAATACTATCCTTGAAGATGAGCTCGCCAACCTCATCCTCGGTGTAGATCCCCACATCTACACCGAATTGAGCCACAGAAATACCATACCAAGTACCACCACATCTGAATGTAACCGCTTCATTATCAAACATTTAATCGATATCTTTCTTCAGTGCAAATGTGCTCAAGAATTCAAGGTTGAATTCGTGAACCGATTGAAGTGGTGCCTCAAGAAATACACGAAGGGGTCCCGTCACTAGACTGTCATAGTGTTCCCTCTGCCCCACGGTATCCAAGGTGTCATAGCAAACTTATCTTGGCATCTCTTCGTTGCGTGCCTTGAGTATCTCCATTCGTGCTTCGCAATGGAATGTTCTGATTTGAACCTGAGCCATTTGTGTGGGGTCATTTTCCTTGCGGGAGTTTGGTGTGAAGAAATCTTCGAAAAGTTGCAGGAGAGCGCGAGGAACCGGTGGTTCAGAGAAACGGTCCGCGTTGGTTATGAAATGAAACTGCTGAGAAAAGGGTTTTATCCCGTCTGCAGGTTTGATACTGCCCCGTGCCTAAAAGGCACGACCCTATGTCTCCCTTTCTTTTAATTAAAATTTAGTCGTCTCTTTGTCGATTGATGCCTCAGCTTGTTTTACATGGTATGAGGACATTTTGGCATGATTTTTTCATGAAAAAACCTGCAAGATGGATTATCATAACAAAGCAAATAAATATGTACAAACTGTTATTCTCTCGTTATTTTCTATCTCTTGCAAGGTTATTTCCGTTTCTTCATCATCGAGGAATCCTTCATAGAACTTAAGCCTTTGTACCGTGAGAGTAAACTTTGGTGAAGGTAAAAGGTCCGGACCATCGAGACTTACCGTTTTCTCCGAAAAACATAGTCTAGAGTTAAAGAGGAGTACTTGATACCCTTCTTTGAATTCCTTAGGCCCGCTTATATATTTATTGTGTGTTCTTTTTAAGCGTTCCTTATAGATTTCTGAGTTGGAATATGCGTGAATTTCTCATTCATCTAACTCGTTTAACTGGTGTAGGCGATTTTTTTTTAATTTCTTGGTATAAGTTTACATTCTTCAATGCCCAATATGCTTTGTGTTCAATTTCTACTGGGAGGTGGAAGTTTTTTCCATAGACTAGCTTGTATGGTGTAATACCTATTGGTGTATTGTAAGCTACTCGAAATGCCCATAAAGCATCGTCTTATTTGTCTACCCATTCTTTTCAGTTTTGACCACAATTTTTTCTAGGATTCTTTTTAAACCTCGATTGGTTACTTGACTTGACCATCGGTTTGAGGATGGCCGAGAGACGATGATATACCCCGTATCGTGTTAAAGTTTTTTCCATTTTTAGATTGCAAAAGTGGGTTCCTCTATCACTGATTAGGGCTTTTGGAGTCCCAAAATGTGAGAATAGCTTTTTTAGGAATTTTTCTACCACTCTTCCGTCATTGGTGGGAAGACCTTCGGCCTCGGCCTATTTAAAAACGTAGTCGACAGCCACTAAGATGTATTTGTTTCCTCTTGATGGTAGGAATGGTCCTATAAAATCTAATCCCCAAACGTCAAAGATTTCACAAATAAGAATGCTATTTTGTTGCATTTCATTTCTTCTTTATATGTTGCCTGCTCGCTGGCATGCATCACATGTTTTGACCAACATATAAGCATCTTTGTGTATTGTGGGCCAGTAAAATCCTGTACCGTACACCTTTCGTGCGGTGCTGGCTATTCCATGATTTCCTCCACATGGTCCTTCGTGACAATGGTGAAGAATATGTCTTGCTTCACGACCATGGACGCATCATCGAATGAGTTGGTCTGCATAAATTTTGAAAAGATATGAGTCTTCCCAAAAATAGTATTTTAATCAGTGAAGAATTTATTTCGCTGATGAAATGACAACCCTTTGATGATAGTGCCACTAGCTAAGTAGTTAGCAAAATCTGCGTACCAAGGTTCTTCTCTATATTCTACCATTTCTAAGGATTCTACGGGGAATTTTCCGTCGATGAGTTCTTCTTGAGTTTCTTCCAGAGCAGGGTCTTCAAGACGAGACAGGTGGTTAGCAACAATGTTTTCTGCTCCTCTTTTATCTTTTATTTCTATGTCGAATTCTTGAAGGAGAAGAATCCATCTGATGAGACGTGGTTTCACATCTTTTTTTCCGAAAAGGTATCGGAAGGCAGCGTGTGTGTGTAGACTATAGTTTTGGAGAGCACAAGATAGGAGCAGAATTTATCAAATGCAAATACTACAGCTAGTAACTCTTTTCAGTGGACGCGTAATTTTCTTGAGCGTCATTACGAGTTTTTCTAGCGTAATATATGGGATGGAAGTATTTTTCCTTTCTTTGTCCCAAGACTGCTCCAACTGCAAAATCGTTTGCATCACACATGATTTCAAATGGTAGTTTCCAGTCTGGTGCAATCAGATTGGTGCTTTGACTAGCAGATCTTTAAGGGCAAGAAATACTATTGTGCAATCTTTGTCAAAGATGAATGGGCATCTTTTTCAAGTAGCTTAGTTTGAGGTCATGAGATTTTAGAGAAGTCTTTGATAAATCGTTATAGAATCCGACATGTCCTAGGAAACTTCGGATGGCTCGAGCGAATGATGGAGGAGGTAGTCGGGAAATAGTATCGATTTTTGCGTGATCGACTTCCGTTCCCGCATTGGAGATTTTGTGACCGAATACTATTCCATCCATGACCATAAAATGGCACTTTTCCCACTTAAGGACGAGGTTAGTCTCCTCACATCTAGATAGCATTCATTCAAGGTTATCGAGGCATTGGTCAAACTAATCACCAAAGATAGAGATATCATCCATGAAAACTTTCATGGTTTTTTCTATTATATCTCGAAAAATGCCTACCATGCATTGTTGGAATGTTGCAGGTGCGTTACATAGACCAAATGGCATGCGTCGATATGCAAAAGTTCTGTAGGGACAAGTGAAGGTGGTTTTCTCTTGGTCTTCTGGTGCGATATGAATTTGGAAGTACCATGAGAATCCATCTAGAAAAGGATAGAATTTGTGACCGGATAATCGCTCTAACATTTGATCAATGAAGGGTAAAGGAAAGTGGTTTATCTTGTGGCTTCATTGAGACTCCTATAGTCGATGCAATCTCCACATCCGGTGACGGTTCATGTTGGTATGAGCTCGTTCTTTTCGTTGGTCACAACCGTCATTCCACCTTTTTTGGGTACTTCTTGGACGGGACTTACCCATGGACTATCGGAAATGGGGTGGATAAGTCCGGTGTCCAAGAGTTTGATAACTTCCTTTTGGCCTACTTCTTGGATGTTAGGATTAACTATTTTTTGTAGTTGGATTACCGCTTTGTAGTCGTCTTCCATCAGAATTTTATGTGTACACATGGAAGGACTAATTCCTTTGATGTCCATTAGTTTCCATGCAATTGCCGTTTTATGTTTTTTAAGCAAATTAAGTAATTTTTCTTTTTTTGAGAAGTGAGATACGAGGAAATGATGACGGGAAGTTTACCTTTGTTATCAAAGAATGCATATTCTAAGCCCTTTGGAAGTTCTTTGAGTTCAAGAGAAGGTGGTTTTCTATGGATGGCTTAGTCTATGGTTCATCATCATGGTCAATGGCTGAAACAGTTTGTTTGATAGCGGCTTCCTCTTCAACGAATTGGTCATTTTGTTCCTCCGTATCAGGTGGCTTAACTTCATCTTCCGACAAGGGGTCATCATTGCCGATTGGATATTCATTGATTTATTTATATTAAAATTTCGTTTGTCGGCCCCAAGTTTAGTGGGAAGATCATGATGTTTTTGTTTGAGAAAAGCTTAATGGGTTTTTATGAAAGGTTGTCCCAACACGAATTGAGCGTCATCTAAGATGACGAAGTCGGTTGGTACAATTGTTTGGTTTGTTTGAATGAGAATGTCTTCAATCACTCCCATAGCATGTTTAATTTTCGATTAGCCAAGAGGATAGGAATTTTGATCGGAAGAAAATCACCAATACCTAATCTTTCGAATATGTAGCTAGGCATTATGTTAACACAAAGATCTTTTTTATTGAGATGTTACTAATATAGATGTTTTGAATAAAACAAGTTACTGGTTTTATGCATGTATAAACCAAATGTCTTTTATAACAAATGTCTATGTATAAACCAAATGTTATTTATAAACAAATGTCTATGTATGACCAGTGTCTTGTATAAAATAACCAAAATGTCTTATCTTGTATAAAACAGGTGTTTTGAATAAACAAAGGTCTTTTTTAAACAAAACTCTAGTCTTATAAATCAATTATTTTTATTGTGTAGACACATATATATGGATTGTTGGCGAATACATTCAAGCCTTGTTGACTTTCAGATAAAACCTTATAAAGACAAAGGTTTATCAAATGTTCATTGGATTCTGTCATTCCCTAAAGTCACTTCCAAACAAACTTAGGAAGCGGGAACGGGATTGTCAATCCTATGGTACCATCACATACTACTGGTCGGGGTGATCAATGTTAATGAATGTATCATTGTATATTCAATGCACCAATATGTCTTGAATAATGTAAGCATGTAATGAAAATGTTTTCAAATCATGTACTTGGCTAACTAAGTCAAAATACCAAGCAATAATGTCTTTGAAATCATGTACTAGGTATGCTAAGTCAATATATGAAGCAAAAATGTCTTTGAAATCATGTATTATATGTACTAGATAAGCAAAACATGTATAATGTCATGAAAACAAGAAAGTAGTGATAGACGCATATGAATCACCCTAAAACATTTGAAAACGTAAAGAGGGGGCTATGTACTCACTTGGGATTACGTAAATGTCTTGTTCAAATGATCAAACAAAGCTCCAGGATTGAAGAGTTCAAGTGTGTCATAATGTATTGGAATACTATGTTAGTGTGTCGAGACTTTAATCGGAGGATTGGATAGAATGAGGTCTTATAAACCAAACAAGTGTTGGGACTCAATATGGTTTATAATACCTTACATTTGATTTGGAAGAGTTCTTAAGTGTTTTGACCCGTTACGAATGGTTTACGCCACTTTAACAAGTCGCAAGCGTAATTATGGGTTTGGATGGTTAAATAAGTCCTATGATTAGTCTTATATGTCGAAACAAGTTTAATTATGTTATAATATCAGTTTAGATGTCAAAACTATGGTCTTACATGTTTAAAACCATTTTATGCGCCAAAAGGGTGTTCTCGGCATTTTAAAGTACATAAAATCGACTCATCATATAACTAACCAAACTATATGACTATAAGGTATAACCTCATAGGGTTATTCCCTAAATTACTATTGTCATAAATGGTCGAATCCTAAGATTGACCAAACGGGTTAGATTCGAAAGTCAAAGCGGAAGTAAAATCGCTCGACTTACGACTAAGAAATAAGCACTAAACTAGAAATGACGAGTTAGACATGTTTAAACATGTCTAATAATGTTATAAAACTGATTTGGTGTCAAAACCTTAAGTTTTAATACCCAAAAACGTTTTCGTCGTAAAATGCATTTTTATACATTTTTTTACTTTTAATTCGTAAAACTTTGACTCGTTATCTCGCCTACTAAACGTGGTAATCAGAAGGTGCAATCGCAAGGGATTAATACCTTCGTGATTACGATCACGTTGCAAAGTTTAATTTGAACTTTGACTTGACAAAAATGGTAAGAACTGAAAGTCAAACAGGAAGCCAAACTGTTTGGCTTTTAGCCTTGTTTGGCTTTCAGCTCAAAATAGCTAAAATAATGAAAAATCTAGGAAGAGTACTTACTTGTGTTGAAGAACACTTTCAGAACTCAAGATAGGAGGCTTTAAAAGGCTAGAAACAAGCTCCAAGAAGGATAGAAAGAAGAACTTCACACTTTGCTTTGGAGTGTTTTAAAGTATTGTGAAAAAATGGATGAATCAAAGGGTATTTTGATAGTGTTTTAGGATCAAGGAGGTGATGACAAGTGTTACCAAGTGTGGATTAGTATCCTAACATGTGTTAACACCAAATTAAGTGTGGCGAAATGAGTGAAAGGTGTCAAAAATTGGAGATAGGTGGCTAAACTTGGTGATGAAGCAAACTTTTTTTGACAATTTTGGCCCCTGGACTTATATTGTCGTGTTTTGTCATTTTTAACCCCTCTTAACCTAATATTTAGGTTATATAAAGGCGTTAAGGTATGTGTAACTTGGATTTTCTCTAGAAATGTCATGGATGTCAGTTCGTTCGATTGTATGGTTACACGTTTCGTAAATAAAGGATAAAACTTTATTAAACACGAAAATGACCGAATTTGTGTAATGATTGACATTTTTGCATTCTTACCAATAAAATGCAAGATTTTATTGAATAAAAATGTTCGGGATTGTATAATGATTGATAAATATACATTCTCGCAAATAAAACACAAGATTTTATTAAATACGAAAATGTTCCGGAATTGTTCAATGACTAAAATGTACAAATGTCACATATATCACGAGAAACAAAACATTTGACTTTTGAGAATCAATATAGTCGCCTTTAACTTTTAATTGTGAAACTAAACGAGGGTGGGCTTGAGTTCAAAGTTAAATAATGGAGCTCAGCTAAAGCTCGAGCTCGAAGTTAAATGAGCCTAAGAAAGAGCCCAAGGAGCCTAGCCATGAGCCGAGCTGGGCTCTATTACAAAATGAGCCGTCTCGGCTCAGTTAGTTTTAAATCGAGATTTTTTAGCTAGCTTTTTTTTCGAGTGAGTTATAAGCTGAGCTAGTCTTTTGAACAACCTAACTAGATTGAAATATGTAAAGCATATGTATTGGTTTGGCATTTTCACCACCAAAGGTATGCATATTAATTTATACCCCCAAAGGTATGCATTTTCACAACCTAACTAGATTGAAATATGTGAAGCATATAATAGGCTATTGTTGGTGTATTGTTGTAACAAATTTAGGCGCACTGTGTTAGTTTTCAAAGGGAAAATTTGTTGTGTGTATTGTTGTAATAAGAGTTTAAGAAGGTGCAAATTTATATATATTTTGTTTTTTCAAATGGGAAAATTGATAAAAGTAGTTTGTGTTCATGTATTCTTTTATGATCGATCACCGATGCTACATATAAGAAAACTAACAGAAGTAATATACAATATAGGACAAGAGGATAGATAAACTAACAAAAAATAAACACTGCGTTGTAAATTGTCGCCATTGTCGCATTGCGCGGTTTCCTACTAGTGTGTATGTGTGTGTGTATATATATAGGATTAGGTTCATGAGTGAACAACATCCTTGTTTGTGAACAGAATGAACTAATCTCAACCATTCATTTGATTAGTTGATGCAAAGGTTAGGATTGTAATTCTACATTTAATATTTTTTTTAATTCATTTCTATAATGACTAGCAATTACCTCTCCTTTATTTTCGGAATTTAGAAGATTTCCCTTGCTTATATCAAATATTCTATTATATCTCCATCTAGTATATTCGAAATTATTGTTTATCATCCTTTTTTTCTAACTTGCGATGATAAATTTGAAGATTTCCGTTGATTATATCAAATATTCTATTATATCTCCATCCAGTATATTCGAAATTATTGTTTATCATCCTTTTTTTCTAACTTATGACGATGAATATTGAGGATGCTAATAGTAGCGATTCTAATAGTCAAGACGCAAGACAACAAGCAGAATTCAATCTCATTTTTTACACGACCGTGAATCGTCCAGGTTTTGGATTTTTTTAATTTTTTGTGTCGCTAACTACATGAATTCTATGATATCCTTTTAGTTCATCTCATTATTGATTTCAAGAATGTTATTGAAGCATTATGATGATTTTGATTATACGTGGACAAAAAACTGTTTTTTGGTGCCGGTTTTATTGAATTCTGAAGTAGTTATGAATTGTCGGTATTATCGAATCTTTGTTTTCAGATACACTGAAGCAAATGAATTTTTTTCGTTAAGATAACAGTTGCATGTACACATATGTACAGATCATAAGCAACACACACGTTTCTGCCGTATCCCAAAACCTGGCTACACAAACTATGTGTAGACAAATGAACTCTAAACTCTTATGAACGCTATACACATGTGTACATCAACAATTATACAACATTTAAACCTACCTAAAAGTAACACAACAATATGTCGCTATACACATGTGTACTATATTGACAACAAGTTTTTTAAGATACACTAATTTTTTTAAGAATGTTTTATGTATTTTAAATAATTATAGTTGTTTGTTCTCTTAATGTTCAGAGTCGGTAGCTAGCAACGTATACCAAACACCCAACGGCAATAGGTATTGGACTCGAGTTGTTCCGCCCAGTTGCAAACCCGTTATCAATGTGAGATTTAGTTCATTAGAAGCCGTAATTGAAATGTATGAGGAATACGCACAACTAGCAGGGTTTTGTACACGTTTGGGTACATCTAAGAAAGAAAAGGTTGGCGATAAAAAATTACAAATTTGCAATATGTCTTGTTTTCTAGAGCGAACAAACCTAAAGGTAACGATGGTCAACCTTTCTGCTGTTAATACTATTTCCCCCAAACGTCGCTCAAACATGAAAGTTACAGACTATAAAGCTTGTGTCAAATTTAAACGTCTGAAAGATACAGATGAGGTTAAATTATATGACTGGGTAGAACATCACAACCATGGGTTACGTCTCCTGAAAATCTTGATTTATCGCTAAAGAAGAGGAAACTTGATTTTTCTACTCAAGGGTTTATAGCAAAATGTCGTAATGCTAATATTGGTCCCACGAAATCCCACAAGGTCCATGTGACTCTTAAAAGGTGGCCATCATAACGTCCACGACACGGTTATGGACTATAAAAATTGTGGGAGAGATATTCGAGATTTCATACGAGAAAGAGACGCTAAAATGTTAGTTGACAAACTAAATGCAAGATGTAAAAACAAAGAAAATTATACATTTGATACACAAATTGTGGATACGGAACTCCAGTTGCTATTTTGGTGTAATTATGTTTCGAAAATGAACTATGAAGCATTTGGGGATGTTTTGGCTTTTGATGCAACATACCACATGAATATGTATTACGGCTCTTAAGTTAATTACATGTTAGTTTATAAAGGAATTTTTAGTATTAAATACATCTTTTGTATATATGTACGATATGATCTTTGTTCCATTCACTAGTGTTGATCATCACAAAAAATGTATGATTTTTGGTGTTGGCTTGCTTCATAATGAGACAATCGAGTCATACACATGGCTTCTACAAAAGTTTCTTCAAGCTCATAACGGGAGACAACCCTTTTGGTATTGACCGATCAAGATTGTGCCATGAAACAAGCAGTTAGCAACGTATTTGACAAGTCAAATCATAGACTATGTATGTGGCATATAATTCAAAAGCTGCCAGCTAAGGTATTTCTATCCAAACCTTCTGATTATGAGATCCTTGTACACCTGTGTACAATTCAACTGATACATACAGAATTAGTGATACACATGTGTACAGATGATTATGTTTATTACGGTACACATGTGTATAAGCTCAATTTGCTAACTTTTTCACTATTCTATTTAAAATACAGATCAAGGGAGACAACCTGAAGAATGCCGAAATAAAAGACAAGTTTCATAAGCTTGTTTGGAACGTCTTCATCAAACCAGAAACATTTGAGAAAAGGTGGAAACTATAGGGATTGACGGAATCAAGAATACATGGAAACTATTCAGTTTCCGGGTACCGAATTAAATGTGTATTTACACAAATACCCTTATGCATTTAATTAACTAAATAATTACCATCATGCCATTTATTTCTTGATATGAAGATCAAGGGTCCATATAAATTCACACGGTTCACTCTTGGGAAGTTGTTCACTCTAAAACGCTACCCTATATATATATATATATATATATATATATATATATGTAAAAATATATAGCTTTTGTGTATTTGACGATCTCTATTACCATATACATTTAATGGATTTAAATATCCTTTTGGGCATATTTTTGTAAGTGTATATATATATATATATATATATATATATATATATATATAGAGAGAGAGAGAGAGAGAGAGAGAGAGGTTATATTATTTTCGAAGTTCGATCATGTGTTATCCAAAAAAAATTGTACTTTGGAGAAGCATATATTGTAATGATATAGATATATATTATTTCCACACTAATATGACCAGGTTAAAAAGTATATATTTATTTAAAAATAAATATACATATACTTGGTGGTCTTTCACCAAAAAGACGAGAAAAGTATATTTCTCTAAAACAAATATATAATTTTACATGTATTTATTTATGAACAAAGTCGAGTTACGACACGGACTAAAATGTTCTATTTATTTTATGTGCCTGAACATGAATTTTATACGAGAATACAAGAACAAGTTATGATATTTATATCATTTATATATATTTAATATAAATATATATTTTTGAGAAATAAAAAACATATCACCGAGGGTTTGTCACGTCAACGTAATTTAATAACGATTAGTATATCTATCGAGTCTAGCTAGTTGGTTGGTTGAATAAAATATACAAGTTACAAAAAAAAAAACGAAACAACATAACCTTAACAGATTACAAAAAAAAGTTAATACTCTAAGGCGAAACTTTCAATAAACCACATAGATTCTATAATTTTTAAGTTATAAAACTTACTTTTTATGGTATTTTCTATATTCATACTTTGAAGTTATGAATTATGTTATTTTTAATTATAAGTTATGTATTATGTTATTCAGTTCTTAAATCTGGTTCGACGGACCGAATCGACTGACAAGTTCAAATCCGATTATGAAAAAAAGAAAGAGTAAAATGCAATTTGCGTCCATGTGGTTTAGGGGCGCTATCATGTTGCGTCCCCCAAGCAAAATTTTCGATGCTTGAGTCCCTGCCTTATGAAAAGCACTACACATTAAGTCCCTCCGTTAATTTGATCGTTAAGTCAAGGGGTATTTTGGTAATCTCACCATATTAAAATTAAAAAAAACCTAAGTACAACAACAAGAACCCACTCACAAGAACCAACTTTCAGAACATCTTCAACCCATCCTCATGACCAAAAACAAATTAAAAACAACCAAAACCCAAATTCAAAATATCTTTTCTTCACAAATTAATTTTCCAGATCTTCGTGACCATCTTTTCTTCACGATTTCACCCTCTCTTTCTAGTGCAACTCCCACAAAACTGCCAAATTGGTATAGATAACCCAAATCTATATCTACTGGATCTTCAGAAAAAAATAGAATCATTAAAAAAATACACAACCAACACCTATCAAGAAACTAAACCCAAGTTCTAATCATCATTCCAACCGTGTCTAACATTGCCTCTTTTCCGGCGATTTGTGTGGTGGTTCATCGTGCTCTATCCTCACAAATTGACTGTGACTACCACTTCCATAAATAGCTGTACACTGACTTTAGGCATGCGTCGAGGTCATTTATTTAACAACGGAAGGGGTGGATACAACCTTGAAGCTGAGACTATGAAATGGGTATGGGTGTGATGTTTGCATAACTTTTTTTTTTTGGAAAAATTGTTAACTACTTGTCCACACCCGAACCGACGGCGGAATCATCGGGGCGGACGAAGTAGATTGTTCGAGACCTCATAACGCTAAGTTTTTAACAAGTATTTAAACAACAAATTTTCATTTCATTTCTAAAATTTCAAGTACATGGCTTTAGGAAACAAAGTACAACAAAGAAATGTCAAGATACAAGTACAACACCTTAATTAAGAAACACGATACAACAAAAGACTAAATTAAAAAGCGGGTTTTTAGTTCATCCTACTAGATTCCATCATCGTCTTAATCATCACGTCAACCTACAACATTGGCGAGTATACAAGTTTGAATACTAAGTGAATAAAAGTTTAAACGATCCACATGGCATAACCATTTACTAAGCGTCTACACATGTCAACCCAAAGTTCACCGCTAGCGTAATCTAATCATAGCAATGACTAGACTGTTTTGTTTACTTAACATGACCTCACGAATATGAGCGGTGTGTTAATCCTATAGCGCTATACATGTTAAGGGAGGCTTGTACACAGTTAATGACATAGTATACAGAATTTGATTCTAGCATATAAGTTTGTATGTATTCGTATTAAGCATATATAAACGGATGTTTGTTTGTGATATATGCATAAAGTATTGTGATTTCAGTGAGTTGGTATAGCATATAAGTTGCACCCCAAAAGTGTAAAAGTAAGAGGGGAGTCGAGTATGCATACAATTTTGCAAGCTTCCTATTATTCCGAGAGCTGAAGAGTTGAGGTGATGAACACCGAAATTACCCTACGTGAGGGAAACAGAGGTGTGTGAATAGGCTATGTTTGGCGAATGATTCAGATTTGGATTTGGAAAATATGGAAAGAAAACGTAGAAAACTCCAGTTCATGCGAAGTGGGCTGACCACTTCGTGCGAAGTGACAGTTCTTGAATCTTTTAGCTCGTTTTGTACCCGTTTTGACACTGATTTTTATGAAGGGGAATTTTGGCAACGAGACAGAACAGTCTAGGGCCATAACAATTAATCAAAATGCGATTAATATTATGTCCCAACCAGTTTATGAAGAAAATACGATAGTTAGGTATAGCTTATGTACATTTTAGTCAAGTTTATCATAGAGGTCAAGCAAGGAGGTACGGAACCTCGTTATATGATTCACCAAAGCACTAAGTTTATCAACACAGTTGATAAACCCGGTTGGCTATGAATATACAGAACTAAAATATACAAAATGTTCAAGTGAGGTGTTGAATTTAATTCGGGTAGCCAAGGCTTCCAACGTTCTCACACTTGCTAGGACAAAAGTCCAATCCTAGTGAGGATGATGAACTTGGTTAGCTTCTACACTTGGTACAAAAGAAAAAGAAGAAGAATTATAAGAGAAATGACAAGGTAATAGTGAACGGAACTCACTTAGAAGATTCTGGAAGTGGTGAAGAGTGTGCATATTTATAGGAAAAGATGCTGCCAGCTCCACTTCGTGCGAAGTGATTTTAATTCGCACAAGTGAGTTGGTTTGGAGTTGTTTTACCTATTTTAACCGTTTTTCGAGTATTCCAAGTATAAAGTTGTAACGTATGAGTATTGTACGTATAATAAGTATGATTTGCATGGAACTATGTATTCGAATGATTGATTGCAAGTATAACAAGTATAGATAAAATAAGTATTTCATTATGATCAACGTATCGGATTACAAAGTTGGAAAGAAAATACGAATAAAACACGAATACAAGTTTCCATAAATAGAAATACGATTATACTTTATAAATAAGGAAATTACAAAAATGCGAAGCGAAACATAAAAAATAAAAACAAAAAAATAACGTGAATTAGCACCTGTTGTTATTGTTGTATGGTTATGATGACATTGTTGTTATATGATGTTGATGACAAAGATGGAGTTTTTGGTTTCAAAGCTGTTAGGAAGGGTATCAATTAAATGGGTGGATCTACAAAGTTGTTAGAGCATTCACATTGAAACCTTTATATTAGTAAATTCTATATAATGTAGAAGAAGAAATAGAGAAAACAATAAAAACACCACTAGATTGGAATCTCTGTAAGATATTAAAGTAAACCTCTATATTTAGAGGCTCATATCCATGCCTCTATATTTTTATTGTGAGTGTAGGAAAGAGAAAAAAATAATAAAATAAGTATTTATGATTATGATAGAGAAATAGATAGAGAGTTGTACATGAGAGGTTTTTGAAAAGTAAAATTAATTTAGAGAAAAATGTGTTTTTTTGATTAAGTTATATAGATGGAGATAGAGGCTACAATGCGAATGCTCTTAGGTGGATCTACAAAGATGGAGATTTTTATTTTTTGTTTTATATATTAATTTTTTTAATTAAATGGGTAAGGGGTAAAATAATCTAATCATATTAAGGTTTAGGGGTAAAATGGGGATTTCACACGATTATAACAACTAAACTAGAGTAAACTTTCGTTTTGCTCCTTGTGGTTTGGTCGTTTTAACAGTTTTACCCCAATCATTTAAAAACACTCATTTTCCTCCAATAGTTTGCTATTTTTTCCCATTTTGCTCCCCGCCTCTAACTCCATCCAAATTGTTTGTTAACTGAAAGGGTATTTTGGTAATTCAAGTATAAAACTAAGGGTATTTTAGTAATTTTATATATAATTTAATAACTTATTAATATTTCAAAGAAACACACACAATCTATTTCCTGTGTTCTCTCCCTCTCTCTCCTCTTCATAACCCACCACCAGCTATCACCACCATCAACCACCACCCCCACCCAATTCCCACCACTAACCTGAACACACTTAGTCACTCCTCACACACCACCGACCACCTACTGACACCAGCACCCACCAACCACCACCTACCGACACCACCTGTGACATCCCGGTTTTTCGGATAACTTAAACGCAATACTTGTCGAATAAATTATATGCTACGTATTAAACGTGTACGAGTTAGTGAATACGTGATGTGCGATTATGTGATTGTTTTAGTTATAAAATAATTATGGTAAATATGTACACGAACCGAACCGAATCGCGACACGAACCAAACCTTAAACTCTTTGTGACTCTAGGAGTGAACCGAGTTCAAGCCCAAACCGCAAACCCATTATGTGCAAACCCGAACCGCAAACCATTGTGTGCAACCCAAACCTTAAACCCAAGTCTTTGGCCGCAAGATCAAACCCAAACCGAACCAACCCAAGTCCTCGGCCACGAGCTCAAACCAAAACCGTAACCCTTATCTCTTTGCGCCTATATATACTAGCCATGCATGCTTCATTCACAACATAAAACCCTAATAGCTAACAGCCGTCGGCAGCCAACCTTTCATCCTCTTCGACCGCAAACAGCTTTACTCTTGTTCCATCGATAGCGAGCAGCTTCTCCCTTCATCATATCAATCGTGATCAGCCTTGTTACATTCCATTCGGTCGCGAGATCAGCCATTGTTCACTTCCTCGATCGCAACAACCTACTTCATCATCATCTCTCGGTCGCAAGCATCTTTGATCACCGGTTCCTTATCTTACTCACGGTTCGTTTACCTTTTCATTAAAAGATTAGAATTTATCATATGTTACAAGATCATATTCGGATACATGTGTTTTGATTTTGTTGTTTTCGGATTTGTATGATTGAATGAAGTGATTGTGTTGTTTCGGATTGTTAATGCTAGATTGAAGGTTGGATGTTTGTTTAAAAATCTGAAAGCATAGGCTGTATTTGTTTATAAAAACTAGAGATGTTGATTAGGGTTTGCATGGATATGTTATGTGTATTGAGCTATGATTAGAAAAACCGGTTCTTGATCGCCTAGGTTAATTATATGGACGGTTTATGCGATAGAATGCTGAAACAGTTTGCTGAGTAATAGTTACAGCCGACTTCATCTGGCTGTAACTCGGTCATTAGTTGTCGAAAAACAGATTTTCTGATGTCTAGAACGTAGAGATTTGATTAACGAATCTAATGGCGCTGGATTCATATTTTTCTGAAGTCGTTTGATATTTTTAAATGGCCAAATAAGTTCAGTAACTAAAGCTGTAAAAATCCTGAAATTTTGTTAGTTGTTTATCGAGTTGGATTTCATAATCAGTAGGGAGTCGAATCATGAAATTTGTACAGCAACTAGGTATGGAAATTTCCGGGCAACTCCAACTGGAATTTTGTTAATTGGACGATCAGTGATTTTTAAATAAATTCTTCCGTGGACTGCAGTAAGAAAGCGACGAATCTGACTGCAGCCTAGTATATTAATATTATGGTTAATCGGTAAAGATTTAGGACTTGGAAAATTTATATAAATTTCTACAGTATAAATGTCACCTACTGTAAAATAATTGGAATTTTTGGAACGTTGGAACTATTTTATAAAAATCCTAGAAAACAGCTGAATTATGAGTATTAAGTTGAAATTTGATAACTTGTGATTGTGTGCACCAAAGTGTTGCACGGATTGGATTATGTTCATGATAAATTGTTTTGATTACTATAATCACATGAGGATACTTGCATGCATGTTTGAGTGTTAGGTATGTTGTTTGTGTGTATCACTTTGTGCGTAAATTAAGTGTAGAATTTGTATTGGTGTGTTCACACACTGACTTGAAATCAATTGGTTTGTTAGGACGCAATTAGCGGTCCCATCCATTACAACTTCTTTGTTACACTAACCGAGCAACTAAAGGTGAGTTTACGGCCCCTAACTTTATCCGGTTTTTAAACAACAGGGGGAGAAACATGAATACACTCTTCAAACTCAATCTCTTTACGTTATACGAAATTAACGTCACATAACTATTCGGTAACTAAGTTGATGTTAATGTAATGTTATGGTCACTAAGCAGCTATATCACTTAAGTCCTCGTCAATCTCTCGGATCGTTAGTATTGGGTTTTAATAGCGGGGGAATTATAAGTAGTACTACTGGGCCCGACAAGCCCCATCCGAGCTAGTCGCGCTAGCCGACCGGGTATGGTCAACGGGTGAATAATTTGGCCTAACTTCGCCATGGTCAGTGATAGGCCTGGCAACACGGAGGCACAACAGTCAGCTTCGATCGCGAACTCTTACGTGACATAACTTTAGGCTAGCTACCTATATATGTTAACATTGAACTTGATTACGAAACAACTATATTATCCCGGGTTGAGGATAATGGAAACAACAACTATATTATCCCGGGTTGAGGATAATGGAAACAACAACTTATTATTCCGGGTTTGGAATAATGGAACTAAATCGTTATCCCGGGTTAGGGATAACGGGGGAAACAAACTCAACCTGTGAACTCACTCATCTTTAATGTTGACACTTGTTTCTTTACATGTTTCTCAGGACGCTAGGAGCTCTAGGTGCACTCACATGCATTGAACAAGACATCTTTTATCGAGTCTCATTTACAAATATTGTTTTGGGTTTTCATTTGTTTTGGCGTTTGTGTTGGCGCCCGCTTCACTACTTATTTTATGCTTCCGCTCAACCACTTAAACTAATGCTTCCGCTAAACTTTGGTAACTAACTAAGACAATCTAAAATCTACGATAATTGGTTAATCAAATGATTTTTGGAAAACGTATTATCAAATCATATAGAGTCGTTCGACGTACTAGTGTTCCAGATTCTGGTTTGTTCACACGCCTCGCGGTAAAACTCCGCAAGTGGAAATTGAGGGTGTGACAGATTGGTATCAGAGCCATTAGCTATAGAGAACCAGGTTTGCATTAGAAGTAGACCTAAACTATAGCTGAATACACGACACTAGACGTAGTTTGGCACCGAACTGTTATATCTTGTTATGCGATGTACCACAACAGTGTTATGTGGATTATGACTTAATAATAAGAAATGAAAACAACTCGTAACTAACTACACGACCTAACAGGCAATGTCATCATCATCATCGTCATCATCATCCGACAAACTTACGCCACCAAGAGCGCCAGGAAAGGCACCTATGGGGGAACCCTTACCATCTTATGGCGTGGAGACACGCTCAGCTGCGAGGAAAAGGCTCGCTCTGGGGGAGGAGTCGTCATCACGCCCAACCATCACTGTGCCGGTCAAACCGGTTAACTCTGTGGAAGTAGGAAATGACCTACTTAGAATCATGATACAGAAACAACAAGAACAATTAGAACGAATGTAGGAAACCATCCTAGCACAGGGATGGATGATCCGACAACTGACAGGTAAGACCGACTCACTCGAGGAAGAGCAACATACGAGTAAGATAGCTCGTAACACCTTAGCCAGAGATCTGCGTGCTGAGCAGATAAGAGCCGACTGGCTCGAAGACAGAGTCTTGGAAAATAGTTGGAACATTCATGAGTTAGAGCAAAATCAAGCACCTGCACCAGCACCGGCCCCTCCAGTGCCGGTAGAGGAGGATCCGGAAGAGGATCCAGAGGAGGACCCTGAAGAGGATCCAGAAGAGGATCCAGAGGAGGACCCTGAGGAAGATCCAGAGGAGGATCCGGAGGAGGATCCAGCTGCAGAAGCTGGAAATGCCGCGCAGGATGACGGCAACGACAGTGATTTGGGGGATGGAGACGTAGACGACTGACCCGTCTCGTTTATTTTATTTACTTTCCTTCAGACTATTTATTTTCCCACTTGTGTTTAAACTTGAGACTTTATAGTAAATTCATATGTTTGGTTGGCACTTTGTAAGACGTTGAAATTTCATATAATCAAGTATTTCTTTTGACTATTTAGTATATTTGAGTTGACATAACTTGATAATTATTAAAGTACGAAGTAGGATAACTATATTGGATATATAGACTTATCGGGGTGTGTTTGTGTTGTGTTTCGAAGATCTAAATGGCAACTGGACGACGTGGAAACCTTAACTTGACGCCCGAAGAACTAACAGCCATGATTCAAGAGCACGTGAACGCAGCTTTAGCGGGTGTTCAGAACCAACCGGCAGGTAACCATTATTAAATTTTCGTGTGAAAATCTAATAGATGGGCTAGTAGAATTCCTCGCTGACTACCTGTTCTCTGTCAGCAGGAGGGGGCTTTAACCCCTACAAGATGTTCCTCGACGCGAAACCAAGCAAATTCTCGGGGGCGGAAGGACCCATTGGACTGGTCCGCTGGATCGAAAAATCTGAATCCGTATTTGAAATGTGCAACTGTTTAGAGGCCAACAAGGTCAAATATGCAGCCTCAACGCTGGAAGATGGGGCACTAACTTGGTGGAATGCACAGGTCCAAACGCGTGGACTTATAGCTGCAAATGCAATGGCCTGGGCCGAGTTCAAGGCCCTAATCAAAGAGGAGTACTGTCCACGAGACAGAGTGCAACAGTTGGAGCAAGCCTTATGGAACCACAAGATGGTGGGATCTGAAATCGAAGCTTACACCGCAAAACATCATGACTTGGTATTTCTGTGTCCCGATTTGGCCAACACTGTGGAGAAAAGACTCGAGTTCTATCTTGGGGGTCTGGTCCCGGAAATTCAGGGTATGGTAATGGCTAGTAACCCTGTAACTGAACATCAAGCAATCCGATTGGCGCACAAACTCACCGATAAGGCGGTGGAACAAAAGAAGTTGCCAGCACGGGGTACAACTGAAGTTGCCCCTGATAACAAAAGAAAGTTTGAAGACTCGTCTGTTCGACAGTCTTCGTCATCTCAGCCGCAACAGGGGAACCAGAAACGGTTCAATCATTACAACAGCCACCGGGGTCACCAAAATCAGCCCGCCAACAACAACAACAACCAGAATGCAAGCGGCTATGCAGGTCGAAAGCCGCAGTGCAACCGCTGTAATCTTCATCATAACGGCCCTTGTGCCGGAAATCGCTGCCAACGATGTGGCAAGATGGGACATGCGGCAAAGGATTGTCGTGGGGAAATCATGTCCCGACAGAACCAAAATCAACCCCAAGGCCCACAACAGGGTGTTAACCGAGGATGCTATCAGTGTGGTAGCACTGCCCATTTCAAAAGAGACTGCCCACAGCTGCGTAACAACAACAACAACGGTGGGAACAACCACAACCACAATAACCACAACAACAATAATAATAACAACAATAATGGAAATGGTGGCACAGGAGGTGCCAAAGGTCACGCATTTACATTGGGCCGCGGAGAGGCCAGAAACGACTCGAACGTGGTCACCGGTAAGTTTCCCCTTAATGAACATTTTGCTACTGTGCTTTTTGATATGGGTGCGGATAGGAGCTTTATATCTGAGTCTTTTAGGAAGAACCTAAATCTCACGCCTAAACCATTAGAGACCCCTTATGTTATAGAATTAGCCGATGGTAAATCTGTAGATGTGACCCAAATAGTATCCGGCTGTCAACTCAAACTCGCGGGCCACACTTTTACCATTAATCTGATGACAACTACTCTGGGTAGTTTTGACGTGGTAGTCGGAATGGACTGGCTATCCGACGTCCGAGCTGAAGTCCTCTGCTTCGAAAAATCTATCCGTATTCCGCTCTCGAACGACGAAATCTTGACGGTACAAGGCGATAAGGCAAGCGCCGTCACCAACATCATCTCTTACATGCAAGCGCAGAAGTATCTTCGGAGGAAGAACTCCTTCGCTTTACTCACACTGATTACCGAACAGCCTAAGGACGAGAAACGTATAGAAGACATCCCTGTCGTCCGTGATTTTTCTGATCCCAGAAGAACTACCTGGTCTTCCACCCCATCGACAATTGGAGTTTGAAATCGAATTGGCGAACAATGCAACTCCTATCGCCAAGGCTCCATACCGCCTAGCTCCAGCCGAGCTGCAGGAGCTGTCTACCCAACTTCAGGAGCTATTAGAAAAAGGATTTATCCGACCAAGCGTTTCGCCATGGGGAGCTCCAGTCCTTTTTGTCAAGAAGAAGGACGGGACTTTCCGCATGTGCATCGACTACAGGGAACTCAACAAGGTTACGGTCAAGAACCGATACCCGTTACCTCGCATCGACGATCTCTTCGACCAACTTCAAGGGTCAAGCTACTACTCCAAGATTGATTTACGGTCTGGTTACCATCAGCTACGCGTCAGGGAGGAGGATATCGCTAAGACGGCGTTTCGTACTCGGTATGGCCATTATGAGTTCTTGGTCATGCCCTTCGGTCTCACCAACGCACCCGCGGTGTTCATGGACCTCATGAACCGCGTGTGTAAACCATACCTCGACAAGTTTGTCATTGTGTTCATCGATGACATACTCATCTACTCCAAAAGTGAAGAAGAGCATGCTGAACACCTACGATTACTGCTAGGGTTACTTCAACAGGAAAAGCTATATGCCAAGCTTTCGAAGTGTGATTTCTGGATTCGGGAAGTTCAGTTTCTCGGGCATATCGTGGATGAAAAGGGTATCCACGTAGACCCTGCCAAGATTGAAGCCATCAAAAACTGGGAAGCACCCAAGACACCGACGGAGATCCGCCAATTTTTGGGTTTGGCTGGTTACTACAGACGTTTCATCGAGGGATTTTCAAAGATCGCACAACCACTTACTACCCTCACCCAGAAAGGCATCAAGTATGCTTGGGGTGACAAACAGGAAGCAGCATTTCAATTGCTGAAACAGAAACTTTGCAGTGCACCCATTCTGTCCTTGCCGGAAGGGACAGATGACTTTGTAGTATATTGTGATGCTTCCATTCAGGGGTTGGGATGCGTACTCATGCAACGCGATAAGGTCATCGCGTATGCGTCGCGACAACTGAAGGTTCACGAGAAAAACTACACGACGCATGACCTGGAATTGGGAGCAGTAGTGTTTGCACTTAAGATTTGGAGACACTACCTCTATGGAACGAAGTGCACAATCTTTACAGACCATAAGAGCCTCCAACACATCTTTGATCAGAAAGAGTTGAACATGCGACAGCGTCGCTGGGTCGAACTCGTGAACGATTATGAGTGTGCCATTCGGTATCACCCGGGTAAAGCTAACGTGGTAGCTGATGCCCTCAGTAGGAAGGAACACTTGAAACCTCGCCGTGTACGAGCATTACAACTCACTATTCATTCGGGCTACCCGAACAAATACGCGACACCCAGTTAGAAGCAGTTAAGGAGGAAAACATCAAGGCCGAATCGGTGGGAAAAATGGAACGCGATTGGGAAGTAAAACCCAACGGAGCCCGGTATTTCATGAATCGCATATGGGTACCTCTCTACGGAAACCTCAGAGAGCTAGTCATGGATGAAGCTCACAAATCCCGATACTCTGTCCATCCGGGTTCGGATAAGATGTATCAAGACCTTGAAGCTGCGTATTGGTGGCCCAACATGAAAGCCGATATAGTCACCTACGTGAGCAAGTGTTTGACTTGTGCAAAAGTCAAGGTAGAGTATCAAAAGCCATCGGGGCTACTCCAACAACCTAAGATCCCAGTGTGGAAATGGGATCAGATCTCGATGGACTTCATCACTAAACTCCCGCGAATTTTGGGTGGTTGCGATACCATCTGGGTAATTGTGGATCGTTTAACCAAGTCCGCACACTTCCTAGCTATTAAAGAAACAGATAAGATGGAGAAGTTGACTCGCATCTACATAAAGGAAGTAGTTTCTCGGCACGGAGTGCCAACGTCCATCATCTCAGACAGAGATGCTCGCTTCACGTCCAACTTCTGGCAGTCACTCCAGAAAGCGTTGGGAACACGCTTAGATATGAGCACAGCCTATCACCCTCAGACTGACGGTCAAAGTGAAAGGACCATACAAACCTTGGAAGACATGCTTAGGGCATGCGTCATAGACTTCGGAATTAGTTGGGAAATCCACCTGCCTTTAGTGAATTCTCATATAACAACAGTTATCATACGAGTATTTCGGCAGCACCGTTTGAGGCACTATACGGTCGTAAATGTAGATCACTGGTCTGTTGGGCAGAAGTCGGTGACAGTCAACTCACAGGCCCTGAGTTAATACTTGAGGCTACTGAAAAGATTGTACAAATCAGAAACCGCATGGCGGCGGCACGAGATCGACAGAAAAGCTACGCTGATCAACGACGCAAACCGCTCGAATTTCAAGTAGGCGACCGCGTCCTACTGAAGGTGTCACCCTGGAAGGGTGTAATCCGCTTTGGAAAACGGGGCAAACTAAACCCACGGTACATAGGCCCGTTTGTAATCTTGAAACGTATTGGACCAGTAGCTTATCAATTAGACCTTCCTGCCGAACTCAGTGGAGTTCACAACGTATTTCACGTGTCAAATCTGAAGAAGTGTCTATCAGATGAAACTCTAGTCATTCCATTGGATGAGATCCAAGTGGACGAACAACTGCACTTTGTGGAACAGCCTATCGAGATCATGGATCGTGAGATCAAGACTCGAAGGCACAGCAAGATTCCGATCGTTAAGGTTCGTTGGGACTCTAAGCGTGGACCGGAATTCACGTGGGAAAGAGAGGACCAAATGAAAAGCAAATACCCACACCTCTTCGCAACTGAGCAGCAAACTAACAATACCAGTA
Organism: Scalesia atractyloides; assembly: GCA_947069175.1. Taxonomy (NCBI): domain Eukaryota; kingdom Viridiplantae; phylum Streptophyta; class Magnoliopsida; order Asterales; family Asteraceae; genus Scalesia; species Scalesia atractyloides. The sequence goes on from CAMTDV010000001.1 coordinate 40,283,359, forward strand.
ACTAAATTTTCGGGACGAAAATTCTTTCAACATGGGGATATGTGACAACCTGGAAATTTCTCATACTTTCGCGTACCATTGTTAACTAAATCCTTGTGCATGGCACTTGAGAATCTTTGTGCATGGCACTTGGGAACTTCTTGTAACTTCGCGTACCATCATAAACGAACTAACTCTTTGTGCGTAGCACTCTAAACATGTACGCTACATGTAAACCGCGTTTACTCAATTTTCGGGACGAAAATTCTTTCAACATGGGGATAATGTGACATCCCGGTTTTTCGGATAACTTAAACGCAATACTTGTCGAATAAATTATATGCTACGTATTAAACGTGTACGAGTTAGTGAATACGTGATGTGCGATTATGTGATTGTTTTAGTTATAAAATAATTATGGTAAATATGTACACGAACCGAACCGAATCGCGACACGAACCAAACCTTAAACTCCTTGTGACTCTAGGAGTGAACCGAGTTCAAGCCCAAACCGCAAACCCATTGTGTGCAACCCAAACCTTAAACCCAAGTCTTCGGCTGCAAGATCAAACCCAAACCGAACCAACCCAAGTCCTCGGCCACGAGCTCAAACCAAAACCGTAACCCTTATCTCTTTGCGCCTATATATACTAGCCATGCATGCTTCATTCACAACATAAAACTCTAATAGCTAACAGCCGTCGGCAGCCAACCTTTCATCCTCTTCGACCGCAAACAACTTTACTCTTGTTCCATCGATCGCGAGCAGCTTCTCCCTTCATCATATCAATCGTGATCAGCCTTGTTACATTCCATTCGGTCGCGAGATCAGCCCATTGTTCACTTCCTCGATCACAACAGCCTACTTCATCATCATCTCTCGGTCGCAAGCATCTTTGATCACCGGTTCCTTATCTTACTCACGGTTCGTTTACCTTGTCATTAAAAGATTAGAATTTATCATATGTTACAAGATCATATTCGGATACATGTGTTTTGATTTTGTTGTTTTCGGATTTGTATGATTGAATGAAGTGATTGTGTTGTTTCGGATTGTTAATGCTAGATTGAAGGTTGGATGTTTGTTTAAAAATCTGAAAGCATAGGCTGTATTTGTTTATAAAAACTAGAGATGTTGATTAGGGTTTGCATGGATATGTTATATGTAGTGAGCTATGATTAGAAAAACCGGTTCTTGATCGCCTAGGTTAATTATATGGACGGTTTATGCGATAGAATGCTGAAACAGTTTGCTGAGTAATAGTTACAGCCGACTTCATCTGGCTGTAACTCGGTCATTAGTTGTCGAAAAACGGATTTTCTGATGTCTAGAACGTAGAGATTTGAATAACGAATCTAATGGCGCTGGATTCATATTTTTCTGAAGTCGTTTGATATTTTTAAATGGCCAAATAAGTTCAGTAACTAAAGCTGTGAAAATCCTGAAATTTTGTTAGTTGTTTATCGAGTTGGATTTCATAATCAGTAGGGAGTCGAATCATGAAATTTGTACAGAAACTAGGTATGGAAATTTCCGGGCAACTCCAACTGGAATTTTGTTAATTGGACGATCAGTGATTTTTAAATAAATTCTTCCGTGGACTGCAGTCAGAAAGCGACGAATCTGACTGCAGCCTAGTATATTAATATTTATGGTTAATCGGTAAAGATTTAGGACTTGGAAAATTTATATAAATTTCTACAGTATAAATGTCACCTACTGTAAAATAATTGGAATTTTTGGAACGTTGGAACTATTTTATAAAAATCCTAGAAAACAGCTGAATTATGAGTATTAAGTTGAAATTTGATAACTTGTGATTGTGTGCACCAAAGTGTTGCATGGATTGGATTATGTTCATGATAAATTGTTTTGATTACTATAATCACATGAGGATACTTGCATGCATGTTTGAGTGTTAGGTATGTTGTTTGTGTGTATCACTTTGTGCGTAAATTAAGTGTAGAATTTGTATTGGTGTGTTCACACACTGACTTGAAATCAATTGGTTTGTTAGGACGCAATTAGCGGTCCCATCCATTACAACTTCTTTGTTACACTAACCGAGCAACTAAAGGTGAGTTTACGGCCCCTAACTTTATCCGGTTTTTAAACAACAGGGGGAGAAACATGAATACACTCTTCAAACTCAATCTCTTTACGTTATACGAAATTAACGTCACATAACTATTCGGTAACTAAGTTGATGTTAATGTAATGTTATGGTCACTAAGCAGCTATATCACTTAAGTCCTCGTCAATCTCTCGGATCGTTAGTATTGGGTTTTAATAGCGGGGGAATTATAAGTAGTACTACTGGGCCCGACAAGCCCCATCCGAGCTAGTCGCGCTAGCCGACCGGGTATGGTCAACGGGTGAATAATTTGGCCTAACTTCGCCATGGTCAGTGATAGGCCTGGCAACACGGAGGCACAACAGTCAGCTTCGATCGCGAACTCTTACGTGACATAACTTTAGGCTAGCTACCTATATATGTTAACATTGAACTTGATTACGAAACAACTATATTATCCCGGGTTGAGGATAATGGAAACAACAACTATATTATCCCGGGTTGAGGATAATGGAAACAACAACTTATTATTCCGGGTTTGGAATAATGGAACTAAATCGTTATCCCGGGTTAGGGATAACGGGGGAAACAAACTCATAACCGAACAAACGAATTTATAAAAACCTGTGAACTCACTCATCTTTAATGTTGACACTTGTTTCTTTACATGTTTCTCAGGACGCTAGGAGCTCTAGGTGCACTCACATGCATTGAACAAGACATCTTTTATCGAGTCTCATTTACAAATATTGTTTTGGGTTTTCAGTTGTTTTGGCGTTTGTGTTGGCGCCCGCTTCACTACTTATTTTATGCTTCCGCTCAACCACTTAAACTAATGCTTCCGCTAAACTTTGGTAACTAACTAAGACAATCTAAAATCTACGATAATTGGTTAATCAAATGATTTTTGGAAAACGTATTATCAAATCATATAGAGTCGTTCGACGTACTAGTGTTCCAGATTCTGGTTTGTTCACACGCCTCGCGGTAAAACTCCGCAAGTGGAAATTGAGGGTGTGACACCACCCACCACCAGCATCACCTGTCGATCAGATCACCACCAGTACCACCATCTCCGTTTGTATTGCGTCATACAACCATTGCATATCTAATTCCCCACTACCACAATCGCATATCTGAACACACCTTCATCTCCACCACCACACCTTCACTTTTTACCTCAGATATGAACACACGTTCATTATCTTAACACACCTTCATCTCCATGACTCAGATTTAGGGCTTTTTCAGTAAAAAAGATCTAGGGTTCATCGGTGGTTAGTGGCGCAATTCCAAAGCATACGTGATGGTCGGATGGTGGTGGCCGGATGGTGGCGGTGGTCGATGAGCAGAGGGGGAGGGTTTTGGACTTGTGGTTCCATTATATCTAGTTCTCCGCGTGTTAGATCCAAGCGAGGCAGTGGTGATGGCAGGTTGGTCGTGATGGTGGGATGGTGGTGATGTCCAGTTGCTTGTGGCTAACTAGTGGTGGTGGTGGTTGGTTAGTAGAGAGATAAATGGGAGAAATGAGTTGGAGGCGGTAATACTTTAATCAACAGTTGTTTTGATTTTAGGAATTAAACAAATTGATTTTAGGAATTAATAACAAATAATTTAATACTTACATTTATAAAATTATTGAAATGCCTTTTTAGTTAAAAACAATTTGGATGGAGTTAGAGGCGGGGAGAAAAATGAAAAAAACATAGTAAACTATTGTAGGAAAATGACCGTTTTTAAATGATTGTGGAAAATCCGTTAAAACGACCAAAACACAGGGAGCAAAACAGAAGTTTACTAATTAAACTAAAAGGAAAGACTTAATGTGCGGCACTTTTCATAGGACTGCCGCCCGGAACGAAAATTTGGATTATACTGAATGGAATGTGTGGGTATATAGTGGGTGTTTGGGATTCCTTATTTTCACCAACTTCTAACTTATTAACTTTTTGAAAAGTTAAAAAGGACTTTTAAGTTGTTTGAAGATTGCATGCGAGTTAAAAAGAACTTTTGAGAAGGAATCCCAAACACCCTCATAATATATTGTGGTTTACTGAGATGGAAATGTATGGGTGTATATATATATTGTGGTTTTATTTAGAGGGTGTTTTAGTTAGCTTATTTTGAAGCAATTTATAATTTATTGACTTATAAAAGTTAATAAGTTGTTTTTATAATGTTTAGGTTAGCTTATTTAAGTTGTTTTTATATGTTAAAAAGTTGTTTTTAAGAAATTAATATTTATAACTTCGCATTTATTACTTATATATAAGTTGATAAAAGTTGTTTCCTTGTTATGAATCAATCAATCATCAGCCTTTGCGAGTGATGGAAACGGCGGAGTGCCCTGTATGTCTGCAGGGGTTCTCGGGGGAAAAGACAATCCCACGCGTCCTTGGCTGCGGGCACTCCGTATGCGAGTGTTGCCTGGTGGAGCTTCCGAAACCAGCAGCGTTCCCTAACACCATACGCTGCCCCGCTTGTACTCAGCTCCTCCCCTACACCACCCCTTATGCCCTCCCCAAAAACATAGACCTGCTCCGCCTCTCTTCTCTCTTCTCTCCTCTCTCCAAACCCCAAACCCCAACCCCCTGCAGACAATCTCTGGCCTCATGATTTTTTCTCTCACTGGAAGGATTGGATCGCCCCTGACGGCAAGGCTGTATGTTCCAAGGCCTCCTCTCCCTGAAAACAAATCATCTGGTGAGTCTGTTTAAGATAGCACACTCTGAGAATGAGAATGAGAATGAGAATAGATTCTTCAACTACAGCTACCTCGCCAAAGCTATGTCCATCTTGTTTCAAATGGGGGATGGAGCCTTAGCTCAACTCCACTTGATTCTTACCTCAACTTTGATGGAACATAGGATTTGTTCTGCTTCTGGCTTGTGGTATAGCAGCCACGATGATAGTTTGTATCTTGCGTGTCAAAGGAAACAGACTAATTTGTTCAATTCGGACATCCAACCTCATATATCAGCTATGGAGCTATGTGAAACACTAAGTGGATTGCATCACGCGGAGTTGGTTACTGGATGTACTTCATCCTCGTGCTTTGGTATTGATGATTTTGGGCACATCTCTATTGACCTAAATCAAGTATTGACCATCGGAAGGAGACTCCAAGAGGCTGTATCAAATGACAGCAACCAATTGCTGAGCAGTGTTATTTCAGAGATCCATGCATTTCCTAGCCCCGAGTTGTTAATAGAGTTTGTACGAAAAGAGGGTGTGGACTTGGAGTTTCCGTGCACACTTGGGTATACTTCAGATTTATGGTCGGTAGTCTGCGTACTCCTTTGGTTTCTGCTAGGAAAGCCTTTTGTTGAGGAGACATGTGACTTTTTGTGTAATTATTTACATAAATTGGTCAAGGGGAATGTTTGTGATTGTGAAGGGCTACATGTGGCTTGGTTGGATAAAGTTTCCAGCTTGTTGGATAGCAAGTTGGATTCAAACTATGTATTGATGAAGGAGTTGTTGTGCAAATGTCTGTGTCATGACCCAGGGACTAGACCCCTTGTAAACGACCTTTGGAAATGCATGAGGGAATTAATTATCAGTCCAAAGTATGATGTAATTCTAAGAAAAACTACAACCGGAAGCACAGGCCATTGCTTGCTTCTAGGAGACTTGTTGTGGTCGTCAAATAAAGTTGACAATAAGAAGGGCATGATGTATAAATTGAAGGATGAAACTTCAGTGGTTAGGAGTGATGTCATTGAGGGTGTTTGCAAGCATTCTCTTGCATGTACTGAGTTGAAAGGTCATCTTGACTGCATCTCCGGGTTAGCTATTGGAGGTATAAGTTTAATATTGAGTGAATTACACGGTTTGTCCCTTAACTTTACACCAACTTGCATCGTGTGTCCTTTATCTTTAGAAATTACACCGAGTGTCCTTTATTTGAAACTTTTGCACACCACATGTCCTTTATACTAACCTCCATGGGGCAAAACTGTCATTTTGTCATTTTTTTATAATTGACGTGTATTGTCCTTAAAAAAATCTTAGGTTTATATATATAGGGAGAGGATAATGAGAAAACGAGATATAAATGAGCACTACACATGTGCATTATATGTATATGTTGAACATGCAATTTAGCCTTAGGGTTTAAGTTTTGGGTTTAATTTAGCTTTTAGGTTAGGTTTTTGGGGGGTATAGTTTTTAGGTTGGGGGGGGGGGGGGGGTTGTAGGGGTGGGTTAGGGGGTTTAGGTTTTGTCATAGTAATGCACATGTGTAGTACTTATTTTTTATATACCAAAAATAGCAAATTTAGTAAAAAAATTGTATTTTTTGTAGTTTTTTTAGTTTTCTCATAATATATCCCTATATATATGGCTGGGTTTATTTCAGAACTCTAAATAATCGCAGAACTTTTAGAACTCCTAATAAACAATCATTATATATATATATATAATATTTATATATATATATGATTTTTTTTATCATTTATTATATGTATTTTTATGATTAGATACATGTTAAGAGTAATTTACATATGTGTAATAACCAAATTATATATACTCATTATAAGTAATTACATATATGTAAAGAAAACTAGTTTACATATGTGTAGTTATAAAATTTCATATAGAAAATGATAAAACAACAGTTTTGCCCTTCATGAAGGGGCACATGATTGGTCTTAACCATGAAAATGGATGGAGGTTAGTATAAAGGACTTGCGATGTGCAAAAGTTTCAAATAAAGGACACTGGGTGTAATTTCTAAAGATAAAGGACACACGATGCAAGTTAGTGTAAAGTTAAAGGACAAACCATGTTCTCTTTGACCTTTGTTTTTCTATATCGTTTCTCTTTCTTTACTGTTTGTTATGATTTCAACACTCAAATTGATCATTGTTTGCTTCAATTCATAGTAATATAAAACACATTTTTAAACATCCATGTGACCTAACATTATACATGATCATTAGTCAGTTGACAAATCTCTTGATTCTATGGTGTGTGGATGTGTCCGTTGTGGGTAGGTCTCTTAAGAGAGTGAGCCGAGGAGCTCAATTGCCAAACTAAAATCTACTATCTTTGGAAAAAAACTGGATTTTTTCATGTAATGGAGAATGTATATGTTACCCTACATAAAATGATAAGCAGAGTAAGGGTTGACTTGTCCAAATCTATGAAACTGCAAGATAATACCAGAAGATCTTGTATTCATTGATAAGGAAATTGTTAAACCCATAACATGCAAAGGTGCTTAATGATTATTATAATTTACACGATCTGTCATCACTTTTGTTTAATTTGTTAAAACTCATAACATGCAAAGGTGCTTAATACTTAATTCATTATATTTTACAGCAACATATAACAAAGTTTTGTTTAAGAAAAGAGTTAAATGCCATTTTAGTCCCTGTGGTTTGAGCCATTTTGCCAGTTTAGTCCAAAAGTTCATTTTTCGCCTGTGGGTCCAAAAAGGTTTCACCTTGCCATTTTAGTCCATTGGGTTAACTTCATCCATTATTTCTGTTAACGAGAAGTGCAATTCGGTCATTTTATATGGCCGAATTGCCCTTCTAGTTAACAGAATTACATATAAAATGACCGAATTGCCTTTCTCGTTAACAAAATAAATGGATAAAGTTAACACAGTGGACTAAAATGGCAACGATGAAACCTTTTTGGACCCACTGACGAAAAATGAAACCTTTTTGGACCCACAGACGAAAAATGAAACCTTTGGATTAAATTGTCAAAATGACCCAAACCACAGGGACTAAAATGGCATTTAACTCTTAAGAAAATTTATCGTGCAAATCTGATTGTTTTGTTTTGCTTTGCACTTACAAATCTTCTTAGAATTGTGATCCAAACACACACCATCATTTGTTTGCAGATGAACTAGCTATTTAATTTTGTTTGTTTTCCCCTTTTGAATATATTTAATAATATTCGTAGATCTTGTGACACTAGTACACTTGTTTGAATTTTGTAGGGGGTTTCCTTTCCAGTTCCTCGTTTGATAAAACAATCAATGTGTGGTCCCTTGAGGTAGGCATCCTGATTCCCATATTCCTAGTGATTACCATATACATACATATAAGAATGAATTGTATTGGTCATCAACACCCATATATATATACCCTAATTAAGATGGTAATATTAATTATTTAGCGACACATTCGTAATCAAAATATGATCCATGACACTCCCCCTCAAAGTTAATTGATCTCGGGATATCCCAAGTAAGCGTGCGTTGGTGAACACACAACTACACAAGCCAGCTAGTTTCTTGTTATAACATGTGGAGTTGATATTGTTGCATTTTCTAGCTTTATGAGTGTTGACTTCCATATGATTAGTTCTTGTCTCAAATACAAGAGTGTTGGCAATATGTACTGCCACTTCATTGTCGTACCGATGAACAAAACACATCTCTCTAAATTCAACCGTTTAATAGGTTTAGTAGATCCAAATGCTGGTGGGTGGTGTTCATTCATTTGGATTTTGGACCCATTTTAAGTTAAGAGTGTTTTAGACACTAGATAAGAAGATACCTGCACACTAAAAAGTAACCAGAGAAGAAACAAAAGACACATCTCTCTAAATTCACCCATGGTTGTAAAAATCCCGACTAGTCTCCGATTAATCACTAATCGGAGGTTCACCGATTAATGGCCGATTAATAGCTAGGTGGTCAATGGCGGTTTTATTCTGGCCAAATTTTGGCCACCAGATGGCCAATTTTCGACCAAACACTATAAATTCCTTCCAATTACTTAAAAAATGGGTCAATGAGGGGTTAAGACATGCATACTTTAAAAAACTACACATAAAAATGTGTGTGTATATATGTAACTAAAAAATACATATAAAAATCTCAATCCGATTAATTCCGATTGATCCTATTAATCCCGATTAATCGCTAGTCGGTACCCCACCGCCGGACTAGCGCCTAGCGATTCTTACAACACTGATTCACCCATTTAATAGGTTTAGTAGATCCAAATGCTGGTGGGTGGTGTTTATTCATTTGGATTTTGGACCCATTTTAAGTTAAGTGTGTTTTAGACACTAGATAAGAAGATACCTGCACACTAAAAAATAACCGGAGAAAGAAACAAAACTTTTCAAAGAACGAAAAAAAAACAGCAAAAAAAGTAATCAGAAAAGTGATTTTGGTAATAACGAACATTGAACAGAACTAGATTCCATCATTATCATGCTCATCTAGGTTTCGATTAGGGTTATAGATAACTAACATGCTTACATAGGTAAAAGTCACAGATAACATGTATTTATCATTTTTCTTAATAATAGTTGGGTTGATTCAATCGGATTGACAGTTGCATGCGATAAAAAAACACCAAAAGTAAGGGCTAGAAAAGATATACTTGTAGTAAAACAGAACCGTTGTGGAAATTGTAGCCTTTTTCTTTTCAAGAATTGCATCCATGGCTTGACTTCCTTTATATGCTTCTTTAGAATTTAGATGTTAAATGTATACTTCTGAAAGTTGATTCCACGACATGCCCTATGTTGATGCGTATAATCAGATGAAAGAAGCTACAGAGCGGTATTCCTGTTTAATTTACGTTAGTATGTTTATATATATTTATTTTCATAATCACAGTATCTTAATTATCTTTATAAGATTTATGTTGTTTCTTTTCTGCTTCAAGTCCGTATTTATAAAAAAAATATTTTTTGTTTTTGTTTACAGAAGTATTACATACAATATTCTTAGCTTTCAGTCCGTGACTTATGTGTTAGTAGGATTTTTCCATTTAATTAACTTAATATTAAAGGTTTGGTGTTAGATATATAAACAATGGTATTATATCAGTTTTCAATGTAAATAAGATACTTGTGATGATAAAATTGATGCAGTGGCATCAAGCTTTAACGCAATAACATGAAAAGAAAAGATGATTGCTTGATTTTAATGATGGATGATGCAGGGTTTAAATCATGTACGCACATTGAAGGGTCATGAGCATAAGGTGATGGCTTTAGTTTTTGTAGAGAGGAAAGTACCATTATGCATAAGCGGTGATAATGGGGGGGGGGGGGGGGGGGTCATATTCATTTGGGGCACTGAGGACGAGAAGCCAATCAGAAGAATGAATGAGGAAAAAGATTGGCGTTACAGTGGTATTCATGCCCTTGCAGCAGCTGTTTCTGGATCTGATTATTTTTATACAGGCAGTGGGGATAAGTCAGTAAAGGCCTGGTCAATGCATGTAAGTAAGATATTTTTTTCTTCAGGTAATGATTTTATGATCTAACAATAATGATAGTTGTTTTGTGTTTGTTAGGATTATAGTCTGTCATGTACGATGAATGGTCATAAATCAGTGGTGTGTACATTAGCAGTTTGTAATGGGGTTCTTTATAGTGGGAGCTGGGACGGAACCATCCGCTTATGGTGTCTTAGTGATCACAGTCCGTTAGCAGTGTTAGGTGAAGAAGACACTTCCACATGTGGCTCTGTTTTATCTCTGGCTGCTCACACTCACACTCTCGTTGCGGCTTATGAAAATGGACACATAAAGGTACAATACTTTTGAATTTATTTACTAGTTTTTAGAATGATTAACAATTTCCATTGTTAGGCATGGAACAAAGACGTGCCCGTAAACCCCCCAATATCCGCACACTCAAGCTCCATTTTCTCAATCTGTATGGAAGGACAATGGTTATTTAGCGGTGGTTGGAACAAGAGTGTTGTTGTACAGGTATGGGCATGTAACAATATTAACATAAAACACCTCCGTTTTTAATTCCCTTACTCTTGACTTGCAGAAACTGTCACTCGGTGATGAGTCTCAAGTAGATGTCACAGAGGTGGGAAGTATTGCTGGTGACTCGGTTGTAACTGCTTTGCATTATTGGCAGGGGAGGCTTTTTGTTGGGCATGCAGATAGAACAATCAAGGTATTGAACATCAATCCTCTCGGTCTCTCTCTCTCTCTCACACACACACAAAGTCACACATATATATAGGTTAAGGATCTTAAAAGAACCAAATGAAATTTGAGAGAACAATGAGAACCAATGTGGATCACTCATTCTCTCTAAAGTGTATGTGTGTATATATATAGGGATAGAATGATATGAGAACCACCTTGAGTTGAGAGATTCAAGAAAACTAGGCTAAAAAAAAGTTTTTTCCATTTTTTCACCAAAATTTTAAAAAAGTTCAGCTGTTCCAAAAAACTAGGATTTCCACTGATGGTTCGTGAGTTCTCACAACTCAGGTGTGTGTGCATATATATATATATATAGGGTTGGGTTTATTGCAAAACTTGTTTTATGCTTTTTATTCAGAACTTGTAAGAACCATTTATAGCTATTAATCTAGTAATCAATGGTTGAAAAATAAATGAGGGTATATTTGTAATTAAAGAAACAATAAAATAGTTTTAGTTAAATAAAAGAGTTAAATGCCATTTTAGTCCCTATGGTTTGGGCCATTTTGTCAGGTTAGTCCAAAGGTTTCATTTTTCGCCTGTGGATCCAAAAAGGTTTCATCGTTACCATTTTAGTCTACTGGGTTAACTTCATCCATTTTTTCTGTTAATGAGAAGGCTAATTCGGTCATTTTATATGTAATTCTGTTAACTAGAAGGGCAATTCGGCCATATAAAATGACTGAATTAGCCTTCTCGTTAACATAAAATGGATGAAGTTAAACCTAGTGGACTAAAATGGCAACGGTGAAACATTTTTGGACCCACAGGTGAAAAATGAAACCTTTGGACTAAACTGGCAAAATGGCCCAAACCATAAAGACGAAAATGACATTTAGCTCTAAATAAAATAAGGGTAAAAATGTAAATAAACACACTAACTGAAATCAGAAATAACCAGATTTTATCCCATCTTTTTTCTCAAACTTCCTATTTTCACTATCATTTTTCAAATATTGTTCCATCCCTCCGTTTTTTAGGGTTTTTTTTATGAATTGCTTTATATCTCCGTTTATTCTTAGTTTTTCAGTGAAGTGCTTTACATTGCATCGATTAAAAAGATGAAAATTGATACAGTATTTACATACATGGTGATGTTTAAATATATGGTAATCCTTAACATACATGTAAATAATATTCACATATATGTATATATATGTTATGTTCCTAAGACTAGGCTCACGATGACTTAGCCTTAGCCCATGCACTTGTACGTGGGTAATCTGAGAAGCTTCCGATGTTTTAATGTCTCTTTTTATTCTTGTATTTCTTAGGTATCTTTTATACTTTTATTAGCATTTAAATCAGTGTGAGTGGTTGCTAAAATAAAGGGAGATATTGGGGTTGCCCACGATCCTATTGGACAAAAATGGCAAAGTGAAACCTTTTTGGACCCACAGGTGAAAAATAAAACCTTTAGACTAAATTGACAAAATGCTCCCAAGCACAGAAACTAAAATGGCAGACCAAACTCTAGGAAAAAAAATCATGAGCATGGAAATCTTCAGTGCATTACCATTAATGCCATCCACTCAAAACAATAATACAAAGAAAAATCCACTCCAATTCCCTGTGTATGTAAGTTTTCGGTTTAATAATTTAATGTGTGTTATGTAGATAGATTTTTTAGGAAGTAAGGAGTTGTTTGGTAACTTTTGAATGGGTAAGTGATGGTAAGAGATCTGAACCATTATATGTTGAACCAGTAAAAGGTTTGAAGAGGCAAATGTCTGACCAAATCGGATAAGAGGTCTTAATTATTTAGATTAAGTATATACTTCAAACATATGTTTGCGAAACAAACAGTCTGAACTATTAAGTGTTGAACCATTAAGAGCTAAACAAACAGCTCCTAATAGAGATAATTTGGATGGTCAATTTACGAAAATGCCCTCGTAAAAATAAAGAAAAAAATAAATTGAATAAAATGATTGGTTATAAATAGTTCTGTGAGTTCTGAATATACACACACACATACACGGGGCGGGTTTAAATGAGAACGCTAAATATTATGAGAACCGTGAGAACAAATGAAAAAACCACGAGAACTTGGTTAAAAACATTCAAATCCAAACTTTTTTACACTTATCATTGTTATTCAATTACAATGTTAGAAATTTACTTTACACGTTTAAATTTACGTGAAGTCATAAATAAAGAAAATTTACACATGTGTAAGTTTGTCATTTACACATGTGTAAATTTGTTATATTTACACACATGTAAAAAATCTAATAAGAGTGATTTTGAAAGTAGAAATGAATTATTTGATGTTGTAAATTCTTTTTTAATGTTGTATTTCAATTACAATGAGAGTTGTATTGAAAAAATTGGTTTTTTATTCGGTTTCACGATCCTCGCAATATTTAGCGTTACAATGTAAGTTTTGGGGGAAAACCTTTTAGTTGAGAAACTTAGGAAACTCTAACCTCCCGATAACTTTTTTTTTTTTTGAGAAAAATCATACATGTAATATACTGTCTTTAAGAGTTTTGAGCAAAAAAAAAAAAAGCGTCGAGAGAATATATTTAAAAAAATAAACAAGTTTTGCGCAACGCGACTGTATAATATGTAACACATGATTATAACATATGTTACACAATAACTTGTTTATTAAAAAAAAAATCCAGTCGGCGCTTTAAAATCCTTAAAAACATGTATATTATATGTGTGATTTTTTTTTCAAAAGCAAAAAATGTAGCGAGATAAGAGTTTCCTTGGTTTCTCAATTAAAATGTTTTCTTATCTATTCTTTCCTTGTATGTATATTAGGGAAAAGTTTTATGTAGAACACTAAATATTGCGAGAATACAATGAATTAGCTATTTTTTCAATCTCCAAAACCTAAAAAGTAATGAAAATGTTACAAATATAAGATTTATTGTTTTTCACACTAGAATTCAAAATAAAATATGAAAAATTAATAGTTTTTATATAACCTACAACACATGTGTGAAGGTTATGTGTAAGTTAAATTACCTACTTGCATGTAGGATAAGAAATGGATTTCTTATATTTGTGTGAGTGAGTTAGTTTTGTTATAAGGAATGATTGTGAGTGGTTATGAGTGAAGGAGAGAAATTGTTACTGTTCATCTGTAAATATACAGGAACACTGTTCATCCCTTATAAATTTTTTAATATTTTTGAAAGTGGTTGTGTGGGGAAGAGAAAGAAAATGTAATGATAAAGGTATAAAAAATATTATTTAATTGAAAAGCTGAGAAAAAAAGTAATCATTTTTAGTATAATTATATGAATAGGGAAAACAAATTGATTGTGAATGCTCAAAGTGTAGGTGAAAATATAGGGTTTTTATTTATATATAATACAAATATGGATGTAAGAAACATAAAATTTAAAACAATTTAAAAAAATTTAAAACAATTTAAAAAAAATTTAAAACATGAAAAATACATCATTTGTTTTTTTTTCCCAATAATTTAGCGTCAATGAAACTCACGATATATATAATAGAGAGATGCATAAACATAGTAGATTGTGTTTTTTCTTTAATTTTTATTTTTCTTGCTAACAATACTTTCTATGTTTAATGAAAATTTTCAGATATACAGTTCTGGAGGATGACTCAGAATCCTTTATGGAGACATATGCAGGATAAGGTGGATGGATGGTGAACAATTTTCGTTAGGAATCTTGTATAGAAATATTTGGATCTAGATACAATGTTTATTTAATGTAAACATTAAAGAAATAGTTTATGTTATAACAGAAGGGGATTAAATTAATAGTTTGTGGTGGCGGCATAGAATCTGCGCGTTGTGATGAACCTGTTAAACAGGAAAAAAATAGACATAAAAACGTTGAACCACAGACGCACGTTGCGTCATGTTAACTCGCAAAATTTAGAACAAAACGTCAAACAAAATGTAAAAACGTTGAACCACACACAAATGTTTTGCTGTGTTAACTCGCAAAAACTAGAACAAAACGTAACAAAAATTTTACGAAATATATAGAGTACCAAAGTTGAAAGTAAAAAAAGTTATGAGTTTAAATTGAAAAATGAAAATATCTGGGTTAAAAGTAAAATATCAAGTAGTTTGGGTTAAAAGTGTAACATTAGTATTTTTCTTGAAAACGTCTCTAAGCTATGATACAACACCTCTATGCACTACAATGTTACTAATTTATAGTTGGTAAACAATAACATACTTTATCATGTATACTGTCCAGGATATTCTTAATATATTTGGTCCTTTGAATGTTGAATAATGCCTATTCTTCATGCTCCATGCATTATTCGTCAATAAACAAGGGGAGCGTTTAATAAATTTAATCTATATCATTAAGAACTAAATTGTTGCTATCAATGCAAGGTAACTCGTGAAGAAGCTACTAAAGAGTTGTCTTCGACTGAGTATATAATGAGCAAAGAATTTTTACTAAAGAACTAAGTTCCTATTATGAAATTAGTTAGTACTGAGTATCCATACTGAACAGAAAGAAGTCGATTAGTGCTGAACTTGTTTACTATTGAAGAATTAAGTTAACGATAAAAAACTAAGTTTTACTAAAAATACCGAATGTTGATGAACCTATTAGTACTAAGAACTTAGTTAATGTCAATGAGGTTAGAGTTACCTCCACTAGTCAATGCAAGTTACTGACAAAGATCGTATATATTACATTCACATAGCTAATGGTTATATTCTAGTGCAGCGAGAACCTTTTGAGAGCTTAAAATACCAATCATCAAAACTCATGCATACACAATGGTCATATATTATATTCACATCATTTGCATTCATAACTTGAACAATGGATGTTTTTGTCACACCCACTCATGGGCAAAAGCGCAAGGTGTGAACTTAATTAGTTTTCATTGCCTATGATGTAAGTAAACAAACTATATGAATAAAACATGCACGATGTTCATCGGTTCAATCACCGAGTAAAAGGTTACAAGTCATAGATGTTCATAAAAAGACAACACGAGTAATATTGTTTTACAAAAAAAGACTTGTACAAAAGTTTTAAATCACCAAGGCTTTGCATTCTATATTGTAACATCTCACATTGGCTGTGAAGGGGAACGAAGGCTTCATATAAGGGACTTGATACCTTTACCATCATGACGCGTTTAAATTCATGAGACGATGGTGGTTCGTCCCGGCCAAATCGAACAATATTATGGTGCGGTTACGCTGGGCTGTTACATATGGTATCAGAGCTAGGGACCGGACTGGTGTGCCAGCAAGGACGCTAGGCCCCGTAAGGAGGGTGGATTGTAACATCCCACATTGGTTGTGAAGATGAACGAAGGCTTCCTTATAAAGGGATTGATACCTTCACCATCATGACGCGTTTTAAATTCGTGAGACAATGGTGGTTCGTCCCGGCCAAAGCGAACAATATCATGGTGAGGTTACGCTAGGCTGTTACTATCTCGCTCAAGGACGAGATATATGAACCAAACCCCTTCAAAAGAGAACGGCATCGTATATTGACTACTTGAACGCTTGAAATCGAACTGAGCAAGGATCCACTTAATTGCCAGAAATACATATAAGTTTAAAAGTCAACAAAAGTGGGTGATTTCATGTGTTTGAGTTCGTATCAAATGAATCTCAGAAACATTTGAAAGTTCGTATATAAAACCGTATGTAAAAGTGTAGTGTGTAAAGCTTCTATGAAATCATTGATCATTAATGTTTTGCAAGGACATTAATATGTGTGCCGACATATGAAGCACTCAACCCTTGAGGATTTAGTGTCGATTAACCTCGACTGTGACACGAAAGCACATCATGCGCCCCACACGGACCCATGAGTGTGGTTCGCCAAAAACCAATAGATCTACCCCTTTCGTTCCTCGGTTTGTATGTGATTAAATGGTGCTTAATTTCCACCCTATTCGCACATGATTTAGGTGTTTCATTCCTTAGCTTAATCATACCATCGTAACATGTGTTTCCTTTTTCTCAGACCCCTTTACGGTTAACTTTTTCATACTCACCGCATCCTCGGTGAGACTCACAGCTAGAGTGTCCGCCTGGGTAATGGTAGAGGGGTTCACCGATGTAACCAAGCTCCTGATTTCGGGAGCTAGACCCAAGATGTAGTGTTCGATCCTCTTGAACTCATGCTCTAACATGTAAGGGATCACTCGAGATAAGTCATGGAACCTTTGAGTATACTCCACAACGTCAACACCAATCATAGTTAGGTTCCAAAACTTCGTTTCCAACTTCCGGAGTTTAGCTCGAGAACAATACTTCTCCCTCATGCTCCTTTAACTCTTCTCACGTCAATCCGTATGCCGACTCATCTCCTAAAGTTTGTTCTTGTAAATTCCACCATGTAAGTGCCTCATCAACAAATAGGCAAATAACATGCACCACTTTCTGGTTAGGGAAACACTTGCTCATACGAATAGTCACACCCCAAAAATGTTGCAGCGGAAATACAAACATAGTGGCGAGAGAGGTTGGTACCCATAAATATCTTAGTGGACGATGCGTCATTGATTTTGGACATTTAACTTAATTAAAACATAAGTTTAAAGTTTAGAGTTTAGTGTTTAAACATAAACCACAACCGCAACATAGTTGTTTGATTCTATGGATCTTTGTAGGTCCACTTGGAGGATCAAGATTAACCTACTTCTCTATTTATACAACACAAATACGAGTGTGGAATCCTCGTAAGTATGCAAACCAAAGCAAAGTAAGAAACACAGGATAACCAAAGATTCAATATCTAACAGAAGAGAACTAGTACAAACACATACAAACAATGTACATACAGACTCATGAAATACTCTCTATGTTCTTGTGTATCTCTCTCTAGTATGTAATTTGTTCACACAACTCTCTCTGATGTCACACACACACACACACTGAGAAGTGCATGTCTGCTTATATAGTGCCCACACCCAACAATAGTACGAAGAATGTTACTGGTCATACGAAACACTATAAGACACGAAGAACCTGTCACACCCCGATAATTCCATCACATCAGAGCTGGGCGTGAAATGAACTGGTATCTTCATTGCACAGCGGAAGTAAATGTGAGTGCTAAGACTCTTAAAAGTGAATGCCCGCTAACTACTCGAATCCCCATGGGTTACACTGTTCTAACCGTGCCATGGTTTGAAATTTGTAACCTGAGAAAGAAACATGCGAAAAGTCAACATAAAGTTGGCAAGTTCATAGTTTGTTTGTTTATGTTTCAAATGAATCTTAAAACATTTAAAAATCTTGCATACGATAAACCGGTTTGTAGGATCATAGTATCCCAAAGCATTTGAAATGTCGTATCTATATGCATGTATTGAAATGTTTTCCATGCTGTTTGTAAACCAATGTATATAACAGTTGTGTCTGTAAACCGGTAATAAAATGTTCTCAATCGTATCTGTAAGCCGGTATTGAAATGTTTTCTGTTATCTTTGTAAACCGGTTTTGAAATGTTTTCTGTAATCTTTGTAAACCGGTATTGAAATGTTTTCTGGTATCTTTGTAAACCGGTATTGAAATCATAGTACGTAGGATGCCTATGGAATCTAAGGATCAATCATTGTGTAGCTAATACACTGACTTATGTGCCATAAGTAAGTAACCAACCCGAGACAACTCTGACATTATTGGGATCACAAAAGCACTCCTAACCGGTTAACCACCCAGGAGTGGAGCGTGTCTCAAACTCAATAGATCTATACCTTTTGCACCTTGGTCACTACGTGATTAATGGTTACTATTGTCATCATCCTACTTACGCATAGTGATCTGTTATCATCTAATCCCATAGCTACATATCAATTGTTAAAATCTGTGTTTTCGATGTGTATGAACGGGCCTCGCCCTTCATATGATTTCGTTCCTTATACTTTAGATATTGGGCCTAGCCCATCTCGTTCGTGTTATTGGGCCTCGCCCATGTTATTTGTGTTATTGGGCCTAGCCCATGTTATAAATAAAATTGGGGCCTAGCCCCTAGTTGTGACTAAGACAATCCCGTCACTAGTCATGAAACTCATGCATGTTTTGAAAAGCCTTGTATTGCTGTGAAAACCGGTAAATTTAGCCTAAACCATTCATAAACCATCGTGTTTGTTGAAATCAGTATGTAATATTTTTTAGAAATATGTGCTTTCCGTTTATCGAAACATTGTGTGCTTTTGCAGAACTTGCATGTCTTTCCACCCCCGAAAACATTTATAAAAATGTAAAACCGTAAAAAGTGGGGGTTATGAACTCACCTTGATATCCTTGTGCAAAGCTAGCTTAATGTGATTCCATAATGTCATCTCCACAACGTGGCTTGCTAGCATGCAATCTAAGATATTCCTAAAACGGAATAACTTATAAGTTTCTAGATATAACGTAGCTAAACTACGCGTCACCGAGCTCTACCGAATCGTTAACCATACGATTCTATGAAAGTGTTATTGTCTTGTCTCGGAATAACCACTCTATGGTTTTCTTGGAAACGGCTTAGTTTCCGAGCGATTTGAAATATATGTTTATATATAAACGTAAACATATTTCATGAAATCGTATTAGTTGTCGTATACATTGACGGATAATAGTACGACTCTTCATAGTTTTCATAAGATGTAATACATATATACTTGTAAATATACCCATATATATAAAGCACTTTTGTATCCGAGCGATAGTCTTGCTTTCGTTTATAATAAATAATGTTGTAATCGTACGCTTGTTATAATCTTGCGGTATCGTGTCATACTTCATTAGGCGTTTGAATCGAATATAACAAACATATTATTGTTATAAAAGCATTCGAAAGTATTCGAGTCATCGACGTTTGGAAAAAATATAAATATATTTATTTATAAAACTATTCAAGGTCTCGACCTTCGAATACATATAATTATATTCGTGTTATACGATTTCCGAATTCTAGATGTCTTATATATATGATTTCTGAATTCCGTCGTTTGAAATAATTACACACGTTATATTTATCTTGCAAAAATGCTCAGAAATCTTGACGTTCGAAATAAATATAAATAGTATACTTATTTTTATAACCTCATTCGAATGAATTATCGATTTTTGAAATCA
Source organism: Scalesia atractyloides (assembly GCA_947069175.1). Lineage (NCBI taxonomy): Eukaryota > Viridiplantae > Streptophyta > Magnoliopsida > Asterales > Asteraceae > Scalesia > Scalesia atractyloides. The sequence goes on from CAMTDV010000001.1 coordinate 40,303,407, forward strand.
AAATTTTGAATTTCGAACTTTCAAGTAAATACAAATAACCATATTTTTTTTATAACGGATTGCCGAATCTTGTTATCTTGTAAATACGCTCATTGTAACGTTATCGGCTTGATTTTATAAGTTATAATAGCGTCGACAAAAAAAGTTATATATCTATATTTATTTTATAACAATCGCTTGAATCCAATAAGTTTTGTCTTTGAAATACAACGCGTTTCGTGTTACGTATTTTTACGAAAAAAGGGCAGAGTTTCCTCAGTTTTTGGACGATCCCAACAATACAAGTTGTCGATTTAATTGTCAAAACGCAATAACCAATATAACAATATATGACTTCTCGTCGTGTTTCAAAATATGGTTTTTGTCAAATTCGAATCCAATTATAAATGTGCATTTAGCGTAACGTCGAGCCGTTTCGAATTTTGTTTACTTATTTATTTATTAAGTTTTTAACTTTGACAATATCTAATTGTTAGCGGGTCGGGTCGAGCTCGGTTTCGGAACAATTACACTAATATTTATATAAAATAATGTAATTAAAATTTTGCGTCGAAATTAATTTTTACCGAGTCTTGATTGACCCATTGACCCGACAGTTGACCGGGTTTGATCGGTTGACTGCGTTGACTCGCGTTGACCAAGTTTCACCGAGTTGACTCGGTGTTGACTGTTGTTGACCGAGTCGAACCGGACCAAAATCTGAACCGAACCACATCTTGAATCAAGCATCGACCGAACCAAAATCTGAACATGTTGGACCGGAACCGAACTGAGTCGACCCGAGTGACCTGAACTGAACACACCCGAGACAACATCACCGCTGCCGCTGCCATCTACCGTTGCCGCCGCCGGTTGCGGCGAGTTCGCCGCCCGTAACACACAACCCAACAAACCCAAACCCGAAAACACCACATCCGCCGCCTTTGAAATCCTCCACCACCGCTGCCACTGCCGCGATGCTGCGCCGCTGAGACACGGTGGCTGCCGCCGCTAACCCTCTCTCTCCACCGTTCTCTCTCTCTCTAAAGGGATGTATGCGGTTGTGTGTATACGATGGTACATGAGGGGGGTGTGGGTGTGTGTGTTGCCGGAGAGGTGACCGGAACCGCTGGAGGTCACTGTAATCCGGTGACCGGATTCTGAGGAAGAGAGGCAGAGGGTCTTTGCAAGGGGGGGGGGGGGGGGCTAGGGTTTGGTTGTGAGAAATGGGGGATTAAGAGGTTTATATATGTCTAGGGTTTTTCTAAGTGGGTCGGCCCAAAGCCCGTTAACATGTCCAAGCCCAAACACCTTTCTACAGCCGTTTTGAAACCCGAACGTCGTGTAGTGTCACAATTTATTCAGGCTCGAAAACGTTTAAAATTATATCGGAGGTCGGTGTTTGACGTGTTCGTTTAGCGGTTACGTAAGAATCGCGTAAAGATCTCTACGGTTGTCGTTTCTTGTCAGTTTTCACATTCTCCCCTTGTTATAAAAATTTCGTCCTCGAAATTTAAACTATGTTATCTCCTTAGATTTTTGTCATGCGTAGGTATTAATAATACCAAGGTAAATGACCATGTAATTGCATCGAGACTTTTTTGAATTATACGAATACAATGACTTACTACAACAATATGAACCCAATAGTTCAACTGAATCTGTTTTCAGAAATTGATGCCAAGTGAACAAAACGTAGTGATATAATCACTAATGTGACTGAGTTTACATGGGTTAAACAAATAAGAATCTCGACAATAGATTTCCAAGATGCTCACAATCTGTCAATGAATTTCATAAACAATAGGAATTTCTACTAACGGAAACTAGCGTTGGTTGTTGGATCGGTGAGACCTAGAATCAACAAGCTCAACTGAATTAGAAACATGAGGATGATTTGTTAACTTTTCGAACCATAAGTTAACACTATTGAATTGTAAGGATACACCGAATTACAACTAAAGTTAGTGTATCATTGTCTTGATACATAGTTGCATTAAGACCACTTTCAATGATTAGCCCAAGCCGACGCCACACGGCATCGTAGTGATCGTAATAATTCAATAATAGCGGCCCGTACAAATTCACCATGTTTGCAATTAGATGAAAGGTTCAACAAAGCAAATCTGAACATTTGTTCTAAATAAATCTCATATGATTTTCAACTGAAATGAAAGAACAAATAAATATATTTCCGGTCGATCGTGGAAGAAAAATAACTATCCCAAAATTTTCGACCGATGATGAAAGAATCATTACGAGGTACACTGAAATACACCATAAATTTGTGTACCATTTTCTTAGTACATGATTGTATTAAGAATGTTTTAAGATAATGATTCAACAAAGTGGATTTAATAGTAATTTAATAAATAGTAATTAAATCCGCACATGAGTTGTGAAAGCATGTCAGCGCAAGCTTCAACTAGCTAATTGCCATCACAAGGTGTCGTAACCAACAAATGATTTAATGAAGGTGAAGACTGATCCAGTCTACTATGGTTCGAAACAAATGAAATGCTTGTTGACATTACCTTGAATATGACGGCCTCAATCCATCATATGAAATCCTTGAATTGAATTTGTATATAGTGAGCAAGTTCAAACAATTGAACTTGATTTGATACAATCCAACAATGAATACATGATTTGACCAAGAAGTTTTGATATGGTTACAACGAAAACCCGTGTATGCAACTTGGAAAGTAAATGAATTTCAAGTAATCCGTTGACTCGATATCAAGGAGTCAATACTCACAATAATGCAGGTTATCTAGATCACAAAGCAAAATTTGAATGTAGCGAACCAACCTTGAATTATTGATGAAATGACAATTCAAGGTGAAGACGCTGATGGTCTCCACGTATCAAGTTAACCACATGCGTAGCAAACAAGGCATGCGTATCGTATAAATTTGTCAAGAAATGATGCAAATAGTGTCTGCTAACAAGAAAGAAGTTTTCCTGATACAATGACCGTTATGAGGAGTAGAGGTGTGCAAATCTATTCATTATATGCAAAATTGAAATTTCAACCAAAGAAATTTGAGGACTTTACCTTGAATTTCCTGTGATGATCGATTGTTTCATGACATTACCACAGAATGTCGAATATGGCGTAATTGCCATTAATAAAGTAGGGGAGTATGAAGACATGTGACTTCTTTTACAGCGCCAATTATTATGATTACTATTATATAAGTACTGACTGTTATGAAATCTCGTTTGGACGTACCTCAGTGTGTTCGTGTCGCTTACAGGACCACGTGACAAATTGCCGCATTCTGGTCGGTAGTTCTCCCGCTGACGGGATTAGCATCGTTGGCGTAATGTCGTGCTTCTCAAGGCCGCGCCTTAAAAGTCGTATGTGATGTACTTCAATATCTGTTGCCGTAATATTTGCGCACTAGTGTTTCGTTTTGCGTAGGCTACCTGCTCGGGTAAATAAAATAACAGCGACAATATATATAATGGCGTTTGCCCGAGTTAACAGTCGCAGTTCCGACGTAATGACCTTTGATGAATTTTGACATAAGTTTTCCAAAGGTCCTAAATGCATGATGCCAAAACTCTCAAAGTTTTGCTTATTGTATGTAATGGTTTCATGTACCGTGTATCAAACACAACACTAGTGTATGATTAAAATCATAATGTTAACTCATTGTTTCAGCCATGGTTGGAACCCATATTCGATTCCTAGGTGTTCTGTATGTATTCAAGTCTTAATGATCTAATGTCCCAAAGGAAAGTGAGGTTAAAGCCTAGGTATCTCCACAGAAACCTAATTCGCTGAAACCTATAGCTCTGATACCAATCTGTCACACCCCGATAATTCTGGACGTGAACTGAACTGGTATCTTCATTGCACAGCGGAAGTAAATGTGAGTGCTAAGGCTCTTAAAAAGTGAACTTTCGCTAACTACTTGAATCCCCATGGGTTCCACTATTCTAACCGTGCCATGGTTTGAAATTTGTAACCTGAGAAAGAAACATGCGAAAAGTCAACATAAAGTTGGCGAGTTCATAGTTTGTTTGTTTTTGTTTCAAATGAATATTAAAACATTTAAAAATCTTGCATGCGATAAACTGATTTGTAGGATCATAGTATCCCAAAGCATTTGAAATGCCGTATCTATATGCATGTATTGAAATGTTTTCCATGCTGTTTGTAAACCAATGCATATAATAGTTGTGTCTGTAAACCGGTAATAAAATGTTCTCAATCGTATCTGTAAGCCGGTATTGAAATGTTTTCTGTTATCTTTGTAAACCGGTATTAAAATCATAGTACGTAGGATGCCTATGGAATCTAAGGATCAATCAGTGTGTAGCTAATACACTGACTTATGTGCCATAAGTAAGTAACCAACCCGAGACAACTCTGACATCATTGGGATCACAAAACCACTCCTAACCGGTTAACAAACCAGGAGTGGAGCGTGTCTCAAACGATAGATCTATACCTTTTGCACCTTGGTCACTACGTGATTAATGGTTACTATTGTCATCATCCTACTTACGCACAATGATCTGTTATCATCTAATCCCATAGCTTCATATCAATTGCTAAAATCTATGTTTTCGATGTGTATGAACGGGCCTCGCCCTGCATATGATTTCGTTCCTTATACTTTTGATATTGGGCCTAACCCATGTCATTCGTGTTATTAGGCCTCGCCCATGTTATCCATGTTATTGGGCCTCGCCCATGTTATCCGTGTTATTGGACCTAGCCCATGTTATAAATAAAATTGGGGCCTAGCCCCTAGTTGTGACTAAGACAATTCCGTCACTATTCATGAAACTCATGCATGTTTCGAAAAGCCTTGTATTGTTGTGAAAACCGGTAAATTTAGCCTAAACCATTCCTAAACTATCGTGTTTGTTGAAATATGTATGTAATATGGTTTAGAAATATGTGCTTTCCATTTATCGAAACATTGTGTGCTTTGCAGAACTTGCATGTCTTTCCACCCCCGAAAACATTTACAAAAATGTAAAACCGTAAAAAGTGGGGGTTATGAACTCACCTTGATATCCTTGTGCAAAGCTAGCTTAATGTGACTCCATAATGTCATCTCCACAATGTGGCTTGCTAGCATGCAATCTAAGACATTCCTAAAACGGAATAACTTATAAGTTTCTAGATATAACGTAGCTAAACTACGTGTCACCAAGCTCTACCGAATCGTTAACCATACGATTCTATGAAAGTGTTATTGTCTTGTCTCGGAATAACCAGTATATGGTTTTCTTGGAAACCACTTAGTTTCCGAGCGATTTGAAATATATTTTATATATAAACGTAAATATATTTCATGAAATTGTATTAGTCGTCGTATATATTGACGGATAATAGTACGATTCTTCATAGTTTTCGTAATATGTAATACATATATACTTGTAAATATACCCATATATATAAAGCACTTTTGTATCCGAGCGATAGTCTTGCGTTTCGTTTATAATAAATAATGATGTAATCGTACGCTTGTTATTATCTTGCGGTATCGTGTCATACTTTGTTAGGCGTTTGAATCGAATATAACAAATATATTATTGTTATAAAAGCATTCGAAAGTATTCGAGTCGTCGACGTTTGAAAAAAATATAACTATATTTGTTTATAAAACTATTCAAGGTATCGCCCTTCGAATATATATATTATATTCGTGTTATACGATTTTTGAATTCTAGATGTCTTAAATATATGATTTTCGAATTCCGTCGTTTGAAATAAATACACACGTTATATTTATCGTGTAAAAATGCTTGGAAATCTTGACGTTCGAAATAAATATAAATAGTATACTTATTTTTATAACTTCATTCGAATGAATTATCGATGTTTGAAATCAAATTTCCGAATTTCGAACTTTGAAGTAAATACAAATAACCATATTTGTTTTATAACAGATTGCTGAATCTTGTTGTCTTGTAATTACGCTCTTTGTAACGTTATCGGCTTGATTTTATAAGTTATAATAGCGTCGGCAACATAAATATATATCTATATTTATTTTATAACAATCACTTGAATCCAATAGGTTTTGTCTTTGAAATACAACACGTTTCGTGTTACGTATTTTTACGAAAAATGGGCAAAGTTTCCTCTGTTTTTGGACGATCCCGACAATACAAGTTGTCGATTTAATTGTCAAAATGCAATAATCAATATAACAATATAGACTTCTCGTCGTGTTTCAAATATGGTTTTTTTCGAATACGAATCCAATTATAAATGTGCATATAGCGTAACGTCGCGCTGTTTCGAATTTTGTTTACTTATTTATTTATTAAGTTTTTAACTTTGACGATATATAATTGTTAGCGGGTCGGGTCGAGCTCGCTTTCGGAAAAATTACACTAATATTTATATAAAATAATGTAATTAAAATTTCGCGTCGAAATTAATTTTTACCGAGTCTTGATTGACCCGACAATTGACTGGGTTTGATCGGTTGACTGCGTTGACTCGCGTTGACCAAGTTTGACAGAGTTGACTGTTGTTGACCGAGTCGAACCGAACACCGAACCAGACCAAAATCTGAACCGAACCACATCTTGAATCGAGCATCGACCGAACCAAAATCTGAACATGTTGGACCGGAACCGAACTGAGTCGACCCGAGTGACCTGAACTGAACTGAACACACCCGAGACATCATCATCACCGCTGCCGCTGCCGTCTACCGCCGCGCCGGCTGGGGTGTGTTCGCTGCCCGTAACACCCAACCTAACAAACCCAAACCCGAAAACACCACAGCCACCGCCGCCTTCGAAATCCCCAACCACCGCTGCCACTGCCACGACCGTCGGACGCTGCTGCGATGCTGCACCACTGAGACACCACGGTTGCCGCCGCTGTCCCTCTCTCTCTCCCCGCCGTTCTCTCTCTCTAAAGGGATGTATGCGGTTGTGTGTATAAGATGGTACAAGAGGGGGGGGGGGAGTGTGGGTGTGTGTAGCCGGAGAGGTGATCGGAACCACCGGAGGTCACTGGAATCCGGTGACCGGATTCTGAGGAAGAGAGGTAGAGGGTCTTTGCAAGGGGGCTAGGGTTTGATTGTGAGAAATGGGGGATTGAGAGGTTTATATATGTCTAGGGTTTTTTTAGGTGGGTCGGGCCCAAAGCCCATTAACGTGTCCAAGCCCAAACACCTTTCTACAGCCCGTTTTGAAACCCGAACGTCGTGTAGTGCTGCAATTTAATTATTCAGACTCGAAAACATTTAAAATTATATCAGAGGTCGGTGTTTGACGTGTTCGTTTAGCGGTTACGTAAGAATCGCGTAAAGATCTCTACGGTTGTTGTTTCTTGTCAGTTTTCGATCCGATTTCGACTGTGAGCATTAAAGTTTGAAAACAAAGCCAAATATATCATAATATATTAATATTTAGGCGTAACTCTAGTCTGTGGCTTTCCGTTTCGTTGTTAATTGTCGGTGCATTGCGGTTTCCGTGTAGCTTCCCGTTGTGCTTTGCGATGTCCAACAATCCAAATATATCGCATAATTATAAAGGTATGATAAATACAAGTACAAAATTCATATGTTTAGGTGTTGTCAGTATTTGTTCGGCATCACTTCGTTTAACGTTTCGCGTAAGGCTCTCGATTATCGCCAAATCACGTAACGTGAATCATGTAGGCGTTCCTAGGCTCTACTGGGCCTGATCGAGTTAATTTACGCCTAATTACGCTAATTATGATGGTATTACTATTAGTTACATGCTTAATTACAACCGGAAAATGCCGGTTGTCACAGAACCTTCTCCAAAAGATACTCGTTCGAATGACCCATGGCTTCGTACAAACACAACCTGGCTCGTACGAATCAACCAGGATTCCCGTTACATAAGCCACTTGTATGAATGGAATGTGACTCGTACGGGCAACATCTTGCTCGTACGAAGCATCCCTCAATCGTACTTGGATGTGTTCTTCGGAGAACATGGCATCAGACATGATATACACAAGACTTAACAGTATGCACACATGCAACTGTTTTACACAGACAAACTAATCGTCGTACTAAACCAAGATAAGAGGATATCTTGATTTGTTCGACACGACCAAACTATACACACGCATTAAGGAAAGACGGTACAATTACAAACGTAACTAAGAACAAGCGACAGACACAAAAGTGTATCAACGAACTCCCCCTTGGTTGTTGCTTGGTCTTCGGTCTTCATTCCGAATAGCCTGTTGTATCAACAAAACTCCCTTTAAGATCTTCAATCCAACGTTGATTGATAATCAGGTCTTCAAAACTTTCCAGAAACATCAAACCTGTCCTGTTTCCTCTTGAGTGTCACTGGAGGTAACTGGATTGGTCACGATCTGCTGTACATTAGTCTCTACTACTGGAGTTGAAACAGAATCTTTTGGTTGCGAGGATGAGACTGAAGCATCAGGATTGCAAGGGTCTTCACTATCCTGATCATGTTTATGTTTGATCTCCTGTGCTCTACATCTTTCATTCCACAGAATGTTCACCCGTTTTCTGCTCATTTCAAATACGTCTTTAATACCATTAAACCTTCAACCAGTGTAGCATTACGAGAATGATACCATTCTCTCAAGTCGTTATGTTTAGCAGTTAATGTTTCAGCAGATCTTTGAACAGCCGCACTATGTTCTTTCAGCCTATTTATCTCAATCCCCCGAGAGTTATCAGCTGCTCTTATCTGTTGTAGCTGAGTTGCTCTTTCAACATCTGCAGCCTTCAGTCGCTCATTTTCTTTTCTTAACTGAGAAATTTCAGAATCTTGTTTTCTAACAGTCTCTTTCAAAGAATTTATCTCCAACTGTTGTTTAACAACTGTGTTTCGATTTGAAGACATAAATTCCGAATGCTTGTTAATCTGAATTGCTACAGCTTGCAACTGAGAGAACATAAAATCCACTTTCTCATCCTTTTCCATTTCAAGGAATAAACGACTACCTCATTTTGTATTTTGTTGATGAGTTGTGGACTAGGATTGTTGAACTGATGAAGTAGTAGGTTGTGATTGAACTGGAGTATCTTCAGCCAAAGGTGTTTCAGCTGCTGTGGTTCAAAGGTTGTATTTGGTTCTGTCATTACAGGTTCGGTCTCCTCCGTTGTAAAGGTAGTATGGACTTCTGTAATTGGTTCCACTACAGTTTCTTGATGTGAAGTTGTAGGTTGTGTGATTTTAGGTTGTGCTGACGATGTTTCCATAGTCTTTCTGTTTTATTTCTTTCTTCCCTTATCACCACCTGTAGCTCCTACATCACTTGCACCACCATTACCATTATTATCACTGTCATCATCATCACCTTTTCCCTTTTGACGACCAAGCTTATCTTTGATCATCTTTTTCAGAATTGGTTCTTCATTATCTGACTCACTGTCATCAGGACACCACATATCATTTTCTGGTGCAACATATTCATCACTTGCCAGAAAACCGATCAATTTACGAGGAGGTGTGCTTTCATGGTAATGTTTTGCTGCTACACCTCTAAAGATCTTCAACAAATGTTCCATCATGATCTCAACTTTTAGAACATCGTTGTCATCCTTTGGAAGATTCGGATGTTGCACATTCAAGATCATTTAGAGAAAACGAGGATACATCCAAAACTTGCTTCCCCATATCCGGTTCTTCTCAGGTTTTCCTTCATGTTTGCAAAAATATACTTTGAAACACTAAAAGGTTTGTTCAATGTCAAAGCTATCATCATTCCAACCAAGTCATTATTTGCCATGTCATAACCACTTCGTCTGTTGCTCAAACACTGAATTAAAACATGTAGAAAGAACTTGTATCGGAGTGGCAACCATGCTTTGTTTAGTTGTCCCACGAGAAAATCTCTAACACATTTCATTCTAAGCAAACATCCACGTTGACACTTCAACGATACTGAGAAAGGAGCTTCAGAATCATCGCCAAGCTGTAATATTGAGTTAATGATTTCAACAGAAACATCTACGTTCAAGTCATTTACTCTCCCGCGGATAAGTTCCTGCCCATTCACTTCATCAACTTTAGCCGAATCCCAAAACTCCTTGATCAACGTCTTGTATACTGTAGTCTTGTGCGTGATAGCATAATGTATCCATGAGTCGCGCAAAAACTTCATTATACCGTTGTACTCAACAAATTTGTCTTCCGGATCTATGTAGGCCACCATGTTATGTCTTGGTTATGACATAATTTCCACTTCTGATTTGTCAATTTTCTTCATTACGGGTTTTCTTTTATGTTCCTTTGTTCCATTCTGTATACATAAGACAACAAGATAAGAACACAAATTCATTAGAGAATATACACAAAAAGTTTTATTTCAAACTTTCTGTATTTATGTATTCCCTGGATGAAGAATTACTGACTCATACGAAATAACAATTTATTCGTATGAAGAACAACTGGTTTTTACAAACAACTGACTTAGTCAAACAAGTGATTCACTCGTACGAGTAACTGGCTCGTATGAGCGATATGTTACTCGTGCGAGTGATATTTCACTCGTACAGAAATATTGTTCGTACAAACAACTTCAAGAGAATTATTCATGAGGAACTTGTTTTTCGTTAAAGATTCTTCGCTTAAAGTTTGTTGTTCAAGTAAGCAAAGTCACATGGTCAGATAATGTTCAAGTTGTTCATTATGCCAACATTATCAAATGTACCTTAAAGAAATCAACAAACAACTTAAGGAGAGGTGTAAAGATGACGTGAACAAGGTGAAAGTAAAGTTCTACCAAAGAGCTTCATCACCTTTTATACCACATCAAGACACTCGTGCGAACTACCTTAGCTCGTACGAAGGACTTCATTCGTACAAGACCAAGTAGTCATTCGTACGAGGTACAATGACTTGTACGAGTGATCACTGATTCGTACGAGTCCAAGTTTTTCAAAACTGGACTTTCAGTTCTTCGAGGACCTAAGGTTTTTCGTTGGCCTGTTTAGGATTTTGCACATATCCACACTAATCAGAAGTTAAGTTAGGAAAAGTGCTCGTTAAACAGATTTTGTGCTTTGAGATTAGTTTACCTGTTGTAAGAAAGTACTTTATGAAGTTATGATAGCAAGACAAATGATTTTTAGAGCGTATCTTGGTAGAAAACTTTTGAGTTTCCATCTTTGGCTAATACCAAAAAGAACTTAATTTATCAACAGAGTAAACTAAAACTAAAATGTCAACTAACAAACAAGAATAAACTATATATTTACTAGGCAATCTTTTTCAGAGTTTCAAGGTAAGAGAATCATACCAGCTTTTAATCTTGTTAAAAACGAGTTTTGTTTAAACATCAAATTAAATAAATAAGCATTCTACTATAATTATCGGTATTGTTGTCCATGTAAGCTCAGCTTATCAAATGTAATCATGATTAGGAGATATGATTAATATATGATCTATACTTACTAGCAAGTGTTTAACCACTTCACGACACATTCCCGTATCAAGATATGCACGAGAGAAAATCTTACCGGTGAGTATACTCCTTATCATCTGTTTTGACGTATATGATGTAGGATACCACTTATTTTGATTGAAAACAAGCCCTGTGTGTTTAAATCACTTATTGATGAGGAACTTGATTTTCAGATGCATGCAGGGCATAGGAGTAAGTCCGTGAACAGGTTAGTACCATCGTACCGACAAAGAGACGAACTTAGCTCCCGCATAAAGCTGTGATATATTATCACTTATTTATTGGGTGGATGTGATATTTTTATCACTTATTGAAGGTCGTATGCAGTATTTACACATATGTATGGTATCATGGAAGTTCTAGACTTCCGTCACCGTTATGTTTCGGTAAAATATTCAACCATGATACCCAGATGATAAGTCAACATAAAGACCACATATCTCTGAACTTCAGCATACTATCAAACGAAATTTCGGTACCAAGACCATATGCCAATGAATGGTTCCCACTTGGCTTGCAGTCCGTTATGTTTATATCAACCTGCACATTTTAATCTGATTATGAGCCTACCGATACATCATTAGTAAAGCTACTTATCAATTCTCATTTTATGCTTTTGATCGTTTTTGACAGATCACCAGTGTGTATCATCATCTTCTCTTATTTGTCCAAGAAACTCATTTTTGATTTTTGGATTTTCTATTGTTTTTGCATTTTTCTAAATTTTTTCTCCCCCTTAAGTAAAGAAAGTAAATAAATAAAAACTTAAATAAATAAAGGACATATTTTTGTACTTTCTCATGTTTTTGTATTTTCTAAAATTTTCTCCCCCTAAAATATAAAACTAAGAGAAAATGAAAAATCTTTTTGTATTTTTAGAGTTTTAAGAAAATATTTATGAAAAATGATTAGCCAAGGATGATTTACTCGGGTTTCACCTTGATGCCATTGACCAAAAGTAGATAATCAAAACGAGATTTATCAAAAGCTTTTGTAAACAGGTCGGCACGTTGGTGATCGGTGTGGATTTTAACAACATTGATAAGTTTCTTTTCATAACAATCTCGTATGAAATGATACTTAATCTCAATGTGTTTGGTTTTTGAGTGATGTACAGGATTACGAGTAATCTGTAAAGCAGCTTCATTATCAACAAAAATAGGAGTAGTTAGAAATTCAAAATCATAGTCGCGCATTTGTTGTTGGATCCATAGAACCTGAGAGCAGCAACTAGAAGCTGAAATATACTCAGCCTCACAGGTTGACGTAGCTACAGAAGTCTGCTTTTTGCACTGCCACGTGACTAGGCGATTTCCCAAGAACTGACATCCTGCTGATGTTGATTTTGCACCGATCTTGCAGCCACCATGACCAGAATCACCGAATTTTGTCAAATCAAACTTATCATCCTTAGAGTACCAGAGACCAGTGTCCGGGCGACCCTTCAAACAACAAAGATTATTTTCACAGCCATCAAATGAGAAACCTTTGGACTTGACTGGTAGCGAGTTAGAAGACATGTTAGGTACATTATATTGGGTCTTGAAGCAGTAAGATACATAAGAGATCTGATCATAGCACGATAAAGAGATGGTTCCACAACTTCACCCATTCCATCAGGAGTAATCCCATGATTCTGAGCTAATGGAGTTCCGAAAGGATTTGATTCTTCCATCTGAAATCGTTTGAGAATATCCCCGACGTACTTGGTTTGATGAATGAAAATCCCGTCTTTATAATGAACCTACAAACCTAAAAAGAAAGTCATTTCTTCCATTGCGCTCATCTCGAACTTCTCTTGCATCACCTACTCAAATTCTTTGCACATTCTCTCATTTGTAGACCTAAAAATAATATCATCAACATACACTTGTACCAGCAATAAGTCCTCATTTTCTTCCTTGATGAAGAGAGTACAGTCGATCAATCCACGTCGAAAACCATTCTTCAGAAGATAATAAGACAACGTTTTATAAAAAGCCCGTTGGAGCTTGATAAAGACCATATAACACCTTATTGAGAAGCCAAACCTTGTTAGGATGGATTGGATCTTCAAAACCCGGCGGTTGCTCAACATATACTTCTTCTTCAACCACACCATGAAGAAATGCACTCTTCACATCCATTTGATAAACGGTAAACTTCTTGTAGGACGCATAAGCCAAGAAAATTCTTATGGCCTCAAGAAGAGCTATCGGTGCATAAACTTCATTGTAATCAATGCCTTCTACCTGATTAAAGCCCTAGACAACCAATCTTGCTTTTTTTTTTTCTCACAACAACACCCCGATCATCCTTCTTACACTTATAAACCCATCTTGTACCAATATTCTTGTAGTTGTTAGGCCTGTCAACCAATTCCACACGCCTAACTTCTGAAACTGCTGAAGTTCTTCTTGCATTGCCTCAACCCATGAGTCTTCTTTCATTGCATCCTTCCAAGATTTTGGTTCAACTTGGCAGACATAGCAGGAAAAAGACCAATCATTCTATTCCCCAGATTCCCTAATAACCGAATACAAACCAGCATTCTGATTATTCCTTAGCTGATTACGAGTCTGCACACCACGTAGGATATCTCCTATAATATTCTGCTGAGGATGGGTATTACGAATTTGAGTCTCAGGAACATCAGGAACTCGAGAATTTATACCCAAGTTGTTGATATTCAGATCAACAACTAATTCATTTGCTGGATTTGACGAAGATGTAGAGGCATGACCTTCAGCCGTCCCTTAATTTTGCACATTTGATGTGACATATGAAATTCAAGGAACTGCACTAGACGTAGCTTCCTTTGCATCATGGAACTCATCATCTTCTGACGAAATGTTATAACCAGCAGCGTCTTCGAATTCCTCATTCTGAACAAGATTGTTAACCAAAGTAGACACTTGAGGGTTAACAATAATTGGTCGTACTAATGACGAGTCAACTGCAGTATCACTTTCTAGTAACATTTGAGAAGCTGCAGAAGCATCATCAAAAGTTGGCAGATTAAAGGATTTAAACAACCCATCGTAGTCAAACATCCAAGGAGCACCCGGAGCTCTTACTGATTCAGTCTATCTTTGAACCTTAATCTCACTCCATTCTTCAATCTTTGTCGTTGACAAACTCCACACTCTGAAATTAGGTGTAACATATCCAAGAAAGAAACCTTCAATAGCCTTTGGTCCAAACTTTCCATGTGGATCAATCATAGTGCAAGGAGCTCCAAGAGGTTCTAAGAAAGACACATCCGGTTTCCTTTTATGTAGCAACTCGAAACATGTTTTCCCATGCCTCTCACCGTAAGAACTGTATTCATCGTGTAACATGCAGTAGTCACAGCCTCCCCCCAGAATTGAACATGAAGTTCTGATTCTACTAACATAGTTCTCACAGTTTCAATCAGAGTTCTATTTTTCCTCTCAGCGATACCATTTTGTTGTGGAGTGTAATGAGAACTGTACTCATGCAAAATGCCTTTAGAAGAACAGAACTCATCCATAACATGGTTCTTGAATTCAGTGCCATTGTCGCTTCTGATTATCCTTATCTTCAAATTGTATAAATTTTCGAGTAGCGTCAGGAGATTCTTGAAGATTTCAGGAACTTCACTCTTGTGAGCCAACATATTCACCCAGGTTAATCTTCTTCACAGGATGAGATTTTCTAGCTTGCTTTCCTTTTTTGCACGATACATAGACGTCTTGTAAATGAAAGTTCTTCACTGGTACGCCACTCACAAGATTGTTTTTCACTAAATAGTTCATTTTCCTTAAGCGAATGTGTCCCATTCATATGTGCCAAGAGATTGATTCCTTTTCGGTGGCTTTTGAGACAAATCATCTAACTTGTGCAGACGTGGTAATAGTTTGCCTCATGTCAAGAATATACAGGTCATTAATTCTTGGAGCCGACAGGAGAATCCATTCTTTGGGAATCTTGAAACCAGGTTTCATCACAAAACATCCGGCATCATCAATATGAACCGTGAACTTCTTGTCGCAGATTTGAGAAACACTTAGAAGATTGTGATCAATTTGACGAACATAATTGATCTTATCAAAGCTAACAACACCATTAGATACCATTCCTTCTCTAGTGATGTATCCGCCTTTGTCACCAGCAAAAGCAACATAGCCTCCTGGAATGCTTTTCACATCATAAAGGAGCCTTAAGTCACCTGTCATGTGCCTTGATGCTCAACTGTCAACAATCCAATGACTATTCACAGTTCCTCCTGGAACACCCTGCACATTTCAATACCCGATCAATTTGAGATGGGGACCCAAGCCTTAGTGGTCTTGGGTCGACCCTTATCATCAAGAAATGTGATTTCTATTTCTTGATGATTTGGAAACTTTGTGCCTCCCCCTGAAACATTATCGGTTTTAGGTTTCCAAGATTTTTGAAATTTACCAGAATTACTATTATTTACAGTTTTAAAAATTTCTGGTTTTAACAAACTTGAAGAACTTGGTTTCTTCTCTAAAACATCTGATTTGAATGCTTTTTCAATTATTTTTACTTGTTTACATCTCTGCTTTTCTTTGTTCTTTAACAATACGTTTGTCTTGTTTTGGGAGATAAACGTTGGCAAGTTAGTTCAGGAGGGGCTTTCTCAACAAATCTGGGTTTTGCTGGGTTGGTGCAATTTTTGATTATGTGGCCAAACTCTCCACATTTGAAACTTGTTCTCCTCTCAACAAATTTAGGAGATCCTGTTTTATGACTTGATGTTGAACTTGTGGGTCTTGAGGTACTTGGTTCTTCTTCACATCCATTTGTATGTTGAGTGTAATTGTTTTGACAATTACGCTTTAAAATCTTGACTTGTTTTACAAAATCAACATTATACATGCTTTCAAAAGTCTCGATTTTATCTGTACCAGTTGAACCCACAAATTTAACATTCTTCATTTCTTCTTTTAGCGAGCGCCTTTAGCTTCATCCTTTGGTTGTCATACCTTAGGTTTTGCAGCTTGCTTTTCTTGTTGTTTTTCTTTTGAAATGAATAATGGTTGTGACTTGATTGGATTTTTCTTTTCCAGAAACTTGGTTGTTGAATTTGCAAAAACTTGATCAATTAAGGTTGGATTTACATTTTTGATCGGAAAGTCTTTGTTTGAGTTAATTTTCTTGTCCCCAATCAAAGTATACAACGCATTATCATTTTCATCTGTAAACACATTTGTCTTGATAGATATCATAGGATCATTCCCTTGATTTTCAACAATTTTCACATTAGGAATAGCAGAAATTTCTATCCCTTTTTCTTCATCAAGAGATTGATCCTGATCAATTTTTTCACTCATCATCTAATAAATCATCCTCTTCTATTGTAGAAGGATTCTGATCAACTACAGATGATGAGTTCTCTGATTTTTCTGATTCAACTGAGGAATTGTCTAACTTAAACCCTAATCCTGCTGCAAACTCTTCAGGATTAAGAGGTACAGAAGGTTCAAAGCGTGGCATTTCCTCTTCATCAGGTAATTTGGTATAATTGTGTTTCAACGGAGGTGGACACGAATTATACTCAATGCATTTGACATCTCCTTTCAGTTTTTGAACGTCAATGATATGATCAAGCACATATCGGGAGTTAGAGTAACTCTACAATTTTAGCTTGATCGCATCATGTTCGCATTTAGCAATGGCTAACTCTTTCTTTGTTTCTTCAAGGATATTAATGTAGTTATTAATTCCTGTTTGCTTGTTCAAAACTGTCTTTGTTAATTCAGAAACGCTTTTCTTAAGAGTTTCTATTACAGATTTGAATTCTTTTTCATTTTGAGTTAAAGCCAAATTTGCCTCTTTGCATTTCGACAGTTCAACAACTAGGTTTTGATTATGACTGTTTATTGTTTCAAATTTCATTTTTAAATCAGCACAGTCACTGCATGTTTTAGGAGAGTCGGAGTTTACCTGACTTGTCGAACCAACAACATTAGCCATGAAGGCAGTATGATGAGTGAAGGATGCACTATTTGTAAAGATTTTCTCCATTTCCTTCGATGCAACTTCTGCTTTCTTCATCAAACCAGCCTTTTGACTTTTCAGCTTCTCTGCTTCTTTTTGAAACTTACTGACTTCAGTATCACTTCCTTCCCTAATATCTGAATCAGATCCATAACTACCTATACTCGAGCATTCCTCATCAGAACTACCATTATTCCACGAACTATCATCAGCATCAGAATTGTCAATGCTGTGAACATGTTTGATTCGATTGATAATCTTGGCATAACATGCAGTTCCTCCTTGATTCTCGCTTCCCAATTGTACTGACCAATCACATCCTTCATCTGGTTGAACTACTAGAGCTCTATTTGTGTTGTTTGAAGGCCCAGACTGGTTGGTGTTGTTTGGGTTGTTAACAACTACTATTCTCCGTTCATTGTCGACATTAGCTGTCTTGGATGGTTGTGATAGATTTCGGAAAGGGTTGTGATTTCCTTGTTTGCTGGGTCTAGTGCACTCACGTTTAAAGTGACCTTTTTTGCCACAGTTAAAGCAAGTAACATCATCTTTATCATAACCATATTTTGTGTCTTTCTTGCTTTCCAAACTTGTTCTTCCAGTTCTGCTCATATATCCTTAGCTCTTCTGACCGCACTTGCAAATGCCCATTTAATATCCATTTGCTCCATCTTATCTCTGTCTATTTGTTGGTAGTCTTCATTAGTCAAATTGATGTTTCCCATTAACCAGCGACTAATCCACAATAAGCGCTAACCATGGTGTTTAGAAGTTCCATATGTTCCGGAGCAACTTCTACACTGACCTTGGAAAGATGTGACGTGTCAAGTCTGACTGTATTAGGGTTTGCAGGTTGAAAGTTGTTACCATAGAAAGCTTGTTGAGAAGCTTGTTGTGGAACTTGAGGTGTAACAACTTGAGGTTGTGGTACAAAGGCTTTAGGATCAAATACTTGACCATAGTTTGAGTACTTGAGCCGGCAGATTGATCAGTTTCAACTGGTGATGGTAGAAAGGGGTTAACATTTGACACAAACGCGGTTTGAAGTTTTGGTTGCTGAATTATATTGACACTTGTGTTAATACCTCCAAAGTACATCTCAGGGTTTTGTGAACAGAAAACCTTTTTGCTTTCCGGATCTCTTCTTCATTTTTGTCCTCCAGTCTCTGAACAAATTCATAGATACTGATCACATCCAAAACACCTGTATGCCTCAGTAAGTCAATAAATTGACTCCACTTTGGTGGTAAGGCGTAAGCAAAACGCATCACGATTTCCTGTGGAGATTCTAACACTTTGTAGGAATACATTTCACTGAGCAGGTGGTAGAAACGTGTCATCATGTCGCTCAATGTTTCATTCTCCATGAACATGAAACCTTCAAACTCCTTCTACAGCAGATCATGTCATATTTTTCTGGTTGCAGCATTTCCTTCTCCTCTTGCTTCCAAAGTATCCCACAGATTCTTGGTGGTTATACAGTACACCAACTGATGATAAGTATCCTTATGAAGTGCGTGTGTAAGGATAGCAAAATACCTTTTTCTCTAAATCATAAGCCTTTTTATCGCTTTCATCTTGATTGGCTAAGGAAGTTGGATTTGATCCTGCTTCTTCGAGAGATTCCTTATATAGTGTAGTAAAACATGTCCATAATTCTGTATTTTTTCCGAAAACATATGTATGGAAACGATTTTTCCACGAAGAATAATCGTTCATATGGTTCACTTTTGGTGGACGATTATTACTCCCAGTTTCACTCTTGTTTATAAGAAGAGTCTGAATGCTCTGATTTTGATTTGCGACACATGCCCATTGATTTGCGGTAATCATGGCTGTATGTTGAGGTATTAATGATTTAACCCATGAGGTTGCAGAGCTTTGTGATGAGTTTTGATTTGTGCTTGAACTACTCTCCCAATCCCAAGGATTATTACTCATTATGTTTTCTTTGTTATGAAAATTAACAGGTTTATAATGTAATTTTTTTAAGATAACAGTCTCCTTTTAAAGTTCACAATTTTAAAAATCACAAAGTTTTGAAAAACTGTAACATGAAAAACAAATAAAGTTTGTTCTTCATACGAATCAGAGATTTGTGCGAATGACTGACCAACGTACGAGCCAGGTGCTTCGTACGAACCAGGTTGTTCGTACGAGAGACCCTCTTTCGTGTGAGCAAACTTGTGCTTCGTGCGAACACGGTTCTTCATGTGGATGACTTGGTCTTTCGCACGAACAGTCTTGTTCTTCGTGCAGATGGGTTATTCGCACGGATGTTTTTCGCAGACAGGAATCTTTTTGCCGGGTTGGTTGGTGAAAATTTCCTTTTCTAACACAGACTGGTTTTCGAAAATGGTCAGCTGTCTATACAATTTTGGTTAAAAAAGACAAACATTCCATATCAACTTTTCAGTCAAAACAGTAAGTCAAGTCAGAATGTCCAGAGATTTGGTAAACCCTACAAGAATATTCCGGTGAGTTTTCCGGCAGAGCTTCACCTGAAGATTTGTTCAACTGAACTTTGATAGGAACTTTTAAGAAAAACCAGATCCTAACATGTCTCCATGTATTCTAACAAGGTTTCTATGAAAATTTTATGGATACAACAAGTTTTAACTAAGTTTTAAGTTGGTTATCTTTTAAAAACTTACGCTTCCTATTGAATGTTCAAGAACACTTCCAGAAACCCTCACAAGTAGCTCAGACACAACACTAAGCTTGGTTTCAAACAAGGAAGAGAGCCAAAGCTCTGATACCACTTGTAGGTCCACTTGGAGGATCAAGATTAACCTACTTCCCTGTTTATACAACACAAATACGAGTGCGGAATCCTCGTAAGTATGGAAACCAAAGCAAAGTAAGAAACACAGGATAACCAAAGTTTCAATATCTTGATTAACAAAAGATAACTAGTACAAACACATACAAACAATGTTCATACAGACTTATGAAATACTCTCTGTGTTCTTGTGTATCTCTCTCTAGTGTGTTTCTTGTTCACATAGCTCTCTCTGATGTCACGCACACACTGAGAAGTGCATGTCTGCTTATATAGTGCCCACACCCAGCAACAGTACGAAGAATGTTGTTGGTCATACGAAACACCATAAGACACAAAGAACCTTCTCTAAAAGATGCTCGTACGAATGACCATGCCTTTGTATAAACACAACATGGCTCGTACGAATCAAGCAGGATTCTCGTTACATGAGCCACTTGTACGAATGGAATGTGACTCGAACGAGCAACATCTTACTCGTATGAAGCATCTCTCAATCGTACTTAGATGTGTTCTTCGAAGAATGTGCCATCAGACATGATATACACAAGACTTAACATTATGCACACATGCAACTGTTTTACATAGACAAACTAATCGTCATACTAAACCAAGATAGGAGGATATCTTGATTTGGTCGACACGACCAAACTATACAGACACAATAAACAAAGATTGTACAATTACAAACGTTACTAATAACAAGCGATAGACACAAAAGTGTATCAACAATCTTATTACACACTTGGTCGCAAAACAGCTAAAAGTTTTCCAAAACATTATTTAGTAAAACTTGCATCAACTACCACAAGACTTGCCAAAATCCCGAAGCCGAACTCATGTATCTGAAGAACACGTTAAAATCAAGTGTCAACACAAAGGAGGGTGAGTTCACGTATTCAAATTATAGTTAATTCGTTTAAGGAAAACTTTCTTATTATGTGTTTTATAATAAAACATCCATATATTTTTTGAGAAAGTCAATTATACTTCCTTTACAAAAATCCGAGGCTTAGTCAGCGCAAGCATTTTCCAAAAATCTTCGATACACAATATCTTCCCAAGGTTCAGAGATTAAATTGCTAGCATCAAATATTCAGATTCGTAAGTTTGCAAGACATACGAGCTATATATCAACAATATGGGTATAATCAAAGCTAGACAATAACAGAATATATATTCGTCGTTTGACTTGACACAGAGCTACCGGTCACGACGGGGTGGTCAACCCAATAGATCTATCAACAATTCTACGCATAAAGGTATTAATGATTAAATGACAAAATTTGCGCAAGTGCCCCACAATGGGTCACTTATAGTGCCTGCCTCATGAACGATATATATATCCTACTAAAATTTGATAAATATAATATTTTGCAGTGTACGAATTCCCTGAAGCCCCCACCGAGACGTAAGCCTATGCCGATGCTTACTCTTAATATATATTAAATTATATACGTCTTGAACGATTTTATATATTAAGATTTTTGCGTGTATTTATATATCAAGCAAAACCTGCTTCTCCCCGAAACGTATATTTATAATCATCAAAACCCGTTTCTCCCTGAAAAATATATTTATATTCAATCCAACACCATATATTTTCCACGACAATATATTAATAATTTTTTAAAGGCATATTTTATACCAAAAACGTATAAGGCGTGTTCTTCCCCCAAAACGTTATATAAAACAGTAAAAATAGGGGTTAGTGACACTCTTTGGGTGAATTTTTATATTAGCGCGATCCCACAATTTGGTCTACACATTCTAATTTATGTAAGAACGATTTAATAACCAATATTCCACAACTAATACCTAAGTTTCTTCAATACTTCGAATTTTCACATAAATTTGAGATTTTCTGAAAAAGTCTTTATCTCGATTATGTTGGTATATTTATATATATAAATGAACCACAAACGCACGAGTATATATATATTAAGAATTTTGCGTCTTGAACAATTTTATTGGTGACCATCATTATGTTATATCCGTCATCACACCCGTTTTTAAGCAATATATACGATTTGCGCTTCGTAATATATTTACATAAATGCATACATATAAACATATATCGTAACACACGTATTCCTTCAACTTATATATTTTATCATATTAAAAACATTTATACATGAAATAACTAATCAAGTTAACCTATGTATGATTTTCATGCTTGACAAATAAGTTACATACTTAACTTGACTTTTAACAGAATTACCGTTTTCACCATACAAGTGTACATGCATATTCTTTAATCCTATTACTATGTCAACACTTAACATAACACATTACACATACTCGTATTCACATATCATATCATATCATACAAAGTTAACCCTTGAACAACCCATTTTCATGTACGTTAAAATATGCGTATTTTAACGTTTCAATAATGTTTTCGGGCGTTGGAAGTCACGTATGACTAGCCAAACACCATACTTAATATAATTTGAAATACTTATATTTATCACAAAAATATCAGTCTACAACCTGATCTAAAACAATTTTACAAAAATCACTTTAAAAGCTGATTTTTACCGTTTTTAACACATAGTCTTGTACTAACTTTACCATAATCATCCAAAATCGTCACGACTGGATATTTTAACATAACCCATATTATTTATTGAATAAAATGGTACTTATATTTAGGTTAGTGTAGGTTTCATGTAAATCACATAAATCATGCAATTTTCACCAATTTTACTACTTTTTAAGCTACATGTACAACATGCAAAGCTATCAAACTTATGACATTATTTTGTATCACTCAAATACATCAAACAATCAACACATTACATGTTCAAGACCTGAATTAAATCGTATTTCTTGCAAAACACTTTAAATCATCACTTAACGTCTTATGTGCAAGTGCCTAATGCATGGCTACCATATCATCATCCATAAACTTTAAATGCATCCAACCCACATTTAATCATTATTAAAATAATCCACGACATAATCATTTTCATCTATCATCATCATATGACTCATTGCATTAATGCATGTAACATTCTCATGCTTTTATGAACACACCAACAAAACCCACATGCATGCATACATACATATATATACATGGCACACACACATGTGCACATATACTTCCAAGATTTCACTTTTCATATATTCATCTTCAATAATATGAACCTTTTTATAAAACCTTTTTGATTATGCATGCAATCACTTTTCAAGAACCACATCATTCAAGAACATTCAATATTCAAAACACAATCTCTAACACATATATATACACTCATAGCCACATATATACATATATGATCTTCCATTTTTATTTTTATTAAACCTATAATTATTAGTTTTCAAGTTTGTGGATAATTTGATGATCAAAAGAAACCTTCCATCATCATCATCATCACCAAGAATCAAGAACATGATTTTAAAAGTAAGTTTATATCTTCAAGATTTTTGGTGGGATTTTGATAAAGTTTGATGATATGGAGCTTGTTCTTCCTTGAATTCACCTTGAAATCACTCTTGGATATTCAAACAACTTGGAACTAGCTTGGAATGGCTTTAATCTTCAAGAAAATGGTTTAAAATTTGAAAATGGATATGGATGTGTGTATGTTCGGCCAAGATCGAGAAGTGAAAGAGGTGAGAGAAAGTGTGGTGTGATATGTGTTGTGATTAGTCTTTATAAAGGTGGTAATGATTACTATAAGATAAAGGTGGACACTTGGAGTTGTATGGTTTTTGTGGGCACACTTGGGACCGCCACCTATCCCATACATACACAATATTCTCATACATATACATACATATAAAATATATCTATTAGATAATACATATATTTAACTAGCTACCGTGCACTTTATCTCGCGTTTTAATCGCGTTTTAAGGCGTTTAAAATTATTTTTATCATTCTATAAAAATAATCTCGCCATAATATTGCTGAACATATTTTATTTGCCTAAACTGGCTGCGTTGTCTGTATTTTGTAATATACGCGCGGTATTGCGCAGTACGCGCTTAAACTCGTAAAATAGAGTTTTTAAGCGTTTTAATTAATTTTTCCTTACGAACATGATTAAAAATATCATTTTTATCATAACGGAATATTTTTAGGATTTTAACGTTAACGGCGGTTACCGACGTTCGTTTCGCATTTTGTTCGTTACGCAATAAGCGTTTATCTTATTATTGCCAACATAATTTCTAACAAATTTTGGATTTACCAACACATCAAATACCATATATTAACACCAAATCTAATAAAATATTACCTTTATTTATTCATAACACGTGTCACACTTGTATGGTACTGTTGCATCTATTGAACCCTATAAAAGAGCATATGATTGGAAAGCCAAAATGATCTATATCATCTGATCAAGAATAAACAATGATTTGAACATTTAACTTCTCTCTCAAAGGCAAAGACATCAATATCTGCTACTCAAAGGTCTGTTGAAGCTAAAGTCTGTTTACAAAAACTGTTCAATACAAGCTCTTCTCAAAGCATGAAGTCTGCTAGATGGAACCTCTGCTATTGAAGAATTAAAGTCTGTTGAAGCAAAGGTCTGTTGGACCACCAGAGGTTAAAGCTCATCAGAGGTTCCTTCAACAGATGCTGGATCAATAGAGTTTTGTATATTAATGTAACAATGTTTTAGCTTAGCAGATGTTAGAGTTTGTTAGGTCGTTAGATGTCACTATCAAGGTGACGCCAGCCTAGATGCCACGGTGGTTTGATTTGTACTATAAATAGAACAGTGCATGTACTGTTATATTCATCACTTTCCTTCTAACATTTCTGTACGAACAAATCAGAGTGATCTTAGGCTGAGGGGGAGTTGTAATATTTGCATGCATACGTGAATCAATATTTACAAAAGCATGTTGATGAAAACAATGTCTCCATTGTTTGGATTTGAAAGTTTATTATTTCCACTGCATTTATCATCTTAGTTTATCTTTTTTCGTTTGATTTCATCTTAAACAATCACAAAAATATCAAACTCAGATCCTAACAATTGGTATCGGAGCTAGGTCAATCAAATTCGATTTCACAATCAATTTGATATAAACAGATCAGCTCTCACTACCGATTCATTTGTTCGTTATGCTGAAAACATAGTAAAAGTTTATTTACGTTCAAACTGTTTTTAAACAAAAACTTGTTTGTAAACAATCAGAAATGTCTCAAAATCCACAAGATCCACACAACACTGGCCATGTATAAACCTCCGATCCTTGTTATATCGGAATATAATATCTGGCAAAGACGGATGGGTCACATACTTGCACAACAAAATACGGGTTTCTGGAAATCGGATATCTTCGGACCTCATGTTCCGATGGTACCGAGTGCTGAAGACCCTAAAGTTCAAGTTCCAATGAATCCTGATAACTACTACGAGCAAGATTTTCAGAAAATCGAGCTAGATGCAAAGGCATTTAGTATCGTAGTTACGACTTTGCCAAATGATATCTATGTTGGCCTGTTGCATTGCAACAGCGCAAAGGAGTTGTATGATGCTTTGAAAGAACAATTCGGTGGGACAGAGGAGGTTATTGAAAACAATCTTAAAGTTTTAAACCAACAGTATGAAACATTTGTCATGTTAAAGGAGAATCATTAACTCAGCAATTTGAAAGGTTTAGTTGTCTAATGAGTGAATTAAAACTGGTAAATGTTAAGTATCCTAATTCTACCCTAAATAGCAGATTTTTAAGATCATTACAAGAAAAATGGGACACTATTGCTTTTTTGTAACTAGAACCCCTATTGGGTTCAAGGAGATGAGTTTGAATTAGCTTCATGGTAGACTTCTCCCTTATGAGAGATAGCTTAACCAAAAAGAAGCTACAAGAGTCAGGAAAAGCTTCCGATGACTATTCTTTTGGTAGTACAACACTTTTTGGTCAAGAAGAAACCTCTGGTGGAAGTAAGGATCAGAGTTATGATCATTTTATTGACATAACATCTGGTGGAGGATTTAGCTCTGATTCTTACTAACCCAATTATGCTTTTGCTGCAAATGGGGAAAACCAAGTTTTTGACAACTTATCTTTTGAGTTAAATGATCTTCAGCATTTTGACCCTGTTGATTTGGACCAACTGGCTTTGCTGAGTGTTAGGACTGGTGATGTTCGCAAAATGCAACAAATATAAATTACATCAAACAAGGCATAAAATCAACCCATTTTTGGCACTAATGTTGGAAAAAGCATGTTTCTTTGTATACTTTTAAACTACAGGATCAAAAGAGCTTAAATGAATAAAAGAAGCAAATTAACAGCCAAAACCAACACAAATACAAAGAAAAAGGATTGACACGACTTGCCGAACCCCCATTCACATCCAAAACAAAAAAAAAAAAGACAGAAGCTTAGGCACGGGGCCATGCCCACAAGGCATGGGCCCGTGCCCAGTCAAAGATTCTCTACAGAAAAAGACAACACAATAGACAACCAACACGGGGCCGTGCCAAGTCAACACAGGCCATGGTCAACTTTAAGATTCGCAGAATCCAGGATAGTACAACAAGTACACTGACCACGGGGCCGTGCTCTGCCATCACGGGGCGTGTTGGTATAATGCTTGACATCTACAGTTAATGAACGGAGAGAAAAAGTCCATAACGAGGCCGTGCCAGGCTGGCACGGGGCCGTGGTCGCCTTTTGTTTCTAGCTATAAATAGAGGTAGATAGCATCAAATCATGGGAAGTAAGAACGACTTGAACCCCTTATAAATAAACTACTATTAAAACTTTACCCGACCTTGTGGGACTGTATCCTTGCTGCTCAGACCAATATGGCCGAGGGTAACATCGCCTTCATATGAGGGGCCTACCACTTTTCGCATTAATAACTTACTTAATTATCTTTCAATATTCCGACCTTGCGGGGTTGTATCCCTGCTAACTCAGACCAATAGGTAGAGAGGGTAACGTCGCCTTCTCAAGAGGGGCCTACTACTATAAGTAAGATAATCTCTTAAAATGCCCTAAGTGCGGAAACCATCAAAGAATATGTAAAAGAGGAGCTGGAATCAAGTGATTCTTTCTTGTCTATTTGTTTTCCTTTTTATTTACATTTTTTTACTTTATATCTTTTAAACTTTCAAAACTTTTATAAAAAATTTGGTTAGATTAGACATTAACGATAAGCCGACATTAAAAGCTCTTGTGTCCTTGGACGACCTCGGTATCTTACCATCACTATACTACGTCCACGATGGGTGTACTTGCTCTAACGTGTGTAGAGTGGTAGTAATGTATCGTGTTTTATAAATTTAAAGCTTGATCTACGAGTAAAAAAGTAACTAAAATATAATAAAATTTATAACCCACTCGCATCATGTCAAGATTTTGGCGCCGTTGTCGGGGACACAAGGATTTTAAAAAAACTTAAAATTAACAGCCTTATTCATTTTTATCGTTTTCTTTTAAATTTTTAGATTTTTTCTTTGTTTTTGCAATTTCTGCATTTTCTGCAAACTGCAGCAAGGGGTCGTGCCAGATCAGACATGGACCGTGCCTAGGTTTAAAAAAAAGTTTTGTTTTATGGGGTACAGAAGGACAAACATGGGGCCGTGGAGGTGCAACATGGGCCGTGCCCAACTTACAGTAGCTGGGGATCTAGAGAATAGAAAACTTTAAACACAACATGGGGCCGTGTTCACTGAGCATGGGGTCGTGTTGAACCATCCAATCAACAAAATTTTGTGTTTTTGATCATAGAAATCAAGGCTCGGTCACGAAGCTCGCAAACTCAGCCTGGTGCATGACCTCCAACTACAACAAAGACATAAAAGAACCACTAGAGGAACCCGATCGCTTTTTCAGAAAAAGACTAAAAGCTAAAAATCAGCAAAAAGCCTCGGAGTAAAACCTTCCCATGACGGATCAACGCACTTTAATGGATTACTTACGGCCTACGGTTGGTAACCTTGGAGCCGCTATTAACCCGCTAAATGTCGATGCTAACAACTTTGAGCTTCGACTGTTGGTGCATTATGTCTATTGCATACATCTTGGATATGTCGTTATTGTATATAGGGCTTAAACGTCATTGGTATAAATATTATTGTTTATTTTGTATGTTTTGTAGAGACTCGTATGAGTGAGTCAGTTGACTCGTACGAGTGACACTCTGTCACTCGTACGAGGCAATCACTCGCACGAGTCACAGTCTCTGTTTCACACACTCCAGTGCGAGCCATGTCGACCTATAAATAGAGGAGTGTTGTGTCAGAGTTGGTCAGTGTTAGTTCAGTTGGTACGGCGAAGCCATGCTGATTTGTTTACTTGCATCTGTACTTTGCACGTCAATCAATACAATTCAGAGCAATTAAACAGTAAGATCTTTCTTGTTCGTTTGTCATCTTCTCTTGCAATGAATTCCACATCTGCTAGCTGAGTTACATCAGACCAATTGCTCATCGGAGGAGCCAATCCCCATTCACAAGTGGTATCAGAGCCTTGAGGCCTGATCTGCTGACAAACTTCAAGTTTCTGCAGGCTACCAACTATTTCAGCTCAGATTCACTATTGCAGCTTTCTACTTCTACATTTCTCTTTAACTGATCTCATACATGGACAAAATTATGGACAAATTAGACTAGGATACTAGGATATCACGTTAAAATCAATTCTTGTTGGTGCATATTTGTGACAATAGCTTAGATTTGGTCTTTGGATATCTTGTAATTAGTAAAATGATAAACGGTTAGCGGGTTTAGTTTTGTAATAGTGAATTAGAAGTAATTGGGCTGAACTAGACACTAAATAGCACATGGTAGGTGAATTGGGCTTTAGACCCAATAGCAGTCCATGTAGGGAAACCCTAGCCCAGTTGCATAACCTATCTCTATATAAAGGGAGGTTTGCATTAGGGTTTAGGTTGCTGGTGTTGCTGATTTAGAGAGAGAGTCTTGAATTGATTGCAAACACATTGTGTTAGATAATCAATAGAAGACTGTTTGAAGGAAATTATTCGTGTTCGTGTTCTTGTTTCTGTGAAATCTGATCTAGGGGATTCCGCACTCTAGATTATATAAACGATTTTGTGAAGATCCATAAGGACTAGGGGACCTATAATTGGTATCAGAGCATTCGGCTCTTGATTTTGCTCGGTTCAGAACCGTAACAACAGAAAAAGTTGGGTTTTTGACGTTTTCGAGGTTGTTTTGAAGTTTGTGACGGCTGAATTAGGGTTTCTGCTGCTGTTCTAGGTTTTTCCAGTGATTTCGGATTAACAGCTAGGCATTTCAAATTGAAGGAAGGCATCTCGGATCAAAAGTGAAGCAATTGGTATTGCAGACTTGAATTCCGGATCAGAAATCTGCATTTCGGATCATCAGACTTGCAATTCGGATCTGGAAAACTTGCATTTCGGGTCAGAAAAAGTGCAATTCGGATCAGAAAAGCCCATCTCGGATTCCATTTCGGATTGAATTTCGGATCAGCAGTGTATTCCGGATTCCATCTCGGATCAGATTAGTCCATTTCGGATTCCATCTCGGATCAGAATAGTCTATTCCGGATTCCATTTCGGATCAGAACAGTGCATTCCGGATTTATCTCGGATCACTATTCTGAATCACCATTTCGGATTAGCAATTCGGATTACTGTTCCGGATTTCTATCTCGGATTGTCTATCCGAGTTACTGTTCTGGATTTTGTAATGTTCCGGGTTCTATACAAAAAGGTGGAAAGTTAACCAGCTGACATACCGGAGTTAAACGTTTTCGGATATAGAATTTGATCCACAAACAATCTTGACAAACCGGTTGCACGGTTAGGCTCGTATGATTTTTAGAAAAAATGGCACGAAAATTCAAAGAATCATAATCGGACAATATACATCATTAGAATCATATCGTCGAGACGAGTCTAACAGTATAATTTGGTAACCACTCATTTTGGACAAGTTTTAACGTTTTTAACGAGCCGGTTCGGTAAAAATGTTGAATATGTCTAACCTAAATGAACTGTTAAGAATGGAGCACGAGGCTGGCACAACTAACAAACCACCAAAGATGCTGAAGGTAGAGAACTATCTTACTTGGAAGGATAGGTTTCAATCGTTTATTGAATACCAGGACACACGGATGTGGATCTGTATTCAAGATGGGTACGCTAACCTAACGCATGACTTTGAGGGCAGACAATGTGTCACTTCTTATGTGAATATGTCTGAAGCTGAAAAAAGGATGTATGAATCTGAGAAGAAAGCCTTAGCTTCTATAAAGATGTCATTACCTGATGGCATCAAACATACATTCAAGCATTATACTACGTCGAAGGAGATGTGGGATGCCCTAGAGAAGAGGTATGAGGGCAATACTGCTGTGAAGAAGAACAAGGTTGATCTGCTGAAGAAACAATTTGTTGTGTTTAAAGGCATGAGGAGTGAGTCCCTTGAAGATATTATCACGAGATACTATCATCTGGTGTCAGAAATGGACAATTATGACATAGAGAATACACAGATGTGGAGATAAATGACAAGTTGCTGGATGCTTACCTGCAAAGTGGGATATTTATACTTTGATGATAAAGGGTGAAGCTGATTATGAAACGTTTGACCTGGAAGAGGTTGTTGGGACACTGAGAGCTTACGAGCTCAATATGAAGAAGAAGGAAACGGGTTATGATTAGATTCAAGATCCGGGGATATATAAAGGGCTTACACCTTCATCTTCCAACAATGCTTCTAATGATGCTGCAACTGCGTTTCTCTCATGTGAGAATGAGCAGATCGTGACAAATGCTGAGGGTGAAGTATGTTTTGTTGCTGCTTCAGGAGGCTCGTCAGGGCAAAGAGACAACAATCAAGTAATAGTAACAGCAGTACTAAGTCTATGCCTCTGAGTGTCAAAAGTGCTGAAGATCATTTGGCATTACTTGCTTCTTTTGTTGCTTCCTACGAGAACTACATTCAGGGAAGAATATCTGATCCTGCTACGTTTGATGAAGATTATGATTAGATCGACCCTGATGACCTAGAGGAGATGGATTTGCAATGGCAGATGGCCATGATCTCTAGAAGAGTAAAGAGGTTCATGAATAGAACGGGCAGGAAGTTCGTTGGAAAGAGTGTGGGTTTTGACAAGTCAAAACTACGGACATTTTGCTAGAGAGTGTCAAAGACATAAGACCGAATCTCGTTCTAACTCATCCTTTCAAGATTCTCCTGGTCATGGTTCAAGCAACCGAAATGCGTCAACCAACACTGGATCAAAGGCCCTGATCTCTACTGCTAGAGAGGGTTCTTATGATTGGAGTGTTCATCTGGAGAGTGATAACAATGCCTCACAGGCGTTCATGGCTGAGATAGCTCCAGTTGTTGATGAAGAAGTAAAAGTTGATGCTGAGGCAGAGCAAGAGAAGGTAGCTGAAAAGGCTGATGAAGAACATAATGCTACAGAGAAGAAGATGGCTGCTGATTTTGCTGCTTTCATGGCTGATCTAAGCAAATCAACAGGCGAGGTATGTTCTAACTCTGGTAATTCTGTTTGTTTGAAGTGTCGTGAACTGCAAAGTGAAGTTGACACATTAACAAAGCAAAACCAAAGTTTGGCTAATATGTAGTTTGCTAAGAATAGAAACAAAGAAAAATATGAAGTTAAGCATACTAAACAAGATCCTTCAAAGGCATCATCATCATCATCATCATCATCATCATCGCCTGATGAATCTAAGCAAGAGGCTTCAGTTAAGAAGTCTTCGTCTAGAAAATCTTGCTTCAAATGTCACGAAAAGGGACATGTAGCTAGCTGCTGTCCTAACAAAAAGAGAAGCACAGGTAAGTGAGAGACATAGAGAAAAATCACCAGCAAAAGGTGGTGATGGTGAGAAGAAGGTTAACTCACCAAAGATATCTGCTACCAGGCAACAGAGTGTTGCTGTTGGTGTAGATAAGGCTGAAAAAGGAACTCACCAAGTTCCTCGTTTTCAAAGAAATCAACAAATATTTCAGCCTGCATCTACATCAGGAAGATATGAAAGACCTAGAAGTAGTTCAACAAGAATGAATAACTTTAATGGTCAAACAAATAATTTTAGAACTCAAGGTCAATATCAAACTCGATACCAGAATGTTGGTAGTCGAAATTTTTATAACGATGGCTTTAGAAATTATCAACATCAAAATTCATGGAACCAAAATCATAATTTCCAAAGGTCGCAAAGTCCAAAAATGTTTAGGAAACCTCAGGACCAAAGACCTAGTGGAAATAAAAAACCATTTCCAACAACAGGTCTAAGATCCAAGACTCCTGTTAGGAGTAATGGATATTGGATGGATGTTCCTGTGGTTGATGAATCTGGAAGACCCAAGACCATTAAGGCTTGAGTCCCCCAATCTAACTAATTTTGTTGGGTGGTGCAAGAGCTTCTAAGGAGGATTATCAACTTGTGGTATGTTGATAGTGGCTGCTCCAGGCACATGACGGGGGATGCGAGGTTGCTAACTAAGTTTGAGAATATAGATGGTGGTTATGTGAATTTTGCAGGTGCTAAAGAAGGGCACATTACATGACGAGGAAAAGTGACTAACAGGAAGATCACACTGGACAAAGTGAACTATGTTGAGCAGCTGAAGCACTATCTGATGAGTGTGTCTCAAGTCTGCGACAAGGGTCACTCGGTCCATTTTACAAAGTCTGAAGCGTTGGTGTTGAAACCTGGTTTGGTGATACCGGATGATTGGATAGTGATGAGAGCGCCAAGGAGAAATGACACTTATGTCATGGACATGGGTGCTAAGGATGCTTCCACTGTGGTGGCGTGTTTACTATCAAAAGCATCCGAGGCTGAGTCATTGCTGTGGTACAGACGCATAGCCCACATCCACTACCGAAAAATGAATTATATTATTAAGAACGGTTTAGTGGAAGGGGTGCCAGGGCAGAGGTTTCACGTGGAAGATAAATGTCTTCCATGTCAAAAGGGAAAACAACATAAGAAACCTCACAAGTCTAAAACAATAAATTCCATAGATACCCCTTATGAATTACTTCGTATGGATCTATTCGGTCCAGGGAACGTAAGGAGCATAGGTGGAAAGTACTATTGTTTAGTTGTCACTGATGATTACTCACGATATTCATGGGTTTTCTTTTTAGGTACAAAAGATGAGACAACGGAGATACAGATAGATCTTTTTACAAAATTGGAAAATGTCCATGATGCACGGATCAAGAGGATAAGGAGTGATAATGGCACGGAGTTCAAGAATCAAGTTCTGGATCTCTATTGTCTTCGGAAGGGAATTGAACATCAATTTTCTGCTCCTTATACACCTCAACAAAATGGAGTCGCTGAGAGGAAAAACAGGACGTTGATTGAAGCTGCAAGGACTATGCTATCTGATTCAAAGCTTCCAGTTGTGAACACAGCTTGTTATGTCATGAACAAAGTTTTGACGGTTAAACGGTTTAACAAAACATGTCACGAACTATTGTTTAACCGAAAACCAAACTTAAAAGGCTTTGAACCATTTGGATTACCCTGCACCATTGTGCGAAAAAAAGATAAGAAAAAAATTAGTGAGGTAGCTGATGGGGGTTACTTTCTATATATGCCTGGAACACCGAATAAAAGGGTTTTTAATCTAAAAACTGGTAAAACTGAGGTGGTGTTTAACATGGAAATCACTAGTTATTCACCTCAACAATCAACGAGTGGTCCTCCTATATTATATGATTATGACAATGTTTTTAAATCATTTAATATTCCAGATTTTTTTAATGCAGATGAGTGTCAAGTGATCTATACTGTGATCAGCGAAGATGGAGAGTGTGACTTCATGCCTAGATTGAGTATATCGATGACAGATGCTCCAGAAACTTCTTCTAGTGTAGCTCCAGAGGACTCCAGTGATAGTGAGTCTCAACCTATTCCGGGGGAGGACTTCACTAATCCGTTTCCTAATGCTAACATTCAAGGGGAGGTTGGATCTAATCTGAGAGATAATCTGGTTGTTGACACCATTGTTACCACATGTGTAAACAAAGATCATCCAGTTGAAAACATCATAGGTGATGCTGTTGTTGCTGCTGCTGCAGGTGTTCAGACGAGAAGAGGTGTGCTCGAAGGTTCCTGTTTGTTTACTTCAATTCAGAAGACTGGGTTGATACAAGAGTGTTTGTATAGCTGCTTATTGTTCAAGAGGAGCCGAAGAATGTTCATATGGCTCTAAAAGACAATTGCTGGGTTGAAGCTATGTAAGAGGAACTAGCTCAGTTTAAGAAGTTGAAAGTCTGGGAGCTAGTTGACTTGCCTGTAGGAGAGAAGGAAATAGGCTCTAAGTGGGTGTTCAAGTGCAAGAAAGACGACCGAGGGATCGTGATAAGGAATAAGGCTCGGTTGGTGGTAAAAAGGGTTCAATCAGCAAGAGGGGATTGATTACAATGAAGTGTTTGCACCAGGAGCAAGGTTGGAAGCAATTCGTTTGTTCCTAGCTTTTGCTTCATTCAAGGGTTTCAAAGTTTACCAACTTGACTTGAAGAGTGAGTTTCTTTACGAGAAAGTCCAAGAAGTGGTGTATGTCTCACAACCAGATGGTTTTACTGATCCAGACTATCCAGATCGAGTCTATCGACTTGATAAGGCATTGTATGGACTGCATCAGGCACCTAGGGTTGGTATGAGACACTGTCAGCACATTTGTTAAAACATGGTTTCGAAAGAGGTCAGATTGACAGTACATTGTTCATTAAAAGGAAGAAGGAAGACTTTCTGCTGGTACAGGTATACATAGATGACATCATTTTTGGGTCATCTGATGAGAACATGTGTCATGATTTCGAAGAGGTAATGAAGAGCAAGTTTGAGATGAGTGCGATGGGTGAATTATCCTACTTTCAGGGTTTACAAGTTGAACAGAAGAAGGATGGGATGTTTATACATTAGACGAAGTATGTGTATGACATTTTGTCTTGTTTCAAAATGGAGGATTGTGCTACTTTCAATACACCTATATGTGAGAATCACAATCTTGGTCCATATCATGAGAGTGTGGAGGATGTTGATCCAACTCAATACAGGGCAATGATTGGTTCTCTGATGTACTTGACTGTTTCAAGACCAGACATCATGTTTACAGTGTGTCTTTGTGACAGATATCAAGCGAATCCAAAGGAGTCCCACATGAAAGCGGTGAAGCGGATTCTTCGTTACTTGTAGGGGAAACCTAAACTTGGGTTATGGTATCAAGCTGCTAGTGATTTGAAGTTGTTGCTTTCACTGAGTCGGACTTTGGAGGATGCAAATCAACAAGGAAGTCTACCACAGGTGGTTGTCAGTTCTTAGGAGGGAGGCTCGTTTCATGGCAATGTAAGAAGCAGTCTTGCGTGTCTACCTCGACGTGTGAAGCTGAATATATTGCTGCAGGTAGCTGTTGTTCTCAGGTTCTCTGGATCCAACAGCAGATGCATGATTACGGTTTGAATTTCACTCGTACTCCTATTATGATAGACAACAATGCCACTATTTCAATCACCGACAATCCCGTAAAACACAATCGCACAAAACATATTGACATTCGTCATCATTTTATACGGGATTGTGCTGAAAAGAAATTAATTGAACTGCATCGAGTCGCGACACTTGATAACCTGGCAGATCTTTACACAAAAGCTTTTGACAAGGCTCGTTTTGAACATTTAGTCGAACTCAATGGGATGAGGAATACTAAATAACCATTTTTCCAGAAAAATATATGTAAATAATTTACTGCTTTTCAAAAATCGAAAACATGAAAAAAAATAGAAAATAAAAAATGAGTTTTCACTGTGTGAAAAGGAAGAAATGATAGTACATCATCAAGTTCGACTGTCACACTAAATTTAGAACTAAAATTGCTTAAGTGTGATAGCAGCTTCATCATATGATGTACCAGTAGGCAAAAGGCATGAAATAATCAACTTACCTTTGTGATACAAATATAATAGACTGTGTATGAGTGGGTCATATCAGTGGCATATGGTTTTATAACCTTAAATCTTGTGTTGATAGATTGCCAAAATCTGAGGTTTTAGGTCTTTATTTTGTTTATTCATCCGGGGTATCAAGGTTGTTCTTCTGCTGCATCCAGATATATGCTGACCTAGGCAACCAGGATATCTTAAAAGAGCTAAAATGCCAAATCCAAAAAATTGAAGCAGCCCTCCTAGAGAGTCACTCAAATGTGCAAATTGCATTATTCGTACGAAAATTTGGTATTTTCCCTAACCCTCGTTGGATATTGGTCTCTTTGCTGTACGGAAGTACTGACCTGATCACCAATTATCTAACGTTGTAAATCAAAAAAGATGAATTTTGGTATACTCACCTACTACGATGAATTTTTGTGCATACCGTCCTGAAGTGGGACACACTAGTATCAATATAAATTATCTAAACATATCACTAGGTAATGGTACTTGAATGTTCATGTATTTTGTTTAAGTGGATAAACAATACTGGTAATCGTCTTGAACTGTTTTTCATGAATATTGCATATAGAATAATCAAATAGTGTGAAAACAGTTTAATGTTGCTGATATGATCTTCTTACCGGTGATTCTCATAAAAACAGAGTGTTTATTATTTCGTACTTTATTTGTTTTCAGAAAATATAAAAATCCAAAAAATATTTCATTTTCTTGTAAATTCTTAACGTACGGGATATTGGTTGTTCATGGAGGAGTTCTTACCGATAGGGGGAGACGATGTTATAAGCTGAGTTCAAGATTTAAAATCTTGTAGGTTCATGGTGTTTAAACAATTTAAGTGTGTGATTTGAGTTGAGAAGTGCTTAATCTGTGATACAGTTTTACTATCTCTTGAATGATAATAATTTGTTTAACTTGTGTTGAAAAATTCTTATGGTTTCTCGAGAGGTTTGTTTTATAGTATATAGATTGTAGCAGTGTGTTGCTGAGAAGTTTGGTGAAGAGGAGTTTGCTTGGAAGCATGGTAGAACCTACTTTCTACATTGCAGACAAAGTTGAAGAGTTTTGAAGATTGCTATGCAAGGACTAAACTGAAGTTTACTCAATCGCTAATGATTTAGAAGATTTGGTGATTGGATATGTCACACCCTCAATTTCCACTTGCGGAGTTTTACCGCGAGGCGTGTGAACAAACCAGAATCTGAGACACTAGTAACGTCGAACGACTCTATATGATTTGTTAATACGTTTTCCAAAATCATTTGTTTAACCATTCGTAGTAGATTTTAGGTCTTTTGGTTTCAATGTTTAGCAGAAGCATTAGTTTTTAAAGTTGAGCGGAAGCATAAAGATAAAGTAAAGGAACGGGCGCCAACACAAACGCCAAAACTAAAGAAAAACCCAAAAAAATGTTTGTAAATGAGACTCGATAAAAAGATGTCTTGATCAATGCAAGTGAGTGCACCTAGAGCTCCTAGCGTCCTGAGAAACATGTAAAGAAACAAGTGTCAACATTAAAGAAGAGTGAGTTCACAGGTTTTCATAAGTTCATTTGTTCGGTTATAAGTTTGTTTCCCCCGTTATCCCTAACCCGGGATAACGGTTTAGTTCCATTATTCCCAACCCGGAATAATACTGATGGTTCCATTATTCCTCACCTGGAATAATAATGATGTTCCATTATTCCTAACCCGGAATAATAACGTTGTTGGTTCCATTATCCCTAACCCGGGATAATATTGTTGATTCTTAATTAAGTTCAATGTTAATATATATAGGTAGCTAGCCTAAAGTTATGTCATGTAAGTGTTCGCGATCGAAGCTGACTATTGTGCCTCCGTGTTGCCAGGCCTATCACTGACCATGGCGAAGTTAGGCCAAATTATTCACCCGTTGACCATACCCAGTCGGCTAGCGCGACTAGCTTGGATGGGGCTTGTCGGGCCCAGTAGTACTACTTATAATTTCCCCGCTATCTAACCCAATACTAACGATCCGAGAGATTGTCGAGGACTTGTGTGATATAGCTGCTTAGTGACCATAACGTACATTAACATTAACTTAGTTACCGAATAGTTTAGTGACGTTAATTTCGTATAACGTAAAGAGATAGAGTTGTAGAGTGTGTACATGTTTCTCCCCCTGTTGCTTAAAACCGGATAAAATTAGGGGCCGTGAACTCACCTTTAGTTGCTCGGTTAGTGTAACACAGATGTAGCAAATGATGGGACCGCTAATTGCGTCCTAACAAGTCAATTGATTTAGAGTTAGTGTGCGATCACACTGATACAAGTCCTACACATACTAACACACAATGCGGTACATACAATGACAATTCCTAAGACTCAAATCATGCATGCAAGTATCATCATGCCAATATAGTGATCAAAATAATTTATCATGAACACAATCAATCCATACAACACTTTGGTACATACATTCGCAAGTTATCAAGTTTCAGCTTATATACTCATAATTAGGCTGTTTTCAAGGATTTTTATAAAATAGTTCCAACATTCTAAAAATTCCAATTATTTTACAGAAGGTGTCAGCTATAATGTAGAATTTTATATAAATTTTTCAAGTCCTAATACTTTACCAATTATTCATAAATATTAATATACTAGGCTGCAGTCAGATTCGTCACTTTCTGACTGCAGTCCACGGGAGAATTTATTTAAAAATCACCGTTCATCCAATTAACAAAATTCCAGTGGGAGTTTCCCGGAAATTTCCATATCTAGTTGCTGTACAAATTTCATGCTTCGACTCCCTACAGATTATTAGATCCGACTCGATAAACAACTAACAAATTTTCAGAATTTTCACAGCTTCAGTTACTGAACTTAATTGGCCACTTAAAAATATCAAACGACTTCAGAAAAATATGAATCCAGCGCCATTAGAAGTATTTTTCTAAACTCTACGTTTTAGACTTCAGAAAATCCGTTTTTCAATAAATAATAACCGAGTTACAGCCAGTTGAAGTTGGCTGTAAACACCATTCAGCATCCTGATTTCAGCATTTTATCGCAATCTAATCCGTTTAAACAGTCGATACGTTAAATATAAGCGATCAAGAACAGAATTACCAATCATATATCATCATATATATCATACCCATGCAAACCCTAATCATAACATATAGTTTTTATCAAAAAAAAAAAACGCAGCCTAACGTTTCTTAATTCCGCTAATCATCATACTTGCAAACTAGCATAATTAATCGATTAACATCATAACACTTTCTACCATTACATACACACACGATCCATAGTTCATAACCCTAGTATGATTAGCGAAATAACATAAAACTCTAACCTTAACAATAAGATCAATGAGCCGAGAACTAGATGGGACCGATTCGGATGTTGGCGAGACTTGCGACCGAGAGGGAGAGTGGGAAAACGGCTGTTTGCGACCGGGATGATGAATGAAAGGCTGCCGTCGGCTGTTTCACAACTAGGGTTTGTGTGTTTTGTTTGTGAAGCAATGCTCATGCATGTATGTGTATATATAGCGCAAGAGGTGAAAGGAAAAGGGAAGGGTTTACGGTTTGGGGTGCTCGCGGCCGCAAGGGATTCGGGTGGGTCGGTTTGGGTCTACAACTTGGTCCTCAAGTTTCGATTAACTACTTGAGTCGCAAGGAAGTGAGGTCTATTCGTTTCGCGGATCGGTTCGATTCATTTATCTATTTATTACATCTACATTTTTCAACTAAAACAAATCACGAAATCAGACACCACATAATAACGCACCAACTTATAAACGTTTAAGACGTAGCACGTAATTCATTTGACAAGTACACGAAATCATCGTAATTATTTCGAGCGTGCAATTTAAGTCTCCGAATCAATTTAGCGTAGGAACGAA
This sequence comes from Scalesia atractyloides, assembly GCA_947069175.1. Lineage (NCBI taxonomy): Eukaryota > Viridiplantae > Streptophyta > Magnoliopsida > Asterales > Asteraceae > Scalesia > Scalesia atractyloides. The sequence goes on from CAMTDV010000001.1 coordinate 40,343,336, forward strand.
TAACCGTGAAGTAGTGCGTTTAAGATGTCTGAAAAACCGGGATGTCACATTATCCCCATGTTGAAAGAATTTTCGTCCCGAAAATTGAGTAAACGCGGTTTAGAATGCAGCGTACATGTTTAGAGTGCCACGCACAAAGATTTAGTTCGTTAACAATTTTACGCGAAATTACAAGAAATTCCCAAGTGCAATGCACAAGGATTTAGTTCGTTAACAATGGTACGCGAAATTTCAAGAAATTCCCAGGTTGTCACATCATCCCCATGTTAAAAGAATTTTCGTCCCGAAAATTTAGTTGGTGGTATCGTTAATTTGCTTCTCAGCTGCAAAGAGGTGTGGGTATTTTCTTTTCATTTGGTCCTCTCTTTCCCACGTGAACTCCGGTCCACGCTTAGAGTCCCAACGGACCTTGACGATTGGAATCTTGCTGTGCCTTCGAGTCTTGATCTCACGATCCATGATCTCGATAGGTTGTTCCACAAAGTGCAGTTGTTCATCCACTTGGATCTCATCCAATAGAATGACTAGGGTTTCATCTGATAGACACTTCTTCAGATTTGACACGTGAAAAACGTTGTGAACTCCACTGAGTTCGGCAGGAAGGTCTAATTGATAAGCTACGGCTCCAATACGTTTCAAGATCACAAACGGACCTACGTACCGTGGGTTTAGTTTGCCTCGTTTTCCAAAGCGGATTACACCCTTCCAGGGTGACACCTTCAGTTGGACGCGGTCGCCTACTTGAAATTCGAGCGGTTTGCGTCGTTGATCAGCGTAGCTTTTCTGTCGATCTCGTGCCGCCGCCATGCGGTTTCTGATTTGTACAATCTTTTCAGTAGCCTCAAGTATCAACTCAGGGCCTGTGAGTTGACTGTCACCGACTTCTGCCCAACAGACCGGTGATCTACATTTACGACCGTATAATGCCTCAAACGGTGCTGCCGATATACTCGTATGGTAACTGTTGTTATACGAGAATTCCACTAAAGGCAGGTGGATTTCCCAACTATTCCCGAAGTCTACTACGCATGCCCTAAGCATGTCTTCCAAGGTCTGTATGGTCCTTTCGCTTTGACCATCAGTCTGAGGGTGATAAGCTGTGCTCATATCTAAGCGTGTGCCCAACGCTTTCTGAAGTGACTGCCAAAAGTTGGACGTGAAGCGAGCGTCTCTATCTGAGATGATGGACGTTGGCACTCCGTGCCGAGAAACTACTTCCTTAATGTAGATGCGAGTCAACTTCTCCATCTTATCTGTTTCTTTAATAGCTAGGAAGTGTGCGGACTTAGTTAAACGATCCACGATTACCCAGATGGTATCGCAACCACCCAAAGTTCGTGGGAGTTTAGTGATGAAATCCATCGAGATCTGATCCCATTTCCACACTGGGATCTCAGGTTGTTGAAGTAGCCCCGATGGTTTCTGATACTCTACCTTGACTTTTGCACAAGTCAAACACTTGCTCACGTAGGTGGCTATATCAGCTTTCATGTTGGGCCACCAATACACAGCTTTAAGGTCTTGATACATCTTATCCGAACCAGGATGGACAGAGTATCGGGATTTGTGAGCTTCATCCATGACTAGCTTTCTGAGGTCTCCGTAGAGAGGTACCCATATGCGATTCATGAAATACCGGGCTACATTGGGTTTTACTTCCCAATCGCGTTCCATTTTTCCCACCGATTCGGCTTTGATGTTTTTTTCCTTAACTGCTTCTAATTGCGCGTCGTGTATCTGTTCGGGTAACCCCGAATGAATAGTGAGCTGTAGTGCTCGTACCCGACGAGGTTTCAAGTGTTCCTTCCTACTGAGGGCATCAGCTACCACGTTAGCTTTACCCGGGTGATACCGAATGGCACATTCATAATCGTTCAAGAGTTCGACCCAGCGACGCTGTCGCATGTTCAACTCCTTCTGATCAAAGATGTGTTGGAGGCTCTTGTGGTCTGTAAAGATTGTACACTTCGTTCCATATAGGTAGTGTCTCCAAATCTTAAGTGCAAATACTACTGCTCCCAATTCCAGGTCATGCGTTGTGTAGTTTTTCTCATGAACCTTCAATTGTCGGGACGCATACGCGATGACCTTATCGCGTTGCATGAGTACGCATCCCAATCCCTGAATGGAAGCATCACAATATACTACAAAATCATCTGTCCCTTCCGTCAAGGACAGAATGGGTGCACTGCAAAGTTTATGTTTCAGCAATTGAAATGCCGCTTCCTGCTTGTCACCCCAAGCATACTTGATGCCTTTCTGGGTGAGGGTAGTAAGCGGTTGCGCGATCTTTGAAAATCCCTCGATGAAACGTCTGTAGTAACCAGCCAAACCCAAAAATTGGCGGATCTCCGTCGGTGTCCTAGGTGCCTCCCAGTTTTTGATAGCTTCAATCTTGGCAGGGTCGACGTGGATACCCTTTTCATTTACGATATGCCCGAGGAACTGAACTTCCCAAATCCAGAAATCACACTTTGAAAGCTTGGCATATAGTTTCTCCTGTTGAAGTAATCCCAGTAGTAATCGTAGATGTTCAGCATGTTCTTCTTCACCTTTAGAGTAGATGAGTATGTCATCGATGAACACAATGACAAACTTGTCGAGGTATGGTTTACACACACGGTTCATGAGGTCCATGAACACCGCGGGTGCGTTGGTGAGGCTGAAGGGTATGACCGAGAACTCATAATGGCCATACCGAGTACGAAATGCCGTCTTAGCGATATCCTCCTCCCTGACGCGTAACTGGTGGTAACCGGACCGTAGATCAATCTTGGAGTAGTAGCTTGACCCTTGAAGTTGGTCGAAAAGATCGTCGATGCGAGGTAATGGGTATCGGTTCTTGACAGTAACCTTATTGAGTTCCCTGTAGTCGATGCACATGCGGAAGGTCCCGTCCTTCTTCTTGACAAACAGGACTGGAGCTCCCCATGGCGAAGTGCTAGGTCGGATAAATCCTTTTTCTAACAGTTCCTGAAGTTGGGTAGACAGCTCCTGCAGCTCGACTGGAGCTAGGCGGTATGGGGCCTTGGCGATAGGAGTTGCATGGTTCGCCAATTCAATTTCAAACTCCAATTGTCGATGGGGTGGGAGACCAGGTAACTCCTCTGGGAATACATCGGAAAAATCACGGACAACGGGGATGTCTTCTATACGTTTCTCGTCCTTAGGCTGTTCGGTAACCAGTGCAAGTAAGGCAAAGGAGTTCTTCCTCCGAAGATACTTCTGCGCTTGCATGTAAGAGATGATGTTTGTGACGGCGCCTGTTTTCTCGCCTTGCACCGTCAAGATTTCGTCGTTAGAGAGCGGAATACGGATAGATTTTTCGAAACAGAGAACTTCAGCTCGGACGTCGGATAGCCAGTCCATTCCGACTACCACGTCAAAACTACCCAGGGTAGTTGTCATCAGATCAATGGTAAAGGTGTGACCCGCGAGTTTGAGTTGACAGCCAGATACTATATGGGTCACATCTACAGATTTACCATCGGCGAGTTCTATGACGTAAGGGGCCTCTAGAGGTTTGGGCGTGAGATTTAGGTTCTTCCTAAAAGACTCAGATATAAAACTCCTATCCGCACCCGTATCAAAAAGCACAGTAGCAAAATGTTCATTAAGGGGAAACTTACCGGTGACCACGTTTGAGTCGTTTCTGGCCTCTCCGCGGCCCAACGTAAATGCACGACCTTTGGCACCTCCTGTGCCACCATTTCCATTATTGTTGTTGTTATTGTTGTTGTTGTGGTTATTGTGGTTGTGGTTGTTCCCACCATTGTTGTTGTTGTTACGAAGCTGTGGGCAGTGCTACTACACTGATAGCCTCCCCGGTTAACACCCTGCTGCTGACCCTGGGGTTGATTTTGGTTTTGTCGGGACATGATTTACCCGCGACAATCCTTTGCCGCATGTCCCACTTTGCCACATCGTTGGCAGCGATTCCCGGTACAAGGGCCGTGATGATGAAGATTACAGCGATTGCACTGCGGCTTTCGACCTACATAGCCGCTTGCGTTCTGGTTGTTGTTGGCGGGCTGATTATTGTGACCCCGGTGGCTGTTGAAATTATTGAACCGTTTCTGGTTCCCCTGTTGTGGCTGGATGACGAAGACTGTCGAGCAGACGAGTCTTCAAACTTTCTTTTATTATCAGGGGCAACTTCAGTCGTACCCCGAGTTGGCAACTTCTTTTGTTCCACCGCCTTATCGGTGAATTTGTGCGCCAACCTGATTGCTTGATGTTCAGTTGCAGGGTTACTAGCCATTACCATACCCTGAATCTCAGGGACCAGACCCCCAAGGTAAAACTCGAGTCGTTTCTCAACAGTGTTGGCCAGATCGGGACATAGAAATACCAAGTCGTGATGTTTCGCTGTGTATGCTTCGATTTCAGATCCCACCATCTTGTGGTTCCATAATGTTTGCTCCAACTGTTGAACTCTGTCTCGCGGACAGTACTCTTCTTTGATTAGGGCCTTAAACTCGGCCCAGGCCATTGCATTTGCAGCAATAAGTCCACGCGTTTGGACTTGTGCATTCCACCAAGTAAGTGCCCCATCTTCCAATGTTGAGGCTGCATACTTGACCTTGTTGGCCTCCAGACAGTTGCACATTTGAAACACTGATTCGGACTTTTCGATCCAGCGGACCAGTCCTATGGGTCCTTCTGCCCCCGTGAATTTGCTTGGCTTCGCGTCGAGGAACATATTGTAGGGGTTAAGACCCCCTCCTGCTGACAGAGGACAGGTAGTCAGCGAGGAATTTTACTAACCCAACTATTAGATTTTCCCATGAAAATTTAATAATGGTTACCTGCCGGTTGGTTTTGAACACCCGCTAGAGCTGCATTCACGTGCTCTTGGATCATTGCAGCTAATTCTTCGGGCGTCATGTTAAGGTTTCCGCGACGTCTAGTTGCCATTTAGATCTTCGTAAGACAACATAAACACACACTGAATAAGTCTATATATCCAATATAGTTATCCTATTCCATACTTAAATAATTCCTCAAGTTATGTCAACCCAAATAAATTAAACAGTCAAAAGAAATACTCGGTTAAATAAAATTTCAACGTCTTACAAAGTGCCAACCAAACATATGAGTTTACTATAAAGTCTCAAGTTTAAACATAAGTAGGAAAATAAATAGACTGAAGGAAAGTAAATAAAATAAGCGAGACGTGTCAGTCTTCTACGTCTCCATCTCCCAAATCGCTATCGTTACCGTCATCCTCCGCGGCGTTTCCAGCCTCTACAGCTGGGTCTTCCTCCGGATCCTCCTCTGGATCCTCCTCTGGATCCTCTTCTGGATCCTCTTCTGGATCTTCCTCTGGATCCTCTTCTGGATCCTCTTCTGGATCCTCCTCTGGATCCTCCTCTACCGGCACTGGAGGGGCCGGTGCTGGTGCAGGTACTGGTACAGGTGCCTGATTCTGTTCTAGTTCTTGAATTCTCCAGCTAGACTCAAGAACTCTGTCTTCTAGCCAGTCAGCCCTTAGCTGCTCAGCTCGAAGGTCTCTGGCTAAAGTGTTACGAGCTATCTTACTCGTATGTTGCTCTTCCTCGAGCGATCCAGTCTTACCTGTCAATTGTCGTATCATCCATCCCTGTGCTAGTATGGTTTCATGCATTCTTTCTAATTGTTCTTGTTGTTTCCGTATCATATCTCTAAGTAGGTTGTTCCCTACTTCTACCGAGTTAACCGGTTCGACCGGCACAGCGATGGTCGGGCGTGAGGATGACTCCTCCCCTAGAGCGAGCCTTTTTCTCGCAGCTGAGCGTGTCTCCACGCCATAAGATGGTGAGGGTTCCACCATAGGTGCCTTTCCCGGCGCCCTTGGTTGCGAAAGTTTGTCGGATGATGATGATGATGACATTGCCTGTTAGGTTGTGTAGTTAGTTACGAGTTGCATTCATTTCTTATTATGCATTCATATTCTACATAACACAGTTGTGGTACATCACATAACAAGATATAACAGTTCGGTGCCAAACTACGTCTAGTGTCGTGTAATTAGCTATAGTTTAGGTCTACTTTTAATGCAAACCTGGTTCTCTATAGCTAGAGGCTCTGATACCAATCTGTCACACCCTCAATTTCCACTTGCGGAGTTTTACCGTGAGGCGGGTGAACAAACCAGAATCTGAGACACTAGTAACGTCGAACGACTCTATATGATTTGTTAATACGTTTTCCAAAATCATTTGTTTCACCATTCGTAGTAGATTTTAGGTCGTTTGGTTTCAATGTTTAGCGGAAGCATTAGTTTTTAAAGTTGAGCGGAAGCATAAAGATAAAGTAAAGGAACGGGCACCAACACAAACGCCAAAACTAAAGAAAAACCCAAAAAAATGTTTGTAAATGAGACTCGATAAAAAGATGTCTTGATCAATGCAAGTGAGTGCACCTAGAGCTCCTAGCGTCCTGAGAAATATGTAAAGAAACAAGTGTCAACATTAAAGAAAAGTGAGTTCACAGGTTTTCATAAGTTCATTTGTTCGGTTATAAGTTTGTTTCCCCCGTTATCCCTAACCCGGGATAACGGTTTAGCTCCATTATTCCCAACCCGGAATAATACTGATGGTTCCATTATTCCTCACCCGGAATAATAATGATGTTCCATTATTCCTAACCCGGAATAATAACGTTGTTGGTTCCATTTTCCCTAACCCGGGATAATATTGTTGATTCGTAATTAAGTTCAATGTTAATATATATAGGTAGCTAGCCTAAAGTTATGTCACGTAAGTGTTCGCGATCGAAGCTGCCTGTTGTGCCTCCGTGTTGCCAGGCCTATCACTGACCATGGCGAAGTTAGGCCAAATTATTCACTCGTTGACCATACCCGGTCGGCTAGCGCGACTAGCTCGGATGGGGCTTGTCGGGCCCAGTAGTACTACTTATAATTTCCCCGCTATCTAACCCAATACTAACGATCCGAGAGATTGTCGAGGACTTGTGTGATATAGCTGCTTAGTGACCATAACGTACATTAACATTAACTTAGTTACCGAATAGTTTAGTGACGTTAATTTCGTATAACGTAAAGAGATAGAGTTGTAGAGTGTATACATGTTTCTCCCCCTGTTGTTTAAAACCGGATAAAATTAGGGGCCGTGAACTCACCTTTAGTTGCTCGGTTAGTGTAACACAGATGTAGCAAATGATGGGACCGCTAATTGCGTCCTAACAAGTCAATTGATTTAGAGTTAGTGTGCGATCACACTGATACAAGTCCTACACATACTAACACACAATGCGGTACATACAATGACATATATATCATACCCATGCAAACCCTAATCATAACATATAGTTTTTATCAAAAAAAAAAAAACGCAGCCTAACGTTTCTTAATTCCGCTAATCATCATACTTGCAAACTAGCATAATTAATCGATTAACATCATAACACTTTCTACCATTACATACACACACGATCCATAGTTCATAACCCTAGTATGATTAGCGAAATAACATAAAACTCTAACCTTAACAATAAGATCAATGAGCCGAGAACTAGATGGGACCGATTCGGTTGTTGGCGAGACTTGCGACCGAGAGGGAGAGTGGGAAAACGGCTGTTTGCGACCGGGATGATGAATGAAAGGCTGCCGTCGGCTGTTTCACAACTAGGGTTTGTGTGTTGTTTGTGAAGCAATGCTCATGCATGTATGTGTATATATAGCGCAGAGGTGAAAGGAAAAGGGAAGGGTTTACGGTTTGGGGTGCTCGCGGCCGCAAGGGATTCGGGTGGGTTGGTTTGGGTCTACAACTTGGTCCTCAAGTTTCGATTAACTACTTGAGTCGCAAGGAAGTGAGGTCTACTCGTTTCGCGGCTCGGTTCGATTCATTTATCTATTTATTACATCTACATTTTTCAACTAAAACAAATCACGAAATCGGAACACCACATAATAACGCACCAACTTATAAACGTTTAAGACGTAGCACGTAATTCATTTGACAAGTACACGAAATCATCGTAATTATTTCGAGCGTGCAATTTAAGTCTCCGAATCAATTTAGCGTAGGAACGAATAACCGTGAAGTAGTGCGTTTAAGATGTCTGAAAAACCGGGATGTCACAGGATACATCAGCTTAGGGGGAGTCTGTTGCTGAGATAAGCTATTAAAGCTGAAGCTATCCAAAGGCCAACGTTTTTCAAAGATGCTGAAGATTGCAAGAAGACTGAAGACTAAGTTATTTTATGAAGCTATTGTCAAGGGGGAGTTTGTTGGTGCATATTTGTGACAACAGCTTAGATTTGGTCTTTGGATATCTTGTAATTAATAAAATGATAAACGGTTAGCAGGTTTAGTTTTGTAATAGTGAATTAGAAGTAATTGGGTTGAACTAGACACTAAATAGCACATGGTAGGCGAATTGGGCTTTAGACCCATCAGCAGTCCATGTAGGGAAACCCTAGCCCAGTTGCATAACCTATCTCTATATAAGGGAGGTTTGCATTAGGGTTTAGGTTGCTGGTGTTGCTGGTTTAGAGAGAGAGTCTTGAATTGATTGTAAACACATTGTGTTAGATAATCAATAGAAGACTATTTGAAGGAAATTGTTCGTGTACGTGTTCTTGTTTCTGTGAAAGCTGATCTAGAGGATTCCGCACTCTAGATTAGATAGACGATTCTGTGAAGATCCATAAGGACTAGAGGACCAATAATTCTAAACATCCTTAACAATTTCAGATCTAAAATCGAACTTAATCATGTTAAATTGGTAAAATTTATCCGTATTGTGACCTAAGTTGTTTCGTACGGGTAGTGAGACCACTCGCACGAATGACTGACCGAACAAGTTAATTCATTCGTACGAAGGAGTAATAGGAAGTTCTTAAAATTTACAGGTTGAAAATTTGAATCAGTGATTCATACGAATTATACACTCTTACGAGCAAGTCATTCGTACGAGGGAACTGTTTATTCGTAGAGTTATTTCTTTGATTCGCACGAGTAACTTATTTAAATAACATTGTCCGCACGAATTTCTGGTCGTACGAACGAATCTTGGTCGCTCGAATTGTTTTTTATCGGCACGAAAGAATTTTTTTTCATACTAATCTGTTAGTCCAAAAAGTGTGTTTCTAAATCTTTACAGAAAAATGGCAGAAGAATTCTACAACGCATTCGCTAATCAGCTGTCACGACTACTGCAGCACAAAACATGAACCTCGAGAATGAAATGGGTACTATGACGAAACCACCAAAGTTAATGAACCTCGAAGATTTTGATAGTTGGAGCGAACGTTTCATGAACTGGGTTCAGGGAAATCATTTTACCTGTTGGTTTGCTATCGAGGAAAAGTACCAATCACCTGTTGGAGAGAACGGTCTCGAGAAGACATTGGCTCAACTTTCAGAGTATGGAAGGGAAAAGTTTATCAATGAGAAGAAAATGATGAACATTCTCCAACAATCCATCAAAGAGGACATACTGGCGTTATTACAACATGATGATGACGCACAATCATTGTGGAATGCTCTTCGACTGAAGTTCCAGGGAAGTGCCCAATTGCGTAAAGGGAAGAGATTGTTGTTGAGTAAAGAGTTTGACATCTTTACGTTAATCAAAGGAGAGACGGTTAAGCAACTAATTGAAAGATACTGTCATCTAGTGGTGCAACTGAAGCGAATGGGAATCATCAAGAGGAACGAAGAACTTGTTGATAAACTCGCTGATTCCTTGCCACAAGGCGAATGGTCTACCTATTTGACCATCATGAAAAATGGATCTGAATATGGTAATGTCTCATTACCACGTTTCATTGAGAGATTGGAGGGACATGAGCTTGAAATGCAAAAGATGGCGAAGAACAAGAACGTTCAAGTGCATCAAGATGTTAATCTTTATTTCAAGAATAGTTCTGCTGCTCAAATACAATCTCCGAAGATCCAGACTACCTTTAACGCTTACAACACACCGAGCCCACCGTCAAATCAAAACAGCAGTTTCAATCATTTGCAACGGTCAATCCAAACACGTCTCAAAGCCCACAGTCATCATATGGATCGAGCAATCCCCAACTCAACTAGACCAGTCAATCTAATCCTACTCAGAGGGTACTACAATGCAAAATAGCAGTTGATTTCCAGAATGCACAAAACTTTGATGAGAAAACCGCTAAGCAGCATATGTCACTATTAGCATCAGTTCTCGAATCTTATGACAGTCTTGTAGCAGGAAGGATTGGAAATTCTGAAATGACCAGTGAGGACTATGATCAGATTGATCCAGTAGAGATGGAGTTGATCGACATAAAGTGGTGTATGGCATATATTGTTCGACGCGCACAACGCTTCATGGAAATTACAGGAAAAGAGAACTTGGGAGGTTTGGATGGAAACTTGGATTTGATAATCTAAAGTTACTTTTTTAAGTGTCGGGAAAAGGGTCATTTTAAACGTGATTGCCCAAATAGAGAAGCTCAATGTAACCAGAACCCATTTGCCGATGACTGCTACAAGAAGGCTATTTACCACCATCCCCAACCAAGAACTCGCATGGTGCAGATCAAGATAGACAGCCAGAGACCAAAGACAAAGCGCTAGTGGTAACACAAGAAGATGAGGGATTTAACTGGAACAAATATATTTCCAAGAATGAGAGTTTAGCTTTGGTTGCTGAGATAATCGAAGAACCTGAAGAAGAATCGGAGGAAGCTTTTGATGAGGCACCAGAAGATGATTATTAGTATTACACATCATCAAAAGAGGAGGAACTTCTAAACAGTGCGTTGAAACACCTCCTGCCTAATGATATGTTGAAAACTTTTACAGGTTACTTTGGATCAAGTCATCATCATCTTGCGAAGAACAGAAGATGCCTGATGTTGAATAGAAAGTTGATGAACAGATGGAGAAATTGGCTGATGAGACTGCCAAAGCATGCATGGCAAACATAACGAGGTAAATGAGTCCAAATGTGAGTCTATAATAGAAAACTATGTTTAAAATGTGTTGAGCCATGCAATGAATGTGTTGTAAAAGACAAACGATATACTAAGCTCAAAAGTTTAACATACAATTTGTTGAGTGATTTTAAATCAACTAAAGAAGCGAATGAAAAATTGAGCAGAATTGTTAAACAGTATGAAAAAGCACTCAGAGAAAATGATGGAACTCTTTCTATGCTCAAAGCGACAGTAATGGACAAGCAAATGGCCATTAATATTCACTTAAATACTATCGCTGAGCTAAAGAGTGAGCTTGAGAAGGTAAGAATTGAAACTGAACGGGTTAACAAGTTGTTAATCAGTTATTCAACAAGCTCCTACGTCATTGATCACATTTTACCCAAGATTGAAAATAAAGAAGAATCAGAAAAGGTTGAAAACAAGAGTACGAGTTACGATCGTGTTCCACCCCTATGTGGAATAGTTATGCGTGTAAAAAACCATCAAGGGTGGAAAAGGTGCTTAATCTAACACTTAAAACTGAACAATCAAATGAGCTGCCTACAAACATCAACGTAACTTACACAACATCTGAATCCGAATGTGACTCTGAGGTGGTTAAAACAATGGTCGAAAATGTGTTAAAAAGTGAGTCTGACAAGTCTGAATCTGATGTTGAAACATCGGAAGATAGTTTAAACAATGAGTCAGACTTCATAGTTTATAAAATGCATGGATCTGATAAACTATTTTCTGATGAGGGCTTTCCCATCCAGAACATGAATCTGGATCGTGTTGATAAATTATTCAAGCTTGTGGAGGTAAGTCATGCTGATTTAGATAAATATGATATATCATTCTATTCTAAATCCAAATATGTCACCAGACCCTACCATCAGAAAAATAGAGATTATCCTGAAAATAAGAGGGCAGGGTTGGGTTTCCAAAAGCGACAAATGAATAACAATCCCAAACACTTAACTTTACTAAGAAAATCAATTTGGTTTTTGGAACAAAAACATAAAAGGAGAAAGAAATCATCGGAACACAATCGAATGATGATTTCAAGAAAGAGAAAGAGAATAGGAAACAAGTTTTGAAATCTTCTGTTCGAAAGGACAGTAAGACGTGTTACAAATGTCAAAATGTTGGGCACATTGCAAGATATTGCTCACAAGAATCTCCAAAACCTGTTTTTCATTCTGAAAAATTCACCAAGGACGAGAAACAGAAGACCCCTATGATTGCGCCAAAGCAAATTTTGAAAAGAACACATGAATTCTACAAAACTGTTAAATCAATTATTCAACGTCATTCTAAATTTGAATTTGGTGAAACATCAACTAAATATCGCCAAATGGTTTCAAAATTTATGCTAAAAAGGCAAATATGAAAACGCAAACATGGGTGGCAAAAGTGAAACCGTCCAAGGTAGAACCAAAATCTTCTGTTCCAAACAAAATCGAGCCTAAAAAGAACGTCAAAAACAAAGTAGGTCTGAAATTTGACATTCCGAATCCACCCAAGACCAAACAGGCTTGGGTTTCTTTGTTTAAATAGTTTCTTCCGCATGTGTACAGGGCTCCCACGATCGATAATGTCTAAATGGATAATGGATAATGGAGCTTCCAGGCACATGAGACGGATGCTTGCGATGTAAGATGACGTTAAAGCTATCCGCGAAGGGTATGTAGGTTTTGCCTGAATGCAAGGAGGAAGGATCGTCGGTGAAGGAATTCTCACGAATGGAGCTGTATCGTTTGATAAAGTGAACTACATCGTGGAACTTGAAACAATCTACTCAACATTTCACAGATTTGTGACAAGAAATTCACGACGCACTTCAATGATAAAGAATGCTTGATCTTAAAACCGGGTTTCAAGATTCCAGAGGAATGGATTCTGATGCGTGCACTGAGAGAAAATGATCTTTATGTTCTTGATATGAGTGTCGCATCAACAACATCAAAGAAGTTCAATGCTTTATTTCTAAAGCTACCGAGAAAGTCGATACTATGGCATAGAAAGATGGGGCACATTCATCTGCGAAAGATGAATTATCTTGTGCATAACGACCTAGTGGAGGTTGTTAATTTGAAGAATTTTCAATTATCCGATGATTGTCTGAGCTGTAAAAAGGGGAAGCAGCATAAGAAATCACACCCACGAAAGCTGTTGAATTCTATCAAGCTACCACTAGAGAGGCTTCATATGGATCTTTTCGGACCAGTAAACGTCAAAAGCATTTTTGGTGATCTATATTTCCTTGTCGTTACAGATGATTATTCAAGATTCTCATGGGTTTTCTTTCTGGAGAGCAAAGATGAAACATTTGAAACTCTAATGATTCTCTTCAGAAAACGCAAAACCTGTATCACTTGCCAATCAAGAGAATCCACAGTGACAATGGTAAAGAGTTCAAGAACAAGAGGATGCTCGAATTATGCAATGAAAAGGGGATTCTTCATGAATTAATTGCTCCTTATACTCCACAACAGAATGGAGTAGCTGAACAAAAGAATCGCACACTGATCGAGACTGCCAGAACTATGCTAGCCGATTCAAAATTTCCAATCAGTTTCTGGAGTGAAGCAGTCGCGTCAGCGTGTTACACCTTGAATCGTGTGTTAACAGTTAAGCCTCACAACAAGACGTTTTTTGAGTTACTAAATCAGCGGAAGCCCAATCTTGCATTTCTGGAGCCATTTGGATCACCGTGTACTGTATTGGATCCGTCTTGTAAATTTGGTGCCAAATCCTTGGAAGGATTCTTCGTGGGTTATGCAACTCCTCAAAAACGTGTCTTCTTGCCGAGTCTGAACCACGTTATTCTTGCGCAACATGTTGATTGTCAAAGATATAGTATGCCAACTCAGAAACCTTGGGATCCATGGCTGTTTAACTACGATGATTTGTGGAATTCTTTCGACCTGCCAGATGTGCCATCAGAAGAAGAACTTGTTATGCTCTTTCAACAGCATCAAATATCTAATCAAGAGCAAGTTACCAGACCGTTAGTGATTTCACCGTCACTTCCTGTGTCTAACACGTCTGATGTAGTTCCGAGCTCTACTCTTCAAGACTCTCCCAAATCATCTACCCAGCAACAGCCAAATGCTGACTCTGATCGGGAACTAACTTTCGGTGATGGAGGATCCAGTTCCGATGAAGGATCTGAGCAGATTGAAAGCTTCCTGAATACTCAAGCTAATCAATCAAACGTCAGGAATGAAGCTTCATCATCTGTACTGGTTATGGATGAAGTCATCACAAATTTACAAACACAAGTAGATGTTCCAAGTGAAGTGATTCCGAGGAAACTTTCTTATCATCCTTCGGAGAATATTATAGGTAGCTTACAAATGGGAGTGCAAACTCGCAATCAGATCAACAAGGATCTAAGATGTTTCTATACTCGTATTGCTCCACTTCAAACCAGACTTTCTAATAGTTGTTTTGTTTCTCAGGTAGAACCGGGGAACTAGAAAGACGCGTTGAAAGAAGAGAGCTGGGTGGACGCAATGCAAGAGGAAATGCTTCAATTCAAGAAGCTAGGAGTCTGGAAGCTTGTTGACCTACCAGATAATCACAAAAAGATAAACAATGGGTCTTCAAGTGCAAGCGTGATGATAGAGGTATCGTAGTTTGAAACAAAGCTCAACTCATGGTACAAGGTTTTCATTAGCAAGAAGGGATAGATTACACAGAAGTCTATGCCCCAGTCGCCCGTCTTGAAGCAATCCGCATATTCTTGGCCTTTGCTTCTTGGAAAGGTTTCAAGGTGTAGCAATTGGATGTCAAATATGCTTTCTTATACAGAAACGTCAAAGAGGAGGTGTATGTAGGCCAACCACCAGGGTTCGTTGATCCAATGCACAAAGACAAAGTCTACCTTCTGAACGAAGTCTTATATGGTTTACATCAAGCCCCGAGAGCTTGGTATGAAATGCTGTCACGATATCTTACAGACAATGGCTTTATCAGAGAAACTGTAGATTCTATCCTCTTAACAAAGGAAGTGGATGGGCATCTGATTATTGTATAGATATATGTGGATGATATTATCTTTGGATCGACAAATGACAAGCTGTGTAAAGACTTTGAAGAAGTCATGAAGCGCAAATTTGAATGAGCGCGATGGGAGATGAAGTTCTTTTTAGGACTTCAGGTCGATCAGTTGCCTGATGGTATCTTCATCCATCAGAGGAAGTATGTTCATGACATATTGGAGAAATTTGATATGGCAGGAGCTAAACCAGCATCGACCCCATTAGCTCCTAATCACGGCATTTGTCTAGATCTAAATGGAGTCAAAGTTGACGAGACTTTATATCGCTCCATGATCGGATCCTTGATGTATCTCACTGCTTCTCGACCAGATATCATGTATCCAACATGCCTGTGCGCCCGTTATCAGTCCAATCTAAGTGATTCGCACATACTCGCCATCAAACGTATCATGAGATATTTGAAGGGTTTTCCAAGCACCGGCTTGTGGTACCCTAGACATGACGACTTCAATCTTGCGGGTTACTCGGATTCTGATTTCGGTTGCTGTAAACTTAACACCAACTCTACGACGACTGGTTGCTAGTTCTTTGGAACCCGTTTGGTAACATGGCAATGCAAGAAACAGACCCGGTCGCTCTCTCTACCTGTGAGGCCGAATACGTTTCAGCATCCAGCTGTTGTTCCCAGATTCTCTGGATTCAACAGCAGATGAGAGACTTTGGACTGCAATTTCTTGATACACCTATATATGTAGATAACCAGGCTGCGATCTATATATCTAAGAACTCATGTCAACACTCTCGAACCAAACATATTGAGATTCAACACCACTTTATCCGTGATTACTACGAGAAAAAGTTGGTTAGAATTGAAAAAATCCACACTAATGACCAAAAAGCAGATTTTTTACCAAAACCTTTGATCGTACAAGATATAAAAATCTTTTAAAACAAAATGGTTTACGAAATCTAACATCAGGGGATATACATGAGGTTGAGTTTGAGGATGACGACGACTTGACGTGATACTCATCGGTTTGACGAATTTTCTGTACATTCTTTCTTAATAACTCTAAAATACAAAAATATGTTTTTGATTTTAGGGGAGAAATTTTGGGAAAATACAAAAACATTATAAAAGTTAAAAAGAGTTTTTGTGAAAAAGAAAGATCATATTAAATCAATATGACAGTCACAGTATGCTAAAGAATTTGAATGATTAAACAAGTAATTAAACATGTCATACTAAGGATGTGCCAATAGGCTTCACTCATTCAGTAAATTGTTTTCAAGATATAAACCTAAAAGAAAAACGGAATAACTTGTGGGTTAACATCTCTTGGATATATAGATTCTGCAATACTGGTCTTTATATTTAATCGATATCTGGGGTATTATCCGAGTTCTTCTGATTTTGTGTCAGTAATGGCCTAGAACTTGTATAATACTTTATGCATTGTTCGCCTACAAAAGCTGCACAAAAAATGATTATGTCATAAACTTTGTGACATATGCAGTTCAAAAGATTCCTTTGAGGAACACCACATAAAGACGAGCCATCATCTCTTTGTCTGAACGGTAGTACTAACCTGAGCTCTCAAGGTCTCGCATTCACCCCATTTACAGATATCAATTGGATATATTCACCTGTGAAATGAAATTCTGGGAATCTCGATACGGGAGTATATTCTGAGATCGGAAACATAGTTACTTCATGTTCCTAATATTACCTAACATATCTTGAAACAGTTGAGAAACGAGAAGAGGTTTAAGTGGATAAGTATATTGGCAATCTAGGTAAATCTGGTTAAAAGCTTAATGAGTATACCAAGATCAACGGTACAGGTGACTTTTTAAACACATGATATGATTTTCTTAAACACACAAAACTCACAAAAATACGTATCTTTACTTGTTATTTCTTTTCGGAAAAATCCTAAAACCCAAAAATATTTTCAGTTTCCTTAGCTTTTTAGTTTTGTTTTAGTCTACTGATGATGTAAACACTAATAGTTGAAGTCATAGTGACATCTTGCTGAAGGAAATCTGAAGACCATGGGTTGGGAGCTAATCAATAAACGAAAAATTACCTGAACATCAATAAAGTTCATTAATTTGAAATTATACAATTTAAAATAAATCTGTTTGATCAAACATGGTCAACCAAGGTCATTAACTTGGACTTGGTAGGCAAATCAGGTAACCAGGGTTATTAACTTGGACTTGGTTAACTGAGTGGGTTTTAAACAAATAAAATTGCATAAAATATCAAAAAGTTTATAAAAGTTTCAGAACTGATTCGTACGAGTCTCACTAACTCGTAGGAATGGCATTTAGTGTTCATTTGCACAAACCTTTGGTTTGCTCGAGCGACACTACACTAGTATAAAAGGGCATCTTCTTCGCATGAGCCAACGTTATGTTACTGTGCGTCTGAAAGAGCTTTTTGTGCGAATCAGTTCTAGATTCGATTTTCTTAACATATACCGTGTATCATTACATTGGGGAGGTTGATACGCACACCTCTTTCGATGGGAACGGTACTATTGCCTGTTCTTAGCCGTTATAATGCCAGATTTAGACCAAACGAACTTAAAACATAGATTTAGGGAGATTGGACTGGTAACTTAAAATTGATCTTAAAAACGTTAATATCGGCCCCAATAGCCTATAATTTGACTATCAATTTGTTAAAAACAACATGTTTTAAGTTCGGTTTAAACTTGGTGTTATTTGGTACGGTTTAGGATTCGTACGAAGGACCATTCGTACAAACTATGTTTTGAAATTTGTTAAGTATTGATTCATACGAAGCATGGTTCGTACGAAGCAAGTTTGGTAAAGTTTTTCAAAAAATGTCTAAGTCTTCAGTCACCCGTACGAAGTAGTGATTCGTACGAGTGATGTCTTGATCCAAACTTTTAAGAATTTCTATCTATTGATTCGTACGGATGTATGGTTCACATGAATGATCTTGAAAGTTGAAAAAATTTTGAAAATTTTCGAACGGTTTGAATTCTCTTTGTATACAGGTCAAGAAAACGTCCTTCTCTCCGTTCCACAATATCTGTTGTTTGCTGGACGATTCTATTCCAGAGACTGCTGCTTATCATGATGTGTTAGATTTTCTGAGAAGAATCCCGATTACCAAAGCGCTTACTGATCGTCATACAACATACAGATCTCATGTCGAATATTTTTGGAACGCGACAGAGTTTAACGCTGAAGAGAATGCTATAGTTTTGGCAATGAAGATAGACGATGTGGATATACAGGTGAAGATCACGGAAGATTTGATCCAGACAGTTTTGGAGTTTAAGGATAATGAAGACGATCCTACTGGATTTTTCGAGTACATGGTAAAGGGTTGTTTTTACCGAATGGGATATGCTGGATTTGTAAACGCCGTGCCGTTCAAGAAAGGAAACCTCAATGCGCCATTTCGTTATTTAGCTCAAGTAGTTGTTCATGCGTTGAGTCATCGCAAAGGAGGGTTTGATGATTTGGTCGATTACCAAATGTGTATGATTACTGCATTAGTTCTTAATCTGCCATATAACTTTTCAAAGGTTATATTTACAAAGATGGTGCAGAATATACAGAGGGAAAAGTTCTTGCAGTGCCCATGGTTTGTACAGATGCTATTAGATCACCTGCATCCGAACTTAAAGAAGAAAAAGGACGATATGTTAAAGCTTGAACATATGGATGTTTCGACTCTCAAGAAGACGAATTTACATTTGAAGACATTCCCAAATGCCAAGCTGATTTTTGGTGCTATTGTTGATAAAGATTACATTGCTCTGGCTCCGGGAAAATCGAGGAAAGAAGAGAGTGGGGATGAGAGTGATGAGTTGAATGCGCTAGACGGTTTTATTGCTAAGCGTAGTTCATGGTTTGTGAAAGATGGAGAAAAGGGTTCAAAGAGAAAGGCGACCGCAACATCTTCTACTTCTACAACTCAAAAGAAAAAGCAAGCAGCAGAAAGTTCTGGGTTACGAGATGAACCTGAAATTGAAGAAAACATTGAAGATATTGCTGCAGACATTGAACGACAAGCGTTTGGTGGAGAGAAAGTGGCTAAAGACGCATCGTCTTCGAGCACTAATTCATAAGATAGACGCGTTGGTGAATGAAAGAGGGCCAAAAAGCTAGAAGCGAAGCGTCTGGCTGAGAAAAAGAGAAAAGCCGAAGAGAAAAACGCAAAGCGACAGGTGAGGATGATACTACATATATACCTTCGGGTTCAAATGAGGATACTCCTCTATGCACACTAGCAAAGTAAAAGACTCGTCGTTTCAAGCGCCAAGCAACTAGAAGCTCCGAGTCTCCTACTATTAAATCCAAAGAGACAGTACAAGAGCCGACGTCGAAGAAGAGGTTGTTGTTGAACCGACTCCGTCATCACCATTTCATCAGTCTACTTCTCAGATACCACCATCACAACCATGTCAATCTACTCCGCCGCAACATCCAACACCTCAGCCACCACCACAACCAACACCATGACAGGCTACACCGTAGCCGCCACCGCATACTTCGCAACCCCGGTCTCATTTTGATTTGAACTTTGATGTTGGAGACATTCCAGGGAGAGAAGACTTTACTACAGACATGTTCAACGACCCGCGTGTTGACAAACTACAGAAACAAGTCTTGTTAAACACGGTCAAAATTGCAGAGTTACAGGAGTAGATTAATGTGTTAAATGAAGATAAACAGCAGTTATAAGCCATGCTCGTAAGTAGAGTGTCAGAGAATGAACATTTACCACTCCGAATGGCTGAATACGAAGAGGAAAGGCTCCGAAGTGATAGAAGAATGAATATATTTGAGAAAATTGTAACGAAAAAGCTGGGAGTTAACATAGCTGCGGAGATTGATGAGATTGAACGCGCAGAGGCCAGAGAACGTGTTGCTAAAAGAGAACGTCTTGCTAAAGAACTATCAGACGCATAAGGCAAAGGTAAAGAGAAAGTGGTAGAGGATCCCGTGAATGTCGAAACTACGCCAGAAGCTAAATCTGCACCAGTTATCATATATATCGTATTATATCAAGTGTCGAACAAGTTTGTGCTGATCGGGAAGCCTAAGGATAGGGAGATTGATATGTCAGATCTTTCTGTGAGACACCTCAAATGGCTACTAAAAAAAAGATTGAGAAAGCGGTTGAAGAATTTGAGGAAGTGGTTCAAGAGTTCACCAGCAGAGTGTAAATTCAACCGTCCCTTAGCATTCTTTACACGTGACGCTGATATTTCTCTAGGGGATATTATAAGCTGAGGTTGGATTGAAGAGCTTAACGTTTACGCGATCAAAAGAGAGTTTGGTATTCAATACTTCTGATATTTGAGCGACATCAAGTCCTTGCCTTACTGGGATATCAAAGAGTTGGTGCAAACAAAGACGATCAATCTCAAGATGAAATTTCACGACCAAAGGCTTTGGAAGTTGATTAAGATTGAAGCTTTACATGGATTTTCACACTGGAAACCTCACTTTCCTAGACGCATTACGAAGATAGATCTAGTGACTAAGGAGAAGGATGTTACGCTCATTATAAAAAGGCATAAAGTAATGAAGAACATGCCTATGATACAAATGGAGCAGGATGTCCACAAAATCTTCAAGTGGTGGCACTATGATTCTAATACAGGAGAGGCTGTAATTTGCGTGCATCCTGATGATGACTCGTGGAAGATTACAGAGGAGCTAACCGAAGCCGTCATAGCTCACAAATGCATATATGGGCTATAGTGTGGCATGCGAGTACTAGACCTGATGTGGCTAGTCAATTGTACGAATAAGGATATAGATTGTTTGTTCTGCAGCAAGATCAGTTACGAAGAGAAAGATAAAGAGCAAGCACTCCAGTTTCAAAAGACTGTTAATTTCTGTTTCGCTAATGACATACATTCTGGATTGGCATGGAACACATCTTTGAGGAAGCTGGAGGAAACCGAGCAAAAGAAGAAGGAAAAGAAGGAAGCTAGGATTGCTGAGCGAACTCGCATAACTTCGCTAAGAAGTTTTCGGTTGGGCGATACAGTGAACCGACCTCCTCCAACAGATCAAATGCCAATTGCTTTTGAGGAGCGTTGCAAGCCACCGAAGAGTTTTTTGGTTGTTAAACATCAAATCATATGAAGGTTTCTTTGAAGACTATCCAGACTGCAACAACATCCAAGGGGGAGTTTGTTGGTGCATTATGTCTATTGCCTTCGTTTAGGGTATGTCATTATTGTATATAGGTCTTAAACGTCATTCATATAAATATTATTGTTTATTTTGTATGTTTTGTAGAGACTTGTACGAGTGAGTCAGTTGACTCGTATGAGTGACACTCTGTCACTCGTACGAGGCAATCACTCACACGAGTCATAGTCTCTGTTTCACACACTCCAGTGCGAGTCATGTCGACCTATAAATAGAGGAGTGGTGTGTCAGAGCTAATAAGTGTTAGTTCAGTTGGTACGACGAAGCCCTGCTGATCTGTTTACTTACGTCTGTACTTGCATGTCAATCAATACAATTCATAGCAGTTAAACAGTAAGATCTTTCTTCTTCGTTTGTCATCCTCTCTAGCAATGAATTCCGCCTCTGCTAGCTGAGTTAGATCAGACCAGTTGCTCATCGGAGGAGCTAATCCCCCGTTCACATCAACCCCATCTAATTCAAATGCTCCAAAATTCAGACACCTTCCACGGCTTACCTGATGAAGATCCCCATTTACATATTACCATTTCTTGGAAATATATGACACCTTCCGCATCAACGGGGCCTCCAACAATGCTATCCGGCTCCCTATGTTCCCATTTTCACTAAAAGGCAGAGCCAAGGCCTGTCTCAATACCTTCCCAAGTGGATTCGTCCACACTTGGGATGAACTTGCCCAAAAGTTTCTATGCAAATATTTCCCTCCCGCTAAAATGGCTAAATTAATGACTGAAATTAATTCATATTCTCAAGAGGACGGGGAATCTTTGTATGAAACTTGGGAAAAGTTCAAAGGGTTGTTAAGGAAATGCCCTCATACGGTCTAGAAGTGTGGCACAAGTTTCCACATTCTATAATGGACTTTGCCACACACAAGACAAATACTTGACTCCAACTCTGGGGCCTCCTTAGTAATCGTCGTCCCACCAAAATTTATAATCAAATCGAAGAAATTTCTCAAAACAGCTTTCAATGGCACAACCTCGGGGCTCAAAATCCATAGCCCTGGGAGCCCATAAAGTGTATGAAAGCACTTCTTTATAAGCCCAAATCAAAGCTCTTTCTACAGAAATAAAAAAAATTAGAATTATCAAAAGAATGCTTTAGTTATGGCTTGTGAAGGGTGTGGTGGGCCACACGAAAATTGGAGTTGTATGAGAGAGGGGGGAAATCAAACAAAAATGGTAAACTAATTTAACAATCCCCTCGTCCACCGGGTAATCAAAATAACACTTTAAACCCCGAATGGAGAAATCAATCCAACTTTGGTTGGAGGGATTCGGGGAGTAGTAACCAACAAAACCAAAACCAACGATCCAACTTTCAACAACCCCGAAATGAGCAACAAGGCTTCCAACAACAAACAAAGGCCATGCTTGGCTAAATCTCTTACATCACTTGGTGAAGACAAATCTTTTATGTATTACTTTTGATTTCCAATCTTTGGTAACTTTTTTATTTGGGTATGTATTAATGACTTTAATAACTAGCTTTTTATATTGAAAGTGAACTTTATTTAAACATTTCTTCATGTTTCGTTGATTCACTCATTCATGTCTTTATGGTCTATATAAAGCATGTTAACTACCTGGAAGGGGGTTAGAAGGGTGTTTGGGTAAAGTTCTTGTCTCGTTCAGTGTATAGAGCCTACGAGGACTTGGTTCAAGCTTATTAGGACTTCCCTTGAGGCAGATAGCATCAAATCGGGGGAAGTAAGAATGGCTTGAACCCCTTATAAATAAACTACTATTAAAACTTTACCCAGCCTTGCGAGACTGTATCCCTGCTGACTCAGACCAATATGGCCAAGGGTAACATCGCCTTCACAAGAGGGGCCTACCACTTTTCGCATTAATAACTTACTTAACTATCTTTCAATATTCTGACCTTATGGACTATATCCCTGCTGACTCAGACCAATAAGTTGAGGGTAACGTCGCCTTCATAAGAGGGGCCTACCACTTTTCGCATCAATAACTTACTTAATTATCTTTCAATATTCCGACCTTGCAGGACGGTATCCCTGCTGACTCAGACCAATAGGTTGAGGGTAACGTCGCCTGCACAAGAGGGGCCTACTACTATAACTAAAATAATCTCTTAAAATTCCCAAAGTGCGGAAACCATCAAAGGATATGTGAGGAGTCGGAATCAAGTGAATCTTTCTTGTCTATTTGTTTTCCTTTTTATTTACATTTTTTATTTTATATCCTTTAAACTTTCAAAATTTTTATAAAAAATTGGCTAGATTAGACGTTAACGATAAGCTGGCATTAAAAGCTCTTGTGTCCTTTGACGACCTCGGTATCTTACCATCACTATACTACGTCCACGATGGGTGCACTTGCCCTAACGTGTGTAGAGTGGTAATATTGTATCGTGTTTTATAAATTTAAAGCTTGATCTACGAGTAAAAAGTAACTAAAATACAATAAAATTTATAACCTGCTCGCATCACGTCAACTAGTAAGTTTTACAAGAAAAATGGTAGAAAGTTTCCAGGGTTGCATGGGGGTTTAAAAGTTGGGTTGGATAAGTCAAAAATCAAGTGCTATAAGTGTAATAGGCTAGGTCATTTTTCTAGAGAATACAGGAGCCAAATAAATGGCCCTAATCATTCAAGTCCTCAAAACACTGTCCATTATTCCCAATATACCCCTGCTCCACACATGCAAAACACTGCTCATTTTGCACTCCCTGTAAACACTATTCCTGTCTAGTATGACCAAACCACTATTCCTCATATACAATATGTTCAAGCCCTAGCCCCTCAGGTCCAAATGCAACCTATACCAAGCTACACAAACCTCTGCTCAGGCATTGACCAGTCAACAAAGCTTCTTTACACAAGGCTTTGTTGATTAGACTAGCTTACCTGAGGAACTCAGTGATGAAAATTTTGCTCTAGTTGCTAATTCTGATAAGAAAACCAAAAATTTTTGTTTTATGGCACTAGACACTATTTTGGAGGGGAATGAATCTAAGGAAGTGGTGTCCACTATTGATGTGGTTTGTGAAAATGTTGAAACAGATTACAACATACGTTACTAAAGAAATTGTTGGTGAAGAAAAGGTTGGTGAAGAAATGATAAATCCTCTGTCCGACCCATGGGATTCTAGTGTTTGTGAAGAAGAGTGTGATTGTGACATGATGGCTGCTGCTAATGTATCAACTCAAGTCCTTAAAGACTTATGTTCAAACAAATGTATTATTGCTTTTTCTAACATTAAAGAGGTGAATTAAAATCTTAGAAACAAGATCTTAAATGATGAAATATAGCTTTAAAAACTTAAAAAATAGTTAAAATCAAAACTGTCAGAAAATGATAGTGAAATCATTAGTCTCAAACATGAATCAAGCATAACCAAGGATCAACTCCAAACAATGATAGAAAAATATTAAAGTTATAAAAAGGAGCTTGAATCTACCAAGATCACTTGTGAGAAATGGATAGAGTCCTGCAAAGGTTATGAGTAGATGTTAGAATCACAAATCAAAAGCAATTTAAAATTTGGTCTAGGTTTAAAAAATGACCAAGTTTTTCAAAACACTGTTGTAAATAATTATGGTTTAGTTGAAATTATTCCAACAAATTTGGCTAGTCAAGAAATAAAAGTCACTGAACCAAAGGTAAGAAAATTATTTTTGAAAGACTAGAAGGATCCTCAACTTTTGAGGAGATTGAGAAATATCAATTCAAACATACCTCGTCAGATGAGTGTTATATTAAATTTTAAGCCAATGGATTTTTCAACCATTAAAGGTATAAAATCACCTTAAGTCAAGATCATTCCCTTAAAGACCTTCCAGCAGATGTTTTATCATCTGCTGACAAAAAGGGTGAAAAAAGGAAGAAGAAAGAAAAGATAACAAACTTGTTTTGTGATTTTTGTGAAAAGAAGAATCATGTTACTAAAAACTGTTTTCTTCTAAAAGCATATGATATTAACAAAACAAGTGTGGTTATTGATGCACCTCACTATACCATCTTTGGTAAGAAAAACCACAAAACTCAAGAGTGTGTTTATCTCAAAATTTTTGATGTCAAAAGAAATGAGTATAAATCTAAAGAGTTCAAGAAAAGAAAAGACCAAACAGACCTTTGTCCCAGTCCAAACATCTATTAATATAACCTCTGTTCCGAGAGAGGTTCAGGTAACAAATGCACCACCAGCTAATAAAGTTCCAAGAGGATATGGCAAACTAGCTTATAAGAGTGTACCACTTGGCTATGAGGTGTATAAAAGACCCTCAAAGCCAAGAGTAAACAAGCATCCTTGTTGGTGCATATTTGTGACAACAACTAAGATTTGGTCTTTGGATATCTTGTAATTAGTAAAATGATAAAAGGTTAGCGGGTTTAGTTTTGTAATAGTTATTTAGAAGTAATTGGGATGAACTAGACACTAAATAGCACATGGTAGGCGAATTGGGCCTAGACCCAATAGAAATCCATGCAGGGAAACCCTAGCCTAGTTGCATAACCTGTCTCTATATAAAGGGAGGTTTGCAATAGGGTTGAGGTTGCTGGTTCTATTGATCGTGTTGCGGGTTCTATTGATCGTGTTGCTGGTTCAGAGAGAGTTGAGAGAGAGTCTTGAATTGATTGTATACACTTTGTGTTGGATAATCAATAGAAGACATTTTGAAAGTGATCGTTTGTGTTCGTGTTCTTGTTTCTATGAAATCTGATCTAGGGGATTCCGCTCTCTAGATGAGATAGACGATTCTGGCGAGATCCATACAGACTAGGGGACCTACAATTGGTATAGAGCATTCGGTTCTTGATTTTGCTCGGTTCAGAATCGTAACAGCAGAAAAAGTTAGGTTTTTGGACGTTTTGGAGGCTGTTTTGAAGTTTGTGACGGCTGAATTAGGGTTTCGGCTGTTGTTCTAGGGTTTCGGTCACTGTTTCGGATAAACTACAAGGTATTTTGGATAGAAGGAGAGCATTTCGGATTAACAGCAAAGTATTCAGGATTAGAGACTTGAATTTTGGATCAGAAACCTACATTTCAGATCATTAGACTTGCAATTCGGATCAGGAAAGCTTGCATTTAGGATCAGAAAAGTGCAATTCGGATCATCAGAGTTGCATTTCGGATTAGAAAAGCCTATCTCGGATTCCATCTTGGATTGAATTTCGGATCAGCAATGTAATCCGGATTCATCTCGGATCAGAATAGTCTATTTCGGATTCCATTTCGGATCAGAACAGTGCATTCCGGATTTCATCTCGGATCACTATTCCGAATCACCATTTCAGATTAGTAATTCGAGTTACTGTTCCGGATTTGGTACTGTTCTGGGTTCTATACAAAAAGGTGGAAAGTTAACCAGCTGACGTAACCGGAGTTAAACATTCTCGGACATAGAATTTGATCCATAAACAATCTTGACAAACCGGTTGCACGGTTAGGCTCGTGTGATTTTTAGGACAAAAAAATCATAATCGGACAATATACATCATTAGAATCGTATAGTCGAGACGAGTCAAATAGTATAATTTGGTAACCACTCATATCAGACAAGTTTGTTAACGTTTTTAACGAGCCGGTTCGGTAAAAATGTCGAGTATGTCTAACCTAAATGAACTGTTAAGAATGGAGCATGAGGCTGGCATGACTAACAAACCTCCAAAAATGCCGAAGGAAGAGAATTACCTTACATGGAAGGACATGTTTCAATCCTTCATTACACGGATGTGGATCTGTATTCAAGATGGGTATGCTAACACAACGCATGACTTTGAGGGGGAGACAACGGGTTACTGCTTTGTGAATATGTCTGAAGCTGAAAAAAGGATGTATGAGTCGGAGAAGAAAGCCTTAGCTGCTATAAAGATGTCATTACCTGATGGCATCAAACATACATTTAAGCATTATACAACGTCGAAGGAGATGTGGGATGCCCTAGAGAAGAGGTATGAGGGCAATACTGATGTGAAGAAGAACAAGGTTGATTTGCTGAAGAAACAGTTTGCTGTGTTTAAAGGCATGAGGAGTGAGTCCCTTGAAGATTTATCACGAGATACTATCATCTGATGTCAGAAATGGACAATTATGACATAGAGGGAAACACGGATGTGGAGATAATGACAAGTTGCTGGATGCTTTACCTGCAAAGTTGGATATTTATACTTTGATGATAAAGGGTGAAGCTGACTACGAAACTAAAGACTTGGAAGAGGTTGTTGGGAAATTGAGAGCTTATGAGCTCAATATGAAGAAGAAGGAGACTGGATATGATCAGGTTCAAGATCTGGGGATTTATAAAGGACTTACACCTTCATCTACCAACAATGCTTCAAGTGATAGTGCAACTGCATTTCTCTCATGTGAAAATGAGCAGATTGAGACCAATGATGAGGGTGAAGTATGTTTTGTTGCTGCTTCAGGAGGCTCGTCAGGGGCAAAAAGACAACAATCAAGTAATAGTAACAGCAGTACTAGGTCTATGCCTCTGAGTGTCACAAGTGCTGAAGTTCACCTGGCATTGCTTGCTTCTTTCGTTGCTTCCTACGAGAGCTACATTCAGGGAAGAATATCTGATCCTGCTACGTTTGATGAAGATTATGATCAGATCGACCTTGATGACCTAGAGGAGATGGATTTGCAATGGCAGAGGCCATGATCTCTATAAGAGTGAAGAGGTTCATGAACAGAACGAGTAGGAAGTTCGTTGGAAAGAGTGTGGGTTTTGACAAGTCTAAAGTGAAGTGTTACAATTTTCAAAACTACGGACATTTTGCTAGAGAATGTCAATGACCAAAAATTGAATCTCGTTCAAAGTCATCCTTTCAAGATTCTCCTGGTCATGGTTCAAGCAACAGGAATGCGTCAACCAACACTGGATCAAAGGCCCTGATTTCTACTGCTAGAGATGGTTCTTATGATTGGAGTGATAACAATGCCTCACAGGCGTTTATGGCTGAGATAGCTCCAGTTGTTGATGAAGAAGTGAACGCTGATGACGAGGCAGAGCGAGAGAAGGTAGCTGAAAAAGCTGATGCAGAACAGACTGCTACAGAGAAGAAGATGGCTGCTGATTTTGCTACGTTCATGGCCGATCTAAGCAAATAAACAGGAGAGGTACATTCTAACTCTGGTGGTTCTGTTTGTTTAAAATTTCGTGAACTGCAAAATGAGGTTGACGCGGTAACGAAACAAAACCAAGGTCTGGTAAATGGGCTCTCGAACCTAAAAGAATCAAACTTTTTCGTAAAAAGAAATGAGTCATTATACTTGAAGAAATTAAAGGTTATGAAGAAGAAATCCATGTTCTAACCTGTAAGCTTAATGAAAAACTTCAAGTTATTGATTTAGCTCATGATACGATGAGTGAGAAAACAAAAGAAATTTCTAAAAAATGCAAACAATTATCTGAAGCACAACTTAAAATTTGTGAACTTGAAAAGAAATTAAATCAATTCAGAGATTCATCTTTTGTTATGAAACACATGATGAATGGCCTGAAGAAGAGTAATGACAAGACATGTGTGGACTTCAAAGGTTTAAATGAAGTTCCACCACCTCTTGGTGATGACTATTCTTTCTTGCCAGATGAAGAAGAGCTTACAGACTTTGTGTCAACTACACCTGGTAGTTCCACATTAGAGGATATTGATGTGACTGAGAATACCTAGAAGGATAATAACAGGGAACCAGTTTTGAAAACAAAGAATACATACCTTAAGAATCAAAAACAATTTTTTGTTAAAAAGGTTACAAAAGAGTCTAATGTGCAGTTTGCTAAGAATAAAAGAAAAATCAGAAGTTAAGCAAACTAAACAAGATCCTTCAAAGGCATCATCATCATCCTCATCGCCTGATGAATCTAAGCAAGAGGCTTCAGTTAAGAAGTCTTCAGCTAGAAAATCATGCTTCAAATGTCACGAAAAAGGGACATGTAGCTAGCTGATGTCCTAACAAAAAGAGTGAAGCACAGGTAAGTGAGAGATAGAGAGAAAAATCACAAGCATAAAGTGGTGATGGTGAGAAGAAGGTTAACTCACCAAGGATATCTACTACCAGGAAACAGAGTGTTGCTGTGGGTGTAGATAAGGCTGAAAAAGGAACTCACCAAGTTCCTCGTTTTCAAAGAAATCAACAAAGATTCAGTCTGAATCTACATCAGACAGATATGAAAGACCTAGAAGTAGTTCACCACGAATGAAAAACTTTAATGGTCGATCAAGTAATTTCAGCAGTCAAGGTTAATATCAAACTCGATACCATATCAAACTCGATACCAGAATGTTGGTAGTTGAAATTTTTATAACGATGGCTTTAGAAATTATCATCATCAAATTTCATGGAACCAAAATCATAATTTCCAAAGGTCACAAAGTCAAAACATGTTTAGGAAACCTCAGGACCAGAGACCTAGTGGAAATCAAAAACCATTTCCATCATCAGGTCTAAGATCCAAGACCCCTGTTAGGAGTGTAGATAGGATGGATGTTCCTGTAGTTGATGAATTTGGAAGACCCAAGACCATTAAGGCTTGGATCCCCCAATCTAACTAATTTTTGTTGGTATTGTGTAGGAGCTGCTAAGGAGGATTATCAACTTGTGGTACATTGATAGTGGCTACTCCAGGCACATGACGGGGGATGCGAGGCTGTTGACTGAGTTTGAGAATATAGATGGTGGTTATGTGAATTTTGCAGGTGCTAAAGGAGGGTACATTACAGGCTGAGGAAAAGTGACCAATGGGAAGATCACACTGGACAAAGTGAACTATGTTGAGCAGCTGAAGCACAATCTTATGAGCGTGTCTCAAGTCTGCGACAAGGGTCACTCGGTCCACTTTACAAAGTCTGAAGCTTTGGTGTTGAAACCGGGTTTGGTGATACCGGATGATTGGATAGTGATGAGAGCGCCTATGAGAAACGACACTTATGTAATGGACATGGGTGCTAAGGATTCTTCCACTGTGGTGGCGTGTTTACTATCAAAAGCATCTGAGGCTGAGTCATTGCTGTGGTACAGACGCATGGCCCACATCCACTACCGAAAAATGAACTATATTATTAAATTGGTTTAGTGGAAGGGGTGCCAGTGTAGAGGTTTCACGTGGAAGATAAATGTCTTCCATGTCAAAATGGAAAACAACATAAGGAACCTCACAAGTCTAAAACAGTAAATTCCATAGATGCCCCTTACGAATTACTTCATATGGATCTATTCGGTCCGGTGAACGTTAGGAGCATAGGTGGAAAGTACTATTGTTTAGTTGTCACAGATGATTACTCATGGTACTCATGGGTTTTCTTTTTAGGTACAAAAGATGAGACAGCGGAGATGCTGATAGATCTTTTTACAAAATTGGAAAATGTCCATGATGCACGGATCAAGAGGATAAGGAGTGATAATGGCACGGAGTTCAAGAATCAGATTCTGGATCTATATTGTCTTCGCAAAGGAATTGAAAATCAATTTTCTGTTCCTTATACACCTCAACAGAATGGAGTCGCTGAGAGGAAAAACAGGACGTTGATTGAAGCCGCTAGGACTATGCTATCTGATTCAAAGCTTCCAGTTCTTTTCAGGGGAGAAGCTGTGAACACAACTTGTTATGTCCTGAGCAAAGTTTTAACGGTTAAATAGTTTAACAAAACATGTCACGAACTATTGTTTAACTAAAACCCAAACTTAAAGGGCTTTGAACCATTTGGATTACCCTACACCATTGTGCGACACAAAGATAAGCAAAAATTCAGTGAGGTAGCTGACGAGGGTTACTTTCTAGGCTATATGCCTGGAACATCGAATAAAAGAGTTTTTAATCTAAAAACTGGTAAAATTGAGGTTGTGTTTAACATGGAAATCAGTAGTTATTCACCTCAACAATCAACGAGTGGTCCTGCTATATTATATGATTATGATAGTGTCTTTATATCATTTAATATTCCTGATAATGCAGATGAGTCTCAGGTGATCCAAACTGTGATCAGTGAAGATGGAGAGTGTGACTTCATGCCTAGATCGAGTATATCAATGACAGATGCTCCTGAAACTTCTTCCGGAGCAGCTCTAGAGGAATCCAGTGATAGTGAGTCTGAACCTATTCACGGGGAGGATTTCACTAATCCGTTTGTTAATGCTAACATTCAGGGGGAGGTTGGATCTAATCTAGGAGATAATCTAGTTGTTGAGACCATTGCTACCACACGTGTAAAAAAAGATCATCCAGTTGAAAACATCATTGGTGATGCTGTTGTAGGTGTTCAGACAAGAAGAGGTGTACTCGAAGGTTCCTGTTGTTTACTTCAATTCAGAAGACTGGGTTGATTCATGAGTGTTTGTATAGCTGCTTTATTGCCCAAGAGGAGCCGAAAAATGTTCATATGGCTCTAAAAGATAATTGTTGGGTTGAAGCTATGCAAGAGGAACTAGCTCAGTTCAATAAGTTGGAAGTTTGGGAGCTAGTTGACTTGCCTGAAGGTGAGAAGGAAATAGGCACTAAGTGGGTGTTTAAGTGCAAGAAAGACGACTGAGGGATCGTAATAAGGAATAAGGCTCGATTAGTGGTGAAAAGGTTCAATCAACAAAAAAGGATTGACTACAATGAAGTGTTTGCACCAGTAGCAAGGTCGGATGCAATTCGTTTGTTCCTAGCTTTTGCTTCCTTCAAGGGCTTCAGAGTTTTCCAACTTGACGTGAAGAGTGCGTTTCTTTACGGGAAAGTCCAAGAAGTGGTGCATGTCTCACAACCAGATGGGTTTACTAATAGAGACTATCCAGATCGAGTCTATCGACTTGATAAGGTATTGTATGGATTGCATCAGGCACCTAGGGGGTGGTATGAGACACTGTTAGCACATTTGTTAAAACATGGTTTTGAAAGAGGTCAGATTGACAGTACACATTTCATTAAAAGGAAGAAGGAAGACTTTCTGCTGGTACAGGTATACGTAGATGACATCATTTTTGGGTCATCTGATGAGAACATGTGTCATGATTTCGAGGAGGTAATGAAGAGCAAGTTTGAGATGAGTGTGATGGGTGAATTATCTTACTTTCTGGGTTTACAAGTTGAACAGAAGAAGGATGGGATGTTTATACATTAGACAAAGTATGTGTATGACATTTTGTCTCGTTTCAAAATGGAGGATTGCGCTACTTTCAATACACGTATCTGTGAGAATCACAATCTTGGTCCAGATCATGAGAGTGTGGAGGATGTTGATCCAACTCAATACAGGGCAATGATTGGTTCTCTGATGTACTTGACTGCTTCAAGACCAGACATCATGTTTGCAATGTGTCTTTGTGCCAGATATCAAGCGAATCCAAAGGAGTCCCACATGAAAGCAGTGAAGTGAATTCTTCGTTACTTGAAGGGGAAACCTAATCTTGGGTTATCGTATCCAGCTACTAGTGATTTGAAGTTTGTTGCTTTCACTGATTCGGACTTTGTGGATGCAAATCTACAAGGAAGTCTACCTCGACGTGTGAAGCTGAATATATTGCTGTAGGTAGTTGTTGCTCTCAGGTTCTCTGGATCCAACAACAGATGCACGATTTCGGTTTGAATTTCACTCGTACTCCTATTATGATAGACAATAATGCCACTATTTCAATCACCAACAATCCCATAAAACACAGTCGCACAAAACATATCGACATTCATTTTATACGGGATTGTGCTGAAAAGAAATTAATTGAACTGCATCGAGTCGACACACTTGATAACCTAGCAGATCTTTACACAAACGCATTTGACAAGGCTCGTTTTGAACATTTAGTCGAACTCAACGGGATGAGGAATCCTGAATAACCATTTTCCAAAAAAAAAAAACGTTTCTGTAAATAAATTTACTGTTTTTCAAAAAAATCAAAAACATAAAAAAAAAGAAAATAAAAAATGAGTTTTCACTGTGTGAAAAAGAAGAAATGATAGTACATCAGCAAGTTAGACTATCACACTGAAATTAAAACTTAAATTGCTTAAGTGTGATAGCAGCTTCATCATATGATGTACCAGTAGGCAAAAGGCATGAAATAATCAACTTACCTTGGTGATATAAATATAATAAACTGTGTATGAGTGGGTAACATATCAGTGGTGTATGGTTTTATAACCTTAAATCTAGCATTGATAGATTTCCAAAATCCGAGGTTTTAGGTCTTTATATCGTTATTTCATTCGGGGTATCAAGGTTGTCCTTCTGCTGCATCCAGATATATGCTGACCTAGGCACAACCAGGATATCTTAAAAGAGCTAAAATGCCAAATCCCAAAAATTGAAGAAGCTCTCCTAAAGAGTCATTCAAATGTGCAAATTGCATTATTCGTACCAAAATTTGGTAGTTGCTATAACCCTCGTTGGATATTGGTCTCTTTGTTGTACAAAAGTACTGACCTGATCACCAACTATCTAACGTTGTAATTCCAAAGGATGAATTTCGGTATACTCACCTACTACGACGAATTTTTTTGCATACCTTGATCGTGGGGGTATGTCCTGAAGTGGGACACACTAGTATATCAATATAAATTCTCTTAACATATACTTGAAATGTTCATGTATTTTGTTTAAGTGGATAAACAATACTGGTAATCGTCTTGAACTGCTTTTCATGAATATTGCATATAGAATTATCAAATAGTGTGAAAACATTTTGATGTTGCTGATATGATCTTCTTAACAGTGATTCTCACAAAAACAGAGTGTTTATTATTTCGTTTTTATTTGAATTCAGAAAATATAAAAATCCAAAAATATTGACGATGTTAGAAGATGAGTTCAAAATTTTAAGATCGTGCAGGTTCAATGTGCTTAAAATTTTTGAGTATATGGTTTGAGTTGAGAAGTGCTTAATATGTGATATAGTTTTACTATCTCTTGTATAATAATAATTTGTTAACTTGTGTTGAAAAATTCTTATGGTTTCTCGAGATGTTTGTTTTATAGTATACAAAGTGTAGTGGTGTGTTGCTGAGAAGTTTGGTGAAGAGGAGTTTGCTTGGATGCATGGTAGAACCTCCTTTCTACATTGCAGACAAAGCTGAAGAGTTTTTTGAAGATTGCTATGCAAGAACTAAACTGGAGTTTACTCAAACGCTAACGATTTAGAAGATTTGGTGATTGGATACATCAGCTTAGGGGGAGTCTGTTGCTGACAGAAGCTATTAAAGTTGAAGCTATCCAAAGACCAACGTTTTTCAAAGATGCTGAAGATTGCAAGAAGACTGAAGACTAAGTTATTTTATGAAGCTATTGTCAAGGGGGAGTTTGTTGGTGCATATTTGTGACAACAACTTAGATTTGGTCTTTGGATATCTTGTAATTAGTAAAATGATAAACGGTTAGCGGGTTTAGTTTTGTAATAGTTAATTAGAAGTAATTGGGATGAACTAGACACTAAATAGCACATGGTAGGTGAATTGGGCATAGACGCAATAGCAGTCCATGCAGGGAAACCCTAGACCAGTTGCATAACCTGTCTCTATATAAAGGGAGGTTTGCATTAGGGTTGAGGTTGCTGGTTCTATTGATCGTATTGCTGGTTCTATTGATCGTGTTGCTAGTTCAGAGAGAGTTGAGAGAGAGTCTTGAATTGATTGTATACACTTTGTGTTGGATAATCAATAGAAGATAGTTTGAAAGTGATTGTTTGTGTTCGTGTTCTTGTTTCTGTGAAATCTGATCTAGGGGATTCCGCACTCTAGATTAGATAGACAATTCTGTGAAGATCCATACGGACTAAGGGACCTACAATCCTCATGGCTATAATCATTTGACAGGAAATGGCTCATAACACATGTTTCAAAAATCTGTTCAAAACTCTGACCATTCTCCTGGACTTGAGGCTGACATGTCTGTGACCCCATCCAAAGCCATTTTTGCTTTGGACACTCACCAAAACTAGCATGTTACTGATGTGAAGGGAGCTTCAACTTGCCTTGATAGTTTATGGTATGTAGATATTGGAGGCTCTAGGCACATGACATGATGTAAAGCCCTTCTTAAAGATTTTCTAGCACATGGAGGAGGTGATCTATCCTTTGGTAATAATTCAAAAGGAAAGGTGTTGGGGTCAGGGACAGTTCAAGCAGGGAAACTCAAGTTTGAAAATTTCAATCTTATTGACAATCTTAAGTTCAATCTTCTTAGTGTGTCTCAAATGAGTGACAAAGGTTATGGGTCATTTTTCACTAAAGTGGTTAAAAAGATTGAAACAATCATTGCTGAGAGCAAAGCACGGCTTGTTGCTCATAGGAGTGGCAATGTGTATGTGGTTGATATGTTGAAATATAATCCAATGTCTAATGAATGTCTGTTCTCAGTTGCCTCAAATAAAGAGACAGAACTATGTCACATAAGACTTGGTCACACAAATCTCAAAACTATCACCACACTCTCTAAACAAGGTCTTGTAAGAGGTCTTCCATCAAATCAATTCACATGTTATGAACATTGTGTTTCCTGTTTAAAAGGCAAACAATATAAAAGTTCATACAAATCCATTGAAGAGTCCAAAACAAGTTAGTGTTTGTAATTGTTGCACATGGACTTGTTTGGCCTTGTCAAAATCATGAGTCTTAAAAAGAAGAGGTATTGTCTTGTTATAATTGATGATTCTTCAAGGTTTACATGGACTTACTTTTTGCACTCTAAATATGAGACTACAGGTATTTTGCAGGACTTTTTAAGAAAAGTTGAAAAGCAATTTGACTTGCTAGTAAAAATCTTCAGGAGTGATAATGGAATAGAGTTTAGAAATAAGGAGTTGGATGATTTCTGTGTGTTAAAAGGGATTGTGAGGTACATCATCCCAAGGACACCAGAAAAAAATGGGGTGGTTGAAAGGAAAAATAGAACTCTAATTGAAGTTGCTAGAACAATGCTTGCAGATTCAGGTTTACCCTTGTCTTTTTGGGCAGAGGCTGTAAACACCGTTTGCTATGTACAGAACAGAGTTTTAATTAACCCCTAGGCATCAAAAGACTGCTATGAAGCTCTGTACAAGATCAAACCTTTGATATCTTTTTTCAAAATCTTTGGCTGCCCATGTTTCATTTTAAACTTAAAAGATTCTATTACAAAATCTGCAGCCAAAGTAGATTGTGGTTATTTTTTGGGATACTCAACCATTTCCAAGGCCTATAAAGTGTTTTACACAAGGACTAGGTGTGGAAGAGACCTTGAATGTAAAGTTCAATGAACTTTTTCAATTAAAAATCCTAGCAAATCTTGCTAAATTATTTGATCTAGACAAATTAACATTTGAAGATGTGTCTGTCAAGACTAACATTGCAAGTACACCACAATCTTTCAATCAAGATTATGGGTATGGCATTGTGGTTCCACAATACAAAGTTACTTCCACTTCCAGAGGAATAGATGTTCAAAAACAACTATCAAAACTCTGCCACTACTGCATCAACTGTTGTTGATCCTCAAACCACTATCAGTTCATCATGTCAAACATCTGTTGATAAAAGTCCACTTTCTGTGAACAAAAGTCAACCCATGTTTACACCTATCTCACCTATAACTCCACCTCCATTTCAAATAGATGTTGGCTCTTCAAAATTGCCAACAGATGTTAGCTCAGATGATTCCCATCTGCAGCCTTCACCTCTCAATGCCATAATTCCGTACAATGGAGATCTGATCTACCTTAAAAATCACCTACCAGATCAAGTTATCTACCTTAAAAATCACCTACCAGTCAATCCTAAAACATTTGTCTTTTTGCTTGTTTTCTATCACTTACACAACCTGTCAAGTACTAAGAGGCACTAAAAGACAACAGTTGGGTAGAGGCCATGCAAGAAGAGCTCCTATAGTTCAAAAGACAACAAGTATGGGAACTTGTACCATTGCCTCAGGATGTATGTCCCATAGGCACAAAATGGGTCTTCAAGAACAAAACAGATGAAAGGGGCATTATTGTCAAAAACGAAGCTAGGCTTGTGGTTCAACGCTATAGACAAGAAGAGGGCATTGATTATGATGAAACTTTTACTCCTGTTGCAAGACTAGAGGCCATCAGACTATTCTTAGCATTTGCTATTAACCACAACATCAAGGTGTATCAAATGGATATCAAGTGTGCTTTCCTATATGGCAAAATCAAGGAAGAGGTATATGTATGCCAAACACCTATTTTTGAAGATGCTTTTTATCCAGATCATGTTTACAAGCTAAACAAAGCTTTATATAGCATGAAACAAGCACCTAGAGCCTGGGATGAAACTCTTTCCACCTTTCTTTTATCCGTAGGCTTTACAAGAGGTGAAAATCGACAAAACTTTGTTTTTAGAATGAAGAGGAAAGGATTTGATGCTTGTCCAAATTTATGTGGATGACATCATTTTTGGATCCACATGCAATGCCATATGTGAAGAGTTTAGAGAACTCATGATAGCAGAGTTGAAATGAGTGCTATGAGTGAATTCCAATGATTTCTTGGTCTCCAAGTTAAGCAATTGTAAAATGGTACATTCATTCATCAAAGTAAGTATGTCAAAGAACTACTTACAAATTTGATATGAATGATTGTAAACCATGTAGTACGCCCATGGCAACATCCAAACTAGTCACTATCGATGACAAAGATGAC
This sequence comes from Scalesia atractyloides, assembly GCA_947069175.1. NCBI lineage: Eukaryota > Viridiplantae > Streptophyta > Magnoliopsida > Asterales > Asteraceae > Scalesia > Scalesia atractyloides. The sequence goes on from CAMTDV010000001.1 coordinate 40,381,046, forward strand.
TTGGTTGATCAAACTCTTTATAGAAGTACGATTGGGTCTTTATTGTACCTAACTGCATTAAGGCTAGGCATCATGTTTACCACATGTGTTTGTGCCAGATCCCCATCAGCACCTAGAAAGTCAAATCTCATAGCTGTGAAATGATATTAAGATACATCAAAGGTGCTCTCACACTTGGTATCTGGTATCTTGCTAATGGTAATATTCAGCTTTCAGGTTATTCAGATAGTAACTTTGCTGGATGCCATGCAACAAGGAAGTCCACCTCAGGAGATTGTCAGTTTCTAGGCAGTTGCTTAGTTTCTTGGCAAAGCAAAAAGCAAGTTACAGTTTCAACATCTACAACGGAGGCTGAGTATATTGATGCTGCTAGTTGCACTGCTCAACTCTTGTGGCTTTAAAACCAATTGGTGGACTTTGGTGTAACTCTTTAAAGACTCCTCTCATGTTAGATAGTCAAGCAAGTGAATACATAATTAAAAACCAGTTTCACATTCCACTACTAAGCACATTGACATCATACGTCCCTTTGTGAGGGATTGCTATGAAAAAAGTCTGATTTCTTTGCATCATGTTCCAACTAAGGATCAACTGGCAGATATGTTGACAAAAGCTTTAGACACATCTACCTTTGAAATTTTGATCTCTAGGATTGGCATGCTAAACATGGATTAAAAGCAACATTTTATTTTCCATGAATAAAAAGCATTAAAGTGTTTTCAGAAAATCAATATTCCATCCTTAAAAGTAGTTCTAAAATTGAAATTTTTCAATAAATCCTTCAAGTCTGTTTTAAAGCACTATTTTAAAACCTCTGATTGGTTATAACTCTATCCACTGCTGAAAGGTATCCTCTGTTCCCATTTTCACTGTTTGTCCTAACTCTAAAACCTACCCACTGATAGAGTAAAATCACCACTGTTCTATACTCTGTTCCCAACCTCTGTTGCTTTCCAGCGGAGGTTCCACAACATCTGTCTTCCATTATCTAATAGAGGTTGCCATGTGGACAAATGTTAGCCATTAGATCTTTTGAAACCGTTGCCATGCCAGCATTCACTTTTTCCCTTATAAATATCACTGTTCCATCCAAACAGAGCTTTTCACTGTCGTCCCGAATTCAAAATTCTTAAAAGCGGTTTCCATTACTCTTATTCCTTTATTCTCTTCACCATCACTCACTACTATTCTCTGATCATGGCTCTACAAATCAAACTACCTCATAACTACCTTCCCACCTTTGAGAAAAATGACAAAAATATTTCCTTTCACCCAATAATTGATGTTCTCGCATCATCAAAATACAAAAATATCATGCTTGCTGATGCAGCAATATATGTGGATACTCTCTGACAATTTTGGGCAAACGTTGAATTTGAATCCCAAAACAAAAAGCCATACGCCATAACTTCTAAGATCGGAGAAAGTCTTGTTACAGTCTTTGCATTAAACGACTAAGCAGGTAAAGTTTCTTTTGAAAAGCATGAACTCCACACCAAGTTCATAGAACGCGGGTATGAAGGTCAAGTGACTGGTGTTACTATTTTTAAACCAAAATTTCCTTCTATAATGCGATATTTTTTTTCCATACCTTGCTTATTTTTCTATCTGCCAAGACCACTGATTTTAATGATATTCCACTGAACATTCAAAATCTGGGATATGCTATTTTGACAAATTATGATTTTAATCTATCCCATGCATTGTTTTTAGACTTGGTGGCAAATATTAAAAAAATCAAAACAAATAAAGCATTTCCTTTGTATCCTAGACTCCTAAGCTACTACCTTCAAAAGCAAGTATCTGAAAAAGATTTTCAACAGGGTGTAGTTTTTAGAATGAACAGTCTAACCAATGAAACTTTTACAAGAATGTTAAATCAAGAGTTAAAAGTTTCCAAAACAAAAGCAAAGGAGGATGAGCCTATTTTGGATGAGTCCACATCTACTGCTCAAACCTCTGTTGCTGAGCCTACTTCTCCTGGTGATCATGACACCACAACCGGTGTTGTGAAACCCACACCAGCAAAACCCAAAAGAAAACCCCCACAGTCCAAAAAGCCCACCAAAACTAAACAACATAAAAAGGCACCTCTGGAAGATGAGATCCCGGAGGATAACCTGTGGTATCATAAAAGCCACTAGAAACCACTGTTTTTACTTCCTACAAAAGATGGGTAGATCTCCACCCAAAAGCCAAACTCCTCCTGCATCTTCACAAAAGGACTAGGTTGTAAGCACAGGGTCCTCACACTATGAAGCTGACATTTTACTTGAAAGTTTGTTTTCAAGCCCCTCTCCTAGGGCTGTATCTCTTTCAACTCCACAACCATCTCCCTCAATTCCACCAACATTCATACCTTTGTTTCATGCAATTGATAAAACTCAGACCCCTATCAGTCCCTCTCAATCACCTATCAAAGAGAGTAAACTTCCACAACTGACTGAGTTTGAGAAAAAATCAACTTGCTAACCCAGAAACAGCTGAGGAGGCTACAACCCATGAGTCACAAAGGACTCTTGGTGGTAGTTTAAGTAAAGCAGCTACTACAACTGATGACACCACAGTTTTTCAATTGGACAGTGGTTACATCAATAAGTCTTCCTTAAAGGTAACAACTGTTGAGGCTACAATTGTAACCTCTATTCTCGTTGAAAGTCCCTAGTGCCAATAAAAAGGGGCATTTGGTCTAATAACATGGAGTTTTCTCCTGTTGATGATCCAAATACAACTACCTCTTGTAGGAATTCAGATGATCATATTAAATTAGTTGATGAATTGAGATATAAGGAATTGATAGAGAGAATGACATTAATAGAATCTTCAATAGGTGAAATGAAAGATATGATGAAGCAGATGTTACAAAATTCTCAAAGCCAGCCTTCTACACAACAAATTGCCAATGCGCTCTAGAAATTTGTGCAACCTATCATTCAAGCTCAAAGGAATTTAGCTGATATCAACCATAACACTCACATGGAACTGATCAGAAATATGGTTGAGGCTAGATATAAAGTAACTCAAGCTGATATAAAGGCCATCAGAGAACATTTGGTGAAGACTACTAGCTCTGCCCCTGCAACAGTCCTTCACGAAGAAGTAGAGGATGATGCCAAAAAGGGGGAGAGTGATAAACTGAGAAAGTTGCAGCTAGATTCAAAGGTGCAACAAAATCCATGGTTAGCTGAAAGTCAAATTTATGCTAATGCATCAAATGTTGGTGTTCAAAAAAGGATTGATGAAACCCTTAACAAACAAGCAGAAGAGAATTCCTTAGAAAAATAGAAGAGACAAGATACACTAGAAAGCAAGGCTTCCAAATTGATTGTAGAAGAACAAGCCAAGCAAATGGAAAAAGAAGATATTGGCACTTCAAGAAAAAGAAAGTCAACTAGAAAAGTTAGACAGCAAATTTTCACCACTTCTAAAACCACTGCTGAGGCAACAAAAAGAGTATCCACTGTCAAGTTCAAAACCAAACCAACACCCAAAAAGAAACCATCACCTTCACTAAAATCACCACCAACAGATGTTGGTATAACAAATGTACCAATAGATGTTTCCTTACCACTACCAAATCAACCAATAGATGTTGATACAACAAATGTATCAACAGATGTTAACCAAACCTCTACCATGATCACCTTTCCCATCTTAATCCAACCATTAACCACACCACTAAGAATTCCTACACATCCACCCTCACCAAAGATCAAATTGCAATGCAAAAGAAAAACTTTTGTTATTGATACGATGATGAAGAAATTCCATCACCAATCCCTTTATCATCAAAACCCATTTCCACATCACCCTTATCACTACCATCTAAAACCACTTCACTACCACCCACGAACAAACCACCACCTGACATCCCACTGGCTACTAGATATCCTCTAGAGATTCTTGCTGCTCAAAAAGAAATTGAATCATTTTTCACACAGAGGATACTACAAAACTAAACTTCCCATCTCTCTTTGGATATAGAAAGCCAAGAAACTTAGATGAATATCTAAAATTGAAAGCTAAACAAGCTGAGAACATAGCCAAAGAAAGGAGCAAAGGGAAAGATGACAGGGTTACTCAATCAATCTTATCTCATGAACTTAGCAAAGTTAGAAAAATTGAAGATTTTGCCAAAGATATGAGTAAATCCATGTAAGAAAGGCTAGTCAATGTTGAGCTAGATGAGGAGCTGAAACATGATCATCTTAACCACATAATGCAGCACAAGCCATACAAAGCATCAAGAGCACAATTCAAAGATTGGTCATTAAATGCTCTTAAAGAAGAAATTGATAGAATCCAGGAAATGCTCAAGGATCCTCTACACAAGCTAATTCCACCTGACTGGAAAAGTACAAACACATGGATCAAAATAGGGCTTTGAAGCTTAAAAGAATGAAAGAGGAACTGGTTGTTGCTAATTATGGCTTTGCAAGATTTGTTGCATGACGGTCTGAATCCAGAGTTGTAGATACATACAAGAAACTGGAAGAGCTTAGAAAGAAAGATCCTACAGTTCCTAGAAAGCCAAATTATCTAACAGTTGTTATCCCTCAACAGACCCAAACACTCAAAAAGCATTCTTCAACCACTATATTTGTCACACCCCAACCGATGGCGGAAACATCAGAGTGAGACGAACTAGATTGCTCGAGACATCATAACACTATTTGCGATAATATCTAATTTACAACCCATTTCATTTCATATCATCAAAATTATCAAGTTACATCAAATATCCGAATGCGAGTAACAACAACAAAATAAACTCAACAATAACATAATGATTAACTTAGTATTCTACGCGTGTTTCTATGCCATTCCTACTAAGTTCCATCATAACAACTTCATCCACCCGACAACATGTTAAAAAGTATAGTTCAATAACAAAGTATTGGCGAGTACACAAGTTTAATATCATAGCATAATTATTATAACCGTTTAAACAAATCCACATGAATAGCTAGCATACAAGATAAATGTAAACAAGGCATGTGAATCTACAAGTCAATCCTCTAGTGTACCGCAAAATAGATTAAAACTTAACATTTACCACAAGTATATGGGCGGTGCGTTACGCCTATAGCGCTATACATGTTAAGGGAGGCTTGATCAAAGTTAATGACATTTAGATCACATAAGAATATACCAAGTAACAATTCAAGTAGCATAAGATAAAGCATGTTTGATGGATTGTTTGTGTGTAATCATAGAATAAAAGTGTGATTTAGTGTAGTTTAGTAAATTAACATATTGCACCCCAAATAGCGGAAAGCATAAAAAGGGGTCGAGTGTACTCACGGTTTTGGAAAGTAATTTCCGTGAAAGCGTTAGGTTGTTTTAGGGGAAAGAACACCAAGTTATCCTACACAAGGCAACGTAGGTGTGTGAGTATAAGATTAACGGTGGAGTTTGATAAGTTTAGGAATTAAAGTATGCAAAAAGTATGTATAGAATAATGGTTGTGACTTGATTGGATTCTTCTTTTACAAAATTTTGGTTGTTGAATTTTCAAAAACATGATCAATTGAAGTTGGATTTACATTTTTGATCAGAAAGTCTTTGTTTGAGTAAATTTTCTCATCCCCAATCAAAGTATACAACACATTATCATTTTCAGATGTAGACGTTGTTGTCTTGACAATTTTGATAGGATCTTTCTCTTGATTTGCAACAGATTTAACATTAGGAGTAGTAGAAATTTCTACCCCTTTTTCTTCATCAAGAGGTTGATCCTGATTGATTTTCTGTAACTCATCATCTGATGAATCATCTTCCTCTATTATGGATAGATTTTGATTAATAACTGATGATGAGTTCTCTGTTTTTCTTGATTCTTTTGAGGAATTGTCCAGCTTAAACCCTAATCCTGCTGCGAACTCTTTAGGATTAAGAGTACAGATGGCTTAAAGCGTGGCATTTCCTCTTAATCAGGTAATTTGGTATAATTGTGTTTCATTGGAGGTGGACACGATTTATACCCAATGCATTTGACATCTCCCTTAAGTTTTTGAGCGTCAATGATGTGATCAAGCACATATCAGGAGTTAGAATAACTCTCCAATTTTAGCTTAGTTGCATCATGTTCTCATTTGGCAATGGCTAACTCCTTTTTCGTTTCTTCAAGGATATTAATTTAGTTATTAATTCATGTTTGCTTGTTCAAAACTGTTTTTGTTAATTCAGAAACGCTTTTCTTAAGAGTTTTGATTAAAGATTTGAATTCTTTTTCGTTTCGAGTTAAAACCAGATTTGCCTCTTTGCATTTTGACAGTTCAACTACTACGCTTTGATTGTGACTGTTTATTGTTTCAAATTTAGTTTTTAACTCAGCACAGTCACTGCATATTTTAGAAGAGTCGGATTTTACCTGACTTGTTGAACCTGCAATGTTAGCCATGAAAGCAGTATGATGAGAAAAGAATGCAATATTGGCAAAGATTTTCTCCATTTCCTTTGATGCAACTTCTGCTTTCCTTATCAAACCAGCCTTTTGACTTTTCAACTTTTCTGCTTCTTTTAGCAACTCATTGACCTCAATATCAATCCTTTCCCTGACATCTGAATCAGATCCATAACCACCCACACTCGAGCTTTCCTCGTCAGAACTACCATTATGCCCAGAACAATCATCATCATCATTAGAAGTGTCAATACTATAAACATGTTTGATCTGATTGATTATCTTGGCATGACATGCAGTTCCTCCTTGATTCTCGTTTCCTAACTGAACTGAGCAATCGCATCCTTTATCTGCTTGAACTACTAATGCTCTGTTTGTGTTGTTTGAAGGCCCATACTGATTGGAGTTGTTTGGGTTGTTAACAGCTACTATTCTTCATTCATTGTTAACTTGAATTGTGTTGGATGGTCTTGATTGATTTTGGAAAGGGTTGTGATTTCCTTGTTTACTAGGTCGAGTACACTCACGTTTGAAGTAACCTTTTTTCTCCACAGTTAAAGCAAGTAACAACATCTTTATCAAAACCATACTTCGTATCTTTCTTGCTTTCGAAACTTGTTCTTCCAATCCTGCTCATGTAGTCTTTAGCTCTTCTGACTGCACTTGCAAATGCCCATTAAATATCCATCAACTCCAACTCATCTCTGTCTATTTGTTGATAGTCTTCATTAGTCAAATTGATGTTTCCAATTTGACCAGCGACTAGTCCACAATAAGCACTAACGATGGTGTTTAGAAGTTCCATGTGTTCTCAAGCAACTTCTACACTGACCTTAGAAAGATGTATGGTATCAAGTCTGACGGTATTAGGATTTGCAGGTTGAAAGTTGTTACCATAGAAAGCTTGTTGAGAAGCTTGTTGTGGAACTTGAGGTGTAACAACTTATGGTTGTGGTAGAAAGGCTTTAGGATCAAATACTTGACCATAGGTTTGAGTACTTGAGCCAGCAGATTGATCTGTTTGAATTGGTGGTGGTAGAAAGGGGTTAACATTTAACACAAACACGGTTTGAAGTTTTGGTTGCTGAGTTGTACTAACACCTGTGTTAATACCTCCAAAGTACATTTCAGGGTTTTGTGGAACAGAAACACTTTTTGCTTTCCGGATTTCTTCTTCATTTTTGTTTTCAAGCTTCTGAACAAATTCATAAATACTAATCACATCCAAAACACATGTATGCTTTAGTAAGTCAATAAATTTACTCCATTTTGGCGGTAAGGCGTCAACAAAACGCATCACGATTTCTTATGGAGATGATAACACTTTGTGTGGATACATTTCACTAAGCAGATGGTAGAAATGAGTTTTCATATCCCTCAGTATTTCATTCTCCATGAACACGAAACCTTCAAACTCTTTCTTTAGCAGATAATGTCTTATCTTTCTTGTTGCAACATTTCCTTCCCCTCTTGCTTCCAAAGTATCCCACAAATTTTTGGTGGTGGTACAGTACACAAACTGATGGTAAATATCCTTATGAAGTTCTTGTGTAAGGATAGAAAATGCCTTTTTCTCTAAATCATAGGCCTTTTTATCATTTTCATCTAAGTTGGCTAAGGAGGTTGGATTTGATCCTTCTTCTTCGAGAGATTCTTTATATGGTGTAGTAAAACATATCCATAATTCTGTATTTTGACCGAGAACGTATGCATGGAAACGACTTTTCCATGAAGGATAATCGTTCATATGGTTCAATTTCGGTGGACGGTTATTACTTCCTGTTTCACTCTCGCTTATAAGAAGAGTCTGAATGCTCTAATTTTGATTTGCCACACACGCCCGTTGATTAGTGGTAATCATGGATGTGTGTTGAGGCATTAATGATCTAACCCATGAGGTTGCGGAGAATTGTAATGAGTCTTTGTTTGAACTTGAACTACTTCCCCAATCCCAAGGATTAGTACCCATTTTATTTTCTGGTTTATGAAGGTAAACCTTAAAAATTTTAACAATTAACTTTAAAATAACAGTCTACTTTTAAAGTTCACAATTTTAAAAACCACAAAGTTTTGAAAAACGGGAACACGAAAAATATATCAAAGAAGCTTGGTTCTTCGTACGAATTGATTCCTACGAGTCATAATTCTTCGTACGGACCAGGTTGTTCATACGAACAATAGTCTTTCATGTGAGCAACCTATGCTTTGTGCGAACAAGGTTCTTCGTGCGATTGAGTGGGCTTTCGCACGAACAATCTTGTTCTTCATGCGGATGGGTTATTCGCAGGAATTTTTTCCGCTGAAGTTTGGTTTTTCGCAGGGAGGAATGTTTTTGCAGGGTTGGTTGGTGAAAATTTCCTTTTCTAACAGAGAATTGTTTATGAGTTTGTTCGAAAGTGGTCAGTTGTCTACACAATTTTGGTTAAAAAGACAAACATTCCAATATCAACTTTTCAGTCAAAAGAGTCAAGTCCAGAGATTTGGTCAACCCTAAAGGAATATTCCAGTGAGTTTTCCAGCAGATGTTCACCTGAAAAAATATGTCCAACTAAACTTTGATAGAAAAGTTTAAGAAAAATCATATCCTAACATGTCTCCATGTATTCTAACAAGGTTTTTATAAAAATTTTCAGGATACAACAAGTTTTACCTATGTTTTAAGCTAGTTATCTTTTAAAAACATAAGTTTCTTGTTATGAGTTCAAGAACACTTCCAGAAACCCTCACAACTAGCTCAGACACAACACTAAGCTAGGTTTTTAAACAAGGAAGAGAGCCAAAGCTCTGATACCACTTGTAGGTCCACTTAGAGGATCAAGATTAACCTACTTCCCTGATTATGTAACACATATACGAGTACGGAATCCACGTAAGTATGCAAACCAAAGCAAAGTAAGAAATACAAGATAATCAAAGATTCACTATCTTGATTAATAGAAGAGAACTGTACAAACACATACAAACAATGTTCATATAGACTCAGGAAATACTCCCTGTTCTCTCTCTCTTGTGCTCTCAGTGTCTCACTGCTTACCCACTTGCCAACGCTTTCACTGAGAAGTGCATGTCTATTTATATTGTGCCAACACCTAGCAACAGTACGAAGAATGTTACTTGTCGTACGAAACACTATAAGTCACGAAGAAAATTCTCCAAAGGCTGCTCGTATGAACATCCCATTGCTCGTATGAACAAGACTGGCTCGTACGAACAAGCAATGTGCTTGGTTGAAATGTCGTGCGACTAGTGAATCACTCGTACGAATGACAAGTGGCTCGGATGAGCAACATCTTGCTCGTACGAAACACCTTTCACTTATACTAACAAATGTTCTTCGGAGAACGTGCTAACAGACATGACGTACACAAGACTTAACAGTATGCACACATGCAACTATTTTACAACACAGACAAACTAAACATCGTACTAAATCAAGATAGGAGGATATCTTGATTTGGTCGACATGGCTAAAGTATATAGACACGATAAACAAAGTTCGTACAATTAAAATGTAACTAAGAACAAGCGACAAAAACAAAAATATATGAACAAATTGTTCTTTCAGATTGTCCACCCGTTTGAGGATGATAAGTAGTGCTTAGATTGAGTTTGGTTCCCATGGCCGATTGCATGGTCTTCCAAAAGTGAGATGAGAATCGAGCATCTCGATCAGATATGATGTTCAAAGGAACAACATGACGAGATCAATCTCATCAACGTAGATCTTGGCGAGTTTGTCAGTAGATAGGTCCTCAGGAATTGCCAAAAAGTGTGCTGACTTTGTTAGACGATCGATGATTACCAAATGACATCAAATAAGGTGTGGAGATTATCTTGACTAGGAATCCACAAACGATTCTTGTAGTAGAGTAATCCGTTGTCTTTTGTTTCAAGTTGAAGTTTGAGATTTTGTGGCAACTCATTTTTCAATAAGCTTTGGGTCATACATGTATGTTGTGCTTGAAGGATACGTGTCTAGATATCAGATTGAACTCGAACACAATGAAGTTTGACATGTTTCTTACTACTAAGCGCATCAGCCAAAACATTCGCCTTATCTGGATGGTTGTGAATCTCGCAGTCGTAGTAGTTCAGAAGTTCGACCCAGCGTCGTTATCTCATGTTTAGCTCCTTTTGATTGAATATGTGTTGGAGACTTTTGTTGTCAGTGAAAACCACACATTCCGTACCGTAAAGGTAGTGTCTCCAAATTTTGACAGCAAAAACTACGGCTCCTAACTCAAGAACATGAGTTGTGTAGTTCTTCTCATGGATTTTCAATTCTCTTGACGCATAGGCTATGAATTTGTCTCTTTGCATGAGAACACAACCAAGGCCTAGGTTTGATGCGTCACAATAGACAATGAAATCATCGTTGTCATCAGGTAAAGATAAAACAGGAGCATTACAGAGTTTTTATTTCAGTGTTTGAAAGGCTTCCTCTTGTTTGGGTCCCCACTCGAAAGGTTTATTCTTCTGAGTCAAAGTGGTGAGGGGAACCGGGATCTTTGAAACGTTCGCGATGAATCATCGATAATATCCAGCAAGACTAAGAAATGAACGAACTTCGGTAGGAGTAGTAGGTGTACTCCAATCCCTAATCGCACTGATTTTGGCGGGATCTACATGTATACCTTGTTAGTTAACAGTGTGTCTCAAAAATTGAACCTCTTTTAGCCAAAATTCACACTTGGAGAATTTGGCGTAAAGTTGTTCTTTCTTTAGAAGTTCCATCGTTAGACGGAGATGTTGTTCGTGATCGGCTCGAGACTTAGAATAAATGAGGATGTCGTCGATGAAAACCATGATGAACTTGTCTAAATAAGGTTAACAAACCCTATTCATTAAGTCCATGAAGACGGCAGGAGCATTCGTCAAACCAAAAGGCATGACAGTGAACTCGTAATGGCCGTATTGAGTGCGAAAAGCAGTCTTGGGAATATCTTCTTCGAGTACACGAAGCTGATGATACCCAGAACGCAGATCAATCTTTGAAAAGCAGGTCGGGGATATTGATTTTAGATTATGAGTTTATTGAACTCATGATAATCGATACACATATGGAAGGATCCATCCTTCTTCTTCACGAATAGGACAGGAGCTCCCCAAGGTGAAAAGCTCGGACAAATGAATCCCTTGTCTGAAAGTTTCTGGAGTTGCTTTGACAACTCTTGTATTTCAGACGATGCAAGATGGTAAGGAGATTTGGCAATTGGGTTAGCACTAGGTACAAGGTCAATACGAAACTCAACTTGACAAATTGGGGGTGAAACAGGTAGCTCTTCAGGAAACACCTCAGGATATTCTTGAACAACAGGGATGTCCTGAACAGTTTTGCCCTTGCCTTTTTCCTCTATGATATGTGCCAAGAAGGCTACAAAATTCTTTCGTATGTATTATTGGGCCTGGGTATAGGTCATGAGTTTTAGGCTACTAGAGGGTTTCTTTCCGTGAACTTCTAAGGTTCCGCCAAACGAAAGAGGTATACGAACAACCTTGTCGAAATAGATCACCTCAGCATGGTGTTTGGTTAACCAATCCATTCCTATGATGATGTCAAACCTCCCAAGTTGTATTGGTGTGAGGTTAATAGAAAAAATATGGTTATCCAGGTTCAATTGGCAACTACGAATGACATAGTCGAGCACAAGGTGTTCACCACTAGCTATTTCCACCGTTAAGGGTTTTCCTAGTTTAGTTCTAGGCATCCTTAGAAGAAAACATGATGGAACATATGTGAGATTGACATTGGATAATCAAGAGAGATGTTAAAAAATATCGACGAAATATAAGGATGGTGGTCATTCGTTCGTTACTTAAAAACAAACAAACAACACATGGTGAGTAATCAAAGTAAATGGGTGTTTATAATGTATCGCGAAGACATGCTTTAGCCTATAAGTGGACACTTACCCCAAGAGTTCCTAGGTAAGAGTGACTGGTCCGATAATGCGGATTTGTATGAACACTCTAGCCTTAGACAGAAAACTCAGGGTACATGCATCCACCCTTCCAGATTGCACGTGTTCACATTAATAAAACCTAAACTTTGACGGGATTTTCAAAACATACAAGGTTTTAAGCCAAAACAAATCATGTAAGGATAGATGATTGATTTTCAAAACGAATTTGTAACTTGTGTATTTGTTTTGGTAGTCACCTGAGGATAGGTGATGGTATTGTTTTAAGAATCTAAACGCAAGATAACTCGTGTTAGGGTCGTAGAAAGGTTATAGTCTAGGTTAAAGCATTACTAATAACCTAATTCCCTATAACCATAAGCTCTGATACCAATCTATCTGTAACACCCCGACCGTGTAAAAAAAGGAACCGCGGCGGAAACGTCGGGGAGTCATGTCACAGAACTATTGTTTCACAAATCATGGAATTTAAAATTTTGTTTTATTAAGTTAAATGTTTACGTTATCTTGGGATAAACAGAAACAACACATAAATAAACTGTCTTTCATGTTTTAAGTCACTCAGGCCCGCGTCCATTCCTACGTGAAGCATGCATCATATAATCAAGCATTGACTCCTGAAACATATGTGAAAAGAGAGTCAGCATAAAAATGCCGGCGAGTACATAGGTTTTGTGAGTGTGTCAAATTTATGGCTTTGTATACATATTGCAACGCCTCGTCCGACTACAAGAGTCGTTAAGTGAAAATCTCGTATCAAAAGTGTTTGATATTGCAATACAATTAACCAACTAAAACCACTTGGTTAGAGTTGTGAAAACCTTATAGCCATGAATATTGACCAAAATGTTTCTTTTGTAAAAACCTTGTAATAGATTGATTCAAAAGAAACTTCGTCTATTTTATATCTTTAAGTGAAAATCATTACGTGACATTGTTCAAAACCATTTGTCTGTGTTATAATGTCCATGTTATAAACCATTCGTCTGTGTTATACATCAATCATACGTGTTATAAACCAATTGTCCATGTCATAAACAAATCGTCCGTGTTTTTAATTATGAAAACTTTTGATCGTTCTGTAAGGAACACATTCAAACCAATGTTGACTATAACACCAAAGGGTATCTTTAATAGACCACCAATGGGTCTCTTTAACTAGACTAAATAATCAACAAATGATTTGTTAATCATAAAAAGTTTTTGTCATTACCCAAACTTCAACCAAATCTAGTGAACAGTCCGATAATGGGATTATCGGTCCTATGGTACCATAACGTACTACTGGTCGACCCGGCCAAAGGTAATGAATGTCATTCGTGTTATGGATAACGCATCAACAAGTTGTTCACATTATTGAAATTGTATTGTTTTATATATAAACAATAGACATTGTTTTGGAAAACTTTTAAATGATTTAGCACATATGAGTCACCTCAAAACATTTGCAAAACGTAAAAGAGGCGAACTATGTACTCACTTTGAAAATCATTTTGTATATATAAACAATGTATATTGTTTTGAAATCTTGAAAATAATTATAGGCAAATATGAATTACCCCAAAACATTTAGAAAATGTAAAAGAAGGGGGGGCTATGTACTCACTTAGGATTGAGAAAGTGTTCTTGATCAACGGAATAAACCAAGCTCAAACTTGTCCTAATGTGTAAGAAAAATATGTTAGGGTGTCAGGACTACAAATGGGAGATCGGATAGAATGAAGTCTTATAAACCAAACGAGTGTTTGAAATCATCTGATATGGTTTAACAAACTAAACATTCTGATTTGGAAAGAATCCTAAGTGCTTTTGACCCATTATGACTCGTTAAGGTAGTTTACGCTACTTTAACCGGACATTAGCTTAAACACGTGATCGGATGGTTAAACATGTCCTATGATAAATCTTAAATGCCCAAACATGTTTGAAAATGTTATAACATCAGTTTGTATGTCAAAAATTTGGTTACATGTGTTTAGAATTGATTAATGCGCAGAAGGGCATTATGGTCATTTTTTTAAGAACATAGAAGTAACTTATCATAACACTAACCAAACAACGTGACCATAAGGTATAACCTTATTAGGTTATTCCCTATACAAATATGATCACAAATATGTGTTTGGTCGGATCCTAAGATCGGCCAAACGGGTCGGATTCGAAAGTCAAAGCGGTGGTCAAGACCGCTCGACTTACGACCCTAAATAAGCACTAAACTAGAAGTGACGAACTAGTCATGTCAAAATATGTCAAACTAAGTTCATAAAACTGATTTGGTATCAAAACTTGGTGTTTTGATACTTTGATACCCGAAAATAGTTTCGTCATAAAATGCACATCATGCGCATTTTTGACCGAAACTTTGACTCGTCACTTCGACTAGTAAACGTGGTAATCAGAAGGTGAAATCGCTAGGGATTATAACCTCCGTGATTACGATCATGTTGCAAAGTCCAATTGAACTTTGACTTGATCAAATATGGTCAGAACCAAAAGTAAATCAGGAAGCCAAACTGTTCGACTTTTAGCTCAAAATAGCTAAAATAATGAAAGAACTAGGAAGAATATTTACTCGTGTTGAAGAACACTTTCAGAACTCAAGATAGGAGGCTTCCAAAGGCTGGAAACAAGCTCCAAGAAGGATAGAAAGAAGAACTTCACACTTTGCTTTAAGTGTTTTGAAGTGGTGTGAAAAAAATGGAAGAATCATGGGGTATTTATAGTATTTTAGGATCAAGGAGGTGATGACAAGTGTCCTCAAGGTGGATTAGTGTCATAACATGTGTCAACACCAAATTAAGTGTGGCAAAATTAGTGCTAGGTGTCAAAAATTGGAGATAGGTGGCAAACTTGGTGAAGAACCAAAAATATTTATTATTTTTTGACATTTTTGGCCCTTAGACTTGTATTTTCACTTGTTTGCCATTTTAACCCCTTTAACCTAATATTTAGGTTGTATAAAGGTGTTAAGACATGTGTAACTTAGATTATGCCCAAAATGTCGTGGATGTCAGTTCGTTCGGTTGTACGGTTACGCGTTTCGAAAAAATGCGTAAAACGCTTTAACGAACACGAAAATGATCGAAATTGTGCAACCTTGACATTTTGAAATTCTCATTAAAAAAATACAAGATTTTATTGAATACAAAATATTTGAAAATAAAACACAGGGTTTATTCAATATGAAAATGTTTGTAATTGTGCAATAATTGAAAAGGCTTTAATGTCACAAAAACATGTTTATAAAAACATGGGAAACTTATATTTTGAAGGAAATTATGGCAAAATTTTTATAAAAATTAATCTTGATTAAGATATGATTAAACTAAAAATTTGTGATTAAAAGTGATTAGGAACTTTAATCATGTTTAAATAAAGGTTTAGATGAAAAAATTAAGAATATAATTACTTATGTTTACTTAAACTAAAAGGGAGAAATATATATATTTTTGATAAAAATATATATTTTAATATGTGTATATGTGTTTTGTATAAAAGCTTTATATTTTGATCATGTTGAATCAAATACAAAAATATATAAATGTTCAACTTTTGATAAGATAATATATATCGGACAATTCAGACAACTTTGACAATTCGTACAAATAAAATATATTGTATAAACAAAACAAACGACAAAGACGAAACGAATAAAATAGTCAACGCGAACTTAACGGTCAAAACAAACAAATTAGTCGTCACACTTTATATCTACTAGGATTTAAAAAAATTAACTTATAATTAATAGTTTTTACAAATAAATTTTTATAAGTTGTAACAAATACTAGTAAATATTTTAAAACTTGGATTAAGCCCAACTAAACTAATAGTTTGGACTAAGCGCATTTTCATAAAAATTATATTGGGCTAAACCTATTTTTATAAAATACATATGGACTAGCCCTTTTATATAAATTAGTTTGGGTTAGGCCCACTTGTATAAATATCAAACTTTGGGGTAAGCCCACTTTTATACAAATTTACATGGGATAAGCCCACTAATATAAAGTTTACTTTGGGCCAAACCCACTTTTATAAAGAAATAAATTGGGCTAAGCCCACTTTTATAAAACTAAAATTGGGCTAATCCAATTTCTATAAACTATTTTGGGTTAGTCCCAATCTTTCATTTTTAACTTGGGTAGACCCACTTTGAAAAACTAAACGGGCTTAACCCACTTTAAACAAAATTAGGTTGGGCTACGCGCACGTATAGGAAATAAAATGGGCTAGGCCCACATAGATGAAAAAAATTGGGCTAGGCCGGTTGATGCACTTTATGGCCGTCACTGTGTGAATATTCTAGAAAGAGTGTGTATTGAATATTGTATAAATTAGAAATGAACACGCGACCCAAGTGCGAACGAGTACTGACTCGTACGAGTGACATGTGCCTCGCACGAGTGACAATGTGCTTCGTACGAGTGACTTTGTTACTCGTACGAGTGACAACATGCTCGCTTTGCACGAGCTGTCGTGTCTATAAATAGGTGTTGTGTGTTCATTGTTTCTAAGTTTTTGGAAGTTCCCTTAGGGGAAACGTTGGCGGATTCTCTCAAGGAACTCCGCCGGTTAGTCAAGATGTATACTCTTTGGTATGAATGAATGAAATGAAAAGCTTCCGTTGATTCTTTGTCAATTTCGTTCTGCCGAATCTATACTATCCCCAAAGCCTCCGTCTATAACCGCCGCCGATCACGGGACCACAACTTGTATCAGAGCTACGATACCGATTCATTCAATCTAACAGTTGATGAATCACCTACGCTCATGAATTTTGGATGTATGAGGGGTTTTAGACGTTAAATATCAAATAATCGGACAATCCACAAACATAATGTAAAATTGAAACCATAGGAATGTTAGAAACTGATTTTCAACCAGATCTGTGCAAAAATCATGTCGAAATTCAAAGAAATGAAGATTTTGGATCAAAAAGACGTTATCAGTTTCGTTCGTACGAGCGAGTCTCAGTGGCTCGTACGAGTGACTATTGGTCACTCGTATGAAGCATCACTTATACGGAGCACCACTTGTACGAAGCACCACACATACAAAGTCCAGCTCGTACGAAGTGGTGACAAAAAAAGGCATTTTTTGATCGTATTGACGAGACGAGTGTCCATAAAAAATTTGCTGATTGCAAATTTTTTCAAGATTTTAACGTCTAATTCGGGCTGTTCAGGGACACCGTCTAGAGCTTCAAAGTATAGATTTGATGATACGATCACAAAGGGATGAAAATTTTGGGGTAGTGACTGATATCTGCGCAAAACGTTGATCATCTGAAGATTTTAACTACTAATGAGCCTTAACGTTTTGTCAGCATTTGATGAAAACTACAATTTTGGGAAATTTTCTGCAAAATTTGGGTACCATATGGTGCAGTCCCGCCATAATCTTCATTCCTATAAGAACTAAAGACGTCAGAATTTGCAAAAATAAGGGGGAATAAAAATTTTCACGTCTATGTTAAAATTCCGGCATTTCTGAAATTAGTGACACTACAACAGTTTCTGGGTGGTTTTGACTACAGATTATCTGGGAAAAACAGAGGATCGGAGATTCACAAGAGATGAGATAACGTTTAAGTCTATTCACAAAATAGACTATACATTTGGAATGTGTGATCAAAGAATGTTCAGAATTTTCAGATCATGATTCAGATTCATGCTCAGGGCTAACCACCTGATCCCCAATGTGGAAGTGGAAGCACACACGAATGCCTATCATTAACTCTACATTGCAAATGAACTATTTTTCGGTATAGTTTCAGTGGCCCATTCCAGCGGAGATAGCTATACATCTGTTATTGTGACTAAAAAGGAAGAATGTGATTCTTATTATCGAAAAATGTTTCTTAGATTCGATGTGTTACCAGATAGTCTGTTTCGGATGATTTGCTGATTGAGAAGATATTTGCGGATATTTATTGGTTTGAAGTTTTTCAGTGTGGTATTTTAAGGTTTCGGTCAATTGCCGGTTGGGTTTTGAAGATCGGAGGATTGAGCATCATGCGCTAAAATGAACGCGGATATGCTTAACGTTGAAACGGAGAAGCTGCATTGTTTAATTTCGAGTTGGTGATTATTCGAGAAAATTTGTAGATCAAGCAAGTCAAAGGTGGTCTTGAACCGTGCAAACAACAACCTGAGGATCAATTTCTGGAGAAAATTATTTCAGGGGGGATGTTGCTTAACGTAGATAATGCAAACCCGGATCTTCAATCAAGGTGGAATTACAACGCCAACAGATACCTGATTGAAGTTGCAGAATATTCAAACACAGCTCTCAGATTTCAAGTTCAAGCTTCGACAGTGACGTCGAAGGGGAAATTTGTTGATGCACTTTATGGCCGTCACTGTGCGAATAAGCTAGAAAGAGTGTGTATTGAATATTGTATGAATTAGAGATGAACACAAGACCCAAGTGTGAACGAGTACTGGCTTGTACGAGTGACATGTGCCTCGTACGAGTGACAATGTGCTTCGTACGAGTGACTTTGTTACTCGTACGAGTGACAAGATCATCTCACTTGTACGAATGATCCTTCGTATGAGTGACAACATGCTCGCTTTGCAAGAGTTGTCATGTCTATAAATAGGTGTTGTGTGTTCATTGTTTGTAAGTTTTTGGAAGTTCCCTGAGGGGAAACGCTGGCGGGTTCTCTCTAGGAACTCCGCCAGCCAGTCAAGATGTATACTCTTTCGGTATGAACGAATGAAATGAAAAGCTTCCACGGATTCTGTGCCTATTTGTCAACTTCGTTCTGCCGAATCTGTACTATCCCCGAAGCCTCTATCTAGAACCGCCACCGACCACAGGACGGCCAAACATACAAAAACTATTGGGCTAGACCCATATGTAATGAATTATTAGATTGAGTTATTTACATTTAAATTATGGGCTAGATCCATTTACATGTAATCAATCTAGGATATATATATATATATATATATGTTTATCAACGAAGAAAAGCCAGCTTTTGTTGACGTCGTTTGAAATGTTTCAAATGTTTTTGAAGATTTATTTGATACGAAAATTTATAACATGAATTCACTAGCTTTTGTTGACGTCGTTTTCAAAACTAACACGTATTACAGGAAACTAGTGGATGGCCTTTAGGGAAAAACTTATTTGTGTGTTGTGAAGTCAAGACATTATGTTTCATCCAGTCTTTTGTTGTTATGTTTTATAAACTTATGTTTGAATTTTAAGTAATGATGTTAAATTTGTGGTATGTTTTAAAAATAAAAGTTTATATGTAAACTTTGTGCTAAATAAAAAGTATGGATGAATGTTTGTAATGTAATACAATTGTCGTTTACTTGGTTGAATGCAACGATTGCCGCTCTAGCCACACCTCGTGCATGCTTCCGCTACATCGAAACTCAGGGTGTGACAAATATGTCAATTCCATTTATAATGGTTCACACTCCGCCTTCAGGAGAATTTGATACTGAATTACTAGAAAAACATGCTAGGCTCCTTCAACGACTAAAAGCTCAGAAGACTCGGTATGGACAGATCCTCAATTTACGAACCAGCTTGTTCAACGAGGAAACTTTGGTAAGAACTGTTGGTCATATGGCTTCGGCAATGACCACTTTCTCTATAGTTGTTACTCCATTAAAGGGTTCTTATAATAATAACTCCCTGCATGGATATTGAGGACCCTCTCCAGCCATTACTAGTCCTACGCTTAGTCTGCAGGTAATCACCATGGAGGAATCTAAGCTCACTAAGCCATATCACCCGAGCTCCATGATTGCTAAGTCAAAGTTCTCCCAGACTCGGGAAGAACAGATCCTCGGTTTACGAACTTGGTTGTTCAATGAGGAAACTTTGGTAAGAACTGCTGCTCCTATTGCTTCGGCAATGACCAATTTCTCCACAATTATTACTCCATTACAGGGTTCTTATAACAAGAACTTCTTGTATGGATATTCAGGACCCTCTCCGGCCATTACCGATCATATGGTTAGTTCGTAGGTAATCACCATGGAGGAAGTAGAGTTCACTAAGCCATATCACCCGATCTCCATGACTGCCAAGTTAAAGTTCTCCTAGCGGATCGTTCATGCAAAGCTCCCTCCGAAGTTAAAATGCTATCCATTGTTAAATAATACGATGAAACTACTGATCTGGATGATCATATGTTCGATTTTGACAGGGCTACTATGGTATAGTAGTGGTCAATGCCAGCATGGTGCTTTATGTTTGCACAAACTTTAATTGGAGCAACTCGAGTATGGTTTGACGCACTCAGTGAAGGAGAAATTAATGATTTCAAAGAGCTCCGAAGGCTATTCCTTCAAAATTTTAGCCAGCAAAGGCATTATTCCAAAGAAATAACCAAGGTTCAAAATATACGAAGAAGGGATGATGAATCATTTGATAGCTTTATTGACCACTTCAATCGGGAAAGCATGTAGATCAGTGGGGTTGTGGACCAGTTGAGAGTCTACGGCTTTTGTTATGGAGTTCGGAACAATCAGTTGGTCGAAAAGCTACATGAGAACCTCCCTAAGACTATGGAAATATTGAGGGAAAGAGCTCGGGATTTCGCCAGATGAAAAAAACACATGTAACCCATCTTGGAAAGCAGATTCCAAAGGTTCATCCTGGAAGAAGAATGGAGGGTCAGTCTTTGACAGAAATTCATCGGGTAGCCGAAGTCGGCCTGACCCTTGAAGAGAAATGATTGTAACCGTGAGGCAGAAGCATTAGTTCCATATTTAATAACTTGTTCTGTCTCACGAAATCTCCTAGTGAAATTTTAGCACTGAAGGGGAAAGTTTTCCCACACCTCCGAAGTTACGCTCCACGGGAGATAAAAACTCCTAGAAGTATTATGAGTGTTACTAGGAAAAAGGACATACTATAGATGATTGTTGATCGTTAAAACAAGAAATTGAGAAAGTCGTACAGTCTGGCAAATTGTCTCACTTAGCCAAGGAAACCAAGGACGAAAAAGCAACCTCTGATGCAGTCGATAATCCAAACAATCCGGTCAGAATATGCATGATCCGAAAAATGAATAACAAAGGTGTGAAACGTTTGGGGGATCATTTGGTGCCTTGGATGCAGCAGTCAATCTCTTTCCTTCTTATCTCAATGGAAGAAATCAAAGAAGGGCCAATTATTGTATCGATCTTAATGGTCGGTCACAAAGTTTGCCGAATCTATGTTGATTGTGGCAGCGCATCGAAAATTATGTCCCAGCAATGCTTTCAACAATTAACTCCACTGAATAATGCAAAGCTAATTCAAGTCTCGATGCCTCAGATAAATTTTTCTTGAAAAGTCATCCAACCAATCGGCCAAGTTACTATCCTAGTAACCCTAAGTTCCGGAACGTTAGTATGCACTGTGCATCTCACCTTCTTGGTGGTAGGTGCAAAGTCAGTACAACGTTATCCTAGGAAGGTCGGGTATGTGCACTTTCGGCATCATCAACTTCGTGATTCATGGGGTCTCTCAAGTTTCCAATAGAGGCCGAGATAACTAATATCGGGTCGCAGTCTATGCTCTGTGTAGCAGAAGTAAGGCAGGCCAAAGGTAGCAGTTCCAGTTCACCAACGATCTTAACGAATTGAAGCTCAACAAATCAAAAGGTTGTATTAAAGTAGAAAGAATGAGAACCATAATTGAATAAACTTGAGAGCTACTAAAGATTTCACACTAATTTTCACCCACGTCTACCCATTGTGTTAAACCCACATCCACCATCTACAGCCACCGCCACCCAGATTTGAAATGGTGCAAACCCTGATTCGATCGCCGAGACGAGTGTGTGTTTGTGTGTGTGTTTTCAAAGTTGTAGTGTGTATTTCTTGGTGGGGGTTTGATTTTAAATGAAGGAGAGTGTGTGAGGGATAAATCCAATATTTGTACAAATGTAGGGTGGTGGGGGAGGGTGCATTTTAAAAGATGCCCTTCCTACAAAGAAAAGGTATTGGACAGGTTCTCGTGTAAACTTTCTCATATGTGTATATATATGTATAATATTTGTGTTTTGGGCCCTTGGGAAACTGGGCCTTGGGAAGCAACCCACTCAGCCCTCTATAACACCCCTTTAGGTAAACAAGAATATAAATATATGAACTTAGATGTTCGAATACGACTAAATGGGTAAGTAGCACACATATGACCATTGGAATTGTGAGATCTAGATGAGTGTTTAGAGCATTCACATCCCTTGTTAGTCCTAAATCTGGATCACAACTATATGATATCAAGATGAAGTAGATAAAAAATGCAGAAACAATCGATCTAGTTGATTCAAGAAACAATGAAAACACATGAATAATGAAAACCGAATATATCAAAACTTGGAATACTTGCATACGATTGATCGAAGTTGTTTGATACAAGTAACCCTAATAACGCCTTAGATGTATTATCATCAAAGACTCGAAAGCAGATGGTGTCTGGTAATACTCAAGCTCTCTGTTGGTTCTACAATCATCCACATCTCTTTATCGGAATCAAATCTCCTGCTTGCAATTCTAGTTCTACTTCCTATATAATCATACAAACTCTTCCCAATATCCACCACAAACCTCTGTGGAGCAATAATGGGGTCTTGTGGATTCATGTTCTGATTCTTCATCATAATCATTCCTCTAGTCTTTTGAGATCGAGCCTTCTTCTTCTTGTCATGAGGAGTATCTAGATATTTCTGAAGTGCAGCTTCTCTTTCAGCATTAACACGACATCTTTCTTCACAGGTAGCTTGATATCTTCCTTTTTCACCCTCATCAAAAAACTCTTCACCAAACTTTTTCTCTAACTTCCCTTCCAAATCACACACCATGGAGATAACATAGTAACATATCCTTCTAGCTGCAATTCTTTGATCATTACCATCCAAACTTTCATCAAGATGAACAATCTTTGCATCTTTCATGATTGAAACTTGTTTTAGAATAATAATTGTTTTCTTCAAATCTACAATATCAATGTTATTATCATCATTGAAATCATCAAGAACATGCATCTTTCCTTGATCTCAAAAGCTTTCATTCTCAGCTACTATAGAAGAAATTCTGCTTGAGCTTTAAGGTAGTATGATTCCTACTTAATGTGACAACCGGCAAAATAATGGTAATTTTCGAACAACTTAACAACTTATACAGTTAATTGCGTTTGTTACGATTTAATTAATGCATGAGTAGGTCGCGTAAAGTCTAGCAATCATAGAACATGGTTAAATATGTCAAATAACATCGTTACATTCGTCGCGTCGCGAGAGAATAACAAACTATGTCCAAATATGTTGGCAAAATGCGAAAACCCATTTTCACCGAAACACACTAGTCATGCCGGTAAGTTGTAAAAACTGTCCGAATGCGCAACAAATGGCACAAAATCATTTCATGGATAAAATACAAATAAAAATCCCTAATTAGGGACACTAAATTTAAAAACACTTTAACTTTCCAGAAAACACGTCTCGTTAAAATTCGTTCAAATCGCGCTAAAATATAACAAAGTAAATTGTCCGAAACACTAAAACTCAGCATTTTAAGGGTCCTTAAATAAGCTTGGCGATATCAACGGTTTATCCTAAACATAAGCTTCCGGTGATACACCATAACTTACACAACTTATCCAATATTGGTCCGACACACTAGTAAGACGCATTCTTGCCATCCTAGCATCTAAACGGATCGTCCAGCGAACTAGTTAAGGTGATTTCATGTCCGAAACAACATTGGTGGTACCATATAATAAGTTGAGACAACGTTTCCAGTATTAAAGCACATCTTCCATATATTGTCCGAAGGTGACCTGACGACCGAACTAGTTATATTTTTATCATCCTAACACCAAAGTTTCTAACTTAGTGAACTAGTTAAGACTAGTTACTACCCTAAACTACCATTAATGTCCTAATGGTGCACGAATTCCGTTAAGTACATAAATATCTATATATGAGAATGAGGTGCACCTGTTATATTTTATAAAAGTTATTTTATAAATTACACTTTACCCCCCTGATGTGGGCCCCACAACCTACAACTAGTTTATGACGGTAGAAGATAAGAAAGCATGGCTCTTAGATCTTCTTGTTGACTTAGAGATTTTTGAAGATTATAAGTATACATGTCCATTTATCACCTCACATTTTATCATAAAAAAACCTCATCACACCTCCTCCTTCCCCTCATCCCACGCCACCACCAATCACCACCATACACGACCCTTAACCACCATTAAACACCCTAAATTACGCCTTTTCAAGTCGTATTAAGATGGTTTAAGGACTTTCCAAGCATGGAGGATCTTTAGGGCTTCATTTAGAGCTAAATCTCTTCTTAATCTTCATCATAATCTTGCAAAGTGGTAAGACTTTACTTCACTAATTTTTAAGCTTGTTATTATATATAGTTTATATATACAAATGTTCATCTTGAATCCTACAACAAAAACAAGCTTAAAAACGCTAAACTCACTATAAACAAATATACTAAATGTGATGTATATTATGTTGATTATGTTGTTATGTGATACTTATGTTAAAGTAGGAAGTTATATGGATGATCTTGTGTTTATACTAGTAACGATGATCTAAACGTTCATATGTTTAGATCTTAACAAGATCACAACTACATAATTCTTGAACTTTATTTTAAACTTGGAAATGATCTATGACTAAGATGACTTTAGTTAAAACTCTATATAAAGTGCAAGGATCATGTGTGGATTTAGTGTAAATGTTACATACAAAATTTGAGCTTTTAAACTTGATTTGAGTTTGATTATGATTAAATGGTTTAAACATGCTTAAAATACGTTTTCAAAATGTGGAAAACACCATAGTTTAGGGGAAGCTATGGTGAAATTTTCTAAAATCTTAATCACGATTAAAATGTGATTAACGGGGTGATTAGCATGGTTAATCGTGATTACTATCCTTAATTGTGATTAACGACCTTAATCATAATTAGACAAACCCTAATGACAAGGGTGATGTATTAACCACCCAAGAGTTTATATAAACTTAAAAAGATATTTTAGTACATAAAAGTGGGTAAAATTTTTAAATAAAAAAATAAATATAATTTAGAAAATTATATACGTATCTTTCAAATGCCTTATTTGGTATATATTACTTGTATAATGTGTATGTACGAGTGTTAGGAAGGACACACACCAAACACTTGAAAACCGTTCACGTGGAAAAATACACTAAATATATGCACATGAACCCCATCTATATTATAATCACAAATGAACAATCAGACAAAGGAATAGCTGACGAACGGACGTCGGGTGAATCGATTCACAACTATAAGTATCAACAAGACGATATATACTTTTGGAACTGACACATAATACATATAATAAATGCTCTATCGGACAAAGCGCGTTGTCATCGGTAACGACCATCCTCGCGTCTCAACTCGGAGCATGCGTACATTGCGGGCGACACATTGTCCTTTTCGAAACGAAAATAAATATGTGTTCGGTTACTACGACGAAACTCCAAAAATAATACATATTTTTTAGACAAGAGAAGCATGAATGTATGTTATACATGTTAACACTTATATGAATCCCGAAAGTACAAGGTAAATATTCCTAAGTGTATATATATGCACAAGTAGACAAGTATAATAATATGCATAAAATACACTTGAAGGAATGCAAGAATACTTGGACTTATAATGGGCTAGTAAAAGCCCATTTATATAAAAAGTAGGCTAGACCATTAACACATCAGTTGGGCTAGGCCCATCATCATATAATACATCAAGTTAGGCCCACCTACATGACTTAAATGGGTTGGGCCCATTCATACATAATTCCTTTGGGCTGGGCCCATTTATACAAAGACACCAAATAAATACAGTATAAAAATACATATAAATACAATATAACTATCAAATAATACGGTATACAAATACGTATAAATACAGTTTAAATACCCAATAGTATAGTATAAAAATACCTAAGCACATAGTGATGTACTCATATACACTTGTTGTAGTGTAAACGCAAAGAATATCATAGAAATACATCAACGTATATACAATGTTAAAAATAAATATTTTTAACATTTATAATTATAAAAGGCAAGCAACATGAAGAACAAATATTAATACTTAAACCGAGCATGTTGCTACGAGTGAACGAGGT
Source organism: Scalesia atractyloides (assembly GCA_947069175.1). Taxonomy (NCBI): domain Eukaryota; kingdom Viridiplantae; phylum Streptophyta; class Magnoliopsida; order Asterales; family Asteraceae; genus Scalesia; species Scalesia atractyloides. Next base: position 40,407,521 of record CAMTDV010000001.1, read on the forward strand.
TCACTAGACTCAAGATGTGTATTTGAGAAATATATATATATATATATATATATATATATATCTATATATGTAGGTATAGGTTCATGTGAGAAAATTTAAAAGTGTGATAAGGGTAAGAAGGAATATGATTGTGCCATGTATCCTGATTTTTTTGGAGATTTAGGGTATAATGGTAATTTCCCTAATAAAATCCATTCTTGGTAATTATATTCTATAACCGAACACCCGTTATTTTCGGATATATTAAAATCAATTTGCGCAAGATGTTGATAAAATCGCAGAGTTCATATTTGTTCTAAAATTCATCAATATTCGGTTGAACTCATACGTGATTTTCGATTCTAACTCGATAACATATACCCGGATAAATTGGTTTACGACTAATATTGAAAACGCTGCATTCATATGGAAAATCATGGATCAGGTATGTTTGTAGGGTGATTGTCTGTATTAGATCTCGGGTTGTTCCATACTTTTTTTTGTCATCGGAATGAATAACACTGTTCTAAATAGCGTATCTTTAGGGATGAATAGGTTTATGCCACGAGTTATAACAATTTAAAGAGAGGTTTAGCCAACTGAATAGGTTTATGCCATGAGTTATAACAATTTATATGGTTTTCTTATCTTGTCGTATTTGTAACAGTGTTTTGTTTTCAAGCATATATTGCGGACATTCGCTAATTCCGATATAAAACTAATTTATTGCAGCAAAATATTAGAGAAAGTAAACAAAAAGAAAAATAACAACAAAACATAAAAGAAATGATCAAATTTCACACGAGTTTTTCTTACCCGAAAAAACCCCATAAAATGTTCATACGTCACACAATTGTTTAGAGCAACCAAATTGAAAATGTACCAACTGGATTAACTTGTTTGAAACCTACATTATACCATCCAACCTGCGACAAATTCTTTGTATTGCATTTTCCTCGAGCTTCACTCTTTCATCCTCGTCCAAACAAGCAAACTCTCTAACTTCTGTCTCTACAACCCCTCGTACTGAGTTCACCTCACTAAGAAGCATTTTTGATACATACTTCTTGCATAGATCAGTGATTTCCCTTCTTTGATTATCTACTACTTCCCCTTTTGCGTTCCTCTCTGACGATAGTCCACATTTCCAATCGTTCACGCTTGTTCCTATATAAGTCAAAAGACATGTGTTTTCGTAAGCAGATACAATAATGCGCATCTATAGGTATGTTTCTAAATTTTACTGGGGGAACCTTTTAGCTTACTGTTGTAGGTGTCCATATGCCGCATTAAGAAAATACCACAGTCGGTACTGTAAAACAGAGTCTGCCATGGGAATTCCATTCTTACGGATTTGGTAACTCTTAGTTTATCAGCTACCAGTAGCTGTATACGGCTAAGGAACCCATAAAAGGCACTTATATGAAATAATACATCCGGCAATACATTATTGTTCTTTTTTTCAATATATAAATATAGTTTTGTATATATCTGAGCTATCCGTATCATTTTTCGACCGTCCCTCCGTATCTTTCTTCAAAACCAGCGTCACCCTCTATGTTGTCAATGATTATTATTTGGGTCGTTGACAAGTTGAAAAAAAGCAGAAAGTAGTGCTCCCCATTCAAGATAGGGATGTACACCCACTGGAAACCATCAAATGTCTTTTGTTCCGTACCGTCTAGTACATACTTCATGTTCTCTGGAAACCTTGATATCCGGTCTCTTTCTGGTAAGTCGAACTCCTTTTCAAGCTGCATGTGTTTATTTTTTTAAAAAGAAAAAAATAAAGCTAGACAATATGGTGTTATTTCAGCTCCAAAACAAAATTGAAAACTATGTTATTCCAGCTCCAATAACCGAGTTTACATACGTTTATAATAGAATAACACCATTAGTTCATTTAGGGTTTATCTAAAGGGAGTCATATAATTTAAACAATATGCAGGCCTACGACTATCTTACAAGTGATTTAACTAATTCATGTTCATTATGATATTAAACTGATAACCTGTAAACTAACTAAAGGCAAACATTTTTTCACTGGTCCAATCCATTTAACGATATGGTGTTATTTCAGCTCCACGAAAATTGAAAACTATGTTATTTCAGATCCAATAACCGACTTTACATACGTTTATAACAGAATAACACCATTAGTTCATTTAGGCTTTATCTAAAAGGAGTCATATAATTTAAACAATATGTAGGCCTAGGACTGTCTTACCAATGATTTAACTATTTCATGTTCATTATGCTATAAAACTGATAACCAGTAAACTGACTAAATGCAAACATTTTTTCACTAGTCCAATCCGTTTTTCAAGATAATTCTTTTGGACTTTCATTCCAGCATCAATAATCAATAAAGAACACATACCAACATTCCAGCGTTGCAGAAGAACTTTGGGGTTGTTCCCATCTTCCTCATTCTCTCTTCGTAGTTCAATACTACAGCCCATGCACTGATGACATCAATATGTACCATGACACCGGGTACCATCGATTCGAACGGTGACCTCATCACCGAAACTTGACCATTATTGCTGAAAATTACATCCCTACAACATGAGAGAATTATTTTAAATAAATAATGTTAATAAAAAAGTATAATTATACGATCGATACGTACCACACGTTACACACCCCGAAGAAAATACACCGTGGTACGACTTCTTCTGACTTCTCTCGCCCGGCCCGCAACGAAACTACGCCGCTGACATATGGCGACCGTAGCGTTGGCGGCAAAATTATTGTCCTTTTGGGGCGTGGTATTTTTTCGTCCAACGCAAATCGACCCCCCTCAACACCTTTCTCATGATCCCAACCACTGTCAAGTGTTTTTGACAGGTTCACTGCCTCAAGCCCTGATACATTGAACCATGGTTGGGGTGTCTTTACTGTATCCACCGCGTCTGTCGCTGCCTCTACCTCTGCCAAAAATGATAACGTCATTGGTGAAAAGGGAGATTTTTTTGTGACATAGTTTCATGATTTCTCATATTTGGAGTAGTGTTATTACTTGTTAATGTTACACTACCTTCATGAAGGTTGACATCTTGCGTGCTCGCCTCATCCGCTTGTAGATGTTTCAACTTCATTCTATTCCATGTCAATGCTTTTTCCTTCAACTTCTCACTTTTGGGATACAATGTACATGATTCCGCAATCGTCTCATTGATGCTACGAACGCATTCTTCAAAATCACGGAATAACTTATCCAAAATGTTGCATTTATCCTGTTTCAAAATCCGGTTAAACAACATATTTTAGTAAAACAATATATACTGTATCGGTCTATTTACAACCTATTGTTTATTTACCTCATCAGATTCTCTTCCAGATGCGGATGGGGGTGATTGTGTGTCTCCGTACTACGACACTATCAGCACACGAAAAGCTCCATCTGGACTAAGCATGGCATACGTTTGGGTGTCAGTTTGCGTCAGAAAGTAGTCCGCACAATGCTTGTATATACCAAGGTGTCCGTCATCATCTTCAATAGCTGTAGTAACTTTAACCACGTTTTTCTTTTGCCTTCCACTGATCTCATCCGATCCACGTTTCCTTTTTCCACCTTTCTTGCTGAATCAACATCCTCGCTTGATATCTTTTTACATTCCATCTCTGAAGCCAACTCCTCAAATAAGTCACCAGTTGCTAATCCAATCAGAGCCGAACTATGTGTTACAGGTATCTTTTTTTTCTCTATTGCATAGGCCATCTGTCAAGTTTCATGGAAAGAGGTTTAGTACAGTTTCTACAATTATTAAATGCATGATTTTCTGTTGTTTATGTTTTATTTAGTATTAACTTACCATCAGTAAAAGCATTGGGCCCCTGAAATGATCCTCGTCACCGTGCAACGATCTCTTCATGTGGTTGAGGCACGCAACCATGTAAGCACACCAATCAAAACTTGATATTTCAACTTCTGGTTTTAGGAACGGAAGATACCGGACATTAACCGAGTTGTTGCTCGTCGTTTCTCCCAGAAATGAAAAGTATAAAACTATTCAGAAAAAATGACCGTTCGTAGTCGTCTATGCTCAATATATGCGTCATAAGCTTCAATGGAGACAATCTTTTTCCGTGTACATCTTTAAATTGATCCCTAAATTCCTTCATAACTACACCACTCCTCTTACTTGCCTTCGTCTGTTCAACCAGCACATTTTCCCCACGAGGCAGCTTGAATATGCGGTATACAAGGTCTGCAATAATGGGTATCAGCCTGTTGTTTCCTATATTTAAGACGCACGCATCTGGGTCGTAATTTGTGACCAACCAGTGTGCGATTGCGGTAGGGACACCAGTAACTTGATGACTGAAAATTGAGCCAAATCCGATCTTGTAAACCTTCTCTCGTTGTTTCGCACTCAAACCACCTGTTAGATTCAACAAATTGTCGATCGAAACTTTTGGCCTGATTTTTTTTGTAGGTCCACCTGCGGATGGTGTTAAACCAGTTCCTTGTTCATATGACACACACACAAGTGCGGAATCCAAGTGTGCATGCAACCAAAGCAAAGTAAAGAACACGGGGTAACCAAAGATTCACTATCTTGATTAATGATTGAGAACAAGTACAAATATATACACACAATGCTCGTATGACTCAAACAAACTTGATGTGTTCTTGTGTCTTCGTCTTCAGAGATAACCAACTCAAAGGGTAACAAGCTCTCTAGTCTGACCAACTAGCTAACAAGGCAACACCCAAGTAAGAGGTACATGTCTGCTTATATAATGTCCGCCTAGATATTTCGTACGAACCACGAATCTAGACATACGGAACACAATATTTCACAAGAAACACATCTCCAGAATTTGGTACAAGTCAGTGTTTCGTACGAAATGATTGTTTCGTATGAAATACTCTTTGTTTCGTACGAAACCCTATGTTTCGTACGAAATGCTTGACTCGCACAGAATTCTCATTCTTGGAGAACTTGTGTAGACTTGACGTTTCCAAGATTCATCAGTATGCACACATGCAGCTGATTAACACAGACAAGCTAAGATGTCATACTAGATCAAGATTTAAGGATATCTCGATCTATTCTCCATGACCAAACCTATACAGACACTTGAGCAAAGACCGTACAATTACAACTGTAATTAAGAACAAGCGACAGACACAAAACTGTATCAATAAACTCCCCCTTGGATGTTGCTTTGTCTTCGATCTTCGGTCTTTGGTCTTCAGACATTGGTCTTCACATAGAATGGTTTGGAGTATCAACAAACTCCCCCTGAAGATGTGCTATCCATTGATAGATCTGCTATCCAATGATTAGAGCATCAGGTCTTCGAACTTCTAAGAAACTTCAAATCTTTCTTGTTTCCTCTTCTGACTTGTCAAATTTCTTCGTTGCTGGTCTTTGTTTATGTTCTTTTGTATCAATCTGTACTCAATAGACAAATATAATTAGAACATAACTTTCTCAGGGAACACACACGAAAAACTTATCATAATTTCTTTGTATGATTGTATTCCCTAAACGAGATACACACACTCGTATGAATTCCAGCAGCAGATATGAGAAAACCAAGTGACTAAGTCAATCAAATGACCAGGTTCATCCGTATGAGATACACACACTCAAACGAATTTCAGATTTTGGATTTCTTTGATGGATTACTTGTTGCAAGATATTACTTTATGAAGTTGCGATATCAAACAGATGGTTTTCTGGCGTATCTTTGTAGAAACTCTCGAGTATCAACTTTGGCTAACTTTCAAAAAGTAATTACATAAGCAACTAAGTAAACTAGACATAAAATCAAAATATAGAGATAAACTACAATCTTTTACGAGTTTCAAGGTAAAGGAATCATCCCAGCATTTTAATCTTTGTCAAACACGGTATTAGGTTTTCAAAATTAAACAGATAAGTAGTTAACTATGATTATCGGTATTGTTGTCCATGTAAGATCAGACTTATCAGATGTAATCGTGATTAGGAGATATGATTAAGGTATGGATTTATACTTACTAGCCGGTGTTCAACCACATCACGACACATTCCCGTATCAAGATATGCACGAGAGAAAATCTTACCGGTGAGTATACTGCTTTATCATCTATTTTGACGTATATGAATGATGTGAGATACTTATTTTTGATTGAAAACAAGCCCTTTGTGATTTAATCACTTATTGATGAAGAACTTGATTTTCATATGTATGCAGGGCACAGGAGTAAGTCCGTGAACATGTTAATACCATTGTACCGACAAAGAGACGAACTTAGCTCCCGCATAAAGCTGTGATATTTTATCACTTATTATGGGGATGTGATATTTTTATCACTTATTTGAAGGTCGAATGCAGTATGTACACGTATGTATGATATCATGGATGTTCTAGACTTGCGCCACTGTTATTTTTCGGCAAAAGATTCAACCATGATACCCAGATGATAAGCCAGCATAAAGACCGTATATCTCAGAACCTCGGCACTCTGTCAAACGAAATTTCGATACCTAGACCATATGCCAATGAATGGTTCCCACCTGGCGTTCTGTCTGTTAAGTTTATATCAACCTGCACATTTTAGTCTGATTGTGAGCCTACCGATACATCATAAGTAGAAACTACTTATCAATCTTCTTTCTATGCTTTTAACCATTTCTGATAGATTTACCGGTGAATTTCATCATCTTCCACTTATCCAAGAAACTCTTTATTTTTCTAATGTTTTTTATTTTTTCTGAATTTTCCCCCCTTAAACAAAGAAGGTAAATAAAAGACATATTTTTGTATTTTCTTAAACTTACTCCCCCTAAAATATAAAATTGAAAATCTTTTTGTAGTTTTAGATTCATATGGCCTCAAGTCGTGCAACCGGTGCATAAACTTCATTGTAATCGATCCCTTCGACCTGATTAAAACCTTGAACAACCAATCGCGCTTTGTTTCTCACAACAACACCTCGGTCATCCTTCTTACACTTGTACACCCATCGTGTACCAATCTTCTTGTAGTTGTCAGGCCTGTCAACCAATTTTCAGACGCCTAACTTCTTAAATTGCTGAAGTTCTTCCTGCATGGCTTCAACCCACGAGTCTTCTTTCATTGCCTCCTTCCAAGATTTTGGTTCTACTTGGCACACATAGCAGGAAAAAGACCAATCATTAGACCACCAGATTCCCTGATTTCCGAATACAATCTAGCATTCTGGTTGTTTCGAAGCTGATTACGTGTCTGCACACCACTCTGGACATCTCCAATAATATTCTGCTGAGGATGGATATTATGAATACGAGTTTCTGGCACATCAGGAACTCAAGAATTTATACCCAAATTGTTGATATTCAGATCAACAGTTACATCGAGAGCTGGATTTGATGACGTTTTAGATGCCTGACCTTCAGTCGTTCCTTGAGGTTGAATATTTGACGTATCATTTGAAAATCCAGGAACCGCACCAGAGGCAGCTTCATTTGCATCATGAAACTCATCATCTTCTGATGAAACATTATAATCCGCAGCGTCTTCGAATTTCTCATTTTGAACAAGATTGTTAACCAAAGTCAACACTTGAGGGTTAACAATAATTGGTTGAACTAATGACGAGTCTACTGCAGTATCACTTTCCAATAACATCTGAGCAGCAGCTGTTGCATCATGAAAAGTTGGCATATTAAAGGAGTCAAACAGCCCATCATAGTCAAACATCCAAGGAGCACCCATAGCTCTTGGAGCTTCTGTATATCTTTGAACCTTGACTTCACCCCATTCTTCAATCTTCTTCGAAGATAAATTCCACACCCGGAAATTTAGCATATCCAAGAAAGAAACCTTCGATAGCCTTGGGACCAAACTTTCCATGTGGGTCTATCATAGTGCATGGAGCTCCAAAAGGTTCTAAGAAAGAAATATCCGGTTTCCTTTTATGTAACAACTCAAAGCATGTCTTCCCATGTCTCTTCATCGTCAGAACTCTATTCATCGTGTAGCACGCAGTAGCAACAGCTTCTCCCCAAAAAACGAGAAGTTATGATTCTACTAACATTGTTCTTGCAGCTTCAACGAGAGTTCTATTCTTCTTCTCAGCGACACCATTTAGTTGTGGAGTGTATCGAGAACTTTACTCATGCAGAATACCCTTTGAGGAACAATACTCATCCATAACTTGATTCTTGAATTCCGTGCCATTGTCGCTTCTGATTCTCCTTACCTTCAGATTGTACAAATTTTCCAGCAGAGTCAGGAGATTCTTGAGGATAGTAGGAACTTCACTCTTGTATGCCAGCATGTTTACCCATTAGAATCTGGAATAGTCATCAGTAACTACCAGAAAATAAGAATCACCAAAGGTTGTCTTGTGTTTCATAGGTCCAAAGAGGTCCATATGAAGACGTTCCAGTGGCATATTTACAGTGTTGATCTTCTTCACAGGATGGGACTTTCTTGCTTGCTTCCCTTTCTGGCATGATACACAAACGTCTTGAAGATGAAAGTTCTTCACTGGTACACCATTCACTAGATTGTTCATCACCAAATAGTTCATTTTTCTCAGCTGAATGTGTCCCATACGTTTGTGCCAGGAGATTGATTCCTTCTCGGTGGCTTTGGAGACAAAACATGTGACTTGTGCAGATGTTGTAATAGCTTGGCTCATATCAAGAATATACAAATCATTAATTCTTGGAGCCGACAGGAGAATCCATCCTTGGGGATCTTGAATCCAGGCTTCAGCACATAACATTCGGCATCATCAAAATGTACCGTGAACTTCTTATCGCAGATTTGAGAAACGCTAAAAAGACTGTGATCAATTTGCCGCACATAATTGATCTTGTCGAAGCTCACAACACCATTGGAGACCATTCCTTCTCCAGTAATGTATCCACCTTTGTTACCAGCAAAAGCAACATAACCACCCCTTATACTTTTCACATCATATAGGAGCCGCAAGTCGCCCGTCATGTGCCTTGATGCTCCACTGTCAACAATCCAATGACTGTTTACAGTTCCTCATGGAACACCGTGCACCTTGCACAAGCAAGATTAGTTTGAGATGGGGACCCAAGCCTTAGTGGTCTTGTGCCGTCCTTTATCATCGAGAAATGTAATCTCAATTTCTTGATGATTATCAAACTGAGAAACTCCTTTTGAACCATTACCGGTCTTCTGTTTCCAAGATCCTTGTTTATTACCAGATTTACTATTATTTACAGTTTTAACAGCGTCTGGTTTTGTTGACTTTGAAGATCTTTGATCCTTTTTTGAAGAATCCGATTTTAAAGCTTTCTCAACTGCTTTTACGTGTTTAGGTTTTTGTTTCTCTTTTTGATCTTTAATAATTCGTTTATCTTGTGTTGGAGAAACAGATTTACGTTCGCAAGTTGGTTCATGAGGGGTTTTCTTTATACATCTTAATTTGGCTGGATTTTGACAATCCTTTATAATATGGCCAAATTCTCCACATTTGAAACAAGTTCTCCTTTCAACAAAACTAGGAGGTCGTGTTTCTTGGCTTGACGTTGAAATTGTGGGTTTTGAGGTACAGGGTTCATTTTCATTACATCCATCAGTGTGTTGGGTGTAATTGTTTTGACTATGTCTTTTCAAAATCTTAACTTTCTTTACAAAATCAACATTAGATTTTCCTTGAAAAGTTTTGACTTTATCGGTACCTTTAGAACTCACAAATTTAACAGTTTTAGCCTTTTTCAGGTAACAAGAGCCATTTGCTTCAACCTTCGGTTGAGAAGTTGTGGGCTTGTCAACTCGCTTCCATTCTTTTTCTTTTGAAGTGGAAAATGTTTTTGGTTGACCTTTTCTTCTCTGAAGGTTTGGTTGTTGACTTTTCAAAAACCTGATCTATAGAGATTGGATTTACGTTTTTATGGAAAATCTTTGTTTGAATAGATTTTCTTATCTCCAACCAAAGTATATAACACATTATCTACTTCTTGTGTAGACACACTTGTCTTCACAGATTTCTTAGGAACAGTCTCTTGATTCTCAACAGATTGAGTACTAGGAGTAGCAGACAATTCTACTCTTTTCCTATCATCAAGAGGCTGATCCTGATCATCATTTCTTGATTCATCATCTGATGTATCATCCTCTTCTTCATCAGATGATTAACTTTCTGGCTTTCTTGGTTCTTGAGAGAATTGCCTAGTTTGAACCCTAACCTTGCTGCGTATTCCTCAGCATTCAAAGGTACAGAGGGTTCAAAACGAGGCATCTCCTCTTCATCAGGCATTTTGGTATAGTTGTGTTTCATTGGGGGTGGACACGACTTATACCTTATGCATTGAGCATCTCCCTTTAGTTTTTGAACTTCAATGATATGATCAAGCACAAATTGGGAGTTAGAATAACTTTCAAATTTGCGTTTGATCGAATCATATTCGCATTTAGCGATGGCTAACTCTTTCTTTGTTTCTTCTAGGAGATTAATGTAATTATTAATTCCTGTCTGTTTATTCAAAACTGTTTTTGTCAATTCAAAAACACTTTTCTTATGGGTTTCTATTACAGATTTGAACTCTTTTTCATTTCTAGTTAGCACCAAATTCGCCTCTTTGCCTTTTGATAGTTCAACAACTAAATTCTGATTATGACTGTTGACGGTTTCATATTTTATTTCCAACTCAACACAGTCATTGCAAACAGTAGGAGGGTCATAATTTACCTGTTTTGATGAACCTTCAACATTTGCCATAAAGGCATTGTGATGAGGAAAAGCTGTACCATCTGTAGAAAGTGTCTCTGTCTCTTTCACCACAGCTTCTGCATTCCCCGTCATACCTACCTTTTCACTCTTCAACAACTCAGCTTCACTCAGCAACTTTTCAACCTCAGCATCACTTCCTTTCTTCACATCAGAATCAGATTCATAACCATCTGAACTTGAACCTTCTTCATCAGAACTACCAGCATCCCCAGTTGTATCATCATTATTTGGAGTGTTGATTCTGTCATCATGCTTGATTTGATCTACGATCTTCGCATAGCATGCAGTTCTTCCGTTTTTCTCAGTTCCCAACTATACTGACCAATCGCATCCCTCATCAGATTGAACTACTAAAGCTCTGTGCGTGTTTGAAGGTCCTGATTGATTGGTGTTGTTAGAGTTGCCAACAGCTACTATTCTTCTTTCGTTGTTGTACTGTGCTGTGTTGGATGGTTGAGACTGATTTCAAAAGGGGTTGTGATTTCCTTCCTTGCTGGGTCTTGTGCATTCCCGCTTAAAGTGACCTCTTTCTCCACAGTTAAAGCAAGTAACAGCGGTTTGTCAAAGCCGTATTTTGTATCCTTCTTGCTTTCCAAACTGGTTCTACCCGTTCTTCTCATATAATCCTTCGCTCTTCTCATAGCACTTGCAAATGCCCACTTGATGTCCATCAGCTCCATTTCATCTCGGTCAATTTGCTCGTAGTCTTCGTTCGTCAAATTTATGTTCCCTATTTGACCTGCAACTAAACCACAATACGCACTGACCATGGTATTTAGAAGTTCTGTATGTTCCTGTGCCACTTCTACGTTGATTTTGGAGAGATTTGATGTGTCAAGTTTGACAGTGTTAGGATTTGCCGATTGACTGTAGTTTCCATAGAAAGCTTTTGAGGAGCTTGTTGTGGAGCTTTATGCACTAAATCCCTTGGCTGTGGAAGGAAGGCTTTCGGATCAAAAGCTTGTCCATAGGCTTGATTACTCGAACCTGCAGACTGACTTGATTGAACTGGTTGGGGTAGGAAAGGGTTCACGTTTGACACAAACGCGGTTTGCAGCTTCGGTTGCTGACTTGAGCTTGTACCTGCATTAATACCTCCAAAATACATTTCAGGGTTTTTTGGAGCAAAGACTCGTTGTGCCTTCCGGAGTTCTTCTTCATTCTTGTTCTCTAGTTTCTGCACAAATTCATAAATACTAATTGAGTCCAAAACACCTGTATGTTTTAAAAGATCAATAAATTAACCCCATTTTGGTGGTAAAGCATCAACAAATCGCTTCACAATTTCTTGTGGTGCTGCTAACACTTTATACGAGTACATTTCGCTGAGAAGATGATAAAACCGAGTGGTCATATCATTTAAGGTTTCGTTCTCCATGAACATGAAACCTTCAAACTCTTTCTTGAGCAGATCATGCCGAATCTTCCTGGTAGCAGCGTTACCTTCACCACTTGCTTCCAAAGTGTCCCACAAATTTTTCGTTGTAGTACAATACACAAACTGATGATAAATGTCTTTATGCAGAGCTTGTGTTAGGATAGCAAATTCCGTTTTCTCTATATCGTAAGCTTTCTTGTCACTTTCGACTTGATTGGCCAATGTGGTTGGATTTGATCCAGCTTCTTGAAGTGATTCATTGTAGGGGGTAGTGAAACACGTCCACAATTCCGCGTTTTGACCGAGAACATACGTATGAAAATGACTTTTCCATGAAGGAAAATCGTTCATGTTATTTAACTTCGGTGGTCGATTATTACTCCCTGTTTCACTTTCGCTCATTAACAGAGTTTGGATGCTTTGATTCTGATTCGCAACACACACCCATTGATTTACAGAGATCATTGTTGTATGTTGTGGCATCAAAGATTTTACCCATGATGTTGCGGAGCTTTGCAAAGACTCCTGATTCGAGCTTGAACAACTCCAATCCCACGGGTTAGAACTCATTATATTTTCTTGTTTTAAATGAGGATTTAAAGGCTTAAAGTTTAACAATTATAATTACCGTTTAAAAATTCACAGATCTAAAAATATGACAAATTCTTAAAATCACAAAGCTTTGAAAAACACGAGAAACAAACAAATTCTGTTTCATGCGTGACACCTGTTTCGTGCGAAACACTGATGTTCCGTGCGAGCCAGGTGTTTCGTGCGGGTCAGATGATTCGCAAGAAATAACTCAGTCGCACCAAATGTTTTGTTCAGCGTTTTTCAGAGGAATCTTTTCAGAAATGGTTTGGTGAGAAATTTCCTTTCTTGTGTAGACCTGCTTTTTCAAAATACCTGTTGTCTTACCCACTTTTAGTTAAAACACAGATTTTAATCAGTCAACAGTCCAAGTCCAGATCCAAGTTAGAAAATGTCAACCCTACCAAAACTAGTTAGATTCAAATTTTTTGCAGATTTCTTCTTCAAGGGTGTTCTTCAGAAAAATTTTACCATAAAATTTTCTGCATGCAACAGATTTTAACCAAGTTTTAAGTTAGTTAACTATCCAAACCTTATGTTTTCTGCTGGAGATTCAAGAACACTTCAAAAATATTCAAACTAGCTCAGACACAACTAAGCCCGGTTTTGAACAAGGAAAGAGCCAAAGATCTGATACCACTTGTAGGTCCACCTGCGGATGGTGTTAAACCAGTTCCTTGTTCATATGACACACACACAAGTGCGGAATCCAAGTGTGCGTGCAACCAAAGCAAAGTAAAGAACACGGGGTAACAAAAGATTCACTATCTTGATTAATGATTGAGAACAAGTACAAACATATACACACAATGTTCGTATGACTCGAACAAACTTGTTGTGTTCTTGTGTCTTCGTCTTCAGAGATAACCAACTATAAGGGTAACAAGCTCTCTAGTCTGACCAACTAGCAAACCAGGCAACACCCAACTAAGAGGTACATGTCTGCTTATATAGTGTCTGCCTAGATATTTCGTACAAACCACGAATCTAGACATACGGAACACAATATTTCACAAGAAACACATCTCCAGAATTTGGTACGAGTCAGTTTTTCGTACGAAATGTTTGTTTCATACGAAACCGTACGAAATGCTTGACTCGCACAGAATTCTCATTCTTGGAGAACTTGTGTAGACTTGACGTTTCCAAGATTCATCAGTACGCACACATGCAGCTGATTAACACAGACAAGCTAAGATGTCATACTAGATCAAGATTGAAGGATATCTCGATCTATTTGACACGACCAAACCTATACAGACACTTGAGCAAAGACCGTACAATTACAACTGTAATTAAGAACAAGCGACAGACACAAAACTGTATCAACATTGTTCCCGTATAGGGCTTGTAAGGTTATGAGTGTATTTGCCGTTTTGCATGAATCGGCAATTTTTTGGCTAGCGACTTCCTTCGTTTTCCTGGTGGGGTGTCAACAAAGTCATCGTCCTGGTCAGACGATGACTTTGGAATAACCTTCTCAGGCTTCTTTATGGTTAACTTTGATTCTACATTAAACATACAAAGTATTAGTAATACCGCATAGTATAGGCATTTAGCTCATTATAATGTTCAACGATAAAATGCATACCGTTTGTGTTAGTTCCTGTAACCAACTATCTCGCAGTTGATTTGAATTGCTTCCCTGGCGGTGGTACTATTTCTGTTGTATCTAGTTCTGGATGTCGCGGCACTTCCCTGGTGGGGGCACCTTGTTTATCATATCCCTCTCTGGCTGAATCCGAAGAGACAATAGCAGTCTCTTGTGTGTTCTTGTATTTGGAGTGGTACATTTTTTGTTCGTAGCCGATGGCTTTTCCTAACTGCATAGTACACACGTGCAACAAAATGTATTATAACCATAGTTATTAAAACAAATGTATTATACCAAATTTATATATATAATACAAGTTATTGAAACAAATGTCATATAACACAAGGTAAGAGACCAAATTACGATTAAAAACAAAAATAAAGAACTCATTGAAGACACCACACCGTAGTGTTTGTTGAATGACTGCAACTCACTAACTAACACTCCTATCAGGTAAGCTATACAGGAACAGCTCAGAACCCAAAACCCAACCAAATAGACAAACACCAAGTACTGGAATGCAGTTTTCTTTGAATGAACAAAAAAACAGCATAACTCATTGAATGCGTCCACAGAAACCAAACACCATATTCACAGATAAACCCTAAGTTTTGTGATGCGTTTTCTTTTTTCAATTAATACAACTTATTTTACAAACCCGGGATGGTAAATAACACCAAAAAATACAGTATCTACTCGAAAAACATCACTTTTGATGAATGCATACATCTCATTAAATAACTCCCTAATAGTAATCTCTAAAAGACAAACACCATGCATAATTGGTTATAACATAAATAACACCACATAATAACAAAAAAGACACCATGAATTCCTATAAAGAAATAACACCACCTATTGTAAACACCAGCATAAATGCAGATAATGGACAAATAACACCATGCAACAGGGTTATTAACTTCTAAAGATATGCCATTTAGAACAGGGTTATTCACTCCGATGACAATAAAAAAAGAATGGAAACTCATTGAAGACACCTACATAAGTATTGTTGAACAGGGTTATTCATTCCTAAAGATACGCCATTTAGAACAGGGTTATTCATTCATAAAGATACGCCAAGTATTAGAATGCAGCAAACTCATTGGAGACACCCACAGAAGTATTGTTGAAAAATACAACTCATTAAATAACACCATAATAGATAAAAGAACACCACAGTATACGTAAAAGCACAATTGCCTGTAAATAACACCCTAATATGTAAACCCAAATAGAAACCAAAAACCTAACTAACAATTAATAAAATAAGTTGTAAACCATGAGTTACAGACTACATAATTAACACCATAATCTTTTTATAACACCCTAACATGTAAAAACACCACAAACATTTAAAAACACCATAAAATTCTTAAAGACACCATAAAACTGAAACCTTAAATCACACAATGCAGATGTGTTTTTTATGAATATGGCTTAAATCGAACTCCAATTGATAAAAATAAAACCAAAACGTTAATAAGTCATTGAAAAACACCAAAATAGCTTCATTAGGTTGGAATTAAGCAACTTATCAAAAACCCTAATCATACC
Source organism: Scalesia atractyloides (assembly GCA_947069175.1). Lineage (NCBI taxonomy): Eukaryota > Viridiplantae > Streptophyta > Magnoliopsida > Asterales > Asteraceae > Scalesia > Scalesia atractyloides. The sequence continues at coordinate 40,423,319 of CAMTDV010000001.1, forward strand.
AACTAAAGGAATCAACAATATCACAATACAATGTTTAAATACGACTAAAAACACTATGTTTTTGTAGCGCATTACCTACCTGTATGTAGGCATGTACAAATGGTTTTTTTAAAACCGGTTCCGGTTAAAAACTTGTTTCGATTTTTATGTTTTGTAGAAACCGGTTATTCAATAACCGGTTTCGGTTAATAACCGTTTTTTTTAATTTACTAACCGGTAAAAAACGTTTGTAACCGGTTATAAAAAACCGGTTTTATATAAAACCGCTTAATTAGCTAAAAAACCGGTTTAAAAACCGAAAAAAAAACCGGTGGGCTAAATTTTTTTTATTTTCTTGGTTTATTTTTTTTATGGCCGAAAATGAAGTATTGTAATATAAATGTTAACTACAAAAATCTAAAAATTTAAATTTTAATATGATTAACCTTTGAAACAAACGATTGTTACATAACGTTGAACCGTGGAAGTACGATCGATAAACGAAAAAAATTAAGGGCGTAAACTTAAAATATTAATCCGTAAGAACGTCCACACTTTTATATATATATTTTTTTAGTGAGACTACAATAGAAATAATATATCTTGAGCTTCGTTTATTCTTCTTCGCTTGAACCTGAAGTTGAACTATTGCGAAGGAATTCAGCCAATGCGGCTTCTTCATTGGTCATGGGTTGTCAATTCGGCTTGGACCTTGTCCTCGTACACTTCACCCTCGTATTCCAATTCATCCTCGAGTGTGCGTATGTGTTGACATCTCTCCGCCGCATCCAAGTAATCTTTCAAGTAAATCGACATCTCAACCGCCTTTTTTGTTAGTCGAGTCCTCCTTATTAAGATCACCCTGCCACTAATAGAAAAAGCACTTTCCGAAGCTACCGTGGAAGCTTGGACCGTTAGTAAATCTCGGGCCATTGTGGCTAAGATCGGAAATTGATCTTCCTTACTTTTCCACCAAGCCAACAAATCAAAATTTTTAAACTCGTGTGAAGTGATTGTTTGTAGAAAGTTCGACCCACCATACCGACCAAGTTCTCTACTAGTGGTGTTACCACGGTACATTTGACTCGACTCATCAAACAATTGGTTATAAACATACAAATCTTGGTCTTCCATACTAGAAGAACCTTCACCGAAAGCAGCATTTCTCATCGACTCGTGAACGTGTGACGTGGTTGCACCATATTTTGTTACATAAACGTCATACATTCTTGAAAGTTGATCGTTGAAACGAATTTTTGCGGCTTCACCAAAGTTAGGGTCTCGATCGGTGTATAAATTCAACTCGTTTGCAAGTTTTTCAATCAAAGACCCGGTACCAAAAACGTTAAAGAAAGGGTTTAAAGAGGTAGCACAAGTGAAAACCGCCGGTAGTTCGCTAAAATATTTTCTTAGTTTTTCCTTCATTGTTTCCGCCATATCCCAATATGGTCTACCTCTAACCGCCATCTCGTTTAATTTTAAACACATTTTAAACAAATTGTGAAGCACCAAAGAACCTGTAGGATAATAGACACCCGGTAAAGTTTTTGTTGATGTTTTGAAAACTTGAAGCAATTGTGTAACCGTTTCAATAGTAGCCCAACCCGATGGGTGATAAGGCGAAACCTTCCTACGACTAGACAAAAAGTTATGAAATTCTATTAAACTTTCTTTTTGCAAAATAGCCTTTTCAAACATGGTGCAAGTCGAGTTCCATCTATGAGCAACGTCCCAATTGGGTCCTAAGCATATTCGACCCCGTTCCTTACACATTTTTTTATATTTTTAATATCTATGTGTGTTACTATATATATGACGTAACATTTTTTTGAAAGCTTCCTTTTGTGGTTCAATAACCTTTATACCGTCTTGAACGACCAAATTAATGATGTGTGCAATACATCGACTATGGAAAAAAATACCTTCAAAAATAGGTTTGTATTTTAATTTTAAATGCATTACCGAAACCATATTGTTTGAGGCGTTGTCAAAAGATATTTAAAAAATCTTGTTTTCCAATTTGTATGTTGCAATACATTTGTCGATTGCTTTATAAATAGCTTACCGGTGTGAGGGTAATCAAATAATTTAAAAAAATTGTGCGTTTCATCATTTGCCACATCGACGGTTCAATCCAATGGGCGGTGACACAAATATATGAGTCGGTTGAACCGTGCGGTACGGGCCAAACATCGCTAGTCAAGTTAACACCGGTTTCTAATTTTTCAAAATAAGAAATTAATTCTTGTTTAGCATTTTTCCACAATTTCAAACAATCTCTCCTAAGAGTAGCATGACTTACATGGGTGTATCGTGGTTGGAGAGTTCTTTGAACCATCTTTGTGTAGCGTTTTTTGTCGAAAGTGTTGAACGGCAAACTTTCTTGGATTACAAACTTCGCAATTTCCTCCCTCGCCATTTCGAAATTGTAGGCGAACAAAGAAGCGCCTTCACTTGCCATGGAGGTTTGACCACTAGCGGGTTGTTGTTTCAACGCCCTGCAAAACGGTTTTTCGTTGTGTTGTCTCAACGTTGTGTTTGTGGTTTCGTCGTAGAAACCATTACAATGGTGATAACGCGCTTTTTTTCTCCCGTTGGACACTCGCACAAATCGAAATGTGTGCAAACCTCGGGGTTGCGGTTCATTGGAGTAACACGAACCACCGTGTCCATTGTAGACTCGCCAATGTGGACCGAATCATGAGCACTAGAGCTTGCCATGCTTTTTCAAGAAATATTGAACAAGATTTTGAGCGTTTTTTAGAGTTTTTGGAGGTTTAGAGAGTGGTGTGCTTGAACCCAAACACCCACAACCCTTATATACTAGTTGGCGATGATTTTTAGGCCAAAATAAGTCAAAAAAAAAAAACCGGCTAGGAGCCTCCCAAACAGTCATATGATCGTTGCTAGAATTTTGCCATTTTTAACCGGTTTTTTATGTCGTTACCGGTTAACCGGTTATAAAACCGGTTTTTTACAATAACCGGTTTTTAACGGGTTTTAAATTTAACCGGTTTTTAACCGGTTTTGGTTGATAAAATCCAAACCGGTGGCTAACCGGTCTAACCGGTTACTACCGGAACCGGTTTCAATGTCATTTTGCAGGTTTTGCCCATCGACGGAGTCTTCGTCGTCGTCTCCTTCTTCCGGTCGCCAATAAACGGTACCTTAATTTTCTTCATTTAACTGATATTGAAGATTGTTATCCTTAATAACCTCCGTAATTTTTGAAGTCTTGATTGTGATTGTTGGGAGTCGATACGGTTCCTATTTGAACTTTGTTAAAATGTCTAAACACCCCTGAATGATCGAATCAATTTTACTTTTTTGACACTTTATTTACAATAATGCCACTATGATCTCAACCATTAGATTTTTAATCTAATGGTTGATATTTTTCTTACCCTTCTCACACTTTTAAATTTTCTAACAATAACCTCACCTATATATATATATATATATATATATATATATATATATCACAAATAACGATCGTAAGCCGTGCGTGGCACGGAGACTCTCATGGGCTAGGCCCGTTCTCACTTGTGCGACGCACAAAGACTTTTATGGGCTAGGCCCACTTATACTCGTGCAAGGGATGAAGACTCATGAAGGGCAAGGCCCGTTCGTACACTTGATGGATAAGAGAAATATATATATACAAAAGAGGTGTACATATATTAAAACAAATACATGGGATAAATGCGAGCATATTTAAAATACATAAGGGATCCAAATACTTAACTTATACAATAACGTTCAAGATGAACAACGTGTACCCGTTTAACATAAACCAAAGTGTCTAGTGAGTTAGAGCACTTGTAGGTTATTACGCGCCATTGGACACCCTTCTCGCTAGCACATACTTACGCACACAAACCAGTGAGTTCATGTCCTCCTTTTCTTTTAAAAGTTCTCAGTTTTTACAATTCTCGGGGGAAATGCATGTTTCGATGGTATGGTTTAGCTATGTATTGAAATATTAGATCATGTGCGAATAGGGTGAATCTTAAGCGCCATTAATCTTTTATCAGACCAAGGAACAAGAGGGGTAGATCTATCGGGTACGGGCAAGCCCCACTCATGGTCCTTGTGTGGCCACATGTAGTGCTTTTGTTATCCTAGCCGATCGTGGATTGCTACTAAATCGTCTAGGGTTGAGTGCTTTCGATGTTGTCATACATATTAATGTCCTTGCAAAACATTAATGATCATCAAGTTCACTGACGCTTTACATACCACATAATTTCATACACGAACTCTCAAATGTTTTTAAGATTCATTTGGTGCGCACACAAAACGCATGAACTCACCAACTTTTGTTGATGTTTTCGAACTTACATGTATTTCAGGAAATTGAAGTGGATCTTGGTGCAGATAGTTACCAAGTTTTCAAGGTTAACAAGTAGTCGATGTCATCTGTATTTTAAAGGGTTTTGTCTTTATATTCCGTCTTGGAACAGCATATAGGATGCAAAGCGTTAGTGTTAAAAGTTATTTTGAACAAACCTTTTTGTAAACTTTAAATTACTTATGTTGTCTTTTATTACCAAACAACTTGTGGCTTGTAATATTTTATTTATGGTGAATGGAGGAACATCGTACATGCTTTTATTTCATATAGTTGTTTACTTATATCGTATGCGATGAAAACTAATCAAGTTCACACCGCGTGCTTCCGCTATGAACGGGTGTGACATATTGGTATCGGAGCTTCAATTGTAGTGAACCAGGATTCCTTCTCGATTCTAGTCTACAATCATTAGTATCCTCTCATGAAAACATTTTGATTATATAAAAGGTTTTCATTGCATATACAAAAACACAAGATCCACTAACAAAACCCTTTTTAAATAAATAATGCAAGGACATTATTTGGGGTATAGTCTATATGGGATAGACTTGCAAAACTAGATAACTTGCACAAACCAATGTGATTACACTTTATATGATTGCATGCTTATATACTTAATATGTAATAATATTATATATATATATATTGTACCAATTATTTTTCCCTGGTACGATGGCTTCCTCTGCCAGTAGTGGCATATACGATGATGTTGACTCATGGAGTTTGCATCAGACGATGAGTATCCACATGTGATTGAGATCATTTCCTCGGACGACGATTCGGAGCCAGACGAGGCTCACAACATTGAGTCTGAAGATGAGGACTTAGAGGACTTTCAGCCACTTGCGCTGCTCGACCCTATCATGGATGTCGTCCCCATGGAGGACGGTGTTTTAGCTGCACCACTCCCGCTCCACTATATCATTATTATTGGCCACCCCGATGGTGAGCATCTCGTGGAGATTATACCCATTGATGCAATCCCTCTTGCTGTTGTCCCATCCATTATGGAGTTGTCCAATGACGAGGACGAGGTCCCCGTCTTCCATGTGGACCGACGACGAGGACGAGGTCCCCGTCTTCCATGTGGATCACCTAGATGACGATCTAGGTGATGGCAAGTTTATTGACATCGCCAACTTGGAGGTGCCATCCCATATTGTGTCAGTCACGGACATATCTTCATCTTCATTAGACACGAGTGATCGCGCTTCTTCATCAGCCATCCATCGCGTTGGGCTGCGGGTGTGACAACCATCAAAATAATGGTAATTCCATACAACTAAACAACTTAAATTATATATTTAATCGCGTTTGTTACGACTTAATTTAATGCATGATTCGCATAGAGTCTATTAACCGTAGGACATGGTTAATTATGCTAAACAATATTGATACATTCACCGCGCCGCAAGAAAACTACAAACTATGTCCTAATATGTTGGTGAAATGCTGAAAGCACTATTCACCTGAACACACGATTCATGCTAGCTAGTTCTGAAAATAGTCCGAATGAGCAACGAATGGCACGAGAGCATTTTAGAGTTGAAATACAAATAAAAACCCTTAATTAGGGATGCTAAATACAAAAACACTTTAACTTTCCGGAAAACACGAGTCTTAAAATTCGTCCGATCCGTGCCAACCTGTAAAAAATATAAATAAATAAATTGTTCCGCAACATAAAAAATTCGGTATTTTAATGTCTATAGGACTTGTAAATAATATTTTGCATCCTAAATAAGGTTAGGGATATCAATGGGATACCCGAAACATAAACACCTGGTGTTATGCCCCAACTTTTATACCTTACCCAAATTCGAGCCGCTAGGCGAACAAGTTATATTTTTACCATCCAAATTTCTAAACTAAAAAGCTAGCGAACTAGTTAGCCATATTTTGGTGTCGTAAATGCGTTGAATAAACGCTTTAGCGTCGACGGTAAATTAAAAACCATCACTCCCGGTACAATATTACACCTTCATATCTTACCCGATATCGAGCTAGTGGCGTTTTTTTCTCCATCCAAACCTATACCCGTTAAACTAGTAAACTAATTAGACTTTATTTAAAACCTTAAACGGTCATTAACACTCTAATTACCTTAACTAAATGAATTACCAAAATATCTTCTAATTTAACATGTATATCATGTCTTTTAAAAAATAATAAATAAATAACCATATCATGCCCATGTGATCGGCCAGACTCCTCCCTAAAACCCTAGGTGCATGATGTTGAGTATGGTTGTATAATCTTTTATTGACTAAATTTGATTGTGCCATTTTTATGAACAAAAACCACCATCATTTTCATCATATTTTCTCATAACTTTTCAACACCCAAAAACCTTCTCTTTTCCCCTCTACATTCGACAGCCCAAGCACCCCAAATTCCCCTATTTCCATCCATTTAACACCCCATTTTAACTTATAAAATACCATTACAAGATCATTCAAGGGATTTTCAAGCATGGATGGCTATTAAGGAACACTTTGGAGCTTTATTATCTTCTTAACCTTTACATTTAGCTTGTGCAAATTTGTAAGATCATCCCTTATTATTTTTTAAGCTTGTTATAACATGTAGAAATATAAAGTACATGTTAAATCATCTTGAACAAAACAATAATCAAAGCTTAAAACCCTAACCCCACCTTAAAAGTACATTAAAAATAATGTATAATGTATTGATTATGTTATTATGTACTAGATGATACTTATATATATGTTAATCTTGTTAAAGTAGGTTGTTTAAGTATATGATCTTGCATGATTAAGAACAAAAATGATTATTTAAACATTTTGATGTTTAAATCTAGACAAGATCACCCATCTCATGATCCATGAATTTTACTACGATCTAAACTGTGTTACAATCTATATGTGATTTTTTAAGAAATTAAAACAATAATTTTCACTAAGAGCATCTTAAAAAGTGGTTTAAACAAGTTGTTTAAATGGATGAATAAGATGGAAGGTCATAAGAAATAAGTTGGTTTTAATAATCTTGCTAACTAATATAAAAGTGTCATCATATATTTTAGAAGTGTAACTAGAAAATATATAAAGTTCATGGAGCATGAGGATATTTATGTGCGAGTTTATTCATGCAAAGCTGAAAGATTGAAACTTGCTTTGGGTTGATTGTGTTTAAGGATTTTAAACATGCTTAAAATACGTTTTAAAATGTTGAAAACGCTATAGTTTAGGGAAAACTATGGCGAAATTTTTCTAAAATCTAATCACGATTAAAGTATGATTAACGGGGTGATTAATGGGATTAAACGCGATTAGTGACCTTGATCGGCATTTAAGGAAGTTTAATGAAAAGGGTTAAGCCCTAATCTTACAAGAACTTCTATAAACACTTGTATATAATTATAAGTTACAATGACTTATAAAAAGTGAAATGGAAATTTTATAAGTATGAATATATTTTTGAATGAAAAATATATACATGATTAGAATACAGCAATTTATGTGTATAAACGCTTGTGTACAATTATGTGTATGTATTAGAAGTTCGGAAGAATACTAACTAAAATACAAATACACAACACAAACAATCTCCAAATACGTGATTACAAAAGGGTATAAAAATAGCAAAGGAACTAAATACATGAACAAAGTTATATTACAATTTGACACGAAACGCGGACGACGAACAACTGGACATTGGGCAAATCGTTATATAACCTTATATTATGGACAAAAATATATATACATATAACCAAAAACCGACATGAAACATCAAATAAACGAGCTAATGGAATAAATACGACACCATCAGCAACAGTCGCCATATTATCCCGACACGGGATGAATACCTATCACGGACAACACTTGGGCGTTCCAACAAAAAAATATATAGTACGAGTCCTACGACGAACTCTAAAAGCAATACATTTTTGTTAAAAATCTATATATATATCAAAACTTAAAATTCCAGAAAGTATAAGATGAAGAGTCACTAATTGTACCTATGTAAAAGTATATACGTATAGAATACACTCGAAATACACTTGTGGTAATGCAAGAATACTTGGATTTATAATGGGCTAGTAAAAGCCTATTAATATATATAATAAGTTGGCCTAGGCCTATTAACATATAAAATGGGCTAGGACCATTTTATAACATAACATTGGGCTAGGCCTATTAACACATCGAATGGGCTAGGCCCAACATCATAATACATTGGGCTAGGCCCACTTACATAACTTAATTGGGATGGGCCCATTCATATATAATTCATTTGGATTTGGCCCATTTATACAAAGACATAAAGACATGGGCTAGGCCCAAAGACACAAAGACTCTCATGGGCTAGGCCCATTCATACCGTGTGGATCACGGTGACTCAAATGGGCTAGGCCCATTCTCACTTGTGCGAGGCACAAAGACTCTAATGGGCTAGGACCACTTATACTCGTGCGAGGCACGAAGACTCACGAAGGGCAAGGCCCGTTTGTACACTTTGATGGATCTGATATATATATATATATATATATATATATATATATATATATATATATATATATATATATATATATATATATATATATATATATATACACGTATGCCAACATATTCAAAATACGTAAAGGATCAAAATACGTAACTTATAAATAACGTTCAAGATGAACAGCGTGTACACATTTAACATTAACTCAAGTGTCATGAGTTAGAGCACTTGTAGGTTGTTACGCGCTCATGGGATATCCGAATTGCTAGCATTTATATACGGATGCAAACCAGTGAGTTCATGTCCCCCTTTTTCTCTTAAATATTTTCGGTTTATAACTCTTAGGGGGAATACATGTTTTCGATGGTAAGGTTTAGCTATGGAATGGAATAGTCGATCATGTGCGAATAAGGTGTCTCTTAAGTGCCATTAATCTTTTATAAGACCGAGGAACAAGAGTGGTAGATCTATCGGGTGTAGCGAGCCTCACTCATGGGTCCTTGTGTGCCCGCATGTAGTGCTTTTGTTGTCCCAGCTGGGTGGACCGAAAGAAATCGTCTAGGGTTGAGTACTTCCTATGTCATCACACATATAAATGTCCTTGCAAAATATTAATGATCATCAAGTTCTTACAAACCACATAATTTCATATACAAACTCTCAAATGTTTTTAAGATTCATTTAGTGCGCACACAAAATGCATGAACTCGCCAACTTTTGTTGATGCTTTCAAACTTACATGTATTTCAGGAAATTGAAGTGGATCTTGGTGCAGATAGTTACGTAGTTTTCAAGGTTAACAAGTAGTCGATGTCATCCGTATTTCGAAGGGTTTGGTCTATATATTCCGTGTTCTTACGAAATATAGGATGTGAAGCCTTAATGTTTTAAAAAATTATTTTGAACAAGCCTTTTTGTAAACTGTAAATCACTTATGACGTCTTTTATTAACAAACAACTTGTGGCTTGTAATGTTATTTATGGTGAATGGATGAAAATCGTGCATGCTTTTATTTCATATAGTTGTTTACTTATGTCGTATGCAATGAAAACTAATCAAGTTCACACGGCACGCTTCCACTTAGAATGGGTGTGACAGCAGGCGGATGCCACCGACGACAGTTTTGATACCATTCCCATTGCCACACCTACTACTACCCTGCCAGCTACTCCTACATCATGGCACACTCCTGATATCCCTGCCCCTCCTCATACCACTAACAAACCTGCCGACATACCTGCTCCTCCTGTCGACACCTCACTGCTTAGTAGCCTTTATTCATTGAGACCCCTCCCTCATACCGGTACATCTGTCATATGCACTCACGAGATTCCAACACCAAGTCCTGGAGAGGGATCTTCACGCCAGCCATTTCAGTCACCTCTCTATATGTCCACATCAGACCCTTAACACCCTCGTCACCACCCTACCTACACTAGGGATGATCTCGTTCAGTCCTTACAGCTGCAGATCCAGCTCCTGTCCCGTAAGGTCTGGGAGTTGGAGCATTTCTGTGACACCCTGCAACCATAACCACCTTCCTACCCACCGCTACCTATTCCACCACTACCAGCGTCACCACCACCCCCATCTCCACAACACTCACATCCACCTACTAGGCTTGAGGCTCGCGTGCTGACTTTGGAGCATCGAGTCAACCACTTTGACACTCGTGTTAGCGTATGGAGGATGAGATGGATCATCTCCATAGTTTGGTCGTTCCTACCCAACCTCCTTCGCCTCCCGCACCGTAGCTTTATTTAATTGTAGGTACCATTACGGTATTAGAATACCTGCTTTTGATGTTTATATGATGACTAGGTGTAAGCTATCGACACTTGAAGCTTTTGAAGACGATTGGGAAGAAAAGATTTTACCACTTTTATGTACTATAAACTTATATGACCACGGTTATGTATTCCCGTGTCCTTTTCTTTTTCTTTCCCGAAAACAATGTAACAAGTTGTTGAATATATATGAAAGCTTGGCATTATGTTTTTCTTTATTGCATGTCTAGTTATTGTGGATGATGTTTGATTGAAGTGATGATTATTTATAAGTTATTTATATTTTAGCCGACAATATTTATTATTAAATATTTGGCTAACATCCTTCGATACATATTATCAGAAGACAACGATGCCATCGAGACGTAGGACCAACGCGAACGCACTACCAACGACTAAGGCTGAGCTAAATGAGCGCATCTCCCAAGCGATAGCGCAATATGAGACTAACCGCTCTGAGTACAACGGTGGAACTCGAGGTTCATCTGGGGGCAACCCCAATACAAGTAATATTGGTTGTCTACAACACCATGCAATACTCTCGTTTATTTCATTCATGCTTTTGACATTGCTCATTCCTGATTTGTCTATGCATATGTTTCAGGTTGCTCATACAAGCAGTTTTTGGGCTGCAAACCTCTGAATTTTGATGGTACTGGAGGGGCCGTGGTATTTGTCCGTTGGACCGAAGACTTATTCGGTCATAAGAATGAGCAAGTGTCCTCCTGACCTAAGGGTCACATGTGTTACTAGGTTGTTTGTGGATGGGTCACTGTCATGGTGGAACCTTCAAGTTCAAACTAAAGTGGAAGAAGCTGCTTATGCTATGACGTGGTAAGAACTCAAGGAGTTGATGAGAAAGAAATATTGTTCAAGGGCTGAAATTCAAAAACTCGAGACCGAGTTTTGGAATTTGAAGATGACTGAGTCTGATATTGCTGGGTATACACAACATTTTCATGACTTATCAATAGTTGTTCCATATCTTGTGGAACTAGAGTTCAAGAGGATCGAACGATACGTTTGGGGACTTGCTCCTGAGATCTTGAGCAAGGTTACTTCTTCTAAGCCTGCTAATATAAGTGAGGCAGTTGAATTGGATGTTAGTCTCACTAAGGAGGCTGTTCGTTTAGGAAAGTTGTCAAGGACTGGGTCTAACAAAAAGGAGACTCATGTGGAGTCCACGAGTGAGAGAAAATGAAAGTTCACCAACTTTAAGAAAGGCACCCGAGCGAACAAAAACAAAAACCAACCCTACAAGCGAAGGGAAGTGAACACACTTGGGGAAGCTAAGTCCTTTGCGGCAACTAACACAACTATTGGAAGAGGTTATGTGGGTACCTTACCAAAATGTGATAAGTGTAGATATCACCATTTGGGGCATTGGAAAAATGCCAAGTGTGACAAATGTGGTAAGACCGGGCACAACAAAGAAACTTGCTAGGTGGGTACTGGACGTGGAAATAGAGATCAAGGTTGGAATGGAAACCAAGGTGGTAATGGTAATAACAATCAAGGCGGAAACGGGAATGGCAAAGGTCAAGTATGCTACGGGTGTGGAGATAAGGGGCATTATCGGAAGGATTGCCCGAAGGAAAACTAAGCTCGAGGGAGAGCTTTTGTGATAGGAGCTAAGGATGCACGCCAAGACCCAAGCGTGGTTACATGTACATTTCCTATAAACCAACACTTTGCATCTGTTCTATTTGATACAGGCACCAACTTTATCTTTATATCTATAGAGTTGAAAAATATACTTGGCCTAGAGTCGAGTAAATTAGACGTCCCATATTCAATAGAATTATCAAATGGAAAATTAGTCGAAATGTGGGAAATTATTAGAGGTTGCACACTCGAACTTGGAGCGTGAAAATTCTTTGTCGATCTTTTACTCGACGACTTAGGTAGTTTTGATGTGGTTGTCGGAATGGATTAGTTATCTGACAACCGGGCGGAAGTGGTTTGCCATGAGAAAACCATCCGCATTCCCTTACCGGATGAACAAACACTCGTTGTACATGGAGAAAAACGCAAGACGTCCTTACGGATTATTAATTGCATGAAGGCGCTAAAGTGTCTATGAAAAGGTTGTATATCCTTCCTCACTGACGTAGTAGACAAAGAAACTATTGAGCCGAAGTTAGAAGACATTATGGTCATGAAGGAGTTTCCAGAAGTCTTTCTAGAAGACTTGCCAGGACTGCCCCCACAATGCCAAGTGGAGTTTCGCATCAATTTGGTGCCAGGAGCGGCACTGGTGATTAGCTCCGTCCGAGATGCAAGAGCTATCTACTCAACTTTAAGAGTTGTTAGATAAAGGATTTATTAGACCAAGTTTCTCACCTTGGGGAGCTTTGGTATAATTTGCTAAAAAGAAGGACGGGAGCTTGCATATGTGCATAGACTATCGGGAGTTGAACAAACTTACTCTCAAGAACCGATACCCCTTACCTAGAATTGATGACTTGTTCTATCTGCTACAAGGCTCAAGCTTCTAGTCAAAGATCGATCTGCTATCGGGTTACCATCAATTGACGATTCAAGAAGAAAGCATAACCAAAATGGCTTTTCGAACTAGTTAGGGTCACTACGAGTTCCTTGTGATGCCGTTCAGCTTAACAAATGCACTGGCGGTGTTCATGGATCTCAAGAACCGCGTGTGCAAGCCGTATTTGGATAAGTTCGTTATCGTATTTATTGATGACATATTAATATATTCGCGATTGAAGGACGAACATGAGCAACATTTATGAACTATCTTGGAACTTTTGAAGAAAGAACAGCTTTACACGAATTTTTCCAAATGTAAATTTTGTATTCGCGAGGTGTAGTTTTTCGAAAATGTGGTTTTTCGAAAATTAGTGGGTTATTATAGACGATTTATAGAGAATTTTTCAAAGATTGCCCAACCGCTAACATCCATGACTCAAAAGGATAAAAAGTTTGACTGGGGCGAAAAACAAGAAGCTGCATTTCAACTGTTAAAGGAAAAATCTATGACGCACCAATCTTATCTCTACCGGACAGTACCGACAACTTTTTCGTATATTATGATGCGTCGCATCAAGGTCTCGGTTGCGTGTTGATGCAACGAGACAAAGTCATCGCGTACATGTCTCGACAACTGAAGGTGCACGAGAAAAACTATACCACGCACGACCTCAACTAGGTGCGGTGGTATTCGCGTTAAAAATCTGGCGTCATTACTTATATGGTACTCGTTGTACAATCTTTACGGATCACAAGAGCCTTCAACACATATGTAATCAGAAGGAATTAAATATGCGGCAAAGACGATATATTGAGCTATTAAACGATTACGACTGTGAAATTAAATACCACCTGGGCAAGGCGAATGTAGTGTCGGACGCCTTAAATCACAAAGAACGAGTGAAACCTTTAAGGGTTCAAGCCTTAGAAATGACAATACAAAATAGCCTTACTTCTTGGATCACAATGCGCAAAAAGAAGCACTTAAACCTAAGACCATACCATCCAAATCATTACGCGGAATGGAAAAGCAATTGGTGCCAAAGGAGGATGGAACATTATACTTGATGGGACGAATTTGAGTTCCATTCTTGGCGATCTACAGGTAATTATTCTAGATGAAGCACACAAGTCGAAGTACTCTACTGGTGGCCTAACCTTAAGGGCGACATTGCTAATTATGTCGGCAAATGCCTTACTTGCGCCAAGCTTAAGGCGGAATATCAAAAGCCTTTGGGACTACTTCAACAACCTGAAATTCCCGTATGGAAATGGGATCAGATTTCAATGGACTTTATTACTAAGTTACCCAGGACCTCGAGAGGTCACGACATGATTCGGGATATCGTTGATCGGCTTACAAAGTCTGCACACTTCTTACCTATCCGTGAGAAGGATAGCACAGACAAATTGGCTGAACTATACCTCAACGAAATTGTGGCACGACATAGAGTGCCTATTTCTATTATATCGGATAGAGGCAGTCGATTCGTGTCAAGGATTTGACAATCATTCCAAAAGGCCTTTGGATCACGATTGGATCTTAGTACGACCTTTCACCCTTAAACGGATGGCCAAAGCGAGAGAACAATACAAACCTTGGAGGATATGCTACGTGCTTGTGTGATAGATTTGGGTTGAAATTGGGACACTCACTTGACCTTAGTGAAGTTCTCATATAATAACAGCTATCACACTAGCATTCAGGGCGCCCCGTTTGAAGCTCTATATGGACGAAAATGTCGGTCACTGCTATGTTGGGCGGATACTGGAGATAAGCAACTCATTGGTTTGGAATTTGTCTAGGAGACCACTTACAAAATTTTTCAAATACGAGACCATATCAAGGCGGCTCATGACCAACAAAAGAGCTACGCCGACAAGCCACGAAAACCACTATCTTTTGAGGTCGGAGACAAAGTATTATTGAAAGTCTCGCCTTGGAAAGTTAAGTCTTAACCATCCAAGAGTTTATATAAACTCAAAAAGATATTTTAGTAATAAAAGTGGGTAAAATTTATATATAAAAAAATAAATATAATTTTGAGAAAATTATATCCATATCTTTCAAATGCCTTATTTGGTATATATTACGTGTATAATGTGTACGTACGAGTGTTAGGAAGGATACACACCAAACACTTAAAAACCGTTCACTTGGAAAAATACACTAAATATATGCATATGAACCCCATCTATATGATAATCACAAACGAACAATCGGACTAAGGAATAGCGGACGAATGGATGCCGGGAAAATCGATTCACAACCATAAGTATTAACAAGAAAATATATACTTTCGGAATCGACACAAAATATATATAATAAACGCTCTATCGAACAAAGCGTGTCGTCCTCGGTAACGACCATCCTAGCGTCTCAACCCGGAGCGTGCGTACATTGCGGATGACACATTGTCCATTTCGACATGAAAATAAATTTGTGTTCGGTTACTACCACGAAACTCTAAAAATAATATATATTTTAAGATGAGATAAGTATGAATGTATGTTATGCATGTTAACACTTATAAGAATCCGGAAAGTATAAGGTAAATATTCCTAAATGTATATATACACCCAAGTATACAAGTATAATAATACGTATAAAATACACGTGAAGGAATGCAAGAATACTTGGACTTATAATGGGCTAGTAAAAGCCCATTTATATAATAAGTAGGCTAGGCCATTAACACATAAGTTGGGCTAGGCCTATCATCATATAATACATCAAGTTAGGCCCACCTACATTGGGTTAGGCTCATTCATACATAATTCCTTTGGTTGGGCCCATTTAGACACCAAATAAATACAGTTTAAAAATACGTATAAATACAATATAAACACCAAATAATACAGTATAAATACCCAATAGTATAGTATAAAAATATGTACAAATACAGTATAAATACCCAACAGTACAGTATACAAATACGGTATATACCAAACGGAATGGTATATAAATACAAGTATGAATACGACATACATACATGTATAAAAATACGTAAATACAAGTGATGTACTCATATACACTTGTTGAAGTGTACTCAGGCAAAGAATATTATACAAATATATCAACGTATATACGATGTTAAAAATAAATATCTTTAACACTTATAATTATAAAAGGCATGCAAAAGGAAGAACATATATTCATACTTAAACCGAACATGTTGTTACGAGTGAACAAGGTTCACTGGACTCAAGATGTATATTTGAGAACATATATATATATATATGTATATCACGCATAATGAACGTAAGCCGTGCGTGGCACGAAGATTCTCATGGGCTAGGCGCACTCATACCGTGTGGATCACGAAGATTAAAATGGGCTAGGCCCATTCTCACTTGTGCGAGGCACAAAGACTCTTATGGGCTAGGCCCACATATACTCGTGCGAGGCACTAACACTCACGAAGGGCAAGGCCCATTTGTACACTTGATGGATACAAGAAATATATATATATATATATATACAAAAGAGGTGTATATATATTAAAACAAACACATGGAATAAATGCCAACATATTTAAAATACACAAGGGATCTAAATACTTAACATATACAATAACATTCAAGATGAACAACGTGTACCCGTTTAACATAAACCCAAGTGTCTAATTAGTTAGAGCACCTGTAGGTTATTACGCGCTATTGGATACCCTTCTCGCTAGCACAAACTTAGGACGCAAGCCAATGAGTTCATGTCCCCCTTTTCTTTTAAACGTTTTTAGTTTTTACAATTCTCGGGGGGAAATACGTGTTTCGATGATATGGTTTAACTATGGAATGAAATATTAGATCATGTGCGAATAGGGTGAATCTTAAGCACCATTAATATTTTATAAGACCAAGGAACAAGAGTGGTAGATCTATCGGGATGGGCGAGCCCCACTCAAGGGTCCTTGTGTGGCCGCATGTAGTGCTTTTGTTGTCCTAGCCGATCGTAGATCGGTACTAAATTGTCTAGAGTTGAGTGCTTCCTATGTCGTCACACATATTAATGTCCTTGCAAAACATTAATGATCAACAAGTTCATTCACGCTTCACATACCACATTTTTACATACGAACTTTCAAATGTTTTAAGATTCATTTGATGTGAACACAAAACACATGCACTCGCCAACTTTTGTTGATGTTTCAAACTTACATGTATTTTAGGAAATTGAAGTGGATCTTGGTGCAGTTAATTACAAAGTTTTTAATGTTAACAAGTAGTCGATGTCATCCATATTTTGAAGGGTTTGTCCTATATATTCCATCTTCGAGCGAAATATATGATGTAAAGCCTTAATGTTAAAAGTTATTTTGAACAAACCTTTTTGTAAACTTTAAATTACTTATGTTGTCTTTTATTACCAAACAACTTGTGCCTTGTAATATTTTTTTATGGTGAATGGATGAATATCGTACATGCTTTTATTTCATATAGTTGTTTACTTATATCATATGTGATGAAAATAATCAAGTTCACACCGCGCGCTTCCGCTATGAACGGGTGTGACACTTGAGCTTTCTAGTGCATGTGAAGTAGTTATTTCTTGAACAACAAATTATAGTTCTAGCTGGGATTGTGCCATTATCGAGGGCAACTGAGATGATTCTTCAATTTCATCTATCTTAGCACTTAATTGGTTTTCTTGTAATGTAACTTGGCTTGTTTCAATAATGACACCTTGTCTCAGATTTCTTTGTTTTCTCAACTTTGTAATCAACAAGTCTCTTGTCGTTCTTCTTCTTCAATTACTTGCTCTTTAGATGCAGAGAAAAAAGTGAGAGGAGGAATCCTAACACTTCCTTGCAATGATTTAAAAATTTCAGCAAGTCTTTCAGCGGATATAACTTGTAGCTGTAACTTTGATCCTTCAGAGTCTACTGTTGTTGTAGTTTTGATTGCTAAATCGCTTCATCAATAACATCTTCATCGTCAGAGACCAAATTTTCAACCTCCGCCTCAACTACATTCTCTCATTGAAACAAACATTATGTTCTTCAGCTACCTTAGCATTTATCACCCACTGGTTCATAAACTTCTTCTTCAAGAGAAGGGAAATTACCGTACTTCACTAAAGGTAATCTTCCCATAAACTTGACTCTAGTAGTCTTCTCAATTGCTTTGCAGCTCCAAAATAACCCGGTCCCCTCGGCGTTAGCTCGAGAGTATAAACATTCTTCAACAAGTCCGGATAATGTGCATCTAGAATCATCTGTATAAACCAGGGATACATCAAAAATATCTCAATACGAACACCATCCAATTTTTTCTTCATATTGTTAAAAACAAATCACGTGTAGTTGTAACCCCAGATCTCAATGAGTGAGATATATGCAGTCGATTAAACTTGGTACTTTAGCTGATCCATTGCACATTTGTTCTTAGACAAACACAACATAAACATGTGCTAAAAAACCTCCAGAGTATGGATGTACCATCTTCTTTAAGAGAGGTGTCACACCCCAATTCGCAACGGAAACCAAAAGGGATGTAACAGACACATTTGGCACAAGCACATTGATTATAAAGGTACTATATTAAACATTAAATTGTACATCATGACTGTACACACTATGAGTAATTTATAACTGCAAATTCATGCTAACAACTTTATTCTTATATCAGGTATGCCTCTATGTGCGTAACTATTTGAAAAGCAAAACTTGAAGAAACAAGCATAGATACCACTCAAGTTCCTTTTTACTTGAAAAGCATGTTTAAAAAGGAATGGTAAACTACAAATAGTTGGTGAGTGATATAGGTTTTTTTTGGTTTCTATGCACAAGTACTCAAATAAAGTTTTGCACATCCGATGTAATTATACCATGTTTACAGGTGAAGCCTTGACGTGTACCAAAATCAACTTGGCCAATACCAGCCACAACAAACAATAACATTACCCTAATTAGCTGTGCCTAAAAAAACATAACTTATATAGTGAATATGTGCAACCACCGTGCTGTTTAGGCTCGTCGGGCCAAATACTACCATCCATTATATTCATTGGCCAAATAGTTAATCACTTGTGTACATGGGGAATTTTAGTGTGTTAGAAAACTAATTTAGATAATTACATCAATACAACATTCATGTGCATATGCGTACAAAACATGCTTTTCCCCCAAAACGTTAAATAAAGCACATATAAAAGAGGGGCCATGAAACTCAACTGATTAAGCACGCTTATATTATGCAAGTATAGTACTGTAATCGACCCTACTATCAGTATTGCATAGTAATTTCCGAATTATCTTTCGGATCGGATTTGCTATATACTAAGCTCAGATGTGGATATTCATCTGAAAATGGGCTAATAGCCTCCCATTATGCTGTAGTGTAATGTCTTAGTTTTATAATCAGGTTTGGCTTACGATCACCATTTTCCGTGCTCGTCATGGTAGATGGTTTAGGGTTAAGGATAATGGCATGATCACATACGACGTAAAACCTAGTTGACTAATAAGAAATGATTTGTTTTTTTAAAGAAAGTTGGGCATTAGAATAGTCAAATTTGCCTGAAACGACAATTCAATTTCTTGCAATTTGGGAATTCATCAAACAAGCGTGTAATTCACCCAAATTACCCGAGTTACCATTTACTCTACAGTTTCCAACTATCATTAGTTAGTCATTAAAATGCTTAAAAGTTCCCACAGGTTCATTAAATGGCTATGTTGTCGGTTTATGTTAAAAATAATGTTTTTAATGCGTAATTTCCATAACATGTCTGAAAATATTAAATTTATTTATTAAGCTAAACAAGTAAGTTTTAAAATATTGATTAACCTTTAATTTTGCGATTTATACAATCTGACTTCAATTTTCCAAAATTTTTACTAAATGGCCAAAATAAGCCCAATTAATTCGTGTAAAATTTTCAAAGCCAATCAAGCTTCCAAACAGTGTTTTCAGCCATTGAAAGTTGTTTAAAAAACAATTTTTAAAACGATATCCAGGATTAACCAATGAACCCCAAATTTTGTGTGGAACATTGTCATGCCAAGCATTGACTCTACAAAATTTGGTGATTTATTATGTTTGCTATTTTCCCGAATTAACACTATTAAGTACCAAAAAATTAACCAAAAACTCTCAAATTTAACAGAGATCCTATTTTTTTATTGTATGTGATTACCCTGTAAAATTCCATGAACAAACAATACTCACGCCATAGTTTATGCTCAAACTAAGTCTAGTGCCCTTATATTCGGTTTTCCGGTATTATACCATCCATTTCACATAAGTTTGCATAATTTCTACACTTCCAGATCTTGTGTAAAGCTAGGCACCACACCTACAGATCATATTTAACACAAACATGTATAGAATATCTCAAATCAAGCCTTGTATATTATCTTTTTCGGTTAGGATTTTTAATGTGTGTTTCTTGTCGAATCTTTGATGTTTTTGATCCATAATCCAAATTTTATCAAACATTTAACATCATGAACTATCTTGTTAGGCATAACAGAAGTTTAACCAGCCCTCATGGCAATAGGTTTCACGGCCAAGAACGCATATCTTTTTGTTAAAAACTTTTAACATGAAAAAAGACATCAAACTAACTTAAAAAGGGTATTGTTACCTTAGGTTTTTGCATGAATTTGGTTATGGGGATTGAAGGAAGAAGTGAAAGGGTTTGTAGGATGTTAGTTGCTTATAAGAAAAGAAAGAAGGAGGTGTTTGTGTGTGCTTATGTGCGATCAGAAGTAGGGGGACAAGTGTCCCCTTTGACCTTTGACTTCTTTATTTTTAACATAGATAATTAGGGTTTTGGATAAATGTCGGGTTTAAACGCTCCCGTGGTTCAGTAAATGATTGCAAACCAAGCAGTTTTCACGTTGTTTTTGTGTTTAAAAAAGGGTCATTCATTAACGCAAACCCGAATGCTTTTACGGTTTTGCTTAAAATATCTTAAATAATGTTTTGTAAGTCTTTTTAGGCTTGAAGAATGATCAATTAATCTTTTGATGTTACAATACATGGTTAATCGAAGGTGTTTTGTTAACCCGAAACTTCTTCATTTAACGAGTACGCTACCGGTTAAGGCCTCAATGTCCCTATATTATTGGCTAAAGATCATGTATGTCACAAGAGTTGTAAATGCAACATTTTAATTTAGGGTTTAGCTAGATTTTCATGAATATCACAAGAGGTGGATGAGTTCCTTCATAACCTAGCTTAGGTAGCACTACAACAAATCACTTGTTTAGAACACGTTGTAGGATGAGTTAGAAGATTACCAAACATTAACACTTCTCGGTTTACAGCTTTAGAAACGATAATTTGTTTCCCTTGAATCTTGGCTTCAATGGTACCTGATCCACTAGCTCTTTTCCTGTTAATAAATGTTGTCTTCCAAAAGTTTTGAATCAGGTCAGTGTAGATAACTAGATTCTCCCTAAATGAATGGTCAATCTTGCTAGTGTTTAAACCCATAATCATTGACTTGAATTCAACATAATGCTTTGCCAGTGGATCTCACACATAATCCGCCTGCTAGTGACCTTTGATTATTTCCAACGGAGCTTGATCATTCATGACCTAACAAAACTAGCCAAGTGAAAACATGCATTGACCAAGTTTAACATTGACCAAGTCTAACAAAGTCAAATAGTCAACTTCGAGTAAAGTTTGAGCATAAGTTTGGTCACACTTCCAAGAGTTCTCAAAAACAGATTTAGTTTTCAACATGAATAAAGTTTTCGAGTTTTGTTAGGAGGTCTAAATATCATAAGGTCCAAACAGAAAGGGGTTCAAATCAAGTTTTCGATTCCATGATAAGATCTCTAAAAGCCCACTTAATAGTTCCTCCAATGGTTCATTTAAGGAGGTTCAATTACGTGTTTTCGAGAACCCCACCCTTGAGTTTTTGAGTCTTCTGTTTTAAGATCTCGAGATCTCTTAATTTAGAAAGCAACTCAAAAACCCTGAATTTTAGGGATTCTAGATCAGATATTTCTGCCTTGAATCTGGTGCACTATCTTCCCAATTTCGACCAAAACCCTAATTGACTTCACTGACCTTCAAATTGTCAATCATCTCTCATTTTAAACAATAATCAATCACTCATTCACCCATTACAGTGAAATTTTGACTCAAAAGATATCATTTGGTCATCAGAATCGGTTATCTCGAAACCTTGATTTTGAGACCTAACCAAATATCATTCAATCAACACCGAATTCACTTGCAATAAACTTTAAACACAATTAAACAAACGTGATTATCACCTTCATTTTCTAGGATTCTTTAAGATTAGATAATTACCAAGAAGTTGAGTTCTCATATTTGATTTCGAAAAGGTGAGTGATTTGTTTGTAATTAGTGTGTTCTTGAAACCCCTTATTCTTTTATACTTCAAACACTAGGCTAGGTGGATAAATGGGCCATAGCCTAGGAACAAGTAATTTTAAGTGGCCCACCAAGTTTAAGGTGAAAGAACTGTTTGTCTTGACGTTTATGTACCGGTGATATCAATATCCTAACAATAATGTGCGAAATCCATCATTTTACGTTAGTTTCACAAGATAGTTCATTTTAACTATTTTTCATTCATAAAGATCAAAGTCATATCCGAGATATCAAATGGACATGGCTTCGCCGTCGGATTGCAAAAGTTACAAATGAGAGAGTTCATCCCACTATTTATAGATATGGAAAGAACATCCGTGCGGATGAACCTCCTTTCGTACGAATGAGTTACATCCGAGACCAGTCTCATCCGTGCGGATGTATCTCATCCGTATGGACTAACCTAATACATACAAAACATAAAATCTAACAATTAAGCCCTATTACATATGACACGACGACGTAGACAACATACATTATGTATCAACAAACTCCCCCTTGGACGTTGCCGCTGTCTTGTTCGGTCTTCAAAACATTCTCCAAAACTCTATTTGCCGAAGAAATACTTTCTAACACGTTGACGTTTCAACTCAAAGTATGAAATCAGTGTTTGATATGTTGCTGATGCCCACTTCATGTATTTATACCTTGAAATAGAAGTTGTCTTCATATGCTCAACAATTCTCATTGTTTCGTATATCTCGTAAATATTCCTTTCTTTCAATCTCTCTCCACTTCATTTCCCGCATCTTCCGAGAATTCACTTCATATGCATACCAGACTTTAATAATATTCTTATACTTCATTGCATGGACTATATCTTGTACTTGGTAATGTATCTTGTTGAAGTACAACAACTCCATATCCTTCTCTAATAAGTTCACAAACCACATAGGATGCAAAATCTTTATCGTCCTCCAACATCCTTCGGTACACAATACTATCACCACTTCACTGGTAAATCTATCATAATGCCACCAGCGGAAATCAACATGGAAATCTTGTTCTAATTGCATCAAGGACCTTGGTTTCTTTGTCCGAGGGTCTATTTCTATCTTTGATACAACCCTCTTTGGATAATGTGGCTTCCAGGTAGGAAAGTCATGTTTAGCTTCATATCTTATGAACCGCCAGTACTTCTAATCGTATTGTCTCATTTGGAAGTTGATCAACTTTCTCCTGCACATCCCAATATGGCATAGTTTTTATATCTCTCAAATATCTGAAATATTCTACTCCATACTCTTTCTTTATAGAAACACATTAAGTTAAAGTTACCATCCTAAGCTGATAATATCTCCCAGTGCCACATCTTGATTTCTCATGAAAATGCTAACAGTCCTCTGAATTTTCTTTCAACAGGCATAACTTGAACCATTTCTTACGAGCATCCCTGATTTGATATTTGTCAAGTCTTGGAGATTTACCGTCTTTGATTCTCATTTCTATTCTTCTCAGAATGATATCATCAGCTTGTTGAGCAGACATCCAGTAAACGTTGGGAAATCATTAGTGTTTTCACTTAAATATCTTGGAATTTCATCATCAGAATCGTCTTCAACGATAACATCATCATAATCATGAGAATCCAAATTATGATTGAACACATAATCTTTACGCTTTTCAATATCGATGTTCGTCTAACTCAAATGATTCTTCATCTATATCGCACATCTTTGCAATCTTTTCTTTAAATAATTGTGCGCAAACTCTCCTTCTTCCGCATCGTGGCATAAGTAAATAATTTTGTGACTTGCACGAACAGCCGTTAAAGGTTCAACGTCTATGAAGATTCCTGAAGTATCATCTTCATCCATCACATCATCTCGCTCCGTATCTCCTTCAGCTTCTTCCTGATTTTCACAATCATTCATTTATTCTATGTGCCAGACGTTCTAAATCATTAGTTTCATTATATTTCTTCTTCTCATAAACAACCAACCCTTTGCCTCCCTGATCGTTATTATCATCATCAACACCTTTATCATTATCATCGTGATCTGAACCTTTAGCATCTAGCTTCTCATCATCCTCCTTCTCTTCGTGATCTTCTCCTTGTTCAACATCAGGTATAAGAATGAATTTGTGATATAAATAGGTTCAGGATGCTTTTCAACAACTCTTTAAGGTGATTTTTCTATCACAGGCTCTGGCATAATCTCATGAATAACATCAACGGTTTTCTTGCCTTTGTAAACAATAACAACCTCTGGTTCTGTCTCAGCAGCTTTTCTTGCTCTTTCAACAGCTCTAGCTTCAGCATCTTCAATCTCAATCTTATCGAATTCAACTCCAAAATCTATTCCCAACTTTCTCTCTAACACTTTGTATAACATCTCCAACTTTCTATCTTTCAAGTTCTTATCCTCTTCCAAATCTTTGGTCACTTTCATCAATCTTTCATTTTCACTCACAAGACTTGCACTTACTGCCGTCATATTTGTATTTTACCCTCTAGAAACTTGATCTTCTAATCAATTGGCTCTACAAAGAAGTCATAATCCATTGATCCAATGTTCCAAAAACTGTTCATCTTCAAATATAAAATTTCTTTCTCTGTTAGAAGGACCAGCCTGTCCAGGTTGTTGACGTTGTGGTTAGACTAGAGGTTGTACAGGTGGTATAGTTTTTTTTGTTGAGATACAGTAGGAGTTCGGATTGGTATAACCATCTCTTCTTCAATAATTGGTGAACTTTCCTTATCTTTCACACCTGATTCAACTACTTTCGTTGCAACTACTAGTTCAGCTCTAGCAGAAGTTTCTTCTATCATAGGTTCCTCAACCACCTTTCTAGCCTTCTTAGTCATTGGCGAGCCTGTTTTCTTCATATTCATCGATGCTTTACTTTTCTTTTGCCCTACCACTTTCTTTACTTGTTGAAAATCATCATCAGGCATAAAAGTTTCATCATGACTATCTCCTAAACATTTCTTCATTGACTTTGCAACTTTTTTCTCCGCTCTTGACCTTGGATCATGCATAGCAGATGGCTTTTTGAGTGTTAGAACATCCATTTCTTAACCGTAGGTCCACTTGGAGGATCAAGATTAACCTACTTCCCTGTTTATACAACACAAATACGTGTGCGGAATCTTCGTAAGTATGCAAACCAAAACAAAGTAAGAAACACAGTATAACCAAAGATTCAATATCTTGATTAACAGAAGAGAACTAGTACAAACATATACAAACAATGTTCATATAGACTCATGAAATACTCTCTATGTTCTTGTGTCTCTCTCTCTAGCTGGTTCACAGATTTCTCACACAGCTCACTCTGATGTCACACACACACTAAGATGTGCATGTCTGCTTATATAGTGCCTACACCCAGCAACAGTACAAAGAATGTTGCTGGTCATACGAAATACCATAAGACACGAAGAACCTTCTCCAAAAGATGCTCGTACGAATGACCCATGGCTTCGTACGAACACAACCTGGCTCGTACGAATCAAGCAGGATGCTTGTCACATGAGCTACTCGTACGAATGGAATATGACTCGTACGAGCAACATCTTGCTCGTACGAAGCATCTCTTAATCGTACTTGGATGTGTTCTTCGTAGAACGTGCCAACAGACAGGACGTACACAGGACTTAACAGTGTGCACATATGCCACTGTTTTACACAGATAAACTAATCGTCGTACTAAACCAAGATAGGAGGATATCTTGATTTGGTCGACACGACCAAACTATACAGACACAATAAACAAAGACCGTACAATTACATACGTAACTAAGAACAAGCGACATACACAAAAGTGTATCAACAAACTCCCCCTTGGTTGTTGCTTGGTCTTTGGTCTTCATTCTGAATTGCCTGTTGTATCAACAAACTTCCCATGAAGATATTCAATCCAACGTTGATTGATAATCAGGTCCTCAAAACTTTCCAGAAACATCAAACCTGTCTGTTTCCTCTTGAGTGTCACTTAAGGTAACTGGATTGGTCACGATCTGCTGTACATTAGACTTTACCACTGGAGTTGAAGCAGAAACTTTTTGTTGCGAGGATGAGGCTGAAGCATCATGATTGCCAGGGTCTTTACTATCCTGATCACATTTACGCTTAATCTTCTGTGCTTTGCATCTTTCATTCCACAAAATGTTCACTCGCTTTATGCTCATTTCAAATACATCTTTAATACCATTAAAGCTTTTAACCAGTGTAGCATTACGAGAATGATACCATTCTCTCAAGTCGTTATGTTTAGTAGTTAATGTTTCGGCAGATCGTTGTACAGCCGCACTACGTTCTTTCAGCCTATTTATCTCAATTCCCCGAGAGTTATCAGCTGCTCTCATCTATTGTAGCTGAGTTTCCCTTTCAGCATCTGCAGCCTTCAGTTGCTCATTTTCTTTTCTTAACTGAGCAATTTCAGAATCCTATTTTCTAACAGTCTCTTTCAAAGAATTTATCTCCAACTGTTGTTTGACAACTGTGTTTTGATTTGAAGACATAAACTCCGAATGCCTGTTAATCTGAATTGCTACAGCTTGCAACTGAGAGAACAGAAAATACACTTTCTTATCTTGTTCCATTTCAGAGAATAAATGAATGCCTCTTTTTGTATTTTGTTGATGAGTTGTGGACTGGGATTGTTGAACTGATGAAGTAGTAGGTTGTGACTGAACTAGAGTATCTTCAGCCGAAGGTGTTTCAGCTGCTATGGTATTTGATGGTTGTGGTTCAGCAGTTGAATTAGGTTCCGTCATTACAGGTTTGGGTTCCTCCATTGTAAAGGTAGACTGGACTTCTGCAACTGGTTCTAGTACAGTTTCTTGATGTAAGGTTGTATGTTATGTGATTTCAGGTTGTGCTGACGATGTTCCCATAGTCTCTTTGTTTTTTTTCTTTCTTCCCTTATCACTACCTCTAGTTCCTACATCACTTGCACCACCATTACCATTATTATTACTGTCATCATCATCACCTTTTCCCTTTTGACGACCAAATATATATTCGATCATCTTTTTCAAAATTGGTTCTTCATTATCTGACTCACTGTCATCATGACGCCACTTATCATTTTCTGGTGCAACATATTCATCATTTGCCAAAAAAACCAATCAATTTACAAGGAGATGTGCTTTCCTTGTAACGTTTTGCTGCTACACCTCTAAAGATCTTCAATGATTGTTCCATCATGATCTCAACTTTTAGAACATCGTTGTCGTTTTTCAGAAGATTGGGATGTTGGACATTTAAGATCATTTGGAGAAAATGAGGATACATCCAAAACTTGTTTCCACCATATCCGGTTCTCCTCAAGTTCTCCTTCGTGTTTGCAAAAATATACTTTGAAACACTAAATGGTTTGTTCAATGTGAAAGTTATTATCATTCCAACCAAGTCGTTATTCGCCATGTCACAACCACTTCGTCTGTTACTCAAACACTGAATTAAAACATGTAGAAAGAACTTGTATCAGAGTGGCAACCATGCTTTGTTTAGTTGTCCTACGAGAAAATCTCAAACACATTTCATTCGAAGCAAACATCCACGTTGACACTTCAATGATACTGAGAAAGGAGCTTCAGATGCATAGCCAAGCTGTAATACTGAGTTAATGATTTCAACAGAGACATCTACGTTCAAGTCATTTACTCTCACGCGGATAAGTTCTTGTCCATTTACTTCAATAACTTTAGCTGAATCCCAAAATTCCTTGATCAACGTCTTGTATACTATAGTCTTGTGTGTGATAGCATTATTTATCCTTGAGTTGCGCAAAAACTTCATTATACCGTTGTACTCAGCAAATTTGTCTTCCGGATCTAAGTAGGCCACCATGTTATGTTTTTGTTCTGACATAATTTCCACTTCTGACTTGTCAGTTCTCTTCGTTGCGGGTTTTCTTTTATGTTCCTTTTGTTCCATTCAGTACACATAAGACAACAAGGATAAGAACATAAATTCATTAGGGAATTTACACAAAAAGTTTTATTTCAAACTTCTGTATGTATGTATTCCCTGGACGAAGAACTACTGACTCATACGAATAGCAATTTATTCGTACGAAGAACAACTGATTTTTACAAACAACTGATTTGGTTAAACAGGTGATGTAATGAGTAACTTGTTTGTACGAGCGACATGTTACTCGTGCGAGTGGTATTTCACTCGTACGGATATTGTTCGTACAAACAACTTCAAGAGAGGATTATTCATGAGGAACTTGTTTTTCGTTAAAGATCCTTTGCTTAAAGTTTGTTGTTCATGTCAGTCAAAGTTACATGGTCAGATAATGTTCAAGTTGTTCATCTTCAAAGTATGCCAACATTGTCAAATATACCTTAAAAATATCAAAAACCACTTAAGGAGAGGTGAAATAATGACATGAGCAAGGTGAAAGTAAAGTCCTACCAAAGAACTTTATCACCTTTTATACCACATCAAGACACTCGTACGAAGATCCTTAGCTCGTACGAAGAACTTCGTTCGTATAAGACCTTAATGGTCATTCGTACGAGGCACAATGGCTCGTACGAGTGATCTCTGATTCGTACGAGTCAAAGTTTTTCACAACTGGACTTTTAATTCTTCGAGGTCTTTAGGTTTTTCGTTGACTTGTTTATATGTTTGCATATATCCACACTAATCACACGTTAATTTAGGAAAGGTGCTCCTTAACAGATTTTATTCTTTGAGATGAATTTACCCGTTGAAAGAAAGTACTTTATGAAATTATGATAGCAAGACAAATGATTTTCAGGGCGTATCTTGGTAGAAAACTTTTGAGTTTTCATCTTTGGCTAAATCAAAAATACTTTAATTTAACAACAGAGTAAACTAAAATAAAATAACTACTAAAAGGTAAGAATAAACTGTATTTTTACTAGACAATTTTTTTCAGAGTTTCAAGGTAAGAGAATCATACCAGCTTTTAATCTTGTCAAAAACGAGTTTTGTTTAAAACATCAAATTAAATAAATAAGTATTCTGCTATGATTATCGGTATTGTTGTCTACGTTAGCTCAACTTATCAGATGTAATCATGATTAGGAGATATGATTAATGTATGATTTATACTTACTAGCCGGTGTTCCACCACTTCTCGACACATTCTCGTATCAAGATATGCACGAGAGAAAATCATAACGGTGAATATACTGCTTATCATCTGTTTTGACGTATATGATGTGAGATACTCACTTATTTTGATCGAAAACAAGCCTTATGTGATTAAATCATTTACTGATGATGAACTGGATTTTCAGATGCATGCAGGGCACAAGAGTAAGTCCGTGAACAAGTTAGTACCATCGTACCGATAAAGAGACGAACTTAGCTCCCGCATAAAGCTGTGATATATTATCACTTATTTTTGGGTGAATGCTATATTTTTATCAGTTATTGATGGTATGCTGTATTTACACGTATGTATGGTATCATGGAAGTTCTAGACTTGCGTTACCGTTATTTTTCATTAAAAGATTCAACCATGATACCCAGATGATAAGTCAACATAAATACCGCATATCTCTGATCCTTGGCATCCTATCAAACGAAATTTCGGTGCCAAGACCATATGCCAATGAATGGTTCCCACCTGGCTTGCAGTCCGTTATGTTTATATCAACCTGCACATTTTAATCTGATTGTGAACCAATCCGATACATCATTAGTAAACCTACTTATCAATTCTCGTTTTATGTTTTTGACCGTTTTTTACAGATCACCAGTGTGTATCATCATATTATCTTATTTTTCCAAGAAACTCATTTTTTATATTTGGATTTTCTATTGTTTTTGAATTTTTCTAAATTTTCTCCCCCTCAAATAAAGAAGGTAAATAAATAAAAACTTAAATAAATAAAGGACATATTTTTTTATTTTTGTATTTTCTCATGTTTTTGTATTTTCTGAATTTTTCTCCCCTTAAATTATAAAACTAAGAGAAAATGAAAAATCTATTTGTATTTTTAGAGTTTTAAGAAATATTTACGAAAAATGATTAGCCAAGGATGATTTACTTGGGTTTTACCTTGACGCCATTGACTACAAGTAGATAATCAAAATGAGATTTATCAAAAGCTTTTGTAAACAGGTCGGCACGTTGGTGATCGGTGTTGATTTTAACAACATTGATAAGTTTCTTTTCATAACAATCTCATATGAAATGATACTTAATCTCAATGTGTTTGGTTTTTGAGTTTTGTACAGGAATACGAGTGATCTGTAAAGCAGCTTCGTTATCAACAAAAATAGGAGTAGTTAGAAATCTAAAAACGTAGTCACGCATTTGCTGTTGGATCCATAGAACCTGATAGCACAACTAGTAGCTAAAATATACTCAGCCTCACAGGTTGACGTAGCTACACAAGTCTGCTTTTTGTACTGCCACGTGACTAGCGATTTCCGAAGAACTGACATCCTGCTGATGTTGATTTTGCATCGATCTTGCAGCCACCATGATCAGAATCACTGAATGCTGTCAAATCAAACTTATCATCCTTAGGGTACCAGAGACCAGTGTCCGGGCGACCCTTTAAATAATGAAAGATTCTTTTCACAGCCATCAAATGAGAAACCTTTGGACTTGACTGGTAGCGAGCTAGAAGACATGTCGGGTACATTATATCGTGTCTTGAAGCAATAAGATACATAAGAGATCCGATCATAGCATGATAAAAAGATGGTTTCACATGTTCACCCATTCCATCATGAGTAATCCCATGATTTTGAGCTAATGGAGTTCCCAAGGGCTTTGAATCTTCCGTCTGAAATCATTTAAGAATATCCCGGACGTACTTGGTGTGATGGGCGAAAATCCCGTCTTTAGATTGATGAACCTGCAAACCTAAAACGAAAGTCATTTCTCCCATTGCGCTCATCTCGAATTCTCTTGCATCACCTGCTCAAATTCTTTGCACATTCTCTCGTTTGTAGACCCAAAAATATATCATCAACATACACTTGTACCAGCAATAAGTCCTCATTTTCTTCCTTGATGAAGAGAGTACAGTCGATCAATCCACATCGAAAACCATTCTTCAGAAGATAAGAAGACAACGTTTCATACCAAGCCCGAGGAGCTTGATAAAGACCATATAACGCCTTATTAAGAAGCCAAACCTTGTCAGGATGGATTGAATCTTCAAAACCAGGTGGTTGGTCAACATATACTTCTTCTTCAACCACACCATGAAGAAATGTACTCTTCACATCCATTTGGTAAACGGTAAACTTCTTGTATGACACATAAGACAAGAAGATTCTTATAGCCTCAAGACGTGTTACCGGTGCATAAACCTCATTGTAATCAATGCCTTTTACCTGATTAAAGCCCTGGACAACCAATCTTGCTTTGTTTCTCATAACAACACGTCGGTCATCCTTCTTATATTTGTAAACCCATCTTGTTCCAATCTTCTTGTAGTTGTCAGGCCTGTCAACCAATTTCCACACGCCTAACTTCTGAAATTGCTGAAGTTCTTCTTGCATTGCTTCAACCCATGAGTCTTCTTTCATTGCCTCCTTCCAAGATTTTGGTTCTACTTGGCAGACATAGCAGGCAATAGACCAATCATTCTGTTCCCCATATTCCCTAATAACCTAATAGAAACTAGTATTCTGATTATTCCTTAGCTGATTACGAGTCTGCACACCACTTAGGACATCTCTCATAATATTATGCTGAGGATGGGTATTATGAATTTGAGTTTCAGGAACATCAGGAACTCGAGAATTTTTACCCAAGTTGTTGATATTCAGATCACCAACTAATTCGTTTGCTGGATTTGATGAAGATGTAGAAGCATGACCTTCAGCCGTCCCTTGATTTTGTACATTTGGCGTGACATCTGAAACTCCAGGAACTACACAGAAGTAGCTTCATTTGCATCATGGAACTCATCATCCTCTGATGAAAAATTATAATCAGCAGCATCTTCGAATTCCTCATTCTAAACAAGATTGTTAAATGAAGTAGACACTTGAGGGTTAACAATAATTGGCCGTAGTAATGATTAGTCAACTGCCGTATCACTTTCTAGTAACATTTGAGCAGCTGCAGATGATCATCAAAAGTTGGCAGATTAAAGGAGTTAAACAACCCATCGTAGTCAAACATCCAGGGAGCACCCGGAGCTCTTACTGATTCAGTGTATCTTTGAACCTTAACTTCACCCCATTCTTCAATCTTTTTTTATGACAAATTCAACACTCAGAAATTAGGAGTAGCATATCCAAGAAAAAACCTTCGATGCCATAGGACCGAATTTACCATGTGGATCAATATAGTGCAAGGAGCTCCAAAAGGTTCTAAGAAAGTGTTGGGCTTGGAGCATTAATGGTTTATTCATTAGGGATGTATTTGGGCTTTTGGGGTTAATGTGGGCTTCCTAGTGCCTAATGGGCCTAGGGTTGTAATTATGGGTTTAGTGATGCTTATAAATAGAAGGGCTAGGTCATAGAGAAAATGTTAGAGAGTTGAAAGCGAAAACTTGTATCTAACATCTTTTGTGTATGCAAGTTATAATCATTGAAGTTATTCAAGTTGTTCTTCTTCCTAATCATAATTTCCGCTATTGATTAGGTTAGTGATACATGTTTGATCCGTCTACGGGACTTACAATTGGTATCAGAGCCTACTGTTCTAATACATGCTCCGGGTATTGCTGATTGAAGGAGTTTCGAAGTGTTTGCTGCTGTTTGGATCGTCGTTTTGGTGTTCCGGATCATCGTTCATCGTCGGAGGCTACTGTTCCGAAGAACTCGAAGAACTTGTGAAGAATTCGGATCTGGTACTGTTCCAGATTCCGAAGAACACGAAGAAGGTTCTTACAATTCGGATTAACAACTGTTCCGGATTCCGAAGAACACGAAGGAGATCATCCATCTCGGATTGATCCCAGATTATTGCTTGTTCCGGATTATAGTCCGAGTTACTGTTGCGGTTTTTGAACCTTGAATCTCGGAATTCAGTTGCAGAAAAGGAGGGTCACTGTTACGGATAAGGATCATTGTTCCGGATTTTCACCAGATAAGACAGGCATTTTGGATTCTCCATTCCAGATTCTTTATTCCGGATTTATATTCAGAGTTGGTTATTCCGGATCAAACATCTTGGATTCTCCATTTCGGATTTGTATTTCGGATCTACATTTCGGTCTTCTCATTTTGGGTTTTCCATTTCGGATCTTTCAAGGTCGGGTTTTTCAAGTCGGATTCAGCAATTTGGATTGCTCATTTCGGATTCTTTAGTCCGGATTACTCATCAATTCTGATAGTCTTTCCGGATTGACCATTTTTTACCATTTCAGATTAGATTCCGGGTTTGACCGTCATTGACTACAGGTTGACCAATTCGGATTTAGCACTGTTCACCAGACACACATAAATTAATCAATTTTAAATCGATTTGGTAAATTTTTAATCAATTTAAATTACAATGGCTGGATTCATGACTGCACAAGACCTGACAAATGCCACTCTGGCTGCCCTATAATCGCAAACTTTAGCCCTCCACCAAGAGCTGGATCAGGTAATTGGCACTTCCACCAAAGTGCCACGTTTATTGTACGGGGATGAATACTACGAGTGGAAGTTTGACTTCGAACAGTACTACAAGGCCAAAGAACCCGACGTGTGGAGATGCATCATGAATGTTACAAGAACCATAGTCTACAACACAAAGCAAGATCCTGAAACAAAAATTCCCAAGCCCATGCACCTATGGACTCCAGAGGACATTAAGATCATAGAGGAAGATGAGAAGGCTTCAGAAACTCTAACCATGGCTCTAGGACCTGATGTGTATAACGACATGCATAAAAAATTTGTATGGTCTGGAGATACTGCTCTTAAAGAAGTTAGCCATATTCGCTTATCCCTGATAACCCATGTGCATAAAGTATCCCTTTACCATTCTCTCTGAATACCCTGTTGGATCGTCTAGTTTATCTCCAAAAGCTACAACTTAACGTATTAGATCCTCAGTAACGATCACTTTGTTGTCAACATTTCCTTCTTGACCAACTGACAGGCGGGCTTGCAACAAACTTTGCATTCGTCCAGAAAGTTTCAACATGACTTCTGTAAGCCGAGCACTGATCTGTAACTGCCTTCTTAATTCTTGATCGCTCAATAAACGGCAGAATCTCAACAAATGGTGCTATCTTGGGTAGATTCTTATCCAGCACACAACAGATGTAGTGCTTAGAGTCAAAATCATTTGCTTTTGCCTGAAAGAACAACCCACCCAAAGACTTAGTAAAATTTTTAACATTTAAAAATTTTGGTGCGGATGAATCTAATACGAATGACCAACAGTTGAAACGGATGAATATTTTGGAATGGACTACAACTTGGAACAAATGAGTCATTTGGTAAATAAGTTTCCTTCGTACGAATGTAACAAAAAAAAAACAAATGACCATATGTTCATATAGATGAACCTCATCCGTGCGCATGAACTTCATTTGTACATACGTGTTTCCTTCGTTTTAGATCTAAGAAAATCCATTTTTCAAATTGCTTAATTTTTACATGTTTTTGCCAAATTGATGATTCAACTAAAAATAGACCTATATTCCATTTTATTATTTATCCGTTAAAACAACGTAGATCTAAGTTGTTGTTCTTTGTTCGTCCGTATATTCAATAAAAGTTCAAATTAAGCATGTTCGTATACCTTTCCCATTCTATGTGCTATGCTAATCAACAATAAGACCTGATTTGGGCAGAGTTTTGTTACTTATATCACTTTTTAATCTCTCAAGAGCTGCTTTTTGGTGCGGAAGAAAGTTGGAACAAATGAGGACTCATTCATCTGGACTACTATTTATGTCAACAGTAAAACTAGGTTCGTGCAAAGGAGTCTCCTTCGTGCGGATCAGATGCTTTTCAAACTGATGAGAATTGTCCGTGCGAAGGAGTCTCCTTCGTGCGGATGAGTTCATTCGCATGAAATCCTGATTTTTCATCTTTTCCAAAATTTCAAACATTTTACCAATTTTAACAACACACTTAGCTAACCAAGTCCAAGTTAATGACCTTGGTTAAATACTTTATGATAAAATTGATGTTTTTCTATCAACGTTAAGTTCAAACTAATGAACTTGTATATTTTTCAACTCATTTTCATTTCAGATTGACTCCCAACCAGTTGTTCTTCATATTCTGTCAAGCAGCTTTGGACTTTGAAAGATTTAACATTCCATCATTGGTAGTCGAAAATAAGACGAAATAAATTTTTTTGTATTTTACAAGCTTTATGCTAAAACACATTAAAAATCTTTTTGGTTTCTAAAATGAAATATAACTACGTATACAGACATATTTTTATGAGTTTGTGTAAGTGGATCATATCGGTTTTTTAGATATGTCACCAACACCATTGATCTAATAAACTTTAAGTGTTAAACAAATTCACCTAGATTGTCAGTATTGTTTGTCCCCTTAAACCTCTACACATGTTTCAATTGTTTCAAGATACGATTATTAGGTGTCTTAGAACTTGATTTAACTGGGTTCCCTACCTCAGAATATACTCCCGTATCAAGATTCCCTAGATTTCATCTTATAGGTGAATATACCTAATTCATATTTGTATCTGGGTTAATGCGAGACTTGGAGAGCTCAGGTTAGTACAACCGTACAAACAAAGAGATGAAGGCTCGACTTAGAAAGTGGTGGTCCATATTTTGGAATCTTTTGATTACAATTGTCATATCTTTCGATACTTTCAATTATAATGCAGTTTTGGGTTATTAAAGCAAAAGTATTCTACAACTTCTAGGCCATTGTCAACGCAGAATAAGAAGAACTTGTATAATACCCCAGAAATCAACTAGTTATAAAGACCTAGTATATCTCATAATCCGACAATCTCTCAAATGAAGTTATGGTACAAAGACCATATATCTGAGAGATGTTGACCACTAATTAAGAAGCTTAGTTATCTTTATATCTCAAACACAATTTACTAAATGTGCAAAGCATACTAGCACATTATTAGTGAGACTATTTAATAACTTTTTGACTTTACATTTCCTTAGCATGCTGTGACAGCCCACTGATGTACTATCATTTCCTTTTTTCACACGAAAACTCATTTTTGGCTTTTTCAATGTTTTGACTTTTGAAATTTTATATGTTTTTGTATTTTTTTCTCAATATTTCTCCCCCTAAAATCAAAAACGTATTTCGGATTTTTGGTTTTAAAGAAAGAAAAATTGACTAACGATGAGGATTACTTCAAATCTCCATCCATCTTGGTCTCACTCTATTTGCCCCCCCCCCCTTATGACAAATCTTTTATCCCTTTTAATTTTAATGATATTGAAATTCAGTTTTCTAAAATGGTTTTATGTAAAAATTATGCTTTTGTTCATGTGTGTGGATTTTCTCAATGCGTATCAACTTTTTCTCGTAGTCATCACCAATAAAGTGATAGCATATATCGATATGTTATGTTTTAGAGTGGTGAACTAAATTTTTAGTTATTGAAATCGCAGGCTCATCATCTACGTATATTGGCGTGTTAAGAAGTTGCAATCCATAGTCCCTCATCTGTGGTTGAATCCAGAGGATTTGTGAACAACAGCTGGAAGCAGATACATATTCTGCCTCACAGGTCGAGAGAGAGAGACCGTGGTCTGTTTCTTACACTACCACGTTACCAAACGTGTGCTAAAGAATTGGCAGCCTGTAGTTGTAGATTTCACGTTGAATTTGCAACACCCAAAGTCTCAATCTGAGTAGCCTTGAAGTTCAAAATTGTCATTTCTCGGGTATCAGAGACTAGGGGTGTTCATCGGGTTATTTGTTCGGGTTTCGGGTTTTTCGGGTCGGGTTGTTTGGGTTTTTTAGGGAAAAGTGACCCGATAACCGACCCATTTAAGGTTCGGGTTGTTTGGGTATGGGTTATTCGGGTTCGGGTTAGTTCGGGTCATGTTGTTCGGTTTTCGGGTTTAGATGTAAAATGAAAAAAATAATTTTTTTTTCACAAAATGTTATCAAATATATCATGTCGTTAAAAAAATACCATCAGAATTCAAACATCATTTAACAATATAGTATGATAGTATACAAAAGTCTCAAAACTTAATGTTCAAGTATAAAACATTCCAAATTAAATCGCATCTATAAAAAAAAAGACAATTAATGTTCGGGTTTTTATTCGGGTTTCAACTTTCGGGTTATTCGGGTCGGGTTGTTCGGGTTTTTGGTTGGGAAAAAGTGACCCGATAACCAACCCATTTAAGGTTCGGGTTTTGTCGGGTTTAGGTTATTCGGGTTCGGGTTGTTTGGTTATTCTCTAATTCCGGTTCGGGTGACTTTGAATTCGGGTCAGTTTTCGGGTTTTGGATAAAAAGGACAGCCCTACCAGAGACCGATGCTCGGACAACCCTTGAGGTAGCGTAAGATTCGATTGACGATCATCAAATGAGATATCCTTGGACTAGACTAATAGCGTGCATAGAGGCATGTCGGATACATTATATCAAGGCACGAAGTCATTAAGTACATCAGAGATCCAATCATGGAGCGATAAAGAGTCTCGTCGATCTTCTAGGTAGTAGGATCTGGTCCTATTCCAGATTGAGAGCAAGCGGGGTAGACATCGGAGATGTGTCCGTCATCTTGAATTTCTCTAGGATATCGTTCACATACTTTGCTTGGTGCAGGAAAATCCCATCAGGCAATTCATCCAATTGAAGTCCTAGGAAGAATTTCATCTCCCCCATCGAGCTCATCTCGAATTTCTTCTTCATAACTGCTTCGAATTCTTTGCATAAAGTATCGTTCGTCGACCCAAAGATAACATCATCTACGTATATTTGAACGATTACAATGTGATCGTCTACTTCTCGTGTGAAGAGAGTGCAGTCCACTGTGCCCTAGATGAAGTCGTTGTCGAGGAGATGTTGTGATGGCGTCTCCAACCAGGCTGTCGGGTCCTGAAGTAGTCCGTACAACACCTTATCTAGTAGATAAATCTTATCTGTGGAACTTTTGAGATCGTTTGGTGCTTGGTTTTAGTAGGTTTTGGATAGTTTTGTAATAGTTTATTGTATTGTAGAAAGTTCAGGGGCTGAAAGTGCAACTACAAGAAAAAATCCTGTAGCGGCGTATTTATGTACCCAGCGTATTTAATAAATACGTTGGGTAGTCAGTGTGTATATATATGTTATCAATGAAAACCCTAGTCCAAGA
Organism: Scalesia atractyloides; assembly: GCA_947069175.1. Classification (NCBI taxonomy): domain Eukaryota; kingdom Viridiplantae; phylum Streptophyta; class Magnoliopsida; order Asterales; family Asteraceae; genus Scalesia; species Scalesia atractyloides. The sequence continues at coordinate 40,461,926 of CAMTDV010000001.1, forward strand.
TTCTTGGACAAGTTTTGGTGATTTCTTTTGTGTTATGATTGTTGTTCTTGTGCTAAATCCTAACATCTAGGTGCATTCAGTGATCATATCTTTTGGAATTCCATATACAACACTTGTTGTTTGATCCATACGAGAATCTTCATCTTTTGGTTATTCTTAACTTTTACACATTCAAGCAACTAATCTGTAGTTGTTTGAGTCATAACAATCAAACCATTGTGATCCGTATCTGTTTTAGGACTCACAATTTTGTATCAGAAGAACCTTTGTGCTCTTGATTGTTTGTGTTTTTGTTAATATTCTTCAAGTTTTGAAGGTTTTTCAAAAGTTTCAAAGTTTGAAGGTTTTTTCAAAATTTTGGACTTAAAATGGCTTGATCTGGTGTGTTTAATCATTGGGTTGTTGTTCATCTGTGTTTTGGTAAACATTTGGGTCATTTTGGTAGAAAGAAACATGGATTTTGAGTCGTTTTTGGGTGAATAGAGGGTTTTTGTTCTTACTTAAACCCTACTAGGCGTATTTAATTTTGAAGTTAGTGTAGATAAATTTGAATATAGCGTTTTTAACTTGAAGATAGCGACACCAACAAAGCAAATGCCTTAGCAAGTTCCACGCAGACCTCGTCCATTTCAGGAACTTTATGATAAATTGTCAAAATTTATCGGGACAGGTCAAGCTCAAGAAATATATGCCTTCTGAAGCACCAAGTAAGCAACACAAATGTGATCCGTGAGAAGCTGAGAGAGCAGAGAAAGAAAACAAGGAGCTTCTTGTGTATGTTAAGGAACAAAAAAGATTTGTTAGATTCCAGCAAGATTGTATGGAGAAGATATATAGAATGATAACAGAACTATGTGCAAAAGCAGAAAGTCAACCAATGTTCTCAGCTACAGATATCTTCGACTACGAGAAGTTTAAGGTTGAGGAAGACAAACGTAAGGCTGAGGAAGCTGAGAAGAAGAAGAGACATTTAGAATCAGCAGTAAATGTTACCGAAGAAGATGAAAGTGAGAAAGAGGAGGTGGGTAGGGATGAGATGCCAGCACGTTTTGTTGAATGGGGGTTGGAAGAAGATATTTTGTATGAAACTGAAGATTGTGATGAAGGACTCCAATACATCGTGAATGGTTCAGAAAAGAAAGAGAAAAGCTTCCAGATTTTTATCAAGTTGTCACAGTTAAAAAGACAGTACTTACTGAAAAGATAATCAGCCGGAAGTAGTACAATTTGAAAAGGATGTTCATCGTGAAAAGATGGGGTGGAGTTATCCAACACTTCAAAACTGGCGCAGACATGAAAAGTCTTCCCCGATAGGATATCCGTGAGCTTGGAATATTAGATATGATAAACCCTACCAACAGTAGTATTGGTGCTGACTTTGAAAGATTAATCTTAAGAGAATGCAATCGAGGGTTTACTTTGTTCAAGTCGCAACACCCTGCAGAAGGGTTTAAAAGACAACAAAAGATCCCATTACTGGTAAGGGCGTGGTAACATGGGACATTGATTCTGCTAAAGTTAAAACCAGAGTCAAAATCCCTCCAGAACAACCTGTGATGCTTACGAATTTCAAGAAATGGTTCTATGATGGAAAATAGGAGAAGCAATGATCAGATCTGATTCTAATGAAGATATTGGTATTTTGGACCCAATGGATGACTTTATGTTCTGCCTATCCAATCTAAATATTCTTTATAGCTACAAGATTCATGCCGGTGCCGGAAATGAATATAAAGAAGAAGGCATGTTGTTCCAAAGGGCGGTAGAACGAGCAAGAGAAAGAAAAATAGAAATGATGGACATTGTGACAAGAATTGAAAAACAAAGGGAGAAAGAGGAGGCTAGGAAAAAACAAAGAAAGCAAAAATTGTCAGCTCAGTAGAAAGCTCCATCACCCACTTCAGTTGCCACGACGAGGGATCCACCTACCACAAGTGAAGCTATTGTTAATCCAACTGAAACACCACTTGAACAGATTAAGATCAAGCTGTCTCAAATCCAGAAACCGAAAAGCAAGAATGAAGAATCGAACAAGTACGCAACAACCTAGGGGGATATTGTTGGAAGTTTTGAGATCATTGGTACTTGGTTTTAGTAGGTTTTGGATAGTTTTGTAATAGTTTATTGTATTGTAGAAAGTTCAGGGGCTGAAAGTGTAACTGCAGGAAAATATCCTGTAGCGGCGTATTTATGTACCCAGCGTATTTAATAAATACGCTGGGTAGTCAGTGTGTATATATATGTTATCAATGAAAACCCTAGTCCAAGGTTCTTGGACAAGTTTTGGTGATTTCTCTTGTGTTGTGATGTTGTTTCCTGTGCTAAATCCGAACATCCACGTGCATTCAGTGATTATATCTTTTGGGATTCCATATACAACACTTGTTGTTTGATCCGTACAAGAATCTTCATCTTCATCTTAATCTTTTGGTTTTTCTTAACTGTTACACATTCAAGCAACAATCTATAGTTGTTTGAGTGATAACAATCAAACCACTATGATCCATATCTGTTGTGGGACTAACATTATCCTTGTAGATCGGATTGACTAACCCTGGTGGTTGGCCGACGTACACTTCTTCCTTCACTTTTACGTACAAGAAGGTGGACTTTACATATAATTGGTAAACCTTAAATTCTTTCCAAGATGTGAATGTCAGAAAGATTCTTATCGCTTCTAATCTCACAACTAGAGCGTAGACCTATGTGAAATCTATCCATTCCTGCTGACAGAATCTTGAACAACAAGCTGAGCCTTGTTTCACACTATCACACCACGATCGTCTTTCTTGCACTTGAAGACCCAATTAGGTGTTTATCTTCTTGTGATCTTCAAGCAAGTCAACTAGCTTCCACACTCCCAACTTTTCAAATTGTGACAGTTCTTCCTGCATAGCGTTGACCCAGCTCTCCTTCGTTAGTGCTTCTTTGTAGGTCTTCGGTTCTATTTGCGAAATAAAACATATAAATGAGAATCTATTTTGTAAAAGAGCAACTTGGGTATAGAAGCAACTTAAACCCTGGTTGACTTGGTTTCGGGTATTAACACCGCTTTCCAAATCTCCAATTATGAAATCTGGAGGATGGTAAGATAATGTTTTTTGCATTACTTCATTGGAAACACTGACTTCTTGTTGCAAATTCATGACATTCTATTCAAAATCTTGATTGACAGCAGGAATGTCATTCTATGCACTTGTTCGCTCAATCTGATCTCCAGGTAAAATATCAAACTGAACTTCGCTATCAGATGTCAACCCATCTTCGTCATATGTTGGCTCAGCATCAAATTCAGAATTAGAATTATCAAAACTAAGAGTTGTTTCATTCACCACTGGCTCGTTGATGGAATCACATGTTCCTTTTATCTGTGGTGTAGATTGTTGAGTACTCAGACCTGCTTCAGCATCATGTGTACCAAAGTGTGTTTGTGTAACAAAGATTGGTCTTGGAACTTGATCTTGCAAAAAAGATTGTTTATGCTGATAGAGCATAGCAAGTTCCTCCTCTGACGGTTCGGCTGACAGGTTGAAAGAACTCCAAAGACCTTTATAGTCAAACGGCCAAAATCTCCTTCTTTTTGGGTAGGAGTAGTATATTTTTGACAATTCACATGCTGAGCTTGAATCACCTGGTTTAAACTAGGAATATAGACTCGCTTCAATGGACTAGCGTACCCCACGAAGAACCCCTCTAAAGACTTAGCACCAAATTTGTCGTCAGGATACATGGCGACCTAAATGGTTTCAACCATTTAAGATTGGGCTTTTGTCGATTGATAAGCTCCAAACATGTTTTCTTCTCCTTCTTGACCGTAAGAACTCGGTTAAGTGTATAACATGTTGATGACACGACTTCACTCAAAAAATTAACAGGTAACTTGGAGTCTGCGAGCATTGTGCGTGTGGTCTCTATCAACCTTCTTTCTTTTGTTCTACGACACCCTTCTATTGCGGAGTATAAGGTGCACTAAACTCATGTAAGATCCCTTTTGTCGTTATAGTACTCTAACATCTTATTGTTCTTGAATTTTGTGCCGTCGTCACTTCTTATGCATCTGATCGACAACTTATACAAATTTTCAATTTTCTTAAACAATACATCGGATAGTCAAATGTTTCATCTTTGCTTTCTAGGGACATCACCCACGAAAACATTGAAAAGTCATCTGTCACAACTAAGTAGTATAGATCTCCCGATATACTTCTTACATTCATCGGCTTGAAGAGATCTATATGAAGGCATTCTGATGGTAGCTTGATGAAGTTAAGAAGCTTTCTCGGATTCAATTTCTTTACTTGTTTGTCCTTTTTGCAACTAATGCAGTCATCGGTCAGATGGAAGTTCTTCAAGTTTACCCCATCCACCAATTAGTTATGTACCAGATAATTCATCTTTCTGAGGTGAATGTGCCCCACTTCCTATGCCATAAAAAGGATTCTTTCTCTGTTGCCTTCGACATAAAACATTGTACAGTTTTGGTCGTTGTTGTAGCGATGCTAATATCTAACACATAGAGATCATTTTCTCGAGGAGCGCACACTAAGATCCATTCTTCAGGTATGATGAAACCAAGCTTTAAAATGAGACATTCTCTATCTGTGAATTGTGTAATGAACTTCTTATCGCAAATATGAGAAATGCTCAATAGGTTGTTTTCAAACTCGGCAATGTAATTAACCTTGTCAAACGACACCATCCCATTTGTCAGAATACCTTCTCCAACTATTCGACTTCCCTGATTGCCCATGAACCCAACGTAGCCTCCTCTTATTAGTTTAACATCGTATAGAAGAGCTAACATCCCCGTCATGTGCCTCGAAACTCCACTATCCATAATCCACTTTGATATGATGGATCTTGGAAACCCCTGCACATGCACTTAATCAATTAGTTAAAGAGTGAGACCTAAGCCTTTCTTGTCTTGGGTGGGTTGGCAGTCACTTTATCAACACTCACACACTCATTTTTCTCTACAACGTTTTCTACATTGTTGGTTGAATCAGTTTCTTTGAGCATTTCAGAAGATTCTTTGTTTTTGATCGCCCAAGTTTGATTTTTGGAAATCATTTTCTTTGCATAGAATTTGTATCTTTTTGAACATTTAAGTTTGAAGTTTCTCCAGTTTTTACATTTGAAACTTTAGTACTTATCGATTTAACCTCTTGATTAGATTCAATATTTCTTTTCAAGATCTTCTTTGGTTCAACACTTGGCGATTTTTGTTTAACATCTTCCGAAACTTTCTTTGACACATGAATTGGTTTAGGACCTTTCTATCGACATTGATATGCAATGTGTCCCACTTGGTTACATTGGAAGAAAGTTAGACTATTAGTGATGAGAGTAGGTCCTTCAACCTGTTCATGTTTCTTATTTTGTTCAAGGAATTCAATATTAGATTGATTCCGGAACTAACTTTCCTTCTAACTTTCAAAACTAGTTTTCTGAAACAAAAGTCATCTTTTTCACAAACTTGGTTTTTCCAAATATACCATTGTTTCGATTACCATACCCCGAACCATTTATCCCACAGTAATAGTTTCTTTGTTGGTTTTTAACATGGGAATCTCTTGTTTTAGAGTAGTAAGTTTGTTCTCTTTTAAAATTTGGAAAACCTTGACCATTTGACATTATGTCAATTTCTAACAACTTTACCTCAACAAGTTTGAAAAGTTTCTTGACTTTGTTTTTGTTGAAATTCTGAAGCGGAAATTCTGAATCAGAATATAGTTTGTCGGATCCATTCATTTTGTACATGATAACATTTGGATCACACGAACTATGTCCTGATTTCCGAATGTAATGCTTGTGAAAGCTTTCATCGCTCTCAGAATATGAACTCGAACTCTTTTTGCCAAACTTCGTTTTCACAGTTTCAAACTTGGATTTATCACTATCACTTTCAAAAACTTTGTCAATAACATCTTTAACCACATCTGGTTCACAGTCTAATTCAAAATTAGTGTAGGCCACAATGATATTTTCAGGCAATTGATCTTTTTGTTCAGTTTTCAATTTAATGTTCAATGCCTTATCCATCCGTCTAGCTATTTTTTAGCATAATTGCTCCACACTTGGGTGGAACTCGATTGTACTCAACACCATGGTTATTGTATCCATATACATCTTCTCCTAATTCATTCTTACCTGTAGGCTTGGGAAGAATATTGTCTATGACATATGATGTTGTGGAATAGCTTATCAGTTTTTTATCAACACGCCAAGTTTTGACTTAACTGTTTCTAGCTCTTGTTTTAGTTTAGCATTGTATCGATATGATTATTAATCGTGGTTTGTTGTCTAAAACAGTTTGCTTTAGCATTAAAATTGTTGCATCGTTTTTGTTATTTGCTTGTCGAAATTGTTTAATTGATTTTTTCAGTTTATCGTATGCCTCTTTCACACTCTTTAAATCGTATGATAAATTGTCTGACCATTTTTTCAAAATTTTATAGTTTTCATCCTTTTCAATGCACGATTTGCAAGGTTCAATACATTTCTTGCATTGAAAGTATGTTACATTTTCAATCACTATGTCAACATTTTTATCATTTTCTCCTATCAACTCGGATAACCTTTTTCCTTCGTCAGAGGTTTTCCCTACCTCTTTTAATTGAGCCATCATGGCCTTCTCAGCAATCTCTGTCAGATTTTCAACGTTCATCTCATTAGATACATCAATGATTTCTTCTAAAGGTTCTTTCTCATCATCGCTGAAGTGTAAATCACTGTAATTTCCCTCCTTGCCAAAGAAACCGGCAAAAGATTTGAAAACATCAGGAGGTATAATAGATCTAAATGCATTGTTAATAACCTCCTTGGTTGGTATTTGGAAATCTTCATTCTCTAAAGTTGATTCAGCTATAACAACTTCTTTTTTACTATCATCAAACTTAACCATAGCACATACTTCTTCAGCAGCTTCCTCAATCTTTCTTCTTCCACAACGATCTCAGACTCTCCCAATTCCACATAAATGCAAGACTGTTGGTTTTAGGAATGAGATTATTCCAATTGAACCCTTCGTCTTCTTGAGTTACAACCAAAACCTTATCTTTAGATTTTGAACCATCCTCGACTGGTATCAACCTGGATATATTTGGTAGATGTTGAGAACTCTTGTGGTAGATAGACTTCTTGTAGTAATCTCCACCAAATGGGTTACTGTTGTCGTTCACTTCACGGTTTGTGCACTCGTGTTTGAAGTAACCCTTCTCTTTACATTTGAAGCATGTAACCGTAGACTTATCAAACCCTTACTTGTAATATGGCCCTCCAATACAGTTACGCCCATTAATCTCCATAAACCTTTGAGGTCTTCGTACTACGCTTGCCATGCGCCATTTAATATTAAACAACTCTATATCTTTCGGGTCGATCTGATCATAGTCCTCCTTGGTCATGTTTGAATTACCAATTCTACTAGCGAACAAGCATTCATATGACTCAAGGATTGATGCAAGAAATCTCATATGCTCTTTTTTTTGTTGCTTCAATTAGACCTTGAGCATTTTGAAGTTGACAACAATGTTGCATTTAAGAACGTGAGGATGTGATTTATTCCGATTTGAATAATTGTTTAAGCTATGTGAAGAGTGAGGACTCTGTGCTGGTGCTGGAGTATTCGGATCATAAGATGAAAATTGAAGAGGATATGAGAAACAACCACAACTGCTTGAATAACTATTGTTATTGCTTGATGAATTCCCAGATGATGTGTCAGCACTGAATGCTGTTTGGATTTTGGTACTTCGAGTACTCGTAGAGTCACCTCCCTTATAATACAAACCTACATCATGCTGCACATTCGCACCCCTCATCGTTGCCATTTTTCTTAACTCAAGCTCATGAGCTTCCAGATTTTTGATGAACTTTGCTAGAGTTAGTCTATAATACTCTTGTGTATTACTTTTCAGAATCATGAGATATGTAAACCACTCTCCTTGCGGTAAAGCATCTTCCAGTTTATCTAGCTACTCGTCATCATCTTTTGTAATTCTCATTCTATCCATTCAGAATTAGATGACAATATTTATCAATCAGTTGTTTCATGGACTCTCCTTTCATTGCATTGAAAATATCAAACTCTTTCTTCAAAAGAGCTTCCTTGCTATTTTGCATCGACTGATTTCATTGATACTTCACTTTGAGAGCATTCCAAATCCATTGAGAACAAATATATCTTCTTTAATTGCTTGCTGGAGTATAGTAATCATTTCTTTTATTTGAGAAATCTTTCTCTATGTGCATAAGGAATCTGAGTCAATTTAATCTTCATATCGTTTTCTCTGGTCGGAATCACATATTCTTCTTCTATTGCAAACAAGAAATTAAAGTGCTTTGCTTGTACCCATGTCTCGAATCTACCGTTCCACCGCTTATAGCCTTCCGTACTCAGCAGCTTTGGTGGTTTGGTCGTAGTATCCATCTTGTTGTCTAGATTGAGATTTTGGACAACGGTAGTAGGTGTTGTGGCAAACCCGTTATAAAACTGTTTGGTACAGATGAAGTATAATTGGAACGAATGCAAAATTCTTGGGCGGACAAGGGTTTCAAACGGATGAACTTTGAATTAATGCGAGTGAGACCTTCGTGCGGACGAGGAGAAAACACAATGACAAGAGTTCCCTCGTACGGATGAAAGGTTTTGTGCGAATATACCTGGTACGTACGGATTAACAACAAATTCAGACAAATTTAGCTTTTTCGTGCGGATGAGAAATTTTCAAACAATTAAATGGTTCTTCCATGCGAAGGAGACTGGTGTCGTGCGGACGAAAGTTAGTTCGTGCGAAGGACAAAAACATGGTTTTCACGTTTTTTGAAAATTTTAGCATGATAACAGTTGAATTTTAAGCTATTTTTTAGTATGATGGTTAAAAATGACCTTTTACAATCCTTGAAAAAACCTGTCCATTTTGTCTGTAGGAAATGTAAAAAATAAGAAAACGAGTAGAAAGAAGTTCTTGGAGTGTCCAAATCTTGTTTAAACTTTCAGATATCAGCCATCCTGCTCTGTACCACTTGAAAGGACCGTTGGAATGCTCAGTCAGTGAATGGTATCATTTTCAGAAGATCCACAAGCACCTTAAATCTAACATGTTTTGTAAACAGATCCGTAGTTTTTGCATTAGTATGAATTTGTTCAAGATTTATAAGACCACTGTCATAACATTCTCTAATAAAATGAACTTTGATACAATGTGCTTGGTTTTGAAGTTAGAAACATGATTTTTAATAATTTTGATAACGAAATCATTATCAATATATGGTAGTATTAAGATTAGTTAAACCGTAATCCTAAAGTTGATGTTGCATCCATATCACCTGGGAGCAGCAAGCAGATGTTGCCACGTACTTTGCCTCTACTGTCGGTAGCGAGACGGTCTGCGGCTTCTTGCATTGACAAGATAGGAGCTTGTCACCAAAAATTGACATCCAACTGATGTTAATTACATGTCCCTATTTGTCCCTCCAAAATTACTGTCAGAAAAGGCAAACGGGTCAAAACTGGAATACTATGATACCAAAGTGTAAGACATAGATTCCCTTTAAGGTATCTAAAAGTTCTTTTCACAGCAGAAAAATGTGAAGATTTAGGATTAACCTAACAACGAGCACATTGGAAGACATCAAACATGATGTCTAGTCAACTAACTATCAGATACATCAGCAAACAAATCATTGACCGATACAACTTTTGATTGACAGAAGTTTCATAAGCATCTTCATTTAGTAGAGGTCATTCTACCTTAGGTGACTCTATGGATTTTGCATCTGGGAGCTTAAACTTTGCAAGGATGTAAGTCACATATTTCCCTTGATATAATAAGATTCCTTGAGAACTTTGACAAACTTGCAGACCTAAAAATGTTGTCATCTCTCCTAGTGAACTCATTTCGAACTTCTTCTTCGTAACCACTTCGAATTCTTTGCACAAACTCTCATATGTTGATCCAAAGATGATGTCTTCTACATAGATCTGAACTAGAATCAGATCCTTCCCAACTCTTTTGATAAACAATGTTTGATCAATGGTTCCCCCTAGTGTAGCCTGGAGCGAGCAATTGCTCTTTTAGTGTTGCATACCATGCATAGGGTGCTTGGTGCAAACCATATAGAGCGTTATCTAGTTTATAAGCATAACCATGATTTTCTAGATTAATAGAACCTGGTGCTTGCTTCACATAAATTTCTTATTTACTTTCCTATACAGATAATAGTCTTTACGTCCATCTATTAGATCATGAATCCCATATATGATGCTATGCCAATGAAATACGGATGGTTTTAATCCTTGAACCACTCATCTAGCCTCAATCCGTTTGAATCCTTGAACCACTCATCTAGCCTCAATCCGTTTGAATCCTTGAACCACTCATCTAGCCTCAATCCGTTTGAATCCTTGAACCACTCATCTAGCCTTGTTTCTTACTATTACACTAATATCATCTTGCTTGTTGTGATACACCCATATTATGCCTAACGTGCGTTTTCCCTTTGGCAACTTTGCCAACCATCCAACTCCCAGCTTTTCGAATTGATTCAACTCCTCGTGCATAGCATCTACCCAGCTTGGTTCCTGAAGAGCAACATCAATGCTCTAAGGTTCTATTTGAGAAATAAAACAAGAATACAAACAAGTATTGATAGCCTTTGATTTGCTTCGTGTAAGGATTCCAACATTCACATGACTAATGGCATTTTCTATCAGGTGATTGTGTTGTACACTTTGAGGAATCGCCATGCCAGGAACTTGCGTAGTAGATAGAAAGTTTGTGAAACTTCATGCATCTATTTTAATATGCACCCCCATATGATGTGTTAGCATTGTTGTTCACTAGTTGATCAACAGTGCATTCAATAGAATTGGATCCTAAAAGAGTGAAGATCATAAGATATTTGGAGTAACTTTTCCTTCATTTATCTTCTTGGTAGGAGCTTCAACATTTTATTCTATTTCCTCAAAGGAGCATGCTTGAGTGACGGGTTCAGAAACTAACTTATAACTTATGACGGAGGAGGTTGCGTAGTCGGGTACATTGAGGTTGCATAGTCGAGTACATTCCTGGTTGATCGATATTGTGCACCTTAGTGCTTTCGACCGAAAGCTCCTCTTCGTTTGCATCACAGAGAGAAATAGATGGATTGGATGTGGAAGCACATGTACCTGTAGACACTTCAGAAAGAATATTAAACTACTTAAATAAGGAAACATAATTAAATAGCCACTCTAGTCCAATGCATGTGTTTCGTTCTCCTCATGCCAATCAACATTGTAGGACTTGATGATTTGCTAGGTGATCTTGTTGTATACCTCTAGCATCAAACTTTCCTTTATATTTATTACCTCTAGCATTGAAGAATTCTTTGCATATCCAACAAAGTAACATTGATGACCTCTAGCATCAAACTTTCCTTTAGCATCCATATGCAACAGAACACATGGACAACCAAAGATTTGAAAATGTTTCACCAAGGGCTTACGACCATCCACAATCTCATAAGGAGTTTTCATGTGTTGCTTGTTGATCAATGAATGATTCTGAACATAGCAGGCTGTATTCACTACCTCAACTAAGAAAAAACAGGCAGCTTTGAGTCCACTAGCATCGTACGTGCAACTTCAATAGGAGTTTGATATCTTCTTTCCGCAACTCCCATTTGTTGAGAAGTTCGGGCTGCACTATATTGTCAATTGATTCCCTTCTATACACAAAATATATGAAGATTAGCATTTTTAAATTTAGTACCATTGTCTCATTGAATCACCTTCTTTTTATATTTTGTTTGATTTTCCATAAGGATGACAAATTTTTTTATCAGCTCAGTTCTCTCATCCTTGTGAGATAAGAAGAATACCCATGTGAAACGTGAGTAGTCGTCTATAATAACCAACCAATAAGCTTTTCTGGGAGATACTCAGTATGTTCACTAGACCAAAAAGATCCATGTGAAACAGTTGCAAAACTGAGCTAGTGGAATGTATTAGCTTTGACTTGTGAGGTTTTTGATGTGGCTTTCCCAATGTACAAGAAACACACTTATATATGATCATGAAATCTTTCACTAGCAAATCTCGTACTATGCTTCCTTTGGCCATTTGATTAAAATTCTTCATCTTGACATGACTGAGACAGCAATGCCACAACATGGCATCAGGTTTTGACATTTTCAAAAACAAGTAAGTTATATCTTCAGTTGGCTTCTTATTCATATCAATCACATAAACATTTCCTTGTCTCTCTGCCTTCATAAAAAACCAAACTTCAGAATCACGATCCCTCGCTTCAAAACATAACAACCTTTCTTCGTGAACTGAACTGAAAAGCCTTTATCACATATGTCGGACATGCTTAAAAGACTGTGTTTTAATTCTGGAACGTAGTTTACATCTTCAAAACTGAGAACCCTACTTTGCACAATACTCTTTAAAGTAATTCTTCCTACTTAACCTCCTAAAAATGAGACATATCATCCATTGAATATTTTTACATCATGAAGTTGAGAAATGTCTCTAGTCATGTGCCTAGAATAGCCGCTATCAACAGACCGCAGTTTGACAATAATCCTCCATAGTGGTTTCTACACAACCGGATTAGTTAGATTTTTGTACCCATACCATTGTTGATCTAGGTAATCCATAACAATCAATATACGACACTTTTTGCAATATCAGTCCTCATTATTATAAAAAAAAGATGATGATTGTGACCTGAGGATTAATATGATGATTTGGGTGATTGTTTAGCAAAGACTTCAGGTTTCCAAATTCTATTGTTAACTTTTTCAGAAATAGTTATAGACACCTTTGGAGTCTCTACTTTCTTTTGTTGTTTAAAAAATTTGGTTTTTGAATTAAAGATTCTCTTATTTTCTTTCTTTGCCAAATTCCAATCACTATCAGATAGCTTAGCCTTAGCATTTCCTTTGGGCATAGCCTTCTGATTTTGTGCATATCTAGCATAGTATAGCACATAAGAACGATGAACACAATTTATGGCTATGTGTCCTAGAATGCCACAATTAAAACAAGTTTGTCTTTTAACGTAAACTGCATTCTCAAGAGCTTGTGTGGGTCTCGCATGCCTTGAGGGTTGAGTTGGTCCTCTATGTGTCTGATGTTTATGCACATTTTGTTGCTTTCTATGAACTTGTTGTCACACCCCAATCAATGGCGGAAACATCAGAGTGAGACGAACGAGATTGTTCAAAGCTTCATAATGAACTAAGAGTGACAATAATTAAATAAATAATCCCCATTTCATTCATAACTTCAAAGTACATCATTTTAGAAAGGAAATACAACATTGAATCTAACATAACCAAACAAGCAAATATTAAATAAGCAAAATTTGGGTGTGTTTCTAGTCAATCCCAAGTTGATTTCTCAAGATTTCATCATCAATTTCCTGTAACATATATCAAAGTATTTGTCAACACAAAATGGTTAGTGAGCATACAAGTTTGGTTTACATAGTATACGTATAAAACTCTCAACTCCAACATGGCAATTTGTACACTAAGTTATTTATTATACTAGCATGCAAAAAAAACTATATGTCAAACCAAAGTGTCCACTAGCATAATCTCGTCACTGAAGTGAACAAGACCTTTATGATAGAATACTTAACAATGACCCCAAAATGGGCGATGTGCTACTCCTATAATGCTATACGTGTTAAGGTAGGCTTGCAAAGTTAATGACAAATAGTATGAACCAAGGTATTCTAGCATGTCTAAACCTATAGTATGATAAGTAGCATGTTTGTTGATTAAGTGTTTGTATCAGATTTATTATGTGTGATTTGTGTCACACTGCTCATAGGCGGAAGCGCACTGTCTGATCTGATTGATTCTCATTGCAAACAAATATAAGTGAACATACTAAATGAATAAAAAAAAGCTCCAAATGCCATTGCCAATATTGTTTCAAAATGCAACATAAGTTGAGTGTATTGTATACTAACCGTAAAATGAAAATAAGTTGTCAAGTGCTACACATCCAAAATACAAGTTTAAAATGATCAGGCTTTGACCCTTATATCATCGCAAGGAGGCACTATATAATGGGCAAACCCTTCAAAAGTTGGCATGGAGTCTTGACACTTGCTTTCCTTAACTGAAATTCCCCGCTTGGTCCACTAATTTCCTGACATACATGTTAAGTTGAAAAATCAACAAAAGTTGGCGAGTTCATGTGTTTTAGTTGTATGAGATAATTCCATTAATGTATAATGTATTTGTATCAAAACCTGGTATGTAAAGCGTCAATGAAATCGTTGATCATTAATGTTTTGCAAGGACATTAATAAGTGTGACGACATAGGAAGCATCCAAACGTAGACAATTTTCGTATATTAACCTCGGCTAGGACAACAAATGCACTCTTCTGTGTGGGTCCATAACCAAGAGTGGGGCTTGCCAACACCCGCTAGATCTAATCTTTGTACCGTGGTCTTAAACAAGATTAATGGTGCTTAAGTTCCACCCTATTCGCAGATGATCTAAGTTGTTTCATTCCCTAGCTTATCATACCATTGAACATGTATTTCCCCTAATAGTTGTAAAACAATAAAACATTTAAGATGAAAAGGGGGACATGAACTCACTGAATTGTGTTCCGTAACTTGTTTATCTCACGTACTTTTCCTTGGTTTGTATCGCAACCTACAAACGTGCTAGGTTTTGTTAGACACTTAGGTCTTTGTAACGACTTATATTCAAGTCTCTTGTATTAAATATTTATTGAGACTTGTTACAATTATGTTCTATAGAGATGTATTTTCGGTGTATGATGTCAATATATATATATATATATATATATATATATCCTTGTATCTGGTGTGTTGTATGTACGGGCGTAACCCTCTTGTCTTCCTACCTTGCACGAGTAAGATGTATGTGTTCATGACTTCTCAAAAACGGGTTGCACCCGTTTGTCTCGATGATGCCATCGTCAGATATGTTCCATATATAATTCTTCTTAATTATATATAATTCCAAGTTCAATGTATTCGTTAAAATATTATATTTTAACGTATGTGGTTTGTCTGCACCATTTTGTATATCGTTTGCTATTACGATGGGTTTGTTAAAAATAATCTATTTTAATATGTCTTGATATATAATTATCCATATGCATGTTCCCATGGTATACATGACCAAGTGTGATATTTGTTAAGTATTATACATGTGTATATTCCCAAGTATGGGTATACTTGTGTTATGAGTATTTGTGTATTTAAATTCGTATTCTCATGCTTATGCATAATACTTGTATAATGGTATTTTCATCAAGTGTTAGTTGTATAAGTTCGCATGTATTTGTACGTATAGGAATACGTATTTTCTTGTATTCATTATACACCATTTTTATTTTCTTAAAATATATAATTGTAAGATATATCCAAATAAATTTATATACCTTATGCTTGGTAAGTGTATGCATCTTAAAAATAATATATATTTTTAAGATTAGTTCTAGAAAAAATATATATTTTAGTTTTCCACCAAAATAATATACTTTTAAGATGTTGATGAAATATATATTTTTATACACTTCAAGAATAGTATATTTTTTTAAATCGACAAAATATGATATAGTTTATATACTTGTAAAAATATATATTTTGTCATTCGTTCGGTTTTGAAAGTATAATTTACCAAGCTTGGATATATTATGTATTTTTAGTCTGAAATATTTATATAGTCCAAATGTCCGAATCGTCCAATATTTGTATCCAAGGCATGAATATATATATATATATATATATATATATATATTGTAAATCTTTGTTTGCCAAATTTTATTGTATTTGTTTGTGTATATTATTTCAAGTCCCTTATTTATATATAACTAATACAAACAATATACACAACACATAATTTGTATGGTCACTAAATATATATTTATATCCATCTTTATTTTTAGAAAAACCATACCTTCTTTGATTTTCATTTTATATAAAAATATGGGAATTTTTATATTTATTGCTTTTAAAAAAGTTTACTTGTAAGTACCTTGCTAAAATATATTTTTTCTAAGTTTTTAAATTTTATAAAATTTCTTCTATAGTTTCCCCTAGATTTAGGAGGTTTCCCATGTTTAAGTTCATGTGTTTAAGCTTTCAAACTCATCAATTTATTCACAACAATTTTTACAAGTATAACATATTCATATAGATGCATTTTTCATGTTATGATGAACTTGAAAGTTAATAAAATCATGTAGTATTTTAACCTTGTGTTTAACATGTTCATCCATCTTTAAAAATATGTTTAGTTTCTAATATTTAAAAATTTTATAGAAAATCATTTTTAACAACTTATTCATACATCATCTTAAGAACATCACATATCCTTTTAACCACTTTAATAAGTTCATTCTTCGTGTATAACAAGTTCATCAACACTTTCATCATGCATCTTGTAAGATCCATGTGTATACTTGTTAGATCTATACTTCTAGCAAGTATACATATGATGGATATCATCCATAGCACAAAATAAACAACTACAACTTCATTACAACTTCAAGATATGCTTATTATTTTTAGATTATGTTACTAGTTCATGTGTTCATCTTTTAAAAGTGAAGGTGTTAGATTATTTAACTTGTACATTAACATTATACTAGTAACAAGATATAAAATGAAAGATTAGGAGGCTCACTACTAGCTCTTGTGGCTAGGGAAGTTGCAAGAGAACTTAGAAGATGAAGATGATGGAAAGTTGGTGGTTAATAGCTCCTAGAAGAGGTCCTTGAGCTTCCAAGACTTGACACCTTCTTAATCTACCTTGAGACACCTTAGGATTTTCTTGAAGATCACTTGATAGTGGAGATGAAAGTGGAGTGGTGTGGTCGTGAGGTAGGAGGAAGGGGAAGGAGTCTTGGTGTTTGAATTTTTTGGGTGGTGAATGATGAGATGATGTTGGGATAAGGTTGTTTATATAACCTTAGGCTAATACTTCTTCCATCAAATAAACCCTTTGCCCACTATCAACTAATCCAACATCTTTAGAAAACATGTGGGCTTGAGGGACCCACATGTTGACCGTCACTTTAGGGGGAGGGTCTTGGTTGGGTTTTAAATGTAGTTAGTTAGTTTAGTTAGGATTTAAGGGGTTTAGTTAGGGGTTTATAGGTAGTAGGGGTTTTTGGTGTAATTTAAGATGTATGGTGCCATATACTAGCTTAACATTGTTAAACAATATTAACTAGTCCATAAATTATGTCTAGTTCGTGTTCGGTTGCTTAACGCATGCTATTCCTAATCGGGTCCCTAAACGGAAGTTTATGCAACTTGTAGGGATTTTAGGGATTCTTATGTAAAACAAGGTGTTTAATAATCTTAAATAGTTGTATGATGCTAAAATATTGTTAACTAGTTCATATGTTGTGTCTAGTTGTGTCTAGGTGTTTGTTTCGTTGTCGGTTCATTAAAACGTTAACTTTCAAGACTTTTATGACATGATCTGTTTTTGTGCTAAGATGATACTTTCAACATCTTTTAGGTAGTTTATGATGTTTAACACTATTTCTGAATAATAGATAAGCTAGGGGATGCTGAATTATGTTGAATCGTCACTTATGATGCATTTCGGGCAGTTTTTAGTGTATGGATTGTTTCTGGAAAGTGTTAGCATGAATCCTTGTTTTCCCATATGGATTTATTACATAGTTGATGTTGGAGTCCCATCTAAGTCCTAAATCTGTTGTTTAGCTAGGTACCGGAACTAGCTGACACAGCTAGTCTACTAGTTGTTCCGATGCATTGTCTTAAATTGTTTTTGAGTTGTAACCACTAAAATGAATAAATGCATCATGTAATGTACTCAGTGAGTTTTCTAGACGTATGTCATGTAATCATGCAGTTCAGACATTTAAAACACATAAATGTATAATATAAATGACTTTTTAGTGGTATGGAAATTACCCAAAAGTGACAGTTGTCACATACTCCCCCTGTTTAAAAGAATTTCGTCCTGAAATTCAAGCTGTGTCATCCATTGCAGGAGTCTTCTCAAACAGGTGAGGGTATTTGGCTTTGATTTGATCTTCACGTTCGCAAGTATACTCGGGTCAGTGTCGTGAGTTCCAACGGACTTTGACCAAACTGATACGACATCTCCTAGTTTTTTGGACCTTCCAGCCCATAACTCAACGGGTCCTTTAGTAAGTTGGAGCTTGTCGTCTATATGAATCTCATCCACAGGGATGATTACCGTTCTTGTGTTGGACTCTTCTTGAGATTGGACACATGAAATGTGGCATGGACGCTACTAAGTTCATTCGGTAGTTTCATCTTGTAAGCAACAGTACCAACCTTTGCCAAAATTTCAAATGGTCCAATGTATCGAGGATTAAGCTTTCCACACTTACCAAATTTGGCTGCGCCCTTCCAAAGCGAGACTTTCAACAAAACCTTGTCTCCGACCTAGACGGATAATGGTTTCCTTCTCTTGTCTGCGTAGTTCTAGTGTCGATCACGAGCCGCCTTGATACGGTCTCGGATTTGAAAAATCTTGTCGGTAGTCTCTTGGACTAATTCAGGATCAATCAGTTGTTTATCACCAATTTCCACCCTACATAAGGGAGAACGACATTTTCGACCATAAAGAGCTTCGAACGGTGCGGCTTGTACGCTTGTATGATAACTATTGTTGTAAGAAAACTCCACCAAAGGTAGGTGAGTATCCCAATTACCGCCCAGATCCATCACACATGCACGAAGCATGTCTTCAAGTGTTTGGATTGTCCATTCGCTCTGGCCGTCGGTTTGTGGATGGAAGGCCATGCTTAGATCCAGCCATGATCCAAAGGCCTTTTGAAAAGATTTCCAAATTCTTGACACAAATCGACCATCTCAGTCTGAGATGATAGAAATAGGCACTCCATGATGAGCCACTATTTCTCTGAGGTAGAGTTCAGCTAATTTCTCCGTGCTATCTTTTTTTCACGAATTGGAAGAAAGTGTGCGGACTTTTTCAGTTTATCCACTATTACCCAAATCATGTCGTGGCCTCTTGAGGTCCTAGATAACTTTGTAATAAAGTCCATGGATATTTGTTCCCATTTTCACACGGGAATCTTGGTTTGTTGTACAAATCCCGAAGGTTTTGGATACTCGGCCTTAATTTTCGCGTAAGTTAAGCACTTTCCAACATAAGTTGCAATGTCGCTCTTGAGGTTAGGCCTCCAATAATATTCCTTCAAGTCTTGGTACATTTTGTCCGATCTCGGGTGGATCGAGTACTTAGACTTGTGTGCTTCGTCCAACACTACTCCCCGAAGACCGCCAAAAAGTGAAACCCAAATTCAATCCAACATCATTGACGCATATTTAACTCTTTCTGATTAAATATATGTTGAAAACTTTTGTGATCCGTGAATATTGTGCATTGTGTACCGTATAGATAATGTCGTGAAATTTTTAAAGCCAATACTACCGCGCCTAACTCAAGGTCGTGTGTGGTGTAGTTCTTTTCATGCACCTTTAGTTGGTGTGACGCATACGCGATGACTTATTCCCGTTGCATAAACCTAAACCTTGATGCAAAGCATCATAGTATACCACGAAGTCATCGGTACCGTCGGGCAGTGATAGAATCGGTGCATCACATAATTTATCCTTTAGAAGTTGAAACGCTTCTTCTTTTTTTTCTCCCCAATCGAACTTCTTGTCTTTTTGCGTGAGTGAGGTTAGCGGTTGAGCAACTTTGGAAAAGTTCTCAATAAATCTTTGATAATAGCCCGCTAATCCCAAAAATTCTCAGTGGAGTCTTGGGCGCATCCCAATTCTCGATTGCTTCAATCTTCGATGGGTCTACATGAATGCCTTTCTCACTCACGACATGCCCAATAAATTGTACTTCGTGAATTCAAAACTCGCACTTAGAAAACTTCGCGTAAAGTTTCTCTTTCCTTAGTAGTTCCAGAATGGTTATCAAATGTTGCTCATGCTCATTCTTCGACCGTGAATATATTAATTATCATCAATAAATACTATCACGAATTTATCGAGATACGGCTTGCACACGTGATTCATCAAGTTCATAAAGACCGCTGGTGCGTTTGTTAAACCAAAAGGCATAACAAGGAACTTGTAATGACCATAACGAGTCCTAAAAGCCGTCTTTGGTATGCTTTCTTCTTGTATCCGCAATTGGTGATATCCAGGCCTTAAATCTTTCTTGGAGTAGAAACTCGATCCTTGCAGTTGGTCGAACAAGTCATCAATCCTCGGTAGTGGGTACTGATTATTGATAGTGAGCTTATTCAACTCTCGATAATCTATACACATTCTGAACATCACGTCCTTCTTTTTCACAAATAAAACTAGAGCTCCCCAAGGCGAAAAGCTTGGTCGAATGAATCCCTTATCCAATTGTTGAAGTTGTGTGGATAACTCTTGCATCTCCGAAGGTGCTAGGCGATATGGAGACTTGGCTACGAGTGCGGCTCCCGGAACCAAGTCGATGTGAAGCTCGCCTTGTCATTGTGGTCGTAATCCCAACAAGTCCTCAGGGAAGACTTCAGGGAATTCCTTCACCACAGGAATGTCTTCAAGCTTAGGCTCCTAGGCCTTCTTGTCAATCACGTGTGCTATGAAGGCTATACAACCTCTCCGTAAGCACTTTTGAGCTTTCAGGTAATTAATAATACTCAAAGGTGTGTCGCGCTTTTCTCCATGGATAACAATGGTCTCCTTATTCGGTAGCGGTATGCGAATAATCTTCTCATGGCACACGACTTCGGCTCGATTATCGGATAGCCAATCCATGCCCACACTACGTCAAAGCTACCTAACTGAACGGGTAACAGATGGATATTGAATTTTCGTTCGCCAAGTTCCAAGGAAAATCCTTTGATGACTTCCCTCGTCTCAACTAGTTTACCGTTCGCCAATTCTATAGAGTAGGGAACATCTAGCTTACTTGATTCTACGCCAAGTATATTTTTAGATTCAATAGAAATAAAACTAAAATTGGAAACGGTATCAAATAATATTGATGCGAAATGATTGTGATAGGAAACGTACCAGTGACCACATTCGGGTCTCGGCGCGCATCCCTTGCTCCAATCACCAAAGCTCTCCCACGAGCTTGATTTTCCTTGGGACAATCTTTTTTCCTATGATTCTTGCTTCCGCAACCATATCATCCCGCTTCACGTCCATTTCCATTTCCTCCTCTTCCTATAGTTGTCCAACACGCCTCAGTATGATGGCCAGTCTTGCCACACTTATCACATTTAAAAATTTGACAAGCACCCAAAAAGTGATACTTGCATTTGCCGCACTTGGGATAGAGGCCTTCGTACTTCTTGGGGCCGGTGTTGGTTGTGGCTACAAATGCTCTTGCATCCCTAGGCTGGTTAGCCTCTCTCCTTTTGTTGCCACTATCGTTGTTGTAATTATTGGCGTGATTGTTGTTGTTGTTGTTGTAGTTGTTCACTTGAGTAGCCTTCTCGAAGTTCAAGTACTTCCTTTTTCCATCATTCAAGACTCAACATGAGATTCTTTCTTCACCGTTCCTTTCACAAACCACTTTTTCATCCTTATCGTGTCTTCAGTGAGACTAACGACTAAGGTAACAACTTGAGTAATGGTAGTAGGATTTGATGCGGTAACCATACTACGAATTTTAGGGACTAATCCCCAAATGTAACGCTCAAAATACGCTTAAAGTCAGGTGTCACAAGATAAGGAATCACATGTGAGAGATCGTGAAACCTTTGAGTATATCCCACGATATCAGCTCCTACCATGGAGAGATTCCGGAATTCTATTTCTAACTTTGAAGCTCAGCCCTCGAACAATACTTTTCCCTAATCCTTTCCTTTAGATTTTCCCAAGACATTCCATACGCAGCATCGTTACCCAGAGTTTGCACTTGTAAATTACACCAAGTAAGTGCCTCGTCAACAAACAGAACACTAACAAAAGTAACTTGCTGGTCAGTGGAACACCTGCTCATTCAGATTGTGGAGTCTGTTTTCTCAGTGCATCGCACAAATGCCACGGCACCGCCGGTGCCATCATAATTTAGTAGCTTGTAGTCTAAGAACTACATGTAAGTGCATCCTGAAATGTTTACAAATGGATTATGAATGAGCAAATAATGAAACGCACGAATAAATTCAAAAGAGATTTGTTTAAGTTGTAACAGACAACTAAATGTTACCATTGGCATTGTTCCCGCCAATGGAACCACCTTGTCCTTGACCTCCAAATCCGCCAGTTCCGTCGCTATTACTTTCGTTGCGGTTTGCCTCATATTGTGCCAGTGCTTGGGATATCCTTTGTTTCAACAAGGAACTTAGTTCTGTCTTGGTTCTAGGCATCGGTGGGGGTTGGTTCATGTTTCAGGTGCGAGTAGCTCTCCTCCTAGGTGGCATGATCTTTTAGAATAATACGATAGTAAAGATTAGGCGTTTAGTTAATATTTATTGTAACATTTGTCAAAAACGGGTTTTCCAAACCCGCTCCGTTTGTAATCGAATATCAAGTTATAAATGTTTCGTTGCGTAATTATGTCCATGTTAATTTTTAATGATGCATAATTATTAAACAAACTAGAATATAAAAGTTATAATTGATAAAAAGTAAAAATAAAATAATTAAAAAGAAAATTAGGCTGCCGGGACTCGAACCCGGGTCAGCCGGGTTTAATCTCAAAGTCTTATCACATACACATATAACCACTCCGCCACTTGTTGTTTTCTGTAAATTCTAGGAAACAATTAAATTTTATGGTCAAGTATAAATCAATCTGGTTACGCCAACTGTAACCGAAATCGGTCACCAAACGTCCAAAGACGTTTGATTGTTCGCAGTTTACCGATTATAACCGCTACACCGACACCTCCAATAAATTTAGCTTTGAATGGACTTGAATTCAAGAGTGGATCGGTTTTAATAACAGAAAACTTTCATTTTCTGAATTACTTCAATCATAGACCCCTCTCGCGACTCAAACACATCTGCAGACCTTCGAATTTCACTTTCGCAATACTTTCAGTTCGCCGGAGAAGCTAATTGAACTCGCCGGACTTTCGCCAGAAAACCGTGTGTTCCATCAAATCAGTGAGTCTCTAAATTCTTTCATTGTCTATCAATTGTTAAGCTATTGCTAACTCAAACCCTTCAATCGGAATCAATTTCAGACGTCGATATCGGATAATTCCCTCTCGCCGGAAAACTTCTGAAAATTCTTATCTTCCGCTGTAAAACGGTATAGACATTCAAACCTTCTGATAACTCTTGTTTAATACTTCAATTCCTCACTTAGCTAATCAAAACTGTTAATTTATTCGCTCAGTCGAAATCCGCAAAAACAGAGCCGACGACTTGCCGGAATTCTGAGATAAATCGTTCTCTGGTATGTTTACTTCTAAAAATCGTCTCTGCCATTTCATATTAGTCTGTTGAATGTTTGTCAATCGAATTAAACAAGAAACAATAGGGTAATCGTAGGCTGTAATTCTGTAACGAAGAAGACGAATATAGGTTGATTATAAGTTTAATAAAATATGGATATTATCTCGGGTTTGACACACAGTCCAGCGGTGGACTGTGTGCACATACATATCACACGCCGCGAGTTCGATCCTTGACACACGTATGCTCTGTAATAAAAATGTTTTATTTTTCTAACTAAACCGGATTAACTCACGGTAGATGTTAAGTATAATAAAAATTCGTATATTAACCAAGTTCGACACACAGTCCACGGTGGACTGTGTGTAACGATAAATCACAGGTCCCGGGTTCGAGACCTTTTGACGGCACCGGTTCGATGATTTAAAACATTTTTTGAAAATAAAAGAATTTTGAATAAACTGAGTTAGTATATAAATATAATTAAAAATAGAATTATTTCGGGTTAGACACGTAGCTCAGTTGGTAGAGCTGCGTGCACGCGAACGGGAGGTCTCGGGTTCGAGTCCTGCCCGGCGCATACATGTGCACAATAGAACCGGTCAAACAGTCAAACGGTCAACGGTCAACGCAAAAGTCAACATATTTTTATTTTTATTTATTTAATTTAATTTAAAAATCAATTAAAAATACTTAAAAATAATGTTTTTAAAGATAGGAAATAGCCTTAAACTCACAAAAATATATCTAAAAATCCTATTAAAATTATTAATAAAATCCACTCATTTACTATATCCTTCCGTTATTATTTAGGTTAGTTAATCCTCATTGTTCAATCCTTCAAACTCGTGCGCATCTCATCATCTCCAACCAAAGGCACCCAAGGTGAGTGAATCTCTACAAAATTCCCCGTTTTAATCACGTTTTTGGGGTATATCATCTGTCTTACCATTTATTATATTTAAATCATTGTGCATACATCATATCATGAACAAATGTGTATTCAGCTTATATCAACTGTTGTGTGGTTATTGTTTAGATTTAATTTATTATTTTCAGTACAGGCAAGTTCATAGGCCGCCGCTCCCCATTACATTATGAGCGTTGAGCAGTTCCCCATTACATTATGAGCGTGAACCTGGCATTGCCAACATACGATCGGCTCCGTTTGATTGAGCCTTGATCGCACAGACATTCATCATAGGCCGTCCGTTCCCCATTACATTATGAGCGTGAACGTGACGTTGCCAACATATACAGTTTCATTCAAGTTATACATTCATGCAAGTTCATATGTTATTGTATGTTATTGTATGTTATAGTTTGTGGTTGTTATTGCTACTGTTTGATTATTTACATTTGCTCACTTATGACTATTGCACAAATTTTCCTTGATAAAAATAACAAGAAATCAATAATAAATGTTTATCTAATAAGGTTCACTCGCCAACTTATGTTGACCCAAAAACCCCCATTTTTACACATGATACAGGTGAACCAGCTGCAGCAAGAAACACATAGGATTGGCTTAGAAGAATAAACTGGTTTAGAGCTTGGATTGTTTAGTTGGTTAATTTTCTTTGTATTGTATGGACATGTTTGGATTATTGAGAATGTAATTTTGACTTAATAAATATGAAACATATTAGTAAATATCAAGAGCTTTGGTGATAACCCAATTATGCCCCGACTCTTATTCCGCTGCGGGTCGGGGTGTGACAGATTGGTATCAGAGCCATGACTATAGGGATATAGGATAGGTTATTAGACCCTTAGAGCCTATACTATAGTTGATTAGAAATTTTTAAGATTTTTGTGTGTTACATGCCAAATTTCATGATGTTTATATGTTTTATGTTAAATGTTACATTCAATGTTATGCAAGCATGTTCATAAGTATATATTATCATATAATGCCTATCATGAATCATATTCTCATAACATATCATATCCATGAAAGCACACATCACATCATTTTCATGATTGTTTTTACAATGATTTTTGTATTTTCAAATCTCATCAAAGGGAGTTCTCACGACGGCCATGTAGTAACTGGAAGGGTACAAGTACCGGTAGTCGGAACGTCCTGTCTAGGCTTGGCATTCGTATAAATCCAAAATAAAGGACCAGTTTGCCTACCTGGGGACTAACGATGAGAGTACGAAGTACCTATTAGGCCAAAGCATGCTATACCAAACGTCGTGTGAGCTAACCCCACTTTGAGTTGTCATTGTGTCTACACCTGGACACATTCCGACCATATATCTCGTAAACATATTTTGTGGTTTTCATTCGGGTAATGCGAGTGTTAAATCGCCAATACTAATGTGAATCCTACCAAGCCAATAGTCATGGGGGCCCACATGACTATACAGGTGAAGGTATGGGGGACATTTGAGGCCCAACATGAGCAAACCCAAGACATCCTATGGATGTAGTTGCATTATTGATATTTATGTTATTTTCATTTTCTTTAAGACACATGACACCTAAAAGACTCCATAAACTCACAATCTTCTTATGTATGTTCCTGTAGATGTCGGCTAGACAACAACGAGGGGTTAAAAGATCAGGAAGGTCTCACGAACGCTTGGCCACTCAAATCGCAAAACAAATGGCCGCGGTGCTTCCTGACATTGTGGTTCAAGTACAACAAGCTCTCGCCACAAATCCCACTAATCCTCCTCAGCAAGATGACCAGAACATCGGCAACCCTCCTACCAGCAAGTGCTCATATAAACATTTCAAGTCTTGCGATCCTCCTAAATTTGAAGGGACCGAAGGTGTCACTGCTCTCCTCCACTGGTTTGAGGAAATGGAAAACACCTTCCTCAACTGCGATTGTCCCGATGATCGCAAGGTACGATACGCGACCGGGAGACTATTTGGGGTAGCTCTTACCTGGTGGAATACTGAAAAGGGTAAGAGGGGAATCGAAGATGCTATGGCCTTAACGTGGGAGGAGTTAAGGGAAATCATGACGAGGCGGTTCTGTCCTAGGAGTGAGATTAAAAAGTTGGAGGACGAATTTCATTCTTTGAAGCAAAAGGAGGGAGATCATACTTCCTACAACAAGAGGTTCTTAGAGTTGAACCAAATGGTCCCTAACTTGTTCACCCCAGTGTACCGCTTAATCGAGCATTATATTCGAGGTCTTCCCTCGAAAATTCAAGATTCAGTTCTCAGCACTTCGCCAGCAACACTTGAAGCTGCTATGGAACTAGCTACTGAACTGACCGAGAATCGAATTCGCAACAGTAAGTTTAAAGAAGAGAAAAAGAAAGCCCCTGTTGAGGGCCAAACTTCAAACCATTCCACCTCCTCCTTTAAGTTTGCTAACAAGAGGAAACGTAACACCAGAAACTTCGCTGTCACACAAACCAATTTCCCTATCCCTGCTGCACCCATTACCCAAGTTGCCCCTTCACCTGCACCATACAAAAGGCCATACTCTGGCCCATTACCAAAATGCAACTGTTGCCAATACCACCATTTTCCTGATCATCCTTACCAACATTGCACCGGCTGTGGTCGCGCAGGTCATACTGTTCAAACCTGTCGCATACCTCAGCGAACGAACCGCCACCAGTGTTCAACCCAAACCCACCAACAAATAATGGGTCAAGCCCAACAACCCCTTCTATTACCACCTACCCAACATTTAGCCCAATCATACTACCAACCCAACTATCCCATGGTACAACCTATGCGGGCTTGCTACAATTGTGGAGACCCAAGCCACTTTAGAAACACTTGTCCAAGGTTGGTGAACATTATTCATGCTCAAGCCCAAGCCAATCCGGTGAATCAAGCTAACCAAGCTCCTCCACCTACAAGAGGAAGAGCTTTCAACATCAACGCTAATCAGGCTAGAGCTGACAGCAATGTGGTTAACGGTACGTTCCTTATCAATGGTAGTTATGCATCCATGTTGTTTGATACTGGCGCGGATAAAAGTTTTGTGTCTTTAGAGTTTGAACCCATCCTAAACCAAAATCATGATAAGCTCATGGAATCCATAACAGTAGAAGTTGCTGATGGGAAACCGGTCTCATTAAACTCTATTATACGCAATTGTACTCTCACCTTAAACGACCACGATTTTCCAGTTGACCTTATTCCTATGAAGTTGGGAAGCTTTGATATTATAATTGGTATGGACTGGCTCAGCCCACATCAGGCTGAAGTTGTATGCCGCGAGAAGTTTATATGCATTCCTCTTCCAAACAGTCAAACTCTACGAATCTTTGGAGAAACCCCATCGAAAGGGCTCAGATTAATGTCCTGTCTTCAAGCTCAAAAATATCTTCGCAAGAATTATGTCGCATTTTTAACTCATGTCGTAAAAAAGGGAACCATGGAGAAGAAACTCGAAGACATCCCAGTAGTAAAAGATTTCCCGCAAGTTTTTCCTGACGACATTTCAGGACTTCCTCCAGTAAGAGAAGTCGAATTCCGTATTGATCTTATACCTGGTGCTACACCAGTTGCAACGTCTCCTTATAGGTTAGCCCCCTCTGAAATGCAAGAGCTAGCCAGTCAATTGCAAGAGTTGACTGACAAAGGATTCATACGTCCTAGCTCCTCGCCTTGGGGTGCACCTGTCCTTTTTGTGAAGAAGAAAGATGGATCGTTTCGCATGTGCATCGACTACAGAGAACTCAACAAGTTAACAATCAAGAATCGCTATCCATTACCTCGCATTGATGATCTTCTTGACCAACTTCAAGGCGCCAGCTGTTTTTCAAAAATCGACCTTCGATCTGGCTATCATCAGCTTAGAGTACATGAAGAAGACGTCCCAAAGACCGCTTTCCGAACTCGTTATGGTCATTATGAATTCATGGTCATGCCATTTGGTTTAACCAACGCTCCAGCTGTCTTCATGGATCTAATGAACAGAGTCTGCAAACCCTATCTCGATCGTTTTGTTATAGTCGTCATCAACGACATCCTCATTTATTCAAACTCTAAGTCTGATCATGAGCGACATCTTCGACTCATCCTTACACTTCTAGAGAATGAAAAGCTTTATGCCAAATTCTCCAAATGCGAATTCTGGTTAAAAGAGGTACAATTCCTTGGACATGTAGTCAATGACAAGGGAATACATGTCGACCCCTCAAAGATAAAAGCGGTACAAGAATGGCAAGCGCCACGTACACCAACTGAAGTAAGATCATTCCTTGGTTTGGCTGGTTATTATCGCCGTTTCATTTCAAACTTCTCTCGCGTTGCTGTACCACTCACGGCTTTAACTCATATGGGGACCCAAACAAGAAGAAGCCTTCCAAACCCTTAAACAAAAACTTTGTGATGCACCAATCCTCACTCTGCCTGAAGGTTGTGATGACTTCGTGGTTTATTGCGACGCGTCAGGGCAAGGACTAGGCTGTGTTCTAATGCAAAGAGGAAAGGTTATAGCTTATGCTTCGAAACAACTCAAGACTCATGAGAAGAACTACACCACCCATGACCTAGAACTTGGAGCCCTTGTGTTCGCTCTTAAGATATGGAGACATTATCTCTACGGTACTAAGTGTGAAATATACACTGACCACAAGAGTCTTCAACATATCTTCAATCAAAAGGAATTAAACATGAGGCAACGAAGATGGGTCGAACTTCTAAATGACTTCGACTGTGAAATTCGGTACCACCCTAGCAAAGCAAATGTGGTGGCTGATGCACTCAGTCGAAAGGGTTATGCGAACTCCATTCGTCTTCTATGTTCGCAAGTCATAACTGACATTAAAGATCAAATTCGAGAAGCCCAACATGTTTCAGTAGCGGAGGATGATGTACGAAAGGAGCTGTCCTGTGGAGCTGAACTTAAAATTGAAACTAAATCTGACGGTATTCTGTACTATCTAGATCGCATATGGATTCCTGACCACAACAACCTTCGTGAATTTCTTATGAATGAGGCTCACAAAACACGATACTCTATACATCCAGGAGCCGATAAGATGTATCAAGACCTTCGATACACCTATTGGTAGCCTGGAATGAAAAAGGATATTGCTGTTTTTGTTTCCAAGTGCCTTACATGTTCCAAGGTGAAAGCTGAACACCAAAGACCCTCAGGACTTCTGGTCCAACCTGAAATACCTGTATGGAAGTGGGAAAACATAACCATGGACTACATTACCGGGTTACCTCGCACTTCTGGTGGGTATGACACTATATGGGTAATCATTGATCGACTTACAAAATCAGCTCACTTTATTCCTATCCGCGAAGATTTCAAGAACGAAAAGCTAGCTCGTATTTATATCAGCGAAATCGTAAGCCGACATGGTGTACCGTTAAGCATTATTTCAGATCGTGATGGTCGTTTCACTTCACGAACATGGCAAGCAGTACAAGCCGCTTTGGGTACGCGATTAGATCTCAGTACCGCTTATCATCCTCAAACTGATGGACAATCTGAACGCACCATTCAAACTCTTGAAGATATGCTTCGAGCATGTGTCATAGATTTCAAGGGAAATTGGGACGCTCATCTACCATTAGTTGAATTTTCGTACAACAACAGCTATCATTCAAGCATCGGCATGGCACCTTTTGAAGCTTTATATGGTCGTAAGTGCCGATCTCCAGTATGTTGGCACGAAATTGGGGAAGCTCAAATCACTGGTCCAGAATTGATTCAAGAAACCACAGACAAGATCCATCAAATTCGAAACAATCTTCTAGCGGCTCAAAGTCGTCAAAAGAGTTATGCAGATAAACGACGGAAGCCATTGGAGTTTAACATTGGTGATCATGTACTTTTAAAAGTATCACCGTGGAAGGGAGTAGTTCGTTTTGGTCAAAAAGGCAAGCTAGCACCACGCTACGTAGGACCTTTCAAGATACTCGAAAGAGTAGGACCTGTAGCATACAAGCTTTATCTACCAGAAGAACTCAACAGGATTCATCCCACATTCCACGTATCAAACTTGAAGAAGTGCCTCGCTGATGAAAACCTCCATATTCCTCTGGAAGATATTCAGATTGATGAATCTATGTATTTTGTTGAAAGACCTGAAGAGATCATGGACTTTGGAGAAAAACGTCTTCGACGAAGTCGCATTCCAATTGTTAGGGTACGCTGGGAGTCGAAACGGGGACCTGAGTTTACTTGGAACGTGAAGACTCAATGCTCGAAAAATACCCGCATCTTTTTCCTACTACTACTACTACTTAAATTCCGGGACGAAATTCCTAAAAGTAGGGGATACTGTAACATTTGTCAAAAACGGGTTTTCCAAACCCGCTCGTTTGTAATCGAATATCAAGTTATAAATGTTTCGTTGCGTAATTATGTCCATGTTAATTTTTAATGATGCATAATTAATAAACAAACTAGAATATAAAAGTTATAATTGATAAAAAGTAAAAATAAAATAATTAAAAAGAAAATTAGGCTGCCGGGACTCGAACCCGGGTCAGCCGGGTTTAATCTCAAAGTCTTATCACATACACATATAACCACTCCGCCACTTGTTGTTTTCTGTAAATTCTAGGAAACAATTAAATTTTATGGTCAAGTATAAATCAATCTCGTTACGCCAAATGTAACCGAAAATCGGTCACCAAATGTCCAAAGACGTTTGATTGTTCGCAGTTTACCGATTATAACCGCTACACCGACACCTCCAATCAATTTAGCTTTGAATGGACTTGAATTCAAGAGTGGATCGGTTTTAATAACCGAAAACTTTCATTTTCTGAATTACTTCAATCATAGACCCCTCTCGCGACTCAAACACATCTGCAGACCTTCGAATTTCACTTTCGCAATACTTTCAGTTCGCCGGAGAAGCTAATTGAACTCGCCGGACTTTCGCCGGAAAACCGTGTGTTCCATCAAATTAGTGAGTCTCTAAATTCTTTCGTTGTCTATCAATTGTTAAGCTATTGCTCAACTCAAACCCTTCAATCGGAATCAATTTCAGACGTCGATATCGGATAATTCCCTCTCGCAGGAAAACTTCTGAAAATTCTTATCTTCCGCTGTAAAACGGTATAGACATTCAAACCTTCTGATAACTCGTGTTTAATACTTCAATTCCTCACTTAGCTAATCAAAACTGTTAATTTATTCGCTCAGTCGAAATCCGCAAAAACAGAGCCGACGACTTGCCGGAATTCTGAGATAAATCGTTCTCCGGTATGTTTACTTCTAAAAATCGTCTCTGCCATTTCATATTAGTCTGTTGAATGTTTGTCAATCGAATTAAACAAGAAACAATAGAGTAATCGTAGGCTGTAATTCTGTAACGAAGAAGAATAAGATAGGTCGATTATAAGTTTAATAAAATCTAGATATTATCTCGGGTTAGACACACAGTCCAGCGGTGGACTGTGTGCACATACATATCACACGCCGCGAGTTCGATCCTTGACACACGTATGCTCTGTAATAAAAATGTTTTATTTTTCTAACTAAACCGGATTAACTCACGGTAGATGTTAAGTATAATAAAAATCCGTACATTAACCAAGTTAGACACACAGTTCAGCGGTGGACTGTGTGTAACGATAAATCATAGGTCCCGGGTTCGAGACCTGTTGACGGCACCGGTTCGATGATTTAAAACATTTTTTGAAAATAAAAGAATTTTGAATAAACTGAGTTAGTATATAAATATAATTAAAAACAGAATTATTTCGGGTTAGACACGTAGCTCAGTTGGTAGAGCTGCTTGCACTCGAACGGGAGGTCTCGGGTTCGAGTCCTGCCCGGCGCATACATGTGCACAATAGAACCGGTCAAACAGTCAAACGGTCAACGGTCAACGGTCAACGCAAAAGTCAACATATTTTTATTTTTATTTATTTAATTTAATTTAAAAATCAATTAAAAATACCTAAAAATAATGTTTTTAAAGATAGGAAATAGCCTTAAACTCACAAAAATATATCTAAAAATCCTATTAAAATTATTAATAAAATCCACTCATTTACTATATGTTTCCGTTATTATTTAGGTTAGTTAATCCTCATTGTTCAATCCTTCAAACTCGTGCGCATCTCATCATCTCCAACCAAACGCACCCAAGGTGAGTGAATCTCTACAAAATTCCCCGTTTTAATCACGTTTTTGGGGTGTATCATGTGTCTTACCATTTATTATATTTAAATCATTGTGCATACATCATATCATGAACAAATGCGTATTCAGCTTGTATCAACTGTTGTGTGGTTATTGTTTAGATTTAATTTATTATTTTCAGTACATGCAAGTTCATAGGCCGCCGCTCCCCATTACATTATGAGCGTTGAGCAGTTCCCCATTACATTATGAGCGTGAACCTTGCGTTGCCAACATACGATCGGCTCCGTTTGATTGAGCCTTGATCGCACAGACATTCATCATAGGCCATCCGTTCCCCATTACATTATGAGCGTGAACGTGACGTTGCCAACATATACAGTTTCATTCATATTATACATTCATGCAAGTTCATATGTTATTGTATGTTATAGTTTGTGGTTGTTATTGCTACTGTTTGATTATTTACATTTGCTCACTTATGACTATTGCACAATTTTTCCTTGATAAAAATAACAAGAAATCAATAATAAATGTTTATCTAATAAGGTTCACTCGCCAACTTATGTTGACCCAAAAACCCCCATTTTTACACATGATACAGGTGAACCAGCTGCAGCAAGAAACACATAGGATTGGCTTAGAAGAATAAACTGGTTTAGAGCTTGGATTGTTTAGTTGGTTAATTTTCTTTGTATTGTATGGACATGTTTGGATTATTGATAATGTAATTTTGACTTTAATAAATATGAAACATATTAGTAAATATCATGAGCTTTGGTGATAACCCAATTATGCCCTGACTCTTATTCCGCTGCGGGTCGGGGTGTGACATTTATTATTTCAGTTAATTATAATTTATAAATATTCATATATATATATACATACACACATAGTAATTTAAATATATAAGCGATCCATCGTACGAATAAGTCAGCTCCGTGCAATACATCATGCATAATGATCAAATAAAATGCATCAAAATGAAGACATCAAGTTTTTATATATAATAAGATAACTTGTTACATAATCGTTTGCAAAGGAAACAAAATGTACTCGGGCTACATCACCCGGTCATACAAGTTTAATACATATAAAAGGCAAAATCTTCCTTCACATTAGCGATCTTCGGTCTTCTAGTTGTCTTCAAACTCGATGCATAGTCTTCATAAAAATGGGTATCTAGCTCACGTGTCCAAAAAATACCTACAAGAAAAAGTCAGGAGTGCGGGAGGGGATGGCCGTGGAGTAGGGAAATTAGGCTACGAAGGTGGGTGACCTCTTCCTTGAGCTCGCAGGCTCGACGGAGTAAAACACCTATCTGTTGCTCGGGTGCCAGAATACGGGCAGCATGGTGTGGAGGCATGGCATCTGCCTGCCTCTTTTATTTTTTTTCCTTTTCGGACGAAAGTTTTATATGTTATTGTATGAACACAATAATTATTTACCAACGGAATGTGCTCCAGTGGGCTTTTGCTTTTGTCTAAGGTATTAATCTTTTATGGCGGAGGCTCGATTTTCCTGCACATCACCTTTTTCCCGTTCTTCAAATTCCTCTTTCCACTTGCAGTGGAATCTTTTGTCCACTTAATCCAACTTTTTGTTTTATAGCTGTATAACCATTTAGGATAACAAGTTTGTATTTCAACAAACAAATAAACTTTGGCAAATAGTCAAAAGCATATAGTTAAAAGCATATTTACCGATATTTAAGTATGCTGGAAATTAAATGGTGATCCATGCTTCATCCCTCCAAATCATAGACCCTCTTGTGGAGAATCTGTATTTGCTACTCCTACGAGCGAACCCAGCCCTCTATAGCGTATGGGGTGAAGTGAGAGGGATGGTAAGGATCAGACATGGACATCATGTGAGGTGGAGAGTACTGAGTGGGGTGAGATGGCTCATCAGAAGGGTCCACCTCGTGGTAAGGTGATGATGGTCGATGAGATGGTCCAGTAGGATGAGTAAAGTAAAAACAAAGTGTCTCAGGGGCAAGTGGTCCTATCCAGGCAAAATTGTCTACGGGTCTCGAATAATGAGGGGTGTCCTCAGCAGATAGAGTAGAGGTGTTACTGATGTGTGAGTCGGGATAGGAGTGGGGTAGCATGGGAACGGTGTCGAAACAACTATCAATAGCATCCGCTCAAAGCCCTGCTCGGCGGATGGCAAAGGAAGAAACATGATCGCTCGCATCAGATGAAGAAATAGCAACAACTGAAACAACAGGAGAGGACATCTCTATGATGGTTATGTCAATAACCTCTCTGTCGCCAATGTCCTCATCAAGATGGTCCACATGAAAGATAGGGACGTCGTTGTCATCATCAGACAGGTCAATGATAGGAGGCCACATGGCAAGTGGGATAGCATCAAAGGTTTAATAAGAATGAGGTGCTCACCCTCTACGTGGCCAATAATGATCTGGTCATGGTATTGAGGAGGTAAAGCTAGAACATCGTCCACCGGAGGGACGTCGTCGTCGGCCTGATCAGGTAAAGAAAAAGGCTTGAAATCATCCATGTCCTCATTGTCGGACACGAAATCTGGGTCCTCCTCTGGCTCGGACTCACTGTCTGATGATATGATATGTATGATAAGTCCGATCTCGTCATTAGAAACAACCTCCATGGGGTCGTAGTCATCGTACACGCCACTCTCAGATGATGACATGATAACCTTGAAAAATAGTTTGTACGACATATATATTAATAATTAATTGTTATTTAGGATATATATGTACATGAAATGTAGGGATCACATAATTTCCATTTTAAGTTATCCTATTTGTTTTGTGTGGATCAACTTAATGTTTTGTGTCTATCCATTGTAGACTAAGTCTAATAATGTCCTTGCGTTATTTTGTAAAATGAGTTTATGTATGGACCTTGTGAAATGTTTATTCAATGAAAAACTATTGTTATTGTAAAAATTATTTCATGAGAGGATCCTAGTAATTATAGACTAGACTCAAGAAAGAATCCTGGTTCACTATAATCGAAGCTCTGATATCAATCAGTCACACCCGCTCAAAGGCAGAAGTGCGCGGTGTGATCCGAATGATTCTCATTGCTTACAATATAAGTGAACATACTAAATGAATAAAAAACAAGCTCCAAATGCGATTGCCAATACTGTTTCAAAACGCAATATAAGTTTAATATATTGTTTACAAACCATAAAATGAAAATAATTTGTCAAGTGTTACACATCCAAAATGCAAGTTTTAAAATGATTAGGCTTTGACCCTTATATCACCGCAAGGAGGCGGTATATAATGGGCAAACCCTTCAAAAGTTGGCATAGAGTCTTGGCACTTGCTTTCCTTGACTAAAGTTCCCCGCTTGGTCTACTAATTTCCTGAAATACATGTTAAGTTTAAAAATCAACATAAGTTGGCGAGTTCATGTGTTTTATGTGACAAATGGTAAATAACCAGTAATTTCGTACAATCTAATCACTACTTTTAGTACATATTCTCATGCATTATATCGTAATTTGATTATGTAACTAAGTCGTACATCGTATCATAAGCATAGGGCAAATGAATCATGCCATAACATATATTGGTTTACGTTGTGACATGAAACAAATCAAACTATGCCCTAAAAGTGTTGGTAGAAAGTGTTGGGCGCACTATTCGCGGTTGCACTATTCATGTCAGTAAAACTGCTAAAACGAAACAGAACAACAAATAACGGAATGTTGATACCATAGTTGAGTCCGTATATATATGAAAACACAAATGTGGAAAAATCTAGTTCAAAAATACATAACTCTCTGGTACAACGCCTAAATTACAAAATTGTCCGTTTCGACCAAAAAGGCGACAAATTCAAATTGTCCGAAATATTAATTCGGTATTTTCCGGATTCCAGAATTATAACAAAACAATGTTGAACACACTAAACAATATCATAAATACATAAAATACATTGTTTCCGGTCGTACGACAAGCGGTGCACAACTTGACCGGAAATCGACCGACTGAACCGACAAAGATTTCAATGGTGGATAGCCTCATACATTAATCTAGAGAGCTAGTTAAGCTTCATTTGGGATCCGAAATCCCTTCAAGTATCTTGAGGTCAGGGAAACAAAACTCCCGGAAATGTTCGACGGTAAAATATATGATTGCCGATATTGAGCGAGTAATTCAACGGGAAGCGTTTCGACCATCCAAACTCAACATATACTCGACTAATGAACTAGTTAAACTTCATTTGACACCCTAAACACCATTAACATCTTAATGGTGCAAGAATACATCTAATGACATAAATATCTAGACTTTACAATCTAGCACATATATATTTTATAAATATTTACACTTACCCCCCCCCCCTTCCATGAGGGCCCCACTCCCTCAACCTACATTCAATAGTGGATGATGGCTAGAAGCATGGTCATTGAGACTTATGAGTCTTGAAAAGATTTGAAATCTAATATAAGTAACTAACACCACTCTCACTTATCCATTTCCACATTTACGAAAACCGAAACAACACCCTCATCCTCTCTCTCTCTCACTTACAGATTCTAAACACCCTCCATGTTCAACTAAAGAACATCACATTTCTAGTACTTGCAACCTCCTACAAGATGATCTAAGGATGCTTCAAGACATAGATGCATACTAGGAGCTTTTTCTTGCATTTGGAGCTTCTACATCACCATCTTCTTCATTCTAGAGCTTACATAACATTGTGCAAAGTTGTAAGATCATTTCTCACCATTTTCAATCTTTATATGTTACGTAGAATATCAAAGTACAACTTGATCATCTTGAACTCTAAGAAAATCAAAGCTCAAAACCCTAAATTTAACATAATAATCTTACATAAATATGTGTTTTATGTGTTCATTATGATGTTTAGTGTAGTGTAGCTTGTTTAGATTTAATGATCTAACACGATGATGCTTAAAAATAGGATCTAAACATAAAGATGCTTAGATCTAGCAAGATAACCATCTTCAAAAGTACATGAACTTTAACATTAGACTTGAAATTTGATTTTTTGAAAAAGTAAAGTTATCAAGAAGCTAAAAATATAATCTTGAAGTGTGGATTTTGAAAACTAATGGAGTTGATGATGATTTGGAAAATTGAGAAGTAGTTTAAATTCATTTTCAAATTGTGGAAGACGCCTTAGTTTAAGGGAAACTATGGCAAAATTTTCAAAAATCCAAATCACGATTAAAGTGATAATTAAAGGGTGATTAGCAAGACTAAACGCGATTAGCGATCTTAATCATGATTAGGCAAGTCTTAATGGAAGGTTTGAAGTCCTAAACTCTCAAGGGTTTTCATAAACACCTTTATATTTTCATAAGTTAAAAATGGAAATATTGGGTGTATATGTATAAACACTTGTGTGTATTTATGTGTATGTATTAGAAAGTTAGGAAAATACTAACTAAATACACCACACATGAGAACCTTCAAATACTTGGAGATGAATAAGGATAACAATGCATATGGGTATACTCATACATATAATATACAGACATTAAAACACTTGGTGAAATTGCAAGATTACAAGTATTGTACACAACGTGTACATGCAAATACTTACAACATAACAATTTGCATATACAATGCAATATTTGCATATACCTTGAAACAAATGCATACAACAGAACAAATTTCATATATAATGCAATATTTGCATATACCTTGAAACAAATGCATACAACGGAACAATTTGCATATACATTGCAATATTTTCATATACAATGCGATATTTGCATATACAATGGTGTACGTGCATACAATAAGACAATTTGCATATACAATGCGATATTTGCATATACCATGGAACAAGTGCATACAAGTGAAACGAACGTATTTATACATGTGAACGAGGTTCACTATACTTAAAAGATTTTTGAAGACTCATATATATATATATATATATAGGTAGAGGTTCATGTAAGAAAATATAAAAGTGTGAGAAGGAGAAGAAAGATTCTAGAGGTGACACATGTCCCTTTTTATTCTGGTAGTTTAAGGGTATAAGCGTAATTTAAATAATAAAATCTAATAATGGAATGGATATATTCAACCGTTTCTGGCAGTTTTTTATGGTGTTATTTCATAAAAACAGAAATAACACCTTATCTTATAAAAACACCACATCATGTAACTGAAGGCATACATCTTATAAAAACAAAAATATAACAGAAACAACACCCTAACTCATAAAAAGACCACAACATGTATATTGAAGGCATATATCTTATAAAGAACAGAAATATAACAAAAATAACACCCTACATATATAAAAACATAAATAACACCCTAACTCTTTGAAGGTAACAGAAACATACTGAAGACACCATAAACAACAGAAATGGAAGGACCTTTGTCCTCACATGAAATATAACAGGAATAACCCCCTAACTCATAAAAACACCACAGCATGTATATTGAAGGCATACATCTTATGAAGAATAGAAACATAACAGAAATAACACCCTACAATTAAAATATCATTGTATGAACATAGAAAAAAACACCATGGACTAAAATATCCGAGTGAGACATATTTTTTTCTACATAAGTATATCAATATGGTACTCACATTAAAGACAAAAAAACACTCGTTATTATGGTGTAATATAAAAAAAAAGAGTTACATATAAAAAGTTGTGACGTTTAAAAAAGAATGGGGAAACTTGCATGTGCATTAATGTTAGTTTTCTTAATTTAAAAATGCTAAATTTATTTTATACCCTTAATCTAGAAAATTAATTAGTTTAATAGTCAACACTATTAACAAGATTGCCATCAATATCTCAACCATTAGATTAAATATCTAATGGTTTAGATATTTTCTTATCCTTCTCACACTTTTAGATTTACTAACAATAACCTCACCCTATATATACATATATATATGTATATATATATTATGGCTGTTGAAAATAAATTACATGGGCTAGGCCCAATCACATAAAGACATGGGCTATGCCCAATGAACTAAATTACATGGGCTAGGCCCAATCACATAAAGACATAAGCTAGGCCAATCACATAAAGACATGGGCTAGGCCCATTGACATAAATTACATGGGCTAGGCCCATTCACATAAAGACATGGGCTAGGCCCAATGACACGCGTGCAAGGCACGAGGACATGTGAAGGGCGAGGTTCGTTCACACACGATCTAAGAATAACAATATATATATATATATTTGAGAAATATTTGTATAAAATATTAATCGAACAAACGAACTACAAATACTATGATAACATTAAAAGTTGTTCTAAGGTGATAAATAAATACACAATAAGAATTCAAGATGAAGAACTAGTACAAGGTCCAACGAGACCTAGGTGTCTAATGAAGTTAATACACATGTAGGTTATACACGTGTACGGACACCGAACTTTGACAAGTACGACGTACGGAACGCAAAGCTGTGAGTTCATGTCCCTCCTTTCAATTATTTCAAAGTTTTGTTTTAAAACTATCGAGGGGAAATACATGTTATAACAAACAGTATGTTAGCTAAGGGGTTAGTTGATAACTCGATCAATGTGCGTAAGTAGGATGATGCAAGAGTAACCATTAATTACTTAGTGACCAAGGTGCAAAGGTATAGATCTATCTTGTTTGAGACGCGCTCTACTCCGGGTTTGTTAACCCTTTAGGAGTGCTTTTGTGATTCCAATCGATGTCAAGAGTTGTCTTTGTTTGGTTACTTACTTATGGCACATATGTGAGTGTGCTAGCTACACACTGATAGATCCTTAAACTCCATGAATGCTAATAGCATACTCATATTTCATTACTAAATTACGAGCATGACATTTTATGAGAAAAAATAACTACATGAACTTGCCAACTTTTGTTGGCTTTTTAAAATTACATGTATTTCAGGACACAAGACTTGAGCTGGTGATACACTTCGGGATATGGGAAATGACATGACAACGAATGCCACCTTTTGGAGGATTTGCCTCTTATATCCCAACCTCGTATGGGTATATAGGAGTCAAAACCTCATTATGCATTTATGATGAAAATAATATTTTATTTTGAAGTAATGTATGTCAAACTGTGACATTGATGACAAAAAGTGAAAACTATGAAATTACTTATGGTAACTTATAAATGTTGGAATGAAATATTTATATCAGCATGGCATCATTGTTGGTTTATACTGGTTTACTTGACTGGATGCAATGATTACCTCATAGTCACACGTTTGCGATTCCGCAACGACCAGGGTGTGACAGATTCGTATCAGAGCTTCGATTGTAGTGAACAGAGGAAAAACTTTTGTTAAAGTTTGGTCTACAATCACTAAGGGCTCTCATATGAAAATAAAGTTTATAACGACACATAAATGTTTTCGGAAGAATGACAAAAATGACAAAAGGTTTTCATTATGTCACGATAACATGAGGATCTATCACCCGAGCTCAGCCATAAGTAATGAAAAAGGATCAGTACATGATTATTCTATGAGAAACACACACATTACATTATAAGACTATGTGTCATGGACACATTACAAAAGATAGAAATCCTGGCTAGATGGGATTTTATGTGATTATATGTATAATTTATTTATATATGTGTTGTATGGAATATTTTGCTAAGAACGAAATACCTTTAACTACGGATATTACTATTATCCTTGACTCGCACAATGAGAATATCGACCTCACGTCTATTGCGGAGCTTATGGTGAAGTGGTTCCTAAGTGAGACCTTAGGATCGATTCCACATAAGGTGGTTGCTTTTCCCGCGGATGCGGAGATGCCTAGCTTTGGTAGTGACGAAGAGGCGGAGGTGTTAGCTTTGGATGACAACTCTATTAGCGGGATGAGGTCCCTGTGACCCATATTAATCATTAATAATGACACTCTTATCTAGACAAGGAAAGTGAAGTACTCATCTTGAAGGTGCCCCTCCAGTTGTTATTGTTGCAAATTCTCTCTATTTCTAAATCTGCCTAACGACGTGCCCTTTCGCGAGTAATGTCAAGGGACGGTAGCACATGGACCATCACGAAGGTCCTTTCTAAGTTGAAGGTATGTTGACAATAGCGTCCTCTCTCTAACTAATCATCGTCTTTGTATGTAGAACACTAGGATGATCATGCAAGGCAATTTATTATTATGGGGGCCCTCATAATAATAACTTGTAGTGGATGAGAATCCTCGTGGGCTATGCGGGTCAAGCTAAAGATCACCACCCATTCGAAATTGTATAGTTGTTCGAGTCTCTATCTAGTGGGACACTAACCGGGGTGGTTGCTATAACACCCTATGATACAGAAACACCACACATATTTGTTCGCATCTAACATTTGATCTATATCACGAGTCGATTGAGACTAGCCATCTAAACAAACAAAAACTTGTTGGCCACCCAAGGAGGATATTTCCTCAATGGTCTAGAGTTGTTGTACATGGGTTCGTTCCATGGTGTCTATGGCACCTCATCTTATTTATTGGGAACAAATTACATTAAACTCCGTCATTTGACATTTGTCTTATTCCAAGGGATGGTATGGCATGAACCATGCCCACTTGTTCAAGGAGACTCCTTTAGAGGATGCCTCAAGGTGGATTTCGGGACAAAATTCTTTTTAACAGGGGGAGTATCTGACAAATGGCAAATAACCAGTAATCCGTACAATCTAATCACTACTTTTAGTACATAATCTCATGCATTATATCGTAGTTTGATTAAGTAACTGAGTCATACATCATACCATAAGCATAGGAAAAGTGAATCATGCCATAACATATATTGGTTTCCGTTACGACGCGAAAAAAACAAACTATGCCCTAAAAGTGTTGGTAGAAAGTGTTGGGCACACTATTCGCGGTTGCACTATTCATGTAAGCAAAACCGCTAAAACGAAACATAACAACAAATAACGGCATGTTGATGCCATAATTGAGTCCATATATATACATATGAAAACACTAATGTGGTAAACCCTACTTCAAAAATACATAACTTTCCAGTTTAACGCCTAAATTACAAAATTGTCCATTTCGACCAAAAAGGCGACAATTTCAAATTGTCCGCAATATTCATTCGGTATTTTCCGGATTCCAGAATTATAACAAAACAATGTTGAACACCCTAAAACAATATAAAATATCATAAATACATAAAAGGCATTGTTTCCGGTCGTACGAAAACAGTGCACAAGTTGACCAGAAAGCGACCAATTGTCGAACCGACAAAGATTTTAATGGCCGATAGCCTTATACATTTAGTATCTTGAGGTCATGGAAACACAACCCCCGGAAAAGTTCGACTGGAAAAATATATCAGTGCCGATATTGAGCGAATAATTCAAGGGGAAGCGTTTCGGCCATCCAAACTCAGCATATACTCGACTAATGAACTAGTTAAACTTCATTTGACACCCTAAACAGCATTAGCATCTTAATGGTGCAAGAATATTGTTGGTGCATTATGTCTATTGCCTACGTCTAGGATGTGTCGATATTGTATATAGGGCTTAAACGTCATTCATATATATGTTATTAAATGCTTTATATATTTTGTAGTTGGCTCATACGAGTGAGTTAGTTGGCTCATACGAGAGACACCCTGTCACTTGTACGAAGAAACAACTACGAGTCACAAGCTTCTGTTCCACACACTCTAGTGCGAGTCATGTCGACCAACAAATAGAGGAGTGTTGTGTCAGAGCTAAGTAGTGTTAGTTCAGTTGGTACTGCAAAGCCTTGCTGATTTGTTTACTTGCGTCTTTACTTGCACGTCAATTAATACAATTCAAAGCAGTTAAACTGTAAGATCTTGCTTGCTCGGTTGTCATCCTCTCTAGCAATGAATTCCGCCTCTTCTAGTTGAGTTACATCAGATCGGTTGCTCATCGGAAGAGCCGATCCCCCGTTCACAAGTGGTATCAGAGCCTTGGGCCTGATCTGCTGACAAACATCAAGTTCTGCAGGCTACCAACTGTTTCAAATCAGATTCATTGTTGCAGCTTTCTACTTCTACATTTATCCCAAACTGATCTCGGATTTGGACGAAATTATGGACAAATTGGACTAGGATTCTAGGATATTCCGCTAAAATCAATACTAAACAATCCTTAACAATTTCATATCTAAAAACAAGCTTAATCATGTTAAAATCAGTAAAATTCATCTGTTTGGAGACTTAGTTGTTTCGGACGAGTAGAGAGACCACTCGCACGAACAACTTTAGACCATTCGTACGAACAAGTAACCAGGAGTTCCTAAAAATTTACAAGTTTCAAAATTTTCAAGTGTGATTTGCACTAGTTACACATCCGTACCAGCATCTCCTTCGTACAAGTGAAACTCCATCCATACGAATAGCATTCTGGTTGGTACGAGTTACTTATTTTTGTCACTTTGTCCGTACAAATTTCTGGTTTGTACGAACGAATCTTAGTCGCATGAATTGTTTTTGTTATCCCCACAAAAGAATATTTCCGCACTAATCAGTTTGTTCGAAAAGTGTGTTTTAAAATTTTACAGAAAAATGTCAGACGAGTTTTCAACCCATTCGCTACATCTGCAGTCATGACCACAGTGGCTCAAAACATGAATCCCGAAAACAAGAAGGGTACCATGACCAAACCGCCAAAGTTAATGAACCTAGAAGACTTAGACAGTTGGAGCGAACGGTTCATGAATTGGGTCCAGGCAAATCACTTTACTTGCTGGTTCGCTATTGAAGTTAAATATCAAGCTCCTTTAGGTGAAAATGGCCTCGAAAAGACTCTAGCTTAACTCTCGGATGTTGAAAGGGAAAGGTTCATAAACGAAACGAAAATGTTAAACATTCTGCAACAATCCATCAAAGAAGATATTCTGGCGTTATTACAACACGATGATGATGCTCAATCATTGTGGAAAGCTCTTCGTTTGAAGTTCCAAGGAAGTGCTCAGCTTCGAAAGAGTAAACGAGCGTTGTTGAGTAAAGAGTTTGATATCTTTACGTTGATTAAAGGAGAAACTGTGAAACAATTAATCAAAAGATACTGTCATTTGGTGGTGCAAATGAAGAGAATGGGAATCATCAAGACAAAACGAAGAACTTGTTGATAAGTTGCCTGATTCTCTACCGCAAGGCGAATGGTCCATGTATTTGACCATCTTGAAGAATGGAACCGAGTATGGTAATTTTTCATTACCACGTTTCATTAAAAGACTGGAGGGACATGAACTTGAAATGCAAAAGATGGCGAAGAACAAAACTGTCCAAGTTCAACAAGATGTTAATCTGTACTTCAAAAACAATTCTGCTACTCAAATTCAGTCTCCGAAGATCCAGACCGCCTTCAGCGCGTACAGCACGCCAAGCTCACCATCGAACCAAAATAGTGGCTTTCAATCATTTGCTACAATTAATCCTCATACGTTTCAAAGCCCACAGTCATCACACGGATCAAGCACTCCTCAAATCAATCAGAACAGTCAGTCAAATCCTACTCAAAGGGTTCTTCAGTGCAATATCGCAGTGGATTTCCAAAATGCACAACACTTTGATGAGAAAACCGCAAAGCAACACATGTCT
Source organism: Scalesia atractyloides (assembly GCA_947069175.1). Lineage (NCBI taxonomy): Eukaryota > Viridiplantae > Streptophyta > Magnoliopsida > Asterales > Asteraceae > Scalesia > Scalesia atractyloides. The sequence continues at coordinate 40,506,908 of CAMTDV010000001.1, forward strand.
CTATTAGCATCGGTTCTCGAATCCTATGATAGTCTTGTAGCAGGAATGATTGAAAATTCTGAAATGACCAGGGAGGACTAGACCAGATAGATCCGGTTGAAATGGAGTTAATTGACATCAAGTGGTGCTTGGCATCTATCGTTCGACGCGCATAACGCTTCATGGAAATTACGAGAAAAGAGAACTTGGGAGGCTTGGATGGAAAACTGGGATTTGATAAATCCAAAGTTACTTGTTTTAAGTCTCGGGAAAAGGGTCACTTTAAGAGTAAATGCCCAAATAGATAAGCTCAAGGGAACAAGAACTCATTTGCCGATGACTATTACAATAACGCTATTTACCATCATCCTCAACCAAGAACTCGCATGGTGCAGATCGAAGATAAACAGCCGGAGACCAAAGATAAAGCACTAGTGGTTATTCAAGAAGATGAGGGCTTTAATTGGAACAAATATATCTCCAAGAATGAAAGTTTGGCTTGTTGCTAAGATAATCGAAGAACCTGAAGAAGAATCGGAGGCAACTTTTGATGAGGCACCAGAAGATAATTATTACTATCATACATTATCAGAAGATGAGGAACTTTTGAACAGTGCATTTAAACACCTCCTGCCTAACAATACGTTGAAAACTTTTGCAGGTTACTTTGCCCCAAGTCATCAATCATCTTGCGAAGAGCAAAAGAAGTCGGTTGTTGAAGAAATAGTTGATGAAAAGATGGAGAAGTTATCAGATGACATCAGTAAGGCATGCATGGCAAACGTCAATGAGGTAAATGAGTCTAAGAGTGAGACTGTGGTTGAAAAACCGTGTCTGAAATGTGCTGAGCCATGCAATGCATGTGTTGTAAAGGACACACAATATGATGAGCTAAAAAGTTTAATAGATAATTTGTCAAGCGATTACAAATCAACTAAAGAAGCATACGACAAATTAAGTAACTTTGTTAAACAATACAGAAAAGCACTCAGAGAAAGTGACGCAACACTGTTGATGCTCAAAGTGACAGTAATGGACAAGCAAATGGCCATTAACATTCACTTAAACACTATCACTGAGCTAAAGAGTGAGCTTGAGAAGGTAAGAACCGAAACAGAACGGGTTAAGAAGCTGTTAATTAGTTATTCAACAAGCTCTTACGTCATTGATCACATTTTACCTAAAATTGAAAACAAAGAAGAATCAGAAAAGGTTGAAAGCAAAAGTGCGAGTTACGATCGAGTTCCACCCCCTATGTGAAATATTTATGCATGTAAAAAGGCAGCAGGGGTGGAGAAGGCACTCAATCTAAAACTGAACAATCAAATGAGTTGCCTACAAACACTGACGTAACTTACACAACTTCTGATAGTGAATGTGACTCTGAGGTGGTTAAAACTGTGGTAGAAAATGTTTTAAAAAGTGAATCTAAAAAGTCTGAGGCTGATGCTAAACCATCGGAAAATAGTTTAATGAATGATCCAAACGTCATAGTTTATAAAATGAAAGGATCAAATAAACTATTTTCTGATGAGGACTTCCCATCCAGAACGTGAATCTGGATCGTGTTGATAAAATGTTCAAGCTTATGGAGGTAAGTCATGCTGATTTAGATAAACATGATGCATCTTTCTACTCTAAATCGAAAAGTGACAACTGACCCTACTATCATAAAAACAAAGATTATCCTGAAAATAAGAGGACAGGGTTGGGTTTCCAAAAGCCACAAATGAACAACAAGTCTCAAAAACTTAACTTTACAAAGAAAATCAACTTTGTTTTTGGGACATCAACAGAGAAGGAAAAAGAAATCATCAGAACAAAATCAAATGATGATTTTAAGAAAGAGAAAGAGAAAAGGAAACAAGTTTTGGAATCATCTGTTCGAAAGGGAAGTAGAACATGTTTCAAATGTCAAACTGTTGGGCATATTACATGATATTGCTCACAAGAATCTCCAAAACCTGCTTCTCATTCTAAAAAGTTCACCAAGGACGAGAAACAGAAAGCACCTATGGTTACGCCAAAGTAAATCTTGAAAAGAACAATGAATCCCACAAAAATGTTAAACCAATTATTCAACCTCATTCAAAATTTGAACTTGGTGAAACCTCAACTAACCATCGCCAAATGGATTCTAAATTTTATGCTAAAAAGGCAGATCTGAAAACGCAAAAATTGGTGGTAAAAGTAAAACCGTCCAAGATGGAACCGAAACCTTCTGCTCCACACAAAACCGAGCCTAAAATGAACATTAAAAACAAAGTAGGTCCGCAATACGACATTCCAAACCCACCAAGACCAAGATGGCTTGGGTTTCTTTGCTTAAATAGTTTCTTCCGTTTGTGTGAAGGGACTCCCACGATCACTAATGTCTAAATGGATAATGGATAGTTGAGCCTCAAGGCACATGACAGGGAAGCTTGCGTTGTTACACGACGTTAAAGTTATCCGCGGAGGGTATGTAGGTTTCACTAGAACGCAAGGATGAAGGATTGTCGGTGAAGGAATTCTCACGAACGGAATTGTATCGTTCGATAAAGTGAAATACATCACGGAACTCGAGAATAATCTACTCAGCACTTCGCAGATTTGTGACAAGAAATTCACGAAGCATTTCAATGATAAAGAATGCTTGATCTTATAACAGGGTTTCAAGATTCCGGAGGAATGGATTCTGATGCGTGCACCAAGAGAAAATGACTTGTATGTTCCAGATATGAGTGTCGCATCAACAACATCGAAGAAAGTTCAATGCTTTGTTTCCAAAGCTACCGAGAAAGAGTCGATACTATGGCATAGAAAGATGGGGGACATTCATCTACGAAAGATGAATTGTCTTGTGCATAATGACCTAGTGGAGGGTGTTAATTTGAAGAATTTTCAATTATCAGATGATTGCTTGAGCTGTAAAAAGGGGAAGTAGCACAAGAAATCGCACCCACGAAAGCTGTTGAGTTCTATCAAGCTCCCACTAGAGAGGCTACATATGGATCTTTTCGGACCAGTAAACGTCAAATCCATTTCTGGTGATCTATATTGTCTTGTTGTTAAAGATGATTATTCAAGATTCTCATGGGTTTTCTTTCTGGAGAGCAAAGACGAAACATTTGAAACTCTATTGATTCTCTTCAGAAAACTCGAAAACCTATATCATTTGCCAATCAAGAGAATCTGCAGTGACAACGGAACAGAGTTCCAGAACAAGCAAATGCTCGAATTCTGCAATGAGAAGGGGATTCTTCATGAATTTAGTGCTCCTTATACTCCACAACAAAATAGAGTTGCTGAACGAAAGAATCGCACATTCATCGAGATTGCCAGAACTATGCTAGCTGATTCTAAATTGCCAATCAGTTTGTGGAGTGAAGCAGTCGTGTCAGCATGTTATACCTTGAATCGTGTGTTAACAGTTAAACCTCACAACAAGACGTGTTTGGAATTACTAAATCAGCGAAAGCCTATCCTTGCATTTCTAGAGCCATTTGGATCACCGTGTAGTGTATTGGACCCGGCTGGTAAATTTGGTGCCAAATCCTTGGAAGGATTCTTCGTGGGTTAAGCTACTCCTCAGAAACGTGTTTTCTTGTCGAGCTTAAACCAGGTTATTCTTGCGCAGCATGTGGATTGTCAAAGATATACGACACCAACGCAGAAACCTGGTGATCCGTGACTGTTTAACTACGATAGTTTGCGGAAATCTTTCGACCTGCCAGTTGTGCCATCAGAAGAAGAACTTGTTATGCTCTTTCAGCAGCATCAAATTTCTAACCAAGAACAAGTTTCCAGACTATTAGTGATTTCCCCGTCACTTCCTGTGTCTACCACATCGGATGTAGGTCTGAGCACTTCTCTTCAAGACTTTGTCCCTGTACCTAATATCAACACTGCCGAATCATCTACCGAGCAACAACCAAATGCTAACTCTGATCGGTAACCAACTTTCGACGATGGTGGATCCAGTTCCAATAAAGGATCTGAGCATATTGAAAGCTTCTTGAACACACAGGCTGATCAGTCAAACCTCAGGAATGAAGCTTCATCATCTGTACCAGTTGTGGATGAAGTCATAACAAGTTTGCAAACGCAATTAGATGTTCCGAATGAAGTGATGTCGAGGATGCTTTCATATCATCCTTCGGAGAATATTATAGGCAGCTTAGATATGGGAGTGCAAACTCGCAATCAGATCAACAAGGATCTAAGTTGTTTCTTTACTCGTATTGCTCCACTTCAAACTAGACATTCTAATAGTTGTTTTGTTTCTCAGGTTGAGCTGGGAAACTGGAAAGACGTGTTAAATGAAGAAAGCTGGGTGGATGCGATGCAAGAAGAGTCGCTTCAATTCTAGAAACTAGGAGTCTGGAAGCTTGTTGACCTACCTGATCATCACAAAAAGATAAACACTGCATGGGTCTTTAAGTGCAAATGTGATGATAGAGGGATTGTTGTGTGCAACAGCTTGACTTGTGGTTCAGGGTTTCCATCGGCAGGAAGGGATAGATTACACCGAAGTCTATGCCCCGGTCGCCCGTTTTGAAGCGACATATTCTTGGCTTTTGCCTCGTGGAAAGGGTTCAAGGTGTACAAGTTAGATGTCAAATCTGCTTTCCTATACGGAAAAGTAAAAGAGGAGGTGTATGTCGGCCAACCATCGGGGTTCGTCGATCCAATGCACAAAGGCAAGGTCTACCTTCTGAACAAAGCCTTATACGGTCTGCATCAAGTCCCGAGAGCTTGGTACGAAACGCTGTCACGACATCTTACAGACAACGAATTTATCAGAAGAACCGTAGATTCTACCCTCTTTACGAAGGAAGTGGATGGGCATTTGATTATCATACAGATATATGTGGATGATATTATAAGCTGTGTAAAGACTTCGAAGAAGTCATAAAGCGCTAATTTGAAATGAGCACAATGGGGGAGATGAAGTTCTTTTTAGGACTTTAGGTCGATCAGTTGCCTGATGGTATCTTCATCCATCAGACGAAGTATGTTCATGACATATTGGAGAAATTCGATCTGGCAGGAGCTAAACCAGCATCAACCCCATTAGCTCCTAATCACGGCATTTGTCTAGATCTTACTGGAGTCAAAGTTGACGAGACTTTATACCGCTCCATGATCGGATCCTTGATGTATCTCAGTGTTTCTCGACCAGATATCATGTATCCAACATGCTTGTGTGCCCGTTATCAGTCCAATCCAAGAGATTCACACTTGTTCGCCGTCAAACGTGTCATGAGATATTTGAAGGGATTTCCAAGCACCGGCTTGTGGTACCATAGACATGATGACTTCAATCTTGCGGGTTACTCGGATTCTGATTTCGGTTGCTACAAACTCAACACCAAATCTACAATGGCTGGTTGCCATTTCTTCAGAACCCGTTTGGTAACATGGCAATGCAAGAAACAGACCGCGGTCGCTCTCTCGAAATGTGAGGCTGAATAGATTTAGCATCCAGCAGTTATGCCCAGATTCTCTGGATTCAACAGCAGATGAGAGACTTTGGACTGCAATTTCTTGATACGCCTATATATGTAGATAACCAATCTGCGATTGATATCACTAAAAACTCATGTCAACATTCTCGAACCAAACATATTGAGATTCAACATCACTTTATCTGTGATTGCTACGAGAAAAAGTTGGTTAGAATTGCAAAAATCCACACTGATGACCAAAAAGCAGATTTTATACCTAAGCCTTTGATCGTACAAGATTTAAAACTCTTTTAAAATTAGATGGTTTATGTAATCTGACATCAGGGGATATATATACACGGTTGAGTTTGAGGATGACGACGACTTGACGTGAATACTCATCGGTTTGACGAATTTTATGTATATTCTTTCTTAAAAACTTTAAAAATCCAAAAATATGTTTTTGATTTTAGGGGGAGAAATTTGGGAGAATACAAAAACATTATAAAAGTCAAAAGAATTTTTGTGAAAAAGGGAAATCATATTATATCAATATGAAAGTCACAGTATACTAAAGAATTGGAATGATTAAACAATTAATTAAACGTGTCTTACTGAGGATGTGCCAATAGGCTTCACTCGTTCAGTACATTGTTTTCAATATATAAACCTAAATGAAAAACTGAATAACTTGTCGGTTAAAATCTCTCGAACATATGGACTTAGTACTCCGAAATTTCGTTTGAGAGAATGCTAGATTCTGTGATACTAGGTCTTTATATTTAATTGATATCTGGGGTATTATCCGAGTTCTTCTGATTTTGCATCAGCAAATGCCTAGAACTTGTATAATACTTTACGCATTATTCGCCTATAAAAGCTGCATAAAAATGATTATGTCACAACCTTTGTGAAATCTGCAGTTCAAAAGACTCCTTTAAGGAATACCACCTATAGATGAGCCTTCATCTCTTTGTCTGTACGGTAGTACTAACCTGAGCTCTCAAGGTCTCCCAATTCACCGCTTTGCAAATATCAGTTAGATATATTCACCCCTGAAATAAAATTCTGGGAATCATGATACGGGAGTATATTCTGAGATGGGACACACAGTTATTTCATGTTCTTAATATTACCTAAAATATCTTGAAATAATTGAGAAACGAGAAGAGGTTTAAGTGGATAACAATATTGGCAATCTAGGTAAATCTAGTTAAAAACTTAATGAGTATACCAAGATCAATGGTACTGGTGATTTGTTAAACACTTGATATGATCTTCTTGAAACACAAAACTGACCAAAAAAATATGTATCTTTACTTGTTATTTCGTAAAATTCCAAAACCTAAAAAGATTTTCAGTTTCCTTAGCTTTGTAGTTTTGTTTTAAGTCTACCGATGATGTAAACACGGATAGTTGAAGTCATGGCGACATTTTGCTGAAGGAACATGAAGACCATTGGTTGGGAGCTAATCTTAATCGAAAAATTTCTTGAACGTCAACAAAGTTCATTAATTTGAAACTTTACAATTTAAAATAAATCTGTTTTGGTCAAAAAATAGTCAACCAAGGTCATTAACTTGGACTTAGTTAACGGAGTGGATATTAAACAGATATAAAAATAAAAAAAATATATCAAAAAAATATAAAAAATGTATTCAAGTTTTAGAACTGATTCGTACGAGCCTCACTAGCTCATACGAACCAAGTTTGGGTTTACTTCGCACGAACTATGGTTCGTTCAAACTAGTATAAAAGGTAACCCTCTTCGCACAAACCAAACTTATTGTTACTGTGCAAATTGAGAGACCTTTATACGAATTAGTTCTGAACATCGAATTTCTTGACATTTATCGAGTACTATTCATTGGGGAGGTTGATCTGCACACCTCTTACAATGGGAAAGGTACTTTTGCTCAATCTTAGCCATTATAATGCCAGATTTGAACTAAACAGACTTGAAACATAGATTTAGGGAGATTGGACCGATAAAACTGAAAATTGACCTTAAAAACGTTAATATCGGCTCTAATAACTTGTAAATCGACTATCAATTTGTTAAAACAACGTGTTTTAAGTTCGGATTAAACTTAGTGTTATTTGGAACGGTTCATGATTCGTACGAATGGGTTGTTAGTACGAACCAAGATTTCAAATTGAAATATCTTTTTCATTGGTACAAATGAAGTGTTTGTACGAAGTAAAATCCTTAAATGTTAAAATTTCAAAATTGTGTTTAAATGCTGATGATTCGTATGAAGCATGGTTCATACCAAGCAAGTTTGGAAGGTTTTTGAAAATTGTTTAACTCTTAAAACAATCGTACGAAGTAGTGATTCGTACGAATGATAACTTGTTCCAAACTTGTAAAAAAATGTCTAAGTATTGACTCGTACGAATGCATGGTTCGTATGAATGATGTTGTATGTTGAAAAATTTTGAAAATTTTTCTAACGGTTTTGAATTCTCTTTGTATAGGTCAAGAAAACGTCATTTTCTCCGTTTCACAACATTTGCGGTCTGATTGACGAGACTATACCGGAGACTGCAGCTTATAGGGATGTATTAGATTTCTTGGGCAGGATTCCGATCATGAAAGCGCTCACCTATCGACATACGGTTTATAGATCTCACGTTGAATACAACTGGAACGCCGCACAGTACGATTCTGAAGAAAATGCGATAGTGTCGGCGGTAAAGATTGATGATGAAGATATTTAGGTTAAGATAACGGAAGAGTTGATCCGAACGGTTTTGGATTTCAAGGACAACACATACGATCCTACCGGATTTTTGGAATACATGGTGAAGGGATGTTTTTTCATGATGGGGTATGCTGGTTTTGTCAATGCCGCATCGTTCAAGAAAGGAAATCTCAGCGCGCCTTTACATTGCACATGTTGTTGCACACGCGTTGAGCCATCAGAAAGGGGGGTTTGATGATCTGGTTGATTATCAAATGTGTATGATTACAGCACTGGTCCTAAATCTGCCATATAACTTCTCTAATGTTATATTCACCCAGATGGTGCAAAACATTCAGAGGAAAAGTTTTTTCAATACCCTCGGTTCGTGCAGATGTTGTTAGATCATTCAGACCCGAACCTGAAGAAGAAGAAAGATGATGTGTTAAAGTTAGAGCACATGGATGTTTCTACGCTCAAGAAGATGAGCTTACATTTGAAGACCTTTCCGAATGCTAAACCTATTTTTGGTGAAATAGTTTACAAGGATTATATTTCTCCAGCGCCGGATAAATGGAGAAAAGATGATAGTGGAGAAGAGAGTGAAGAACTAACTGCGCTTGAAAGTTTTATTGCTAAGAGAAGTTCGTGGTTTATGAAAGAAGGCGAAAAGGGTGTTAAAAGAAAAGCAACGGCTACATCTTCTGCTCCACAAAGAAAAATCAGCTGCTGAAAGCTCTGGGTTGCACGATGAACCTGAAGTTGAAGAAAACATTGAAGACATCGCTACTGATATAGAGCGTCAAGCATTTGGGGGAGAGAAAGAAGCTGAAGACACATCATCTTCGAGCACTGACTCTAATGAAAGACGTGCTGGTGAACGTAATAGAGCCAAAAAGATTGAGGCAAAATGTCAGGCTGAGATAAAGAGAAAAGCAGCAGAGCGAAAGCGCAAGGTGACAGGAGAATATGATACAACATATGTACCTTTAGGGTCAGATCCAGATACTCCTGTGCGCACACCGATGAAGAAAAAGGCACGAAGGTTTAAACACCAAGCTGTTAGAAGTTCCGAGTCTCCAACTGTTAAATCTAAAGAGACTGTACAAGAGCTGGCGATCGAAGAAGAGGTTACTGTTGATCCAGCGCAACACATTCCAACATCACCACCTTGTCAGGCAGCACCACAATCGCCACCACCACAATCAACTCCGTCACAACAGTCTGCACCACAACCGACTCCTCAACCAACACCGAGACAAACTACACCCTAACCGCCACCACACATTTCACAGCCCCAATCACAGTTTTTTGACTTTGATTTCGGAGATATTCCTAGGGGGAAGATTTTTCAGTCAATGACCCGCGTGTTAATGATTTACAAAAACAGGTCTTGTTGAATACTGTGAAGATAGCGTAGTTGCAGTAACAGATTAGTGTGTTGAATAAAGAGAAATAGGAGTTGCATGAGCAGATCAATGTTTTGTCTAAAGATAAACAGCAGCTAGAAGCGATGCTTACGAGTATTGTGTCTGAAAATGAACGTCTACGTCTTCGTATGGCCGAATATGAGGAAGAAAGACTCCGTAGTGATCGTAGAATGAGTTTGTTTGAGAAGATTTTGGTGAAAAAGCTGGGAGTAAATATTGTGGCAGAAATAGACGAGATTGAGCGAGCAGAGGCAAAATAACGAGTTGTTGAACGGGAACGCCTTGCTAAAGAGTTATCTGATGCATAAGGAAAAGGAAAAGCGAAGATGTTGAGGATCCTGTGATTGTTGAAACTGAGCCAGAAGCTGAGTCTGCGACAGTTACTTGTGCAGATATCGTTGTTTACCAAGTGTCGAACAAGTTTATATTGATCAGAAAGCCTAAGGATAGAGATATTGATATGTCGAATTTATCTGCGAGACACCATGACTGGCTTGTGAAGAAAAAGTTAGAGAAAGAAATTAAGAAAGCAGTTGAAGAGTTCGAGGAGGATGCTGAAAAGGAAGATGAGGATTTAGATGTTGATGGTGATTCTAATACAGATCTTGATAAGGGTAATGATCATGATGATAATGTTGGAGGCACTGGTGTACGTGTAACTGATTTTGATGTGAATAAAGAAATTGATTATTCAGTGTACCTCGATGATTCTGCAAACCAAACTACTGAAGAAGGTGTTAAAGATAGGACAGAAGGTTCCTCAGATGCTCAGCAGGCAGGAATCCTCTCAGTGATTGATATATCTACCGTTCCTGTCATGCCACAACCAAATATTTTCTATATTGAGCATGACATCAAAGAAGGCGAATTCATTCATAGTTATTCTAAAGAAGAAATTGCAGAAATGCTACTCGATGAAATACAGTTTGAGTTTGACTTCAATAATGAGCTGAACGAGATTAGCGCGTTCGAGCCAAATGATTATGTCTTTGAACATGTTGAGGACGCTAACGAGTATGATCGAGTTTTCGTGGAGGATGATTCTGATGACGATGCGAATATTGCGGATCAGGGTACAGAGGACTCCCCAACTTTTACTAAATTATTTGCAGCAGAAAATGCAGATGTGCTGAAACGTAAAGTTGAAGAAGCTCCAAGGCAAGGCACTATTCCTCAATAGTTGAACCGAGGTGAGATTGCTAGATGAGGAAGAAGTGGTTCAAGAATGCACCAGCAGAGCGTAAATTTAAACGTCCTCTAGCGTTCTTTACTCGTGACGCTGACATTTCTCTAGGGGACATCATTAGCTGGGGATGGATTGAAGAGCTTAATGTCTATGCGATCAAAAGGGAGTTTGGTATTCAGTATTTCCAATATTTAAGCGACATCAAGTCCTTGCCTTATTGGGATATTAAAGAATTGGTGCAGACAAAGACGATCAATCTTAAGATGAAATTTCATGACCAGAGGCTTTGGAAGTTGATCAAGCTTGAGGCTTTACATGGTTTTACTCACTGGAAACCTCACTTTCCTAGACGCATCACAAAGACCGATCCAATAACAAAAGAGAAAGATGTGACGCTCATCGTAAAAAGGCCAAAAGTAATGAAAAATATGCCTATGTTATGGATGGAGCAGGATTTCTACAAGAGCTTCAAGTGGTGGTATTATGATTCAAACATAGGAGAGGCTATTATTTTCTTGCACCCAGATGAAGACTTGTGGAAGATCACAGAGGAACTAACCGAAGCCATTATAGCTCACAAATGCATATATGGGCTATGGTGTGGCATTCGAGTGCTAGACCCGATGTGGCTAGTCAATTGCTCAAAGAAGGATATTGATTGCTTGTTTTATAGTAAAATCAGTTATGAAGAAAAGGATAAAGAAAGCTCTCCAGTTCCAGAAGATCGTTAATGTATGCTTTGCATATGATATTCATTCTGGATCGTCATGGAATACATCTTGGAGGAAGCTGGAGGAGACTGGGCAGAAAAAGAAGGATAAGAAAGAAGCTAGAATAGCTGAGCGTGCTTGCATAGCATCGCTTAGGAGTTTTCGGTTTGGCAATACAGTAACCAACCTCTTCCAACGGATCAAACGCCAATTGCATTTAAGGAATGTCGTAAGCCACTGAAGAGATTTTTTGGTCGTTAAAGTCAAATATTTTGAAGATTTTCTGAAGAGTATCCAGACTGCGGCAACATCCAATGGGAGTTTGTTGGTGCATTATGTATGTTGCCTACGTCTAGGATGTGTCGATATTGTATATATGGCTTAAACGTCATTAGTATATGTGACAACCGGCATTTTCCGGTTGTAATTAAGCACATAACAAACCGTAATACCATCATAATTAGCATAATTAGACGTAAATTAACTCGATCAGGCCTCTGGAGAGCCTAGGAACGACTACTTGATTCACGTTACGCGACTTAGCGATAATCGAGAACTCTAACGTGAAATTGAACGATAAGCGAACTGATGCCAAACAAATACTGACAACGCCTAAAAAATACGAATTTGTACTTGTATTTATCATTCGGTTATAATTTTGCGATATATTTGGAATAATCGGGCGTCGCAAAGCACAACGCTGAAGTTACGCGGAAACCGGAATGCACCGACAATTGACAACGAAACGGAAGTCACGGACTAGAGTCACGTCTAAATATTAATATAATATGATATATTTGGCTTCGTTTTCAAATTTTAATACTCACGGTAGAAACCGGATCGAAAAACGGATAAAAATGACGACCGTAGCGGATTACGCGATTTTTAACACAACGAACGAATTTACGCGTCAAAAACCGACTTCAATTTTACGCGTTTAGACCTCCAACAAATATATTTCGACTCTATACAATGTTCGGGTTTCAAAAACGGGTTGTAGAGAACATTTGGGCTTGGACACGTTAACGGGCTTTGGGCCCGACCCATTTTAAAAACCCTACCTATTTAAGCTCTCCTTCCCCTCATTTCACACATTCAAACCCTATCCCCCCTTTACAAGACTCTCTGCCCCTCTCTCTCTCTGATCCAGTTCGCCGGATTCTGGTGACCACTGGCCGGCGCCGGTCACATCCTTCCAGCAGCCCACACACACCCACCACGCTAAACCTCCTCTCATGTACACTCTTATACCCACACACGTTCACGACCGGAGAAAGAGACTAGTAGAGAGGGAGATCGAACAGAGAGAGAGGCGGCAGCGCGGCGGTGACGCGGCTGCAGTGCAGCTTCGCGGTGACAGCGCTGTTTTCGGCAGTTTCTGGACGATCGGCGGCGGCGGCTGTGGTGTTTGTTCTCGGGTTTGGTCAAAGTTACATCTGCCGCAGCAGCTCCGGGTCGGTCCAATGGCGGCAACGGTGAAGGTGTTTGGTTCGAGTATTTTCAGTCCCGTTCAGTTGACTTGGGTCTCGATTCAGATTCACCCGGTTCAAACTCGGTTCAGTTCAGATGTCGGTTTGGGTGTTTCAGTTCAAGTCGGGTTCAAGATACGGCTCCCTCAGTTCAAACTCGGTTTGGTGTTCGGTTCGACTCGGTCAACACCGAGTCAACTCGCTCAAACCACGGTCAACTCGGTCAAACATGGTCAACTAGGTCAACAGGTCAATTGGTCAAACCCGGTCAGCTTTCGGGTCCACAAGTCAATGAAAGACTTGATAAAAATTAATTGCGACGCGATTTTAATTTTATTATTTATATAAAGATTAATGATATTTATCGCGAAACCCAGCTCAAACCGACCCGCTAACCATTACATATCACCAAAATTAAAAGTATATAATCAAACCGACGTACGTTACTCGCGGATAATTATTAGTTAAAACCGAATCGATGCGACGTTACGATATATATAAATAAATCGGACTTATATTTGGCGAAAGTTTATATTTGAACACGACGAGAAGTATATATATTGTTATATTGACTATTTCGTTTTGATAATTAAATCGACAACTTGCATTGTTGGGATTGTCCAAAAACAGAGGAAACTCTGCCCGATTTTCGTAAAAATACGTAGCATGAAACTCGTATTTCAAGGACATAACCATCCGATTCAAGCAATTGTTATAAAATAGATATTGATATATATTTATTTTGCCAACGCTATTATAACCTATAACAATCAAGCCGATAACTTTTCAATGAGAGTGATTACAAGATAACAAGATTCGGTAATCGACTATAAAATAAATAATATTTATTTATGTTTAATTCAAAGTCGAAACTCGAAAACTAGATTTCAAACATCCATAATTTATTCGAAAGATGATATAAAAATAAGTATATTGTTTATATTTATTTCGAACGTCAAGAGTTCTGAGCCTTTTACAAGATAAATATAAAAGTGTATTTATTTCGAACGACGGAATTCGGACATGACAATACGGAAATTGTATAACAAGAATATAATTATACATATTCGAAGGTCGAGACCTTGAATAGTTTTATAAAATAAATATAGTTATATTCATTTCAAATGTCAACGACTCGGGAACTTCAAATGCTATTTGTTATATTGGATTCATAAGCCTAACGAAGTACGAATACCGTAAGATTATAACAAGCGTATGATTATATAATTATTTATTAATTAGAAATGATACGCAAGACTATTGTACAGATACGAAGTGCTTTACATATACGGGTAAATTTAAAAGTATATATGTATTACATCTTACGAAAACTACGAAAAGTAGTACTATTATCCGGCAACGTATATAACGGCAATGTATATAACGGCTAATACGATTTCATGAAATACATTTACGTTTATATATAAACATATATTTCAAATCACTCGAAAACTAAGTCGTTTACAAGAAAACCATAGATTGGTTATTCTGAGTCAACTCAATAACACTTTCATAGAATCGTATGGTTAACGATTCGGTAAAGCTCGGTGACACATAGTTTAGCTACGTTATATCTCGAAACTCATAATTTATTCCATTTTTAGGAATGTCATAGATTGCATGCTAGCTAATCACGTTGTGGAGACGACATTATGGAATTACATTAAGCTAGCCTTGCATAAGGAAATCAAGGTGAGTTCATAACCCCCACTTTTCACCATTTTACATTTTTATAAATGTTTTCGGGGGTGGAAAGACATGCAAGTTTTGCGAAAGCATACAATGTTTCGATGACAAAATCATATGTTTCTAGACCATGTTACAAACAGGTTTCATTGAACTCAAATGGTTTACAAAAGGTTTATACGAAACTTACAGGTTTTTACAGCTATACAAAGCTTTTCGAAACATGCATGAGTTTTATGACTAGTAACGGGATTGTCATAGTCACAACTAGGGGTGAGGCCCTAATTTTATTTATAACATGGGCTAGGCCCATTGACAAGAAAACATGGGCTAGGCCTAATGACAAGAAAACATGGGCTAGGCGCAATAACAAGAAAACATGGGCTAGGCCCAATATCAATAGTATAAGGAATGAAATCATATGAAGGGCAAGGCCCGTTCATACACATCGAAAAACAAATTTTAACAATTGGGTTGTAACTATGGGATTAGATGATAACAGATCATTGTTCATAAGTAGGATGATGACAATAGTAACCATTAATCACGTAGTGACCAAGATGCAAAAGGTGTAGATCTATTGAGTTCCAGACACGCTCCACTCCTGGTATGTTAACCGGTTAGGAGTGCTTTTGTGATCCCCATTGATGTTAGAGTTGTCTCGGGTTGGTTACTTACTTATGGCACATAGGTCAGTGTATTAGCTACACACTGATTGATCCTTAGATCCATAGGCATCCTACATACTATGATTTCAATACTGGTTTACAAAGATAACAGAAAACATTTCAATACCGGTTTACAAATATAACGGAAAAACATTTCAATATCGGTTTACAGACATGACAGAAAACATTTCAATACCAGTTTATAGATACGATAGAAAACATTTTATCACCGGTTTACAAACATAATAGTTATATGCATCGGATTACAAACAACACATATTACATTTCAATACTGTTATACAGATATGACATTTGAAATGCTTTGGGATACTATGATCCCACAAACCGGTTTTCGAATGCAAAATGCTCAAATGTTTTATGTCTCATTTGAAACAAAAACAGACAAACTTTGAACTCGCCAACTTTATGTTGACTTTTCGCATGTTCTTTCGCAGGTTATATTTCAAGTATGGCATGGTTGGAATAGGAGAATCCATGGGGATTCGAGTACTTAGCGGGCGTTCACTCTCTAAAAGTCTTAGTACTCACGTTTACTTCCGCTGTGCAATGAAGATACCGGTTTAGTTCACGCCCAACTCTCATTTGATTGAATTATCAGGGTGTGATAGTATATATGTTATTAAATTATGTTTTGTAGTTGGCTCGTACGAGTGAGTCAGTTGGCTCGTACGAGTGACACTGTCACTTGTACGATGCAACAACTCGTACGAGTCACAAGCTTCTGTTCCACACACTTCAGTGTGAGTCATGTCGACCTATAAATAGAGGAGTGTTGTGTCAGAGCTAAGCAGTGTTAGTTCAGTTTGTACGGTGAAGCCCTGCTGATTTGTTTACTCGCGTCTGTACTTGCACGTCAATTAATACCATTTAGAGCAGTTAAACAGTAAGATCTTTCTTGTACGTTTGTCATCCTCTCTAGCAATGAATTCCGCCTCTGCTAGTTGAGTTAGATCAGACCGGTTGCTCATCGGAGGAGCCGATCCCTCGTTCACAAATACATCTAATGACATAAATATCTAGACTTAACAATCTAGCACATGTATATTTTATAAAATTTATTTTATAAATATTAACACTTAACCCCCCCCCCCCCCATGAGGGCTCCACTCCCTCAACCTACATCCATTAGTGTATGATGGCTAGAAGCATGGTTCATGGAGACTTATGAGTCTTGAAAAGATTTGGAATCTCATATAAGTAACTAACACCATTCTCACTTATCCATTTCCCACATTTAAGAAAATCAAAACAACACCATCATCCTCTCTCTCACTTACGGATTCCAAACACCCTCCATGTTCAACTAAAGAACATCACATTTCAAGCACTTGCAACTTCTTACAAGATGATCTAAGGATGCTGCAAGTCATAGATGCATACTAGGAGCTTTCTCTTGCATTTGGAGCTTCTACATCACAATCTTCTTCATTCTAGAGCTTACATAACATTGTGCAAAGTTGTAAGATCATTTCTCACCATTTTCAAGCTTTATATGTTATGTAGAATACCAAAATACAACTTGATCATCTTGAACTCTAAGAAAATCAAAGCTCAAAACCCTAAATCTAACATAATAATCTTACATAAATATGTGTTTTATGTGTTGATTATGATGTTCAGTGTAGTGTAGCTTGTTTAGATTTAATAATCTTGCATGATGATGTTTAAAAATAGGATCTAAACATAAAGATGTTTAGATCGAGCAAGATAACCATCTTCAAAAGTTCATGAACTTTAACATAAGACTTGAAAGATTTTTGGAAAAAGTAAAGTTATCAAGATGCTAAAAGTATAATCTTGAAGGTGTGGATTTGGGAAATTGAGAAGTGGTTTAAATACGTTTTCAAAACGTGGAAGACGCCTTAGTTTAGGGGAAACTATGGCAAAATTTTCAAACATCCTAATCGCAATTACAGGATAATTAAAGGGTGATTAGCAAGACTAAACGCGATTAGCAATCTTAATCATGATAAGGCAAGTCTTACATTTACCGGAATTTACCCACATTTCAAAATTTATCCTACACATACTAAAATTTATCCTACACATATCGAAAATTGTGCTTCACCGTAAATTATTTTATCTTGAAAAAGTAAATTAAAAAAATGAGTTACAAGTTTAATTAATTAGCTAATTAGTGACAATTATAGATTTACCTATATGCCCTTTTTCATAACATTAAATACACACATTAAATGAAGTAAATGGAGAATTTCTATTGGTTTAAAAGTTATTCTTTTTATTCTTACAAATTTTTTTCTTCTCATTTGAACTCTCCACTATATATATACATACATATATATATATATATATACACATTAAAATATATATTCTTAAGAGAATTCATATTGGGTGTATATGTATAAATACTTGTGTGTATTTATGTGTATGTATTAGAAAGTTAGGAAAATACTAACTAAATACCAATACACCACACATGAGAACCTTCAAATACTTGGAGATGAACAAGCATAATAATGCATATGGGTATACTCATACATATAATGTACGGACATTAGAATACTTGGTGAAATTGCAAGATTACAAGTAGTGTACATGCACAACGTGTACATGCAAATGCATACAATGGAACAATTTGCATATACAATGCAATATTTGCATATACCTTGAACCTAATGCATACAACAGAACAAATTGTATGCATATGCAGATTTACTAGCCATAATCCGGCATTCGATTGATCCAATTTCCGACCAAGCGGTAATAATTTACCGTAACCCAAGCCCGTATAAGGAAAATAAGTCAATAGTATTTACTTGAGCTAGCACTTGATTTAAATGCAAGTTTATATTAGCTCAGTCATTTAATCAATTAGATAAGTGTATATAGAATTTACTGGAAGGCTTTAGTCTGGAATAATGGCATAACCTAACCAATTAGAATGCTAACGGTCCTAATTAAGTTATAGACTTAGACCGACTAACTTAAAGGATCAAAACGGTACAATACGCGAGATTAGGCGATGACCGGATAGAATGTAATTTAAACCCAACAAGTACTTAAGAGTTGTATTTCATGGGTAAACAATTAACATTCTGGAATTCGAGATTAAAATGATAAGGTTAAACCCGTTTCGGTTAATTTTTCGTAAACTAGTTACATATACTTAACCATACGCATATAAGCGATATCGGGTCACCGGATGAGTCATGAAGAAGTTCTATATGTCATTATACTTTAAATAAGTTGTAATGTCATTAGGATATCAACTTACATGCCCGTTGAGGTTTTAAAACGAAGTTACGCCTTATAAGGCGTTTTGACCATTTTTGTGTCGTATAAAAGGAACTTGCTTGTATTCTGATGTTATAATCATATACATTCTCGAAAACACTTAATTTGTAATATATGATCAGTAAGATAGCACACATAAGTGTGATTTGTGGTTTAGGACCAAACTATGCACCAAAAGGGCATTTTGGTCTTTTAAAAGCATAGCTTACGATATTATACTAAAATTTGTTTATGATTAGAATATTAACATCATAATGTGACAACCGACATTTTCCGGTCGTGATTAAGCGCGTAACAAACGTTAAAAACATCATAAATAGCGTCATTAGACGTAAATTAACTCGATCAGACCCCTGGAGAGCCTAGAAACGTCTACTTAATACACATTATGCGATCTAGCGACAATCGAGAACACTAAATGCGAAATTGAACGTTAAGCGAACTAACGCTGAACAAATACTGACAACGCCTAAAACTACGAATTTTGTACTTGTATTTGTCATACAGTTATAATTATGCGATAAATTTGGATCGTTGAACGTCGCAAAGCACAACGCAGAATTTACGCGGAAAACTAAACGCACCGACAACGAAACGGAAGCCACGGACTAGAGTAACTTCTAAATGTTAATATATTTTGATATAATTGGCTCCGTTTTCAAATTTTAACGCGCCCGGTAGAAACCGGATCGGAAACGGATCAGAAACGACAAACAGGGGAACTGCGCGATGTCTAACGCAACGAACGGATTACGCGTCGTAACCGACCTTCGATATAATTTTAAGCACTTTCGAGTTTGAAAAAATAAATTTCAATAAATCACAAAGTTCGGGTTATGATAACGGGCTGCGGATACGTATTGGGCTTACACACGATTAACGGGCCTTAGGCCCGCCCCATTAAAGAAACACTACATATAAATACATCTTAAACTGACCTTCCCCTCATTTTCTTCTAAGCAAACCCTATCACACCTAAAGAGAACCCCCTGCTCCCTTTCTTCCGGTCGGCACCGGTCTTCTTCTCCGGCAGCCACACCACCCACAACAATCCACCTTTTCCCTTGTCTCCTTTATACACACATACACCCGCATACATATATTAGAGCAGATGAGAGAGAGAGAGACCGGTAGAGAGAGAGAACAGGGAGAGAGAAACAGTGGAGGTGGTCAGCTGTGGTTCCGGCGGCACGTCTCAGCGGCGCGGCTTCGCCGCGTTGCCGGCGATAGCAGCGGCGGTGCAACCACAGTTTTTCCGTTGGGAGCGAGGTGGTACGGCGGCGGTGCTTGACAGTATTGGTGGTTGTTCCACGTTGTTCGAATGGAGCGACGGGGATAGCGGCGTGGCGACGTAGCGGCGTCGGTGGTGGCAGGGATTTAGACGGCGTCTCACCGGTTGAAGACGGCGGCGGTGGTGTTCGTTTGAGTTGGTTCAGTTTGGTTCAGTTCATCTCCGGCTCGGGTTCAGTCACGGTTCGAGTTACGTCTCGTGCTTCAGGTTCGGTTCGGGTCAACAAAGTTTCAGTTCAGTTCAGATCTGGTTCAGTTCAGTTTTGCTTCAACACAGTTCGACCCGATTAAAGTTCGGGTGTTCGGTTCGACTCGATCAGCAACAGTCAACGGGTTTTCCGGTTCAGTTTCGATATTTTAGTTTCGATATTTCAGTTCCATTTCGATTTAGGTTATGTTTGTCTCACGTTTTCAGGTTCGGGATGCGTGTCTCGATGCGGTGTTCTGTTCGACTCGGTCAACACCGAGTCAACTCGGTCAAATCTAGTCAACGCAGTCAACTGGTCAAACCCGATCAACTGTCGGGTCAATGAGTCAACGCGAGACTCGGTAAAAATTAATTACGACGCAAAAATTTAATTATATTAGTTTATAATTATTATTAATAATTATCGTGGAACCGAGCTCAAAACCGACCCGTTAAACGAATACTTATCGCTAAAATGTTTAAAAATAATAAATGAATCGACGTACAATATTCGCGTAAAATAATCAAAATCGAACCGACGGCGTTGAATATATAAAACCGAAAATTATAATTGGCGAAAGTTATTTTTGAACACGACGAGAAATTATATATATTGTATGCGTATATTGATTGATTGCGTTTTGACAAATAAAGCGACAACCAGTATTGTCGGGATCGTCCGAAAACAAAGGAAACTCTGTCCGATTTTCGTAAAATACGCAACACGAAACGCGTTACATTTTCAAGGATAAAACGTCCGAATTCAAACGATTGTATAAAATAAATACATATATTTATTTTGGCGACACTTACGAATCGATCCGATAACATTTCAACGTCCGAATTCAAACGATTTGGAATACTTTTATAAAATAAATATAAAACGTCGACCATTCAGGAACTTCAAATGCTATTTGTTATAATCGATGCAAAAGCCTAACAAAGTACCACGCAACTCCGCAAGACTATAACAAGCGTACAATTACATCGTTAATTATTTATTATAAATGACACGCCAAACTCTTGCTCGGATACGAAATGTATTATCAATACGGATATATTTTCGAGTATATATACATCATATCTTACGAAAACTACGAAGAGTCGTACTATTACCCGTCGACATACATGACGACTAAATACGATTTTATGAAATATAGTATTGTTTATATATAAACATACATTTCAAGTCGCTCAAAAACTAAGACATTTCTAAGAAAACCATAGGTTGGTTAACCGAGTTAAGACAATGACAATTTCATTTAATCGTATGAGTAACGATTCGTTAGAGCTCGGTGACACGTAGTTTATCTACGTTATATCTAGAAACTTACAAGTTATTCCGTTTTAGAAATACACTAGATTGCATGCTAGCAAGTCAAGTTGTGGAGACAACACTATGGGAATCACATTAAGCTATCTTTGCACGAGGATATCAAGGTGAGTTCATAACCCCCACTTTTTACCGTTTTACATTTTTATAAATGTATTCGGGGGTGGAAAGACATGCAAGTTTTGCAAAAGCACACAATGTTTCGGTAAACGAAAATCACATATTTCTAAACCATATTACATACAGATTTCAACAAACACGATGTTTTATGAATGGTTTAGGCTGAATTTACCGGTTTTCAAAGCTATAAAAAGCTTTTCGAAACATGCATGAGTTTTATGACTAGTGACGGGATTGTCATAGTCACAACTAGGGGGCGAGGCCCCAATTTTATTTATAACATGGGCTAGGCCCAATAACAAGAAAACATGGGTTAGGCCCAATAACAAGAAAACATGGCTAGGCCCAATAACACGGATAACAGATTTATAACAATTGGTGTGTAGCTATGGGATTAGATTATAACAAATCACTGTGCGTAAGTAGGATGATGACAATAGTAACCATTAATCACGTAGTGACCAAGGTGCAAAAGGTATAGATCTATCAGTTTGAGACACGCTCCACTCCTGGTAAGTTAACCGGTTAGGAGTGTCTTACTTATGGCACATAGGCAAGTGTATTAGCTACACACTAACTGATCCTTAGATTCCATAGGCAAACTACATACTACGATTTGAATACCGGCTTACAAAGATAATAGAAAACATTTCAATACCGGTTTACAAAGATAAAAGAAAACATTTCAACACCAGTTTACAAGATAAAAGAAAACATTTCAATACCGGTTTATTTACAAATACGATTGAAAGCATTTTATCACCGGTTTATAAACATAACAGTTATATGCATGGATTTGCAAACAACATGGATAACATTTCAATACTGTTATACAAACATGACATTTCAAATGCTTTCGGATACTATGATCCCACAAACCGGTTTTTCGAATGCAAAATGCTTAAATGTTTTACGACTCATTTGAAACAAAAAACAGACAAACTATGAACTCGCCAACTTTAAGTTGAGTTTTCACATGTTCTTTCCCAGGTTACAATTACAAGTATGGCACGGTTGGAATAGTGGAACCCATGGGGATTCGAGTAGTTAGCGGGCATTCATTTACTAGAAACCTTAGCACTCACGTTTGCTTCTGCTGTGCAATGAAGATACCAGTTTAGTTCACGCCCCGCTCTGATGTGATGGGATTACAGGGGGTGTGACAGAGTGGTATCAGAGCTATAGGTTTCAGCGAATTAGGTTTCTGTGGAGATACCTAGGCTTTAGCCTCATGTTCCTTTGGGGACATTTGATGAATAAGACTTGAATACATACAGAACGCCTAGCACTCGAATATGAGTTCCAACCGTGGCCGAATACATTAAGTTAACATTATGATTTTAATCATACACTAGTGTTGTGTTTGATACACGATACACGAAAACATACATACCGTAAGCAAAACTTTGAGAGTTTTGACAACATGCATTTAAGACCTTTGGGAAACTTATGTAAATATTCATTAAAGGTAATTACATAGGAACCACGATTATTAACTCGGGTAAACACATTACATATATTGTCGATGTTATTTTAATTACTGAGTAGGTAGCCTATGTAGGACGAAACACTAGTGCGCAAACATACGTGAGACTTAAACAAAACGACAACGGATGTTGAAGTACATCACATACGGCTTTCGAGGCGCGGCCTTGAGAAAGCACGACACTACGACAACGATGCTAATCCCGTCAGCGGAAGAACTACCGACCCGAATGAGGCAACTTGTCACGTGGTCCTATAAGCGACATGAACAATGCTGAGGTATGTCTAAACGAGATTTCATAACAGTCGAAACTTATTGCAATGGTAATCACAATAATTGACGCTGCAAAAGAAGTCACATGTCACTGCATTCCCCCTACTTCATTAATGGCGATTACGCCATATACAACATTTGGTGGTAATGTCACGAAACAATAAGTCATCACAGGCAATACCAGGTAAAGTTCTAAAATTCCTTTTGTTGAAATTTCAACTTTGCATATACTGAGTAGGTTTGCACATCTCTACTCCTCACAATGGTCATTGTGTCACGGGAAAATTCTTTCTTGATTAGCGAACACATATTGCATCATTTCTTGACAAACTTATACGTTACGCATGCTTTGTTTCTACGCATGTGGTTAATTTGATAGGTGGAGGCCATCTGGGTCTTCACTTCGAATGGTCATTTCATCAGTCGTTCAAAGGTTGGTTCGCTATACTCAAAATTTTTGCTTTGTGATCTAGATGACCTGCTCTATTGTGAATATTGACTCCTTAATATCGAGTTAACGAATTCTTGAAATTTCATTTTCTTTCCAAGTTGCATACATGGGATTTTTGTAGTAACCATATCGAAACTTGTTCGAATCATGTGTTTATTGTTGGATTGTGTCGAACCAAGTTCAATTGTTTGAACTTGCTCACTGTGTACAAATTCAATTCAAGGATTTCATATGATGGATTGAGGCTATCATATTCAAAGTAATATCAACAAGCAATTCATGTATGGCGAACCATAGTAGACTTGTTCAGTCTGCATCCTTTATTAAATCATTGGTTGGCTACGACACCTTGTGGTGGCGTTACACAAGTTGAAGCTTCCGCTGACATCGCTTTCACAACTCATGTACGGATTTAATTACTTGATTATTTATTCATTTTTAAATCCCCTTGTTGGGTCATTTTCTTAAAACATTCTTAATACAATCGTGTATTAAGAAGACGGTACACAACTTTATGGTCTATTTCAGTGTACCTCGTAACGATTCTTTCATCATCGGTCGAAAATTTTGGGATATTCATTGTTCTTCCTCTAATGACCGAAAATTATATTTATTTGTTCTTTCATTTCCAGTTGAAAATCCTATGGGATTTATTTGGAACAAATATTCATTTACTTGATTGAACTTTTCATTGTAAACACGGTGAATTTTTTCGGTCACCGCTATTATTGAATTATTTCAATGGCTATGACGCCTTGTGGCGTCGGTAGCTTGGGCTAATCATTGAAAGTGGTCTTAATGCAACTATGTATTAAGACAATGATACACTAACTTCGGTTGTAATTCGGTGTATCCTTGCAATTCAATAGTGTTAACTTATGGTTCGAAAAGTTAACAAATCACCTTCATGTTTCTAATTAAGTTGAGTTTGTTGATTCTAAGTCTCGCCAATCCAACAACCAACGCTAGTTTCCGTTGGTAGAGATTCCTATTGTTCATGAAATTCATTTGCAAATTGCGAACACCTTGGAAATCTATTTGTCGAGATTCTCATTTGTATGACCCATGTAAACTCAGTCACATTGGTGATTATGTCATTACGTTTCGTTCACTTGGTATCGATTCTGAAAACAGATTCAGTTGAACCAGTGGGTTCATGTTGTTGTAATAAGTCATTGTATTCATATAATCCAGACAAGTCTCGATGCGATTACATGGTAATTTACCTGGGTAGCATCAATACCTATCTACGCATGACAAAAATCTAAGGAGATAACATAACTTAAATTTCGAGGACGAAATTTTTATAACAAGGGGAGAATGTGACAACAGGCATTTTTCGGTCGTGATTAAGTGCATAACGAACATTAAAAACATCATAATTAGCATAATTAGACATAAATTAACTCGATCAGGCCCTTGGAGAGCCTAGAAACGTCTACTTGATTCACATTACGCGATCTAGCGACAATCGTGAACACTAAGCGTGAAATTGAACGTTAAGCGAACTAACGCCAAACAACTACTGACAACACCGAAAAATACGAATTTTGTACTTGTATTTGTCATACAGTTATAATTATGCGATAAATTTGGATCGTTGAACGTCGTAAAGCACAATGCGGAAACTACGCGGAAAACTAAAACGCACCGACAACGAAACGGAAGCCACGGACTAGAGTAACTTCTAAATAATAATATATTTTGATATAATTGGCTTCGTTTTCAAATTTTAACGCACACGGTAGAAACCGGATCGGAAAACGGATCAGAAACGACAAACAGGGCAACTACGCGATGTTTAACGCAACGAACGTATTACGCATCGAAACCGACCTCGAATATAATTTTAAGCACTTTCGAGTTTCAATAAATAAATTTTGATAAATCACGAAGTTCGGGAAATGATAACGGGCTGCGGATACGTATTGGGCTTACACACGATTAACGGGCCTTGGGCCCAACCTATTTAAAGAAACCTTACATATAAGTACATCTTAAACTCACCTTCCCCTCATTTTCTTCTAAGCAAACCCTAGCACACCTCAAGAGAACCCCATACTTCCTTTCTTCCGGTTACCGGAGTCCGGCGAGGGCTTCCGATCAGTCTTCTTCTCCTGCAGCCGCACCCCCACAACAACCCACCTTTTCCCTTGTCTCCTTTATACACACATACACCCGCATACATATATTACAGCAAATGAGAGAGAGAGAGACCGGTAGAGAGAGAGAATAGGGAGAGAGAAAGAGTGGCGGTGGTCAGCTGTGGTTCCGGCGGCGCAGCTTTCCCGCGTTGCCGGCAACAGCAACGGCGGTGCAGCCGCAGTTTTTCCGTTGGGAGCGAGGTGGTACGGCGGGGGTGCTTGATAGCAGTGGTGGTTGTTCTACGTTAGGTTCGAATGGAGCGACGGGGATCACGGCGTGGCGACGTAGCGGCGGTGGTGTTGGTTTGAGTTGGTTCAGTTCATCTCCGGCTCGGGTTTAGTCACGGTTCGAGTTACGGCTCGTGCTTCAGGTTCGGTTCGGGTCAACAAAGTTTCAGTTCAGTTCAGATCTGGTTCGGTTCAGTTTTGTTTCAACACAGTTCAACCCGATTAAAGTTCGGGTGTTCGGTTCAACTCGATCAGCAACAGTCAACGGGTTTTCCGGTTCAGTTTCGATATTTTAGTTTCGATATTTCAGTTCCATTTCGATTTAGGTTATGTTTGTCTCACGTTTTCAGGTTCGGGATGCGTGTCTCGGTGCGGTGTTCAGTTCGACTCGGTCAACACCGAGTCAACTCGGTCAAATCTAGTCAACGCAGTCAACTGGTCAAACCCGATCAACTTTCGGGTCAATGAGTCAACGCGAGACTCGGTAAAAGTTAATTACGACGCAAAAATTTAATTATATTAGTTTATAATTATTATTAATAATTATCGCGGAACCGAGCTCAAAACCGACCCGTTAAACGAATAATTATCGCCAAAAAGTTTAAAAATAATTAATGAATCGACATACAATATTCGCGTAAACAGTAATAGTTAAAATCGAACCGACGGCGTTAAATATATAAAACGGAAAATTATAATTGACGAAAGTTATATTTGAACATGACGAGAAATTATATATATTGTTTGCGTACATTGATTGATTGCGTTTTGACAAATAAAGCGACAACTAGTATTGTCGGGATCGTCCGAAAATAAAGGAAACTCTGCCCGATTTTCGTAAAATACGCAACACGAAACGCGTTACATTTTCAAGGATAAAACGTCCGAATTCAAACGATTGTATAAATTAAATACATATATTTATTTTGGCGACACTTACGAATCGATCCGATAACATTTCAACGCGCGCGATTACAAGATAACAAGATTCGGTAATCGACTATAAAGTAAATAATGTTTATTTATGTTTAATTCAAAGTCGAAACTCGGAAACTATATTTCAAACATTGATAATTTATTCGAACAATGATATAAAAATAAGTATATTGCTTATACTTATTTCGAAACGCCAAGATTTACCAATGCTTTTACAAGATAAATGACAAGGTGTGCATTATTTCAAACGAACGAATTCGGAAATCGTATAACACGAATATAATTATATATATTCGAACGTCGAGATTTTGAATACTTTCATAAAATAAATATAGTTATATTTATTTCAAACGTCGACGATTCGGGAACTTCAAATGCTATTTGTTATAATCGATACAAACGCCTAACGAAATACTATAACAAGCGTACGATTACATCGTTAATTATTTATTATAAACGACGGCAGACTCTTGCTCGGATACGAAATGTATTATCAATACGGATATATTTTCGAGTATATATACATCATCTCTTATGAAAACTACGAAGAGTCGTACTATTACCCGTCGACGTCCATGACGACTAAATACGATTTCATGAAATATAGTATTGTTTATATATAAACATACATTTCAAGTCGCTCAAAAACTAAGACATTTCTAAGAAAACCATAGGTTGGTTAACCGAGTTAAGACAATGACAATTTCAAAGAATCGTATGAGTAACGATTCGGTAAAGCTCGGTGACATGTAGTTTATCTACGTTATATCTAGAAACTTACAAGTTATTCCGTTTTAGGAATACACTAGATTGCATGCTAGCAAGTCAAGTTGTGGAGACAACACTATGGGAATCACATTAAGCTAGCTTTGCACGAGGATATCAAGGTGAGTTCATAACCCCAACTTTTTACTGTTTTACATTTTTATAAATGTTTTCAGGGTGGAAAGACATGCAAGTTTTGCAAAAGCATACAATGTTTCGGTAAACGGAAATCACATATTTCTAAACCATATTACATACAGATTTCAACAAACACGATGTTTTATGAATGGTTTAGGCTGAATTTACCAGTTTTCAAAGCTATACAAAGCTTTTCGAAACATGCATGAGTTTTATGACTAGTGACGGGATTGTCATACAACTAGGGGGCGAGGCCCCAATTTTATTTATAACATGGGCTAGGCCCAATGACAAGAAAACATGGGCTAGGCCCAATAACAAGAAAACATGGGCTAGGCCCAATAACACGGATAACAGATTTATAACAATTGGTATGTAGCTATGGGATTAGATGATAACAGATCACTGTGCGTAAGTAGGATGATGACAATGGTAACCATTAATCACGTAGTGACCAAGGTGCAAAAAGTATAGATCTATTGAGTTTGAGACACGCTCCACTCCTGGTAAGTTAATCGGTGAGGAGTGCCTGACTTATGGCACATAGGCTAGTGTATTAGCAACACACTGACTGATCCTTAGATTCCATAGGCAAACTACATACTACGATTTCAATACCGGTTTACAAAGATAACAGAAAACATTTCAATACCAGTTTACAAAGATAACAGAAAACATTTCAACACCGGTTTACAAGGATAACAGAAAACATTTCAATACTGGTTTATTTACAGATATGATTGAAAACATTTTATCACCGGTTTATAAACGTAACAGTTATATGCATGGATTTGCAAACAACATGGAAAACATTTCAATACTGTTATACAAACATGACATTTCAAATGCTTTCGGATACTATGATCCCACAAACCGGTTTTTCGAATGCAAAATGCTTCACTGTTTTACGACTCATTTGAAACAAAAACAGACAAACTATGAACTCGCCAACTTTATGTTGAGTTTTCACATGTTCTTTCTCAGGTTAAAATTACAAGTATGGCACGGTTGGAATAGTGGAACCTATGGGGATTCGAGTAGTTAGCGGGCATTTATTTACTAAAACCTTAGCACTCACGTTTGATTCCGTTGTGCAATGAAGATACCAGTTTAGTTCACGCCCTGCTCTGATGTGAAGGGATTACAGGGGGTGTGACACATAATATGTTAATTACATTAACATATTAGTAGGTAATTTATCTGCAAGTTCATTGTTGATTTTATTTTATGTAAAAAGGGCATTTAGTCAAAGATTGACATTTAGCGAAACTTGTGCATAAACTCATATTTATGATTATGATCAAGTAATATAACCTCGGAGGATTATGCTACATTGTATTACAATCATAATGAGACTATAAGTCAGAAGTTAACTAATCTAAGTGGGGTCAGAATAGAAAGTCAAAGTAGAAGTCAAACTTCACGACTTTCGGTTACGAACCGACTCTAGGACTAAAATTGACTGATCGAACATGTTCCCACATGTTTTAATAATTGTTACCAACTTGTTTAAATGTCAAAAATATATTTATAACATATATAAACTTAGATTATAATTTTTTATAAATCTGACCCGTTTGACTTTTTAAAACATAAACTTTCACCCGTCAATTGACCTAGTAAACGTGATTCTAAGGAGGTGCCCTTTTAAAGGATTAATACCTTCCTAATTACGATTACTTAGCAATGTTCATTTCACACAATGGCTGGACCATAATGGTTTTAACCGAAAGTCAATGAATTTGTCGAAAATGCTTGACTTTTGGATATTAAAAGCATATAAAAAGAAAAGAGCAGAGATGGAACACTTACAAGTGATCCAAGGGAGACTTAGAACTCAACGGGATGCTCCTAAATGGTCAGGAACTTCCAAGAGTGTAATAGAGAGGAGAAAGAGTGAACGAGCAAAGAATGAAGTGAACTAGTGGGTTATTTATAGTGCAAGAAGGTGTGTGAAGATGAAGCAAGATGTTAAGGGTGTTGTAGGATCTTTACAAGTGTCTAGCAAGGTGTCAAGAGCTGCAAGAGTGTGGCAATTTGTAGGAGAGGTTGCATCTTGACAAAAATTTGGAGTTTTTACACATTTAGTCCCTCAAAAATAGTTTTGTTAAATGTCATGAATTGTCCCTTGACTTATATTCCATGACATAATGACACAACTTAGTCTTTTCATTCAACACGAGATGTATTGAACAAGAGTAAGAATAACCGAATGTTAACGGGTGTCACACTAGGTGTTTTTACGACTTATAAGTGTTTACTAGCTTAAATGTGAGAGATACGAATACTTATGGTTTCATGGGTTTAATTACCCATATTAGTAAAGTTAAAGGTTCGGTGAAGAAGCGAAATACTCAAGGATGGTAAATCAAAAGATACCATCTCAACCGAGAGACGTTCGGGTCAAGAGGTGACTTAGTAACACAAGAAATACGAAAATAACAAAGTCTAGGGGCCTCCAGGTCATTTTCTGAAAGTTAAAATGATGAAAGAAAAAGCTTCCTGACCCTTTCCATAGGCTACGGTCACCAGACCGTAGCTTGCGGTCAATATAAAAACAATTCAGCAACATTAAACCGTAGCCTACGGTCCGAGGGTTTGTACACGTGTTGTATATTACCAAACACGAATTTACGAGGTGTTACTTCCTCACCCCCTTAAAAGAAATCTTGACCTCGAGATTTTATTCAAAAAGATGGGGGTACTTTTGTCGCATATTGGACTCAACCTCCCATGTAAATTCGGGGCCTCGAAGGGCATCCCACTTAACCTTTACAATAGGTATATTTTTCCTTCCGAGCTTTTTAACCTGTCGATCCTCGATCAAAATGGGTTTCTCAATGAACTTCAGTTTTTTCCATTTGCACATCTTGATGTGACATTGCTAGCGACTCATCGGCTAGACATTTCTTTCGATTAGATATGTGGAACACATCATGGATTCAACTAAGCTCCTCAGGTAGCTTAAGCTTATAAGCTACAGAACCGACATGTTCGATACCTTGAATGGTCCAATATATCTCAGGCTTAACTTGCCCTTCTTTCCGAAGGGCATCACACCTTTCCAGGGTGATACCTTCAATAATACTTTATCCCCTATTTGGAACTTAAGAGGTTTTCGCCTCTTGTCTGCATAACTTTTCTGCCTATCACGAGCAGCTTTGAGATGATCATGGATTTGTATTATCTTATCCATGGTCTCTAAGATAATTTCAGGTCCAGAAGTTGGGCTTCCCCAACTTCAGCCCAAGAAATAGGCCATTCTACATTTTCTCCCATACAAGGCTTCAAAAGGAGCAGCCTTGATGCTTGTATGATAACTATTATTATAGGAGAATTCTATTAGGGGTAAGTGGTCATCCCAACTTCCACCTAAATCAATCACACATGCTCTAAGCATGTCTTCCATGGATAGTACGCTCACTCTGTCCATCAGTCTATGGATGGTAAGCTATACTAAATTTTAATCTTGTGCCTTATGATTGTTGGAAATTTTTCCAAAAGTTAGATGTATATCTAGTATCTCTATCGAATACAACAGATACTGGCACACCATGTAGGGATACAATCTTGTCCACATATAGCTTGTCCAACTTATCAGAATTATAAGTCTCTTTAATTGGCAAGAAATGCGTTGTCTTAGTCAGCCTGTCCACAATGACGCAAATCGTGTCATTAATACGTTTGGTCTTAGGTAACTTGATAATCAAATCCATAGTTACCATTTCCCATTTCCAAGTGGGAATTTTAAGCTGTTGTAGAAGTCCTGACGGTTTCTGATATTCGGCTTTAACTTACGAACTCGTCAGACACTTAGCTACGTAAGTGGCTATGGATTTCTTCAAACCCATCCACCAAAATTCTTCTTTAAATCTTGATACATCTTGTCACCACCCGAGTGAACTGAGTATCTTGAATTATGTGATTCCTAGAGGATTAGATCCCCAAGTCCTCCAAAGACTGGAACCTAGATTCTTCCATTAAATCTAAGGATTCCATCTTTTCCAGGCATTAACTGATCAACAGTTCCGTCTAATCCTTCATTAGGAATATTAGCCTCTAAAAGGACTTTCTTTTATGCATCTAATAGCTTCTCATTCAAGCTATTTCTGAGCTTGATGCTTTTGGCATTAATTCTTATAGGCTTAACCCTTTCCTTGCGACTTAAGGCATCAGCAATGACATTTGCCTTGCCGAGATGATAGCGAATTTCGCAATCATAATCATTAAGTGTTTCCATTCAGCAGCGCTGTCGCATGTTCAAATCCTTTTGATTGAACAAATGTTGGAGACTCTTATGGTCAGTGTATATGATACCCATATAAATAATATATCCACAACTTAAGTGCAAATACAACAGCACCCAATTCCAAATCATGGGTGGTGTAAATCCTTTTGTGCACCTTTAATTGCCGTGCTGCATAAGCAATCACTTTGCCTTTTTGCATTAGCACACAGCCCATGCCAGTGTGTGAGGCATCACAGTAAATGACAAAATCCTCAATACCCTCAGGTAGAGATAACACAGGAGCGTTGCTCAACTTGTGTTTTAGAATTTCAAAAGATTCTTGCTGTTTCGGACCCTAGTCAAACTTGACATTCTTACGGGTCAAGGTAGTTAAAGGAGTGGCAATCCTCGAGAAGTTCTCAATGAACCTCCTATAATAGCCAGCCAATCCTAAGAAACTACGAATCTCTGATGGAGTTTTGGGTACTTCCCAATTCATTATGGCTTCTATTTTGGTGGGATCCACTTGGATACCACGCTCAGTTACAACATGTCCAAGAAACTGGAATTCTCTAAGCCAAAAGTCGCACTTAGAGAACTTAGCATAAAGCTTCCCTTGTCTTAGCAATTCTAGGATGCACCGAAGATGTTTCTCGTGATTAATTTGATTACGAGAGTAGATAAATATGCCGTCTATAAAGACAATGACAAACTTATCTAGATACGGCTTGTAGACTCTATTCAAGATCCATGAATGTTGCAGGTGCATTTGTGAGCCCGAATGGCATCACTAGGAATTCATAATGGGCATAACGAGTTTTGAAGACAGTCTTGGTAACATCCACACTTCTAACCTTCAGTTGATGGTATCTTGATCTTAAATCGATCTTAGGGAAGTAACTAGCCCCTTGAAGTTGATCGAACAAGTCATTGATCCTGGGCAGAGGATAACGATTCTTGATCGTTGTTTTGTTTAATTCACGGTAATCAATGCACATCCGCATTGAACCGTCCTTTTTCTTAACAAAAAGAATAGGAGCTCCCCAAGGTGAAGAACTTGGTTGAATGAAGCCTTTCTCTAAAAGTTCGTCTAATTGTATTCTCAATTCCTTCATTTCTGTTGATGCTAGCTGATACGGAGCTCTTGCAATAGGTGCCGCTCCTAGTAGGATGTTAATCCTAAACTCCACTTGTCTATCTGGAGGTAGACATGGTAATTCTTCAGGGAAAACATAAAGATATTCCGAGATGACCAAAAGGTTTTCAATCTTTGGCTTTGGCTCGTTAATAGTTACTTGTGCCATGCAAAGGACACAACCTTTCCCCAGACACTTGGATGCCTTAAATAGTGACACTTTGTCTGGAAATCCATAGTGTGAATCTCCACGAATGGTGAGCATTTCACCAGAAGGGGTTTTAACTTCAATAAGTTTCTTATCACAGCCAATGCGGGCTTGGTTATAAGATAACCAATCCATGCCTAAGACTACATAGAACCCCGCCAATTTCATTAGCAGAAGAGAAATAGGAATTGAATGATTTTTAATGGATATAAAGATCCATCAAGAATGGAAGATGTTGTTTCTATGGTTCCGTCATCAAGTTCTACATCATAAATTATGTCTAGTGTTCTTATGGGTAAGTTTAAGAGTTTGCTAAACTTATGGTCCACAAAGGACTTATCTGCACCTGAATAAAAAAGAACTCTAGCATATATGTCATTAATGAGGAATGTACCTGTTATGACGTTGTTGTCATTAATAGCCTCTATATCATTCATCTGAAAGGCACGAGCATTTCCTTTCTTAGCCTCTCCAGGCTTAGCATTGTTACTCTTGAGATTGGGCAGTTAGTCTTAATATGGCCTTTTTCATTACAGCCGTAGCAGACGGCATCCTTAAGATCCTTGCATTCTAGGGTCTTACGCCCCTTTTTTTCATATAGATACCACATGGTTTAGCCTATTGATCAAAATTACACTGTCCCTAGTGCCTGCGGTTGCAAGTTTTACATGTTGGAGTTATGCCCGACTTATCTTGGTTCCTTCTGAACCCAAATCTCCCCTTATTTATCTTATTAAGTATTTGGGAGTTACCACCCTCTCTCTTCCTTTTCCCGTCAGTCTCAGTCTTAACTGAATTTTTTCTCACTAGATCTAAAGTGAGAGAGAGAGATAGGTCAACAGCAGACCTATACGTAGTAGACTGAGCAGCCTTCACCATGCCTTTATTGTCAGGCGCTAACCCATTTATAAAATGCGAGAAGCGTTTGGGTTCAGGTGAAATCAGATAAGATACTAATTTGGATAAGGAATTAAAGTCGGTAACATACTTCCGACAATCCATATTTTTCATTGTAAGAGTCAGAAAATCCGACTCTATCTTCTCAACCTCATGAGGTAGGCAGTAAGTTTCCTTAACAAGGTCCGTAAACTTGGTCCATCCCAAGTTATACAAGTGTACTTTTCATGTTGACTGGACCATGGCCTTCCACCATATTAGGGCATCGCCCTTGAAGGATTGGGATGCAAACTTCACCACATCCTTATCAGCACAACCGCTGATATCTACCATAGTTTCCATTTCATCGAGCCATCTCAAGGCTTCTATAGCCCCTGTTTCTCCGTTATAGTCTTGGGGCTTGCAGGAGACAAAGTATTTATAGGTATATCTGTCTTTGGAAGAACGGGACCTATCATGAAACTCTAGTTTCTTTGGTTTACTCTTCACATACGATGATTGAACAGAGCTCTCCTTTCGAGCTGATGATGGTGGAATAGTCAAAGGTTTGGAGCGAGTAGCGCTCTCTTAAATTTTTCCATGGCCCTTTCCATGGTCTTTCCAACAGCTGCATCAATGCGAGCTTGGAAATCCTCATTATTGATGGCTATATTTTCAGCTTTGTCAGTACTATTATCACAGTGACTACTTTGTGCCTTATCTGAATTAGCCATCTCTGGTGTTTGGGTACTAAATACTAAATTAAATTTACATTAGCCATGGTATTAATGACCATATAGGCTATAAAGTTTTGATATATAAATCCACTACCTATTTGAACCATTGTGCATATAGTCACAATTATCAGGCTTAACATTTTAAATGAATGTTCTTTGAGATATTTAGTTATATTTGGCCTATGTCTCAAAGGGACCATGAAAGGCTTTCTAAATTTAGACGTAGTTCGTATACTATTAGACAGATCATAAAGTCACGACTATCATGGTCATATTCGACAAGATAATGTGGCCCGTAGGCAAATCAATATAGCAAATCAATTAATATCTCTTAAGATGTTATGATAGGAATCATCGTACTGATGATATTAGTCATGATCTCACTGATCATATAGACTATGAGGCTTGAGCATAGCTCACCACCTTGGATAGGGAACCATAAGGTTACAACTGTTATTGTCTTAGTTGACAATATAGTATTGCTCATAGGCAAATCATCACTAATGGATGTTAAATTATAGCCCGTAGGCATTTCATCACTAATGGATGTTTAATTATAGCCCGTAGGCACTTCATCACTAATGGATGTTTAATTACGACCCGTATGCACTACATCACTAATGGATGTTTAATTATGGCTCGTAGGCACTACATCACTAATGGATGTTTAATTATGGCCCGTAGGCACTACATCACTAATGTATGTTTAATTATGGCCCGTAGGCACTACATCACTAATGGATTTTTAATTATGGCCCATAGGCACTACATCACTAATAGATATTTAATTATGGCCCGTAGGCACTACATCACTATTGGATGTTTAATTATTATCATCGCATTGATGATATTAGCCGGGATCAAATTTGATCACATAGGCTATAAGGTTAGGACGTAGTCCATTACGTAGACGGCTAGTGTAGTTCCTCAAGTCACACTGCCAGGAGTATTAACATTGCTTGAATGTTAACACATAATTATCTTAATGATTGATTAATAATAGTCATGGTTGCATTGACCTCAACGACTTGGAAGCTTGAACATAGTTCACCACCTCTGGATAGTAGGATTAATCTTCTTTAACTATCATGATAGAAGGCTATTCATCCTTATATCTTTTATAAATTGGCCAATTAATATGGACTTTGCCATTTGGCTAATCAAAACCATTAAGAAGATCTTTTGGAATTATATAGCGGATCATAAATTTCGAGTTTAAATCGAGACGATCGCTTGAAAAGGATGTAACGAGTACATATATATATATAATTCCAAATATTTATTAAATAACAATAGAAAATTACAATACTTGAAATAAATAAATAAAACTAATTGTCCATGCAAGGACTTAAAGAAATAACATGTCCACGTAGGGACTAAAGAAATAACATGTCCACGTAGGGACTAAAGAAATAACATGTCCACAAAGGGACTAACGAAATAACATGTCCATGTAGGGACTAAGGAAATAACATAGAAGAGACTTCACTCGTCTTTCTTTCCCTTAACTAACTTGGAAAACTTCTTGAAGAACTTATTTGTCTTCTTTTCCGTTTTCTTAGCCTGTTGTTGCATTTCCTTCATCCTCTCCAAGGCCTCATTAATGGCTTCAAGAGGTGGCGGAGTTGTGGTTGTGGTTGAGGTACAACAGGATACTGGTACCCATAACTTGGGTATCCAGTAGGTGGATAAGTAGGTGGGAAAGGAGACAGGAAAAGTGCATTATGTATGATCGCTTGCATATAAGGGTCATGTGATAGTGCCTGGTAATCTAAGTTTACCGGCATAGTTGGGTTAAAAGGATTATATCCAGACGTATCCGGATATGTAGGAATAGGGTTCTTAAAACCCGATGGTGGTGTTTGAACCACAGGCGGTGGTGTTGGTTCCACCACAGGTGAATTATTGGAGGGTCCACCCATTTGTGGGTCCTCAGGAATGATAGGGTAGGTTTTGGGCAATGGTGGTAGCGAACCCGACCGTTGTCCCGCACGCACCGACATACGTGCTCCACGTTTCCTCCTCGGTGGCTCAGGTGGTGGCTGAGGTTGCTCCACCGGTTCCATTTGAACATCTTCCTGTGTAGGAGGCGGTGTTGGAGAGTGGTACAAAGGAGTGTTAACAAAAGTGAATTGACTCCAATATTGGTCCCATTCATTAGGACCTTGATAAGGTGATCCAGCATAAGAGTTCAAACCGCTAGAGATTTCAATGGGGTGTCCAAGCGATCCTGACGGTGGCATCTCCAGGTTGGAGTCCTTATCCATAGGATTTGGCGGATCTAACTAAGTTTGATCAGCTGGAGGTAGGTTAAAATACAGATCTGGGTTAAATTCCTCGTGGTATGAATGTGAATGGGAATGGTGAGAGTGGTGTGAGTGATAGGAGTGGTAAGAATTTTGTGAAGGGATGCGCCCCGATGGTCCTCCCCTCATAGGACCTTTTCCTCTACACTTTATCCTCTAAATCTTGGCGGCATTTTCGTGTTAAAATCAAGTCAAAACAATAATAATAACTTAATAATGAAATGAGTAATCCTAGGTCAAATCCTAGACTCGGAAGTCTAAAGAATATGCTATTGTGTAATGTTTGGGATTAAACACAAAAGGCTAGTGTTTAATTCTCTCAAACGTCGGCTCTGATACCAACCTGTCACACCCCGAATTTCCAACCAAACCTTCGTGGGCCTGAGTGGAGAATATCGTGACATAAGTTGATATAATCATAGTCATTTAACACAGCACAGCGGAAGTCTTGGAGTTTAAATTATTATTACAAACCAAATGTTCAAAGTACAAAAATAATATACAGACGGCTTGTAATGAAAGATCCACAGGCAGATAAAATATACAAAAATGTGTAACAGACTTTAGGGCAGATCTAAGGATTTGTAAGATCCTCTTATATTACTACCAAGCAGCTTCCAGCCTATTTCTTATTTTACCTTCAACTTAGTCTTTTGAAAATACGTCAGCTTTCGCTAGTAAATACAATTAACTGACTCGTTTTGAATATATTTCAAAATTGATTTAAGTGCAAAGGGCACGGAAAATCTTTTGTAACTTGGGAAAGTTATGTTTATATCCTTTTTAATAGATTCACATGTTTATTAATACATATGGGGCCCAGTAAAAGAGACCGAGACATGATTAACTTACACACCACTTATGAACCCACGAAGTAGTTATCCCCAAATTGTGGGTAAAAATATTTTAGCATTCGCATTTGTCGGGTGTATGCCTACACCACGTGCTTTGGTCGTGGCCATTAGTAACTTAAATGAGCTGAGGATATCCAGGACACGGTCGTTAACCCCCCATGGTTAAGTTATCAAACAAAACTGATCATATGCGGATTTACTAGCCACAATCCGACATTCGATTGATCCCATTTCCGACCAAGAGGTAATAATTTACTGTAACCCAAGCTCGTATAGGGAAAATAAGTCAAGGGTATTTACCTATGCTGGCACTTGATTTAAATGCAAGTTTATATTAACTCAGTCGTTTAATCAATTAGATAA
Source organism: Scalesia atractyloides (assembly GCA_947069175.1). Lineage (NCBI taxonomy): Eukaryota > Viridiplantae > Streptophyta > Magnoliopsida > Asterales > Asteraceae > Scalesia > Scalesia atractyloides. Next base: position 40,545,483 of record CAMTDV010000001.1, read on the forward strand.
GTTCAGATAGCATTTACTGGAAAGCTTTAGTCTAGAATAATGGCATAAGCTAACCAATTAAAATGCTAACAGTCCTATTTAAGTCATAGACTTAGACCGACTAGCTTAAAGGATCAAAACGGTACAATACGCTAGATTAAGCGATGACCGGATAGAATGTAATTTAAATCCAACAAGTACTTAAGACTTGTATGTCATGGGTAAACAATTAACATTCTGGAATTCGCGATTAAAATGATAAGGTTAAACCCGTTTCGGTTAATTTTCGTAAACTAGTTACATATACTTAACCGTACGCATATAAGCGATATCGGGTAACCGGATGAGTCATGAATAAGTTCTATATGTCACTATGCATCAAAAAGGCATTTTGGTCTTATAAAAGCATAGTTTACGATATTATATTAAAATTAGTTTATGGTAAGAATATTAACATCATAATATGTTAATTACATTAACATATTAGTAGATAATTCATTTTCAAGTTCATTGTTGATTAAAATCTTGTTTTATATAAAAAGAGCATTTTAGTTAAAGATTGACATTTAGCGGAACTTGTGCGTAAACACGGATTTATGATTATGATCATGTAATATAACCTCAGAGGGTTATGCTACATTGTGTTACGATCATGATGCGACTATAAGTCAGAAGTTAACTAATCTAAGTCGGGTCAGAATCTAAAGTCAAAGAAGAAATCAAACTTCACGACTTTCGGTTGCGAACTGACTCTAGGACTGAAATTGACATGTCGAACATGTTCCCACATGTTCTAATTATTATGACCAACTTGTTTAAGTGTCAAAAACATATTTATAACATATATAAACTCATATTATAATTTTTTTAACATCTGACCCATTTGACTTTTTAAAACATAAACTTTCACCCGTCAATTGACCTACTAAACGTGATTCTAAGGAGGTGCCCTTTTAAGGGATTAATACCTTCTAATTATGATCACTTAGCCATGTTCATTTCGAGCAATGGCTGGACCATAATGGTCTTAACCGAAAGTCAAGGCATTTGTCGAAAATACTTGCCTTTTGGCTATTAAAAGCCTATAAAAAGAAAAGAGCAGAGATGGAACACTTACAAGTGATCCAAGGGAAACTTAGAACTCAAAAGGAAGCTCCTAAATGGTCAGGAACCTCCAAGAGTGTAATCGAGAGGAGAAAGAGTGAATGAGCAAAGAATGAAGTGAACTAGTGGACTATTTATAGTGCAAGAAGGTGTGTAAAGATGAAGCCAGGTGTTAGGGGTGTTGTAGGATCTCTACAAGTGTCTAGCAAGGTGTCAAGAGCTGCAAGAGTGTGGCAATTGCAACAGAGGTGGCATCCAGACAAAAATTTGGGGTTTTAACACATTTAGTCCCTCAAAAATAGTTTTGTTAAATGTCATGAATTGTCCCTTGACTTATATTCCATGACATAATGACACAACTTAGTCTTTTTGTTCAACAAGAGATGTATTGAAGTAGAGTACGAATAACCGAACGTTAATGGGTGTCACACTAGGTGTTTTTATGACTTATAAGTGTTTACTAGCTTAAACGTGAAAGATACAAATACTTATGGTTTCATGGGTTAAATTACCCAAATTAGTAAAGTTAAGGGTTCGGTGAAGAACCGGAATACCCAAGGATGGTAAATCAAAAGATACCATCTCAACCAAGAGACGTTCGGGTCAAGAGGTGACTTAGTAACACAAGAAATACAAAAATAACAAAGTCTAGGGGCCTCCGGGTCATTTTCTGGAAGTTAACATGATGAAAGAAAAAGCTCTCTGACCCTCGCCGTAGGCTACGGTCACCAGACCGTAGCTTACGGTCAATATAAAAATAATTCAGCAACATTATGTGGGTCTCGATGACGGCGGTTCTAGACGGAAGCTTGGGCATATGATAATACCGATTCGGTAGAATGTTTATTAAGAAGGGAGTAGGAACAGAATCAGCGAAAGCATTCATTCATTCATACTGAAAGAGTATACTTCTTGTCTAGCTGGTAGAATTCCTAAAGAGAATCCGCCAGCGTTTCCCCTTAGGGAACTTCCAAAACATACAAACAATGAACACATAACTCATATATAGACATGAGCAGCATGCGAAGCGAGCATGTTGTCACTCATACGAAGTGTCATTCATACGAGTGAGATGTTATCACTCGTACGAGTAACAAAGTCGCTCGTACGAGGCACATTGTCACTAATACGAGGCACATTGTCACTCGTGTGAGTCACATCTCGCTCGCACTTGGGTCGTGTGTTCGTATCTAATCTATACAATATTCAAAAACATACTCTTTCTAGCCTATTCGTACAGTGACGGATATAAAGTGCATCAACAAATTCCCCCTTGGACGTCACTGTCGAAGATTGATCTTGATCTTGAAATCTGAGAGCTGTGTTTGAATATTCTGCAACTTCAATCAAGTATTTGTCGATGTCGTAGAACGTGTCAACAAATTCCCCCTTAATTGATGATCCGCGTTTGCATTATCTACGTTAAGCAACATTCCCCCTGAAATAATTTTCTCCAGAAATTAATCTTCAGGTTGTTGTTTGCACGGTTCATGACCTCCTCTAATTTGCTTAATCTACAAATTTTCTCGAACAATCACCAACTTGAAATTAAATAATGCAGCATCTCCGTTTCAACGTTTAACTACACCGCGTTCAGTTTAGCGCACTCCTCTGATGCTCGATCCTCTTATCTTCAAAACCCAGCCGACAATTGATAGATACTTCGAATTACCACAACGAAAAACTTCAAATCAATGAATATCCGCAAAAATCTGAAATCCCAATTTCTGTAATCACGATTGATCAGCAAATCGGTAATCTTCTAAATCAGCAAATCATAATCGGAATCATACTATCTGGTAACACATCGAATCTGAGAAACATTCTTTGGCAATCAAAATCACATTCTTCCTTTATAGTCACAATAATAGTTGTATAGCTATCTCCGCTGGATAGGGGCAACTGAAACTACAAGACATCCTTGTTTCCTGGCGGTTAGTCTGAAAAACATTTCATTTGCCTTGTAGAGATAAAGATAAGCAGTCGTATGTGTTTCCGCTTCCACATCAGGGATCAGGCATTTAACCCTTGAGCATCAATCTCTATCAGGATCTGAAAATTCTGAACATTCTTTGATCACACATTTTGCCGTAATCAGGATCACATTCTTCCTTTTTTAGTCACAAAAACAGATGTATAGCTATCTCCGCTGGAATGGGGCACCTGAAACTACAAGACATCCTTGTTTCCTGGCAGTTAGTCCGAAAAAACAGTTCATTTGCCTTGCAGAGTTAAAGATAAGCAGTCGTATGGGCTTCCAATTCCACATCGGGGATCAGGCATTTAACCCTAGAGCATCAATCTGTATTATAATCTGAAAATTCTGAACATATTTTGATCACGAGATTCTGAATGTATAGTCTATTTCGTGAATAGACATAAACGTTATCTCATCACTAATGAATATTCGATCCTTTATGTTTCCCATATAATCTGCAGTTGGAACCACCCTGACACTGTTGCATCGTCACGAATTTCAAAAATGCTAGAATTTTAACATATACGTGAAAATTTCCATTCCCCCTCATTTTTTAAAATTCTAAAGTATTGTGTTCTTATGGGAATGAAGATGATAGCGCGACTGCAGCATATGGTACTCAAGTTTTGCGGAAAATTTCCCAAAATTAAAGTTTTGATCAAATGTTGAATTAACGTTAAGGCCCATTATAGTCACTACACCAGATGATCAATGTTTTGCGCAGGTATCAGTGACAACCCCAAAATCTTCGTCATTTTGTGACCGTATTAACACATCTATACTCTGAAGCTCCAGCCGGTGTCCCCGAACAGCCCAAATTAGACGTTAAAATCTCGAAAAAAATTGTAATCACCAATTTTTTTCTGGACACTCGTCTCGTCACTACGATCAAAAAATGCCTTTTTTGTCACCACTTCGTACGAGTTGGACTTTGTACGAGTGGTGCTTCGTACGAGCCATATAGGCTCACTCGTACGAACGAAACTGATTACGTTTTTCGATCCAAAATCTTCATTTCTTCGAATTTTAACATGATTTTTGCACATATCTGGTCGATAATCAGTCTCTAACAATCATATGGTTTCAATTTTATATAATGTCCGTGGAGTGTCCGATTATTTAATGTTTTACATCTAAAATCCCTCATACGTCTGAAATTCATGAGCGTAGGTGATTCATCAACTGTTAGATTGAATGAATTGGTACCGTAGCTATGATACCAGTTGTGGGTTCCGGTGACGGTGGTTCTAGACGGAAGCTTGGGCGAATGATAGTACCGATTCGGTAGAACGACATAAGAAGGGAGTAGAAACAGAATCAGCGGAAGTATACATTCATACCGAAAGAGTATACATCTTGTCTGGCTGGCAGAATTCCTGGAGAGAATCCGCCAGCGTTTCCCCTCAGCGAACCTCCAAAACTTACAAACAATGAACACACAACCCATATATATAGACATGAGTAGCTCGTGTGAAGTGAGCAGGTTGTCACTCATACGAAGTATCCTTCATACGAGTGAGATGTTATCACTCGTACGAGGCACATTGTCACTCGTACGAGTCACATCTCACTTGGACTTGGGTTGTGTGTTCGTCTCTAATCTATAGAATATTCAATACACACTCTTTCTAGCCTATTCACATAGTGACGGACATAAAGTGCATCAACACATTAAACCGTAGTCTACGGTCCTAGACCGTAGGTTACGGTTAGTTTTAAAAGAAAAAATTGAAATTTGGACATGTTTAAGGCTAGTTGAGTGGCTAACTCATTGAGGTATGTTCCGAGGGTTCATACACGAGTCGGGATATTACCGATCGCAAATTTTATGAGGTGTTACACTTATTTAGCACTATAGCAGAACATCCTCCGGTCAAAGGAACATTTGAAAGCTCCCCAGCCTATCTTTGCGTTTAAGAAGGTCTTTCAAAAACTTGGCATATTTTGGCATATGCTGGAGGGCTTCAATTAAAGGAAGATTGATTTTCAACTAGGTAAACATATCGAGAAAATTCTCGTATTCCTTAGCATATTTTTGTTGCTTAAGGCGAGCGGGGTAGGGTAAGCGTGAAGGATCTACGTATGGTGATGGCCTAACCTCTACCGGTTTCTTTTCTGATTTACTCCCAACTTGAGGCTCACTATTCAGTGCGGTACTTACTGGGTCTAGCCTATTTTGCACCCTAGGTGGAGCCTCCATCTCTATCTCTTCATCTACCTCTTCATCCTTATCCTCTATCTCTACTCGCTCTCTAACCACTTCTCCTAGACTCTTATCGTTACGGGTGGTTATCGCTTTTGCGTGTTGGTTCACCAGGTTAGGTTGAGTGTTACCCGACAACTGACCGTGTGGTTGCTCTTGTAGTTGCTTAGCGATACTACCTACGGACCTTTGAAGATCAAAGAGTGCGGATTGTTGATTCTTTAAAAGAAGATCATGTTCCGCTAACGTTTTCTGAGTAGCTTGATCCTTAACCACTAGCTTAGAAAGAAGTTCCTCAATCATATCCAAACTACCTCCCGAACCTCCACTGCTGTTTTGACCTTCTTGGTTTGAACCCCCACCACTAAATTGACCTGGATGACCTGAACCTCCACTAGAATAATGACCCTACCCCCAGTTTTGATATTGGCTTGATTGGAAACCAGGGGGTTACCGGGAGAATGGAAGTTATTATTATTAGTACGCCAGTTAGGGTTATAGTTAGAATTATTATTATTATTATTATTATTATTATTATTATTATTATTATTATTATAATAATAGGGGTACGTTTGGCCTCGACTATGACCCGTGATGAACTCTACTTGCTCGACAGTGAGCGTAGGACACTCTATCGTATCATGACCTCCTCTACACGCTTCACATCTATCTACCATCTTTTTCAACTCTTGTATTTCTTTAGCGACCTCTCGCTTAAAGCTATCTAATGCAGCCGCTACCATAGTTTCCAAGCTAACTTGGTGTAACCCGGTTTACCGGAGTGGTATGAGAAACAAGGATTGAATTCCTGCTGTAGTGCTGTAATCTATATCAGACTGCCCGAAACTCTCGAAGAGCTCATTACACTTAACAACCGTCTTCTTTCCCATTAGTTTTCCTCCAGTAGAAGTGTCAAACCGGGCTCGGGTTTCAAGGGTGAGACCGTTGTAGATTTTCTCTACAAGCACCCAATCAGACAAATCGTGTTGAGAACAATGGGACACTAAGGTTTGGAAACACTCCCATGCTAAATGGTAAGGTTCATCAGGTTCCATCCGAAACGAATGGATCCGATCGCGAAGACGAGATGCTTTGGTGGGTGGAAAATATTTCTTAAGGAAAGCATCTCGTAGGGCGGCCCAAGTAGTAAAGGTGCCAGCCGGGTGAGAGTCAAGCCGGATGGCGGCTCGACCTCCAAAAGAGAAAGGGAATACTTGAAGGAAACGGGCATCGTTGCTCGCACCTTCCATGTTAAAGGTGTGACAGAGGCAGGTAAGGCGATTAATGTGGACGGGCGCATCCTCGTCATCACGACCATGGAATTGGCACGAATTGGTTATAGCAGTCATGATGTAAGATGGGATTTTCCAAGCTTTGTCATTGTTCAGTGGAGTGATAGGCGAGTTCGCATCAGTGAAACCAGTGGTTGCTTGTTGGTAAACGTTTTAATTGTTAGCCATGTGGAAAACAGGTGGTGGGCTTGTGTTTCGGTGAATTATACGGAGAGGTGGGGAATTGTGCGTTGATGGCTTTGGTGTAAAGTCAAAGTTTGGTGGTATAAACGGGCGAGAAGATGAGGATGAAGAAGTACTAACCCTCTCCGCGGGAGAAAGAGACGTATCTATTGGCGGCTTCGACGGAGGTCCTTACGAACGCGTATGGGGCATCCACTGAAAACCGGAAATGAGACAAGTAAGAGAATTCAGAAAGACACTTAACGAGAGAATAAATAAAACTGTAAAAATTAAATTAACTAAATTATTTAGACTCCTACGATGTAAACAAATCGGAAAACATGTATGAATCAATTAAGCCTAAGCAAAGTAATCAACGCAATTGCCAAAGAGAGTCCCCGGCAACGGGGCCAAAAACTTGATGTCCTAAAATTAGTCTAATAATGAAATTAACCTAATTCTAGACTAAAAGTAATACTCTAGACTTCTAAACTCGACTAAACTACTAACCGGCAAGTGGACCGGTCAATTGTAGAAAAGCTTAAGTAAGTCCGGATATCGAAACCACGAGACTCTCTAATTACGTTGACGACTCTATTTAAACTAAATTGACACACTTATTTTATGTTAAGGGGGGTTACTAAAAATCCTAAAATTATAATTAAACTAATATTAATTTAAGTAAGACGACTTAAGACGGACTTTTGAATTGGAGATTTAATCAAGGATGGTGGACTGGCTACCTAGGTTAGATTCCTTATTAATATTGAATGGGTCTTTTAATTGATTAATATTGTGACAGAGAACCGGGATCTTAAAATACAAAATCCTAAGGAACACCGAACAGGACCCCCGACCCTTCTCGGGAAGACACCTATGATATCCTAAAGGTAGTTGGGCTTACCGGTTTATAAGATTTCCTTTCGGTATCTAATATTCAATAAAGTGTCTAAATTAGCTCACTAGCTCTCAATAGGAAGCCTAGACTAACTAAGGTTCTTGATTTGGTTTAACCGTCTCGAATATGACAAGTAAACTAAACTGGTTTTTCTCATAACCTAATCCTAGCAACTTACCTGTTTAATTCATTTAATAAATTATTATTTCTCAATAATCAAATTTAGTATAATGTTAAGGTTTTAATTATATATTTCATTCAATTGTTTCTACGGTTTATTGGCCAATTTACCGAACGATTACCCGAACCCGTCAAGACTCAACAATCAACATAAACCTTTTCTATGAAAGACTTTCAACTAGATTCATGTAAAACAATCAAATAATCAATAATTAGATCAAAACATGCAAATACACCAAATCAAACAACCAAAGTTCACTACTTATCCATAAACACATTAGATAGTCAATAAAAATCCAAACTTTCGTAATAAGTCATCAAAACCTAGGTAGCATAAGTAAATCTAGCTAAGAATCGTTGGTTTAAACATAATTAAAGCAAAGTTAAAGATTGAATTTATCAAATAAAGAACAAGGAGGCTAAAGATTAAGAAAATCGTTAATAAACCCGTGATTTCTTCGATCTCTATGCTCCTAGCTTCGATCCAATGATTCTTGAACAGCTTGAACTCAAAACTTAGCTCCAAATACCAGAATTTTGCCTCTAAAACTCCCAAGTTCGTCCAATCTTTGTAATTAGAGTTAAACTCTAATTATATAACATTTCTCAACACAAATCTGATAAGTTTTCAAAACCTTCTGACCAAAAGGCCCTCTCGCTGGCCGCGAGAGGGATCATGCAGCCGGTCCTGCCCCGCGACCGGGTTTAATTTCTCTGGGAAACTTCCATGGTGCTCTCACCCCGCGAGAGGTCTAACATGGGGCGGTCGCGGGCTGTGAGGTAATCTTTACCTCCATTTTACATTTCGTTTCTTCTCTTGGCTTCCATTACGATCCGGCTCGGTTTCTTTCACCATTTCAGCTTGTTTTCTCGTCTTTTCAGCTATTTCCACGAACCAAGACCTGCGAAACGTATTTGGATTAAAAGTAGATATATTCTTGTAAAACCGAAACGAATATTAATAAAACTAGCACAAACTATACACGATAAATAGATGTATTATTCAATACATCAATGAGGTATGTAAATTTGTATATAACTAAATAGAATTTTATAAAGGCATGTTATGCCCAAAACAAATATTTTTTCTTAAAATATGTTCTAAATAAATATGACGAATAAGATTATAAATAAATTTAGAAGCTGTACTTAAATGTCATTCCCATGTATTTTATTCATTGTTGCTAGCACTTTACACCATGTTGTATTTTTTAATAAACCATAGGTTACACTTTGTTGGTAACTAGTAAATTTTAAATGTCATTCCCATGTATTTTATTCATTGTTGCTAGCACTTTACACCATGTTGTATTTTTTTAATAAACCATAGGTTACACTTTGTTGGTAACTAGTAAATTTTCCCGCGTGTTACGACGGGTCTAAATGTAAAGTAACTCGGATTTATACACTAAAGGCCTAAATCGTTTCATAACAAAAGTTACGTCAAAATGCAGAGAAACTGAAGATTTACATAAAATATGCACGGAAACGTATTTTATATGACTCCACTTATTTGTAAAAGAAATTTACGTCGAACATCAACCTGAAGTTATACCGACACGTACAAAAAAATAAAAATAAAAATATGTCTTTTGAAGTTAAAAATGGTACCACGCGTTGTGGTGACGCCGAAACGTAAAGTAAGCCGAATTTATAGTCTAACGAAAACATATCATATTTGAGACAACTTATTGTAAAAGAAAATTTTATGTCAAAACATAGATCAACTGAAAACGTATAAAGAAAGAACATATTATATCAAAGTCTACCCATTTTCAAAGCATGTAAAAAATTATCATAAAGTTTTTAGAAAGTTAAAGTATTGTAAGTGCAAATACTAAATTTAAAGGGGTAAAGGCTAAAAAAATAAAAACTTATTAAAAAAAATGATAACCAATGGCCAATTGCCATGCAGCAGCATGACACTAGTCATCAAGCTTATAATTGGAAGTATAGAGAATAAGTCAAATTGTATACTGTTATAACAGGTGCGTTATGTTCGCAACTCTGTTGTTCGCAGCTCTGATGTCCTTGATATAACAGATCAGATTAACCTCGTACACACACAAAACCAGTATATAGAACCCGCGCTTCGCGGCAGGACTGTTAAATCGAACAAAAATTAGACGCAAAAATGTTGAACCACGCACGCGTGTTGGGACGCGTTAACTCGCAAAAATTAGACTGAAATGAAAAACATAGAAAAGAATAACCTACTCGGTTAGCATCTACACGTTGCAACCAAGTCATTAATTCACAAAAAAAAGTTAATGTAAAAACATTAACCAACACAGGTACGTTGTAGTGTCTTAACTCGCAAAAGACGAGACAAATGTATTAGGATAGAACTCAACTTCACCATCTTTGCATCTTGCTTGCTTTAAATTGAAAAGGAATCTCTTCCTGCCCGAGTTTAGCAGAGAATGTTGAATGTAAAAGGTAGAGCATGTGTCTTTGATGAGTTTCTAAGAATGAGGAGGCAATAACAAATTGTACTTAAAGCTTAAATCTTGTAAAAAAATTGAATAGTGATATACGCTCACAAACAAAATTTGAGAATTAATATATACCGGGGGTACCCACCCTAAGCGAAGGGTGGACTGGTGCATCACATGAAAAAATATTTTTAGTGTTATTTTTCGCCAGAAATCTTAACCGGTGCATCCTTTGAAAATTTTCACCCGTACCCTTTAAAAATTTTCAACCGCCCCATTTAGAGAAAAAAAATATTAACCACTTATTCACTTAATTATTTAACCCAATGTGCAATTTATTTTTATTAACCCAAGCCTAAACCCAACATAAAGAAATTTGAACTAAATAAAATAACCGAAACCTATCCACCCATTCCAATTCCAAATCCTGCCCCCAAAAAAACTCTCGGCGACTTGACGCCACTGCTCATGATCGGAAGGCTTTTCTGCTGAAAAAAACAAAATTCCGGCTGGACCGATCCATGTTACGCCAGAAATCCGATATAGAACCAATATGGTTTCTATATTTATTTCTTTTTTTATGTGATGATTAGGAGAAAATATAGATGTGTAAGGGTTTGATCTTTTATATTTTTTGATTTTTTTTTGTTGTTCTAGACTTGTTGTTAAATGATTTTGTTGTTTTATTTATAGCTTTGTTTATTTAATGATTAGTTACAAGTAACCAACATTTAATATTAGGGTTTGAATGTTTGAAAATAAAATTGAAAATTATGGACTATGGTTGAACATGATTTTTTATTTTGTTTAAGTGTTTAGTGTTGTTTTATTAACTTATGAAGCAAAGTATTTGTGCTAGGAACAATAAATAAAAAGGTAATGAACTTACGACGTGTATAGTATCTTAGATGATGTTTTGGATATATTTAAAAAAAACATGTAGGGCACAATTTTAAATATGTTTGTAATTTTTAATGACTTTAACGTGTTTTTGATGATTTTATAAATTTTAGTTTCATGTTTTTTTGTCTTACATGACCTGACTTGATCCAATCCGATCTATTATGAACCGATTTTTTATATAGTTAGGGGTCTAAAATATTTAAAAATTTTCTGAATCCTTTAGAAAAAAATTGGATGACGCTCTGAATGTATAGAAAATAATATCATATGGTAAAATAAAATAAAAAAAGAAAGGCAAATGCACTTGTGTTTGGTGAAAAGTAAGATGGATCCTCACAATGAAGATTTACATCAAACACAAAACTAACCGACAAGTGTTAAGTCGGTAACACAAAAATTCGTTCTATACATAGATTTTAAATTAATATGATCACTTGACATTTGAACTTCTCTCGTACGCAGGTATATATTTTATTATTTTGCTTAATTAGTTTATCAATTTAATTATTAATATAACATAATAATAGGTAGCTATAAGATTGTCTTCAAAACGAAAGTTCATACGACGTCTGTCTGAATGTGGTGAGGAGCTGAAGGAAAAAGAACAAAGACACGGGACGTGGCAAAGAAAGGTTGTGGGGGCAACACTTGCATAAGGGTGCACCCGCCAGGTTGCTATGAGAGGGATATAAGAGAGAAGAGGAGGACACTCGTGAAAGAAGAGGGAGAAGATGGTTAGGAAGGGGACGTGATAGCGGGCAAGGGGGAAGAAGGGTGGATTAGCGATGAATTTAATCTAATACTAGAAGTAGGGTTTAGGGTCATAATCTGGATAGACATTAGGTGACTTAACTGTAGTCTAGTCATAGACTGTGTACCCGTATTGAAGGAGTTCTTACACTTGAAATGGTATAAACCACATTTTATCCGGTCAATGCTTAATCTAGTGAATCGTACGTATCTATTAAGTTAATCGGTCGAAGTCAATGACTTTTAAATAACCTGTTAACATTCTTACGGATCATATTTCCACCCGTTCCAAACTAGAAGCCTTTGGTAAATTACGCGTAATTTTAAGTTATTTTGAATAACGGTTGTGCTAAACATATTTCATTTGTAAAGACAAGTACATGTAAATACTATTAGCCTATTTTCTTTTATAAAGGCTTGGGATATGGCACTAGCCACTTGGTCAGGTATTAAATAAAGGGCGAATGCTGTCAAAGAAATTCAAATAACCTGTTTTAATCTATTTTGCTTGATAACTTAAACACTTGGGTGTTAATACGATCATTCATATCCCGACTCATTTAATTGCAAATGTCCACTGAAGAAACACCGGCCGAACTGAGAGATATCCGGAGATATCTTAGTTACAGGCTAGTTTTTCTGCATAAAAGGTCGTCCGTCGTTCGCTCTTCTGAGTGATCTCACTTCAAGCTAATGTTCAAAACTAGCAACGCCGTTAGCCTCGTCACGGGGAAAAGGGAGGGTTTTCTGCGTGACCATACTCCGGTGTGAGAATATGTATTTATGAAGGCAAGGTAATAGCAAGTAAGTAGTAATTAGTGAGTAAGCTGGAAAGCATGTAGATGATTTTACCTTGTGGTTCGCTACTCATTTTATAGCCGAAAATAAGTGGGTTTAGGAAATAGGCTGATGGGCTTTGGGCCCGACCCAGACGGCCAGAGATATCTGTTATGTCCCTCTGCATCGTTCATTAAATGATCTCTGGTAGGAGGTGTGCTTTGTCGAATGTTGAATGGTGCCACGTGTTGTGGCAGCTGTCCCTGGTCTCAGACATGTTATCAGCCGAAAGTGGAGAATGTGTGACAGTCACTGGCGTGAGTATGGTTTGTGTACAGTTTGGCCTCTACATTACTGTTCATGCGACGCAGTCTGACACAACCTGCTGAGCAACCATTGGGTCACAGCTCTGCCACTTTGTACCCTTGTATGATCAACGCCTCTTTGCGCTTTTCCCTTCCGCGTGGCTTTCAGTGCTTTCTGAACAACGCAGGGTTGTAGGGATTAAATCCTTTTGTTCTCAAGACTATGAGCTGCTCTCATGTTTGTCTTGGCCTTGTGCAAGGTTTTAGGACTTCGTAGCTAGATGGTTTGTTCGATCCGCGTAGGGTAAAGGAACCTGCGCATCTAAGTCTAACTTGTTGTTGTGCCAAGTACACAAGGTTCGTTGTGCGACTTGTATTGATTGGTCTAACTTGCCGTTGCGTTGAGTGCGCAAGGTTCACTATGTGACCTGCATGTATTGGTCTAACTTGCCGTTGCGCTGAGTGCGCAAGGTTCGTTGTGTGACTTGCATGTATTGATCTAACTTGCCGTTGCGATTAGTGCGCAAGGTTCGTTGTGTTACCTGCATGTATTGGTCTAACTCGCCGGTGCGCTGAGTGTGCAAGGTTCGTTGTGTGACCTGCATGTGTAAAGGGTGCATTACCATTGCACGTTGCGCGTAAGGTTGTTGGGCAACCTATTGTTTCAAGAATGGCTCACCGTTGCGCATTGCGCGCAAGGTTATTCTTGTAGCATGTTGTTGTTGTTGAGGGTATGGTCCTTTGCGTAGGCGCAGGGTGTTTGGGACCATACCCCTCCAAGTCCCCCTAGTCCAGTGCTACTACTATGCGCATGTTGGCAAGTAGGTGGAGTTCTGGACTATAAAAATTGTTGTATGCGCGCTTATTTCAACGGCAAAAATTCAAGAAGGGTTGGAGGAAACCTTTGTGTGAGGGAAACCCTTGCTCATGATGAGTTCTTCGAAATTTGAATTTCTGTCATGCTGACGTTGCAGGTGGGTTGGTGAAAAAAGGGTGCCCTGGAGGTGACATTCGACAGCTGTGGCATGCTATCAACAGTGCATCCTCACTTTCATTAATGAATTGGCAGAGAGAGTAGCGACCACGCGCGCGTGACAACCGTCAGTTGCCACTTGCCTGCCACGCGTCCTGCGCAGATTGGTTGTTAATTCTACGCGTGCGTCACAGTTTCTCATCGCATTAAATGCGATGAGTATAAATAGGAGTGAACCGTTTAGGGTTACATTCACGCCTTCAAACTTTTCTTCAAATTCTCTTCAATCTTCTCTGAGTTCTTGTGTTCTTGAGTCTTCTTGTTTTCAAAACTTCTCTTCTTTTTTTTATCTTCATGGCGACCAGGGGGCCTAAAACTGTTTCTACTATAGAGGCTTCGACCTCTTTTTCGGCGATCAAGTGGAACCAGCCCAATTTCCAGCGCACGGTTTCCGGCTACCGGTTCTCTAAGGATTGGGATGCCCGGTTTCCGGTGGAGGGCGATACTGCTACCAATGCTCTGGCCGGTTACATCATACTATTTTTTGATTTTTTTGCTGATGGTAACTTCCTGTTACCAATAACCAATTTTTTCTTGAAATTTTGAGTCTTTACCGATTCCACATCTCCCAATTGAATCCGATGGGGATGGTGAGAATAAAGCACTTCGAGTTTCTATGTCGGTCGATGGGTGTGACCCCAACCGTCGACCGGTTTCGGATTTTTTACCAACTCCATTGTTCTATGGGGTTTTATTCTTTCCAACACCGTATACAGGCGAAGAAAATTTTGCTCTCCCCCCAAAGTCTTCCATGATTGGAAGGCTAAATTTTTTTTACATAAAGGCCGGGGTGATACCCCTCCGGATGCATTTCTAGGGGGTAGAGGAAATCCCCGTGGAAACCATCCCTGTACCGTTGGTGGAGTCTTGGTACAAGGACTTGAAAGGTATCCCGGTGATCCAACTGCCAGAGAGGGCATTGGTGGCTGCTGGGATAAGTTTAGTGTGGAAACCCAACCGCCGTGACAGGCCAGTTTATATGGACGGAGATAGGGGCAAGTACTTCTGTCTTTTTGTTGCATTATTTTTTGGTTTCGCCTTGTGTGTAGACTAACCGCGTGTTCTTCCTTTGCAGGGGTGCCGTTGTACGTGGTGGCGTTCGAAAGGGCGCAAAGGCATATTGAGAACATCGCCCTGGTCCTGGAGGAACCCACTTGGTATGCGTATATCTTGGGGAATTTTGAACTCCCCAAGAATGAAGATTTGTTGGCCCCCGCGTCTGGTACTGGTAAGCCCTCATATTGTTAAGTGTTTACATCTTTGCAGATCAATTATTGTGTTGCGCCATTGTGCAGGCGCTTTAAAGGACTTGGGCGTTGGCCCTGATCCAAACAAAAAAGGCGCGTGGGGCCCAGCCCGGTGGCTGAGAAAAGGGTGCCTCAACCCACGGCAGACCCGCCCAAAGGTAAGCGTATTGTGTCCGATCATTGGAAAGACTATGTAGTAGTCTCTGACTCATTGGAGAGTCTTGCGCGGTAGGTGTGAGGAAACCCAAGCTGGAGTCGGTGGTGATCCCGGCTACCAACCCGGACAACCCGATGAAGGTCGAGTCCAGCCCAGAGCCCTCAAGCGGAAGAGGGGTCCGAAGAGCGATATCTTCGCGCAGCCCTCCAAAAATGCTGCAAGGAGGGTGTTAGGAAAGCGCGGAAGCTTGGACGCGCTTGCTGCCAAAATCTCCTTAGGTAATCACCTTCTAACTTGTTTTTCGCCACTTTTTTCTTTTGTCATCTCGCTGGGGGAGGTGAAGCAGCTTTTGTGGTTCCCACCACTCCGGCCGCGCCCAAGGATACTCCAATGCCCCCACCTGTGGGTGAAAGCGCACAAGCGTCCAAAGCACAGGGTGGGGAATCAACTACTGGGGCGGCGGAGGTGCATGTGGAGGTGCAGGTGGAGGTTGAGGTTGTAGAGCCTAAGGTGTTGGTGGAAGAAGCTAGGGTTGCTTTTAAGGAGACAGAACCGATGGTGGTTTCTGAGGTTGAGGAGGTGGTTGAAGAAGATGCTCCACAGGGGATCCATGCAGAAGAGCCTGCCCCCGGGGGTGAGGCCGAGGGATTTGGTAGAAGCCCTTCCGCAGAAGGATCTCCAATCCACCCGGATGAAACCCGGGTGATTATTACTACAGGGTGTATCATGAAGGCCATTCTGAAGATATCCACAGCCCTATGTGGAAGCTGTGTAAGGGAGATGACTTCTCTCACTATCCAGCGTGCTGTGAGTGGTTCAACGGACTTTCCCCCAGCAAAGGTGCGCGCGCGCTAAACAGGGTCACCAACAAACCTATCGCACGTACCTCCAGGCAGCAGCTAGCTCCGCCTCGATCACGCACAAGATCGTAAGGGAATGGCGGAGCATGCAGAAAGAGCAAGACAAATTTGAAGTTGCCAAGGCTGACCTGGTCCAAGAGCGAGCCCAAGTGGCTGCGCAAAAATCTGAGTTGAGGCGGATAAGGCTAAATTAGCCGAGACTCAACGGACTAAAGAATGGTCCGCGCTAGGGTGGAAGAAGAGGGCCGAAAGCTCCGCCGCCACACTTACTCATGAGCGCAATTTGTGGAGGGAGGCTTGTGAAAACGACAATCACGAGAAAAAATCATTGAAAGATGAAGTGGCCCGGTTGCGCGAGGACGTAGAGCGCGAGAGGAAGGCGAAGGAGGAAGCTTTTGCTATGACCGTGGAGTCCAGGGCGCACCGCGAGCGTAGTGAATAGAAGAAGTTAAATACCTGCCCCTTTATATTTATTTGTATGATCTATAGGATGTCATACTAACCTTGTTGTAAATGACGAGGTTGAAGCTTACGCCGCTTTGGAGAGCGTAAAGAAAGATCTCAAGGTGGCCTTGGTGGAAAAGGCTGAAATGCAACGCAGGCACCTGGAGGATAAGGAGCGGCTGCGATTGGCGGAGGCCAAGGTGGACGCGGGCAAGAAAAGATTTGAGAATCTGAAGCCGCCCGCGCCATGTTCAAGTCGCTGGTGGAGTCGCTGGCCAACAAACAACATGCTGTGGATGCAATAGCATGGAGTTTTCAATGTAAGTACTCCATTTGTTTTTCTGGTTGCTTTGTTTTGATTCTAATCCTGCTATTGTATTGCAGATCGCAAACTCTATTCTGAATTCCTCGGAGCTGGACGGTGCAGTGGCCAAGCTGATGGTCACTGCGCCATGACGGGTATGCGCAGGGCTATGATGAGTGTGCGAATCATGTCACTCATGCACTTGACGTACAATGGGACAAGAGCCGTGCTACTACTCATGGAGTTGATACCGAAGCTGCCTTCTCCCAGGCTAAGCGGGAGTACGACCGTCTTCAACTCACGGCTATGGAATTGGTGAGCGAGGCGCTCCAACACGACGACTTCGTTGATCGCCTTAAAGATATATTTCCAGAAGAAGCCGAGGCCGCGGGGGATGAAGAGTAGTGTAGGATCCTTATTGTAATATCTTTGATGTAGTTTGAATGTAACTGCGCATTGCGCACATTTGTACATATTTCTTCTTTAATGAAATGTTTTTCCAGTTACAATATTTGCGTGAAGAGAACCAACTTTGTTTAGTTATAGCGAATGAAACTAGTAATGAATTCGTGTATGAGCATCCCCTCCCATGCGCATGCAGTAGGTAGTGAATTTCTGTTCATGAGTCATTGTGTACCATGGTGTTTTCGCGTAGACCCAAAGTGGTTTCGCGCATTTGTAACAAAACATGTAGGTAAAGAAATATGTGTATCCATTATCTTTATTGATAAGGCGTAAGAGCCATGTACAGAGTAGACAATAAGATAATAGGTTTGCTAATTTACATGTAGCATCTTCTTAGCTACTGCGTATTCCATGTCCTAGGAATGTTTGTGTCGTCCAAACGTTTAAGGGTGTACGCGCCCTTTCCTAGGGCTTCATGGATAATATAAGCACCTTCCCACTTAGCTGCGAGTTTTCCAGGACTTTCAGCGTTAGACGCTTCGTCGTCGCGTAGAACAAAATCACCGGGTAGGAAGGTACATATGCGGACTCACGCGTTGTAGTATTTCTCGAGCTTGGATTTGTACTTTGCTTCGTTGATAGCGGCGTTTTCGCGCCTTTCTTCTAAAAGATCCAAGTTAAGTCTGCGCTCGTCTTCATTGTTCTGGCTTTGCGTGGCTAGCATGCGTGGTGACGGGAGGCCTATCTCTGCGGGAATAACTGCCTTCGTCCTATACACTAGGGTAAAAGGAGTTCCGCTTGTGCTGGTTTTTGGCACGGTTCAATGGGCCCAAAGGATGCTTTGCAACTCATCTACCCAGCCTCTTCGCGCCCGTAACTAATCTCGTTTTGATCCCTTCGATGATGCTCTTGTTTATACTTTCCACTTGGTCGTTCCCTTGGGATGTGCGACCGATGTGAAGACATACTCGATATGCATTTCCTTCATCCATTGCTGTAGTTCTTCAGTTGTGAAATTGGGGCCGTTATCGCTAACTATGCGCAGGGGTAACCCAAAGCGGCATATGATATGCTCCCAAATGAATTTCCGAACTACAATTGATGTGTTGGATGCAAGGGGTTTTGCTTCTACCCACTTGGTGAAGTAATCAACTGCGACGATTATGAGCTTCACCGCCTGGGGCATCTAGGAAAGGTCCTACCATATCGATTGCCCATTGCTGGAAGGGCCATGCTGTTGTCACGGGGATCAATGGATTCTTGGGGCGTAGTGTCTTCGGCACATGGCGCTGGCATGATGCGCACTTCCGTAGTGTTTCGACTACATTTCGTGCATGCCGGGCCAATAGTAACCGGCGTTCATGATCTTTGCTACGACCATGCGCGGATCGGCGTGAATTCCACATAACCCTTCATGTATTTCGCAGATCAAGTATTGTGCATCTTGCGGGTCAATGCAGCAGAGGAGCGGTCCAAGGTATGACTTCCGGTATAGGATACGTCCGCCATTTCGTAGTTGAGTGCCTTGTTCTGGACCTTCCTTGCTTCCGCTTTGTTTTCGGGGAGGGTCCCGTATTGCAATAACATGATTATGGGAGGCATCCTTGAAGGATTCCGCACTTCAATGATGTTTACTTGACGCAAAGGAACAGAAGCGTTTTTTAGTACCTCAATGCGCACTTCACGCGCGAGGTGCTTGAAGCTTGTAGCGGCTAATTTGCAGAGCGCGTCGGCATGTTTATTCTCACTTCGGTTGACATGGGTTATTTCGAAGTGTTGGAATTTGGTTATTAAGGTGCGCCTATTCAAAATACCAGAGTTGTGGTAAGCACCAGCATTCCCGGAAGAAGCTTCGTCCACTTGTCCGTCAAGAAGAGAGGCATGAAATGGGTTCTTGCCTTCGGCTCGAGGACCTCGTGGTGTGTTTGATGAAAATCGGCCATTTGTAAGTGAGGTAGAGAAAAAACGGAATGAGAAGACAGAAGTGAGAGTGAGTAAAAAGCGGATGGCGCCAATGAAGAAACACCGGCAGAACCGAGAGGTATTCGGAGATATCTTAGTTACAGCCTAGTTTTTCTGCATAATAGGTCGTCTCTCGTTCGCTCTTCTAAGTGATCTCAATTCAAGCTAATTTGCAAAACTAGCAACGCCGTTAGCCTCGTCACAGGGAAAAGGGAGGGTTTTGTCCGTGACCATACTCCGGTGTGAGAATATGTATTTGTGAAGGCAAGGTAATAGCAAGTAAGTAGTAATTAGTGAGTAAGCTGGAAAGCATGTAGATGATTTTACCTCGTGGTTCGATACTCATTTTATAGCCGAAAATAAGTGGGTTTAGGAGATAGGCTGATGGGCTTTGGGCCTGACCCAGATGACCAGAGATATCTGTTCTGTCCCTCTGCATCGATCATTAAATGATCTCTGGCAAGAGGTATGCTTTGTCGAATGTTGAATGTTGCCACATGTTGTGGCAGCTGTCCCTGGTGTTAGATCTGTCATCAGCCGAAAGTGGAGAATGTGTGACAGTCACTGGCGTGAGTATGGTTGGTGTACAGTCTGGCCTCTACATTATTGTTTATGCGACGTAGTCTGACACAACCTGCCGAGCAACCATTGGGTCACAGCTCTGCCACTTTGTACCCTTGTATTGGTCAACGCCTCTTTGCGCTTTTCCCTTCCGCGTGGCTTTCAGTGCCTGACCAGCGCAGAGTTGTAGGGATTAAATCCTTTTGTTCCCAAACTATGAGTTACTCTCATGTTTGTCTTGGCCTTGTGCAAGGTTTTAGGACTTTGCGGCTAGAGGGTTTGTTTGATCCGTGCAGGGTAAAGGAACCTGCGCATCTAAGTCTAACTTGCTGTTGCGCCAAGTACGCAAGGTTTGTTGTGTGACTTGTATTGATTGGTCTAACTTGCTATTGCGCTAAGTGCGCAAGGTTCGCTGTGCATTGGTCTAACTTGCTTTTGTGCTGAGTGCGTATGGTTCGTTGTGTGATCTGCATGTATTGGTCTAACTTGCCGTTGAGCTGAGTGCGCAAGGTTCGTTGTGTGACCTGCATGTAATAGTCTAACTCGTCGTTGCGTTGAGTGCGCAAGGTTCGTTGTGTGACCTGCATGTGTTAAGGGTGCATTACCATTGCACGTTGCGCGCAAGGTTGTTGGGCAACTTGTTGATTCTGAGAATGGTGCACCGTTGCGCATTGCGCGCAAGGTTATTCTTGTAGTATGTTGTTGTGGAGGGTATGGTCATTAGCGTCTGTTTTAATCTACTTAAACACTTGGGTGTTAATACGATCATTCCTAGATATCCCGACTCATTTAATTGCAAATGTCCACGACCTAAGCGTGGGCTGTAGGCATACACCTGACAGACGCTAATTTTTTATATTTATATTACATTAAAAATGTGGTGTGTCGATTAATCAGGTACCGACGTTTAGTTTCCGGTTCCCAGCTGTATTGACAAGCATGTAAAACTGGTAACAAGTGATATGGTTTGTCCCAAGTTATTTAAAAAAGATATACCAAATTGTATCAAATTCATTTTGAAAAGATTTTCAAAGGAGTCGGTTTATTGTATTTACTAGTGAAAACTGACGTATTTTCAAAAGAGTAAACGTAGATTATTTAGCATGTATGAAATAGGCAGGAGCTGTTTGGTCTAGACATATTGGAACTTGCAACTCCAACGAAAAAGACCTTGTTAGTCTCAAGTCCCATTTTTATATTCGATCCACCTGTGGATCTTTTCGTACATAGTTTGTATAAATTTTTTACTTATATTTCGAGTTTGTACTTTACTTTAATTTACTTTTATTTTCATCTTCCATTTTTGTATTGTGATTACTCATATCAATCATCACGGATATACCCTAAGTTTTAGGCCTACCAGGAAATTATGTTGTGACATGTCTAGTGAAAATTTGTAAATCAAGCCATGATTAGCCTGGTGCAATGTTGTATCGTTTAAGTTCCAACTGTTATCATGTACAGATACGTTAACGAAATAAGTTAGGTTGTAAGTGGTATAAATTGTGTGCTTTTAATCCTTACTGGGTGAGGTGTCACATCCTCGACCAAAACAGGGCTTGGTTGTAGGTCTTCTTGTTGACCAACTCATCGATATCCCTATTTTTATTCGAAACTTATTCTGTTGTCAATGGATTTTTATTCATCAATTTAAATTTCGACATGGTGGTTAAAACGACCGAAAACTGAGGTACCATTACTATTTCAATTGAAACCTGGGTAACGGTTATATTAATCCAAATTCACTTCTCTAATCGCCACTTCCAGTTCTAAGTTCACTTCTCTAATCGCAACCTTCCAGTTCCAAATTCACCTCCGAACTCGGTTTTAATTGTTTACATTGCTACAATCTCATATGCTTAAACAGTCTATATACCCTGTTGTTGATTTGAACGACAATTGTAAAATAATTAAGAAAATTGATAAAATTATTAGAAAAAAAGAGCAAAGTAAAGGAATGTAAGAATGTTAAATATAGTTGATATTTTGATGTTCGTAAATTGCAATTAATAACAAGCCAGGCAATAGAGCAACAGATTTTTGGATTTCTATCTTCAATATGACCATAGATACTGCCCACTAAATTGCAGGAAGAAAAATAAAGATATACATGAGAAGCAGATTGTCCAATAAATTGAAGTCTACGGCCCATGTGTACGAAAAGAGTTTTATTAATCTTTGAGGTAGGAATACAAATGGAGACTGGTCTTGTTGACCAGGAAAGAAGGCAATACGATGTCATTTTCATTACCATGAAAAATTGGATTAATTATTAGGGTGCAATAACTATTCAAAATCTGAAAATGGTAAACACAAATAAAAAAAATATATATTTGCGTGATCTCCGTGAATGTTGAGATATATATAGCTTTTAAATTCGGCAATGAAAATCATGACATTAAACTAATGGAGGACAAAAAACTTATCATGAAAAAGGAGATCTTTGACAAAGGAAATCTCCTACTATAAATATAAACCAACATATCCATCCATCACATTTGCATTTGAAGAGTGGTGGAAAGAAACGCGTTCTTTTCCTTGGTTTTGCTAATATTCACACTTGCTCTAATCATTTCCAAAAAAAGAAGCAAATCAAACCTACCCCCAGGCCCTCTGTCGCTTCCAATTGTTGGGCACCTCCACCTGCTTAAGCAACCCCTCCATGAAACCCTACTTAACCTCTCTCACAAGTATGGTCCGGTGATGCTGCTCCGGTTTGGTATCCGACCAGTAGTTGTTGTCACCTCTCCCTCCGCGGTGGAAGAATGCTTTACCAAAACAAACGACATCGTCTTTGCCAATCGCCCATTAACGCCTTCTGCTAAACACATCAACTACAATTACACGACCATGGGTGCCGCCCCGTATGGCGACCTTTGGCGTGCACTACGTCGGGTTGCTGCCTCTGAGCTTTAATCCACCGCATGCCTCGATGTCACTACCCATTTGCGTGAACAAGAAGTCAAACTCATGTGTAAAAAAATTATCAACCAATCTTCACATGATCAAGTAGTAGATCTTAAGTGTTGGTTTAGAGATCTTTTGAATAACCTAACAACCAAGGCGCTTATGGGGAAGAGGTACCATGGAGATCATGTCGGAGATAAAAAGTAAGCGTTAGAGTTTCAAAACATGATGGGTGAGTTGTTCAAGCTATTACATACGCAACATATTGGAGATTTTCAGCCGGTTTTAGGGTGGCTTGGACTAGGTGGTCTTGAGAAAAAGATGATTGCTTTAATGAAGAAAGTCGATAAGTTTCTTGAAGGGGTTATAGAAGAACGGCGTAGTTTAGGGAGCTGTGACTCCGGGATTATGGTGGATAAATTGCTCCTTTTGCAGCAACAACAACCTGACCTCTATACCGATCAAATCATAAAAGGCCTTATTCTGGTGACAACATATTTCTTTCCAGTTCTATATTGTTCTAAGGTAATAATAATTACTAGTTAGCGAATAAATGGAAATTCAATTAATTGGTCACTTTCATCAACAAAATTATCAATAGTATAAAAAAAAAAGAAAAACAGTTCGAGTTAAATATGGATTATCAATGCTACAAGAAAAGAAAATTTAAAGATGAATAACATGTGACCAGTGATGCAATATTCTAAATATGATCAGATGGTATACTATTTATTTTAATTAATATTTAAACTAAATAAAAATCATCTTTTCCTCTTACGCACATAAGGCCCTGGTTAGGGTTTCACGTATTGTCTTCACGCCCTGACAAGGCATATAATGGCAACAACGACCCCAACTATAGCCCATACAAAAGCCTAATAGTGAAATCTAATATTGATAAATAATTCTTTGGATGACGATAATTAAATAATATATATTGAGATTGTCTCTCGATTGTTCAAACTCAAATTCATAAGTTATATACTGAAATCTTTTAATATTATTTTGTATGCGTGTGATATGCATGCTATATAGAGAGAGTGTGTGGATCCAGTAAACGAACACTAAAATAATGAAGAACAGGAAAGAGTGTATTTAATATTTTAATATATCTAAAAAGTTAAATTTAAAGTGATAAAAATTATTTTTTCAAAAATTTTACAAAGTTTTTGTATATAAATATGTGTAGAAGTTATTTTAATAAACAAACGTTTTTGTAAAAAAAGTTCTTTTAGTTAGTTTTTGATTTTGTTATTAAAAATTTTATGTATTTATATGCAAAAGCTACAAAAGAAATCTTACTAAAAATTATTTTTTAACATGTTAAATGCATAATTTCATAGTTTCTACTTTTTAGTGTTCCCTACTAAACCCTCATATATATATATATATATATATATATATATATATGAACTCATATATTTATAAGTACCATAAGAACTTAGTATAAAAATCAAATTCACAAAAAAAATTACAGTTATCATCATTATCAAAATACAATACGAAAAATATACACATTTAAATTTACATGTATTTATAAATAAAAAAATTATACATGTGTATTTTCTTTACTTTACACATGATAAAAACTAAAAGTTAAACATTTATTAAGAGTGATTTTCGAAGAAGAGATGAATTCATTGGAGAGAAAATTCATTTTTAATGTTGTATAATATTATATTAATATTAATTATAATTATAGTATTACTTTGATCGGTTTTCTCATTGGTTCTTACGATTCTCGTAATATTTATAGTTCTCAAAATAACTCTTTCTCTCTCTTATATATATATATATATATATATATGGGAGTATAAACATCTCTATTTGTTTTCTAACTTTTTTATTTTTAAATTTTCTATTAAGACAATTTACACGTGTCTATATGCGAATTAAAATCTTATATAAAATTAGGTAAAAATGATTTTTTACATATTAAAATGCTTTTATGTTCACTAATGAACTCAGATGTGTGTTAGTGTGTATACATGATATAGAATGGGCATAATGAAATAACTA
The DNA here is from genome assembly GCA_947069175.1 of Scalesia atractyloides. NCBI lineage: Eukaryota > Viridiplantae > Streptophyta > Magnoliopsida > Asterales > Asteraceae > Scalesia > Scalesia atractyloides. The sequence goes on from CAMTDV010000001.1 coordinate 40,570,348, forward strand.
TAACTTTCTTTGAGAAATTAAGAGAACCACTGTAAATTAAACAAATCTTCGCAGCTTTTTTTAAAACTTTATGTTTAAAATGTTTTTATTTAAAAAAAACTGAACACACACACGTAGATTGACGAGCAACATATGTGTAACTCGCAAAAAACATATGTAGCTTATGCCCGGTATATATGTGTAGCTCAATCTACGTATAATTTTTATTTACGTAAATATTAGTAAAATATAAAAAAAAACTTAAAAAATCAATTATATAATAGTGATTCTTTCGATTCTCAAGTAAGTTTGTTATTCACATATGATCCGATTTTGTTATCACAAGCTCTTCTATAGTATGTAGACAAAACTTTTGGAAACTATCATATTGTTAATGGGAAATTAGATTTAGTTTAGGCTATAGCATGTACACAAAACTTTTGGAAACTATTATATTGTTAACGGTAAATTAGATTTTAGTTTAGGATGTAATATATATATTATATGAAACCACCTTATCCTCATTGTTGATATGTATTTCTTTTTTCTTTTCTTCCACCTACAACCATAAATCTTAGTATTTCAAATACTTAGAAAGAACCATCAATCTCGCCTGAAACTTGTAAAAGGTTTTCATCATATTTTTTAGTTTAGGAAAAACCATCAAGTTTATGTATCGAGGAATAATTAGGAAAGAAGTTAACCACCTTCATGACTCAAAACATGCAGATAATGCTAATTGCCGGTACAGAAACACCATATTTAACACTCGAATTGTCTATGTCGATGTTGTTAAACAATCCGAATGCTATGGAAACAATAAAGAATGAGATCAACACCCATGTTAGTTTTGACCGTATATTGCAAGAAAGTGATTTGGGTAAACTAAGTTATCTTCAAAACGTCATAAATGAGAGTCTACGTTTGTACCCAACTCTTCCCTTACTACTTCCACGCGAAGCATCTGAAGATGTTACACTTGGTGGCTACTCAGTGCCTCGGGGAACAATGTTGATGGTTAATGCATGGGCCATTCAAAGGGATCCTATCTTATGGGATGAACCAAATAAATTTATACCTGAAAGATTTGATAGGATAGTTGAGGATAAATATAAAATGCTTGCGTTTAGCGTAGGTAGACGAGGATGCCCTGGAACTAATTTAGGGTATCGTATCATTGGGTTGGCATTGGGAACTTTGATTCAAGTATTCGACTGGGAAAAGATAGGTGTTGAAGATGTTGGCATGACAGCTTTTTATGGTCTGTCTATGGCAAAGTTGAAGGCGTTACAAGCTGTTTGCAAACCTCGTTCAAACATGATCACACATATGCTTCAGGGTTTGGGTTTCCATTATGTTTTTATGTATTTGGTTTTGTGAACATGTTTAAAGTTGCATTATTTGAGCAAAATACTTTATGTTAATTTTCATTACCAAAAATATTTCAATATTCTGTGGTAAATATGAGTAGCTTAACTAAGAGCTAAGAACTGCTCGTTTACAATATCCTTTTGTTTTTATTCACCGGGAAAAAATACTTTAGTTTAATTTTCATTACAAAAATACTTCAATATTCTATGGTAAATATGAGTAGGGCAATACATCATGAAGCATTCCTACAGGGAATTAGGTGGCATATCCGACATTACAACACGTAGATGCAATATATGGTGACGAGGACTTAGATGATACATTGTAACAGTGTTAGTATTTAGTAATGTTTTGTAAGTTCTAAATGTTGGTGCACTTAGGGTCTGTTTGTGAAATGACCATGGCGCAGATAACCCAAGTGGCGCTGTTTTATTGTTAACCAGACCACGTTGTTGGCGTGGTTATCCTATCTAGCACACTTAGTCGTGGGGCCTATAAGTATGCTTATAGACTTCATATTGAATAGAACTTTTGAACACATTTCCTGATAGATTTTATTATGTGTGTGACTTGGAAATCAATAGAAATTGGTGTTATTTACTTTTATGTGTTGCTAATATACAGCTATATACATTTGTAGGGTGCATAGGGACTTACAACTGGAATCAAATATTTGCTTTTCATTGAATGAGCTCAGAGTCACTTTTTGCATCAAATTGCATTGATTCATTTTGGTTTTATCTCATTCTCGGGATTTCTACTCAATTCTTATTCATTTCGATTCCAAATGGTTTGTTAAGTTTCTGTGGTGCTTAGGAGTGTGTTTTGAGATGTGTATTGTTCAAAATTCGATATCATTGAATTTTTGTTTGTGAATGTAAGTAGTATCGTTGGCACATTTACTGGCCACTAACTGTTTGTTTAGGGGACTTAAGACATGTTACTACCATCTTAACATAATTAAGAGGTTTAACATACGTAATCATTGGCGAAGTTAGTTGTTAGTATAGTTAAGAAGATTAATGATGCTTATAGTGTTTGGCACAGTTCTTTGACCGAGTAAAGGATTTAACATAAATAAAGTGTGTTAGCGTATTTACTGTGTTGTTGTTAGCGCACTTAATCATTATTCAAAGGACTTATCGATTATTCTTAAGAAAAATTAAAATTGTAACAATATGTTACTCTGTATGGCTATTATTGCTTTGATGGTTAACTATGACAACGGAATTGGAACTACAAATAGACCACCTAAATTTTAGAGGAGTTGATGTAACACCCCGACCGTGTATAAAAACAACCCGAGGCGGAAATGTTTGGGGGTCACGTTGCAACTTGTTTCAAACACATGGTATTTAAAGTTTTGTTTTATTGAATTAATAATTTACATTGTCTCTCAGGAATTTAAAACAAAACCCAACAACTATTTATTTTAAGCAAGCTAAGGCCCGAGTCCATCCTACGTGTAGCATGCTATTCATAATCACACATATGCAGCGAAGACATATGTGAAAAAGAGACGGTCAATAATGAATGCTGGGGAGTAATATAGGTTTTGTGGTCAAGTTCATGGCTTTAAATTTGTATTGCGATACCTTGTCCGACTACGAGAGTCAATGAGTGAAAACCTTGAAATCAAACTTGTATTAAATCTATTAGGTATTGCAATATGTTTAATTAACTGTAAAAGTTGGTAAAAATATGAAAACCTATAGCCATGAATCTTTGACAAAAGTGTTTCCTTTGTGAAACCATGTAAGAAATTGATTTAAAAGAAAACTTTGTATGATTTACATATCTTTAGTTGAAAACCGTTTGTAACTTGTCTATACCAATCGTTTTTGTATTTTGTAAACCATTTGTCCTTGTTTTGTCTAAACCAATCGTCCGTCTTATGTATAAACCAATCATCCTTGTTATATATAAACTAGTTGTCCATGTTTTAATCGTCTTTGTGTAAACAAGTGTGGTCGTGTAGTGAATACATTCAAGCCTGTGTTGACTTGCCTAACAAACCACTAAAGGATTTGTCAAATTGTGTTTCATAGTTTTTGTGTTTCCCCAAACTTCCCCACAAACCCTAGGAAATATGGAAACGGGTCAGTCCTATGGTACCATTACATAGTACCGGTCGGCTTGGCCAAAGTTAATGAACATACTCGAGATAATGAAAACGCGCCACCAAGTTTCACACATTATTGAAAACATATTGTATATATATAAACCATATCCATTGTTTAGAAATTTTGAAAATTGTTTAGCACATATGAATCACCCCAAAACATTTGGAAAACGTAAAAGAGGGGACTATGTACTCACGAGTTGTGTAGATGTCTTGTTCAATCGTGTACGCAAAGCTCAAGTATTTCCTAATAGTTCGGATAATTATATAGCTAGTGTGTATCGTGACTTAAATGGAAGAATGGATAAAATGTGGTTTATTAACCAAACGAGTGAAGGATCTCGTATAATATGGTTTGTTAAACCTTACATTCTAATTGGAAATTGTCTAATGTTGTTTTAACCCGTTACGACTTGCTAAAAATGGTTTACGCCACTTTAACAGGTCGTGTGCATAATTACGGGTCCGGATGGTCGAATAAGTCCTATGATGAGTTTGATGTGTCAAAACATGTTTACTAATGTTGTATGATCAGTTTATAAGTCAAAAACATAGCCCATATAAGTTTAAAACTCATTTTACGAAAAAGGGTATTTTTGACCATTTTAAAAGTGTATAGAGTTGACTCGTCATTTGACCCAAAAAACGACATGACCATAAGGTATAACCTTAGGGGGTTATTCCCTATATTACTATGGTCATTTAAATGGGCTTGGTTGGATCCTAAAGTTGACCAAACGGGTCAGATTTGAAAGTTAAAGCGGAAGTCAAACCACTCGACTTTCGACTAAGCAATAAGCAGTAAGCTAGAAATGACTAGCTAGACATGTTAAAACATGTCTAATAATGTTATGAAACTGATTTGGTGTTAAAACATTAAGTTTTACTACTCAAAAACTCATTCGTCATAAAAATGCATTTTTTTACTTTTATTATGTAAAAGTTTGACTTTTCATTTTGCCTAATAAACGCGATGATCATAGGGTGTAATCGCAAAGGATTAACACCTTCATTATTAAGATTATGTAGAAAAGTTCAATTTGAACTTTGACTCGACCGAAACGGTCAGAATCAAAAGTCAAAGCAAAAGTCAAATTGCTTTGACTTTTGGCTCATAAGTAGCCAAAAGAAATGAAATAGACTAGGAAGGACACTTACTACTGCTAGAAGAGGAAGATTTGACCTTAGGTAGGAGGCCTCAATTACTAAAGCATGTAGAAAGGAGAACTTCACACTTTACTTTGAAGTGTTTTGTAGTGGTGTAAAGAATTTGAGTTGATTAAGAGGGTATTTATTTTCAAGGGTGATTAAGGAGGTCATGACATATGTCCAAGAGGTGTCAAAATAAGGTTAAGTACGGCAAAATTCGATGAAAGGTGGCACACTTGATCGTAAGGACCCCTGGCAGGTAGAATTTTGTTTTTTGATAGTTTCAGTCCCTGGACTTGTATTATCACATTTTTGCCATTTTAACCCTTCTATCCTAATATTTAGGCTATATAAGGGTATTAGGGCATGTGTAAGTTGGATTTTGTTACGGGAATATCTTGAATATCGTTTTCTCGACCGTACCATTACGTTGAAAAGGTACAATAGTTGAAATTTGCAAATGTTAAAGTCTCCCCTAAATTGGGGAATTTCGTCATGAAATTGAATCAGATGAGACTTATACGAAAAGATGTGGATATTTCGCTTTCATTTGATCCTCTCGTTCCCAGGTAACCTCTGAGCCACGTTTGGATTCACACTAAACTTTAACAATTGGTATTCGGCTACGCTTGAGTTTCTTAACTTCACGGTCCATGATTTCCATAGGTTTCTCGAGAAATTCATAGTGTCATCAATGCGACTTTCGTCAAGAGGGATGTGGAGGTTTTCATTTGGTAAACACTTTTTCAAGTTGGACACGTGGAAGGTTGGATGAACATTCCCAAGTTCAGGAGGTAGTTTAAGTTTGTAGGCTATTCCTTTCCAATCTTTTTGAATGATCTTAAAAGGTCTCACATATCGAGGAGCTACTTTACCTTTCTTTCCAAATCTAGTCACACCCTTTTAAGGGGATACCTTGAGAAGAACATGGTCACCAATTTGGAAGTCCAAGGGTTTGCATCGTTTGTCTACGTAACTCTTTTGAGGACTTCTAGCTGTCAAATGGTTATTGCTGATTTTCATTATTTTGTCCATTGTTTCTTGAATGAGTTTAGGTCCGGTGATTTGAGCTTCACCAACTTCATTCCAACAGACTGGTAAACGACATTTTCGACCATAAAGAGCCTCAAAAGGAGCCATGTTGATGATAGGGAGTGATAACTGTTGTAGGAGAATTCGATCAAAGGTAGATGAGAATCCCAACTAACACCAAAGTCGATCAGACAAGCTCTAAGCATATCCTCAAGTGTTTGGATTGTCCTTTCGGGTTGTCCATCAGTTTGAGGATGATAAGCAGTGCTTAGATTTAATTTGGTCCCATAGTAGATTGCATGGACTTCCAAAAATTAGAAGAGAAACGAGCATCATGATCCGATATGACGTTCAAAGGAACACCATGACAAGAAACAATCTCATCAATATAGATCTTAGCAAGTTTGTCAGTAGAGAAATCCTCACAAATCGGAAAAAAAGTGTTCTGACGTAGTAATACGGTCAATGATTACCCAAATGGCATCATGACCTCTAGAAGTGCATGGTAATTTAGTGATGAGATCCATAGCAATGTTCTCCCACTTCCATACCGGAACTTCTGGTTGTTCAAGTAAACCGGAGGGACGTTGATGTTTTCCCTTGACTTTAAGATAAGTAATGCATTTAGAAACGTACAAGGCTATGTCCTTCTTCATACCCCCCACAAATATTGGGTACGAAGATCCATGTACATTTTATCTATACAAGGATGGATTTAATAACGAGTCTTATGGGCTTCGTTCATCCATAAGGCACGAAGACCGTCTTGGTTTGGAACCTACAAACGGTTCAAGAAATAGAGCAACCTATCATCTTTAGTTTCAAGTTGAAGCTCAAGATTATGCGGCAGTTCATTATTCACTAGGCCCTGGGTTACACAAGTATGTTGCGCTTGGAAAATACATGTTTTGATATTAGATTGAACTTGAATACAATGAAGTTTTACACGCTCTTTACGACTAAGTGCGTCATTTACGACATTCACCTTACTAGGATGGTAACGAATTTCACAGTCATAATAAATCTGAAGTTCAACCTAACATCGTTGTCTCATATTCAATTCATTCTAATTAAATATATATTGGAGACTTTTCTGGTCTGTGAAAACCACACATTTCGTACCATAGAGGTAGTGTCTCCAAATTTTGGGAGCGAAAACAACTACAGCTAACTCAAGGTCATGAGTTGTGTAGTTCTTTTCATGGATTTTTAATTGTCTTGAAGTATAGGCAATGACTTTGTCTCTTTGCATGAGAACACAGCCAAGGCCTAGATTTGAGGCATCACAATATACGACAAAATCGTTGTTGCCATCATGTAGAGATAGAATAGGAGCATCACAAAGGTTTTGTGTCAACGTTTGGAAAGCTCCTTCTTGTTTGGGACCCATTCAAAAGGTTTATTCTTTTGAGTAAGAGAAGTGAGGGGAACCGCAATCTTGGAGAACTTTGCGATAAAATGCCGATAATAGCCGGCGAGACCAAGAGAAGAATGAACTTCGGTAGGAGTAGTAGGTGTACTCCAATCCTTAATCATAGTGATTTTGGTGCGATCCACATGTATACCTTGTTTATTGACAATGTGACCCAAGAATTAAACTTCCTTCAACCAAAATTCACACTTGGAGAATTTGGTATAAAGTTGTTCCTTCTTTAGGAGTTCCATTGAATAAATCAAGATGTCATCGATGAAAATAATGATGAACTTATCTAAATAAGGTTTATAAACATTATTCATTAAGTTCATGAAGACTGCATGAGTAGTAGTCAAGGCATGATAATGAACTCGTAATGGCCGTATTAAGTGCGAAAACAGTTTTGGGAATATCTTCTTCGAGTACACAATGTTGATGATACCCAGAACGGAGATCGATCTTTGAAAAACAGGTAGCACCTTGTAATTGATTGAAAAGATCATCAATATGAGGTTGGGGATATTGATTTTTAATTGTGAGTTTGTTGAGCTCACGATAATCCATACACATACGAAAGCATCCATCCTTCTTTTTCACAAACAACACAGGAGCACCACAAGGTGAAAAGCTTGGACCGATAAATCCTTTGTCTGAAAGTTCTTTGAGTTGTTTCAAAAATTCTTGCATCTCGGATGGTGCAAGACAGTAATGGGATTTGGCAATGGGGTTGGCACCAGGTACCAGGTCTATGAGGAATTCTACTTGGCGTACCAGGGGTAAGCTAGGTAATTCTTCAGGAAACACCTCGGGAAAATCTCGAATAATGGGGTTGTCTTGAATACTTTTACTCTTGCCTTTCTTATCTACGTTATGTGCAAAGAAGGCTACATATTTCTTTCATACGTATCTCTGGGCTTGGGTGCAAGTCATGTGTTTGAGTCCTTTAGAAGGTTTCTCTCCATGAACTTCTAAGACTTCGCAAGATGGAAGAGGTACACGAACAACTTTGTAAAAACAGATAACTTCGGCATGGTGTTTGGTTAACCAGTCCATGCCTACTATGATGTCGAAACTCCGAAGTTGCATTGGCATGCGGTTGATGGGAAAAAGATGGTCATTGAGGTTTAGGTGGCAATTAAAAATGACATAATCGAGTACAAGGGGTTCGCCACTAGCTACTTCTACTGTTAATTCGAGGCATCGAAAGAAAATATTCAAAAGCTAAAGATACATAACTTCTATCGGCACCCGAATAAAAAAGAATAGAAGAAGTATGGTTGTTAACAAGGAACGTACCATTAACTACATCGTTGTTAGCACGAGCCTCATTAGCATTGATGTTAAATGCATGTCCACAGGCTGGATGAGCATTAACAAGCTTCAAGCAGCTATTCTTGAAGTGGCCCATCTCACCACAATTTTAACAAGATCCAGGTGGAAAGTGAGGTCGAGCAGGATTTCCTTGGGGTTGAAGTAGATTTGGGATAGCTTGATTTGGAACATATCAACAAACATTGGCCAAATGATCGAATCGTCCACATGAGGTACATGGACGACAGGGTTATTGATTTTGATGGTGACCATTGCATCGATTGCATAAAGGTGTAATAGCAGCATAAGGTTTCTTAGCAGGAAGTTGAGTTGGTTGGTTGGGAGTAGCCTGATTGGTCTGTGCAACCACAACAAAATTCTTTGAAGCCTTACGCTTCTTGGAATTTCTAAAGGGTTCGGCTTTTGTTTCTTTTGGTTTCTCCTGGGTAGTCTTGGCAGATTGTTTCTTGTCGCCCTTATGGAAAATTTCCCCTTTCTTGACTTGAGAATCGGTTAGAGTTGCGGCTAGTTCAATAGCATCCCTGATTGTAGCTGGCTTGCTACCGTTGACTATGTCTTAGACTGGATCAAGTAAGCCATCAATATATTTCTCAATGGCCTTATCCAAGGGCATGACCATGGTTGGACAGAATACGCTTAACTCTTCATATCGGTTGGTATATATGCATGAGACTCTCCACTATCTTGCTTAAGATCATGGAATTCGTTCTCGAGTGCCCTCATCTCATTGAGTATGCAGAACTCTTTCATCATAAAAACTCTAAGTTCCTTCCATGTTTGTGCCATGACTACATCTGCACCTCGATCTCTCATAATTCCGTTCCACCACGTGAGTGCTCTCTTTTGGAAAACACTTAAAGCAAACTCTACCTTGCGCTCATTGGAACATTGCCAATGAAGGAAAGTGCTCTTGATACTTTCAAACCATTGTAGGAGCCCAGTAGCTCCCTCGGACCCACAGAACTTGAGTGGTTTAGCCGAGTTGAACTGTTTGTAGTTACACGGTGGGGGTACATGGTTGTTGTTGTTGTTATTATTATAGTTGGCTTGAATAAGTTGGGTTACAAGGTCTGGAAGTATCGCAATCATTTGCTGAGCGATCATAGCTGCCATTTTGGCATTTTGGGTAGTGTCGCGACGAGGAGGTATTCTAAAAGAGAAGAAAATATGAGAGAAAACAAGTGAGATTGTTGTAGGATGGTCAAAAAGAAATGTTAAAATATCAACAAAACACGAGGATTGTAATTATCTATTCGTTACTTAAAATGAATAAAGACACAGTGAGTAATCAAAGTAAATGGGTCTTTATAATGTATCGTGAAGACATGCTTAGCCTATAAGTGGATACTCACCCCAAGAGTTCCCAGGTAAGAGTGACTGGTCCGATTAAGTGGATTTGTACGAACACACTAGCCTTAGACAGAAAACTCAGGGTACAGGTATCGACCTTTCAAGATTACATGTGTTCACATTATTAAACCCCAAACTTTGACGAGATTTGAAAACTTTTAACGCTTAAAAGCCTAACCACAAATCACCTAAGGATATATGATGATTTCATGTAAAAGTTTTGAAAATTAACTTTTAAGAACGAATTGTGACTTTGTATTGTTTTGGTAATAACCTAAGGATAGGTGATGGTTTTGTATTACGAATCTAGACGCGAGTTACCTCAGGTTTGGGTCCTAGGAAGGTTATAGTTTAGGTCAATAGCATTTCTAATAACCTAATTCCGTATAACCACGACTCTGATACCAATCTGTAACACCCCGACCGCATATAAAAACAACCCGCGGCGGAAACGTCAAGGGGTCACGTTACAAATTATTTCAAACGGCGGAAACGTCAAGGGGTAGTGTCGCGACGAGGAGGTATTCTAAAAGAGAAGAAAAATATGAGAGAAAACAAGTGAGATTGTTGTAGGATGGTCAAAAAGAAATGTTAAAATATCAACAAAACACGAGGATTTTAATTATCTATTCGTTACTTAAAATGAATAAAGACACAGTGAGTAATCAAAGTAAATAGGTCTTTATAATGTATCGTGAAGACATGCTTAGCCTATAAGTGGATACTCACCCCAAGAGTTCCCAGGTAAGAGTGACTGGTCCGATTAAGTGGATTTGTACGAACACACTAGCCTTAGACAGAAAACTCAGGGTACAGGTATCGACCTTTCAAGATTACATGTGTTCACATTATTAAACCCCAAACTTTGACGAGATTTGAAAACTTTTAACGCTTAAAAGCCTAACCACAAATCACCTAAGGATATATGATGATTTCATGTAAAAGTTTTGAAAATTAACTTTTAAGAACGAATTGTGACTTTGTATTGTTTTGGTAATAACCTAAGGATAGGTGATGGTTTTGTATTACGAATCTAGTCGCGAGTTACCTCAGGTTTGGGTCCTAGGAAGGTTATAGTTTAGGTCAATAGCATTTCTAATAACCTAATTCCTATAACCACGACTCTGATACCAATCTGTAACACCCCGACCGCGTATAAAAACAACCCGCGGCGGAAACGTCAAGGGGTCACGTTACAAATTATTTCAAACGGCGGAAACGTCAAGGGGTAGTGTCGCGACGAGGAGGTATTCTAAAAGAGAAGAAAATATGAGAGAAAACAAGTGAGATTGTTGTAGGATGGTCAAAAAGAAATGTTAAAATATCAACAAAACACGAGGATTTTAATTATCTATTCGTTACTTAAAATGAATAAAGACACAGTGAGTAATCAAAGTAAATAGGTCTTTATAATGTATCGTGAAGACATGCTTAGCCTATAAGTGGATACTCACCCCAAGAGTTCCCAGGTAAGAGTGACTGGTCCGATTAAGTGGATTTGTACGAACACACTAGCCTTAGACAGAAAACTCAGGGTACAGGTATCGACCTTTCAAGATTACATGTGTTCACATTATTAAACCCCAAACTTTGACGAGATTTGAAAACTTTTAACGCTTAAAAGCCTAACCACAAATCACCTAAGGATATATGATGATTTCATGTAAAAGTTTTGAAAATTAACTTTTAAGAACGAATTGTGACTTTGTATTGTTTTGGTAATAACCTAAGGATAGGTGATGGTTTTGTATTACGAATCTAGACGCGAGTTACCTCAGGTTTGGGTCCTAGGAAGGTTATAGTTTAGGTCAATAGCATTTCTAATAACCTAATTCCCTATAACCACGACTCTGATACCAATCTGTAACACCCCGACCGCGTATAAAAACAACCCGCGGCGGAAACGTCAAGGGGTCACGTTACAAATTATTTCAAACACATGATATTTAAAGTTTTGTTTTATTGAATTAATAATTTACATTGTCTTTTGGGAATTTGAAACAAAACACAACAATTATTTTATTTTAAGCAAGCTAAGGCCCGAGTCCATCCTACGTGTAGCATGCTTTTCATAATCACACATTTACAGCTGAAACATATGTGAAAAAAAGTGGTCAACAATGAATGATGATGAGTAACATAGGTTTTGTGGTCACGTTTATGGATTTGAATTTATATTGCAATACCTTGTCCGACTACGAGAGTCGATGAGTGAAAACCTTGAAATCAAACTTGTATTAAATTTGTTTTGGTATTGCAATTGGTAAAAGTATGAAAACCTTGTAGCCATGAATCTTTCAAAAAACCGTTTCCTTTGTAAAACCGTGTAAGAAATCGATTTAAAAGAAAATTTTGTATGATTTATATATATTATATTGAAAACTGTTTGTAACTTGTCTAAACCGATCATTTTTGTTTTGTGTAAACCATCTATCCTTGTTTTGTATTAACCAATCGTCCGTCTTATGTATAAACCAATCGTTCATGTTATCTATAAAGCAATCGTCTGTATTTTAATCGTCTATGTGTAAAAACTTGTGGTCTTCTAGTGAATACATTCAAACCTGTGTTGACTCGACTAACAAACCACCAAAGGTTTTGTCAAATTGTGTTTTTCTATCATTTCCAAACTTACCCACAAACCCGGGAAATTTGGAAACAGGATTTTTCAGTCTTATGGTACTATAACATACTACCGGTCGACATGGCCAAAGTTAATGAACATACTCGTGTTATGGATAACGCACCACCAAGTTTCACATTATTGAAAACATATTGTATAAATATATACCATATGCATTGTTTTAAAATCTTGAAAATAGTTTAGTACATATTAATCACCCCAAAACATTTAGAAAACGTAAAAGAGGGACTATGTACTCACGGGTTGCGTAGATGTGTTGTTCAATCGTGTACGCAAAGTTCAAGTTTTTCCTACTGTTCCGGATAATTATATAGTTAGTGCGTATCGTGACTTAAACAGAAGAATGGATAGAATGTGTTTATTAACCAAACGAGTGAAGGATCTCGTATAATATGGTTTGTTAAACCTTACATTCTAATTGGAAATTGTCTAATGTTGTTTTAACTAGTTACGACTTGCTAAAATGGTTACGCCACTTTAACACGTTGTATGCATAATTAAGGGTCTGGATGGTCGAATAAGTCCTATGACGAGTTTGATATGTCAAAACATGTTTACTAATGTTGTATGATCAGTTTATAAATAAAAAACATTGCCCATATAAGTCAAAACTCATTTTACGAAAAAAGGGTATTTTTGACCATTTTAAAAGTGTATAAAGTTGACTCGTCATTTGACCCATCAAACGACATGACCATAAGGTATAACCTTAGAGGGTTATTTCCTATATTACTATGGTCTATAAATGGGCTTGGTTGGATCCTAAAGTTGATCAAACGGGTTGAAAGTCATCGTGGAAGTGAAACCGCTCCACTAAGGAATAGAGCTAGACATGTTAAAACACGTCTAAAAATGTTATAATGCTAAGTTGGTGTCAAAACTCTAAATTTTAATACCCGAAAACTCATTTGTCGTAAAAATGCATTTTTATGCATTTTTTACTTTTATTTTGACTCGTCATTTCGCCTACTAAACGTGATAATCAAGGGGTGTAATTGCAAAGGATTAACACCTTCATTAATACAATCACGTAGCAAAGTTCAATTTGAAATTTGACTCGACCGAAACCGTCAGAACTAGAAGTCAAATTTCTTTGACTTTTGGGTCATAACTCGCCAAAAGAAATGAAATAGACTAGGAAGAACACTTAATAATGTTAGAAGAGGAAGATTAGAAATCAGGTAGGAGGCCTCAATTGCTGAAGCAAGCTCCAAGAGAGTAGAAAGAAGAACTTTGTACTTTACTTTGAAGTGTTTTGAAGCGGTGTGAAGAATTTGAGATGATCAAGAGGGTATTTATAGTCAAGGGTGATTAAGGAGGTCATGACATGTGTCTAAGATGTTGATTAGTGTCCCATGAGGTGTCAAAACAACATTTAGTATGGAAAAATTTGATGAAGGGTGGCATACTTGGTGAACAAGCATAAATTCTGCATCTGGGCATGCCTTACGGACCGTAAGGCTTAGGTCATGCCGACCGCTAGGACCCTTGGCAGGCCGAATTTTGTTTTTTTGACAGAATTAGTCTTTTGACTTGTATTATTACATTTTTACCATTTGTAACCCTTCTAACCTAATATTTAGGTTATATAAGGGTATTAGGGCATGTGTAACTTGGATTTTGTTTCAGGAATGCCGTGATTTGCTTGATCGTACGATTACGTATTTCGTAAATAAAATATATATTTTATTAACTATGTAAACGATCGAAAAGGTACAACCATTGAAATTTGCAAATGTTATAGCTGATTTTCCCTAATGGAAAAGGAAATCTCAAAGATATGTGAACTTTGTCGATGTTTGAATGTGGATGTGCATTACTCAAGAATATACACCACCTACACAGACTCAAGATGGTCGAATCACTAAGGTTCATTTTAAAAGGAGAAGAAATGCCTTGAAGCACAAAATAAGGGTTATCCTACTATAACCATGGCATTACCAAAGGAGATCCTACATAACTTTAAGAACCAAAATTTTATGTAAAGGGCTTTAGGATGCTATTTGTGGCCGTTTTGAAGGAAATGAAGACTTGAAGAAAAGGACTGAATTGTTGAAAAATAAATTTGTTGTTTTCCGAGCTATGAAAAATAAGGATCTAGAAGCTATGATAACTAAAAATTATCACCTTTTAACGGAGCTAGATAATGATGAGATTACTTATCTCACTAATAGAGAAAATATAGATAAATTGTTGGATGGCATTTCACCATAGTGGAACTTGTATCCAGTATTCTTAAAAGATTATACATTCTTTTTGTTTTGGTAAAAAATTACCTAAACAATAAGAATATGAGACAAAGAATCATATGCTTTGCTAAAATACTACTTAGAATATTAGGATATTGATATGAAACTGATCAAATTAACAATAACGAACAAAAGGATTTATGAGGAAAGCCCCTGATCTATTGTGATCGCCGACACAAAACCTTGGGTGCCAACTATAAAGTTGTCTGCCACAACCAATAAGACAATAAAAAGAGTACAACTTAAGAACAATGCTGATCGATTGTAGAGTGATTTCGAGTGCAAGTTTTAGTGTAATCGAGAGTGAATAATCTGCAATAGAGAACAAATGAGTGTGCGAGTGTGATGTTCAAGTAGAGAGAGTGTAACCCTTAATTCAATCGGTATGCCGCTTTATTTATAATGTTAATGTCTAACTAAATATCCTAAAATATCAGGGATACTGCGAATTCTGGCCGTTGTAGACTTCTTCTCCAAGTCCCACACGTGCTCTTTGACTAAAAGTCCGAGTCTTCATCATAGCATCAACCATTATCTCCTCATTACTCTTCTATGCGTTTCTTTAATCTTGGACCAAGTCAATAACAATTATAGCATTTAACTATAATCCCAATATTCTCGCACGATATTCTATCTTCACCTTTGATGGTTACATGACTCTTTCAGTGTATTCTTTTATGTATCTCTGGCAGACTAACTCGGGATACTAGACTAACTCGAGATCCCGGGAAAAGTCGAAATCCAGTCCGTGAGATTGTTCGGGATCCCGGAGCATAAACCTTGAGCCATAAGAACCAAGTCTTTCATTTATTCACTGCAATCATTAAATAGCATGTGCAAGAAATAAGTAGTAAAACATAAGAAATAGGTTTAGGATATCAAACCTATCATCAATCTCGAACACCTAGTATTTGGTTCGGAATACTAGTCAAAGTTTTCACCCATAACATCTTCTATATTGGAATCTGGAAGAGATTATTGGTAAGCTTAGGGGATATGAGCTAAATTTGAAGAAATAGGCTAAAGGTTATGATCACGTATAATATCCAAGAAGTTATGGAGCTGGTGTTCTTAATTCAAGTTCAGATGCAGGTGTATCAGTCTCTGGCAGTATTCAAGAAAATGTATTTTCTGAGAGGTCAGGGTTCAGTTCAAGTGGTTTTATTGGTTCTTTTTGTGACAACAATTATTCTAGTCAAAATAACAATTCATATAAGAGTCAAATCAATACAAAGTTAGTTAAGAAGAATATATGTTTATGCTACATTCACGACAACATATGATAATTTTCTAGGTGGAATATTGGTTGCTAATGCTTCGTTGGATGAGCTAGATATACAACTCAATATGGTATTGTTGGTGAGGAGAGCTAATACGTTTTTAGCAACAACTGTGAAGAAAATTATTAGGTCTAATTTAACAAGGAGAATGAGAACTGAAAAGTCAAAGGTGAAATGCTATAACTGCAATAGTTATGGTCATTTTACTAGGCAGTCGGATAAGCCAATGATGCAATGGTCTACATCTAATCAACAAAGTAGTGGTTCTAACAACATTGGTTTCACAAGGTGAATAGCCATATGATTAGAGCAAACACCTTGGGGAAACGATTGCCACTATTGTGACTCAAGCATTCATGGAATAAATCACCGGGTAGAATAGTTGACTCAAGAGAAAGTGGAATTGCTAGAGAAAGATGACGAGGAATTGAAAAAGAAGATTGAAGAAAAGTTTGAAGTTAAAGCTATGGAAACCTACCTGGTTCATCAAACGTAACTTTGTGTTTTTTTTCCACCGGAGTCTGTAAATGATGTATGAAGCTTTGGTAACCTGGTTAACTCTTAGTTGTTTTGTTTCAAGTAAAATGAGATCCACATATGAGAAACCCCTTTCATATTCGGCAGTTTAAATCTCCTTCACATTCGTTTTGTCGCAAATCAACGGTCAATTGACGTTCACCGTCCATGTCTAGAATGTTGTGATGATTGATGATGGGGAGGATGAATGAGTTATCTAGAAATATAGTTTAATCACATATCTGATTAGAAGATCAGATCAGAAGAGGGTGGAGGTGTTGTGGTCCTCAAAAACTAAATAACATTACCACTTGAACGTACGTACGTATAGAGATCTATATATCAAAACAACTAACTTGATTTATATACCAAATCGCCAAAAGATATTCATAAATTACATACGAAACCGACTATTCAAAAGATATATGTATAATTTCAAAATATCCCAGGAATCATAAATATTACTACATGAACTGAATGAATCAGACAACATGTAATACTCGATCAGGGGAAGGTTTATTTGAGAAGAAATTTAATTTGAGAAGAAAAAGAAGAAATGACATAATGGTAAAATATTAAATAGTTTATAACTCATATAATTAATTATATTATCTTTCATTAATAAAACAAAAATATTTTATGCTACACATTTCAAAATTTATCCTACATATGTCTTACGTTTACCAGAATTTACCCTACACACATGTAAACTTACCCTACACATTTCAAAATTTATCTTACACATATTAAAATTTATCCTACACATGTCGAAAATTGTCGTACACCATAAATTATTCTATCTTAAAAGAGTATATGAGAAAAATAAGTTACAAGTTTGATTAATTAGCTAATTAATGACAATTATATATTTACCTATATGTCATTTTTCATAACATTAAATACACACATTAAGTGAAGTAAATGAACAATTTCTATTGGTTTAAAAGTTAATTTTTTTATTCTTACAAAATTTTTCTTCTCATTTGAACTCTTCATTACTCGATCATTGATATATATCACTAAATAATGTACAAAAGACAATTATTAAAATCTCATAAAATATTGGATTGCCTTTTTTGAGACATTGACAAAAAGCAAACAATATACACACAAATTCATGCTCATATTTAATATGAGATACCAAAGCACTAAAATAAGATACCAAAGCACAAGTTTTAAAGAATAGTACACAAAGATACTTAAATATTCCCATGCATATATGCCTCATATCTACTTATTAAATAATAGGTAATAAATATTCCCATGCATATATGTCAAAAGGTTACTAAATGATACACTTATAATGTAGAAAAGACAATTATTAAAATCTCATGAAATATTGGATTGCCTTTTTTGAGACATTGACAAAATCAAGCAAACAATATACACACAAATTCATGCTCATATTTAATATGAGATACCAAAGCACTAAAATGAGATACCAAAGCACAAGTTTTAAAGAATAGTACAGAAAGATACTTAAATATTCCCATGCATATATGCCTCATATCTACTTTTTAAATAATAGGTAATAAATATTCCCATGCATATATGTCAAAAGGTTACTAAATGATACACTTATTAAAAATGGTACTCAATCTAACGCAGGTCATAAATAAACCAAATAGTTGTAAAACTATCAGTTAGAATTACTTAGAATTACTGATACTCCTATCCAACCCATACTTAATTTCATGATACTTAAACAAAAGCACGATACCCTAATTCAAGATGTCTGTTGATCTAGTGCACGTACTATACTTTACTTCACCATGAAATCTGGTGAATAAAATTATTTATATATATATATATATATATATATATATATATATATATATTAATAACTAATATTGTAAGTTCTGAAAATCCGGATCTAACAACGATATCAAACAATCAACAAGGATGGGCGGAATGCAAACTTGGTGATATTCAAGAAAGCCGAAAAATAAGAACGAGATGCTCGAGATGAACAACAATAACACGCGAATCACTTTCAAACTTGTATACGATTCTATTACTTTCTCAAACAAAAGCGTCTGATACAAGTTCTCTCTCGATCTCTCTCACTAGGAATTCTCTATGGTGGAGCCTAAGGTTCTTCTCTAGAGCTTAACCCTAGAAATGACATAATTTTTTTTATATACATAGGGTTTGCCCACTCCCCTTGGGCTTGCTTGGCCCACATGGCCTAAGAAATGCCCAAGTGACCTATACAAGGTCCAAAACCTAATACAAACTAACCCAGTTAATCCCAGTTCGCAACCATAGTCCGTTGCATTAATTTGATGCGTCAGTCTCACACTTTTAGGACCTAACAATCTCTCTCTAGACTTATGCATCAAATTGTCTTCATAGCATGAACGCATCAATGTCTTCAACGGAGTCTATGGTTGTCGCTATGCTATAAGTGTTGTGGAAGTCAATCTCACACTTCTAGGACCTCACACTTCAACCAACTCTCAGCATTGGGCCTCTTTCTTCTTCTCTGGCGGTTAGCTTCATATAAGGATCTCGACCAGCTTTGCTTGAAACGTCTTTGACAAAAAGAATGCGAGAGAAGGATTCTCAGCAGCTCTTTTCTTCTTCAATCTTTCCTTTTCATGCAAGCAGGTTCACAGGTACTTCTTCAAATGTACTGTCATTGTTAGGCGATGACTCGTATACGGTTCTTCTGACTCAGATAAATATTGTTGTTGTGATGCTTCATGATTTGTCAGCAACTAACAACATCTCAATTTTCAGCAACCTCTGTTTCTTGATCTAAATCAAGTTCTGCAAAAATCTCATAAATTTATGAGCAGACATTTCTATGCAATAGGGAGAGTACCATATAAACACTTGGTACATCAAAGTACTTGTACATGGATCAAAATTCAATTTTTTTTTTATCTTTTGATGATCAGTCAAATATTTAAGAACGGTTAAAGATTTTTAATAAAACAAATATAACACTCGATTTCTACTTTTTGGATTTTGGATTTTTGATTTTGAGAAACAGGACACTATTTTTGGGTTTTTGAATTTTCTATTTTTTTTTTTATTTTGATATAAAAGAATATAAACAAAAACGCAAATAAACAAACTCAACAGCTACAACTAACTATACAATTGCAATGGGATCAAACTCGTTCTCAGGAAGATCAAGGAACAATTTTCGGTGCGAACTTATTCAAACTAGTCTAAGTGATTGCCGATATGTTTATCCACTTAAACTTTAACGTTCAACTTTCAATTTTTTTAACTTCGTGATATGATTAGGGTAAAATTATACTACAATACATGTGTGTCCTATACCATGACATACCCCTACAATCAAGGTAAGCACAATGATTCATCGTAGTAAATGAGTATATTGAGATCATTCCTTGGATTTTACAATACCAGACTATTGGTGAACAGGTCAATACATATGTACAGCAGAGTGACCAATAAAGTGTTTGACGAGGGTTAGGCAAATACCTTATAAGGTACGTTTTTAGCTTTAAAAGCTCATGAATTCTCTCATAGTGAGATTTTCTTCCTTTAAGGTTTTTAGCCTCTTTTTGGCTCTTTTAATATATCCTAACTGTGCCTAGGTTTGCATATAATCTTGATGCAATAGAAGGACAACCCTGATATCCTGGATAACTTATCAGTACAAAAACCCGAAACCTCAGATATTGGCTATCTATCAACGCAAGATTTAAGACCATAAAATGATACGCTGATGGTATGTTACCCACATGACACATAGTTCGTTATGCTTGTATCACTTAGTATTTTTTATCCTTTGAGCGTCAAGCCTATCGACATATTACATTAGATCTTAGTCTTTCCAGCTACCACACCTTACATGTGTTAGTCAAGCATTTTAACATGAACATTCATTTCATTTCTCATTTTATGCAATAAAATCTTTTGGATTTTTCTGATTTTCAAATGTTTTTGTATTTTTTTTCAAATTTTTTCGGATTTTTCTCATTTTCTCCCTCTCAAACAATGCATGTGGACATATATCTCCCTCTTCCTCCCTAAATTTGTCCATCACACTTTATGCACAAATTTACCTAATTACGAAGACCTATGAACAAAGAAAAAGTAAAATGTTTTTGTTGTTTTTGCTTAACCATTCCGTCATTAGATGGAAGACTAATCAATGTTAAAATTAAAGCACGAAATTTAAATTATACATTTTCGCTGATCTTATCTTACCTCATCTCCTCCAAAGGAAATATATCATCTGTAAAAAAATTGAACTTTTTGCAACAGTGAAATGTTACCCTTTATATCTCTAGCACAACCGCTATCAACATTCTAGAGATTGTAAACAGCTCCTCCTTGGTTGTCCCTTAAAAATAAGGAGATTAGGGCCATCGTGGTCCTAGGTATTCCTGAAGCATCAAAATAAGATACTTCCTTTAAACACAAGTCCCCTTTCGTTTCAAGGATTGGTGATGTTGCTAACGCTTTGTATTTAGGTTTCCAAATTTGTTTCGGCTTAACAAACGCGTTTGTTGACTTCGGTTGAGCAACTTTACCTGTTTCCGGTTTATTAGTTCTAGAAACATATTTTTCTTCCTGAACAACCTTGTGTTTGTTTTTAGCAGCATTCCAATCCCAATCAGATGGTTTGAACTTGGGATTCACATTCTTCATTGCCTTAGGTGAGGATACCTTCATCGAATGATAGTTATCCTTTGGTGTAACCTTCTGATTCTGAGCATTATAGGGCATGTGTGCAGTTCTGAGCGATGTGACCAGGAATGCCACAATTGAAGCATGTTTGTCTCTTTAAGTATAAGGCATTCTGATCAGCTTGTTTTGCTCTTGCTGGCCCAGAGGGATGAACTGATCCTTTCTGTGTTTCTTTTGTTGTACATTTCTTGCAGACGAGCATCAATTTGGATTTTTGTACTTGTTGTTTGCAAGGGCCAAACATGCAAAAACATTTGAAAATAAAAAATATCCAAAAAGATTTTATTGCATAAAATGGGAAATGAAATGAATGTTCGTGTTAAAAGGCTTGTTTGACAAATGTAAGGTGTCGTCGCTAAAAAGACTAGGATCTAATTAGATATGTCATAGGCTTGACGCTCAAAAGGTAAAAGTTACTAAGTGATACAAACATAACGAACTATGTATCATGTGGGTAACATACATCGGTGTATAATTTTATGGTCTTAAATCTTGCATTGCTAGATAGCCAACGTCTGAGGTTTCGGATCTTTATACTGATAAGTCATCCGGGATATCAAGGTTGTCCTTTTGTTTTTTATTAATAAAACAAATCAATTTTTAAATGTTTTTGCCTTTTCAACACTTTTCTTAAAAGATTAAGCAGCAAAAGATGATTTTTAAACAAAACTGATGAACACGATGAAGAACGCGAAGAACACGAAGAACACCACTTCACCACTTGAACGTTTGGTGCAAGACTCGTTCGCACATATGTTTTAAACAGAGTTTCGAAGGAGTGCTGAAACCAGTTTTGCCGCCCAAAACTATACACGGTAGACTCAATATTGAGTTGCCATCTTTACGGTTTTTCCTTATTTACGAAGGCACGAACCTGGACGCCTTTCAATCCGAATACAGAATAACTACCACCTTTCAAATTCGGAAACTTTGACAAAATGTGATTTTTATTAAAAATAGCAAATCCTTACTCAATGTTTTGAAGATATATGTAAACCAACTCTCACCCTCCTATGTACTCGAAAACGAAACAAGGAGAAATCCTCTTGCGCCTTTCGTCGAAGCCGGATATCGCCGGATTTCCATAGGAAACCAAACACACCGGAAAACTCTCATCCTTCCACATTCGGTATATTTTTTCTAACAATCTATTTTATTTCTTATACACTGAAATACGTACGAGTTTAATGGGAATAAAATCGTGTACAGTGGGCGGGTTTAAGATTCTGGGCAATATAACGAAGAAGATTAACTGCCGACAGTATCTAAAAGAATTATAAACCAAAACTCTTTCAAACTGCTTTGGTTCCTCAATGGTAAAGGTGTTAAGCACATGGTCAGGGCGCGGGTTCGAGTGCCGGTTTTGATTATTACACGAAGGGTCTCTCTATATTAGAGTTATATTTTCGTTACTACATGTCATTATTTCGTTATTCGACATAGAGATGGCGTATGTATGTGCGTATAATAATAATAATAAAAATTAAATTAAATTAAAAAAAATCCACATTCATTCATTGAAAGTTTGGTTTAAAACAGTTCGGATTTTGGAAGCCCATTTTGACGAATGTTACAATCTCCCCTACTTTTAGGAATTTCGTCCCGAAATTAAGAAGAAGTAGGGTTTCCCCGAAAGAGGTTGAGGTACTTTTCGCGCATCGATTCTTCACGTTCCCAGGTAAATTCGAGTCCATGCTTTGACTCCCAACGAACCCTGACTATAGGGATTCCACTCCGTTTTAAACGTTTTTCACCGAAGTCCATGATTTCGACATGTCGTTCTACAAAGTGCATCGACTCGTTGATCTGTATATATGAAGATTCTCGTCAGCAAGGCACTTATTTAGATTAGATACATGAAAGCTTGGATGGATCCTGCTGAGTTCCTCGGGTAATTCAAGCTTGTATGCCACAGGTCCAATTCTCTCGAGTATTTTAAAAGGGCCAACATAGCGTGGTGCCAGCTTGCCTTTTTGTCCGAATCAAATAACTCCCTTCCATGGCGATCCCTTCAAAAGCACCTGATCACCAACGCTAAATTCAAGCTGCTTCTCCGTTTGTTTGCGAAGCTCTTCTAACGACTCTGGGTTAGAAGATTATTGCGAATTTGGAGGATCTTGTCGGTTGTCTCTTGTATCAGTTCTGGTTCGGTGAGAGGCACTTACGGTGAAGAACGCGAAGAACACGAAGACCACCACTTCACCACTTGAACGTTTGGTGCAAGACTCGTTCGCACATATGTTTTAAACAGAGTTTCGAAGGAGTGCTGAAACCAGTTTTGCCACCCAAAATTAAACACGGAAGACTCAATATTGAGTTGCCATCTTTGCGGTTTTTCCTTATTTACGAAGGCACGAACCTGGACGCCCTTCAATCCGAATACCGAATAACTACCACCTTTCAAATTCAGAAACTTTGACAAAATGTGATTTTTATTAAAAAAAAATAGCAAATCCTTACTCAATGTTTTGAAGATATATGTAAACCAACTCTCACCCTCCTCTGTACTCGAAATCGAAACAAGGAGAAATCCTCTTGCGCCTTTTGTCGAAGCCTGATATCGCCAGATTTCCGTCGGAGAAACCAAACTCGCGGAAAACTCTCATCCTTCCACAGTCAGTCTATTTTTTTCTAACATTATATTTTATTTTTTATACATTGAAATGCGTACGAGTTTAATGGGAATAAAATCGTGTACAGTGGGCGGGTTTAAGATTCTGGGCAATATAATGAAGAAGATGAACTTCCTACAGTATTTAAAAGAATTATAAACCAAAACTCTTTCAAAACTGCTTTGGTGCCTCAGTGGTAACGGTGTTAAGCACACGGTTAGGGCGCGGGTTTCAGTCCCGGCCCTTGTTATTCGCTGCACATGTTCTGTGTTTTGTTTTTAAACCAGTACATGGAACAAAGCAACAACGGGTTAAGTGTATTATTGTGTAGATCATTAACCAGGTTAGACACATGTCCCAACGGAAGGGACATGTGCGTATGAACGAAAGGTCACCGGTTCGAATCCGGGCAGACCCATTTTTCTTGTTGGCAGCTTTTCTCTTTTAAGTATTATTATATTTTTTTGTTCACAATATTTATTTAATAAACCCCTAAGTTTATTTATAACATAAACAATGAACAATGATGTTAATCTTAAAGTTAAACATGAGTTAAAGTTTCAAGGTCTAACTAATAAATTTATAACCATAATAATTAGGGACTTCATTTAATCTAAATAACAACGAGTAAATGTGTGGTATTTTAAATATTTAGGATAATCGTTTCGTTCATTCGGTTTCTCAAAATCTTTACTCGTACGTTATTCTACATGGAATCGCAAACGCAACCACCGTGAGTAAATCTAACTCCCCTTTTTATTTCATTTTTTGGGGTGTATCATGTGCCTAATTGTCAACACACATTTCCAAATCTTAAGTGCGAATTACCGTATGTTGTGTTAAGATTATTTGTCGTTTGGGTATGTCTAGTTAGTTACATTAACATTATACGTCAACATAGCATATACTTGGCCATCCATTTCCCCATTACCTATGAGTGGAAAAGGATGATGCTAACACACGAGATCGGCTTCGTTTGGTTGAGCCTAGATCTTGCACTTCATAACCACACACCATAATACCGTGCACCTTTACATGAGATATTTGTGTAACATCCGTCGAAAAACGGGTTTCCAAAACCCGCTCCGTTTATCAGTCAAACATTCAGTTATAAAGTTCGTTGCGTATTTTTGGTTCATATTAATTTTAAACAATACATAATTAATAAATATATTAGAATTTAAAATCTATAATTGAAAATTAATAATAAATAATGAATAAAAAAAATAAAAGGAGACGCCGGGTTTCGAACCCGGGTCACCCGGATGAACAAACGCACAACACACCACTCCGCCACACACGATTTTGTGATACACAAGGAAACAAATAACATATATACAAAAACTAGAAAATCAAAATCCGGAAATCAGCGCGCCCAATCCGCAGTCGCCGGAAAAACCGACGATTTCGCAAATCACGACCGTTTCCTTTGACTGAAACGCGTGAACTAAATTCGACATCGGTTATAACCGATGTCTAACCCTCAAATTCAGTCGTAACCGCCGGAAAAAACTTTGACCGCGAATTCAAGACCAAATTCAGACCCAATACATCCTGTTCTACCCTATAAATACCCCCCTCAACCTTCCGGGAATCCTTTTGCTCAAGACCGCACACTTTTTCGTAGTTGAAGTTCTCAGAAGCTCGTCGCATATAAGTATAAGTATAATTAAACAAGAACAGTCGGAATTCACTGTTCTGTGTTCTTTAACGAAGAAGATGAAGTCGCATATAAGTATAAGTATAATTAAAATCAGATATTCGAACGGGTTAGACACACAGTCCAGCGGTGGACTGTGTGCACAAACAATGCACACGTCCCGTGTTCGAATCGCACACGTTACCGAATTTCAGAAATAAAACCAATCCTTTTTAAACCTATTCAGATCACCTTTCAACATGTATATAAATATAATATAATTCAGTAATTAAACAGGTTAAGCACACAGCCCAACTGGTTGGGCTGTGCGTACTCGAACCGAACGTCTCGAGTTCGACTCCGGGTCACTGAAGTCGATTCGGCCATTTAAAACCATTTTTAAATAAAACCAAATAAGTTTAAAACTAATAAGCATATAAATATAATTAAAATCAGAAATATTTCGGGTTAGACACGTAGCTCAGTTGGTAGAGCTGCGTGCACGTATACGAGAGATCGCGAGTTCGAACCTCACTCAGCGCATATAATTAAAACAGTCCGACCGGTCAACAGTCAACAGAGTAAAAAAGTCAACATTTTTTATTTATTTAATCAGAAAATTATTTAAAAATACTTAAAAATAATATTTTTAAAGTAGAAAATGTCCTTAAACTCACAAAAATAAATCTAAAAATCCTATTAAGATTATGAACTAAAAGTATTAATCTCAAATAAAATCCACTTATTTACCGAACCCTTTCGTTATTATTTTTAGGTTAGTTTTCCTCGTCGATCAAATCCCAAAACTCGTGCGTATCCAACGTCATCAAAGAACACACCCAATGTGAGTGAATCCTTACAAATTCCCCTTTTTATTCATGTTTTGGGGTGTATCATGTGTCGCTTTAATTATTTCATTTATTCAAACTCGTGCTATTACCATTATATGATCTAAACTCGAGATGTAAATATTGTTTGTTGTGATGTGTGTTTAAATTTTGTCAAGTTGCGTGCAAATCATTCATTAGGCCCATCAGTTCCTCTTTGGAGACGGGTTGAGCATCAGGTGCCTCATTTTGGTGTGTGCTTGTGCATTAATTGAGATTATGTGATTATGTTGTTGTTGTGATACGTGTTTACATTCTTGTCAAGTTGTGTGCAAATCATGCATTAGGCCCATCAGTTCCTCGTGGGAGACGAGTTGAGCATCAGGTGCCTCATTCGATCGGCTCCGTTTGATTGAGCCTTGATCTCATTATTCATCATTTGGTGTGTGCTTGTGCATTTATTGATGTTATGTGTTTTGTGATTAAATTTACATTTACGTTTATTCATATTTGGTTATGCACAATTTTATTCAAATAACCAACATAACTAATCCTTTCAAATGTTTAAATAAGATTCACTCGCCAACTTTTGTTGACCCAAAACACTATTTTACACATGATACAGGTGATCCAGTTGAGAAAAGAAACACGTAGGATGGCCTAGAAGAATAAACAAGTTAATGCCTTGGAATGAACGTTTAGTTTTGTTTTCCTTTGTAATTGTACTCTAGTTTGTAATTTGAATGAAAATGTATTTGAACATGTTGTGTTTGTATGTTTATTGTAACTTCTTCTTTAAAGAGAAATAATAAATATGAAACTTTATAGTAAATGTCATGAGCTTTGATGAAAAACCCAATCATGCCCCGACTACCATTTTCGCTGCGGGTCAGGGTGTGACAGTTTGTTGATGAGTTTGTGATAAGGTTTGTTTTTTACTGTTTCCACTCATTTCAAGTTAATGCATATTTTACTTTAAACAAAATAAGATACATTTTTTATAACAAATAAGATTTACTCGTCAACTTTTGTTGACCCAAAAATCTCCTTTTACACATGATACAGGTAAACATGTTTGAAGAATGGATCACTTAGGATTGGGCCTTAGAAGAATAAACAAGTTATTTGAATTTATTTTGAATTATGCAGTTGATTTGTTTGGATTTTGTGTTATGGGATTTTATTTAAATTGAAATAATAAATATCGAAATTTTTAATAGTATGTCATAAGCTCTAATGAAAACCCAATCATGCGTCGGTTACCTTATCCGCTGCGGGTCGGGGCGTGACATCAAGAAACTGAAAAATAAGAACGAGATGATCGAGATGAACAAGAATAACACACGGATCACTTTCAATTTTGCATACGCTTCTATTACTTTCTCAAGAAAAACCGTCTGATACAAGTTCTCTCTCTCTCGATCTCTCTCACTAGGAATTCTCTATGGTGGAGGCTAAGGTTCTTCTCTAGAGCTTATCTCTAGAAATGACATAATGTTCTTTATATACTTAGGGTTTGTCCACTCCCATATGGGCTCCCTTAGACTTGTTGGCCCACATGGCCTAAGGCATGCCCAAGTGACCTATACAAGGTTCAAAACCTAATACAAACTAACCTAGATAATTCTAGTTCGCAACCATAGTTTGTTGCGTTAATTTGATGCGTCAGTCTCACACTTGTAAGATCTAACAAATATAAAACACAAATATTGAAATCTCATAAAACATTGGATTGCCCTTTTCAAATATTGACATAAATCAAGTAGACAACATATAAACAAAATAATGATCAATTTTAAGATGGGATACTAAAGAACGAGTTTTAACTACGGTTGCAACTGGATTTGAAATCCATCAGAGTGGAAGAGGTTTTGCGGCAGCTAGAGTTGGGATGAGAAGAGACTAACGCACAAATTTTAGCGCAATTAGGAAGAACATGAGAAATGAGTTCAATGAATGTTCAAAATATTTTAGCAATATTGTTTTTAAATCATCCTACCTTTTTTTTTTTTAACAAAATGTAAATTAAATTTAAGCCCCAATCAACATTTAAGCCCTAGTCAAGGTAATTTATAGCCTAAGTGAGCATTTATGGCCTAATCAATATTTAAGCCTAATTCAAGCTAATTTATTGGCCTAAACATTTAATTCCAAATCAAGATAATTTATTAGCCCAAATCATCAACATGGGTTATGGCATTACAAGGTATACGGGTCACGTGTCATAATGCAATAACCAATATCAACAATCGCTCATGGCCTATATGAGACCTATAAGCGTTGTAGAGTCATATTTGTTATGGGTTATTGGTTGTGAGTTAAAGGGTGTAATGGGTTATGGCATTCAAGGCTATGGGTCATGTGTCATAATGTTATAACCAATATCACCCATTTCTAATGGCTCCTATGACATATAAGCATTGTTGGGTCACACTTGTTGTGGGTTACTAGTTATGAGTCAAGGGTGCCATGGGTTATGGCATTTCGAGGATTATGATTCATGGGTTATAATGACATAACCCATATCACCCATAATCTATGACCCATATGATCGACCAATAATCCTTATTGGGGTCACACTGGTTATGGGCTATTGCTTGTGAGTTACAGGTAATATGGGTTATGGAATTACAAGGCTTATGGTTATCATGACCATCGGTCCTAATCATTATGATTCTTCGGATTATCATCATCATCCTAATAAATTTTATAGTTGAGACTCATTTATGTATACATTAAAGTCTCAGCTGCCCATTTTAAAATCATATGACTATTTTACCTTGGTTGACCATCAAACCTGCAGACCCATTTGGGTTGCATACTGAGTACTGACTATTAGACCCATCTAATCTATACAAATGACCCATTTAACCATAGAGCGATTACACCTACAATCTGGCCATTTGGCCATACCAATTGTCACATTTGTTCAAACTATGACTCACTTTGACATAAACATGATCCATGTGATCATAAGCTAAAAAATTGATAAATTAACAACCAAATTTGGGTCAAAATACATATTGTTTAAAAACAATCATCCACAATTCGTAACATAACGTATTTATTGATAATAACAATAATATAACTCTGTAACATCATATATAGGCATCCAAAAAACACGTTCAACTAGAACTTCTCATTATTCATGGAACAAACTGTGATAATCCCTAACAAAGTACATATTTCCTAACTGAAACATATATGGCAATATACACATCAACCAAATACACAATTCAATACAAATCATTAATTATTACCCGATATACACATTAACCAAAAACATAAACATCAACAAACTACGAAAATTATACCCAATACATGTAAGATCACCAAATATCTAAATTAGATTACCAAAAGATTTTCATTTAAGTGGAAAACTCCATCATCTCTAGGTATATGGCTAATTTATGAAATAAACATATACCATGAAAGTTGGTAACATTTGGTCACATCAAACTATTTAAGTTAACCATAGACTAGGTATATGTTTATTGATTTGCCATCACTGCTGGTAACATTTAGCCACAAATAAAAACTTTAATGATGACCATAAAATACTTATAGTTATTGATTTTTTTTTACCTTTTACTAAGTGACTATTAGTCAATACTTTTTGGTCACACATAATATAAGTGGTCATATGTATTACCTTTTAGCCATATAGTTAAAAACCGATTGTGGCAATTAGTCAAATTTGTCCATCCTTTTCTAGTTTGGCTAGTTATTGTCACATTTTTAATGAAAGTGTGACTAAAGGTTTGACAAAAATGTGTTTTGAATAAAAAATTAAACAAATATCATGGTAGTAGATCATATTTGCTCACACTTTCCAAGTTTCTAGTAATGTCACATTATTTTCTTAAAGTGTAGCTAAAGATTTTGAATTGTATGTCACCTTTGACAACACTTTTCAAGTTACTAGTAAATGTCACATTATTTTCTTAAAGTGCGGCTAAATGTTTTAAACTGTTATACGATGGTCATATTGAATGAAAAAATGTGTGGCTAAAAGTGTTTTGAAATGATATTAATGACCTTTATTCACACATTTAAATAACATTGTGGCATGAGGATTTTTGAAAAATCTATGGATAAAAGTTAGAACTGGCGTAGTGGTGGGACAGCCCGGTTTATCCCTAAGCCCTTCATAGATCCGTGAGTGATATGTATATTATTAATATTCACAAAACATTTTTAAACCATGCATATAATAGCAATAATAAAACAATTAGTGATGTATTAATCCATTTTACTATTACACAAATTACTACTCATAATTAAGAATCTTACATCTATTAAATCTTGGTTAGACTTTGTTCATGTGTATGTTTAATCGTCAACTTAAACATATAATGCTAGCTGGTTTAGCTCCATTTGTTTATTCCTCAATAAGTTAGAAAATGAAATATATTAGTAACAAATAATAGCGTAGAAATATTCTTCCTCAATAAGTCAGAAAATGAAATATATTAGTAACAAATAATAGCGTTGAAAATACGTCAAAAAATGAAATATATATTGGTAACAAATAATAGTGTAGAAAACAATTTCAATAATTGTCCACCTCTATAAGATTGTGTTTGGCTTTATGTATATCTGGATTGTCTGCATATTACTCTAACATGACGTCGGAATATATATTGCTAAATTTGAATAATCAGTTGACCATCAGATAATCGGATGGTTGAATATGTCAAAAGTTGAAAATCATAGTTATATTTTTTTAGAGCAGCCACAGATCATGTTCATACAACATAATGCCTAGTTAATATGTTATATTATTTCAAACCACAATCACTTCCCTTACTTTTTTCTTCAACAATAACCATTCAAACCTAAGCATCACACTTTACCTTTTACCCACCTTTTACACTAAAAAACAAAAACAAAAAGTATTGTGAGTGGGTGATCCCTACTTATTCCAAACCGTACCAATCCTTCTCAAACGAACTTGCTCCTCAAAACTGATCGTTGTCACTCACCTCCAACAGCTCTCCTCTGGAAGTGTGGTGATCCAGATGAGCAGACCGCATGAGCGGACGTGTTGTTGTTTATGCTGTTAGCAAATGTGAAAATTTGTAAGACATTTTATATTCATTTATATGCCTAGTCTCATACCAATTTATTTGTCCTATACATCTCTTTTTCATATTTTCCACATCGAACTGATTGCCTAACCGATAGGATTGATCGACCGGATCTATAAACTTGATTGGATAATATTTAAGGATATTGAATTTAAATAACCTCAATTTTAACTAATTGACCGATTAACTTTTAACTTTCGATTTGTACCACACCACTTCTAACTTTCAACTCATTTTCCTTTGCCCTCCCAAACTAACTAAACCCTAACCCAATTAATTTTTTTTTTGATATGCCACTTTGTTTAGTGACGTGGCTTTTTTGCTAACGTGGCATCTGATGTTGCACTATTTTGTGACATGGTGTCTGACGTGATACATGACGTGGCTTTTTTAATGACGTGGCCTCTGATTTGTCAATTGTTTGATGACGTGACATCTAAGTAAGCTTACTAGGTTAGGGTCTAATTAGTTTGTGAGTACTAGAGGAAAATAAGATGGAAATTAAGAGTGATATAACACAAATCAAAAGTTGAAAATACTATAAAACAATTAGTAAAAGTTTAAATTATATAAATCCAATATCCCTAACAATTAAAACAAATTTAATAATTATTTCTTTAACTATATTAGTAATTATTTGCTTTAACTATTATCCATAAAATTGTTCCAAATCAGAGTCAATAGGGAAATTGCAGGTGTGTATACACAGTTGTAGATAACCATTCACATCTGAGATAACACTTATTCATATCTTGTTCCAAATAAGAGTCAAGAAAACATTACAGGTGTGTCATAGTTGCTTCTATTACCTTGCTGATATAGAGTCGTCCTAAAATTTTGTAGGCCCAAAACAGATAATAAAATTAACTCTTTTATAAAAAACAAAAGAAAAAAATTGCTTTACATCATATGATTCATATATCATCCCTGTGTATACATAGTTATAGATTATAAACCTTAATATCAACAATCTTAAAGCCAATATTACCTGCATACAATATCCCTGTGTATACACAGTTGTATATCCTAAACCTAGGGAAGTGGGGGTCTAAAGAGTTTGCTTTATTTCATTCCCCTTTAGTCGGCCCTGGATAAAGATACTGTGGTAGGTCGTCATTTTTGGTGATAATATAACTCTCGTTAAAGAAAAATAGTAATATATATTTGGGTGATATAAATTTCCAATTACTTTTTTTTTCTAAAATTTCTTTTCTTATTCATGTTATTTGTTGTTGTATACTCTTTCCCGGCTTTCTAAGATTCTGAATAATATGTTGTTAAAAGGGTACTACCAAATATACCTATACCTGTTATTCATGTTATTTATTGATGTATACCCTTTTCCATATGTGCAGGCGTGGAAAATTATGAGGAAAGCTAACAATTGGGCGCCGGTTCTAAACCAGGTTACAACGCTAAATTATCCAAAACATCGGAGACTGGAAGTTACATTGCGGGGATTTGGACGCCCTTTGTCAAAGAAATATAAAAGACGCGCCTGAGGTTGACGATGATGTGAATGAAGTTCTGGAGGAGAAAGGTCCCAAAGGAAAGGATAAAGCCAAAAGGACGGTGACTACATAAAAAAGCCTCATTAGGAGGCAGTTCGAAAAAGGACAATTTGATGGCCCATTTCAATGTATACAACGAGGTCACAACCGAAAAGATAAAAGTGAAGAAATGTGAAGTCAACGAAAGGCTTAGTTTGAAGGAAAAGCGGCGGAATCATGACAACCGATGTCTACACGTATCCGGAAAAAGACAGTAATATTTTGACAAAAATGAAAGAAAAAATAAAAAAATGGGTCCGTAGGTTTTTAAATTTAAGCAATCTAGTAGTTTTTTTAAGTTAGATTTTTTAAAATTATCTTATGTTTTTAATGAAAAAGTAAAGTATTTTTTAAGTTATCTAATGTTTTCTTAAGTTATGTATTTTTTTCATTATTAAGTTATGTTATTTTGAAATAAAAAAAATTAAAATTAAAATGGAGACTCATCATCCACAATCTAAAACCTCAAGGTGTGGGGATCATTCTTGATGACATGGCACGTTAGGTGGGGGGCATCCTCAAAAAGACATTTATGGTAATAAATTTTTATATTCAAATATATTATTATACTAGGTTAGATTACATGTATTATAGAGGTTGCAAATGTAATTTTATATACTTAGTAATAAAAGAAAAATTATGTCTTTTAAAACCCATGTATTGTATAGGCTAAATGAAATATAATGTAATCTTTTAACACCGTAATCCTCAACATATGTTTCGAAAAATATAAACTTTGATGTAAAGTTGTATATTCTTATATTCTGTTAAATTAACGAACATAATTTAAACTTACTCATTTTTTGAGGCTTGAATAGAAACTTTTAAGTAGGAAAATAAGTTTATTTCGAATTTCATAATTAATTTTAAAATAAATTAATATGGTTAATGATATGATAACCACTAATAACTAAAAAATAAGTGTTCATAGTTAAATATTAGAGAGTGAGACGGAAAACAAAAATTAAGACAGATTTATGTGTTTACGTATGTATTGCATGATTTTCTTTTATTATATAATAGATAAATGGATGCACAATGATATTGATGAATGATTTGTTGACTTTTGATATAAACGGTGAGCATCATTGTGATTATTATATTATTGATAATATATTATTATTATTGATAATGATAATAAAGTGATGAACAAAATATATATATATATATATATATATATATATATATATATATATATTGTTTGTTATTCATACAACTTTGACGAAGAATAACCATATCAGGATTATTTTATTATTATTAATAAATAATTAATATTTAATACATTTATTAATTATTATTGATATTATTTTGATGTTCTATATGAACAATGATGTTATAAAATAACAACCTACTATCAATCAATGTACAACGCATTAAGTCAAGTATGTAAATATAAGAACATAAACTATGCAGAGGAATAGAGAATAGGGAATTTTTTATATCATTGAGTGGTTTATACAAAATATAACAGGCCACTATTTATATCGCAACAGTATTGGTATAAGAGTAATCAGGAATCATAAATTATGTACGTGAAAAGTCACTAAATTATGGTATATTTATAACACCAATTTCTTTTGACTATCCACATAATGAAATAATATCTTTCAATATGCTTGAGGATGTTGATTCATTAAAAACCTTTCTAGAAAAATCCATTGGTATAAAACCATAGCAAAGTGAAAAAGAGTGAAACGCGTATTTGCTTCCCCAATACTTTCTTATCGGTTTTGTTGGCTCATTAAAAACCTTACTAAGAAAATCTGATGGGACAAAACTTAGTGAAGGGAAAAGACTAAAACGTGTATACTTTCGCTCATTTTAGTATGCATCTTTAAGTGACAATGTCGATCTTCTGTGAAATTTACTCAAAACTTTTGTTGTCAATGATTTGGTGGTTGATGTCTTGACGTGTAAATATTTAAGCTAAGCAATGATGTATGATCTTCATGTCAGATGTCACATCCAGACCCGAAACGGAATGGTACGTGGTATGATGATTGCGCATAGCTTATGACACTATTATTAGTTTAGATATTTAAGGTCACCAAATTAAATTTGTCACACATAATTATAGAAAAGATTTAACATAATTCATGTATTATTCAAAATATAAATAGTTACGAACAAAGATCCAATTTATTAATAAGGCATTTCCCAGGTGTCTTTGTCTTCAACTCTATCTCGTACTTGTGTACCTGCATCATGCGTAAAAAGTATTGATCGATTTATTTTACTTAGAAACCTTTTGAAAATATATTTAACATGCAATATCATGTGTTTTAGAAACATCCATAATAATAACAATCACAACAACAATCAACAAATCACTACAATCACAATATAGATACATTAAATACAATAAGACTCAAAGACTATAGCATGCATTAGACTCAAGTCCTTAAGAGCGAGTCTAATACTGGTGGCGATACTAGGCTACAACCCATGGCCATGGCGTACATAGTTAGCCAGGTGGATCTACCGAAACCTGTGACACAAAATGAGTAAACACATAGATGTACGTATTTACAAAATTAGATACTAGAAATAATAGAAACAATGAATGCGATACAAATAGTGACACATTGACTTTGCATGTTATTTAATCATCGAAAATAATAAAAAACATGACACATGATACACCCCAAAAATATTTAATGACTAAAAAGGGGAGAGAAATCACTCACAAATTGTGAAGCGTCCAGAAACAACTTAAGATAAGTTGTAGCGTTTTGGGAAATAATTATTCCAAAAGTGTGAAAAGTTTACAAGTTATTTTTTATGTAAGATAGATTACCAAGAAGAAGGTAATCTACCTTCTTAGGAAGGTAATATACCTTACATCAAACAATAACTTGTAAACTTTTTTACAATCAAGACGTAGGCAACAGACATATGCATCAACAGTCTCCCCCTTGGATGTTGTCGCACTCTTGATCTTTAATTTTGATTTATCTTCTAGAGTCTTCAAAACATGTTGTCGAGATTTCTTAGCTATGGACATATGTATTAATAAACTCCCCCTTGGATATAGCTCAGATATCTTTTACACTTAGTTTTGACTTGATCTGGAAATATCTTCATAATCACACTCTCACCCTTAAATCATTATTTGAATCTTTAAAATTTGACATAGATGTATTCACTCTCATATCTCACACAAACAATTTCTAAATAGTCTCATTGGTCTGACTCACATTCAACATTATTAGGTTTCCATGAAAGATTTTGAAAGAAAATCTTTTTGGATTTTGAATTTTCAATGCAAAATTGTAAACTAACTACAATTTAATATTTACAGTTTATATTTTTGTGACAAAACGTGCTAGTGGATCATATCAATTTTTGAGACTAATCACTAGTACAATTGATCTTGATTAAACTTTAAAATCTAAAAAGATTCACTTAGATTGTCAACATACTGATCCACTTAAACTTCTACAAATTTCTCAATTGTTCCAAGATACGTTAGGTAATTTTAAGAACTTGACTTAACAATGTTCCCCACCTCAAATATACTCCTGTATCAAGATTCCCTGGATTTCATCTTACAGGTCAATATATCTAACTAATATCTGTATCTGGGTAGTGCGAGACCTTGAGAACTCAGGTTAGTACCACCGTACAGACAGAGAGATGAAGGCTCGACTTAAAAGTGGTGTTCCAATTTCTAATCTTTTGTACTGCAATTGTTAGATCTTTCGATACTGTAACTGTAGGTCCACCTGCGGATGGTGTTAAACCAGTTCCTTGTTCAAATGACATATACACAAGTGCGGAATCCAAGTGTGCATGCAACCAAAGCAAAGTAAAGAACACGGGGTAACCATAGATTCACTATCTTGATTAATGATTGAGAACAAGTACAAACATATACACACAATGCTCATATGACTCAAACAAACATGCTGTGTTCTTGTGTCTTCATCTTCAGAGAGAATACTGAGAGGCTCACTTAGACCAACTAGCTAGCTAAATCTCACGCGCAAGTCCACCAGTTAACAAAAGGCTAACCCTCACTGAGAGGTACAAGTCTGCTTATATAGTGTCTGTCTAGAGTTCGTACGAAACACGAATCCAGACATATGGAACACACTATTTCACACGAGTCACAACTACAGGAAATTGGTACGAGTCACTGTTTCATACGAAATGCTTGATTCGTACGAAATACTACTTGATTCGTACGAAACCTGTTACGTACGAAATCTCTTGGTTCGCACATAATCCTCATTCTTGGAGAACGTGTGTAGACTTGACGTACACAAGACTTATCAGTATGCGCACATGTAACTGATTAACACAGACAAGCTAAGATGTCATACTAGATTAAGATAGAAGGAGATCTCGATCTATTTGACACGACCAAACCTATACCAACACTTGAGCAAAGACCGTGCAATTACAACTATAATTATGAACAAGCGATAGACACAAAACTGTATCAACAAACTACCCTTGGATGTTGCTTGGTCTTCGGTCTTTGGTCTTCACATAGAATAGTTTGGAGTATAAACAAACTCCCCCAGAAGATCTGCTATCCAATGATTAGAGCATCAGGTCTTCTTCGAACTTCTAAGAAACTTCAAATCTTTCTTGTTTCCTCTTCTGACTTGTCAGACTTCTTTGTTGCTGGTCTTTGTTCATGTTCTTTTGTATCAATCTGTACTCAATAGACAAATATATAATTAGAACACAACTTTCTCAGGGAACACACATGAAAAACTTATCATAAATTCTTCATATGATTGTATTCCCTGAACGAGATACACACACTCGTTATGAATTCCAGCAGCAGATTTGAGAAAAACAAGTGACCAAGTCAAACAAATGACTAGGTTCATTCGTATGAGATATACACACTCAAACGAATTTCAGATTTTGGTTTTCTTTGATGGATTACTTGTTGCAAGATATTACTTTATGAAGTTGCGATATCATACAGATGGTTTTCTGGCGTATCTTGGTAGAAACTCTCGAGTATCAACTTTGGCTAACTTTCAAAAAGTAATTACATAAGCAACTAAATAAACTAGACTTAAAAACTAAATATGCAGATAAACTACAATCTTTTTTTTTTCTGAGTTTCAAGGTAAAGGAATCATACCGACAATTTAATCTTTGTCAAAAACGGTATTTAGTTTTCAAAATTAAACAGATAAGTATTTAACTATGATTATCGGTATTGTTGTCTATGTAATCTAAGACTTATCAGATGTAATCATGATTAGGAGATATGATTAAGGTATGGATTTATACTTACTAGCCGGTGTTCAACCACATCACGACACATTCCCGTATCAAGATATGCACGAGAGAAAATCTTACCGGTGAGTACAATGCTTTATCATCTGTTTTGACGTATATGAATGATGTGAGATACTCACTTATTTTTTATTGAAAACAAGCCCTTTTTGATTTAATCACTTATTGATGAGGAACTTGATTTTCATATGTATGCAGGGCACAGGAGTAAGTCCGTGAACAGGTTAGTACTATCGTACCGACAAAGAGACGAACTTAGCTCCCGCATAAAGCTGTGATATTTTATCACTTATTTTGGGGATGTGATATTTTTATCACTTATTTGAAGGTCAAATGCAGTATGTACACGTATGTATGATATCATGGAAGGTCTAGATTTGCGCCACCGTTATTTTTCGACAAAAGATTCAACCATGATACCCAGATGATAAGCCAGCATAAAGACCGTATATCTCAGAACCTCGACAATCTATCAAACGAAATTTCGGTACCAAGACCATATGCCAATGAACGGTTCCCACTTGGCATTCTGTCTGTTAGGTTTATATCAACCTGCACATTTTAGTCTGACTGTGAGCCTACCAATACATCATAACTAAAGCTACTTATCAATCTTCTTTTTATGCTTTTAACCATATCTGACAGATTTACCAGTGAATTTCATCATCTTCAACTTATCCAAGAAACTCATTTTTTATTTTTTTACTGTTTTTGTATTTTTCTGAATTTTTCTCCCCCTTAAACAAAGAAGGTAAATAAAAGAAATATTTTTGTATTTTCTTGAAATTTACTCCCCCTAAAATATAAAACTGAAAATCTTTTTGTAGTTTTAGATTTTTATAAAAGTATATACAAAAATAGTTAGCCATGGTTGAGTAACTCGGGTTTCACCTTGATGCCATTGACCAAAAGTAGATAATCAAAACGTGATTTATCAAAGGCTTTGGTAAAAGGGTCAGCACGTTGGTGATCAGTGTGGATTTTAACAACATCGATAAGTCCCTTTTCATAACAATCTCGTATGAAATGATACTTAATTTCAATGTGTTTTATTTTTAAATGTTGTACAGGATTCCGAGTGATCTGTAAAGCAGCTTCATAATCAACAAAAATAGGAGTAGTAAGAAATTCAAAACCGTAGTCGCGCATTTGCTGTTGAATCCATAGAACTCGAGAGTAGCAACTAGAAGCTGAAATATACTCAGCCTCACATGTTGATGTAGCTACACAAGTCTGCTTTTTTGCATTGCCACGTGACTAGGCGATTTCAAGAACTGACATCCTGCTGTTGTTGACTTTGCATCGATTTTGCAGCCGCCATGATCAGAATCACTGAATGCTGTCAGATCAAAGTTATCATCCTTAGGGTACCATAGACCAGGGTCAGGATGACCCTTTAGATAACAAAAGATCCTTTTCAAAGCTATCAAGTGAGAAACCTTCGGACTAGACTGATAGCGCGCCAGAAGGCATGTTAGGTACATTATGTCGGGTCTTGAAGCAGTAAGATACATGAGAGATCCGATCATTGCACGATTGGGAGATGGTTCTACATGTTCACCCATTCCGTCTGGAGTAATCACATGATTTTGAGCTAATGGAGTTCCTAAAGGCTTTGAGTCATCCATTTGAAATCGCTTAAGAATATCTCTGACGTACTTGGTTTGATGGATAAAAATCCCTTCCTTTGATTGCTGAACCTGCAAACCTAAAAAGAAATTCATTTCTCCCATAGCGCTCATCTCGAACTTCTCCTGCATAACCTGTTCGAATTCTTTGCACATTCGAGTATTAGTAGACCCAAATATAATATCATCAACATAAACCTGTACTAGCAGCAAATCCTCATCCTGTTCCTTGATGAAGAGAGTACAGTCGATCAGGCCTCATCGAAAACCATTCTTCAACAGATAGGTAGACAACGTTTCATACCAAGCCCTTGGAGCTTGATGAAGACCATATAACGCCTTGTTGAGAAGCCAAACCTTGTCAGGATGGAGAGGATCTTCAAAACCTGGCGGTTGCTCAACATATACTTCCTATTCTACCACACCATGAAGAAATGCATTCTTCACATCCATCTAATAAACGGTGAACTTCTTGAAGGACGCATAAGCCAAAAAGATTCTTATGGCCTCAAGTCATGCAACCGGTGCATAAACTTCATTGTAATCGATCCCTCCGACCTGAGAAAATATTGAACAACCAACTGCACTTTGTTTCTCACAACAACACATTGGTCATCCTTCTTGCACTTGTACACCCATCGTGTACCAATCTTCTTGTAGCCATCAAGCCTTTCAACCAATTTCCAGACGCCTAACTTCTGAAATTGCTGAAGTTTTTCCTGCATGGCTTCAACCCAAGAGTCTTATTTCATTGCCTCCTTTCAAGATTTTGGTTCTACTTGGCACACATAGCAGGTATTAGACCAATCATTCAGACCACCAGATTCCCTGATTTTCGAGTACAATCCAACATTCTTGTTGTTTCGAAGCTGATTACGAGTCTGCACACCACTCTGGACATCTCCAATAATATTCTGCTGAGGATGGATATTATGAATACGAGTTTCTTGCACATCAGGACCTCAAGAATTTATACCCAAATTGTTGATATTCAGATCAACAGTTACATTGAGAGCTGGATTTGATGATGTTGTAGATGCCTGACCTTCAGTCGTTCCTTGAGGTTGAATATTTGACGTATCATTTGAAAATCCAGGAACCCCACCAGAGGTAGCTTCATTAGCATCGTGAAACTCATCATCTTCTGATGAAACATTATAATCCGCAGCGTCTTTGAATTCCTCATTTTGAACTAGAATGTTAACCGAATTCGATACTTGAGGGTTAAAAATAATTGGTCGAACTAATGACGAGTCTACTGCAATATCACTTTCCAATAACATCTGAGTAGCAGCTGTTGCATCATCAAAAGTTGGCAGATTAAAGGAGTCAAACAACCCATCGTAGTCAAACATCCAAGGAGCACACGTAGCTCTAACTACTTCTGTATATCTCTGAACCTTGACTTCACCCCATTCTTCAATCTTCTTCGAAGACAAATTCCACACCCGGAAATTCGAAGTAGCATATCCAAGAAAGAAACCTTCGATAGCCTTGGGACCAAACTTTCCATGTGGGTCGATCATAGTGCA
This sequence comes from Scalesia atractyloides, assembly GCA_947069175.1. NCBI lineage: Eukaryota > Viridiplantae > Streptophyta > Magnoliopsida > Asterales > Asteraceae > Scalesia > Scalesia atractyloides. Next base: position 40,611,603 of record CAMTDV010000001.1, read on the forward strand.
TGGAGCTCCAAAAGGTTCTAAGAAAGAAATATTCGGTTTCCTTTTATCTAACAACTCAAAGCATGTCTTCCCATGTCTCTTCACCGTCAGAACTCTATTTATCGTCTAGCACGCAGTAGCAACAGCTTCTCCCCAAAATTGAACAGGAAGTTCTGATTCTACTAACATGGTTCTTGCAGTTTCAATAAGAGTTCTATTCTTCCTCTCAGTGACACCATTTTGTTGTGGAGTGTATCGAGAACTGTACTCATGCAGAATACCCTTTGAGGAAAAATACTCATCCATAACTTGATTCTTGAATTCCGTGCCATTGTCGCTTCTGATTCTCCTTACCTTCAGATTGTATAATTTTCTAGCAGAGTCAGGAGATTCTTTAGGATAGTAGGAACTTCACTCTTGTGTGCCAGCATGTTTACCCATGAGAATCTGGAAAGTCATCAGTAACTACCGGACAATAAGAATCACCAAAGGTTGTCTTGTGTTTCATAGGTCCAAAAAGGTTCATATGAAGACGTTCCAGTGGTATATTCACAGTGTTGATCTTCTTCACGGGATGGGACTTTCTTGCTTGCTTCCCTTTCTAGCATGATACACAAACGTCTTGAAGATGAAAATTCTTCACTGGTACACCATTCCCTAGATTGTTCTTCACCAAATAGTTCATTTTCCTCAGGTGAATGTGTCCCATACGTCTGTTCAAGGAGATTGATTCCTTCTCGGTGGCTTTAGAGACAAAACATGTGACTTGTGCAGATGTTGTAATAGCTTGGCTCATATCAAGAATATACAAATCATTAATTCTTGCAGCCGACAGGAGAATCCATTCCTTGGGGATCTTGAATCCAGTCTTCAGCACATAACATCCGGCATCATCAAAATGTACCGTGAACTTCTTGTCGCATATTTGAGAAACGCTAAGAAGATTGTGATCAATTTTCCGCACATAATTGATCTTGTCGAAGCTCACAACACCATTGGAGACCATTCCTTCTCCAGTGATGTATCCACCTTTGTCACCAGCAAAAGCAACATAACCACCCCTTATGCTTTTCACATCATATAGGAGCCGCAAGTCGCCCGTCATGTGCCTTGATGCTCCACTGTCAATAATCTAATGACTGTTTACAGTTCCTCCTGGAACACCCTGCACATTGCACAAACAAGATTAGTTTGAAATGGGGACCCAAGCCTTAGTGGTCTTGGGTCGTCATCGAGAAATGTAATCTCAATTTCTTGATGATTAACAAACTGAGAAACTCCTTTTGAACCATTACCGGTCTTCTATTTCCAAGATCCTTGTTTATTACCAGATTTACTATTAATTCCAGTTTTAACAGTGTCTGGTTTTATTGACTTTGAAGATCTTTGATCCTTTTTCGAAGAAACCGATTTTAAAGCTTTCTCAACTGCTTTTACTTGTTTACGTTTTTGTTTCTCTTTTTGATCCTTAATGATTCGTTTATCTTGAGTCGGAGAAACATATTTACGTTTGCAAGTTGGTTCATGAGGGGTTTTCTCTATACATCTTGATTTAGCTGGATTTTGACAATCCTTTATAATGTGGCCAAATTCTCCACATTTGAAACATGTTCTCCTTTCAACAAAACTAGGAGATCGTGTTTCTCGGCCTGAAGTTGAACTTGTGGATCCTGAGGTACTGGGTTCATTTTCATTACATCCATCAGTGTGTTGGGTGTAATTATTTTGACTATTTCTTTTCAAAATCTTAACTTTCTTTACCAAATCAACATTAGATTTTCCTTGAAAAGTTTCGACTTTATCGGTACTTTTAAAACTAAAAAATTTAACAGTTTTAGCTTTTTTCTGGTAACGAGAGCCTTTTGCTTCAACCTTCGGTTGAGAAACTATAGACTTTTCAACTCGCTTCCATTGTTTTTCTTTTGAAGCGGATAATGGTTGTGTTTTGGTGGGCTTTTTCTTCTCTAAAGGTTTGGTTTTTGACTTTCCAAACACCTGATCTATAGAGATTGGATTTACGTTTTTAATTGGAAAATCTTTGTTTGAATAGATTTTCTTATATCCAACCAAATTATATAACACATTATCTACTTTTTGTGTAGACACACTTGTCTTCATAGATTTCTTAGGAATAGTCTCTTGATTCTCAATAGATTGAGTACAGGAGTAGCAGACAATTCTACTCTTTTCCTTTCATCAAGAGGCTGATCCTGATCATCATTTCTTGATTCATCATCGGATGTATCATCCTCTTCTTCATCAGATGGAGTTTGAACAACATCAGATGTTGAATTTTCTGGCTTGCATGGTTCTTGAGAGGATTTTTCTAATTTGAACCCTAACCGTACTGCGAATTCCTCAGGATTCAAAGGTACAGAGGGTTCAAAACGAGGCATCTCCTCTTCATCAGGCATTTTGGTATAGTTGTGTTTTATTGGGGGTGGACACGACTTATACCCTATGCATTGAGCATTTCCCTTTAGTTTTTGAACTTCAATAATATGATCAAGCACATATCGGGAGTTAGAATAACTTTCCAATTGTGTTTGATCGAATCATATTCGCATTTGGCAATGGCTAACTCTTTCTTTGTTTCTTCTAGGAGATTAATGTAGTTATTAATTCTGGTCTGTTTATTCAAAACTGTCTTTGTCAATTTAGAAACACTTTTCTTAAGGGCTTCTATTACATATTTGAATTCTTTTTCATTTCTAGTTAGTGCCAAGTTCGCCTCTTTGCATTTTGATATTTCAAGAACTAAATTTTGATTATGACTGTTGATGGTTTCATACTTTATTTTTAACTCAACACAGTCATTGCAAACAGTAGGAGGGTCAGAATTTACCTGTTTTGAAGAAGCTTCAACATTTGCCATAAAGGCAGTGTGATGAGGAAAAGCTGCACCATCTGCAGAGAGTGTCTCTGTCTCTTTTTTCACAGCTTCTGCATTCTTCGTCATGCCTACCTTTCAGATTTCAACATCTCAGCTTCACTCAGCAATTCTTCAACCTCAGCATCACTTCCTTTCTTCACACTGGAATCAGATCCATAACCATCTGAACTTGAACATTCTTCATCAAAACTACCAGCATCCCAGATGTATCATCGTTAGGAGTGTTGATGTTGTGATCATGCTTGATTTGATCCACGATCTTTGCATAGCATGCAGTTCTTTCGTTGTTCTCAGTTCCCAACTGTACTGACCAATCGCATCCTTCATCAGATTGAACTACCAAAGCTCTATGCGTGTTTGAAGGTCCTGATTGATTGGTGTAGTTAGAGTTGCCAACAGCTACTAGTCTTCTTTCATTGTTGTACTTTGCTGTGTTGGATGGTTGAGATTGACTACGAAAGGGTTTGTGATTTCCTTCCTTGTTGGGTCTTGTTCATTCCCGCTTAAAGTGACCTCTTTCTCCGCAGTTGAAGCAAGTGACGACGGTTTTGTCAAACCGTATTTGGTATCCTTCTTGCTTTCCAAACTGGTTCTACCCGTTCTTCTCGTATAATCCTTCGCTCTTCTCATAGCACTTGCAAATGCCCACTGATGTCCATCAGCTCCATTTCATCTCGGTCAATTTGCTCGTAGTCTTCGTTCGTCAAATTGATGTTCCCTATTTGACCTGCAACTAAACCACAATACGCACTGACCATGGTATTTAGAAGTTCCGCATGTTCCTGTGCAACTTCTACATTGATTTTGGAGAGATTTGACGTGTCAAGTTTGATAGTGTTGGGATATGCAGATTGACTGTTGCTTCCACAGAAAGCTTGTTGAGGAGCTTTATGCGCTAAATCCCTTGGCTGTGGAAGGAATGCCTTCGGATCAAAAGCCTGTCCATAGGTTTGATTGCTCGAACCTGTAGACTGACTTGTTTGAACTGGTTAGGGTAGAAAAGGGTTCACGTTTGACACAAACGCGGTCTGCAGCTTCGGTTGCTGACTTGAGCTTATACCTGCATTTATACCTCCAAAATACATTTCAGGGTTTTGTGGAGCAGAGACTCGTTGTGCCTTCCTTAGTTCTTCTTCATTCATGTTCTCCAGTTTCTGCACAAATTCATAAATACTTATTGTGTCCAAAACACCTGTATGTTTTAAGAGATCAATAAATTGACCCCATTTTGGCGGTAAAGCATCAACAAATCATATCACAATTTCTTGTGGTGCTGCTAACACTTTATATGAGTACATTTCGCTAAGAAGCTGATAAAACCGAGTGGTCATATCATTAAACGTTTGTTCTCCATGAACATGAAACCTTCAAACTCTTTTTTGAGCAGATCATGCCGAATCTTCCTGGTAGCAGCATTACCTTCACCTCTTGCTTCCAAAGTGTCCCACAAATTTTTCGTTGTAGTACAATACACAAACTGATGATAAATGTCTTTATGCAGAGCTTGTGTGAGGATAGCAAATGCCTTTTTCTCTAGATCGTAAGCTTTCTTGTCACTTTCGACTAGATTGGCCAATGTGGTTGGATTTGATCCAGCTTCTTCAAGTGCTTCATTGTAGGGGGTAGTGAAACACGTCAACAATTCCGTGTTTTAACCGAGAACATACGTATGAAAATGACTTTTCCATGAAGGGTAATCGTTCATGTGATATAACTTCGGCGGTCGGTTATTACTCCCTGTTTCACTTTCGCTCATTAACAGAGTTTGGATGCTTTGATTCTAATTCGCAACACATGCCCATTGATTTGCAGAGATCATTGTTGTATGTTGAGGCATCAAAGATTTTACCCATGATGTTGCGGAGCTTTACGAAGACTCCTGATTTGAGCTTGAACAACTCCAATCCCACGGGTTAGAACTCATTATATTTTCTTGTTTTATGAAAATTTAAAGGTTTAAAGTTTCAAAATTATAATTACCGTTTACAAATTCACAAATTCTGAAAATATGACAAATTCTGAAAATCATAAAGCTTTGAAAAACACGAAAAACAAACAGTGACGAAAGTTATTCGTACGAAACTAATTTCGTGCGGATAAAACAACCTTTCGTGCGAAACAGGATGTTTCGTGCGAGTGATTTATTTAGAGCGAACCAGATGTTTCATGTGAAACAGATGATTCGTATGAATCTTTTTAGTCGCACCAACTGTTTTGTTCAGCTTTTTTCAGAGGAATCCTTTAAGAAATGGTTTGGTGAAAAATTTCCTTTCTTGTGTAGACCTGCTTTTTTGAAATTACCTATTGTCTTACCCACTTTTAGTTAAAACCAGATTTTAACAGTCCACAGTTCAAGTCCAGATCCAAGTCAGAAAATGTCAACCCTACCAAAACTAATTAGATTCAAATTTTTGCAGATTTCTTCTTCAAGGGTGTTCTTCAGAAAAATTTTACCATAAAATTTTCTGCATGCAGCAGATTTTATCAAGTTTAAAGTTAGTTAACTACCCAAAACTTATGTTTTCTGCTGGAGATTCAAGAACACTTCAGAAATCTTCCAACTAGCTCATACACAACTAAGCCCGGTTTTGAACAAGGAAAGAGCCAAAGTTCTGATACCACTTGTAGGTCCACCTGCGGATGGTGTTAACGAGTTCCTTGTTCAAATGACATACACACAAGTGCGGAATCCAAGTGTACATGCAACCAAAGCAAAGTAAAGAACACGGGGTAACCAAAGATTCACTATCTTGATTAATGATTGAGAACAAGTACAAACATATACACACAATGCTCGTATGACTCAAACAAACTTGCTATGTTCTTGTGTCTTCGTCTTCAGAGAGAATACTGAGAGGCTCATTTAGAACAACTAGCTAGCTAACTCTCACGCGCAAGTCCACAAGTTAACAAAAGGCTAACCCTCACTGAGAGGTACAAGTCTGCTTATTAGTGTCCATCTAGAGTTCGTACGAAACACGAATCCGGACATATGGAACACACTATTTCACACGAGTCACAACTCTAGGAAATTGGTACGAGTCACTGTTTCATACGAAATGCTTGATTCGTACGAAATACTACTTGATCCGTACGAAACCTGTGTTTCGTACGAAATCTCTTGGTTTGCACAGAATCCTCATTCTTGGAGAACGTGTGTAGACTTGACGTACACAAGACTTATCAGTATGCACAGATGTAACTGATTAACACAGACAAGCTAATATGTCATACTAGATCAAGATAGAAGGATATCTTGATCTATTTAACACGACCAAACCTATACAGACACTTGAGCAAAGACCGTACAATTACAACTGTAATTAAGAACAAGCGATAGACACAAAACTGTATCAACAGTAACACCCTGAAAATCGTGTCCAATAGTATAGTGACACCTGTTTATATTTTAATTATAGTCTATTAAAGACCAATAAAGACTAAAGGTGTCAACATGCTCAAACTGAGCCTCTGAGTGACGGTCCGATGTCAACATGCATAAATAACAGCCTCTGAGTGACTGATATGTCAACATGCTTAAATCATTAGCCTCTGAGTGACTGATATGTCAACATGCTTAAAACTTGGCTTCTGAATGACTTATATGTCAACATGCCCAGCCTCTAAGTGACATCGGAATCAACATGCTTATAATAAGCCTCTGAGTAACCCTTTGTGAAGTCCTAACTCTCATACGTGCCAATTGTTGGACAAGAGGGTTCAATTTTGTAAATATGTGAAAGTTGGATAATGGAGGGATTAAAAGTATCAACATGTTAATTTATACCTCTGAGTGACCTTTAACGAACCGAGAGCTCGACAATGTCCGGACATAATCCCGGGTATGCCATGTATTGGAGGGCTAAATATGCCAAAAAGGTGTTTTAGAAGGTTTTTAAAGCTTTAATAAGTTAAGGGGTTGAAAGTGTCACAATTTGAAAATGGCCATCGGGCGGTCGCGGGCCGTGAGAGACTAGGCCTGGGTCTCTCGCGGGGCGCGAGAAGGGCTCTGCTTCAGAAAGTTTGCTTGGCTGCCATACAAAAATGCCAAAAACCATGAATTCGAAACCATGGTCTTCCAAACAGCTATGCCACGTTTAGGGACACTTGTAAGCTTCCTCTTACACCCCTAAACACCTGGCATCACCTTCTTTGAGTTCTCTAACTAGAAATAGGTGCTTAAGTTCACCATTTCAACTTGCACCTTTCTCATTCATACACTCTTCTCCCTTCTCTGGAAGTTACTAACTGAAAGGAGCATCCAACAATGTTCTTTTGCACCATAGGAATCACTGGTAAGTGTTCCTTCCTTGTGCATTTTCATTTATAGGCTTTATAGCCAAAAGTTAAGCGTTTTACGGAAAACACTTTGACTTTCGGTTAAGACCATTATGGTCCAGCCATTGTTTGAAACAAACATGGCTAAGTAATCGTAATGAGGTAGATGTTAATCCCTATAAAGGGCACATCCTGAAGATCATGTTTCCTAGACCAATTGACGGGTCAAAGTTACCATATTAAAAATTCAAACAGGTCATTTTTCGGAAAAATCATAAATTTATTTTATATATGTTATGAAACCTATTTTGACACTTAAACAAGTTGGTAATAATTATTAGAACATATAAGAATATGTTCGGCTCGTCAATTTCAGTTATTGGGTCGGTTCGCAATTGGAATTCACGAAGTTTGACTTCTGCTTTGACTTTCGATTCTAACCCGATTTAGATTAGTTACCTACTGATCTAAAGTTGCATTATGATCATAATTTAATGTAGCATAACCCTCTAAGGTTATATTACATGATCATAATCAGAATCCTAGTTTATGCGCAAGTTCCGTAATTATGCCATTTTGACTAAAATGCCCTTTTTACATAAAACAAGGTTTTAAATGATAATGAACTTGAAAATGAGTTACCTATTGATGTAATATTATAAGTAGGATTATTTGGGATGTTACACTAAGTTATAAACTGAGTTTTCAAACAGGTCCTTAAACTATGTCGATAAGTAACGATTTTAGCCCTAGTGGCTCATAAAATAGTTTTAATCAAATCTTTTCAAGGTATATCTTTTACCTGCTGATATGTTATATTAAATAACATATCTAAGACATTTTAATCTGACCCTAAGGTAAGTTTTCATTAAACATCGCATAAAACGTCATTTTACGACATAAGCGCCGCTTCGGCGCATAGTATGGTTTTAAACCATATTAATTGATCAAGACTTGTTATCTACTGATTTTAAAACTTATTTTAAACATATTTACAATAGGTACATGTTATAAACTCAGAATCCCGAATAATTTATAAACTTTGTGTAAAGTGACCAAAATGCCTCTTTGGTGCATAGTTTGGTCATAAAAGATAAATTACACATACAATTGATATCCTACTGATATTATATCATAGATTAATTATTTTTCTAGAATACTTATAATTATAACATTAAATTATATTCAAGTTCCTTTTATACGGTATGAAATTACCGATTTGCCCCTATGAGGCATAGTTTCGTATTAAAACCTTAACGGACATATAAGTTAATATCCTAATGATATCTTAATTTATTTAGATTATAATGGCATATAGAACTCGTCCATGACTTATCTGGTTACCCATTATCGCTTATAAGCTTACGGTTGATTATACTTTACTAGTTTACGGAATTCAACCAAAACGGGTTTAACCTTATCATTTTAATCTCAAAATCTAGAATATTAATTGTTTACCCATATTATGAAAGTCAAAGTACTTGTCGGGTTTAAACGACATTCTATCCAATCATCGTTTAATCAAGCGTTATACATTTTGAGCATGTACACTACTCTGTCTAAGTCTATGACTTAAATAAAGACCACTAGTATTAATTGGTTAGCTTATGCCAAAAACCAGACTAGAGCCTTGCCGGTAAATGCTATCTGCACTTAGTACTTTTGTATACGGCTGAGTTATTGAAATTAAAAGAAGACTAGCTCAGTGTTAGAACTTTTGAGACAGTTGGTGCTTGATTATCCATAGTTTGAGCTAGTTTGTTATGGTTAGACAATGTTAAAGGGTCAAAAGTGCAATATTGTGTAACTTATATGTACGCGCCGTATTTAGCAACCCAGCGTATTTAATAAATACGCTGGGTTGTCGTTTTGTATATATATGATGATCAATGAATGTATGTCCAAGTTTCTTGGACAGATATTGGTGATTCTCTTGTGTTGTGATTTTTCTATTGTGCTTACATCCGATTATCCAGGTGCTGTTATTGATTACATGTTATTGGGATTTCATACGCAACACTAGTTGTTTGATCCATTCAAGATTCTTCATCTTCATTGCTTGGTTTTTCTTAGTATTTGCACATTCAAACAACTAATCCATAGTTTTTTGGGTGATAACAATCAACCACTGTGATCCGAATACGTTTTAGGACTCACAATTTGGTATCAGAGCCTTTGTGCTCTTGATTGTTTGAGTTTTTGTTAAGATTTGTCAAGTTTTGAAGGTTTTACAAAAGTTTTCAAAGTTTAATGGTTTTTCAAAAATTTTGGGATTAAATTGGCTTGATCTGGTGCGTTTAATCTTTGGGTTGTTGTTAATCAGTAGTTTGGTAAACATTTTGGTCATTTAGCTGCAAAGAAACATAAATTTTGAGTCGTTTTTGGGTGGTTAGTGGGTTTTTATTCATACTAAAACCCTTCTGGGCGTAATTATTTTTAAAGCCAGCATAGATATAGCGTAATTATCTTTGAAGCTGGCGTATTTAACTTGAATTTCGCGTAGTTAACAAATACGCTGGTTTTTAAACCAGCGGATTTGAAGAGTTGTCAGCGTAATTGTACCAGCGAATTTGAAGAGTTGTCAGCGTAATTGTACCAGCGAATTTAATCGAAGGCGACTTCGAAATCAGTGATACTAATCCTCAGCAATTTTATCATGGTGTTCAGCGAATTTAACTAAACCTTTGCTTGTTTTCGAATATCCAGCGGATTTAGCCTTTTGCAGGACAAAGTCGTCGTTCCCCATCAGCGTAATTGATCTCAAGTGCAGCGTAATTACCTCACCGGCAGCGTATTTGTCATCTTCGCAGCGTAATTGTGTTCTAATTCAACAAGACCCAACGTATTTATTCACCGATCATCTATCATGTCTGTAAATCAATTAAATTCGGTTTCCCAAGCCGAACTAGAAACTGGAACTGCTACAAGGCCACCAAAGTTGAAAGGTTCGAAAGATTTCAGCAGTTGGAAAAATAGGATCAAATCTTTTTTGAGTATACCAATTATACTCAATGGATGTCAGTCACCGTGGGTCCGCATGTTCCTATGATAATCCGTGACGACATCCGTACTATCAATGAAGACCCTTCAACATTTAAAGATGAAGATAGGACGCTCATTCAACATGACTGGAGGGCCCACGCTGCTCTTACTATGGCTCTGTCGAAGGATGATAACAACCTGTTTGAAGAATACACCTCGGCACATGAACTATGGTTGGCTCTAATCGACCATTATGAAGGTAATGAGGAACTCATGGAGAACAAACGAGATATGGTGCAGAAAGAATATGATATGTTTGGAAGTATTCATGGTGAAAGCTTGTCCGACCACATAAGTCGATTTCTTGGGGTGTTGACCAAGATGAAGAAAGTGGGAAACCCAGATGCAAATTATGCATCAATCAAGAGCTGCTAGATTCTCTACCAAAAGAATGGAGTCTTCAATGCATGATGATTAAGAGAACTTTCCTCACCAGCACAACTCCAGTCACACTCTCGGAATTGATTAACACCTTAAAAGCCCTTGAAATGGACATTGTTAAACGAGAGATGAATCAAACTAGATATTCTCAGAAGACGTCTTAGCAAGCTGCTACAACCTCGGTCCCCAAGAATATGGCATTTCTTGCTCATGTCACCTCATGTGGAATAAATTCCCAAAGTGCTGTCGAATCCTATTCGAATGCTTCCGTGAACTCTGTGAAGGCCTCGTCATCCTCCGAGAAGACCACCGTTGCCAGCGACACTCAAGCACTTAAAATTTCCATAGAACACGTAGCTCTTTTTAATACTTTCTTAAGCAGCTATGAGGCGCTTATGTCGGGAGAGTTGAAGAGAGATTTCCTCACAGCTGAGGACATGTATCAAGTACATCCAGACGACATGGAGGAGATGAATCTGAAGTGGCAGATGGCAATGATCACTCTACGGCTGAAAAATTCCAAGATAAAACGGGAAAGAGGTTGGCTCTTGGAAAAGCTGGATTTGACAAGTCCAAGCTTAGGTGTTATAACTGCGAAAACTTTGTCCATTTCAAAAGAGAGTGTCAGTTGTTGAAGAACGAGAATGCCGAAATCAACCAGACAAGGAGGCCCATTGCTATTGAAGGAAATGATAATGTTGATGACAATAATCAAAAGGCTTTAGTGGTGGAAGATTATGATTGGTCGGAGGAGATAGCTGAGGTGAAGGGAGAAGTAAATAAAGCCCTCATGGCAAACATCTCCACTGTCTCTACCACGTCTGTTTCAAACGGTGTTGAAAAGCAAACCTCCAAGATTCCAAAAGATGACACTAGTTTGAAAAGCATTATCACTCCTGCCTCAAAGAAGAAACAATAGAAAGTTGAAATGAATGAGTCAAAGACTGCAGTTCAAGAAGTCATCAGTACTAGCAAGAACGAGGCGGTTGAAACCTCTACCACCGCCATGAAGTCAGAAGCCGAGGATAAGGATTTGGTAAACAGCATTCCATATGAATTTAAAGCAAAGCTGTGCTCAAAACCATGTTTGAACGTCGTGGCACACTACAAATCACTCAACCGTGATATAATTAAAGAAAAAGAAAAAGTTTTGAAAATAAATCAAGAATTAAAAGAAAATGAGGCTGCATATACACGAAAGTCGAATTCAACCATAGCTGAAATGCAGACTTTAAAGGAATTTGTTTTCAGAAAAGACTTTATCATAAATGATTTGATAAAAAAGCTAGAAAAATCCCAAAACGAAAATAACAAATTGCAAATCATTATTGATAAATGGAAAATAAGTCAAAAAGCACTGGTTGATATTGTAAACTAGCAACGACCGACATTCATAAAGGATGGAATTGGATATAAAGATAAATTCGGAAATGAAATAAAATTATTTCCTCCTCCGCACAGCAAGAATTATGTTCCCATGCCATCTCCTCATCTTAATAACGACTTAATTAATAAAAATGATCTTTTGGATCAAAGTATTTTTTATAAATCTGAAAACAACACTAACTTTTCTAAAAGTAATGCAAATCTGTGCGAGAGTAAGGAAGATGTGTGCAATGGGGAAGATGATTGTGGAGGGACGAAAATAGGAATAGGCTATTCAGGCGACGATTATTCAACTGTTAACTGGTTCGCCTGGAATTGTGATAAGACGAACAAAATTTTTATTCGAGATAACTGTAATAGTTTATCTAGGATGGATGATTGTAACGACCTTATGCCTAAATTGAATATTCGGGATGACTGTAATGGCCATGTGCCTACACTTAACGCTCACAACCAAGGGCTTGCTAAGGTTGAGGGTCATAAACTACACTTAAGGCTCATAACCAAGGGCTTACAGAAAAATAGTTTTGGAAAATTCCTTACAGAGGGAATTGCGGAATTTGTTCCATCAGCTGCACGTACATCAGAGACTGATAAAGATTTCACTGAAGATTCAAGCACAACAACTTCAGAAAGTGATGGAGAAAGGTCAGATGAAATTCAAGAATCAAATTCCTCAAATTGCTCCAGATTCTCATCACATACATCATCTTCACACTCAGCATCCAGGAATAAAAGATCGAGTCAAAAACAATGTTTTCGCTGTTGTCATTTATGACATACGGCGAAATATTGCAAAAGCAAGAAATTTTCTAAACCTAGTCAAGGTCTCGTTAAAAGTTTTACTGATCAGTTTGACAGTTTAAAGAAATCAGTAAAATGGGATAGTTGACTCATCCTATTTTTGGAAAAGAAAAGAAAACTCTCTTGCTCAAAATCATGATAAAACTAATGTAAAGCTAGTCTGGGTTCCAAAAGCTAGCTAATTTGTACATATTCTGTGCTATTGTTGTTTTATAACAAAATAAAATTCAGAAATGGCTTCGGATGCTCATGGAATATAGCTGGCATGTTGACTGCGGTTTTCTCCAGGCATATGACCGGGTTAAAGGATCTACTTACAAACTTTCGAGCTATAGATGGTGACTTTGTATCCTTTGCTGGAGACGAAAAGGGAGGAAAAATCGTCAGAATGGGTGACGTCGTGTCAGAAGCACTCACTTTGGAAAATGTGAACTATGTTCCAGAGTTGTGTTACAATCTCATGAGTGTTTCACAAGTCTGTGACAAAGGAATTGCAGTGCTGTTCAATGATACGAAGTGCTTATTCCTCAAACCCGGATACTCCGTCCCCGAAGAAATGATCATGCTTAGAGCTCCTCGCCAAAATAATACCTATGTGCTGAATATGAAAAATGCAAATCTAATGAGCAAATGACATGTCTCATTTCAAAAGCATCTGAATAGGAATCACTGCTGTGGAACAGGCGTTTGGGGAATGTGAATTTTAAGAACATAAATAAACTTTCTAAATTAAATCTAGTAAGAGGTTTACCTATGAAAGATTTTCCTTTTTCTGAAAAATGCATCGCATGCGCTCAAGGAAAGCATCATAAAAAGCCTCGTAAGTCCAAAGCAGTAAATACGATATCTGCCCCACTGCAATTACTTCACATGGATCTTTTCGGCCCAATTAGTGTTAAAAATTTAGCTAAAAGATCTTATAAAGGGCACCTCCTGAAAATCATGTTTGCTAGACCAATTGACGGGTCAAAGTTACGATATTAAAAAAGTCAAACTTGCTATTTTTCGGAAAAATCATAAATTTATTTTATATATGTTATGAAACCTGTTTTGACACTTAAACAAGTTGGTAATACTAATTAGAACATGTTCGGCTCGTCAATTTCAGTTTTAGGGTCGTTTCGCAACCGAAAGTCGCGAAGTTTGACTTCTGCTTTGACTTTCGATTCTGACCTGATTTATATTAGTTACCTACTGACTAAAGTTGTATTATATTTGTAATATAATGTAGCATAACCCTCTGAGGTTATATTACATGATCATAATCAGAATCCTAGTTTATGCACAAGTTCCGTAATTATGTCATTTTTTACTAAAATGCCCTTTTTACATAAAACAAGGTTTTAAATGATAATGAACTTGAAAAAGAGTTTCCTATTGATGTAATATATAAGTAGGATTATTTGGAATGTTAAACCAAGTTATAAACTGAGTTTTCAAACTGGTCCTTAAACTATGTCGATAAATGATGATTTTAGCCCTTGTGGCTCATAAAATAGTTTTAATCAAATCTTTTCAAGGTAAATCTTTTACCTACTGATATGTTATATTAAATAACATAACTAAGACATTTAATCTGACCCTAAGGTCAGATTTCATTAAACATCGCATAAAACGTCATTTACGACATAAGCGCAGTTTCGGCGCATAGTATGGTTTTAAACCATATTAATTGACTAAGACTTGTTACCTACTGATTTTAAAAGTTATTTTAAACATACTTACAGTAGGTACATGTTATAAACTTAGAATCCCAAATAATTTATAAACTTGGTGTAAAATGACAAAAATGCCCCTTCGATGCATAGTTTTGTCATAAAAGATAAATTACACATATAATTGATATCCTACTGGTATTATATCATAGATTAATTATTTTTTCAGAATACTTATAATTATAATATTAAATTATATTCAAGTTCCTTTTATATGGTATGAAATTACCGAAATGCCCCTATGAGGCAAGTTTCGTATTAAAACCTTAACGGGAATATAAGTTAATATCCTACTGATATCTTAACTTATTTAAAATATAATGGCATATAGAACTTGTCCATGACTTAACCGGTTACCCATTATCGCTTATAAGTGTACGGTTGATTATGCGTAACTAGTTTACGGAATTCAACCAAAACGGGTTTAACCTTATCATTTTAATCACAAAATCCAGAATGTTAATTGTTTACCCATATTATGCAAGTCGAAGTAATTGTCGGGTTTTAAACTACATTCTCTCCAATCATCGTTTAATCAAGCGTTATACGTTTTGATCATGTACACTACACGGTCTAAGTCTATGACTTAAATAAAGACCGTTAGTATTAATTGGTTAGCTTATGCTATAATCCACACTAGAGCCTTGCCGGTAAATGCTATCTGAACTTAGTACTTTTGTATACGGCTGAATTATTGAAATTAAAAGAAGACTAGCTCAGGTACATACTCTTGACTTATTTTCCCTATACGGGTTTGGGATACGTTAAATTATTACCGCTTGGTCAAAAACGGGATCAATCGAATGCCAGATTGTGGCTAGTAAATCCGCATATTCTGTTTTAACATTGGGGGTTAAATTACCGTGTCTTTGATATACTTGGCTCATTACATTAGTTAATGGCCACGACCTTAGCGTAGGGTGTAGGCATACACCTGACAGACGCTCAAATGCAAATTACCCAAGACTTGGGGATAACTCCTCTGTGAGTTCTAAGTGGTGTGTATTTAATCATTTCTCGGTCGCTGTACTGGGCCCTGTATGCATGGACAACCATGTGAATCTGTTAACAAGGTTACAATGTAACTTTCCCAAGTTATAAAAAGATTTGTGCCCTGTGCACTTAAATCTAATTTCTAAAAATGTTTTCAAAATTAGTCAGTCGGGTGTATTTACAAGCGAAAGCTGACGTATCGTCCAAAGACTAAACTGCAGGTACAATACGAAATAGGCCGAAAGCTGCTCGGTAGTGCATAAGAGGATCTTGCAAATCCTTAGATCTGCCCTAAAGTCTGTTTTATATACTGTTTTGTACATTTTATGATCTGACTGTGGATCTTCTTTTACGAGCCTTTATATTATTTTGTATTTCCTAACATTTGGTTTGTAATAGTAATTTTACTGCAAGACTTCCGTTGTGCCGTGTTTAATTGACTATGATGTTATCAACTGACGTCACAATACTCCACACCCGGGCCCACCGGTGTATGGATTTGAGTTTGATATCCAGGGTGTGACAGATACTCTCAATTTGATGCAGTTTTTTAGCGTTTAAAAGCAAAATTATTCTACAAGTTCTAGGCCATTGCTGACGCAAAATCAGAAGAACTTGCATAATACCCCATATATCAATTATCTATAAAGACCTAGTATATCATAATCTAGCAATCTCTCCAACGGAATTTCGGTGTACTAAAACCATATATATGAGAGATGTTAAACCACTAATTAAGAAGCTTTTCTTTATGTTTATATCTCGAAAATAATTTACTGAACGTGTGAAGCCTACTGGAACAACATCAGTAAGATCCGTTTAAACTTTTTGACACTACAAATCCTTAGCATACTGTGATAGCCCACTGATGTACTATCATTTCCTCTTTTTGCACAATTAAACTCATTTTTCAATGTTTTTTATATTTTGAGTTTTTTTATTTTTTTGACTTTTTGAAAATTTTTATGTATCTGAAATGGTTTTGAAATGATTTTTTTTTTCAATTTGATATGCGATTTTATTAATTTAAAATATTTCTCCCCCTTAAATTGAAAACATCTTTTCGAAATCGAAAATAAAAATCTTCCACTTTAACCAAGCAATGATTTTTTACGAATGTGAACGCGAGACTACCTTTTTATTTCTGTGGAATTCAAAAACTTTAATCTTTGTTTTATTATCCATCTCAAACTCTGCACGAACAACCACTACTTCTAATAGACGTTTGCTTGAAGGCTGGTTATCCTGCACATACAAATGAACTTTAATCAGTTTTAAATTGGAACCCAGTCCGTTCTGGATTTAGGTTTACCAAAATCATCAACATCTGAAGTAAACAACCCCTCACATTCTCTTTTATACTGAAATAGTTTGATAAAGACTTAATCTGATAAATTAACTTTCTTTGATTATTATTTGATTAACCAATTTTTACTCCACTATTCTCTCTTTTGTCCACAGATTTGTATCTAATGAATTCGTTTTACTTGACTGATCACTCCTTGCAGTGTAAAACGATTCTTTAGAAATTTTATCTGAAACAGTCGTATCTGAGGAAACAATCTTTTCCAAATACTCTCTTGTTTTCTTTCTCTTTTTCCTCAATCTGTCTTTCTACCCTTGTGATAGCTTCACTTTTTGTTCTTTGGGCTTTTCTCCTAGTCTTTCACTTTTTTAAACTTCTTGTGAAATTTATCCAACGATTCTCTCTTTGACCTCATTGGACATTCTCTTGAAATATGACCTTTGATTTGACAGTTATAGCATCTTCTCATATCAAATCTCTTTCTCAGGCAATTAACAGCAATGTGTCCACTTACTCCACAGTTGTAACACACCCTGTTATCACACCAAGCTCCTCTATTAATCCATACACCCAAATCATAACATTGATTTGATGGGTAGTAGTCATCTTTCCAGCTTCTTCTATAAAGTTGATTTAACGTTTGGGCACTGTGGTCCGACCTGCACCACTTATTTTCAAATTTTGTGAATTTTGATTTTGATATTTTTGTGTATTTTTATAATGATGATTAGATGATTTAACTGATGATCCTTTATTATTCTAAAAATTTTTAGAATTTTTAGAATTTGGTTTTTGTTTTTGTTCCCCATTCTGTTTAGAAGGTTTTTACGTTGAACATTCACCTTTTTCAGTAGATTGTAGAATAGCTTCTTGAAAATTTTCTTTTAGTTTAAAAAATATTTCATTTTTATCATTTTCATCATCGGTAACATCATCACAATCCTCAATTATGACATCGTTGTTAGGATCTGACTTTGAAACTGTTTATGAAAGTTCTAAAAATGATAAATGCAAGATGATAAATCAGATGTAAATGCAGCGGAATGATGAACTTTAATTCATAACAGCTGAGAGATTGTTTTTCATTATCATGCTTTTAGTGATAGTGATCACATGCATATAAATCACAATCCCCCCCTCAGCCTAAGATCACTGTTTTGTTCATACAGAATGCAAGGAAGAAATGTTAGATCGATAATTGATGAAAGTGATCAATAGAATAGTACAAGCACTGTTCTATTTATACTACAATCCTAACCACTGAGCATCTTATGATGATGTCAGCATGAAAGCGACATTTAACAAAATTAACAAACTAACAACATCTGCTAAGCTAACCACTTCTATAACTAAACATTACAAAGACTGATAGTAAAACATTGATGAGACATCCTCTATTGGCCTTCGACAGAGCTTTGCCATGGCAGACCTTTAGCTTTAATCTTCAGCAGAGCTTTTCCTTGGTATACCTTTAGCTTTAAACTTCAGTAGAGCTTTGTCTTCAATAGAGTTTTGCTATGGCATACCTTTGACATTTAGTCTTTAGCAGAGCTTGACTTGGGCAGATGTTATATTATTATTAGGATCAGAGGTTGTAGTATATTTTGGCTTTTATCATCTGTTCTTTTGTAGGGTTCAATTCCAACAATCTCCCTTAGAACAGATGATGCCAAAACAAAAACTTTATTAATGATCTTTATTTCTCATCAATGATTCCCTTATTTGTCCTTTGAACTGAAGTTCAAAGTCCAAGGTAATCGTATCATCTACATCCTTTTCAAGTTCAAGATTCAGCAAGTCTTGGAGGTCAGCTGCATCTAGACCATATGCATCCTCCATTTTTATCTTTTGAACTCTACCATCTGACCTGAGCAATGTCAATTCATAGGTGTCTATGGAAGACTTCCATTTTAGAATTTTTGAGTTAGATGGTTTTCTTGGGAGTAGGGTTATTTGTGATGAGTTGGGTGAGATAGGTCTGCTTACAAGTGTAGAAAGTGAGGCTCTAAGCTTATCACTTGCAAAATCTGTGTGGTACACAATTTGATTTTATCCCTTATTTTCTTAATTCTTCATGCATCCTTTGATCCTCTTCTTCCATCTACTTTTGCGTCTTTGCTTGATTTAAGGCAATGGTGAATAAGCAAGAGGTTGACGTTGATCTTTTAGGAGCATGGGTCTGTTGAGGAGTAGTGGTTGATTGAGCATAGATTGGCTTTCTGGGACAGAATGATCTTTCTTTCTTAGCTCTTCCAATCTTCTATAGGTATCTACCACTTTTAATTCTGGCCATCTAGCAATTTGCCTTGTTGTTCCATATAGAGCATCAACAAGTTCGACTTTCATTCTTTTAATTTTAAGAGCATGGTCTTGGCTTTCAAGTTTGGCCTTTCTCCAAGTAGGAGGAGTATGCTTCTTTTAAGGATCCTTGAGCATTGTATGAATTCTTTCAATTTCTTCCTTTAGCTCATTTGCCAACCAGTCTTTAAATTGAGCCCTTGTTGCTTTATAAGGCTTGTGCTTCATGACATGATCAAGATATTCAGGTTCATTAGTGGTTGGTTTTTCAGACATAGACTTACTCAACTCCTTAGAAAATTCTTCAATATTTCTCACTTTGCTCAGTTGAAATTGCAAGGAGATTTGTAAAGCCCTATGATCTTTATCTTTTGTATTTGTCTTTCACAATGTACTCAGCTTGTCTAGCCTTTAACTTAAGATGTTCATCAAGATTCTTAGGCTTTCGATACCTCAGCAAAGATGGAAATTCTCTATGTTTCAGATCCTCTATCTTGTAAAAAGCTTCTATCTCTCCTTTAATTGCAAAAAGTTCCAAAGGGTATAGTGCACCCATTGGAAGAAATGAACATGATAAGTGCATGGTTGGAAATGGGGTTTCATAATGTGGCAGTGATGAGGATGGTTGTGAGATGGATTGTGATGATGCAGGAAGTGGTGATTGGCTCTCATCATCATCATCAACAAAAGTTTTTCTTTTGCGTTGGAATTTAAGTTTTGGAGATGGTGGATGTTTATGAATTCGAGGTGGTGTGGATAATGGTTCGATTAAAGTTGGAAATGTGATTAGGGCAGTGGTTTGAGCGACATCTATTGGAACATGTTGTTCCAGCATCTGCTATCACAACATCTTTCCTAACATATGTTGGGGTTATAGTGATAGAGGATATAATAACTATAGTTGCAACAGTGGTTGTAGAAGAGATGGGAGTTGGTTGCCTTGCTTTTCTTGTAAACTTTTTTTGTCATGAAATGGCAACATCTTTTTTCCAACTGCTTATCTTTTTCTTCTTTAATGAGCCTCAAAGCTTGCAAGTGTATCTTATCTTTGCTGCTTTTCATTAGCAATCCTTTCAGCTTCTTTGTTTAGAGTCTCATCAATTTCTTTTCCCAAAGTAGCTTTGGATCCTTCAGCAGTGGTTGTAGTGGTTGCTGGCTGTTGTTGCACCTGTGATTTAACTTTTGAGTCAGGCTGCAACTTTCTCATGTAATCTTTCTCCCCCTTTTTGGCATCATCTTCTTTTTCATCTTGAAAAATGATAACTGGGGCAGAGCCAATAGTTTTAGCAAGTGGTCTTTGATGGCTTTAATGTAAGCTTGTGTATCTTTATATTGAGCCTCGACCATATTGCGGATCAATTTCATATGGGTTTCATGCTGAATATCTACTAATTATCTCTGAGCAAGGATGATTGGTTGAACAACCTTCCATAGTTCATCAACATTTGGTGTTGGATATGGTTGAGGTTGAGATTTTTTTAGCAGTTGTTTCATATTGGATTTGAGTTCATCTATAGATGATTCCATGGTATTGATTCTCTCCATCAATTCTTGATATTGTAATTTATCACCTAAATGAATAGGATCATCTAAATTCCTACCAGAGGTAGTTGTATTTAGATCAGCAGCATAACGAGTGTCAATGTTGTCAGAACCAAATGCCCCTTGTTATTGGTACTAGGGACTTCCAACAGGCTCAGAGGATACAATTGTAGCCTCAGCAGTTGTTGCCTTCAAGGAAGTCTTATGTATGTAACCACTGTCCAACTAAGCCACTGTTGTAGCAGCAGTTGTAGTAGTTGCTTCACTTGAACTACCACCAAGAGTTACATGTAACTCCTAGGGTGTTACCTCCTCAACTGTTTCTTGGTTGGCTAATTGAGTTTTCTTAGATTCAGTCAATGCTGGAGTTAAGCTCTCAGTGATGGGTGATTGAGATGGACTGCTTGTAGTATGAGTTTTCTCAATAGCTTGAAACAGAGGTAAAAATGTGGAAGGAATTGTAGAGGTGGGTAATGGAGTAGACAGAGACATAGCCCTTGGAGAGAGGCTTGAGAACAAATGTTCAATTGAATCATCTGGCTCATTGTATGGTGTCCTTGTACTTACAACTTGTTCCTTTTGTGAGGAAGCAAGAGGAGCTTGTGATGGTGGAGATCTTTGAACCCGCTGCTGTGAGGAAGTAGCAACAGTGGTTGTAAGTGACTTTGATGTTGTTACAGGTAGAACATCTGGGATCTCCTCTTCCAGAGTCACCTTTTTGGGGTGTTTGGTGGGCTTTTTGGATTTGGTGGGTTTCTTTTTGGGTGTTTCTGGTGGGGGTTGCACATTAGTGGTTGTAGTGCCATTTTCACTAGGAGCAGTGGGCTCGGTAACAGAGGAAGGAACAGTGGTTGTCGAAGTAGTGAAAATTTGCTCAGTCTCTGTTGCTTTTGTTTTCAACACTTTTGGTTTTTGTGTTGAGAGTCTAGTAAAAGTTTCATGTTTAAGGCTACTAACTTCACAGATGACACCTTGTTGAAAATCAGTTTCAGAAACTTGTTTTTGTAAATAGAAACTCAACAACCTAGGGTGTATCAGAAAAGCTTTACCCTTTTTAATATTATTAAAATTTGGAACTAAATCAGAAAACAATACCTGAGAAAAGTTAAATTTTGATTTGGTTAAAATAGCATAACCCAGGTACTGAATATTTAAAGGTATTTCGTTAAAAACGGTTGTTTTGGCTGACAAACATAATAAAAGTGTGTGGAAAAAAAGTTCATGTCAGCGGGAAATTCATGTTTAGAAATGGTAATAGCTGATAGTTGACCTTCATTCCTCGCTCAATGAATTCAGTGTGTAAATATATCTTTTGGAAAGAAGTGGTGGAGATAGTAGAGATAGATCTGAACAAGTGACTGTCCAATCTTTGAAGTGATGGCAAAGGGATTTTTGTTTTGAACGCCCAAAAATGGCGAAGGGTGTCGAGATTAATCGAAGCTATGGCTAATAACACATCTTTGTATGATGATGTTTGTAGAACATCAATCATGGAGTGAAAAGTAGTATTATGATTGGTTTTCTCGAATATCGGAAGGTAGTTGTGGGGAGTTTTTATGATGAGATTTATGGTGAAATAGTGATTATTGAGGGTTTGGAAGAAGATAAGAGTAATGGAGATTTTTATGGAGATTTTTTTGAAATCGTAACGGCAAGTGAAACTCTGTTTGGGTGAAACATGGTATATAAAGGGAAAAGTGAAAGCTGATATGTCAGCGGTTTCCAAAAGATCTGATGGCTAACATCTGTTCACGTGTAAACTCTGTTGGATAATGGATGAAAGTTGCTTGGAAACCTCTGCTGGAGACTAGCAGCGGTTCTGAAAAGATGAATGACCATTGATGATTTTACACTATTAGAGGATAGATTAGCAGTGGATTGGAAAACAGTGGTTTCACCAATAGTGGAAGTAGAATAGAGGATACACTTTCAGCAATGGATAGATTTCATGCCTATTAGAGGTTTAGAGAAAAAGTGGTTCTGAGCAGACTTTAGAGATTTATTGAAAATTTTCAATTTTAGTTATTTTTAAGGATGGATTTTTGACTTTCTGAAAACATTTTGATGCTATTTATACATGGAACACAATTGCTTGTTTTTATTCCATGTTTAGCATACCAATTCTAGAGATCAGACTTTCAAAGGTAGATGTATCTAATGGTTTTGTTAGAACATCTGCCAGTTGATCTTTAGTTGGAACATGATACAGAGAAATCAAACCTTTTTTCACAGCAATCCCTCACAAAGCGATGTCTGATGTCAATGTGCTTTGTGGTAGAATGAGATACTAGATTTTTAATGATGTTTTCTAGATGCTTGACTATCTAACATGAGAGGAGTTTTTAAAGCAGTTATACCAAAGTCCAATAGTTGATTTTGAAGCCATAGGAGTTGAGCAGTGCAACTTGCAGCAGCAATATACTCAGTCTCTGCTGTGGATGTTGATACTGCAGCTTGCTTATTGCTTTGCCAAGACACTAAGCAATTGCCTAGGAATTGACATCCTCCTGAGGTTGACTTCTTTGTGGTGTGACATCCAGCAAAATCACTGTCTGAATAACCTGAAAGCTCAATATATCCGTTAGCTGGATACCGGATACGAAGTGTGGAACACCTTTTATGTATTTGAATATCCTTTCTACAACAATGAGATTGGACTTCCTAGGTTCTGACTGGGATGTCGCACAAACACATGTTGCAAACATGATGTCTGGCCTTGATGCAGTTAGGTACAATAAAGAACATATCATGCTTCTATAAAGAGTTTGATCAACCAAGTCATCTTTGTCATCAGCAGTGACTAGCTTTGTGGTTGCCATGGGTGTGCTACATGGTTTATAATCATTCATATCAAATTTGGTAAGTAGTTCTTTGACATACTTACTTTGGTGAATGAATGTACCATTTTGCAATATTTTACATGGAGACCAAGAAAACATTGCAACTCACCCATGGCACTCATTTCAAACTCTGCTGCCATGAGTTGTCTAAACTCTTCACACATGGCAGTGCATGTGGATCCATAAATGATGTCATCGACATAGATTTAGACAAACATCAAATCCTTTCCTCTCCATTTCAAAAATAAAGTTTTGTCAATTTTACCCCTTGTAAAACCAATAGATAAGAGAAAGGTGGAAAGAGTTTCATACCAGGCTCTTGGTGCTTGTTTCAAGCCATATAAAGATTTGTTAAGCTTGTAGACATGATCAGGATAAAATGCATCTTCAAAACCAAGAGGTTGACAAACATATACCTCTTCTTTGATATTACCATACAAGAATGCACTTTTGATATCCATTTTGAAGACCCATTTGTGCCAGTTAGACATACATCCTTTGGCAATGGTACAAGTTCCCATACTTGTTGGCTTTTAAACTGAAGAAGCTCTTCTTGCATGGCTTCTACCCAACTATTGTCTTTCAGTGCCTCCTGGTACTTGACAGGTTGCGTGAGAGATAGGAAACAAGCAAAAAGACAAATGTTTTGGGGTTGACTTCTAGTGAGCACCCCTTCATTTATGTTACGAATGATAAGGTCAGATGGATGGTTTTTAAGGTAGATTAGTTCTCCCTTATATGGAATATTGGCATTTTGAGGTGAAGGCTGCAGATGGGAATCATCTGAGCTAACATTTGTTGGAAATTTTGAAGAGCCAACATCTGTTTGGAATGGAGGTGGAGGTATTGGTGAGAGAGGTGTGAGAACATGATGACTTTTATCCACAGATGATCAACATGTATATTACTAATCTACATATTATAACAAGCTCAGATTTAGTTAAATAAAGTCTTACAACTTTACAATTATGATGAAGATGGTGAAGGAAATAAAGCTTCCAAGATGACAAGAATAAGCTCCTAATGACCTTCCATGCTTGCACCTTTCTTGGGTGGTCTTGAAATGGGATTTTAAAGGTTAAAAGGATGAGTTTAATGGATGAAAAAGGAAGGGTTTATGGGGGTGTTGGCTGCCGTGAGGTGAAGGGGAAGGATAGGAGGTTTGGTGTTGTTTATAAGTTGCAACATGTGAAGAATGTAGTGATGGTAGCTTGCTTATATCAATTACATGATCTTTTAAAGTCAAGATCACTGTAGTGGTTATTCCTTGTAAGATCTCCATCCATCATGTGGTAAGGTGTTAGGATATGGGGTGGGGTCCCCTTGACCGATTTTTGACATGAGCATAAGACTTTTAATATTTTTTTATTTATTAAACATATGCGCGCATATTGTATTAACATGTTATATTAGATAACTAGGTCATTCATAGAATTCTTGCATCATTAGGCCACTAATGATGGTTTAGGGTGTTAATTAACCTTAACTAGTTCATTAAGCTAGTTGGTATTAGTTTTAGATGGTAGAAATACCACTAGATCGGTCGTCGGGTCTCTTTCGAACAATAAATGAAAGGTGTGCTTTAATACCAGAAATATTGTTTTGACTTATGTATTGACACCATCAATGTTATTTCGCACATGAAATAGCTTTAACTAGTTCACTGGATGATCCGTTTAGGTGTTAATATGGTAAGAATGTTTCTTACTAGTTCACCAACCAATATCGGACAAGTTGTGCCAGCTATGCCGTATCATCAGAAGCTTAGGTTTAGGATATCCCGTTGATATCTCCAAGCTTATTTAAGGTGTATAACATTATTTACGAGTCCTACGACCCTTGAAATGTTGAGTTTTAACGTTTCAGACAATTTACTTTGTTATATTTTAGCGCTGTTTGGATGACTTGTAACGACATGTATTTTCTGGAAAGTTAAAGTGTTTTTGTATTTGTTATCCCTAATTAGGGATTTTTATTTGTATTTTATCCATGAAATGCTTTCGTGCCATTCGTTGCTTGTTAGGATAGTTTTCAGAACTTGCTGGCATGAATAGTGTGTTTGCATGAATAGTGTTTTCAGAACTTCGCCAACATATTTGGACATAATTTGTAGTTTTCTCACGACGCGACGAATGTATCAATATTGTTTAGCATATTTAACCATGTCCTATGATTGCTAGACTTTACGCGACCTAATCATGCATTAATTAAGTCATAATGAACGCAATGAAATGTATAATTAAGTTGTTAAGCTGTACGGAAAATATCATTATTTTGCCGGTTGTCACAAGATTGCGGATCAGCAGTGGTTGATCCTCCAGTGCCAGAGTTTTCACAGTTGTTAATAACATCTACTACTCGAGTGGTGGATGTGGCTTTATACTGCGGAATCACAATGCCATATCCATAGACTTATTGTGGAGACTGTGGTGTACCTGCAGGGTCAGTCTTAACAGACATAACTTCAAATGTGAATTTGTCTAAATCAAAAAGTTCATTAGGATTTGATGGGATTTTTAATGAACAAAGTTCTTTGAACTTAACATTTAAGGTCTCTTCCACACACCTAGTCCTTGAATTTAAGACTATAGGCTTTAGCAGTGGTTGAGTATCCCAGAATATAACCATAGTCTATTTTGGATGCAAATTTTGAAATTGAATCTTTTAGATTTAAAATGAAGCATGGGCAGCTAAAGATTTTAAAATATGAGATCAGTAGTTTGATTTTGAACAAAATTTCATATGAAGTGGATTGATGCCTGAGGTTGATCAAAACTCTGTTTTGAACATAGTAAGCAGTGTTTATAGCCTCGGCCCAAAAGGACAAGGGTAAACCAGAATCTACAAGCATGGTTCTAGCAGCTTCAATTAAGGTTCTGTTTTTACTTCCAGCCACCCCATTTTGTTATGGAATTCTTGGAATGTTGTAATGCCTTACAATTACTTTGACACACAAAACTCATCCAACTCCTTATTTTTAAACAATGTGCCATTGTCACTCCTGAAGACTTTTTACTGGCAGGTCAAATTGCTTTTCAACTTGTTTCACAAATCCTTGCAAGATACATGCAGTCTCATCCTTGGAGTGCAAAAAGTAAGTCCATGAAAACCTTGAAAAATCATCAACTATGATAAGACAATATTTCTTTTTACTTAGACTCATGATTTTTACAAGGCCATTTTTACGAGTCCTACGCCCTTGAAATGTTGAGTTTTAACGTTTCAGACAATTTACTTTGTTATATTTTAGCGTTGTTCGGACGACTTGTAACGACATTTATTTTCTGGAAAGTTAAAGTGTTTTTGTATTTGTTATCCCTAGTTAGCGATTTTTATTTGTATTTTATCCATGAAATGCTTTCGTGCCATTCGTTGCTTGTTAGGATAGTTTTTATAACTTGCTGGCATGAATAGTGTGTTTGCATGAATAGTGTTTTCAGCACTTCGCCAACATATTTGGACATAGTTTGTAGTTTTCTCATGACGCGACGAATGTATCAATATTGTTTAGCATATTTAACCATGTCCTATGATTGCTAGAATTTACACGACCTAATCATGCATTAATTAATTCATAATGAACGCAATGAAATGTATAATTAAGTTGTTAAGTAGTAAGAAAAATAAAATTATTTTGCCGGTTGTCACAAGATTGTGGATCAGCAGTGGTTGATCCTCCAGTGGCAGAGTTTTCACAGTTGTTAATAACATTTGCTACTCTAGTGGTGGATGTGGCTTTATACTGCGGAATCACAATGCCATATCCATAGTCTTGTTGTGGAGACTGTGGTGTACCTGCAGGGTCAGTCTTAACAGACATAACTTCAAATGTGAATTTGTCTAAATCAAAAAGTTCATCAGGATTTGATGGGATTTTTAATGAACAAAGTACATTGAACTTAACATTCAAGGTCTCTTCCATACACCTAATCCTTGAATTAAAGACTATAGGCTTTAGCAATTGTTGAGTATCCCAGAATATAACCACAGTCTATTTTGGATGCAAATTTTGAAATTGAATCTTTTAGATTTAAAATGAAGCATGGGCAGCTAAAGATTTTAAAATATGAGATCGGTGGTTTGATTTTGAACAGAATTTCATATGAAGTGGATTGATGCCTGAGGTTGATCAAAACTCTGTTTTGAACATAGTAAGCAGTGTTTATAGCCTCGGTCCAAAAGGACACGGGTAAACCAGAATCTACAAGCATGGTTCTAGCAACTTCAATTAAGGTTCTGTTTTTACTTTCAGCTACCCCATTTTGTTATGGTATTCTTGGAATGTTGTACTGCCTTACAATTCCTTTTGACACACAAAACTCATCCAACTCCTTATTTTTAAACTATGTGACATTGTCACTCCTGAAGACTTTTTACTGGCAGGTCAAATTGCTTTTCAACTTGTTTCACAAATCTTTGCAAGATACATCCAGTCTCATCCTTGGAGTGCAAAAAGTAAGTCCATGTAAACCTTGAAAAATCATCAACTATGACAAGACAATATTTCGTTTTACTTAGACTCATGATTTTTACAAGGCCATTTTTACGAGTCCTACGACCCTTGAAATGTTGAGTTTTAACGTTTCAGACAATTTACTTTGTTATATTTTAGCGCTGTTCGGACGACTTGTAACGACATTTATTTTCTGGAAAGTTAAAGTGTTTTTGTATTTGTTATCCCTTATTAGGGATTTTTATTTGTATTTTATCCATGAAATGCTTTCGTGCCATTCGTTGCTCGTTAGGATAGTTTTCAGAACTTGCTGGCATGAATAGTGTGTTTGCATGAATAGTGTTTTCAGCACTTCGCCAACATATTTGGACATAGTTTGTAGTTTTCTCACGACGCGACGAATGTATCAATATTGTTTAGCATATCTAACCATGTCCTATGATTGCTAGACTTTACGTAACCTAATCATGCATTAATTAAGTCATAATGAACGCAATGAAATGTATAATTAAGTTGTTAAGTTGTACGGAAAATATCATTATTTTGCCGGTTGTCACAAGATTGAGGATCAGCAGTGGTTGATCCTCCAGTGGCAGAGTTTTCACAGTTGTTAATAACATTTGCTACTCTAGTGGTGGATGTGGCTTTATACTATGGAATCAAAATGCCATATCCATAGTCTTGTTGTGGAGACTGTGGTGTACCTGCAGGGTCAGTCTTAACAGACATAACTTCGAATGTGAATTTGTCTAAATCAAAAAGTTCATCAGGATTTGATGGCATTTTTTAATGAACAAAGTTCTTTGAACTTAACATTCAAGGTCTCTTCCATACACCCAGTCCTTGAATTAAAGACTATAGGCTTTAGCAATTGTTGAGTATCCCAGAATATAACCACAGTCTATTTTGGATGCAAATTTTGAAATTGAATCTTTTAGATTTAAAATGAAGCATGGGCAGCTAAAGATTTTAAAATATGAGATCGGTGGTTTGATTTTGAACAGAATTTCATATGAAGTGGATTGATGCCTGAGGTTGATCAAAACTCTGTTTTGAACATAGTAAGCAGTGTTTATAGCCTCGGTCCAAAGGACACGGGTAAACCAGAATCTACAAGCATGGTTCTAGCAGCTTCAATTAAGGTTCTGTTTTTACTTTCAGCTACCCCATTTTGTTATGGTATTCTTGGAATGTTGTACTGCCTTACAATTCCTTTTGACACACAAAACTCATCCAACTCCTTATTTTTAAACTATGTGACATTGTCACTCCTGAAGACTTTTTACTGGCAGGTCAAATTGCTTTTCAACTTGTTTCACAAATCTTTGCAAGATACATCCAGTCTCATCCTTGGAGTGCAAAAAGTAAGTCCATGTAAACCTTGAAAAATCATCAACTATGACAAGACAATATTTCGTTTTACTTAGACTCATGATTTTTACAAGGCCATTTTTACGAGTCCTACGATCCTTGAAATGTTGAGTTTTAACGTTTCAGACAATTTACTTTGTTATATTTTAGCTCTGTTCGGACGACTTGTAACGACATTTATTTTCTGGAAAGTTAAAGTGTTTTTGTATTTGTTATCCCTTATTAGGGATTTTTATTTGTATTTTATCCATGAAATGCTTTCGTGCCATTCGTTGCTCGTTAGGATAGTTTTCAGAACTTGCTGGCATGAATAGTGTGTTTGCATGAATAGTGTTTTCACACTTCGCCAACATATTTGGACATAGTTTGTAGTTTTTCTCACGACGCGACGAATGTATCAATATTGTTTAGCATATCTGACCATGTCCTATGATTGCTAGACTTTACGTGACCTAATCATGCATTAATTAAGTCATAATGAACGCAATGAAATGTATAATTAAGTTGTTAAGTTGTACGGAAAATATCATTATTTTGCCGGTTGTCACAAGATTGAGGATCAGCAGTGGTTGATACTCCAGTGGCAGAGTTTTCACAGTTGTTAATAACATTTGCTACTCTAGTGGTGGATGTGGCTTTATACTACGGAATCAAAATGCCATATCCATAGTCTTGTTGTGGAGACTGTGGTGTACCTGCAGGGTCAGTCTTAACAGACATAACTTCGAATGTGAATTTGTCTAAATCAAAAAGTTCATCAGGATTTGATGGGATTTTTAATGAACAAAGTTCTTTGAACTTAACATTCAAGGTCTCTTCCATACACCCAGTCCTTGAATTAAAGACTATAGGCTTTAGCAATTGTTGAGTATCCCAGAATATAACCACAGTCTATTTTGGATGCAAATTTTGAAATTGAATCTTTTAGATTTAAAATGAAGCATGGGCAGCTAAAGATTTTAAAATATGAGATCGGTGGTTTGATTTTGAACAGAATTTCATATGAAGTGGATTGATGCCTGAGGTTGATCAAAACTCTGTTTTGAACATAGTAAGCAGTGTTTATAGCCTCGGTCCAAAAGGACACGGGTAAACCAGAATCTACAAGCATGGTTCTAGCAGCTTCAATTAAGGTTCTGTTTTTACTTTCAGCTACCCCATTTTGTTATGGTATTCTTGGAATGTTGTACTGCCTTACAATTCCTTTTGACACACAAAACTCATCCAACTCCTTATTTTTAAACTATGTGACATTGTCACTCCTGAAGACTTTTTACTGGCAGGTCAAATTGCTTTTCAACTTGTTTCACAAATCTTTGCAAGATACATCCAGTCTCATCCTTCGAGTGCAAAAAGTAAGTCCATGTAAACCTTGAAAAATCATCAACTATGACAAGACAATATTTCGTTTTACTTAGACTCATGATTTTTACAAGGCCATTTTTACGAGTCCTACGACCCTTGAAATGTTGAGTTTTAACGTTTCAGACAATTTACTTTGTTATATTTTAGCGCTGTTCGGACGACTTGTAACGACATTTATTTTCTGGAAAGTTAAAGTGTTTTTGTATTTGTTATCCCTTATTAGGGATTTTTATTTGTATTTTATCCATGAAATGCTTTCGTGCCATTCGTTGCTCATTAGGATAGTTTTCAGAACTTGCTGGCATGAATAGTGTGTTTGCATGAATAGTGTTTTCAGCACTTCGCCAACATATTTGGACATAGTTTGTAGTTTTCTCACGACGCGACGAATGTATCAATATTGTTTAGCATATCTAACCATGTCCTATGATTGCTAGACTTTACGTGACCTAATCATGCATTAATTAAGTCATAATGAACGCAATGAAAATGTATAATTAAGTTGTTAAGTTGTACGGAAAATATCATTATTTTGCCGGTTGTCACAAGATTGAGGATCAGCAGTGGTTGATACTCCAGTGGCAGAGTTTTCACAGTTGTTAATAACATTTGCTACTCTAGTGGTGGATGTGGCTTTATACTACAGAATCAAAATGCCATATCCATAGTCTTGTTGTGGAGACTATGGTGTACCTGCAGGGTCAGTCTTAACAGACATAACTTCAAATGTGAATTTGTCTAAATCAAAAAGTTCATCAGGATTTGATGGGATTTTTAATGAACAAAGTTCTTTGAACTTAACATTCAAGGTCTCTTCCATACACCCAGTCCTTGAATTAAAGACTATAGGCTTTAGCAATTGTTGAGTATCCCAGAATATAACCACAGTCTATTTTGGATGCAAATTTTGAAATTGAATCTTTTAGATTTAAAATGAAGCATGGGCAGCTAAAGATTTTAAAATAATGAGATCGGTGGTTTGATTTTGAACAGAATTTCATATGAAGTGGATTGATGCCTGAGGTTGATCAAAACTCTGTTTTGAACATAGTAAGCAGTGTTTATAGCCTCGGTCCAAAAGGACACGGGTAAACCAGAATCTACAAGCATGGTTCTAGCAGCTTCAATTAAGGTTCTGTTTTTACTTTCAGCTACCCCATTTTGTTATGGTATTCTTGGAATGTTGTACTGCCTTACAATTCCTTTTGACACACAAAACTCATCCAACTCCTTATTTTTAAACTATGTGACATTGTCACTCCTGAAGACTTTTTACTGGCAGGTCAAATTGCCTTTCAACTTGTTTCACAAATCTTTGCAAGATACATGCAGTCTCATCCTTGGAGTGCAAAAAGTAAGTCCATGTAAACCTTGAAAAATCATCAACTATGACAAGACAATATTTCATTTACTTAGACTCATGATTTTTACAAGGCCATTTTTACGAGTCCTACGACCCTTGAAATGTTGAGTTTTAACGTTTCAGACAATTTACTTTGTTATATTTTAGCGCTGTTCGGACGACTTGTAACGACATTTATTTTCTGGAAAGTTAAAGTGTTTTTGTATTTGTTATCCCTTATTAGGGATTTTTATTTGTATTTTATCCATGAAATGCTTTCGTGCCATTCGTTGCTCGTTAGGATAGTTTTCAGAACTTGCTGGCATGAATAGTGTGTTTGCATGAATAGTGTTTTCAGCACTTCGCCAACATATTTGGACATAGTTTGTAGTTTTCTCACGACGCGACGAATGTATCAATATTGTTTAGCATATCTAACCATGTCCTATGATTGCTAGACTTTACGTGACCTAATCATGCATTAATTAAGTCATAATGAACGCAATGAAATGTATAATTAAGTTGTTAAGTTGTACGGAAAATATCATTATTTTGCCGGTTGTCACAAGATTGAGGATCAGCAGTGGTTGATACTCCAGTGGCAGAGTTTTCACAGTTGTTAATAACATTTGCTACTCTAGTGGTGGATGTGGCTTTATACTACGGAATCACAATGCCATATCCATAGTCTTGTTGTGGAGACTGTGGTGTACCTGCAGGGTCAGTCTTAACAGACATAACTTCGAATGTGAATTTGTCTAAATCAAAAAGTTCATCAGGATTTGATGGGATTTTTAATGAACAAAGTTCTTTGAACTTAACATTCAAGGTCTCTTCCATACACCTAGTCCTTGAATTAAAGACTATAGGCTTTAGTAATTGTTGAGTATCCCAGAATATAACCACAGTCTATTTTGGATGCAAATTTTGAAATTGAATCTTTTAGATTTAAAATGAAGCATGGGCAGCTAAAGATTTTAAAATATGAGATCGGTGGTTTGATTTTGAACAGAATTTCATATGAAGTGGATTGATGCCTGAGGTTGATCAAAACTCTGTTTTGAACATAGTAAGCAGTGTTTATAGCCTCGGTCCAAAAGGACACGGGTAAACCAGAATCTACAAGCATGGTTCTAGCAGCTTCAATTAAGGTTCTGTTTTTACTTTCAGCTACCCCATTTTGTTATGGTATTCTTGGAATGTTGTACTGCCTTACAATTCCTTTTGACACACAAAACTCATCCAACTCCTTATTTTTAAACTATGTGACATTGTCACTCCTGAAGACTTTTTACTGGCAGGTCAAATTGTTTTTCAACTTGTTTCACAAATCTTTGCAAGATACATGCAGTCTCATCCTTGGAGTGCAAAAAGTAAGTCCATGTAAACCTTGAAAAATCATCAACTATGACAAGACAATATTTCGTTTTACTTAGACTCATGATTTTTACAAGGCCATTTTTACGAGTCCTACGACCCTTGAAATGTTGAGTTTTAACGTTTCAGACAATTTACTTTGTTATATTTTAGCGCTGTTCGGACGACTTGTAACGACATTTATTTTCTGGAAAGTTAAAGTGTTTTTGTATTTGTTATCCCTTATTAGGGATTTTTATTTGTATTTTATCCATGAAATGCTTTCGTGCCATTCGTTGCTCGTTAGGATAGTTTTCAGAACTTGCTGGCATGAATAGTGTGTTTGCATGAATAGTGTTTTCAGCACTTCGCCAACATATTTGGACATAGTTTGTAGTTTTCTCACGACGCGACGAATGTATCAATATTGTTTAGCATATCTAACCATGTCCTATGATTGCTAGACTTTACGTGACCTAATCATGCATTAATTAAGTCATAATGAACGCAATGAAATGTATAATTAAGTTGTTAAGTTGTACGGAAAATATCATTATTTTGCCGGTTGTCACAAGATTGAGGATCAGCAGTGGTTGATACTCCAGTGGCAGAGTTTTCACAGTTGTTAATAACATTTGCTACTCTAGTGGTGGATGTGGCTTTATACTACGGAATCACAATGCCATATCCATAGTCTTGTTGTGGAGACTGTGGTGTACCTGCAGGTCAGTCTTAACAGACATAACTTCGAATGTGAATTTGTCTAAATCAAAAAGTTCATCAGGATTTGATGGGATTTTTAATGAACAAAGTTCTTTGAACTTAACATTCAAGGTCTCTTCCATACACCTAGTCCTTGAATTAAAGACTATAGGCTTTAGTAATTGTTGAGTATCCCAGAATATAACCACAGTCTATTTTGGATGCAAATTTTGAAATTGAATCTTTTAGATTTAAAATGAAGCATGGGCAGCTAAAGATTTTAAAATATGAGATCGGTGGTTTGATTTTGAACAGAATTTCATATGAAGTGGATTGATGCCTGAGGTTGATCAAAACTCTGTTTTGAACATAGTAAGCAGTGTTTATAGCCTCGGCCCAAAAGGACAAGGGTAAACCAGAATCTACAAGCATGGTTCTAGCAGCTTCAATTAAGGTTCTGTTTTTACTTTCAGCTACCCCATTTTGTTATGGTATTCTTGGAATGTTGTATTGCCTTACAATTCCTTTTTACACATAAAACTCATCCAACTCCTTATTTTTAAACTATGTGCCATTGTCACTCCTGAAGAGGTTTTACTGGCAGGTGAAATTGCTTTTCAACTTGTTTCACAAATCATTGCAAGATACATGCATGTCTCATCCTTGGAGTGCAAAAAGTAAGTCCATGTAAACCTTGAAAAATCATCAAATATTACAAGACAATAATTCTTTTTACTTAGACTCATGATTTTACAAGGCCATTTTTACGAGTCCTACGACCCTTGAAATGTTGAGTTTTAACGTTTCAGACAATTTACTTTGTTATATTTTAGCGCTGTTCGGAACGACTTGTAACGACATTTATTTTCTGGAAAGTTAAAGTGTTTTTTGTATTTGTTATCCCTAATTAGGGATATTTATTTGTATTTTATCCATGAAATGCTTTCGTGCCATTCGTTGCTCGTTAGGATAGTTTTCAGTACTTGCTGGCATGAATAGTGTGTTTGCATGAATAGTGTTTTTCAGCACTTCGCCAACATATTTGGACATAGTTTGTAGTTTTCTCACGACGCGACGAATGTATCAATATTGTTTAGCATATTTAACCATGTCCTATGATTGCTAGACTTTACGCGAACTAATCATGCATTACTTAAGTCATAATGAACGCAATGAAATGTATAATTAAGTTGTATGGAAAATATCATTATTTTGCCGGTTGTCATAAGATTGAGATCAGCAGTGGTTGATCCTCCAGTTGGCAGAGTTTTCACAGTTGTTAATAACATTTGCTACTCTAGTGGTGGATGTGGCTTTATACTACGGAATCACAATGCCATATCCATAGTTTTTGTTGTGGAGACTGTGGTGTACCTGCAGGTCAGTCTTAACAGACATAACTTCAAATGTGAATTTGTCTAAATCAAAAAGTTCATCAGGATTTGATGGATTTTTAATGAACAAAGTTCTTTGAACTTAACATTCAAGGTCTCTTCCTACACCTAGTCCTTGAATTAAAGACTATAGGCTTTAGCAATTGTTGAGTATCCCAGAATATAACCACAATCTATTTTGGATGCAAATTTTGAAATTGAATCTTTTAGATTTAAAATGAAGCATGGGCAGCTAAAGATTTTAAAATATGAGATCGGTGGTTTGATTTCGAACAAAATTTCATATGAAGTGGATTGATGCCTAAGGTTGATCAAAACTCTGTTTTGAACATAGTAAGCAGTGTTTATAGTTTCGGTCCAAAAGGACACGGTAAACCAGAATCTACAAGCATGGTTCTAGCAGCTTCAATTAAGGTTCTGTTTTTACTTTCAGCTACCCCATTTTGTTATGGTATTCTTGGAATGTTGTACTGCCTTACAATTCCTTTTGACACACAAAACTCATCCAACTCCTTATTTTTAAACTATGTGACATTGTCACTCCTGAAGACGTTTTACTGGCAGGTCAAATTGCTTTTCAACTTGTTTCACAAATCCTTGCAAGATACATGCAGTCTCATCCTTGGAGTGCAAAAAGTAAGTCCATGTAAACCTTGAAAAATCATCAACTATGACAAGACAATATTTCTTTTTACTTAGACTCATGATTTTTACAAGGCCAAATAAGTCCATGTGTAATAATTGTAAGCACTGACTTGTTTTGGACTCACCAATGGGCTTGTATGAACTTTTATGTTGTTTGCCTTTTAAACAGAAAACACAATGTTCATCTCTTGTGAAAACTTTTTGTTGTAGACCTCTTACAAGGCCTTGTTTAGAGAGTGTGGTGATAGTTGTCAGATTTGTGTGTCCAAGTCTTCTGTGCCATCGTTCTGTCTCTTTGTTAGAGGCAGTTGAGAACAAACAAGCATCAATCATTGGATTATCCTTCAACATATCAACCACATACACATTGCCACTCCTATGAACAACAAGTTGTTTTTTGCTCTCAACTATGATTTGATCAATCTTTTTAACCACTTCTGGCCCAACAATCTGACAAGTTTTAGCCCTTGTCACTCATTTGTGAAACACTAACAAGATTAAATTTCAGATTGTCAATAAGATTGACATTTTCAAATTTGAGTTTGCTAGCTTAAACTGTTCCTGACCTAAGCACCTTCCCTTTTGAATTATTACGAAAGGATATATCACCTCCTCCATGAGCCGTGAAGGCTTTGAGAAGGTCTCTAGATACAATAAACTATCAAAGCAGGTAGAAGCTCCCAACACAATGGTACATAATTAGTTTAGGTGGGTTTCCAAAGCCAAAATGGCTTTGGAACAGGTCACAAACATATCAGTCTCAAATTTGGAAGAATGAGCAGAGGTTTGAATAGATCTTTGTAACATCTGTTGAGGCACATCTCCTACTAGATGATAGTAACAATGAGGATGCCTATTTACTCTTGGTTTTGAGGGCTTTTTGTAATCCTCATAACTAAGAGGTACCTTTTGGTAAATTTGTTGGCCATATCCTCTTGGGTACTAGTTGGCAGGTGGTGCATCTATTACCTGCACCTCTCTGGGAGCAAAGGTTTTGTGTAGTGCTTTGGTAACAGATGTTTCAACAGGCACAAATGTATGTTTAGACTTTTCTTTTGTAGTACTAGACTTTGAACTCTCCAGTGTTTTTGATTTAAACTCATTCTTTGTCAAATCAAAGTTTCTGAGATAAACACACTCTTGAGTTTTATGATTTGTTTTTTCACAAATTTTGCATTTAGGAGAATCAATGATCTTACATGTTTTGTTGATGTTATAAACTTTTAGAAGAAAACATTTTTTTGGTAACATGGTTCTTCTTTTCACAAAAATCACAAAACAAGTTTTTGATCTTTTCTTTTCGTTTCCCTTCGTCAGGCTTTATGTAAGAAAATGTTATAACATCTGCTGGTAAATCTGTTATGGGAATGATTCTTGCTTTTGGTGCTTTGACACCTTCAATGGTTGAAAAGTCCACTGGCTTGAAATTTTCAAGAATGTCATATTCATCATACCATGGGGGTTTAAACTGATATTTTTCAATCTCCTCAAAAGTTGAGGATCCCTCATGTCTTTCTAAAACAAATTTATTTCCATTTTTATCAGTGACTTTAATTTCTTGACCAGCCAAGTTTGTTGGAACAATTTCAACCACACCAGAATCATTTTCAGTGATATTTTCAGAAACTTGGTCATTTTTCTTGAATGCTATGCCTAATTTTATGTTACTTTTGGCTTGATTTTCTAGCAAAATCTCATAAGCTTTAGAGGATTCCACCCATTTTTCACATGTGATTTGGGTGGATTCCAACTCCTTTTTGCAAACCTGCTATTTTTCTATCATAGTTTGGAGTTGATCCTTGGTTATGTTGACTTCATGTTTTAAGCTGTTGATTTCAGATTCTTTTTCAAGCAATTTTGTTTTTAACTGTTTTGAAAGCTTTTTCAAATTGCAATTCATCATCCAAAATCTTATTCCTAAGGTTTTCATTCACCTCTTTTATGTTAGCAAAAGCTATCATGCATTTATCTGAACAAACATCTTTTAAGACCTGAGGAGATACCTTAGTAGCAGCCATCATGGCACAATCATATTCACCTTCACAAACACTAGCATCCCATGGATCAAACAGAGGTTTCAAATCTTCATCAACATTTTCCTTTGTAACAACTGTTTCATCATGAATATTTAACACAACAGATTTAGACTCCAGTTCCTCAAATTCAACACCCTCAACTATAGACTCTAATGCCATAAAGCAAAATTCATTTTTTTTCTTTTCAGTGTCAGTAATTAGAGCAAAGTGTTCATCAGTCAGATCCTCAGGCAAGCTACTCCAACCTAGAGTGCAGAATCCTCTAGATCAGATAATCATAGAAATACGAGTAGAAACAGAATTCACAATAAACCCGATCTTTATTGATTATCTATCACAACGATTACAATCAATCTAGATCACACGAATTCGTCCAAGCCAATCTCTCTACGAATTCTCTCTCAACTCACTCTGAAATGACTAACTAAGCAAACCTAATCCTAATGCAAAACTTTGTTTATATAGAGACATGTTTGCAACTGGATTAGGGTTTAACCACATGGGCTGCAAATTGGGCTAGGCCCAATTCACCTACCACTCCCTATAATGAGGGTCTGGTTTGGCCCAGTCACTACAACTAACTATTACAAAACTAAACCCGCTAACTGTTTATCGTTTTACTAATTACAAGATATCCAAAGACTAAATCTAAGCTGTTGTCACAAATATGCACCAACAAAATCGCCCTTGACAATAACTTCATAAAACAACGTTATATTCAGTCATCTTATAATCTTAACGTCTTTGGTCTTTCGATAGCTTCAGCTTAATAGCTTTTGTCAGCACAGACTCCCCCAAGCTAATGCATCCAATCACCAAATCTTCTAAATCATTAGCATTGGAGTAAACTCCAGTTTAGCACTTGCATAGCAATCTTCTAACTCTTCAACTTTGTCTGCAATGTAGAAAGGAGGTTCCACCATGCATCCAAGCAAATTCCTCTTCAATAAACTTCTCAGCAACACACTACTACAATCTGTACACTATAAAACAAACATCTCGAGAAACCATAAGAATTTCTCAACACAAGTTAACAAATTATTATTATTCAAGAGATATTATTAAACGAACAGAACCTGCAAGATTTTAAAATATTGAACTCATCTCCTAACACCGTCTCCCCCTATTGGTAACAACTTCTCCATGAACAACCATTTTCTGTACGTTAAGAATTTTCAAGAAAAATAAAATCTTTTTGGATTTTTATATTTTCTGAAAGTAAAGAAATAACAAAATAATAGACACTCTGTTTTTGTGAGAATCACCGGGAAGAAGAGCATATCAGTAACATCAAACTATTGTCACACTATTAGATAATTCTGTATATAATTTTCATGAAAAGCAGTTCAAGACAATTACAAGTATTGTTTATCCACTTAAACAAAATAAATAAACATTTCAAGTACCATTACCTAGTGATATGTGACGGTAGCATCAGACTGATATATGAGTGTGTCCCACTTTAGGACATACCCCCACAATCAAGGTATGCACAAAGATTCCTTGTAGTAGGTGAGTATACCGAAATTCATCCTTTTTGATTTACAACGTTAGATAATTGGTGATCAGATCAGTACTTCCGTACAGCAAAAAGACCAATATCCAACGAGGGTTAAGACAAATACCACAGATTTTGGTACAATTTATGCATTTTGCACATTTGAATGACTCTCTAGGAGAGCTTCTTCAATTTATGGGATTCGGCATTTTAGCTCTTTTAAGATATCTTGGTTATGCCTACGTCAGCATATATCTGGATACAGCAGAAGGACAACCCTGATATCCTCGGATGAAATAACGATATAAAGACCCAAAACCTTGGATTTTGGCAATCTATCAACGCAAGATTTAAGGTTATAAAACCATACGCCACTGATATGTTACCCACTCATAGACAGTTCGTTATGTTTATATCACCAAGGTAAGTTGATTATTTCATGCATTTTGCCTACCGGTACATCATACGATGAAGCTGCTATCACACTTAAGCAGTTTAATTTTAGTTTGTGTGTGACACTCTAACTTGCTGATGTACTATTATATATTCTTTTCCACACAGTGAAAATTCATTTTTGATTTTCTATTTTCTATGTTTTGATTTTTGAAAAACAGTAAAGTATTTACAAAATTCTTATGGAAAACTAGTTATTCAGGATTCCTCATCCCGTTGAGTTCGACTAGGTGTTCAAAACGAACCTGTCAAATGCTTTTGTGTAAAGATCTGCTAGGTTATCTAGTGTGTCGACCCTATGCAGTTCAATCAGTTTCTTTTCAGCACAATCCCGTATAAAATGATGACGAATGTCAATATGTTTTGTGCAACTGTGTTTTACGGGATTGTTTGTGATTGAAATAGTGGCATTATTGTCTATCATAATAGGAGTACGAGTTAAACCGTAATCACGCATCTACTATTGTATCCAGAGTACCTGAGAGCAACAGCTACCGGCGTCATATATTCAGCTTCACATGTAGAGGTAGACACGCAAGACTTCTTGCATTGTCATGACATAATTCTCTCTCCTAAGAACTGACAACCACCTATGGTAGACTTTCTGGTTGATTTGCAATCTCCAAAGTCCAAATAAGTGAAAGTTACAAACTTCAAATCACTAGCAGCTGGATACCATAACCTAAGTTTAGGTTTCCCCTTCAAGTAACGAAGAATCCGCTTCACCGCTTTCATATGTGACTTTTGGATTCGCTTGATATCTGGCACAAAGACATACTGCGAACATGATGTCTGGTCTTAAAGTAGTCAAGTACATTAGAGAACCAATCATTGCCCTGTACGGAGTTGGATCAACATCATCCACACTCTCATGATCTGGACCAAGATTGTGATTCTCGCAGATAGGAGTGTTGAAAGTAGTGCAATCTTCCATTTTGAAATGAGACAAAATGTCATACACATAATTCGTCTGATGTATAAACATTCCATCATTCTGTTCAACTTGCAAACCCAGAAAGTAACACAGTTCACCCATCGCACTCATTTCGAACTTGCTCTTCCTTACCTCGTCGAATTATTGACACATGTTTTCATTAGATGACCCAAAAATAATACCATCTATGTATACCCTGTACCAGCAGAAAGTCTTCCTTCTTTCTTCTAATGAAAAGTGTACTGTCAATCTGACCTCTTTCAAAACCATTTTTTAACAAATGTGTTGACAGTGTCTCATACCACGCCCTTGGTGCCTGATGCAATTCATACAATGCCTTATCAAGTCGATAGACTTGATCTGGATGATCTGGATAAGTAAACCCATCTGGTTGTGAGACATACACCACTTCACTTTCCTATAAAGAAATACACTCTTCACGTCAAGCTGGTAAACTTTAAAGCCCTTGAATGAAGCAAAAGCTAGGAACAAACAAATTGCTTCCAACCTTGCTACTGGTGCAAACACTTCACTTTAATCAATCCCTTTTGCTGATTAAACCCTTTCACCACTAGCCAAGCCTTATTCCATGTCACGATCCCTTGGTCGTCTTTCTTGCACTTAAACACCCACTTGGTGCCTATTTCCTTTTCTCCTTCTTCTTGTCGACTAGCTCCCAAATTTCAATTTCTTGAACTTAGCTAATTCCTCTTGCATCGCTTCAATGCATGAATTATCTTTAAGAGCCATGTGAATAATCTTCGGATCCTCTTGGGTAATAAAACAGCTACACAAACACTCGTTTATCATCCTAATCTCTTGAATCGAAGTAAATAAACACGACATTCGATCACACCTCTTCTTGTCTGAACACCTGCAGCAGCATCACCTATGATGTTCTCAACTGGATGATCTCTGTTTGCGCTTGTGGTAGCAATGGCTTCAACAACTGAATTATCTCCCAGATTAGATCCAACCTTCCCGTGAATGCTCTCATTAGCAAACGGATTAGTAAAATACGTCTAGGCATGAAGTCACCATCTTCATCTTCACTGATCATAGTTTGAATCACTTGAGACTCATCTCTATTGGAAAACTCAGGAATATTAAATGATTTAAAAATGCTATCATAATCATATAATATATAGCAGGACCACTCATTTATTGTTGAGGTGAATAACTAGTGATTTGCATGTTAAACACAACCTCAATTTTACCAGTTTTTAGATTTAAAACCCTTTTATTCGGTGTTCCAGGCATATAACCTATAAAGTATCCCTCGTTAGCTACCTCACCAAATTTTTTCTTATCTTTATTTCGCACAATGGTGCAGGGTAATCCACATGGTTCAAAGCCTTTCAAGTTTGGTTTCTTGTTAACCATTTAACCATTAAAACTTTGTTTAGAAAATAATAAGCTGTGTTCACAGCTTCTCCCCAAAAAAGAACTGGAAGCTTTGAATCAGAAAGCATAGTCCTAGCGGCTTCAATCAACGTCCTGTTTTTCCTCTCAGCGACTCCATTATGTTGAGGTGTTTAAGGATCAAAATATTGATGTTCAATTCCCTTGCGGAGACAATAGAGATCTAGAATCTGATTCTTGAACTTTGTGCCGTTATCACTCCTTATCCTCTTAATCCGTGCATCATGGACATTTTCCAGTTTTGTTAAAAGATCTATCAGCATCTTCGTTGTCTCATCTTTTGTACCTAAAAAGAAAACCCATGAATACCATGAGCAATCATCTGTAACAACTAAAAAATAGTACTTTCCACCTATGATCCTTACGTTCACTGGACCGAATATATCCATATGAAGTAATTCATAAGGGGCATCTATGAAATTTACTGTTTTGGACTTGTGAGGTTTCTTATGTTGTTTTCCCTTTTGACATGGAAGACAATTATCTTCCACATGAAACCTCTGCACTGGCACCCCTTCCACTAAACCATTTTTAATAATATAATTCATTTTTCGGTAGTGGATGTGGGCCATGGTCTGTGCCACAACATTGACTCAGCCTCAGATGCTTTTGACAATAAACACGCCACCACAGTGGAAGAGTCCTTAGCACCCATGTCCATGACATAAGTGGCGTTTCTTCTTGGCGCTCTCATCACTATCCAATCATTCGGTATTACCAAACCTTGTTTCCACACCAAAGCTTCAGATTGTGTTTAAGTTGTTCGACATAGTTCACTTTGTCTAATGTGATCTTCCTGTTTGTCAATTTTCCTCGACCTGTAATGTGCCCCCCTTTAGCACCTGTGAAATTCACATAACCTCCATCTATGTTTTCAAACTCAATTAACAACCTCGCATCCCCCATCATGTGCCTGGAGCAGCCACTATCAACATACCACAAGTGGACAATCCTCCTTAGCAGCTCCTACACAACCCAACAAAAATTAGTTAGATTGGGGGACCCAAGCCTTAATGGTCTTGGGGTCTTCCAGATTCATCAACCACCGGAACATCCATCCAATATCCATCATTCCTAACAGAAGTCTTGGATCTCAGACCTGTTGATGGAAATGGTTTTTGATTTCCATTCAGTCTCTGGTCCTGAGGTTTCCTATACATGTTTGGACTCTATGACCTATGGAAATTTTGGTTTTGGTTCCATGAATTTTGTTTGTGATAATTTCTATAGCCATTTTTACAAAAATTTCGACCACCATTAGTCTAGCATTGATTTTGAAATTGACCTTGACTTCTGAAATGACTTGAATGACCATTAAAGTTATTCATTCGTGGTGAACTACTTCTAGGTCTCTCATACCTACCTGATGTAGATTCAGGCTGAAACCTTTGTTAATTTCTTTGAAAACAAGGAACTTGTTGAGTTCCTTTTTCAGCCATATCTACACCAACAGTAACACTCTTTCGTTTGGTAGCAGATGTCTTCGGTGAGTTAGACACATTCTACTCACCATCACCAATCTTTTCTAGTGATTTTTCTCTCTTTCTCTCAATCACTTGTGATTCATTCTTTTTGTTAGGACAACAACTAGCTACATGTCCCTTGTTATGACATTTGAAGCACGATCTTCTAGCCGAAGACTTCTTAATTCAAGTATCTAATTTAGATCTATCAGGTGACGATGATGATGATGATGCCCTTGAAGGATCTTGTTTAGTTTGCTCAATTTATGTTTTTTTTGTGTTTTTATTTTTAGCAAAGTGCACATTTGACTCACTTTCAATAACAGTGATCTCTTCTTTCATATCACTCCCTTTAACAAAATCAACTATTTAAACAAAAATTTTCCTCTTATTCCTAGGGTGTGCATTTTTTGTTTTCAAAACTGGTTCCCTATTATTATCCTTCTTGGCACTTACATCGTCATGTTTAGACACACCCACATACCCTGATGTGGAACTACTAGGTGTAGTTGACTCAAGTCTATTAGCTCTTCCTCATCTGGTAAGAAAGAATAGTCATGACCAAGAGGTAGTGGAACTTCATTGAAACCTTTGAAGCCCACACTAGTCTTGTCATTACTTTTCTTCAAGCCATTCATCATATGTTTCGTTACAAAAGATGAATCACTGAATTGATTCAATTTCTTTTCAAGTTCACAAATTTTCAGTTGTGCTTTTGACAACTCTTTGCATTTTTCAGAAATCTCTTTTTTTTTCTC
Organism: Scalesia atractyloides; assembly: GCA_947069175.1. Classification (NCBI taxonomy): domain Eukaryota; kingdom Viridiplantae; phylum Streptophyta; class Magnoliopsida; order Asterales; family Asteraceae; genus Scalesia; species Scalesia atractyloides. The sequence goes on from CAMTDV010000001.1 coordinate 40,656,252, forward strand.
ACTCATCGTATCATGAGCTAAGTCAATAATTTGAAGTTTTCATTTAGTTTACAGGTTAAATGTTGATTTCTTCTTCATAACCCTTAATTTTCTTCAAATATAATGACCCATTTCTTTTTACGAAAAAGTTTGATTCTTTTACTGACTTTGGTTTTGTTTTGTTAACCTATCAACTTCACTTTGCGGTTCACGAAATTTTAAGCAAAAAGAACTACCAGAGTTAGAATGTACCTCTCTTATTGATTTGCTTAGATAAGCCATGAAAGCAGCAAAATCTACAACCATCTTCTTATCTGCAGCATTCTGTTCTACATCGGATTTTATGTTTTCAGTCGTCTGATCATCATCAACTTTTTCAGCTATAGTCTCTTGCTCTACCTTAGCATTAGCATTTACTTCTACATCATCAACTGCGGCTATCTCAGTCATGAAAGCCTGTGTGGCATTATCATCACCTTCCAGATAAACACTCTAATCATAAGAACCTTCTCTAGTAGTAGAGATCAAGGCCTTTGATCTAGTGTTAGTTGATGCGTTCCTATTGCTTGAACCATGACTAGGAAAATCTTAAAAAAATGAGTTAGTCTGAAATTCAGTCTTAGGACTTTGACACTCTCTAGGAAAGTGTCCTTAATTTTGACAATTGTAACACCTCACTTTAGACTTGCCAAAACCAACATTCTTTCCAACGAACTTTCTTCCCATCATATTCATGAACCTCTTCACTCTTCTAGAGATCATGGCTAGTTGCCATTGTAAATCCATCTCCTCTAGGTCATCAGGGTCAATTTGATCATAATCTTCATCAAAAGTAGCAGGATCAGATATTCTTTCTTGAATGTTGTTCTGATATGAAGCAACGAATGATGCAAGCAAGGTCAGATGATCTTCAGCATCCTTGACACTCAGAGGCATAGACCTTGTATTGCTGTTATTATTGTTGGATTGTTGTCTCTTTGCCCCTGACGATCTTCCTGAAGCAGCTACAAAACATACATCACCATCAGCATTTGTCATAACCTGCTCATTTTCACATGAGAGAAACGCAGTTACTGAATCACTTGAAGCATTGTTGGAAGATGAAGATGGAATCCCCTTATAAATTCCCGGATCTTGAACCTGATCTTATCCAGTTTCCTTCTTCTTCATGTTGAGCTCATAAGCTCTCATTTTCCCAACAACCTCTTCCAAGTCTTTATCTTCATAATCAGCTTCACCCTTTATCATAAGAGTATAAATATTCAATTTGGCAGGTAAAGCATCTAGCAACTTATCATTTATCTCAACGTCCGTATATCCCTCTAAGTCATAATTGTCCATTTCTTACATTAGATGTTAGTATCTAGTGATGATATCTTCGAGGGACTCATATCTCATGCCTTTAAAGACAACAAATTTGTTCTTCAGCAAGTCAAGTTTGTTTTTCTTCACATCAGGATTTCTCTCATACCTCTCCTCTAGAGCATCCCATATCTCCTTCGAAGTAGTATATCATTTGAAAGTATGTTTGATGCCATCAGGTAAAGACATCTTATTGCAGCTAAGGCCTTCTTCTCAAACTTATAAAATCTCTTATCTGCCATTGACATCTTTATTGGAAGTGACTTGTTGTCTGCTTTTAAAGTCATGAGTTGGGTTTACATACCCATCTTGAATACAGATCCACATCCGTGTGTCCTGATATTCAATGAACGACTGAAACATATCCTTCCATGTAAGGTAATTCTCTACCTTCAACATCTTTGGTGGTTTATTAGTAGTGTCTGCCTCATGCCCCATTCTCAACAATTCGTTCAAGTTTGATATATTCGACATTTTTACCAAACCGGCTCGCTAAAAACGTTAAAAAAATGTCTGAAATGTGTGTTTACCAAATTGTACCGTTAGACTCGTCTCGACAATACGAATCCAAAGATACTCGACCTTTTTCTTGTCCTAAAAATCACATGAGTCTAACCGTGCAGTCGGTTTGTCAAAAGTGTTTACGGATCAAATTCTGCGTAAAAAGCGTTTATCTCAGATTACGTCAACTGGTTAACTTTCCACCTTTTTGAGTTCAACTCGGAACAATACTGAATTCCAAACAGTGGTTCGAGATGCTAATCCGAGAGATGATGATTCAAGATAGTATCCGAGATGTCCGAGATGAGTTATCTGAGATGGTAACTCGGAACAGTGATTCGAAATGTTCCGAAATGATCCAAAACAATGTTTATCCGAGATGATTCGAGATTAACACCAATGATCTGAGATGCACTGTTCTGATCTGAAATGCAACCTTTCTGATCCGAGATGCAACCTTTCTATTCAAAATGCTTTACTTATGATCCGAGATGCAATCCTTTCTGATTCGAGATCCTTAATATTTATCCGAAACAGTAGTAGAAACCCTAGAACAGCCGTCAAAATGTCCAAAAACCCAACTTTTTTGTAGTAACGATTCCGAACCGAGCAAAACAAGAGCCTAATACTCTGATACCAATTGTAGGTTCCCTAATCCGTATGGATCTTCACAGAATCGTCTATCCAACCTAGAGTATGGAATTCTAGATCAGATTATCACAGAAATACGAGTAGTAACAGAAATCACAATAAACCCAATCTTTATTATTTATCTATCACAACGATTACAATCAATCTATATCACGCTTCGGCCAAGCCAATCATCTACGAATTCTCTCTCAACTCTCTTTGACGTGACTAACTGAGCATACCTAACCCTAATGCAAAACTCTGTTTATATAGAGACAGGTTTGCAACTGGGCTAGGGTTTAACCACATGGGCTGCAAATTGGCTAGGCCCAATTCGCCTACCACTCCCTATAATGAGGGTCTGGTTTGGCCCACTCACTACAACTAACTATTACAAAACTAGACCCGCTAACTGTTTATCGTTTTACTAATTACAAGATATCCAAAGACAAAATCTAAGCTGTTGTCACAAATATGCACCAACAAAAGCCCTGAGTAAATAAACTCTGTTGATTAACCTCTGCCTGAGCAGTGGTTTAAATAACTTGATGTTTAGGTTGCCTTTGAACCTGAGGAGCTAGTGCTTGAACATATTGAGAAACACTGGTTTGAACATATTGCACAGGAAGAGTGGTAGCAGGGTGTGCAAAATGAGAAGCGTTTTCTGTGACATCCCGGGTTTTTCGGACAACTTAAACATAATACTTGTCGAGTGAATTATATGCTATGTATTAAACGTGTACGAGTTAGTGAATACGTGATGTGCGATTATGTGATTGTGTTAGTTATAAAATAATCATGGCGAATATGTACACGAACCAAACCGCGACACGAACCAACCTCAAACTCCTTGTGACTCTAGGAGTTAACCAAGTTTTAAACTTTAAACCCAAGTCTCTTCGGCCATGCTTTCTATCCAAAACCCAAGACCATATCCGCGAGCAACCCAAATCACTCTAGGTCAAGATCAAGCCCAAACCGCAAACTCATTGTGTTCAAACCCAAACCAAACCAACCCAAGTTCCTCGGCCACGAGCTCAAGCTAAAACCGTAACCCTTATCTCTCTCTTTGCGCTATATATACAAACCCACATGCATGATTCATTCACAACACAAAACCCTAAAAACTAACAGCCGACGGCAGCAAATCCCTCCATCCCCTCGACCGCAAACAGCCCCTTTTTGCACTCCTTGTTGATCACGAGCAGCCTCCCCTTTCAGTCCTTTTCAGCCTCGGTCGCAACAGCAGAGCTGCTCACCTCTTTCGGTTTTGATCTTGCTGGAACAGCCGGATCATTCTTGTCCAAGTCTCGGCTTACTTACCTAGTTATTAAAGGTTAGGATTTATCTATTGATTACAAGATCAAGTTCAGATTTATGTGCTTGAATGAAGTGATTAGTTTGTTTCGGATTATATGTGTTGAATGTAATCGGCTGATTGATCGTGTTTATATGCATGATTGTTTTCGGAACTTATAAGTTTGCAAGTATGTTTTGTTTATAAAAACTAGAGTTATGAACTAGGGTTTGCATGGATATGTTATTAGTATTGATCTATGACTAGGAAACCGGTTCTTGATTGCCTAGGTTAATCATATGAACGGCTGATGCGAGTTTATGATAATGATATGCTGAAACAGTTTGCTGAGTAATAGTTTCAGCCGACTTCATCTGGCTGTAACTCGGTCATTAGTTGTCGAAAAACGGATTTTCTGATGTCTAGAACGTAGATATTTGAATAACGAATCTAAGGGCGCTGGATTCATAATTTTCTGAAGTCGTTTGATATTTTTAAAGGGCCAAATAAGTTCAGTAACTAAAGCTGTGAAAATCCTGAAATTTTGTTAGTTGTTTATCGAGTTGGATTTTAAAATCAGTAGGGAGCTGAGTCATGAATTTTGTACAGCAACTAGGTATGGAAATTTCCGGGCAACTCCAACTGCAATTTTGTTAATTAGACGATCGGTGATTTTTAAATAAATTCTTTCGTGGACTGCAGTCAGAAAGTGATAAATCTGACTGCAGCCTAGTATATTAATATTTATGGTTAAATGGTAAAGATTTAGGACTTGGAAAATTTATATAAATTTCTACAGTATAAATGGCACATGCTGTAAAAATATTGGAATTTTTGGAACGTTGGAACTATTTTATAAAAATCCTAGAAAACAGCTGAATTATGAGTGTTAAGCTGAAATTTGATAACTTGTGATTGTGTGCACCAAATTGTTGCAAGGATTGGATTATGTTCATGATAAGTTGTTTTGATCACTAGGTTCACATGCGTATACTTGCATGCATGTTTGAGTGTTAGATATGTTGTTTGTGTGTATCACTTTGTGCGTAAATTAAGTGTAGAATTTGTATTGGTGTGATCACACACTGACTTGAAATCAATTGGTTTGTTAGGACGCGATTAGCGGTCCCATCCTTTACAACTTCTTTACTACACTAACCGAGCAAATAAAGGTGAGTTCACGGCCCCTAACTTTATCCGGTTTTTAAACAACAGGGGGAGAAACATGTATACACTCTTCAAACTCAATCTCTTTACGTTATACGAAATTAACGTCACATAACTATTCGGTAACTAAGTTGATGTTAATGTAATGTTATGGTCACTAAGCAGCTTTATCACTTAAGTCCTCGTCAATCTCTCGGATCGTTAGTATTGGGTTTAATAGCGGGGGAATTATAAGTAGTACTACTGGGCCCGACAAGCCCCATCCGAGCTAGTCGCGCTAGCCGACCAGGTATGGTCAACGGGTGAATAATTTGGCCTAACTTCGCCATGGTTAGTGATAGGCCTGGCAACACGGAGGCACAACAGTCAGCTTCGATCGCGAACTCTTACGTGACATAACTTTAGGCTAGCTACCTATATATGTTAACATTGAACTTAATTACGAAACAACTATATTATCCCGGGTGGAGGATAATGGAAACAATAGCTTATTATTCCGGGTTGGAATAATGGAAACAACAACTATATTATCCCGGATTGAGGATAGTGGAAGCAACAACTTATTATTCCGGGATTGGAATAATGGAACCAGCACGTTATCCCGAGTTAGGGATAACGGGGAAAATAAACTATAACCGAACAAACGAATTTATGAAAACCTGTGAACTCACTCATCTTTAATGTTGACACTTGTTTCTTTACATGTTTCTCAGAACGCTAGGAGCTCTAGGTGCACGTATATGCATTGAACAAGACATCTTTTATCGAGTTTTATTTACAAATATTGTTTTGGTTTTTTCATTGTTTTGGCGTTTGTGTTGGCGCCCGCTTCACTACTTATTTATGCTTCCGCTCAACTTTAAAAACTAATGCTTTCGCTAAAATATTGGTAACTAATCAAGACAGTATAAAATCTACGACAAATGATTTTTGAAAACGTATTATCAAATCATATAGAGTCGTTCGACGTACTAGTGTTTCAGATTCTGGTTTGTTCACACTCCTCGCGGTAAAACTCCGCAAGTGGAAATTGAGGGTGTGACATTTTCATATGAGGAGCATGAGTATATGGGAATAATTGACATTGTTTTGTGGTCTAGGGCTAGGATGTATAACAATTGGTCCAGTTGATTGAGACCTACATTCTCTAGCAAAGTGTCCTAGCCTATTACATTTATAAGACTTAATTTTTGACTTATCCAACCTAACTTTTGCCCCCCCCCCCCAAGCTAGCTTGGAAACTTTCTACTAGTTCTCTTGTAATATTTGTTAGCCTTGACACTTAATAGAGCCAACTGGTGCAAAATGTCCATCTCTTTCAAATCTGAAGGATCAAAATGTTGAAGGTTACTCATGTAACATTCATGTAAAATAGGTTTCAAAACCCACTCTGTTTGAGAATTAAATATTATTAAAAACTCGTTATGCATTTATTAGTGTTAGTAATTTAATTTATTATTTATGGATAATAAATAAACTGCATAATTAAAATTTATATTCAACAAAAAGAGCAATAAATTAATTAAAACCTTAAAAATAATAAAATAAAAATTAAAGGGAGTAACCGGGAATCGAACCCGGGTCACCCACAACTCCACACACTCAAACACCATTGAACCACACACACTTGTTGTGTAAACTTTGGAATCAAATAAAATTTAAAACACCGTGAATCAACTGCAAGACCAAATCGGTAACTGCCGAAACTGATTCAAATTAATCATCAAAATTTAATGGTTTAATATGTAATTAACAGAAAGTAACTGATGATTAACATCAATTACAACCTAAATTCAAGACTTAAACGTTTGCCAATCATTGACTGTAAATTCTGCTTCGAAATTGAAAACGAAACTTGGTTTTAACGTGTATAAATACCCTTGTGTGACCATTCCAACCACGTTCACACTTTCAAATCATCCAGAAGCCTCTCTGATCAAGCTTCTTGAACTGCCGGAAAAAGATACTACATTCGCCGGAATCCGCCGCCGGAAAACTGGAACCTTGTTTCCAGTTGGTATAAATCCCTAAACCTTTTTATATCTTATATTTAATACGTTCTAGATTTTAAGCAAAACTGTTAAAACTGTTAACAGTCGGATTTTGTTTCTGGGATTTTGCTAGTGAAGGAAGATGAAGTTAATAGAAATGATTCTAAAATGGATTAAACACATGGTTAGAACTGTCAGTGGTGGACTGTGTGCAAACGTAACGTATACGTCCCGGGTTCGAGTCTTGAACATGTCCGTTTTGCTGAAATAAAAACCAGTTTCTTTTTAAGCAATCGTATCATCTCTCAATGAGTTAATAAGTATAATATAATTCCTATTATTAATAGGTTAGACACCTAGCCTAGTTGGTAGGGCTGGGTGCATCACAAGTGAAGGTCGCGCGTTTGAGGCGGATTGTGTGCGCCGGTTCAAAGGTTTTAAAAATTTTTTAAAGTTAAATAATTTCAGAATTTATCTAACTAGTATATAAGAATAATTAAATCTAATATTATTTCGGGTTAGACACGTAGCTCAGTTGGTAGAGCTGTGTGCACGTATACGGGAGGTCACGAGTTCGAACCTCACACACGCGGCCAATTCCACACAAAGAACTGGTCCTGTCAGGTCCGACAGGATCCAAATTTTTTAATATATTTTATATTGTTATTTTCTTTAAAATGTTAATTAAAAATCAATTAAAAACACTAAAAACAAGACGTTTTAGGTTTTAAAAACTCCGTTCAATACTACAAAAATAACCTAAAAATCTAATAAAAAGCATTAATTAAAAATATTAATTCCTAATAGAATTTATTTATTTATCAAATTATTACGTTATTATTTTAGGTTAGTTTTCTCTCGTGGTTAAATCTAAAATTCGTGCGCGTTCGTCTTCAATCAAGGAAACGCATCCACTGTGAGTGAATCTTTACAAATTCCCTTTTTTATTCATGTTTTGGGGTATATCATGTGTCGGTTACATATTTTATTTATTCAAACACTTGTGCTAACACCATTATGTGATCTTGTGTGTATATTTTGTCGTTGTTGTTATATGTGGTTATATTATGTCATTTCAGTGCAAATCATTCATACAAGGCGGAGTTGAGCATCGCGTGCCTCATAAGATCGGCTCCGTTTGATTGAGCATTGATCTCCAGTTCATCATTTATCATGCAAGTGTTCATAGTTGATATTATGTGGTTTGTGGTTTGTTTAAATATATACACATATGCTCATATATGGTTTTTGCACAATCTTTTAAATTAATCAATATAATTGAATTGTTTAAATGTTTAATTAAGATTCACTCGCCATCTTTTGTTGACCCAAACCTTTGTTTTTACACATGATACAGGAGGACAGGCTGAGGAGAGGAACACATAGGACTGGCCTTAGAAGATGAATAAAATACTTCATGCTTAGAACAATATTTCTGATGTTTGGATGTTTTCTTTGCGTTTGGATATTTCCTTTAAATTTAATATAATAAATATGAAACTTAATCGTAGTAAATGTTATGGGCTTTGATGATAACCCAATTATACCCCGACTTCTATTTCCGCTGCGGGTCAGGGTGTGAGAACTCAACTCAAAGCATAAGGGTTGTGAGAAGTTTGGCTTCCCACATTAGTAGCAAATGAATAATTTGGTGTGTAAGGGTCAGAGTTGAAACCAGAAGTTATATCAATGAAATGATCATAACTCTCATCCTTACTACTACTAGTGACTTCTTCTTGCCAAACTGCTGTACTACCGAATGCATAGTCATCAGCCACTTTGCCAGACTCTTGTAGCTTCTTTTTCTGGTTTAGCTCTCTCTCATAGGTGAGGAGCCTACCATGAAGCTGAGTAAGACTCATTTCTTTGAACCCAACTGAATTTCTAGTTACAAAAGCTATAGTGTCCCACTTATCTGGTAATGATCTGAGAAAACGACTATTTGAGTCGAATTTGCAAGTGTAACATTTACCAGTATGTTCACTAATGAGACAACTAAATCTTTCAAACTGTTGGGTTAGTGACTCTCCTTTTACATGAAAAAACATTTCATATTGTTGATTCAGAACCTCTCTGTAGTTTTCTATCACTTCCTCTGTCCCACCGAATTGCTCTTTCAACGCATCCCATAATTCCTTTGCACTGTTGCAATGCAACAGGCCAACATAGATATAGTTTGACAATGCAGAGGCCACAATGGTAAATGGCTTTGCATCTAGCTCAATTTTTTTTTGGAAATCTTGCTCAGAATAATTTTCAGGATTCTTTGATACTTGGACTTTAGGGTCCTCTATACTAGGTATCACTGGAACATGAGGTCCAAAGATGACCGACTTCCAGCAACCGGTGTTTTGCTGAGCATGGACATGACCCATCCGTCTTTGACAGATATTATAATCAGATCTGACAAGGATCGGTGGTTTAAACTTGTTGCTAGTGTTATGAGGATCTTGTGAAGTGTGTGACATTCTGATTGTTTACAAATCGTTTTTGTTTAAAAACTTTGAAAATGTAATTAATCTTCATAATAGAGCTTTGCCTTGTTTAAAAACTTTGAAAATGTTTTTGTTTTTATTTAGAACTTTCATATCAGAGCTTTGCCTTGGAAGCCCCTTAGCTTTAATCTTCAGCAGAGCTTTGTCTTGGCAGACCTTTAGCTTTAGACTTCAGTAGAGCTTTGCCTTGGCAGACCTTTAGCTTTAGACTTCAGCAGAGCTTTGTCTTCAACAAAGTTTTGCTATGGCAGACCTTTGACATTTAGTCTTCAGCAGCTTGACTTGGACAGATGTTATATTATTATTAGGATCAGAGGTTGTAATATATTTTGGCTTTCTATCATCTATTCTCTTGTAGGATTAATTCCAACAATCGTCAAAATTCGCAACATTATCACTTATTGGAGTTTCAATTGAGGAAGGCTTTGGAACAATATGATCTAACTAACATTAAAGATGATCTAACAAAACCTTTCAATTTATTTTCTAAAATTACAACTTTATTATTAGCATTTTCCAATTCTTTTTAAAGTTGAGTTATCTTCTCGAGATGAGAATTTACTGTGATTTGGTTTTCAAAATTATTATTTTTCAAAACTAATTTTTCATTTTCTAAACATTTTATTTTGTTTTGAAATTCCTTTTCCTTTTCTTGTAAATTTTTATTTTCTAATGTCAAACTCTCCAAATATTCAAGAGTTTGGCATTATCTGGCAGGTAATCAATCAAATCTTCATCATAAATTGTGTAAATTGGTTTAGAACTTGAAGCCACATTTGTAGGTGTACTTGAATCTTTGACTTCACAGTTCTTCGCCATCATTATTCTTCTTTCTAAATCAAATATCTTGCATTTTATCTCTTCAACTCTTGGTATGCAACATCTCATATCATTAATGAAATCATAACCATCAATATATCGATAATCATATTCACTTGTATATTTCGTCAATACTTCATCCCAATCCAAAGATAAAGATTTTATTAGTTTGTTATTCTTTTGTTTAGGAGTATTATACATATCAAATTCGTCCATTTCTAAAAGTAATTTTGTATATCTTTCAAAACCATCTTTCATTGATTCATCATTTTTTATTTTAAACTTTTCAAATCGATTCTATAAAGCCTTTTGTTTTTCTCGCTTTGCAATAGCTGTGCTTATCATTTTAATATCATCTGTCAACATTTTGAAAAGTTCTATCTGAATCAAAGTTCTTTGTTAAAAGGTAACCAATTCGTACAAACGTACTTATCCCCCGAGGAAAATTCAAATGAATGTATACACTCTCGTGCGAACTAAACTATCAAACTATCTAAAAATTAAGTTGGTGAGAAGGTACAATTCAAAATTAAAAAAAAATTCAAGTCAAATTTACCTTCGTGAGAAGGTAAACCTTCGTCAGAAGGTAACTCTTCGTCAGAAGGTAAACCTTCGTCAGAAGGTAACTCTTCGTGCGAATGTAATTTTTCGTGCGAAGGTAAATTTATCTTCGTGTGAAGGTAATTAACTTACCTTTGCATGAAGTAAACAAAACAAGTTTTTTGAAACTTTCGGCATGAAAACATTTGAATTTTAAGCTAATTTTTCAGTATGTTGTTCAAAACAAAGTTTTTTATAATCCTTGAAAAAACTTTTTAACCGGGAAATCTATGAAAAACAAAGAAAATTTGGTAGAAAGAAGTTTTTTAGTCCAAATCTTGTAGTTCCAGTAGATATCAGCCTCTGGCTCTGATACGACTTGTAGGTCCGGAGATATCTAATCCTAAGTCGGATGTGAGGAATCCGTCGGAAATAGGTAGAAACACAAGATTTCACAATTTTCAACGTTTTCTATTAACTTCACAGTCCTGATACAATTTTGACAGCGCTTCGCCTCACATTTTACCAAAAACTCTCTTTACAAATGAACACAAACACACATATATATAGACATTCACCTTGGTGAGAAGTGAGCATCGTTAGAAGTGAGCTCTGTTAGAAGTGAGCGTCCTGAGAAGGTTCCGAAGGTAATCTACCTTACATCAAAAATAACTTGTAAACTTTTTTACTTCATGACTTATGGAACAGACATAAGCATCAACAAAAAGTTATTCTAATCAACATATATGAAAACAAATAAGAATAACAAATCGAACGAATGGTGAGATGATGATTTCTAGGTTCACACGATTTGAGGATTTTTCCGTTTAAACTATAAAATGATTTTTATATTATTTAATTTTTGTTAGTGTACTATTTGTGTGGTCATAGATTGAAATCTAATTGTAAATATAACGTTAAGAGTCCGGAGTCTGTAATATACACAGGTTTCGCTAGGATTTGTTAGATCAAGTTAGAAGTCGGTATGTATGAAGAGTGCGGGTATCATCGGGTATCATGTCATCATTAAAAATGATGACATCATAATTATAACATCATTATTACATATGAAAGAAGTCATGTACATGATAAGTCAACACAACAAATGTATGAATGCATGGAATCAGGAGTTTTTACGTACAAGACTAATACAAAGCAAAACACAACCTACGGAAGAGAACATTCATATTAGTACGAAAGATGATAGATTTCTCATACGCACAGAAGAGATTTTTCCAATCTATAAATACTGCATGTCCCATCCGTTTCAAGTAGCTCTACACATTTCATATGGATCATCAAGTAGAACACTCTAAGTATCGTGTCGAGTTGAAACTCTATCTGGATTGTGTCTGATCATAATAAATGGTTTATATTTACATTCTCGTGCACGATTACAACTCGGTTTATCAGATTTCGCACGATAAACCGTTTCAACGCTAAACTTGTGATCGTATCGATCCGTCCCTGAACCTAATTTTTTTTATTATTTAAACTGAATTACCATTTAATAATACTATAGATAGTTATCTATAATTTTACAAATATGTTTATTTATGACCATTTTATTGATTGCAAATAACTTTAATCATTCTTTCATACCTTTTTATCATTTATTAACTTTAAAATTTAAGAAACTTACAACACTAACTTATATTTTGTGACTAATTCTTAATCTATATGTTGTAATCAAGGAGATAATTTAATTAAGGAGCTAATAAATGTCAATTAAGTTATTATACTTGTAATAATTTCCATTTATTCTGTTTAAAATTTGTATTTAAAACTTAAATAAAATCATAAAATTAGTTATCAATAGTCTTAGTATTCCAAAATTATGTATTAGTTTTATTACCTAAACCGAATTACCATTTAACAATATCATATTAAGTATTTAGCTTTTTGAAATTTTAAATATTTTTATTTATGACCCGAGTTCTAAATCAATTTTAATATTTTTTAATTTGTAATTATCATTTATTAACTTTCTAATTTAAAAACTTTATAACCTAAACTAAATTTATTTCTTTATTATGGAATATAAAATATATGCAATTATGGTGGTAATATATTATGGACCATGATGAATGTTGACCTTGAAAAAGTTAAACTATTCGATTTACCTTTTTCTAAGAGCGTCTCTTGATTTGGTGACAAAATGTCCAGCCACCAGTAGTAAAAAACCTTACAATATTGCAACTTGCATTTACAGAAGTGTTACTTGAATTAAAAAAAACTACATACCTTAGATTCTGCTTGCAAAGGAAGAATATAGCCACTTATCTTCACCTTAGAACTTTGATCCAACAAAACATCAGTTAGTTATCTAAGGTTGCTTGAGACTATTCTTTGTGTGATATGTGTGCTTAGAAATTGAATCCCTTTCAAAATCCTGATAGCAACCGCAATCCTTTGTGCATAGGAGAGTTTAGGGTTAAACTCTTGGAGATTGTGGGTTTAGGTTTTATAAACAAAATAATTACCAAGTAGTAGATGTCATACTTGATCAATCACCTAGGAAAGAACTTTTCTGCCATTATAGGAGCTACTCCATATTATTAACATACATTAATACAATGTAATTTTTTTTACCATATAACAATCGACAGATAAAATCCAAAAACTAAAATCATGATATACTAAAAGAAAATTTATGGATGTTTTAAATTAATCAATAACAATACAAACATATATCTGTTATGATAGTATCGATAATGGTATTAATGTCTTTTAGCTAGAATCGATGTGGTGCCAATATATTGTTGGAACAATATCAGTTCGATTTGTCATGATGTCCGTATGGTATCAACACTCGCTATAGTTTATAGTTTACGACATAAAAGGCACTATATTGCGAAAATAACTCTGTTTTCAATAAAATTTGTAATGAAACAATAAAAACAAATATTGGTACCATTCCCAACTCGGGACGATTCTTCATGGTAAAAAACTATAAAAAGAATTCAATTATATATAATCAAACTTAGCATGATAATTTAACCTTAATTCATTCGGAAGTTACAAGCTCAAGAACTTGAACAGAGGAAGCAAGTGAAGATGCAATCCCAGTTGATACAATAAGATCCTAGCTTGTATTAAGCTACTGAAAGTCGGGATGAGCATTCGGTACTGGGTACCGGTACTGTATCGGTCCCGTACCCATATAAAATTTCCCATACCAATTTTTTTCAGTATCTATCCCAGTACCCACTTTTTGGCATATTCGGTATCGGTACCGGTGCCGAATTTCACCTTCAAATACTGGTACCGTACCGGTCCATACCGACCGAATATTTCGGTACCGGTACCTAGTTTGATGAATTTCGGTACCTGTTTGGTTCAGTACGGTACCGGTTCGGTTCGGTACGGTACCGGTTCGGTTCGGTACCCATACCACACTCATCCCTAACTAAAAGTTCATCAAGTGTTGTTTCAGGACCAAAAATACAAACTACTTTCAGTGCTTGTATTAGTGGTTAATAGGATATACCTACATCGTTGTACCAAATGGATCAGGTGGTTACACATATTCAACTATTCTAAAGAACAAACCGAGTGAAATGTCTTGTGGTAGTAGTGCATGTAGTTCAAGTGCGTTTTCTTGTGGTATTCAAAGTGGGGTTCCAAGTGATTCTACGTCTTCAAGTCAACTGGGTGTTTTTCTCAATTTACCGAATATTTCTCAAAGCCAACCAAATGTTACTCAGAGCCAATCTAATTCTTCTTCAAATCAATAATGTTATATTTCTGTGAATGTATAAAATCATCAGAACTCCTCGGTACCTAATGTTAGACGTAGAATTTCTACACTTAGGATCCTGATGTCTTAAACATGCTGTAGTATCCTTACATGAGTAAGGATCTTGAGTCCTAGTATTACTAACATTTATTGTGTCCCTTTCAGGAATTATTCACAGGAATGTTCCCTTATAATCGTCAGAAGATGAAGGCTTGCGGATATTTGGTGAAACAAGGTGAAAAAAACATGTGGAAAGAAGTGAAAAGACTTGCAATAGTCACTTACCAAGTCTTCCTAGGATCTTGGAAAAATTGGACTTATAGTTAGGATACTTTTCGAGTTCTTTACTATAAATAGTTGATCCGATCATTTTAGGAACTACTTATTGCTCAGTATACACATGCATTGCAATCGCCACAAGCTCTGTAACACTTAGATTCGGATGGAACAAGCTTAGTATTGTAATTTCTTTCAACTTCATAAAAATACTGGAGGTAGGTAGTTTCCAGCAACTAGGGTTTTTGTGCCAGCGATCATCTTTCAAAGAGATCAAGGCTTTTCCTCGTAACATATCGTGCGTGTTTTTTTTATTATTTACAACATTTATACTTTGTTCGTTACATTCAACTTCTTTATTAAACACAACAACCAAGAAACCTGTTTCCTAAACTAGTATGGTCACATTTACTCCAGGATCCTCAACAACAAACTTACCATTTTCAAGAGCACCTGACCTCACCTCACTTTCTCAATTTGGTTAGTAAATAGATCTCACCAGTTTTAAAAAAAAAAACAATTTCCCACCTATGGGGCAAGTGGTGCTTTTAATCGAAAAGTTTTCTCTTCAAATTTATGTTAAACTAGTTCCTTTTGAAGTTATTTTCTAAAATGGCTTCTTAACCCAAATCAACATCAACTTCATCCTCCGTTACTACTGCAACATTTGGAACGAGCAACCCTCTTCCTCTTCCTCCATATCAGAGGAAGACCACTGCTGCTAGAAACGTCTCTTAAGGATCAAGGAAACCTATTGCTGGACCTGCACATGCTTCTAATGATGATACCCTATCAATGTTTGCTATGATGAAGGAGAAAATGAAGCAACAGTAGGAGACCGACCAGTTGCTGTTTAGGGAGCTCAGAGAACTGAAAGATTCCCTAAGGCTAGTGGAGGTGAGAGTGCCATTGCAGACAAGGATCTTGAACTTCAGAACCGGAGGATCCTCAGCAATCCATCAAGGAGACTTTTTACCTATGCAACTAAGATCAACAATAGTTGGTCTAACCTCATCTGCCAGGAACACAACTAACAGATTTCTTGGAGTTACTCTGGGATCTTCCTTTAAGGGATCGCAACAATGGTAACCTGGTCGAGAATAGTTCTTTAAATACTAATAATTTTATGCACGGCCCAAGTCTTAGTCCTCAAATGGCAAGGGAGCTAAAAAAACTAAGGGAGATGATCTCTAGTGTGCCAGGAGTGGTGCAACCTGTACTAGAGGTATCTCTAGGAAGCAACATGATCTCTAAATTTGCATATCCAATTTGCAACGTAGAGATCCTAAAGAGATCCCAAACTCCAAATATGAAGCTCTTCATTGGAACTACTAATCCCGAAAAGCGTGTAGCCTAATAAAGAGGAAGGATGGAGATAAATCCCATCCCAGCAGAGTTAAAGGTAGCATGTTTGTGCAAAGATTCGGTTCCACCTGAATAGGAATACCTTTGAAATGGCTGCTCAATGTCCCTCCATACTCTTTTACGTATTTTTCTCACTCAGTGAATTGCTTAGTAACTAGTTTTCATGCCGCAGGACCATGAGCTCTACAAGGTTACTCAAGGTGCAAACAAGTCCTTAAGGTACCATGTAAGCAAATTCAGCAGAAAATCTTTGAGAGATCCCTAACCTTGACACTACTACGACAGTCCAACTTAAGATGGATCTACGCAGGGATTCTCCTTATTATGAGGATTTAGTAAAGAATCCATCTAGAAACCCAGGATGAAGTCAGGAACCTGGCCTTATGGTTAATAAGGCTTGCAAATGATAGGAGGATCCAATAGAGGATTACTGCACCCGCTAACTATGATTACCCAAATAGGAAGTGGGAGGCTCCTCAAAATCCTATAAATCTAAATCGTATTTTATAAAGGATAATAACACAGTTAATGCGGTGGATGATGTTTTGGTGAAAAATTAACAAAGTAGATTTAACGACCAAAATAAGATAGTGAGGTAAGGTGCTTGTTAAAATGGCGGGTTTGATATTATGGATCCTGGGTGAACAATCAGGATCCTCAGTTAGTAGAACAGTTTGTAAGGTAAAATGTGGTGAATGTAAGATTAATGCAATGAACACAATGAATTTATCATGGGGAAAAAGCCCTTGATCCTCTTCTTGAAGATGATCTCTTGCACAAAAAACCCGGGGAACGGGAAACTACCAAGTCCAATTTTATTAATATTGAAAATGGTTATAATGATGAGGCTTGATCGATCAAACTAGGTGTTACAACTAATAATCGTGCTTGTGAACAAGTGTAGAGTGTATGTGGTGTGCGAATTATATCTCTAAAATGATCCAATCAAGCCTTTTAATGGTGCATTACAAGAAATAAATCCTAACTAACATTCCGAGAAATCTATAATCCTAGAAAGAACAAGTTAGTAACCGTTGGCAGCTCCCAGCTTTATTTCCACATGTTTTCTTGAGCTATCTTCACCATAATTCAGTTACAAGCTATCTACTAGTCGTTAACTTTAAGACCAGTAAAAATAATGATGGTCATAAAAATTCTGCCCTAAACAATTGCCTCCAATTTTACAGCTGTGGATTACATCTGTGAAATTTCAAATTTTGATGTTATCTTGTGGCTGAGAATAGAGATAAGAAGCTCGACCCTTTTACCCTAATGATTTGAATGCTGCCAATTCTCTTTATAGCCTACATACCTACATTTACTCTTTACCCATTACAGTCACAAAAGTCGAAAGATTGAAGGTAAGTTTCCTCTTTCTCTTTTCCTTTACTCTTTTATCTTCATTTCTTGAGCTCATTGACCAGAGAATCTTGGAACATTCTGTAGAAGAACTTTGTAGTTTCAACAATAAGTGCATCAAGCACCTAGTCGCTTCTCAGGTTCTCCCAAAATCAGGCCATCATTCAACCCTTTGATCCTACCACCAAAGCCGACGTCTCTTCCACCAAATGGGTTTGCTATCCTTTCTACCCTTTTTTGATTGGATTCACCTTCCCTTTCTCATGTCTCGTGAATGAATTCTTCAATATTACCAAATATCCTACTCAAAAGTCATGCCTTTGTTGTGGAGGATTTTACACACCCTTGACAGACTTAATCGCACCCATTCTCTTAATATTACCCTTGCTGAAATTGCTTACGTCTACGAACTCTGAACTCACAGAAGCAGTGGGTTTTACATTCTGGATTAAGCCTGGACAAGATCCTCTCATCCCAAAAATCATGTATAATGAGAAAGACTGGAAGATCAGATTCTTCTTCGTTTGTAGAGATTCTCTTCCTGACGGTCACTCCTACCTTGTGTCTGGGTTCGAAACGATAGGCCTTATTAGGATATGTCTGGAATCCTTATTGTTGTTGAGGAACTTTACTATTTTAACTCTTCTATCCTTTTCTTTTATCAAGCTTTTGATTTTGACATCAGAGCTCTGGAAACTCAAGACACAAATAGAAAAATTGTAAGAGCAGAAGTTCCAGCCACATCCTTTTCTTAGAGAAGTTAGCCTTCAGTCTAACACTTCGGAATTAGTCATATCTTCAGGTACTTGCAATCTTTAATTACTTCTTTTGATTTTGAATGTTTAGGATTTGGACACGTCTTAGCAGGTGCAAGATCTCAGCCATTCGGCTGCTTTGATCTTGAAGGGCTTTTTTAAGGAAACTTCTTATGTAAGTGTTGAAGAAAAATGATGAAGGAATCTGATCCTTCTTATAAGATTTTACGCTAATTGTCACACCCCAGCTTTTACAGCAAAAGCAAAACACCAGTGGGCCGGGGTAGGGAATATCGTGACGTAAGTTGATATCATCATAGTCAATTAAACACAACACAGGGATAGTCTTGGAGTTAAATTACTATTACAAACCAAATGTTCAAAGTTCAACAATAATTAATATACAGAGGGCTCGTAATAGAAGATCTACAAGCGGATCGAAAAATGAATAAAAGTGTAAAACAAACTTTGGGCAGATCTAAGGATTTGCAAGATCCTCTTATATCACTACCGAGCAGCTTCCAGCCTATTTTCATATTGTACCTGCAAGCTTAGTCTTTTGAAAACACGTCAGCTTTCACTGGTAAATACACCCAACTGACTCCTTTTGAAAAAAATTGAAAATGATTTTAAGTGCACTTGGCACAAGATCTTTTATAACTTGGAAAGTTAGCCTTGTAACCTTGTTAACAGATTCACATGTTTGCCCATACATACAAGGCTTGGTACGGAGACCGAGACATGATTAACATACTCACAACGTAAAAACTCACCAAGGAATTATGCCCAACCTTGTGGGCAAAGTTTTTAGCATGAGCGCTTGCCGGGTGTATGCCTACACCCCGCACTTAGGTCGTGACCATTATATAATGTAATGAACCGAGGATATCCAGGACACGGTAGTTAACCCCCGATGTTTAAGTTATCAAACAAAACTGATTAAAACGGAATATGCGGATTTACTAGCAACAATCCGGCATTCAATTGATGCCATTTCCGACCAAGCGGTAATAGTTTACCGTAACCCAAGCCCGTATAGGGGAAATAAGTCGAGAGTATTTACCTGAGCTAGTCTTCGATTAAACGCAAGATTTAATAACTCAGTCGTACACAAAATGAACTAATGTAGATAGCATTTACCAAAAGGCTCTAGTCTGGATTATGGCATAAGCTAACCAATTAAATTTAACGGTCTTATATAAGTCATACACTTAGACCGACTAGCGTACATGATCAATAACTGTAAAATACGCTAGATTAAGCGATGACCGGATAGAATGTAGTTTAAACCCAACAAGTACTTTTACTTATAAAATATGGGTAAACCATAAACATTCTGGATTTTGAGACTTAAATGACAAGGTTAAACCCGTTTCAGTTAATTTCCGTAAACTAGTTACATACATTAACCATACGTGTATCATCGATATCGGGTAACCGGATAAGTCATGGAAAAGTTCTATATGCCATTATACTTTAAAAAAGTTGTAACATTAGTTGGACATCAACTTATATGCCCGTTAAGATTTAAAATGAAACTATGTCTTATAAGGGCATTTTGGTAATTTCATACCGTGTAAAAGGAATTTGAATATAATTTAATGTTATGACCATAAGTATTCTAGAAAAATAACTTATTTATGATATAATATCAGAAGGATATTGAATATATGTGTAATTTATCTATTATGACCAAACTATGCACCAAAGGGGCATTTTGGTCATTTTACACATAGTTTCATAAATTATTTAGAAATCTGAGTTCTTATCATATACCTACTATAAAAATATTTAAAATAAGTTTTAAAATCAGTAGGTAACAAGTCATGGTTGATATATATGGTTTAAAACCATACTATGCGCCGAAACGATGCTTATGTCGTAAAATGATGAGTTATACGTTGTTTAACGAAAACTGATGTTAAGATCAGGTTTGTACGTCCTAGATATGTTATTTAATATAACATATCAGTAGATGAAAGTTTTGATATGAAAAAGTATGATTAAAACCGTTTTATGAGCCACAAGGGCGTTATCGTCATTTATCGACATAATGCAAGGACTTGTTCATAAACTCAGTTTATAATCTGATTTGACATCCCAAATAATCCTACTTATAATATTACATCAGTGGGCAACTCATTTTTAAGATCGTTATCGATTAAACCTTGTTTTATGCAAAAAGGGCATTTTGTCAAAATGGCATAATTACGGAACTTGTGCATAAACTCAGATTCTGATTATGACCTTGTAATATAACCTCAGGGGGTTATTCTACATTATATTATGATCATAATGCAACCTTAGATCAGCAGCTAACTAATCTAAATCGAGTCAGAATCGAAAGTCAAAGCAGAAGTCAAACTTCGCGACTTTCGGTTGCGAACCGACCCTAGAACTGAAATTGACGAGCCGAACATGTTCTTAAATTTTCTATTAATTATTACCAACTTGTTTAAGTGTCAAAACATGTTTCATAACATATATAAGCTCTAACATATATAAGCTCAGATTATAACATTTCCGAAAAATGGCCTGTTTGACTTTTTAATATTTAAAATTCGACCCGTCAGTTGGTCTAGTGAACATGATCTTTAAGAGGTGACCTTAATAGGGACTAACACCTACCTTATTATGATCACTTCTAGAGGAGGGAGATAGAATGAGAAATGGGAAAGGTGCAAGTTCAAGTGTTGAGAAAATGCACCTATTTATAGTTTAAGAGATTGAAGGAGGTGATGACAGGTGTTAAGGGGCGTTAGAGGGAGCTTACAAGTGTCCTAAAATGTGGCATAGCAGTTTGGAAGTCCCTTGTTTCGAATGAAATGGTTTTTGGCAATTTGTGTGGGTACCAAGCAAAAATTCTACAGACACAGGAGCCCTACGAGAGGCCAGGCCCATGCCTCTCGCGCCCCATGGCCAGTTTCAAAGTTTATCTCATTTAGCCCCTCAACTTATAAAACCTCCTAAAACACCTTTATAACCCCTAACCAATATTGGCGTACCTGGGAGTATGCTCGGACATTGTCGAGCTCTCCGTTCGTTAAAAGGTCACTCAGAGGTATAAATTAACATGTTAACACTTTTAACCCCTCCATTATCCAACTTTTATGTTTTAACGGATTTGATCCCTCTCGTCTAACAAATGGGACATATGAGAGTTAGGACTTCGTTAAGGATCACTCAGAGGCTCAGTATAAGCATGTTCACTCCAATGTCACTCAGAGGCCGGGCATGTTGACACAAATGGTCACTCAGAGGCCAAGTTTAAGCATGTTGACACTAATGGTCACTCAGAGGCTAAGTTTTTTAAGCATCTTGACAATAATGGTCACTCAGAGGCTTGGTTTATGCATGTTGACATCAGAAGGTCACTCAGAGGCTTCATTTAAGCATGTTGACACCTTTAGTCCTTATTAGTCCATAATGGACTTATTATAAAAGTAATGGCACGTGACGCTATACTATTGGACACGATTTTTATGAGGTGTTACACCAACAAAGTTAAAGAGTCACATAGAAAGAAGATACATGACTATCAGACAAGAGAAAGACAAAATTGGCACCAAGAAGATAAAAAAGTGATCTACAACAAAAGAAGAGGATTGGATTAGAAGAATCTCATGTTTCTTATGATAAATCTAATAATTATCATCTGAAATTTGATGATCAAAGACATTAGGTTTTTGATGTGGAGCTAATTAGAATTCTCATGAAGCAACTTGCTAAACCGATAAGGTTTTGAAAAGCTCCAAAGTGACTAGTGGACCAAAGGATTTAATGAATATGCCAAAAAGCTACTTTTCATAATACAAGTGCATGAATAAATAAATGTTTATTCATGCCCAATATTCTATTTAAATAAAGAATAAAAAGAGAGAAGAGCAAACTGAGTTAAGCATGGCATTTTATACATCTTACAAACTCCACTGCCCTACATCACATAATTCGATTACTAATTCTGCACATAATTTTCTATATTTTTAGAAATTACTTGCCAAGTTTAGTTAAACATTGTTAATCTGGGATCAACAGTTGGTAGTGGGAGCTTAATGAATAACTCATTTTAAAAAATGATCAACTGCTCGAGTATATCTTTTGAAAACTCTGTTTTTCAAAAACTGCTTTTAACTAAAAATGGAAAACTTTCAAACCTCGAACAATGTATTCAATATCGGGTCTATGTCAAACCTCCAACTTCAGTTAGAGAGGAGTACCCCAAATGGAGAATTAGGATGATCAATTTCATTAATGATCTTGATCGAGCTCTATTTCAGTCCATTGAGAGAGGCCCACAAGTACCCCATGTTGAAACAGTAGCTATTCTAGAAATATATCAAACTCCAACAATTCCTACATTATGGACTCCTAAACAAGAAGGTTTATGGAGTGACACTAATAAGAAATTTTATTGTTATTTTTCTATTAAAAAAAGAGGAAGTTAGGGGGGATAAAGTTAGCTAAGAAGGAAAATATAATTACAATCAAAATGGAACATAAGGGTAAATAGTGTTAAATGCTTTAAAAGAAATCTATCTAAACAAAATCTTGATAAAAAAACAAAGTGAATAATAAACTTTCAAGATGGTCAACGAAAATTTGCAGATATCAGATAGAAAATCATTTAAGTCAAATTTGATAAAATCATTTGATTAAGAAATTGTTCTGACAAAGAATCTACTTGAAAAGATTTCTAAAGAAAATGTCATTTCTCTTTCGTCTATTTTGCCAAACATTCTCAGATTTTGTACTCGGACTCACAAAAACTATATTCACAAAAGAAATGGTACTCAGTTTTTGATCTCTGATGAAATTCAGAAGGACAAATGAATTAGTAAAAATCATTAGAATTCACTCCACAATCGGACAGATCCATGCATTCAAGGAGAATACTATGTGAGTTCAAAATTCTAATCAACCCTCATTCCTTGTAATCTCTCTCAAATTTTTTTTATTTGGGAACATTAAACTTGATCATTCTGATGACAAAACATCCAGATGATTTATATCAGATAGATAATGAAGAAATGATCTAATCGACAGATATCATCAGAAAACATAAGAGAATGGTGATCTCAGAAGGAAATTTGGAAATACCAATTTGTTACAAATAAGACATTATCTAGTAATCATGATCACATCTAATGACCATAAATTTCTTTTTCGGATCTCACACTCTCATCAGGAAAGTGTTTCCAAGATAAAATCTGAACCACATAAGCAAAAGGAATTTAATCTTTCAAAAGGGGGAAGAAAAGTAGGTTTCTCAGTGTTCTAAGAGTTTAATAGTAGTGGAGCACTTTTTCAAAAGGGGATTTACCAATAGAAAAAAAGGTACAACTTGGCTGTTAGTTTTCACCACTACAAATTTTTGGAACTTTAACTAATTTTTTGAAAATACTCAAAGGATATATTAGAAGTTTAAAAGGTTTGTGATAAGTTGATTTGCTGATTAATGTATCATAAACCAACTATAATATTAACCATCCACGACCTCAATACGTGGGACACCACAACTCCCAAATAGTATAAATAACATTCTTCAAACAAGAAAACCTTCATTCCCCCAGAAATTTGAAACTCACATACAAGCCCTAGAAATTTGTTTTTGAAATCTACAATTCTTTATCAAATCACCATGTCTGCCTCAAACCTCAGTAAACCTCAACATTCCTATCGTAGAACATGAAGTACCTCTTGTCAAAAGGATCAAATTCTTACCACTAAAAAGGACAATCTCCTGATGAGTACTCAACTCCAGTTATACGATCAAAGATGTCAAATTCTGGTAGAATATTTGTTATATTTTCCCTTGAAGCAAGCCATGCTAAAGACAGCATAAGTACGGTATTCATACTACAACAACAAATCAATACTCTGGAAAATTCAACTAGAAAAAGAAGGAAGAGATGAATGCTCATATGTGGGGGAACATATCCGTAACCACCACCCTAAAGAAAATCAAAGAATGGTTACAGTTGCTAATGAGAAGCCTATACATTGAAGCATCAGAGAAAGCAGAGATGCTCTCAACTTTAAAAAATTGGCCCACAAAGAAAACATCACAAAAATTGGATATTCAAAAGAAAAGATTGCCTGCCTTTTGGCAATTCTTATTGAGATATTGAATAGATGTCTAGCATAAAAAATTGGTGGAGCAGATCAAATCAATACTTCAATTCTTTCAATCATGAATGGGCTCATCATTGGGTTCAATGTTGATTATGGAAGAGAAATCTTTTACCTAATGAAAAAGTATTTTTTTTGCTAAGAATGGACGTCATACCCACCTCCCATATCCCAGATTCAGGGCAATCATAATTTGCTGAAACTTTTGAAGAAAGAAATATGGAGATTCCCATGGCTAAGGAAATATGGAGACCACCAATAATGGTGCCATGGTGTGCTCATAGAGGATGGACTCTAGCTAGTGATGTACCAACTTTACCAGAAAGATGTTGGATCTAAATACCTCAAAACTCTCTTTTTCAGAAAGAAGCATGGTGAACTATTCAATAAGGAAGAACTATTTGATAGTAGCTCCTCACCAAATGATGATCAAGCCTCAAAGATCCAACATTTGGAAGATATAACTTAGAAGTCAATAAGAGGTGGCAAGCCTCAATCTTATAGTAACGTTCTACAAAAAAATACAAAAAAAACAGTGTTGAACACATAATGCTAGCAGGAGAAGGAAAAAATCAGGAAACTGAGTCAGAACCCTTCATCAGAAAAGGTGTACAAATGAATCCTTATTTTAGTTTTGTGTAAAACTCAATATAATCAGATTTCGATGACACTATTGAGGTTAATTATGAATTTGATACAAGAAAAAACAAATATTAAATTATAAGAAAGATTCGGTGGCCCCATAGATCTCAACGTTAAATCTGATAAAGAGGAGGATGATGAGATGAAAACAGTTGGAGATCACATTTCTGATCAAGGAAACCTTGTTTAGGAAAATTTGGTTTTCCCATTAACTCATAGAGAACAATCTACATAGGTAGGTCAAGGAACTGAGCAAAATCCAGATGTAAATCTGTTATACAATTCTGGTAAAAGAGCTATGGATTGATATTATGATCAGTTTATACTTTTTAAAAAAGCAAAAAGTGTGTCTTCTGCTGGTATGGTAGAAGGAACATCTGCTGTTCCACCTCACCCAACAACGTAAACTATGACAACTATAGAGCTTGATACCTTATTGAAGGAGGTTATGAGGAAGATGAAAGAGAGGAAATAGCCTGTAGAACAACAAAAGGCAGTTGCTGAAGACAAGCTAGACCATCTGTTGGATGAAATGAAAAGCCAAAAATCTGACATCTAAAGATTGTCAGATTAAGTAGAATCATCACACAAGGGAAATAGAATAATACAAAGAAGTTGCATAGCATGAAGGAGACCCTAACTAGCTATCAAGATATCAACAACTTCACAACGGAGTTCAAGACGGTGACTTAGGAACTAGAAGAAATAAAGAATCAGATGAAAGAAGTTGTGAAGTTAAAAGGAGCAACAAATTCCGATGACATCAAAGAAGACCTCAATAGTGTGAAGGTGAGAAACAACATTATGACAACTGCACTTGTGAGATTAATTCAAGAATGGAGTAAGCACAAAGAGAAGCTTTAGTCAGAACCAAGTGGAATACATACCGAGGAAATGAATAACAATGTTCCAATCAATGATATCAAATCCTTGTTGAAGGAGATAAAGATACATGAACAAAAACACAAGGGAAAGAAACACCAACCATTACACAAAGAACAAAACCAATGGGTCCACCTCCAACTGTGCCAAATCAAGAAACTGCAATAATCTTGTACTCAACAAAAGAAACTACATCAACAACACCATAAAATCCAGCAAAAAGAGAACATGCAAGAAAATAAACTTTTTATCAACCAAAGAACAAGGAGAAACTACAAGCATCACCCAAAAGAACAACATCTGGCGACACTACCTGTAGTTTATTTCTTGTTTAAGGTGCCAAGAGAAAGTGAGAAGAAACAACAACTTCTTCAAAGAAGCCAATAATAATTCCCAGATCATATATCCCATTGAATGTCACAAGGTACACAATGGAGGTTTGCAAAATAAGATATGCTCTTTTAAGACTATCACCTCAAACACTTCTACAAGGATGAGAAAGAAGAGCTTGATAGACCATTGAGTCTTGTAACTGTGAATTTATACATGGAAAGAAGTGCAGAAGGCAATTTAGTCTCTACAAACCTTTTACTAATCTAATAAAGAGAGTAAGAAAAGTGGATAACCACTCTACTCCTGATGGCATACTAGGATTTCTTGATCAGAATAAGTATACCGTGGTGTGAAACCAGGATGAAGACAAACTTTCATTGATGCTGATCTCGCATCTCTAATTCATCCAATAGATCTGATAAAGTTAAGAAAAACTTAAGAAGAAGAAAAATCACATAGTAGAACCGTCATAAGAGCCACCAACATCACTACCAGTGGCAATAATTCTTCACCCTAATTGCTATGAGTGATTTTGATCCATGCATTCACTTTGATCATGTAGTTAATGGAAAATTGCTCATAACTCTACCAAATACAAAAATCTCTAATGAACTCATAGCTCAAGCAAGAACAAGTTTAATCTTTGAAAAACTTGAACTATCTGTCATATATAGGGACATTAATGAAGAAAGACTGATGTTCAGACTAAGTGAGATATGCAAATACTCAAACAAGACTATAAATTACATTAGGGAATGCATGAAAAAGAAACAGGAATAGCTAATGACCAAGGGATGAGCCAAAAGACCTCATGAAGCATATTGAAAAAATTATGAATGAATGGATCACGTGTCACACCCTTGTCATAACGAAGCATAATCGTGTAACTATAAGGTAATCATTGCCACCAATTGTGTAAACAAAAATAAATCAACAACGATGCCATATATGTTAAGTTGCAACCAAAGTTTACAAGTTCCCAAAACCAGTTACAAGGTTTAGACAAGTTCATAATGTTATCCAAATTATAGTTTTTGAGTTACATTACACTTTAAACCAAATGATTGTTTTCATCATAAAAGCATGTTAAGGTTTTGACCCCTTTATACCCATACGAGGTTGGGATATAAGAGACAAATCCTCCAAAAAGCCATTTGTTGTCATGTTCATTCCCACTTCCTGTAGTCTTTCACCAGCTCAAGTTTTGCATCCTGAAATACATGTAAGTTTGAAAAGTCAAAATAAAGTTGGTGAGTTCATGTAGTTATTTTTTTGGTATGAGATGTCTTGTTTGTAATCCAGTAATGAAATCTTAGTATGTTATTAGTATTCATGGCGTTTAAGGATCTATGAATGTGTAAGCATCCTGACATATGTGCCACAATTAAGTAACTAAACCGGACAACTCTTGACATCCATTGGGATCACAAAAGCACTCCTAAAGGGTTAACAAACCAGGAGTGGAGCACACCTCAAACTCAATAGATCTATACCTTTTACACCTTGATCACTAAGTTTGTTATCATCTAACACCATAGCTAACATACCGTTTGTTATGACATGCATTTCCCCTCGATTGTTTTAAAAACAAAACCTTGAAATATTTGAAAGGAGGGATATGAACTCACAGTTTTGCGTTCCGAATGTCGTACTAGTGAAATTCGAGTGTTTGTACACATGTGTAACCTACATGTGTATTAACTTCATTAGACCGTTAGGTCTCATTGGACCTCATACAAATTGTTCATCTTGAATTCATGTTGTGTAGTTATTTATCATATTAGAACAACTTTAATTTTATTATAGTGTTGGTAGTTTGTTTGTTCGATTATTATTATTAGTATTATTATATATACATACATATATATATATACATACATATATATATACATACATATATATATATATATATAATATCTTTACTAGATCGTGTGTGAACGGGCCTCGCCCTTCACATGTCCTCGTGCCTTGTACGCGTGTCATTGGGCCTAGCCCACGTCATGTATGTGATTGGGCCTAGCCCATGTAATATGTTATTGGGCCTAGCCCATGTAATTATGTCATTGGGCCTAGCCCATGCCTTTATGTGATTGGGCCTAGCCCATGTGATTATGTAATTGGGCCTAGCCATGAAATTATGTGATTAGGCCTAGCCCATGAAATTATTTCTTTGGGTCTAGCCCGTGTATTAGTGTAATCGGCCTAGCCCAAAATTATTTACCCAAGTCTATAAGTATATATATTCTTGCATTTTTATAACTTCCATAAGTGTTGTAGTTTATAAGTATTCTATTGTGCTTATATAAAATCTCTTGGAAACTTTTATATATTTCAACTTTCTGGGTTTTGGTTATCGGTAGTATATATTCGTTAAGCGTCTAAAACTATATTATTTTTAGACGTGTCGTCGTAGTTATTTATTATATATATTTCCGCTTCGAAAGTCGCCCAAGTGCATAGAAGCTCTTCATGTTGGCGATATGTTCGTTGATCGACGGTGAAACGGTGTATTGTTTAAATTTGACCATTGTCTGAATAGTCCGCTCGTTCGATCATTTGTTTCAAGAATTGTGTAAAAGTGTATGTGTTCATGTAATTTATACTTGGTAACATTCAAGTATTTGGTGTGTTGTATTAGTTGGGTATTTTGTATTGTATACCCTAGATTTTCTAGATACATACACATGTATTTTACACATTCAATTATGATGGTGACAAACTATATACATATATTATTATTCCCAAAAATATATATATGTAATAAATAATACTCATTTTTAACTTGTAAAAATATATATAAGTATTTATTAAATCTGTGGAAGGTTAGGGTTTAACCGTTGTCATTAAAACTTCCTTAATGATGGTTTAGGTCACTAATCGCATTTAGCTCCATTAATCACCACGTTAATTACACTTTAATCGCGATTAGATTTTTAGAAAATTTCAACATAGTTTCCTCCTAAACTATGGCGTTTTCTACCTTTCAAAAACGTATTTAAACCACTTTTTAATTTTCCAAAATCATCGTCAATTCATCGAGTTCATTAAAACTCATTTTTCAAGTAGTGTGCACATAACTTTTCTTCAACATTTCATGAGCTTTTATACATATATTTTTATACTTTAAAGCCTCTAAAAATCCCATATCGTTTAAGATTATCAAAACACCAAGATTTTCATGGACATCATTTATAACCATTTTTATATAACATTGTTTTATATAAAAATAAACTTTACTAGCTTTCAAGATCCAAGTTTCAAGTCTCATTTTGTATCATACTTTTAGAAACAATATCAAGACTACATATATTCAAAGCTCATGAACTTGAAGATGATGATCTTTCATGATTTAAACTTATACTTGTTCAAATCACATTTTTAAGCTTAATATAGTAAGTTCATCACTCTTGTAAAATACTACAACAAATAAACAACATGATTATCATAAATCACATATTTCTATCTTGTTATTTCTTGTTATATTTTAGGGGTTTGGATGATTTCTTTCAAGATGTTCAAGATGAAGTTTACTTGTACTTTTCATATTATAAGAACTTGAATCTTAAACAAGTGAACTTACTACTAGCTCTTAGGCTAGGTATGATTCAAGATTAAGATGGTTGCGAGAAAACGAAGATCAAGATGATGACAAAGCTCCAAAGAAAACCCTAATGCTTCTCCATCCTTGCTAGCTCCATAAATAGCCTTTTAATGGCTTGAAAGTAAGGATAATATGGTGTTTTGTTGTGGTTGTATGGTGGTTTAGGGTGGTGGTAATGGGCCGAAATGAGAGAGAGACTAGAGGAGTTCTTGGTAATTCTTTGTGAAATAAAAATGTTGAAGGAAGGAATGGTGTTGTTTTAATTATATAATCTTTAAAGTTCAAGATTCATTCTTCATGTGTCATACTCCAATCTTCACATTTTCAACACAAATCAAGTGGGTAGGTGGGGGCCCACATGGGGGGGGGGGGGGGGGGACAAGTGTCAATTTTTTTATAAAATATCTTTTATAAAATATGACATGTGATGAATTTATTAATATTTGTAGATATTTTGGTCATTAAATTAAACTTGGTTAATTAGAGGGTTAAAGGTAGTTTAGGATGTTAAGTATTACTAGCTAGTTCACTTGACTAGTTGGTATTTATTTTGGATGGTTCGATACCGGTTGATATACGAAAGATATTATTTAGTACTGGAGGCTTTGGTTTTTGTTTACCATAAGTGCTATGGCATTTTTTAGGATACTTCCGACATTAAAATATGGTTAACTAGCAGCTCACTAGCCTAGTAGATGTTGAGTTGAAGTAGTAGAAACGCCTTCCGTTTCGTTAACCGCTCGATAATGGCTCTTTTATATTATACCGACGGACAATTCTGCAAGTTGAAATTCTGCAACCATGAGATGTATGAAGGGGTTACGGATCCCGAATAAACCTTAACTAGCTCTCTAGATTAATGTATACGGCTATCGGGTATTGAAATCTTCATCGGTTCGAGAATCGGTCGCTTCCTGGTCAAGTTGTGCATCGCTTGTCGTAGTAATACCTGAAATGATGTCTTTTAGGTACTTTTTGATAACCTCATAATATTTTAAGGTGTTTGTCATTATTCTTTTATATTGATGGAATCCCGAAATGCCGAATTAGTGTTGCGGACGAATTGCAATTCTTATGTTTATAGCCGAAACGGACAATTTTGAAATTTAAGCGTTAAACAAGAAAGTTATGTATTATTGCAAGATGTGTTCCCACATTAGTGTTTTTATGTATATATGGACTCAGTTAGGTCATTCGTATGCTGTTATTCATCATTCTGTTTCATTTCAGCAATTTTGCTTACATGAATAGTGTAGCCATGAATAGTGTGCCAAACACTTTCTACCAACACTTTTAGCACATAGTTTATTTTATTTCGCGTCGTGACAGAAATCAATGTATGTTATAGCATGTTTCTCTTGTCCTAATACTTGTTATCAGATGTACGACTCAGTTGTGTAATTAAATTACCATTAATCATGAGATTATGTGACGAAACAGTGATTAGATTGTACGAAATTACTGGTTATTTCCCATTTGTCACATACTCCCCCTGTTAAAAAGAATTTTGTCCTGAAATTCACCTTGAGGTATCCTCTGAAGGAGTTTTCTTGAACAGGTGGGGGTACTTTGTCTTTATTTGATCCTCGTGTTCCCACGTATACTCGGGTCCGTGGCGCGAGTTCCAGCGGACTTTGACTAGTTTGATTTGGCTTCTCCTTGTCTTTTGAACTTTCCGGTCCATAACCTCAACGGATTCCTCGGTAAACTGGAGCTTGTCATCAATTTGAATTTCATCCGTTGGGATGATAACCATGTCATTAGTCGGGCTTTTCTTTATGTTAGACGCATGAAATGTGTCGTGTAACTTGTTGAGTTCTTATGGCAATTTTAGCTTTTAAGCCACTGTACCAACCTTTGCCAGAACTTCAAAAGGTCCAATGTATCTCGGGATTAGTTTTGGGCGCTTCCCGAATCTAGCTACGCCCTTCCAAGGCGAGACTTCTAGTAACACGTTATCTCTGACCTTGAAGGATAATGGTTTACGTCTTCGATCTGCGTAGCTCTTTTGTGTATCCCGAGCCAACTTGATACGCTCGTGGATTTTAAACTTTTTGTCTCTGATTTCATGGACTTGTTCGGGACCAATGAGTTGGTTGTCACTGACTTCCGCCCAACATAGCGGAGATCGGCACTTTCGCCCATAAAGTGCTTCGAATTGCATGACCTTAATACTTTTGTGATAACTGTTGTTGTAGGAAAATTCTACCAATGGTAAATGAGTAACCCAGTTTCTACCTAAATCCATCACACAGGCACGAAGCATGTCTTCCAAAGTTTGGATGGTTCGTTCGCTTTGGCCATCAGTCTGCGGATAAAAAGTCGTGTTGAGATCTAAGCGAGATCCAACCGAAGCTTGGAGTGATTGCCAAATCCGTGACACAAAGCGACCATCTCTATCTGAGATTATCAAGACTGACACTCCATGACGTCCCACGATTTCCTTAAGATAAAGTTCAGCTAACTTCTCGGTATCGTCTTTTTCGCGGATTGGTAAGAAGTGAGCTAACTTGGTTAACTGATCAATGATAACCCAAATCATGTCATGACCTCGTGAGGTCCGTGGTAGTTTTGTAATAAAATCCGTTGAGATTTGTTCCGATTTCCAAATAGGGATCTCGGGTTGTTGTAATAAGCCAGATGGTTTCTGGTATTCGACCTTGACCTTTGCACAAGTTAGGCATTTTCCAACATAGGTCGCAATATCTCCCTTGAGATCAGGCCACCAATAATTATTCCTTTAAATCTTGATACATTTCATCGGGTCCTGGATGTATCGAGTATTTTGACTTGTGCACTTCATCCAGCACCAAGTCTCGTAGTCCGCCAAAATATGGAATCCAGATCCTTCCCATAAAATATAAAGTTTCATCTTTATTTGGCTCCATTCGTCTTCCATTCCCCGTAATGATTCTGCTTGAATGTTCCCGGCTTTAGAGCTTCTTGTTGTGCATCGTGCACTCGAGTCGTAAAGTTGTCTAAATAGTCATTTCTAAAGCTCGGACACGTAAAGTTTTCACTCGTTCCTTCCAGCTCAAAGCATCTGCCACTACATTTGCTCTGCCCGGGTGATACTTGATCTCACAGTCATAATCATTCAACACTTCTACCCAACGTCGTTGGCGCATATTTTGTTCTTTTTATTGAATATGTGTTGAAGACTTTTATGATCTGTGAATATGGTACACTTAGTGCCACATAAATAATGACACCAGATTTTTTAAGCAAATACCACTACGCCTAGTTCTAGGTCATGAGTGGGATAGTTCTTTTCGTGAACTTTTAATTGACGTGACGCGACGTGATTACTTTTTCACGTTGCATTAACACGCAACCCAAGCCTTGATGCGATGCATCACAATACATCACAAAGTCATCGGTACCGTCCAGAAGTGATAATATTGGCACCTTGCATAGTTTATCCTTTAATAATTGAAATTTTGATTCTTGTGTTTCTCCCCAATCAAACTTTTTATCCTTTTGTGTAAGCGAGGTTAGCGACTGAGAAACGTTCGAGAAGTTCTCAATAGATCTTCGGTAATATCCCACTAAACCTAGAAATTGTTGTACTTTCGTGGGCGTCCTTGGAGCACTCCAGTTCTTTATGGCTTCTATTTTATGGGTCGACGAGTATCCCATTTTTGTTCACCACACAACCGAGATATTGTACCTCGCGAATCCAAAATTTGCATTTTGAGAATTTCGCATACAGTATATCCTGTGTTGATAGCCTCGATATAGTTCTCATATGTTATTCATGTTTTTCCTCGGTTCGTGAGTATTTTAATATGTCATCAAAAAATACTACTACGAACTTGTCAGGGTAAGGTTTGCATACTCGGTTAATCAATTCCATAATTATGGTAGGCGCATTTGTTAAACCAAAAAAAAGCATAACAAGGAAATTATAGTGACTCTAGCGAGTCCTAAATGTCATTTTAGGAATACCTTCCTCTTGGATTCTTAGTTGATGATAACCGGATCTCAAGTGAATCTTGGTGTAGAAACTCGAGTCTTGTAATTAGTCATATAAGTCGTCATTCCTTGGTAATGGGTTCTAATCCTTAATGGTGAGTTTCTTCAACTCTCGATAAATTTATGCACATCCAAAAGCTTCCCTTCTTCTTCTCGACAAAAGGCACTGGAGCTCCCCATGGCGAGGAACTCGTTCTAATGAATCCTTTGTCTAACGACTTTTGAAGTTGTGTAGATAGTCTTTGCATTTAAGATGGAGCTAATCAGTATGGAGGCGTCGCTACTGGTGCGGCCCCCGGCACCAAATCAATGCGAAAGTTGGCGTGTCGTAGCGGAGGTAACCCAAACAAGTCTGATGGAAAGACTTCGAGGGAATTCCTTCACAACGGTTATTTCCTCCAATTTTGGCTCTTCATTTTTCTTATCGACTACGTCAGCTAGAAAGGCTATGCAAATTTCTGTAGGCACTTCTGGCCTTCATGCAATTAATGATTCGTAAGGGCATCTCATGCTTCTCTCTGTGTACTACAAGTGTTTCTTCGTCTGGTAAGGGGATGCATATAGTTTTTTCAGGACAACCTACCTCCGCTCGGTTATACGTCAACTAGTTTATGCCAAAAGCTACGTTGTAACAACCCAGATAAACGTGTAAAAGATCGATATTAAATTCTCGTTCTCCAAGTTCCAAAATGCATCTTTTATAACTTCCCCTGACTTGACTAATTTACCGTTGGAAAATCCTATAGAATGAAGGAACGTCTATCTTAATTGACTCTAGGTCAAGTATATTTTGAAGTCTATGGAGATGAAATAAAATCAACATAGGGATCAAACAAGATGGATGCGAGGTTGGTTGATAAGAAACGTGTTTGTGACTTTTAATAATTCCTCATGACTCAGCTAATTCCCCATTAGATAACTTGATAACGTGTCTAATTTACATGACTCTGATTCGACTATATGCTAAACACCTAAAGACAGTAGCTAAGCTCGATGTTGGTATCAAAAGAATTGACACGTAATGATTGTAGATTAGAACGTATGCATGACGAAATCAGGATCTTGTGGGCTATCCATAGTTTTTGCTCACTCATTCTTTAATTCACTTGTCTGATTCATTCTTAAGATGTTCATGCTTGAAGTGGCCTTCGTGCCACACTTAACATCCTTGTTCTTGGTTGAGTCTTACTAACTTATTGGATTCTGTTTTATTTCTTGATTCACCACACTTCTACTCTTGGCACTTTTTCAAGTTCCCTCATGAGGAAATTCTTACTTATAACATTTAGGATTCGGTAAGTTATCAGCATATTTCTTGGTTCTAGCATCAATTATGGCAACAATTGCCTTCGTTTCTATCATTACGGGAGTTCCTTTCCATTTGTTACTCACTCTCGATCCTGCCTTAAGGGGTGTGTATTTTCGCTTCTCATCGCTAGTAGATTCCACATGCGTTTCCTTCCTTTCCACACCTTTCTTTGATAATTTCCCATTCTCACTGCATCCTTGGTGAGACTAACTGCGAGAGTTACTCTTTGAGTGATGAAGGTAGGGTGGGATGATGTGGTCATGTTTTGGTTCTTAGAGGCTAAACCCCAAATGTTGCGCTCGGTGTGTTTGATTTCAGGTGTTCCCCAGTATGCAACAACCCTTGAAAGATCATGAAAGCGTCGAGTGTAACCAACAATGTTGGCTGCAATCATGATCGAGTTCTAGGATCCTGGTTCTACCCTTGGAATTCCAGTCAGTTAGCAATACTCTTCTAGCATAAGACTTTCAAGTTCTTCCCATGATAAACTCTTTGTAGTATCACTCCTTAAAGTTTCTACATGAGAATTTCATCAAGTTAATGTTGCATTCAGTAGGAGACTCTTTATTTACCTAATCATTTACTCAAGAGTGCATTTACTAGCACTGCTAACCAACTGTGTTGTCTTTATTTAACGGACATAACCTACCGCACCTCTTGAACTAATTAGGTTCGCGGCTTACAGTTCGGGAAAGCTTTAGAATTTAAAACCTTGTATGATCGTATCTTAAGGTATAGCATTGCCACTCTTTCCCAATCTATTGGGATCCGAACCATTTGAACTACCGGTACCACCAGTTTTGTCACTAGTATCGACTAAATTACTCTCGTGTCGTGCGATTTCCGAAACCCTATGTCCTTCCATAACTCTAGTTCGGCTTACCCAATAAGTCATGGTTTAACTAACCCCTTTCGGGTGTAGACCTTCCTTTGGTGCCATGTTTCTTCTTAATACCCAAGATTATAAGAAGCTAGACATATATTTGGATAATATAGGCTACCATGTGCCTCTTTCGTGTATCAGCCATATGTCTAAGTGGAAAGGAAATAACTCGTTGAGGAGGAGAAACCAAACGGTTTTCTTCAACCTTATTGCATGTATTCCATACGTCGTGGACTTCGATCTTCCAAAGTAGGAAAAAAAAAATTTCGCCACACCAACCCGTGTGATGAATACGTTGGTATCCCTTGAGCTCCACGAGCTCCAGCTAGATGTTATAATTTCCATAGATATTGAGTAGAAGACAAATGTCAAACAAAGGAATTTAATGTAATCTCTTTCCAATAAGATGAGGTGCCATAGACACCATGGAACCAACCCATGTACAAGAACTCTAGACCATTGAGGAAATATTCTCCTTGGGTGGCCAACCAGTTTTTGTTTGTTTAGATGACTAGTCTCAATCGACTCATGATATAGATCGAATGTTAGATGCGAACAAATATGTGTGGTGTACCGTATCATAGGGTGTTATAGCAACCACCCTAGTTAGTGTCCCACTAGATAGAAACTCGAACAACTTAACAATTTCGAATGGGTAGTGATCATTAGCTTGACCCGCAGAGCCCACCAGGATCCACTACAAGTTATTATTACGTGTGCCCCAGTAACAATAAATTGCCTTGCATGGTCACCCTAGTGTTCTCCTGTTCAAAGACGACGATCAGTCAGAGAGAGGACGCTATTGTCTACATACCTTCAACATAGAAGGGACCTTCGTGATGGTCCACATGATATTGTTCATTCACATTACTCGCGAGAGGGCACATCGTTAGACAAATTTGGAAACAGAGAGAATTTGCAACAATAACAACTGAAGGGGCACCTTCAAGATGAGTACTTCACCTTCCTTGTCTGGACAAGAGTGTTGTTATTAATGATTGATATGGGTCACAGGGACCTCGTCCCGCTAATAGAGTTGTCATCCAAGGCTACCACCTTCGCCTCTTCGTCACTACCGAAGCCAGGCATCTCCGCATCCGTGGGAAAAGCAACTACGTTATGTGGAATCGATCTTAAGGTCTCACTTTGAAACCACGTCTGCTATAAGCTCTACAATAGACGAGAGGTCGATATTCTCATTGTGCGAGTCAAGGATAATAATAATATCCGTAGTCGAAGGTATTTCGTTCTTGGCAAAATATTCTGTACAACACACACATATATATATAATCACATAAAATCCCATCTAGCCAAGATTTCTATCTTTGTAATGTGTCTATGACACATAGTCTTATAATGTAATCTACCTATTTATCATAGAGTAATCATGTATTGATCCTTTTATGACTGTTTCTCATATAAAATCCCATCTAGCCAGGATTTCTATCTTTTTCGTTACTTATGGCTGAGCTCATGTGATAGATCCTCGTGTTATCGTGTCACACTGAAAACCTTTTGTCATTTTTGTCATAATTATGAAAATATTTTTGTGATGTTATAAACTTTGTTTTCATGTGGGAGCCCTTAGTGATTGTAGACCTAATTTAGTAAACGTTTTCCCCCGGTTCACTACAATCAAAACTCTGATACCAATCTGTCACACCCTAGTCGAAATAGAGGCACAATCGTGTGACTATGAGGTAATCATTGAAACCAATTGTGTAAACAAAAATAAATCAACAATGATGCCATATATGTTAAGTTTCAATCAAAGTTTACAAGTTCCCAAAACAAGATACAAGGTTTAGACAAGTTCACAATGTTATCAAAAGTATAGTTTTTGAGTTACATTACACTTTTAACAAAAAATAAATCAACAATGACGCCATATATGTTAAGTTTCAATCAAAGTTTACAATTTCCCAAAACAAGTTACAAGGTTCAGACAAGTTAACAATGTTATCAAAAGTATAGTTTTTGAGTTACATTACACTTTTAACCAAAAGATTATTTCCATTATAAAAGCATGTTGAGGTTTTGACCCCTTTATACCCATATGAGGTTGGGATATAAGAGACTAACCCTCCAAAAAGGCATTCGTTGTCATGTTTATTCCCACTTCCCGTAGTCTTTAATCGGCTCAAGTTCTGCGTCCTGAAATACATGTAAGTTTGAAAAGTCAACGTAAAGTTGGCGATTTCATGTAGTTAAAGTTTTAGTATGAGATGTCTTGTTTGTAATCCAGTATTGAAATTTTGTATGTTGTTGGTGCATATTTGTGACAACAACGTAATAGTTAAATAGTTTAGTCTTTGGATATTTTGTATTGAGCTTAGCATTTGTCTTTAGCTTGTTTAGAGTTGTTATGGGGTTGGAGAATGGCCTAGCCCAGTTCAAAGCCCAGTATGCAGACATGTAGTATATATACATGTTGTGCTTTAGGGTTTTGGTTAAGTAAAAGAGAGCTAAGAGAGAAAGGTAAAGAGAGGTGTGAGAAATCTGTAGAGAGTGGCTGAGAGATTTCTTGTGTGTCTTGAATTGATTGTAAACATTCATGTTGGATAATCAAGAGAAGACGATTTGAAAGTGATTGTTCGTGTTCTTCATGTTACTTGTTTTCTGTGTAAATCTGATCTAGAGGAATTTTCACTCTAGGTTGGATAGACGATTCTGTGAAGATCCTTACGGATTAGGGGACCTATAATTGGTATCAGAGCGTTAGGCTCTTGTTTTGCTCTGTTCGGAATCATTACTACACAAAAGTTAGGTTTTTAGACGTTTTGACGGCTGTTCTAGGGATCCTGCTGCTATTTCGGATAAACATCAAGGATTTTGGATAGAAAACTTGCATCTCCGATTCGAAAACTTGCATTTCGGATCATACTAGTGCATCTCGGATCATTGGTGTTGATCTCGGATCATCTTGGATCGCATCTTGGATCAAAACAGTGTGTTTCGGATAAATTGGGAAGCATCTCAGATAAACTAAGAAGCATCTCAGATCATAACAGTGCATCTCGGATCTTTGGTATTGATATCGGATCATCTCAATTATCATCCCGGATCAATGGTCTGAATTACCATCTCGGATTGGCATCTCGAATCGCTTTTCTAAATTTCCATCTCGGATTTTTAATCCGAGATACTGTTTCAAATCTACTGTTACGAGTTGTATTAAAAAAGGTGCACAGTTAACTAGCTGACATAATCGGAGATAAAAGTTTTCGTACACATAATTTGATCCATAAACAAGTTTAACAAACCGATTGCACGGTTAGACTTCTGTGATTTTTATACATTATACATCATACATCATTAGATTCGTATGGTCGAGACGAGTCTAACGGTACAATTTGGTAAACACACATTTCGGACAATTTTTTTAACGTTTTTAACCGTGGTTACGGTAAAACACGAAGAGGGGCCAGAAGAGAGGTTAGATTTGGATTTTGACACAGGTATACCAAAATCCATTTAAACTGATACTCTGTGTGTTAAAGATGGTCAGAATGAACAATATGAATGAGTGTGTTAATAACTAGCCAAAGTTGATAAATGCTGAACAATATTTAGATTGGAAGAAGAAGTATGAGGCATTTGTTTAAAGTGAAGACTCTAAGATGTGGAACTGTATGATTGATGGGTACATTGCTCCCACACATCGAGTTAACGGGAGAATTCTGGTACTTTCATATGAGAAGATGAAAGACTTTTAGAAACGTATGTATGATGCTGAGAAGAAAGCTATAGCAGCTCCTTGTCAGTTGATATGAAATATTCATTTGTAATAGATATAGGTCTTCTAGAGAGCTGTGGAAGCTTTAGGAAAACGTTATCAGAGTTCTTCAAGACACAATATATGTGATCAAGCATGTGTGGCTGAGACTACAGCTGTAAAGATTGAAGAGACAGCTGCTAAGATAGAAGAGAAGAAGGAAGTTGAGAAGGAGAAAATGGAAGTCAAGGACGCAAGAGCTACAGTGTGCATGGATGATATAGATGAGCTTAAAGTAGAGGTATAGGTACAATTACAATATGTAAGACATACTTGTCATAATTGCATTGAACTACAAGGTAAAGTTGACATACTATCGGAGCAAAACAAAATTCTGTTAGATGAATTAGAAAAACAAAAGAAGTCAAATGTTCTTTTGAGTAAAAGGGAGTCAAATTGTTTAAATAAACTCAAATCAAATGACAAAGAAATTAATAGTTTGACCAACAAAGTCAATGAATTATTACAGATCATTGATTTGCCTCGTGAAACTGTGAAGGATAAGACTAACGAGCTTTCAGAAAAGTGCACAGAATTGGCTGTTGCACAAGCCAAAATTGTTGAACTTCATGGAAAGACAAATTTGGAAAATCTTTGTTTCAACACTCAAATTCAGAAAAGCTTGAAAAGGAGTAGTGATAAAATGGGAGTGGGGTTTAGTAAAGCTTCATCTTCATCTTCTGAGGATCAGAATTACTCCTTTTTACCAAATGAAAATGAGCTAACAGATTTTGTGCCTAATATACCAGCTGTAGTGGATCTGATAACAGTTGACATACCAAATAGTCCAGTTTCTTTGAAAGAATCGGCTGGGTCTAACAGTACACCTCATAAAGTGGATGCGGATACTAAAGACAAAACGGTTAAAACATTTGAAAAGGGATCTAACAGAAAAAAGTTTCTAAGAAAAGATCTTGTTTTAAATGTCACAACAAATGAAATGTGGCTAGTTGTTGTCCTTTTAAAAAGGGTAAGAAAGTGGAGGCTAAGGTTGAGGTTAAGGATGGGAATAAGGTTGGTTCAAATAAGAATGTTAAACCAAGTTGTCAGACATAACAACAGAGATTTCAATCTAAACCTTCAACATCGGGAACATTTGATAGTCTAAGAAACTTTTCTTCTAAATCAAGTCAATATAATGGTCAATCAAATTGTTTTCAAAGTAAAAATTTTGGATATCGAAATCGATACAAGACTTCTAGTAATCGAAATTTTCAAAGAAGAAACGAATATAGGGGTTTTAGTAACTCAAATGTTAAAAAAATCCGAAATTTTTAAAGGTTCAGATTATGATAATAGGAGAAGAAGGTTTCCAGATAATAATGTTCAAAGGTTGGAAAATCCGAGAATTTATTGGAACTCTCGCGATCAAAGATCTCGTGGAAATTATAAATCTTGTTCAACAACTTGGAAGACATCCAAGACACTAGTAAGGTGTGATGGATATTGGACATAATTAAGTTATATTGACATTCATGGTCAACCCAAAACCGGTAGGATTTGGGTTCTCAAGTCTAACTAAGTTGTTGAGTAAGTGTAGGATGGCCAAGAAGGATTGTTGATGTGTTTAACACTGGTTATTCCTGTAAAGCATCTGAGGTGAATAGTGTGACATCCCGGCTTTTCAGGTATCTTAAACGCGCTACTTTATGGTTATTCACTCCTACGCTGATTTAATTCGGATAATTAAATTACACGCTCGCAATAACTATGCTAACTTTGTGTATCTATAGGGTGAATTACGTGCTACGTGGTATTAGACGGGTTGTATCTGACGTACGTGCTATGTGTTATTAGACGTTTGTGAATCTGTAGCGTCTCATGTCACACCCCGACCCACAGCGGAATAAGAGTCGGGGCATAATTGGGTTATCACCAAAGCTCATGATGCTTACTAAAATGTTTCATATTTATTAAATTCAAATTACAACTTAAATAGTCAAATCAAATCCATACAATTACAAGGAAAATGAAACTAAGTAATACAATCCAAAGCTTAAACTGATTTATTCTTCTAAGTCTTCCTATGTGTTTCTTGCCTCAACTGGATCACCTGTATCATGTGTAAAACGGGGGATATTTTGGGTCAACAAAAGTTGGCGAGTGAACCTTGATAAAACATTGTTAATAATTTCTTGTTATTTTTAATAATGAAAATTTGTAAAATAATATAACATGTGAACAAACATATTTATATAACAAACACAAACCACTTAGAATGAGTATATGATATGCATGATGATGACTGTGAGATCAAGGCTCAATCAAACGGAGCCGATCGAAATGAGGCACCTGTACTCAACCCGTATCCCACAGGGAGTTGATGATCCTAATGAAATGCTTGCATTGAAAATGATAAATCCAAACTAAACATAATTGACAAAACAATTTGTACACATTTGATGCACATTAAATCACAGATATGATGAATGCACAAGTGTTTATATTTATATAATAACAGACTTGTACGACACATGATACACCCCAAAACGTGATTAAAACGGGGAATTTGGGAGAGATTCACTCACATTGGGTGCGTTCTTTTGATGACGTTGGATGCGCACGAGTTTTGGGATTTGATCGACGAGGAAAACTAACCTAAATAATAACGAAGTGGTTCGGTAAAATAATAGATCTTAATAGGATTTTTAGATTTATTTTTGTGACTTTAAGGACATTTTCTAACTTTAAAAATATTATTTTTAAGTATTTTTAATTGATTTATAAATTAAATAAATAAATAAAAAGAAATAAAAACTTTGACTTTTTTTGACCGTTGACCGGACCGTTGACCGTTGACCGGACCGTTGACCGGTCGAACTGTGGTTAAGTGTGCGCTGAGTGAGGTTCGAACCCGAGACCTCTCGTACGCGTGCACGCAGCTCTACCAACTGAGCTACGTGTCTAACCCGAAATATTCTCTGTTTTAATTATATATATATACTAATTAATTGTTATTTTTATTGGGTTATATTAAAATGATTTAAAATGGCCGAACCGCTTGCAGGGACCCGGAGTCGAACTCGGGTCCTTCGGTTCGTATGCGCACAGCCCAACCAGTTGGGCTATGTGTCTAATCTGTTTATCTTACGGATTATATTCCTCTTATAAACATACTATGACTTGTTCTGATTCAGTTCTAAAAATATTGATTTTATTTCTGAAAGTAGGTACGTTGTATGATTCGAACTCGTGACGTGCGTTTATGTTTGCACACAGTCCACCGCTGGACTGTGTGTCTAACCTGGTTAGTCATTCAGTTTTAATTATACTTATACACATTTCGACTTCGTCTTCTTCATTTATAAAGACACGGAACGAAAGTGACCGACTGTTCTTGTTTAAATTGGTCATCTATCATATAATTGATTGAATTAAAATGGATAGAGAGGGTTACGGAATCGAATGTACCGATCAGAATGTTTTCTTCAGAATTCCGGCAAGAGTCGTCGGCTCTGATTTGTAACTTCCGTCTGAGTGAATCAATTAACAGTTTTGATCAACGAGTTGTGAAATTAGGTTACTAAACAAGGGATATCAGGGGGTTTAGATGATTGTACCGATTCACAGCGAGATTTCGGAATTTCCAGTGATTTTCTGGCGAGTGCAGAAATTTCTGGCAACGTTGTCTGAGTCGGATTCTGGTTGAACGATTTATGTTATTACTTGTCTAATAATGGATTGAAAACGAAAGAGTCGAGACATTTTCCAATTTGGTGTAAGTCTAGGTTTTCCGGCAAAAGTCCGGCGAATGCAGAATATCTCCGGCGAGTGCTAAAGCTCGAGAAATTGCGCGATTTTGAGCGAAAAGGTTACCAGAGGTTTGGGTGAGTATTTATAAGGAAGAATCAGGATGAATTGAGTCCGAATTTCGTCTTGATTCGTGGTCAAGGTTTCTCCGGCGGTTAAGACCGCAATTTACTATTAGACGTCGGTTATAACCGATGTCGACGTCGGTTATAACGTTATAGTCAACAGGAAATGGCTAAACTCGCGGATTGCC
The DNA here is from genome assembly GCA_947069175.1 of Scalesia atractyloides. Classification (NCBI taxonomy): domain Eukaryota; kingdom Viridiplantae; phylum Streptophyta; class Magnoliopsida; order Asterales; family Asteraceae; genus Scalesia; species Scalesia atractyloides. The sequence continues at coordinate 40,700,059 of CAMTDV010000001.1, forward strand.
GGACTTTCCGGTGATTGCGAGTTCTGCCACGCTGAAGTCCAGTTTTTGAATTCGAGTTTTAACTTAAGTATTATTTGTTTCATTGTTTACACAAACGAGTCAAGTGGCGGAGTGGTGTAGTGTTTGTTTGTTGGACTTGCTGACCCGGGTTCGAAACCCGGCAGCTTCCTTTAATTTATTTCTTCACTTGTTTTTACTATTTATTAATTATAGTTTTTAAATTCTAAAATGTTTATTAATTATGTATTGTTTAAAATTAAAATGGACAATATATACGCAACGAAAATTATAACTGACTATTCGATTAATAAACGAAGCGGGTTTTGGAAACCCATTTTTCGACAGATGTTACAGTATCCCCTACTTTTAGAAATTTCGTCCCGAAATTTAAGTAGTAGTGGTAACAGGAAAAAGGTGCGGGTATTTCTCGCGCATTGAGTCTTCACGTTCCCAAGTAAACTCAGGTCCTCTTTTCGACTCCCAGCGTACCCTGACAATTGGAATACGACTTCGTCTTAAACGCTTTTCTCCAAAGTCCATAATTTCTACTGGTCTTTCAATGAAGTGCATAGATTCATCGATCTGAATATCTTCTAGGGAGGAATATGGAGGTTTTCATCAGTGAGGCACTTCTTTAAGTTTAATATGTGGAATGTGGGATGAATTTTGTTGAGTTCTTCTGGTAGGTCAAGCTTGTATGCTACAGGTCCTACTCTTTCGAGTATCTTGAAAGGTCCTACGTAGCGTGGTGCTAGCTTGCCCTTCTGGCCAAAACGAACTACTCCCTTCCACGGTGATACTTTTAAAAGTACTTGATCACCAATGTTAAACTCCAAGGGCTTTCGTCGTTTGTCTGCATAACTCTTTTGACGACTTTGTGCCGCTAGAAGATTGTTTCGAATTTGATGGATCTTGTCTGTTGTTTCTTGAATTAATTCTGGACCGGTGATTTGTGCTTCCCCAATTTCGTGCCAACATACTGGAGATCGGCACTTACGACCATATAAAGCTTCAAAAGGAGCCATGCCGATACTTGAGTGATAACTATTATTGTACGAAAATTCAACTAATGGTAGATGAGAGTCCCAATTTCCCTTGAAGTCTATGACACATGCTAGAAGTATGTCTTCAAGAGTTTGGATGGTGCGTTCAGATTGTCCATCAGTTTGAGGATGAAAAGCGGTACTGAGGTCTAATCGTGTAACCAAGGCGGTTTGTACGGCTCGCCATGTTCGTGAAGTGAAACGACCATCACGGTCTGAAATGATGCTTAAAGGTACACCATGACGGCTTACGATCTCACTGATGTAGATACGAGCTAACTTCTCGTTCTTGAAGTCCTCGCAAATCGGAATGAAGTGAGCTAATTTAGTAAGACGATCAATGATTACCCATATGGTGTCATACCCACTGGAGGTGCGAGGTAACCCGGTAATGAAGTCCATGGTTATGTTTTCCCACTTCCATACAGGTATTTCAGGTTGGGTTATAAGTCCTGAAGGTCTTTGTTGTTCAGCTTTTACTTTGGAACAGGTAAGGCACTTGGAAACAAAAACAACGATATCCTTTTTCATGCCCGGCCACCAGTAGGTGTATCGTAGGTCTTGATACATCTTGTCGGCTCCTGGGTGTACAGAGTACCGTGTTTTGTGCGCCTCATTCATTCACGAAGATTATCGCGATCGGGAATCCATATGCGATTTAGATAGTATAGAATACCGTCAGATTTGGTTTCGATTTTGAGTTCTGCTCCACATGACAGCTCATCGCGTACGTCATTTCTGTCACAGAAACATGTTGAGCTTCTCGGATTCGATCTTTGATGTCGGTTATGATTTGCGAACATAGAAGACGAATGGAGTTCGCATAACCTTTTCGACTGAGTGCATCAGCCACTACGTTTGCCTTGCCAGGATGATACCGAATTTCACAGTCATAGTCGTTAAGCAGTTCGACCCATCTTCGTTGCCTCATATTCAACTCCTTTTGGTTAAAGATATGTTGGAGGCTCTTGTGGTCAGTGTATATTTCACACTTGGTACCGTAGAGGTAATGTCTCCATATCTTAAGAGCGAACACAACGGCTCCAAGTTCCAGGTCGTGGATGGTGTAGTTCTTCTCATGAACTTTGAGTTGCCTAGAAGCATAGGCTATCACTTTTCCTCTTTGCATTAATACACAGCCTAGCCCTTGCCCTGATGCGTCGCAATATACTACAAAGTCATCGCAACCTTCAGGAAGTGTGAGGATAGGTGCGTCACAAAGCTTTTGCTTAAGGGTTTGGAAGGCTTCTTCTTGTTTAGGTCCTCATATGAAGGGTTTTCCTTTATGAGTCAAAGACGTGAGTGGTACAGCAATACGGGAGAAATTGGCAATGAAGCGGTGATAGTAACCAGCCAAACCAAGGAATGATCTTACTTCGGTAGGGGTACGTGGCGCTTGCCATTCCTGTACTGCCTTGATTTTCGAAGGATCGACATGTATTCCCTTGTCATTAACGACGTGTCCAAGGAATTGTACTTCCCTTAACCAGAATTCACATTTCGAGAACTTAGCGTACAACTTTTCAGTCCTTAAGAGTGTAAGGATAAGTCGAAGGTGTCATTCATGATCGGATGTAGACTTTGAGTAGATAAGAATATCGTCGATGAAGACTATAACAAAGCGGTCGAGGTAGGGTTTGCATACCCTATTAATTAGATCCATGAAAACAGCTGGGGCGTTGGTTAAACCAAATGGCATGACCATGAATTCGTAATGACCATAACGAGTTCGGAAGGCGGTCTTTGGGACGTCTTCTTCATGTACTCTGAGTTGAAGATAACCAGAATGAAGGTCGATTTTTTAAAAACAGGTGGCGCCTTGAAGTTGGTCTAGGAGGTCATCAATGCGAGGTAGTGGGTAGCGATTCTTAACCGTTAACTTGTTGAGTTCTATGTAGTCGATACACATGCGAAACGTTCCATCTTTCTTCTTCACAGAAAGAACAGGTGCACCCCAACGTGATGAGCTAGGACGTATGAATCCTTTGTCAGTCAGCTCTTGCAGATGACTGGCCAGCTCTTGCATTTCGGATGGGGCTAACCTATAAGGAGATTTTGCGACTGGTGTAGCGCCAGGTATAAGATCAATGCGGAATTCGACTTCTCTCACGGGAGGAAGTCCTGAGATGTCGTCAGGAAAGACTTGTGGAAATTCTTTCACTACAGGTATATCTTCGAGTTTCTTCTCCTTGTTTCCCTTCTTGACGACGTGAGTTAGGAATGCGACATAGTTCTTGCGGAGATATTTTCAGGCTTGAAGGCAGGACATTAATTTGAGTCCTTTCGTCGGGGTTTCTCCAAAGATTCGTAGGGTCTGACCGTCTGCAAGAGGAATGCGAATGAACTTTTCACGGCATACTACTTCAGCATGATGTTGGCTGAGCCAGTCCATACCGATTATAATATCGAAACTTCCCAACTTCATAGGAATGAGGTCAACTGGAAAATCGTGATCGTTTAGAGTGAGGGTACAATTTCGTATAATAGAGTTTAATGAGACTGGTTTTCCGTCAGCAACTTCCACCGTTAGAGATTCTATGAGATTATCACGAGTTTGGTTGAGGATAGGTTCAAATTCTAAGGACACAAAACTCTTATCCGCGCCAGTATCGAATAACATGGATGCATAACTACCATTGATGAGAAACGTATCGTTAACCACGTTGTTGTCAGCCCTAGCTTGGTTGGCGTTGATGTTGAAAGCTCTTCCTCTAGCAGGTGGGGGAGCTTGGTTAGCTTGGTTTACTGGATTTGCTTGAGCTTGGGCATGAATGATGTTCACCAGGCGTGGACAAGTGTTTCTCAAGTGGTTTGGGTCTCCACAGTTGTAGCAAGCTCGCATGGATTGCATCATGGGGTAGTTAGGTTGACAGTAAGGTTGGGCTACGTGTTGCGTAGCTGGTAGAAGTAAGGGTTGTTGGGCTTGACCCACTATCTGATGGTGGGTTTGGGTTGAGGGTTGAGTGCGGTTCATTCGCTGAAGTGTGCGACAGGTTTGGATGGTGTGACCCGCACGGCCACAGCTGGTGAAATGTTGGCAGGGATGTTCGGGAAGGTGATGGTATTGACAACGGTTGCATTTTTGGTATGGGCCGGAGTATGGATTTTTGTATGGTGCCGCTGTGGGAGCAATTTGGGTAATTGGTGCGGTAGTGATTGGAGGGTGTGTTTGTGTGACAGCAAAATTTCTGTTGTTTCGTTTCCTCTTACCAGCAAATTTCGAAGAGGAAACGGAATGGTTTGGGGTTTGGGCCTCAATGGGGGCTTTCTTTTTCTCATCCTTGAATTTGCCATTTCGGATGCGATTCTCGGTAAGCTCAGTAGCTAGTTCCATAGCGGCTTCAAGTGTTGCTGGCGAAGTGCTTAGAACCGAGTCTTGAATTTTCGAGGGGAGGCCTCGAATATAGTGTTCAACTAAACGGTACACTGGGGTGAACAAGTTGAGGATCATTTGGTTCAACACGAGAAACCTTTTGTTATAGGAAGTATGATCTCCTTCCTTTTGTTTTAGCGAGTGGAATTCATCGTCCAACTTTTTGATTTCGCTTCTTGGATAGAAGCGTCTCGTTATGATTTCCCTTAACTCTTCCCATGTTAAGGCCATGGCATCTTTGACTCCTCTCTTACCCTTTTCTTTGTTCCACCAGGTAAGGGCTACCCCAAACAGTCTCCCAGTTGCGTAACGTACCTTGCGATCCTCGGGACAATCGCAATTGAGGAATGTGTTCTCCATTTCTTCAAACCAGTGGAGGAGAGCAGTGACACCTTCAGTCCCTTCATATTTTGGGGGATCGCAAGACTTAAAGTGTTTGTAGGAGCACTTTTTGGAGGGAGGGTTGTCGACGTTCTGGTCTTCTTGATTGGGAGGGTTGATAGGATCGCGGTGAGAGCTGGTTGGACTTGAATTACGATGTCAGGAAGCACTGCAGCCATTTGTTTTGCAATTTGGGTGGCCAAGCGTTCGTTTGATCTTCCTGACTTTCTACCTCCACGTAGCTGCCTAGCCGACATCTACAGGAACCTACATAGGAAGATTGTGAGTTTAAGAAGTTTTTAGGTGTCATGTGTCGTTAAAAGAATAAAAATAACAAAATCATCAATAATGCAACTACATCCATAGGACGTCTTAGGTTTGCTCATGTTTGGGCCTCCAATGTCCCCCATACCATCGCCTGTATAGTCATGTGGGCCCCCATGACTATTGGCTTAGTAGGATTCACATTGGTGTTGGCGGTTTAACACTCGCATCACCCGAATGAAAACCATGAAATATGATTGCGAGAGGTATGGTAGGAGGGTGTCCAGGTATAGACACAAGGACAACTCAAAGTGGGGTTAGCTCACATGACGTTTGGTATAGCATGCTTTGGCCTAATAGGTCCTTCGTACTCTCATCGTTAGTCCCCAGGTAGGCAAACTGGTCCTTTATTTTGGATTTATATGAATGCCAAGCCTAGACAGGACGTTCCGACTACCGGTACTTGTACCCTTCCAGTTACTACATGCTCGTCATGGGAACTCACTTTGATGTGATTTGCAAAAATACAAAAATCGTTGTAAAAATCATGGGAATTGTGAGGTGTGTGCTCTCATGGATATGATATGTTATGAGGATATGATTCATGATGAGCATTGTATAATAATATGTACTTGTGAACATGCTTGCATAACATGGAATGTAACAATAAACATAAAGCATATAAACATCATGAATTTTGTATGTAACACATAAACAATTTAAAAATTCTAATCAACTATAGTATAGGCTCTAAGGGTCTAATAACCTATCCTATATCCCTATAATCATGGCTCTGATACCAATCTGTCACACCCCGACCCGCAGCGGAATAAGAGTCGGGGCATAATTGGGTTATCACCAAAGCTCATGATGCTTACTAAAATGTTTCATATTTATTAAATTCAAATTACAACTTAAATAGTCAAATCAAATCCATAAAATTACAAGGAAAATGAAACTAAGTAATACAATCCAAAGCTTAAACTGATTTATTCTTCTAAGTCTTCCTATGTGTTTCTTGCCTCAAATGGATCCCTGCATCATGTGTAAAACGGGGATATTTTGGGTCAACAAAAGTTGGCGAGTGAACCTTGATAAAACATTGTTAATAATTTCTTGTTATTTTTAATATTGAAAATTTGTGCAATAATCACATGTGAACAAACATATTTATATAACAAACACAAACCACTTAGAATGAGTATATGATATGGATGATGATGACTGTGAGATCAAGGCTCAATCAAACGGAGCCGATCGTATGACATGAATGATGATGTATATGAGATCAAGGCTCAATCAAACGGAGCCGATCGAAATGAGGCACCTGTACTCAACCCGTATCCCACGGGGAGCTGATGGGCCTAATGAAATGCTTGCACTGAAAATGATAAATCCAAACTAAACATAATTCACACAACAATTTGTACACATTTGATACACATTAAATCACAGATATGATGAATGCACAAGTGTTTATATTTATATAATAACAGACTTGTACGACACATGATACACCCCAAAACGTGATTAAAACGGGGAATTTGGTAGAGATTCACTCACATTGGGTGCGTTCTTTTGATGACGTTGGATGCGCACGAGTTTTGGGATTTGATCGACGAGGAAAACTAACCTAAATAATAACGAAGTGGTTCGGTAAATAAATAGATCTTAATAGGATTTTTAGATTTATTTTTGTGAGTTTAAGGACATTTTCTAACTTTAAAAATATTATTTTTAAGTATTTTTAATTGATTTTTAAATTAAATAAATAAATAAAAAGAAATAAAAATTTTGACTTTTTTGACCGTTGACCGGACCGTTGACTGTTGACCGGTCGGACTGTGGTTAGGTGTGCGTTGAGTGAGGTTCGAACCCGAGACCTCTCGTACGCGTGCACGCAGCTCTACCAACTGAGCTACGTGTCTAACCCGAAATATTCTCTGTTTTAATTATATATATATACTAATTAATTGTTATTTTTATTGGGTTAATATTAAAATGATTTTAAATTGGCCGAACCGCTTGCAGGGACCCGGAGTCGAACTCGGGTCCTTCGGTTCGTATGCGCACAGCCCAACCAGTTGGGCTGTGTGTCTAATCTGTTTATCTTACGGATTATATTCCTCTTATAAACATAATATGACTTGTTCTGATTCAGTTCTAAAAATATTGATTTTATTTCTGAAAGTCGGTACGTTGTATGATTCGAACTCGTGACGTGCGTTTATGTTTGCACACAGTCCACCGCTGGACTGTGTGTCTAACCCGGTTAATCATTCAGTTTTAATTATACTTATACACATTTCGACTTCGTCTTCTTCATTTATAAAGACACAGAACGAAGGTGACCGACTGTTCTTGTTTAAATCGGTCATCTATCATATAATTGATTGAATTAAAATGGATAGAGAGGGTTACGGAATCGAATGTACCGATCAGAATGTTTTCTTCAGAATTCCGGCAAGAGTCGTCGGCTCTGATTTGTAACTTCCGTCTGAGTGAATCAATTAACAGTTTTGATCAACGAGTTGTGAAATTAGGTTACTAAACAAGGGATATCAGGGGGTTTAGATGATTGTACCGATTCACAGCGAGACTTTGGAATTTCCAGTGATTTTCTGGCGAGTGCAGAAATTCCCGGCAACGTTTTCTGAGTCGGATTCTGGTTGAACGATTTATGTTATTACTTGTCTAATAATGGATTGAAAACGAAAGAGTCGAGAAATTTACCGATTTGGTGTAAGTCTCGGTTTTCCGGTGAACGTCCGGCGAATGCAGAATATCTCCGAGGAGTGCTAAAGCTCGAGAAATTGTGCGATTTTGAGCGAAAAGGTTACCAGAGGTTTGGGTGAGTATTTATAAGGAAGAATCAGGATGAATTGAGTCCGAATTCCGTCTTGATTCGTGGTCAAGGTTTCTCCGGCGGTTACGACCGCAATTTACTGTTAGACGTCGGTTATAACAGATGTCGACGTCGGTTATAACGTTATAGTCAACAGGAAAATGGCTAAACTCGCGGATTGCCGGATTTTCCGGTGATTGCGAGTTCTGTCGTGCTGAAGTCCAGTTTTTGAATTCGAGTTTTAACTTAAGTATTATTTGTTTCATTGTTTACACAAACGAGTCAAGTGGCGGAGTGGTGTAGTGTTTGTTTGTTGGACTTGCTGACCCGGGTTCGAAACCCGGCAGCTTCCTTTAATTTATTTCTTCACTTGTTTTTACTATTTATTAATTATAGTTTTTAAATTCTAAAATGTTTATTAATTATGTATTGTTGAAAATTAAAATGGACAATATATACGCAACGAAAATTATAACTGACTATTCGATTAATAAACGAAGCGGTTTTTGGAAACCCGTTTTTCGACAGATGCTACATCTCACTCCAAATACGTGATTTAATATTTTATAAACTCCGTGTCGCGAATAATATTTTAGTAACTTCTATTTATAAACCGAACCAAGCCTGTGAAACGTTTCGACTTCGCGACCAAGCAAACCCAACCCGCCACCCACACCCCCTTGTGACCCACACCTCCTTGCGGCCCAAGGAAATAACCCAAACTTGAGGCCCAAGGCACTAACCCAAACCGCCCCCTTGTTATATTTACATGCATGTTGTGGGTAGCTTTTAAAAAACAAAACACAAAACCCTAATACCCTAGTGAGGTCGACGACAGCCCCCCCTCTCACGGTCGCGCAAACTACACCTCTCGGATCGATTCCAAGCTTGTCCCGGTTCGCTAATCTTCATCGTTTCAAGGTTAGTGTTTAATTGTATTGCGATTCACACTAGGTTTTGTGTAATCTTAATCATGATTATGTGCTTGTATGATTATTTGTATGAAAAAGTGTTGTGGTGTATGATTAGTTCGGATGAATATGCGAATCTTTGCGGTTGTGATGATATGTTGAATACTAAAATCGTAGGCTGCGTTTTATCGATAAAGATCATGATATATAATTAGGGTTTGCATGAATATTGATATATATGATGATATTTGACAAGTTAACCTGCTGTAAATCAATACAACTAAGCGTCAAGACCGTTTAAACATGTTCTAATGCGATAAAGTCGAAAACAGTAAGCTGATTGACATTTACAGTCAACTTCCGTTGGCTGTAACCTGATCATTATTTTTCGAAAAGTGGATTTTCTGAAGCCTAAAACGTGTATTTTTGAAAAACGCTTCAAATGGCACCGGATTCATATTTTTCTGAGATCGTTTGCTAGTTTTATGTGGTTATTTAGTGCAGCAGCTGAAGCTGCGTAAATTCTACAGAATTTTCAGGTTATTTATCGAGTCGGATCTCATTGTCCGTATGGGGTTAGGTCACGAAATTTGCACATGAACTGGAGACGGGAATTTCCGAAACTCTCCCACTGATATTTTGTTAATTGGATGAACGATGATTTTTAAATAATATTTCTCGTGGACTGCAGTCAGAAAGCGACGAATCTGACTGCAGCCTAGTATATAAATGTTTATAAATTATTGGTAAAGATTTAGGATTTGAAAATTTTACACCAAATTCTAAAGTCTAATTGACACCTCCTTTAAAATAAATTAGAGTTTTTGGAACGTTGGAACTATTTTATAAAAATCCTCGAAAACAGCCCAGTTATGAGCGTACAAGCTTAAATATGATAACTTGCGTTTGCGTGTACCTAAGTGTTGTATGAGTTAATATGTGTTTATGACAAGTTGGTTTGATCATTATTTGTATGGTAATACTTTGCATGCATGATTATGGTTTCGAATTGGTTATTACGTGTGCCGTACTGTGTGTTAGTTATGCATAGGGTTTTGTGTCAGTGTGTTCACACACTAACTTTAAATCGGTTGACATGTTAGGACGCGATTAGCGGTTCCATCATTTGCTTTTTTTGCGTTATTCTAACCGAGCAATTTAAGGTGAGTTCACGGCCCCTATTTTATCCGGTTTTGAACAACAAGGGGAGAAACATGTATACGCTCTACAACTCAATCTTTTTACGTTATGCGAAATTAACGCCGTTAACTATTCGGTAACTAAGTTAATGTTAATATACGTTATGGTCACTAAGTAGCTTTATCACGGATGTCCTCAACCAACTCTCGGATCGTTAGTATTGGGTTAAATAGCGGGGAAATTATAGTAGTACTACTGGGCCCGACAAGCCCTACCCGAGCTAGTCGCGCTAGCCGACCGGGAATGGTCAACGGGTGATTAATTTGGCCTAACTTTCGCCATGGTTAGTGATAGACCTGGCAACACAGAGGCAACAACAGTCATCTTCGATCGCGAACTCTTATGTGACGTAACTTTAGGCTCGCTACCTACATGTTAACATTGAACTTATTTACGAACCAACCTTATTATTCCAGGTTAGGAATAATGGAACTATGTCGTTCTCCCGAGTTAGGGATAACGGGGAAAAACAATCTTTTAAACCGAAATTGTGAACTTATAAAAACCTGTGAACTCACTCTTCTATAATGTTGACACTTGTTTCTTTGCATGTTTCTCAGGACGCTAGGAGCGCTAGGTGCACTCACTTGCATTTGATTAAGACATTTTTATCGAGTCATTACTTACGAATAATTTTTGGTTTTGGTATTTATGTTGGCGCCCGTTACTCTATTTTAATGCTTCCGCTAAACTTTGAAACTACGATATTTTGAAAATGACTATGAATGGTTACACTGTTTTTGGAAAACGTTTAAATAAATCATATAGAGTCGTTCGATATTGCTAGTGTCTGAGATTCTGGTTTGATCACACGCCTCGCGATAATACTCCGCAAGTGGAAATTGAGGGTGTGACATATTGGTATCAGAGCCTCGCTAGCTATAGAGAACCGGGTTTGCATTAAAAGTAGACCTAAACTATAGCTGTTACACGACACTAGACTTAGTTGGCACTGAACTGTGATTACTTGTTATGTGTTATACTACAATTGTTCTATGTGATAAATATATATATATATATTGTGATATATGCAGCTCGTAACTAACTACACCAACCCGGCAGGCTATGTCATCATCATCATCTGACAGATCTCGACAATTAAGGGCGCCGGGGAAGGAACCCATGGTCGAACCCTCACCACCTTGTGGTATGGAGACACACTCAGCTGCTAAGAAAAGACTCACTCGAGGAGGGGAGTCGTCCTCCCGTCTGACCACCGCTATACCGGTCAAACCAGTCAACTCTTCAAGAGTGGGGGACCATCTACTTAGGGATGTGTTAAGGAAACAACAGGAACAGCTGGAGAGAATGCAGGAGACTATCAAAGCGCAGGGATGGCTGATACTTGGTAAAACTGGAGACCTCAAGGAAGAGCAAGATGAGAATAGGAGAGTTCGAAAGATTTTAGCTAAGGACTTTCGTGCTGAGCGACTGTGGGCTGACTGGCTCGAAGACAGAGTTCTCGAGTCCAGTTGGAGGATTCATGAACTGGAGCAGAACCAAGCACCACCAATCCCAGTACTCGCACCAGCACCGGTAGAGGACGAAGAGGAGGATCCAGAGGAAGATCCGGAGGAGGATCCGAAGAAGATGAGCCGGAACAGGACCTGGCTGTTGAAGCTGAAAACACTAAAGAGGAAGACAGCAGTGATAGCGACTTGGGAGATGGAGACATAGATGACTAACTCGTCTCGCCAATCTCCGATTTGTTTCCTTTAGTTTGTTTGTTTCCACTTATGTTTGAACTTGAAAATTTTATAATTAAACTGAGATGTTTGGTTGGTATTTTGTGAGACATTGCAATTTATTTAATCGAATGTTCCTTTTGATCGTTTAATTTGTTGGGTTGACATAAATTGTGTGATCATTGAAGTGTGGAATATGGTAACTATATTGGATATATACTTATCGGTGTGTGTTTGTGTTGTCTTGCGAAGATCTGAAATGGCAACCGGTCATCACGGGAATCTCAACATGTCAACTGAAGAATTGGCCGCCCTAATCCAAGAACACGTGAATGCTGCTCTGGCAGGTGTTCCTAACCCACCAGCAGGTAACCATTATTAAATTTTCATGGGAAAATCTAATAGTTGGGCTAGTAGACTTTCTCGCTAACTACCTATCCTCAGGAGGGGGTCTTAACCCCTACATGATGTTCCTGGATGCAAAACTGAGCAAGTTCACGGGTGTTGAAGAACCCATAGGACTGGTCCGTTGGATTGAAAAGTCTGAATTGGTTTTCGAAATGAGCAATTGCCTTGAAGCTAATAAGGTCAAGTATGATGCCTCGACGTTGGAAGATGGGGCATTAACCTGGTGGAACGCACAAGTCCAAACGCGTGGACTTATTGCGGTGAACGCAATGGCCTGGACCGAATTCAAAGCTCTAATCAAGGAGGAATACTGTCCGCGGGACATAGTTCAGCAATTGGAAGAAGCGTTATGGAACCACAAGATGGTCGGGTCAGAAATTTAAGCGTACACGGCAAGACATCATGATCTGGTGTTCCTTTGTCCCGATTTGGCTAATACCGTCGATAAACGACTTGAGTTTTATCTTGGGGGTCTGGTCCCTGAGATCCAGGGCATGGTAATGTCTAGCAACCCTACGACGGAGCATCAAGCGATTAGGCTGGCGCATAAACTCACCGATAAGGCGGTGGAGCAAAGGAAGTTGCCACCTAGGGGTGCAACTGAAATTGTCCCTGACAACAAAAGAAAATTTGAAGACTCACCTGCTCGGTAGTCTTCATCAGCCCAGCCACAACAAGGAAACCAGAAGCGGTCCAACAACTTCAACAACAATCGGGGTCACAACAATCAGTCTGCCAACAACACCCAGAACTCGAGTGGCTATGCGGGTCGAAATCCGCAATGTAATCGTTGTAACCTCCATCATCACGACCCTTACACCGGAAATCGCTGCCAACGATGTGACAAAGCAGGACACGCGGCAAAGGGTCAACAGCAGGGTAATAACCGGGGATGCTATCAGTGCGGTAGCACTTCCCATTTCAAGCGAGACTGCCCGCAACTTCGCAACAACAACAATGGTGGGAATAACAACAACAACCACAACAACAACAACCATAACAACAATGGCAACAATGGAAATGGTGGCACAGGAGGTGCCAAGGGACATGCATTCACGCTAGGCCGTGGAGAGGCCAGAAACGACTCGAATGTGGTCACCGGTAAGTTTCCACTTAACAATCATTTTGCTACTATACTTTTTGATACGGGTGCGGATAAGAGTTTTATATCTGAGTCTTTTAGGAAGAACCTAAATCTCTCACCTAAACCCCTAGAGACCCCTTACGTCATAGAACTAGCCGATGGTAAATCTGTATATGTGACCCATCTAGTGACCGGCTGACAACTTAAACTCGCGGGTCACACCTTTACCATTGATCTGATGACAACTACTCTGGGTAGTTTTGATGTGGTAGCCGGAATGGACTGGCTATCCGATGTCCGAGCTAAAGTTCTCTGTTTCGAGAAAGCTATCTGTATTCCGCTCTCTAACGACGAAGTCTTTATGGTGCAAGGCGAGAAGGCAGGTGCCGTCACGAACATCATCTCTTACATGCAAGCTCAGAAGTATCTTCTGAAGAGGAACTCTTTTGCTTTGCTCGCACTAGTCACCGAGCAGTCTAAGGACGAGAAGCGAATTGAAGATATCCTCGTCGTCCGTGACTTTCCCGATGTGTTTCCAGAGGAGTTACCCAGTCTTCCACCACATCGACAAGTGGAGTTTGAAATCGAATTGGCGAACCATGCGACTCCTATCGCCAAGGCCCCATACCGCTTAGCTCCAGCAGAGCTGCAAGAGCTGTCTACCCACCTTCAGGAATTGTTGGAAAAAGGATTTATCCGACCCAGTACTTCGCCATGGGGAGCTCCGGTCCTTTTTGTCAAGAAGAAGGACGGGACCTTCCGCATGTGCATCGACTAGAGGGAACTCAATAAGGTTACTGTCAAGAACCGATACCCATTACCTCGCATCAACGATCTTTTGACCTGCTTCAGGGGTCAAGCTACTACTCCGAGATTGATCTACGGTTCGGTTATCACCAGCTACGCGTCAGAGAGGAGGATATCTCCAAGACAGCATTTCGCACTCGGTATGGCCATTATGAGTTCTTGGTCATGCCCTTCGGTCTCACCAATGCACTCGCGGTGTTCATAGACCTCATAAACCGCGTGTGTAAGCCGTATCTCGACAAGTTTGTCATCGTGTTCATGGATGATATACTCATCTACTCTAAGGGTGAAGAAGAACATGCTGAGCATCTGCGGTTATTGCTGGAACTACTTCAACAAGAGAAACTATATGCCAAGTTTTTGAAGTGTGATTTCTGGATTCCGGAAGTTCAGTTCCTCGGGCATATCGTGAATGAAAAGGGTATACACGTTGATCCCGCCAAGATCGATGCTATCTGGGTCGAACTCCTGAACGATTATGAATGTGCCATTCGGTATCACCCGGGTAAACCTAACGTGGTAGCTGATGCCCTCAGACGGAAGGAGCACTTGAAACCTCGTCGGGTACAAGCACTACAGATCACAATTCATTCTAGATTACCCGAACAGATACGCGACGCGCAGCTAGAAGCAGTTAAGGATGAGAACATCAAGGCCGAATCTGTGGGAAAGATGGAACGCGATTGGGAAGTGAAACCCAATGGTGCTCGGTATTTCATGAATCGTATATGGGTACCTCTCTACGGAAACCTCAGGAAGCTAGTTATGGACGAAGCTCACAAATCCGGATACTCTGTCCATCCTGGTTCGAATAAGATGTATCAAGACCTTAAAGCCGCGTACTGGTGGCCCAACATGAAAGCGGATATAGCCACCTACGTGAGCAGGTGTTTGACTTGTGTGAATGTCAAGGTGGAATACCAGAAGCCATCAGGGCTACTTCAACAACCTGAGATCCCAGTGTGGAAATGGGATCAGATCTCGATGGACTTTATCACTAAACTCCCGTGAACTCCGGGTAGTTGCGATACCATCTGGGTGATCGTGGATCGTCTAACTAAGTCTGCACACTTCCTAGCGACCAAAGAAACAGATAAGAAGGATAAGTTGACTCGCATATACATTAAGGAAGTAGTTTCTCGGCACGGGGTGCCAACGTCCATCATCTCAGACAGAGATGCTCGTTTTACGTCCAACTTTTGGCAGTCACTTCAGAAAGCGTTGGGTACATGCTTAGATATGAGCACAACTTACCACCCTCAGACGGATGGTCAAAGTGAAAGGACCATTCAGACCTTGGAGGACATGTTTAGGGCATGCGTGGTAGACTTCGGGAACGGTTGGGAAATCCATATGCCTTTAGTGGAATTATCGTATAACAACAGGTACCATACGAGTATTCAGGCAGCACCGTTTGAAGCATTATACGGTCGCAAATGTAGATCACCGGTCTGTTGGGCAGAAGTTGGTGACAGTCAACTCACAGGTCTTGAGTTGATACTTGAGGCTACTGAAAAGATTGTGCAAATCAGAAACCGCATGGCAGCGGCACGGGATCGACAGAAAAGTTACACTGATCAACGACGCAAACCGCTGGAAGGGTGTAATTCGTTTTGGGAAACAAGGCAAACTAAATCCACCGTACGTAGGCCCATTTGTGATTTCGAAGCGTATCGGGCCCGTAGCTTATCAGTTAGACCTTCCTTCCGAACTCAGTGGAGTTCACAACGTTTTTCACGTGTCCAATCTGAAGAAGTGCCTATCAGATGAGACCCTAGTCATTCCATTGGATGAGATTCAAGTGGATGAGCAACTGCATTTTGTGGAACAACCTATCGAGATCATGGACCGTGAGACTAAGACTTGAAGGCACAGCAAGATACCGATCGTCAAGGTTCGTTGGAACTCTAAGCGTGGACCGGAGTTCACGTGGGAAAGAGAGGACCAAATGAAAAGCAAATATCCACACCTTTTTGCAGCTGAGCAGCAATCTGACGTTATCGCCAACTGAATTTCGGGACGAAATTCTTTCAACATGGGGATGATATGATAGCCTGGGATTTACTTGTACCATTCTAACAAATTGAACTTTTGTGCGTTGCATTCTAAACCGCGTTTACTCAATTTTCGGGACGGAAATTCTTTCAACATGGGGATAATGTGACATCCCGGCTTTTAGGTATCTTAGACGCGCTACTTTATGGTTATTCACTCCTACGCTGATTTAATTCGGAGAACTAAATTACACGCTCGCAATAACTACGCTAACTTTGTGAATCTATGGGGTGAATTACGTGCTACGTGGTATTAGACGGGCTGTATCTGAATTACGTGCTAAGTTTTATTAGACGTTTGTGAATCTATTGCGTCTCACTCCAAATACGTGATTTAATATTTTATAAACTCCATGTCACGAATAATATTTGAGCAACTTCTATTTATAAACCGAACCAAGCCTGTGAAACGTTTCGACTTCGTGACCAAGCAAACCCAACCCACCACCCACACCCCCTTACGACCCACACCTCCTTGCAGCCCAAGGAAATAACCCAAACTTGAGGCCCAAGGCACTAATCCAAACCGCACCCCCCTATCGCGACCGCCCCCCCCCCCCTATCGGGACCGCCCCCCTTTGTTATATTTACATGCATGTTGTGGGTAGCTTTTAAAAAAAAACCACAAAACCCTAATACCCTAGTGAGGTCGACGGCAGCCCCCCTCTCTCATGGTCGCGCAAACTACACCTCTCGGATCGATTCCAAGCTTGTCCTGGTTCGCTAATCTTCATCGTTTCAAGGTTAGGGTTTAATTATATTGCAATTCACACTAGGTTTTGTGTAATATTGATCATGATTATGTGCTTGTATGATTATTAGTATGAAAAAGTGTTGTGGTGTGATTAGTTCGGATGAATATGCGAACTTTGCGGTTGTGATGATATGTTGAATACTAAAATCGTAGGCTGCGTTTTATCGATAAAGATCATGATATATAATTAGGGTTTGTATGAATATTGATATATATGATGATATTCGACAAGTTAACCTGTTGTAAATCAATACAACTAAGCGTCATGACCGTTTAAACATGTTCTAATGCGATAAAGTTGAAAACAGTAAGCTGATTGACATTTACAGTCAACTTCAGTTGGCTGTAACCTGATCATTATTTATCGAAAAGTGAATTTTCTGAAGCCTAAAACGTGTATTTTTGAAAAACGCTTCAAATGGCACCGATTCATATTTTTCTGAGATCTTTTGCTATTTTTAAGTTGTCATTTAGTGCAGCAGCTGAAGCTGTATAAATTATGCAGAATTTTCAGGTTGTTTATTGAGTCGGATTTCATAGTTTGTATGGGGTTAGGTCACGAAACTTGCACAGTAACTGGAGACCGGAATTTCCGAAAATCTCCCAGTGGAATTTTGTTAATTGGATGAACGATGATTTTTAAATAATTTTTCTCGTGGACTGAAGTCAGAAAGCGACGAATCTGACTGCAGCATAGTATATAAATGTTATAAATTATTGGTAAAGGTTTAGGATTTGAAAATTTTGTAAAAAATTCTACATTCTAATTGACACCCCCTGTAAAATAATTGGAATTTTTGGAACGTTGGAACTATTTTATTAAAATCTTCGAAAACAACCCAGTTATGAGCGTACAAGCTGAAACATGATAACTTGCGTTTGCGTGTACCTAAGTGTTGTATGAGTTAATCTATGTTTATGACAAGTTGGTTTGATCATTATTTGTATGGTAATACTTTGCATGCATGATTATGGTTTCGAATTGGTTATTACGTGTGTCGTACTGTGTGTTAGTTATGCGTAGGGTTTTGTGTCAGTGTGTTCACACACTAACTTTAAATCGGTTGACATGTTAGGACGCGATTAGTGGTTCCATCATTTGCTTCTTTTGCGTTATTCTAACCGAGCAAATTAAGGTGAGTTCACGGCCCCTATTTTATCCGGTTTTGAACAGCAGGGGGATAAACATGTATACGCTCTACAACTCAATCTTTTTACGTTATGCGAAATTAACGCCGTTAACTATTCGGTAACTAAGTTAATGTTAATATACGTTATGGTCACTAAGTAGCTTTATCACTCCTCAACCAACTCTCGGATCGTTAGTATCGGGTTAAATAGCGGGGAAATTATAGTAGTACTACTGGGCCCGATAAGCCCCACCCGAGCTAGTCGCGCTAGCCGACCATGAACGGTCAACGGGTGATTAATGTGGCCTAACTTTCGCCATGCTTAGTGATAGACCTGGCAATACAGAGGCAACAACAGTCATCTTCGATCGCGAACTCTTATGTGACGTAACATTAGGCTCGCTACCTACATGTTAACATTTAACTTATTTACGAATCAACCTTATTATTCCAGGTTAGGAATAATGGAACTATGTCGTTATCCCGGGTTAGGGATAATGGGGAAAAACAATCTTTTAAACGTAACTTGTGAATTTATAAAAACCTGTGAACTCACTCTTCTTTAATGTTGACACTTGTTTCTTTGCATGTTTCTAGGACGCTAGGTGCACTCACTTGCATTTGATCATGACATTTTTATCGAGTCTTTACTTACGAATAACTTTTGGGATTTTGGTTTTGGCGTTTATGTTGGCGCCCGTTATTTTATTTTAATGCTTACGCTAAACTTTGAAACTATGATATTTTGAAAATGACTATGAATGGTTACACAAATGTTTTTGGAAAACGTTTAAATAAATCATATAGAGTCGTTCGATATTGCTAGTGTCTGAGATTCTGGTTTGATCACACGCCTCGCGGTAATACTCCGCAAGTGGAAATTGAGGGTGTGACAAATAGTAGGTTACACATGGTAATGAATTCTTTACTTCTATGATAGATAATGTTTATAAAAATTGAATTTTTTTTTGTCAGGATAAGGTGGGAGTCTGTTTGTGTTTAAATTTCTGTTTTTAAAACCTTACCCCATAAAAACAAAAATTTAGGGGGAGAAATTTTTCGAAGCCAGAAAGAGTTAAGCTAGTGCGTGAGTTTAGGGGGAGTAAGTTGAAAAGTAAAAAAAATTAAAAATCAAAAAACATGAACAAATAAGACAAAAAATGAGTGCTCACTGTGTGGAAAAGAAGAAATGATAGTACCTCAGCAAGTTAGACTATCACATTGAAATTAAAATTAAAATTGCTTAAGTGTGATAGCAACTTTATCACATGATGTACTAGTAGGCAAAAAGGATGAAATAATCAACTTAACTTGGTGATATAAACATAATGAACTGTGTATGAGTGGATAACATATCAGTGGCGTATGGTTTATAACCCTAAATCTTACATTGATAGATTGCCAAAATCTGAGGTTTTGGGTCTTTATATCGTTATTTCATCCGGGGTATCAAGGTTGTCCTTCTGCTACATCCAGATATATGCTGACCTAGGCACAACAAGAACTAAAATGCCAAATCCCAGAAATTGAAGAAGCTCTCTTAGAGAGTCATTCAAATGTGCAAAATGCATAAATCGTACCAACATCTGGTATTTGTCCTAACCCTCATTGGATATGGTCTCTTTGCTGTATTGAAGTACTGACCTGATCACCAAGTATCTAACGTTGTAAATCAAAAAGGATGAATTTCGGTATACTCACCTACTATGAGGAATCTTTGTGCATCGTGGGGGCATGTGCTCAAGTGGGACACACTAATATGTTAGTCTGACGCTACCTTCACATATCACTAGGTAATGGTACTTGAAATGTTCATGTATTTTGTTTAAGTGGATAAACAATACTACTAATTATCTTGAACTACTTTTCTTGAAAATTACATATAGGATTATCTAATGGTGTGAAAATAGTTTGAAACTTCTGATATGATCTTCTTACCAGTGATTCTCACAAAAATAGAGTGTTTATTTTCTTGTAAGTTATTTGTTTTCAGAAAATATAAAAATACAAAAAGATTGCTTTTAAAGTCTCCAGTTTAAACTGATAAATTGTTTGTTTTTGCATGATAAGATTAAATATTGGTTTATCTTTAATGTGGAAAAGGACTAATGGTTTTTCGAGATACTTGCTTGTGTTTCTAAACAGATTGATGCAGTTATCAAAATAAAGTGCATAATTCAAGTAAAGTACATTTTAAGGGTGGAGTGCAGAATGTGTGTAGATGCATGGTAGGATCCTTCTACTACATTGCAAAGGCAGATATAGAGGAATTTGGGGATATGTGCTTAACTAGAGAATGTTAGTTCACTACTCTACAACGAATGAAAGTTTTGGAGATTGGAAGCATAAGCTAAGGGGGAGTCTGTTAATGTCAGAATCTATGTGTGGCTGAAGTTATACAAAGATCAAAAGATCACAAGATGTATGAAGACAAAATTACACTATGAAGCTATTGTCAAAGGGGTGTCTGTTGGTGCATATTTCTGACAACAGCTTAATAGTTTAATAGTTTAGTCCTTGGATATTTTGTACTGGGATTAGCATTTGTGTTTAGCTTGTTTTGACTTGTTATGGGCTTGGAGAATGGCCTAACCAAGTCCAAAGCCCAGTATGTAGACATGTAGTATATATACATGTTGTGCATTAGGGTGTTGATTAAGTAAAAGAGAGCTAAGAGAGAAGGGTAAAGAGAGGTGTGAGAAATCTACAAAGAGTGGCTGAGTGATATACATTAAAATATATATAATTTAGTTCCCCATTTTGCTCCCATTTTGTGCATTTTTAGCTAAAATATCGTCGCATAGGTACCTAATCGTTCCATTTTATATTTTCAGGTCCTAAACGACGTACCGTAGACAAAGTTGGAGAGAAAGTGGGATTAACGAGCATTCCGGACAAATTCTGTAGATTCTGCTGAAGTTACAGATGCTGCACGGCCGTGCGGCCCATTGGCACGACTGTGCGAGACTTGCGATTTCAGAAGCACTAACCGTGCGAGAGGCAGTGTGACTCATTTCTCGTTGATTGCTGATCATATGTGACCTGAAGCTTTGGCACGGCCATGCAAATCATTGGCACAGCCGTGCACATCTGAAGATTTTGCCGCTCAAACAGTCACTTGTCTGCCCATGCCCTGCAATGACGTAATGCTGATGCGCACAACCGTGCGGATAAAGTGCATGGTCGTGCGGATATGAAAATTGTCTATAAAACAGAGCATTCGCGACTGATCAAAATATTGGGTATTTTTCCAAGTTTCTGGGTGATTTCTGAGGTACTGGAGCTGCAGGATCTGGAAGGTTTCAAGCCTCAAGGTTGCAAGAAGATTATCATTCATCCAATCCATCAAATCCTTGCTTGTTTATGGTTTGATTTCTTGTTCTTAATGTAAATTCTGATCACATTTGCAAGCATTGAGATGATGTTTATGTAATATTGTTATGAATACTATGAAAAAACACTTGTTTTATGATCAATACTTAGTTTATTATCAAGTTAAAATAAAGCTCAGTCAACTTCTCATGTTTGAATCTTGATGATCATATGGCAATCTTGTTTCATTGATATTGGATTCTTGATTATGATTGTTAATCTTAGATGATTAGTAAATGGTTAGTTAGGATAAGTTGAATAAACCCCATAATTAATCATTTATTAGTGAACTGTTAACTTGATTAATATGTTTACACCATGAAACTAGAAATGGGTATTGGTTTAATAAAAGATAATCTGATTTTGATAAAAAATGCTTTCTTACATGGAAGGGCTCTAACGGGTTAGATGGTGTTATTGCATGTTCTTAATGTATTTCATAATCTTTGTTGAGTATTTGTGGCCAAAATAACCAACTTGGTAGATTTATATGTAAGACTTGCAAAATGAATGAGTTTGTGATATGATCTACGTTATGCTTTATATTGTGTTTATCGGTATTGCTTTCCTTGATAAAGTGAGGTTAGAAAACTCTTAACGGGTGACTAACTTATTTTTAAAGATTCACATGAAAATATATCAATAGCTAGCTAAAGAATAATTTTAGGTGGTTAAAGTGTGTTTATCGCGTTAACTTTCCGAAGAATTATCATATTTGGAGTCCCGAAAGGGATACTAGTTGTCTTTATAATTGGAAAATTGATCAAGTGCCTTTGTGACATTTTTGATAACATGCTTATTTTGATTATAAAACAAGACAAATTTTTGTACTTAAAGTCTTTTATGTCTTAAAATATATTTTTAGATAAATTTTAGAAAAACTCTTCACATACCCTTTTTACCGGTAAATAAATAATGACGGTATACTACACAATCACCTGCCCACGTCCATGGATCGACATCTGGTTATTACCAATACTTTACTACATATACGACAGGGTACGCTTGTCCTTTTGTATGTGTTTTAATTTAAGGTAGAAATCATTTTTATAAACATTAAAACCGAGTTCGTGTGTATAATTCATTCTAAAAATGTGTATATATGCGCACACGTCACTGAGAGATTTCTTGTGAGTCTTGAATTCATTGTAAACATTCGTGTTGGATAATCAATAGAAGACGGTTTGAAAGTGATTGTTCGTGTTCTTCATATTACTTCTGTGTAAATCTGATCTAGAGGATTCCGCACTCTAGGTTGGATAGACGATTCTGTGAAGATCCTTACGGATTAGGGGACCTACATATGTTATTAGCATTCATGGAGTTTAACGATCTATCAGGTGTAGGCAGCTCCCTGACATATGTGTCATAAGTAAGTAACCAAACAGAGACAACTCTTGACATCAATTGGGATCACAAAAGCACTCCTAAAGGGTTAACAAACCATGAGTGGAGTGTGACAATTGGCAAAATTCCGGTAATTCTGTACAACTTGAACAACTAGTACATTGTCTATTTATCGTATAACTTAACTTAATTTTTGATTTTAAGTCTTAAAGTTGGAATTTAACTAAATCATAGCTTGGTAAGATAATGGATTCGTCACAATCACAAATATATAAAGACCATATCCTAGAAAAATGACAAAGACGAGAACACGAAATAAATATCAGAACTGGTTACGGTACAGTCTGATATGACAAAAATAAGACATAAAATATGTCGGTACTGTTATACCATAAGATTTTATTCAAAACACCATATTGTCCAAGTCTGCAGCAAAATTCAGCATTCTACAGCACAATTCAGCATTCTGCAGCAAAATTCAGCAAATGTCCGAAAACCCAAAAATAAATATTTTTAGCTAAGGTATAATAATGGGTGTTAGAAATAGTATAAAACCCGTATACAAATCTTATTATTTAAAGCTATATGGTTTGTTCAGTAAAAACCTAGGAACTGAACTCAAAATAACAAATTTATTAGTCTGAAGAGTTAGATTAATTAACGGGACAATAAAAATTGTACTAGAATTATTATAAACATAAAATTTTATCAGTAACACTATATATAAGTATTTCACCCGGTACAAGACCCGAACTAACCTTATCAACCGAACAACGAAACAATAAGGCTAGTGAGTTATTTTGGCATATTATAACATAACTTTAAATTGTTGGGGCATTAGTTTTTTATAAAAACTGATATATAAAATTATTAAAGTTATAAAAGTTTACAAAAATTGCATATTATTTATAAAAAAAATACAAAACCAACCCTCCCCTACCACTAACCCACGGCTACATGGTGTCTTCCACCACGCCACTTAACCTACTAATATGTTTTGGCAAATTATAAAGATTGTTGATGTACAATGAGGTGTAAGAACGATAATAATCACTTTCCAATCCATCATTTCTCATAACACCAAAAACTTCACAACACTCCTTCCATTTTGCTTCCAAAATCGGCCAAAGCATATCATCTTCACCTTCAATTTTTTTAAATCCTTACACAAGAGCTTCAAGCTTGCACAAATATCTAAAGAGTTTGCAAAGATTAGAAGCTCACTTTAGAGACTTGGAACTCTTAATCACCCTATCTTCTTCATCCTTTAGATCATCCCTAGGCTTTGTGCTAGTAGTAAGATCCTTAAACCTAATCTTATACTTTGTATTTTTATAAAATTTCACAAGATCATCATAAAAGATATATAAAAACCCACTTGAAAACACTAATAAACTATAATCCCTATCATAATCATGTGGTTTTATTTAAGATTTTGGATGATCTTGAACTTGTTATAAACTAGTAAACTAGAATCTTGCAAAATTATGAATAAAAAGATGATCTAAACACATACGTGTTTAGATTAGCAAGATTCATTAACAAAATATGTCATGAACATAATCTCATATTTTAAAGATGATCACACATGTATTAGATTATTAAATAAAAGTTATGATTTAGAATTTTGTTTAAAAGTTATTATAAAGTTTCCATTTTAAGAAAAAATAAAATTATAACAAGTTCATGACATTTTGTTAATACACTTATATAATATTTATGATTGATGATGATTTAAGTTAGTTTAATTACTTAAAACATGTTTATAAAAACTTGGGAAACTTATATTTTTAAAGGAAACTATGGCAAATTTTTATAAAAATTAACTTTTGATTAAGATATGATTTAACTAAAGATTTGGTGGTTTAAAGTGATCAGGAAATTTAATCATGTTTAGATAAAGGATTTGGATGAAAGAGTATTAATTACTTATATTTTATTAAACTAAAAATGAGATAGATATCTATTTTTGATAAAAAAATTATATATTTTAAACCACCTTATATGTGTACATGTATTATTGTATAAAAACTATATATATTTTGATTATGTTAAATTGAATACAAAAATATATAAGTGTTAAAATTTCGATAAAATAATATATCGAATAATTTGGACAAAATAAAATATATGGTATAAACGGAACAAACCACAAAGACGAAACGAATAAAATAGTCGACGCGAACCTAACACTCAAAACGAACAAATCTAATATATATATATGTTATCAACAAAGAAAAATCAACAAATACAAGTATGAAATTCAAGATAAAATACTTGTACGAGAAAC
Source organism: Scalesia atractyloides (assembly GCA_947069175.1). NCBI lineage: Eukaryota > Viridiplantae > Streptophyta > Magnoliopsida > Asterales > Asteraceae > Scalesia > Scalesia atractyloides. The sequence goes on from CAMTDV010000001.1 coordinate 40,725,007, forward strand.
GAACGAAAGCCTAAGTGTGTAATAGATTAGAACACTTGTAGGTCGAGAAACGAACGAAGTATCAGAAATCGAATAGAGATTTGCACGGAACGCAAATTAATGAGTTCATGTTTCCCCTTTATTTTAACGTTTTTATGGTTTTTAAACGTGCGGGGATGTATACATGTTACAATTAATATAGCAGGAAAAATGAAAATATTTAGATCACATGTGAATAAGGCTCAAGCATTGGTGCCATTAATGAATAAAAAGTACAGAGGAACAAGGGGATAGATCTATTGGATTTGGGGAGCCCCACTCTAATATGCAATAATAACATATCCTATTAGAGTGCTTTTGTGTCTAAAATGAGTGTCTCAGACACATAAGAAATCGTCAAGGTTTGGTTGCCACTTTATTCGGCATACAAATTAGTGTCCTTGCAACACACTAATGATCTTACAAGTTTCATTAAGCTATATTAAACGAATTTATTATTTCAAATTTTTTTGATAATTCATTTGATACAAAATTTATAATATGAATTCACCAGCTTTTGTTGACGTTTTCAAAACTAACATGTATTACAGGAAACTAGTGGATGGCCTTCGGGGAAAAATCTTGTTTGTTGGTTTTGAAGTCAAGATGTTGTGTTTAATCCAATTTTTATTGTTATGTTTTATAAATTTATGTTGAATTTTAAGTAATAGTTTCAAACTTGTGGTATGGTTTTAAAAACAATAGTTGGTATGTCAATTATGTATTAAATAAAAAGTACGGAGATTGTTTTGTAATACAATTGTCGTTTACTTGGTTGAATGCAACGATTGCTGCTCCGGCCACACCTCGCGACACGCTTCCGCTACATCGAAAATTGGGGTGTGACAGACCTGGTATCTGAGCTTCAATTGTAGTGAACTAAGATTGTTTTGAGTCTGGTCTACAATTTCAAAATGGTCTTTTACGAAAGTCATAAATTATTTACGAAATTATAACAAGAATTTTCCCCACGGCATATATACGAAGGTCCACTAATACTAAACGATAAATCAAACAATAATGCAAGGACATTATACGGGAAAGTCTTTGAGGATTAGACACCATAACAGTAAGATGAATCAGAATGATGCATGATATGATGTGCAATGAAATTGAAATATAATTGCCCAAAATTTTATTATAAGTTGTTCACATATATGAGTTGTACGAATTATTTTTCCAGGACCATGTCTTCCGAGTCCGACACTGATTCCACCGGTTATGCTTCAGACATTGATTACATACCGTTAGATTGTCCTGCTCCACCTGTAATCATCATCATCTCCCATGATGAGTTATCAGATGATGAGTGGATGAACATCGATTTCCAGCCATTTGCCTTACCTGAGCCTGACTATGCTGATATTCCTTTAGAGGATGATGTATTGGCTGTAACATTCGTCGAAAAACGGGTTTCAAAACCGGCTTCGTTTATTAATCAAATATTCAGTTATATGTTTCGTTGACTATTTATTGTTCAGTTTATTCTAAATAATACCTATTTAATAAATATTTAAAATTTAAAACCCATAATTTATAACTAACAATAAAAAATATCAAAAAATAAATATAAGGGTAGCCGGGTTTCGAACCCGGGTCACCCATAAAGACAAACACACACCACCACTCCGCCATACGTTTCGTTTGTGATAAATACTGAAACAAATAATACTTATAATAAAATCCGAAAGTCAAAATCTATCAGCGCGCCCAGAACTCGCCATCACCGGAAAAACCGACACTCCGCGATTTTGGCTACTTTTCTTTTGACTGAAACGCACAAATTGATTTAGACATCAGTTATAACTGTTGCCGGCAATCAATTTCAGTCAAAAACCAATGGAAATCATTGACCGCGAACTTGGACCTAAATTCAAACTCAAATCAGCTGATCTTCCTTATAAATACCCACTCAAACATCTCGTAAACCTTTCGCTCAGAACCGCACTCTCTTTCCGAAGTTTCATTTCTTCCAAAGCTCGTCGCCGGAGATTTTCAATTTCACCGGAATATCGCCGGAATCACTGATCAGAAAACCGCATTCGTCCATCAGATGGTATAATTGTCTAAACCTTCTTGCTATCTCTTGGTTGATAATCTAATTGCTTAACACAATGATCGAAACTGTTAAAACAGTTCATCCAGCCCGAAATCACAAATCAGAGCCGACGACGCTTGCCGGAAATCTGAAGAAAACACTCTGTTTTGGTACATCTTATTCCTTAATCTTCTTTTTCTATTTCATTTCAATCAATTATAAGTTTTGTTGGTCGATTAAACAAAACAGTCGGTGTTACTGTTCTGTGTTCTTCAAAGTGAAGAAGACGAAGTCGAATATATGTATTAATATAATTAAACCGGATATTCAAACGGGTTAGACACACGGTCCAGCGGTGGACTGTGTGCAAATACAATATGCACGTCCCGAGTTCGAATCACGCATGCTTCTGACTTTCTGAAATAAAAACAACATTTTTAAAACCTATTAAGAGGAACCTACAGAATGTATATAAGAGGAATATAATCCAGAAGTTAAGCAAATTAGACACACAGCCCAACTGGTTGGGCTGTGCGCACTCGAACCGAAGGTTCCGAATTCGATTCGGGTCTCTGCAACCGGTTCGGCCATATTAAATCATTTTTATTAAACACTGAAAAAGGTTAAGGCTAATTAGTATATATATATAATTAAAACAGAGAATATTTCGGGTTAGACACGTAGCTCAGTTGGTAGAGCTGCGTGCACGCGTATGAGAAGTCCCGAGTTCGATCCTGCGTACCGACTGAATAAACATGCTGTCTGACCGGTCAGACCTGACAAGTCAACCCCTTTTTTAATTATTTTTTATTTATTTATTTAATTGAAAAATTGTTTGAAAATACTTAAAAATAAGATTTTTAAAGTTAGAAAATTTCACTTAACTCACAAAAATAGATCTAAGAATCCCATTAAGAGCACTAATTAAAAATATTAATCTCAAATAAAATTTACTTATTTATCGAATCATCTCGTTTTTATTTAGGTTAGTTTTTCTCTCGTCGGTTGAATCTTAAATTCGTGCGCATTCATCGTCATCAAAGAACGCACCCACTGTGAGTGAATCTCTATCAATTCCCCGTTTTAATCATGTTTTGGGGTGTATCATGTGTCGTATAATTCTTTTATTGTATTTAAACACTTGTGCATACATCATATCCGTGACCAAATGTGTATCAAATGTGTATCAATTGTTGTGTGAATTATATGTAGATTGGATTTATCATTTTAAGTGCACGCATTTCATTAGGCCCATCAGTTCCCCGTGGGATACGGGTTGAGCATCAGGTGCCTCATTAGATCGGCTCCGTTTGATTGAGCCTTGATCTCACATACATCATCATTCATGTCATATACTCATCCAAAGTGGTTTGTGATTGTTTATCTATATATGTTTGCTCACATGTGATTATTGCACAAATTTTCCTTATTAAATAAAACAAGAAATTTGTAACAATGTTTTATCAAGGTTCACTCGCCAACTTTTGTTGACCCAAAATCTCCCCCGTTTTACACATGATATAGGTGATGCAGCTGAGACAAGAAACACATAGGAAGGCCTAGAAGAATAAACAAGTTTAAGCTTTGGAATAATTATATAGTTTCATTGTCTTGTAATTGTATGAATTTTGTTTTGGATATTTAAGTTGTAATTTGAATTTAATAAATATGAAACATCTTAGTAAACATCATGAGCTTTGGTGATAACCCAATTATGCCCCGACTTTTATTCCGCTGCGGGTCGGGGTGTGACAGATTGGTATCAGAGCTTGTGACTATAGGGATATAGGATAGGTTATTATACCCTTAGAGCCTATACTATAGTTGATTAAATTTTAAATTGTTTATGCGTTACATACAAAATTCATGATGTTTATATGCTTTATGTTTATTTTCACACTCAATGTTATGCAAGCATGCTCACAAATACATGTTATTATGCAATGCTCATCATGAATCATATCCTCATAACATATCATATCCATGAGAGCACACACCTCATGATTCCCATGATTTTTGCAATGATTTTTGTACTTTTCAAATCACATCAAAGTGAGTTCTCATGACGGGCATGTAGTAACTGGAAGGGTACGAGTACCGGTAGTCGGAACGTCCTGTCTAGGCTTGGCATTCGTATAAATCCAAAATAAAGGACCAGTTTGCCTACCTGGGGACTAACGATGAGGGTACGAAGGACCTACTAGGCCAAAGCATGCTATACCAAACGTCGTGTGAGCTAACCCCACTTTGAGTTGTCATTGTGTCTACACCTGGACACCCTCCTACCATACATCTCGCAATCATATTTTACGATTTTCATTCGGGTGGTGCGAGTGTTAATCCGCCAACACCAATGTGAATCCTACCAAGCCCAATAGTCATGGGGGCCCACATGACTACACAGGCGATGGTATGGGGGACATTGGAGGCCCAAACATGGGCAAACCTAAGACATCCTATGGATGTAGTTAAATTATTGCCAATTATGTTGTTTTTCATTCTTTTTACGACACATGACACCTAGAAAACTCTAAAACTCACAATCTTCCTATGTATGTTCCTGTAGATGTCGGCTAGGCAACTACGTGGAGGTAGAAAGTCAGGAAGATCAAATGAACGCTTGGCCACACAAATTGCTAAACAAATGGCCGCAGTGCTTCCTGACATCGTGATTCAAGTTCAACAAGCTCTCACCGCAAATCCCATCAACCCTCCCAATCAAGAAGACCAGAGCGTCGCCAACCCTCCTTCCAAAAAGTTCTCCTACAAACACTTCAAATCTTGCGATCCCCAAAAGTATGAAGGGACCGAAGGTGTTACCGCCCTCCTTCACTGGTTTGAAGAAATGGAGAACACTTTCCTCAATTGCGATTGTCCCGAGGACCGTAAGGTACGTTATGCAACTGGAAGACTGTTTGGGGTAGCCCTTACCTGGTGGAACACGGAAAAAGGTAAGCGAGGAGTTGAAGATGCCATGGCCTTAACATGGGAAGAGTTAAGGGAACTCATGACAAGACGCTTCTGTCCAAGAAGCGAAATCAAAAAGCTGGAAGACGAATTCCACTCACTGAATCAAAAGGAAGGAGATCATACATCCTATAATAAGAGATTTCTCGAGCTGAACCAGATGATCCCAAATTTGTTCACCCCTTTGTACCGCTTAGTTGAACATTACATTCGAGGTCTCCCATCGAAAATCCAAGATTCGGTTTTAAGCACTTCGCCTGCAACACTTGAAGCCGCGATGGAGTTAGCTACAGAACTCACTGAAAATCGCATTCGAAACGGCAAATTCAAAGATGAAAAGAAGAAAGCACCCATAGAGACCTCAACTACTAACCACCCAGTCTCATCCTCAAGGTTTGCTGGTAAGAGGAAACGTAATGGCAAGAATTTTGCTGTCACTCAAACCAACCCTCCTATCACTGCTGCACCAATCACCCAAATTGCTCCCTCAGCTGCACCATTCAAAAAGCCATACACCGGCCCACACCCAAAATGCAACCGTTGTCAATACCATCACCCTCCCGAAAAACCCCTGCCAACATTGCACAAGCTGTGGCCGTGCGGGTCACACCATCCAAACCTGCCGTACTCTTTAACGAATGAACCGCAATCAACCTTCAACCCAAACCTAAAATCAGATAGTGGGCCAAGCCCAACAACCCTTACTTCTACCACCCACACAACACATAGCTCAACCTTACTACCAACCCAACTATCCCATGATGCAACCCATGCGAGCTTGTTACAACTGTGGGGACCCAAACCACTTCAGGAACACTTGTCCACGTTTAGTGAACATCATCCATGCCCAAGCTCAAGCGAACCCGGTAAACCAAGCTAACCAAGCTCCTCCACCTGCCAGAGGAAGAGCTTTCAACATCAATGCCAACCAAGCTAGGGCTGACAACAACGTGGTTAACGGTACGTTTCTCATCAATGGTAGTTATGCATCCATATTATTCGATACTGGCGCGGATAAGAGCTTTGTGTCCTTAGAATTCGAACCTATCCTCAACCAAACTCTTGTTAATCTCATGGAATCTCTAACGGTGGAAGTTGCTGACGGAAAACCCGTTTCATTAAATTCTATTATACGCAATTGTACTCTCACTCTAAACGATCACGACTTTCCAGTTGACCTCATTCCTATGAAGTTGGGAAGTTTCGATGTTATAATCAGTATGGACTGGCTCAGCCAGCATCACGCAGAAGTAGTGTGCCGCGAAAAGTTCATTCGCATTCCTCTTGCAGACGGTCAGACCCTACGTATTTTTGGGGAAACCCCTTCGAAAGGACTCAAATTAATGTCCTGCCTTCAAGCCCGAAGATATCTCCGCAAGAACTATGTCGCACTCCTAACTCACGTCGTCAAAAAGGGAAACAAGGAGAAGAAACTCGAAGATATCCCAGTTGTGAAAGAATTCCCACAAGTCTTTCCCGACGACATTTCTGGACTCCCTCCTGTGAGAGAAGTCGAATTCCGCATCGATCTTGTACCTGCGCTACACCAGTCGCAAAATCTCCTTATAGGTTAGCCCCATCCGAAATGCAAGAGCTGGCCAGTCAACTGCAAGAGTTGACTGACAAAGGATTCATACGTCCTAGCTCATCGCCTTGGGGTGTACCTGTTCTTTTTGTGAAGAAGAAAGATGGAACGTTTCGCATGTGCATCGATTATAGAGAACTCAACAAGTTAACGGTTAAGAATCGCTATCCACTACCTCGCATTGATGACCTCCTAGACCAACTTCAAGGCGCCACCTGCTTTTCAAAAATCGACCTTCGTTCTGGTTATCATCAGCTCAGAGTACATGAAGAAGATATCCCAAAGACCGCCTTCCGGACTCGTTACGGTCATTACGAATTCATGGTCATGCCATTCGGTTTAACCAACGCCCCCACTATCTTCATGGATCTAATGAATAGGGTATGCAAACCCTACCTCGACCGTTTCGTCATAGTCTTCATCGACGATATGCTTATCTACTCCAAGTCTAAATCCGATCATGAGCGACACCTTCGACTCATCCTTACACTCTTAAGGACTGAAAAGCTTTACCCTAAGTTGTCAAAATGTGAATTCTGGTTAGGAGAAGTACAATTCCTTGGACATGTCATCAACAACAAGGGAATTCATGTTGATCCTTCAAAATCAAGGCAGTGAAGGAATGGCAAGCGCCACGTACCCCTACCGAAGTTAGGTCATTTCTCGGTTTGGCTGGTTATTATCGACGCTTCATCGCCAATCTTTCTCGTATTGTTGTCCCACTCACGACCTTGACTCATAAAGGAAAACCCTTCATATGGGGACCTAAGCAAGAAGAGGCCTTCCAAACTCTAAAGCAAAAACTTTGTGACGCACCTATCCTCACACTCCCTGAAGGTTGCGATGACTTTGTGGTATATTGCGACGCATCAGGGCAAGGGCTAGGCTGTGTATTAATGCAAAGAGGAAAAGTGATAGCCTATGCTTCTAGGCAACTCAAAGTTCATGAGAAGAATTACACCACCCACGACCTGGAACTTGGAGCCGTTGTGTTCGCTCTCAAGATATGGAGACATTACCTCTACGGTACTAAGTGTGAAATATACACTGACCATAAGAATCTCCAACATATCTTCAACAAAAAGGAGTTGAATATGAGGCAACGAATATGGGTCGAACTCTCAACGACTACGACTGTGAAATTCGGTATCATCCTGGCAAGGCAAACGTAGTGGCCGATGCGCTCAGTCGAAAAGGTTATGCGAACTCCATTCGTCTTCTATGTTCGTAAATCATAACCGACATCACAGATCGAATCCGAGCAGCTCAACATGTTTCTGTAACGGAAAATGATGTACGCGATGAACTGTCATGTGGAGCTGAACTCAAAATCGAAACCAAATCCGACGGTATTCTATGCTATTTAAACCGCTTATGGATTCCTGATCGCGATAACCTTCGTGATTTCCTCATAAATGAGGCGCACAAAACACGATACTCTGTACACCCAGGAGCCGACAAGATGTATCAAGACCTACAATACACCTACTGGTGGCCTGGCATGAAAAAGGATATCGCTGTTTTTGTTTCCAAGTGCCTTACCTGTTCCAAAGTAAAAGTTGAACATCAAAGACCTTCAGGACTTCTAGTCCAACCCGAATACCCGTATGGAAGTGGGAAAACATAACCATGGATTTCATTACCGGGATACCTCGCACCTCCAGTGGGTATGACACCATATGGGTAATAATCGATCGTCTTACAAAGTCATCTCACTTCATCCCGATTCACGAGGACTTCAAGAACGAGAAGTTAGCTCGTATCTACATCAGCGAGATCGTAAGCCGTCATGGTGTACCATTAAGCATCATTTCAGACCGTGATGGTCGTTTCACTTCACGAACATGGCGAGCCGTACAAACTGCCTTGGGTACTCGATTAGACCTCAGTACCGCTTTTCATCTTCAAACTGATGGTCAATCTGAATGCACCATCCAAACCCTTGAAGACATGCTGCGAGCATGTGTCATAGACTTCAAAGGGAATTGGGACGCTCATCTACCATTAGTGGAATTCGTACAACAATAGCTTTATATGGTCGTAAGTGCCAATCTCCAGTATGTTGGCACGAAATTGGGGAATCACAAATCACCGGTCCAGAATTAATTCAAGAAACAACCGACAAGGTCATTAAAATTCGAAACAATCTTCTAGCGGCTCAAAGTCGTCAAAAGAGTTATGCAGACAAACGACGAAAGCCCTTGGAGTTTGACATTGGTGATCAAGTACTTTTAAAAGTATCACAGTGGAAGGGAGTGGTTCGTTTTGGCCAAAAAGGAAAGCTAGCACCACGTTACGTAGGACCTTTCAAGATACTCGAAAGAGTAGGTCCTGTAGCATACAAGCTTGACCTACCAGAAGAACTCAATAGAATTCATCCCACATTTCACGTATCAAACTTGAAAAAGTGCCTCGCCGATGAAAATCTCCACATTCCTCTAGAAGACATTCAAGTCGATGAATCGATGCACTTCATTGAAAGACCGGTAGAAATCATGGACTTCGGAGAGAAACGTTTAAGACGAAGTCGTATTCCAATTGTTAGGGTACGTTGGGAGTCAAAACGAGGACCCGAGTTTACCTGGGAACGTGAAGACTCAATGCGCGAAAAATACCCGCATCTTTTTCCAGTTACCACTACTACTTAAATTTCGGGACGAAATTTCTAAAGTAGGGGATACTGTAACGTTCGTCGAAAAACGGGTTTCAAAACCCACTTCGTTTATTAATCAAATATTCAGTTATATGTTTCGTTGAGTATTTATTGTTCAGTTTATTCTAAATAATACCTAATTAATAAATACTTAAAATTTAAAACCATAATTTATAACTAACAATAAAAAATATCAAAAAAATAAATATAAGGGTAGCCGGATTTCGAACCCGGGTCACCCACAAAGACAAACACACACCACACCACTCCGCCACACGTTTCGTTTGTGATAAATACTGAAACAAATAATACTTATAATAAAAACCGAAAGTCAAAATCTATCAGCGCGCCCAGAACTCGCCATCACTGAAAAACCGACACCCCGCGATTTTGGCTACTTTTCTTTTGACTGAAACGCACAAATTGATTTCGACATCAGTTATAACTTTTGCCGGCAATCAATTTCAGTCAAAAACCGGCGGAAATCATTGACCGCGAACTTGGACCTAAATTCAAACTCAAATCAGCTGATCTTCCTTATAAATACCCACTCAAACATCTCGTAAACCTTTCGCTCAGAACCGCACTCTCTTTCCGAAGCTTCATTTCTTCCAAAGCTCGTCGCCGGAGATTTTCAATTTCGCCGGAATATCGCCGGAATCACTGATCAGAAAACCGCATTCGTCCATCAGACGGTATAATTGTCTAAACCTTCTTGCTATCTCTTGATTGATAATCTAATTGCTTAACACAATGATCGAAACTGTTAAAACAGTTCATCCAGCCCGAAATCACAAATCTGAGCCGACGACGCTTGCCGGAAATCTGAAGAAAACACTCTGTTTTGGTACATCTTATTCCTTAATCTTCTTTTTCTATTTCATTTCAATCAATTATAAGTTTTGTTGGTCGATTAAACAAAACAGTCGGTGTTACTGTTCTGTGTTCTTCAAAGTGAAGAAGACGAAGTCGAATATATGTATTAATATAATTAAAACCGGATATTCAAACGGGTTAGACACACAGTCCAGCGGTGGACTGTGTGCAAATACAATATCCACGTCCCGAGTTCAAATCACGCATGCTTCCGACTTTCTGAAATAAAACCAACATTTTTAAAACCTATTCAGAGCAACCTACAGAATGTATATAAGAGGAATATAATCCAGAAGTTAAGCAGATTAGACACACTGCCCAACTGGTTGGGCTGTGCGCACTCGAACCGAAGGTTCCGAGTTCGACTCCGGGTCTCTGCAACCGGTTCGGCCATATTAAATCATTTTTATTAAACACTGAAAAAGGTTAAGGCTAATTAGTGTATATATATATAATTAAAACAGAGAATATTTCAGGTTAGACACATAGCTCAGTTGGTAGAGCTGCGTGCACGCGTATGAGAAGTCCCGAGTTCGATCCTGCGCACCGACTGAATAAACATGCTGTCTGACCGGTCAGACCTGACAAGTCAACCCCTTTTTTTATTATTTTATTTTATTTATTTATTTATTTAATTGAAAAATTGTTTAAAAATACTTAAAAATAAGATTTTTAAAGTTAGAAAATTTTACTTAACTCACAAAAATAGATCTAAGAATCCCATTAAGAGCACTAATTAAAAATATTAATCTCAAATAAAATTTATTTATTTATCGAATCATCTCGTTATTATTTAGGTTAGTTTTTCCCTCGTCGGTTGAATCTTAAATTCGTGCGCATTCATCGTCATCAAAGAACGCACCCACTGTGAGTGAATCTCTATCAATTCTCCGTTTTAATCATGTTTTGGGGTGTATCATGTGTCGTATAATTCTTTTATTTTACTTAAACACTTGTGCATACATCATATCCGTGACCAAATGTGTATCAATTGTTGTGTGAATTATATGTAGATTGGATTTATCATTTTCAGTGCACGCATTTCATTAGGCCCATCAGTTCCCCGTGGGATACGGGTTGAGCATCAGGTGCCTCATTAGATCGGCTCCGTTTGATTGAGCCTTGATCTGACGTACATCATCATTTATGTCATATACTCATCCAAAGTGGTTTGTGATTGTTTATCTATATATGTTTGCTCACATGTGATTATTGCACAAATTTTCCTTATTATAAAACAAGAAATTTGTAACAATGTTTTATCAAGGTTCACTCGCCAACTTTTGTTGACCCAAAATCTCCCCCGTTTTACACATGATACAGGTGATCCAGCTGAGACAAGAAACACATAGGAAGGCCTAGAAGAATAAACAAGTTTAAGCTTTGGAATAATTATATAGTTCATTTTCTTGTAATTGTATGAATTTTGTTTTGGATATTTAAGTTGTAATTTGAATTTAATAAATATGAAACATCTTAGTAAACATCATGAGTTTTGGTGATAACCCAATTATGCCCCGACTTTTATTCCGCTGCGGGTCGGGGTGTGACATTGGCAGTACCTCATTTTCACGAGATGGTTATATTTGGTCACCCTGAGGGTGAACATGTCGTTGCCTACGTCGCCATACCATTTAATGTGGTAGCTCCTTTTGATGATGTTATCAATGTGGACGGACACCCTGTACCTCCTATTGATGATGTTGAGGATGATGTCATTCCGGTTATACATGTTGAGCATGTTGACGATGACCTTGGCATTGGTGAGGATTTTGACATTGCCATGTTAGAGGTAGCCCAGCCAGAGGCTACAATTATTGACATTACATCGTCTGCTCCTTCGACACCTCTGACTCTATCACCTATGCCGTCACTAGATACCACTTTGCCGCCATCTTCTGATATCTTACCTACACATGTTGATACCATTTTACCTGATACATTCTACACCGATCATTTATCTGAGTCAGCACCACCATTGCATCCTTTAGGGGATATCACACGCCACACTAATCATATGATACATCACCCTTCTATTGGGCCGTCCCATTATACTCTTGGTAGTACTTCTCAGTTCACCAATCATGTACCTCCTTATCCTTTTGTTGGATCTGTTTCTACTACCTTTACACCGACATTCAATTCTTACCCAAACCCGTTCGCTACAGGCCCGTCACATGTTCCATACACTCAGTCTATAACTGAGTATCCTCCTTTTTCCGATCCCCACTGCTGGAGATATGTCCCATTCGCCACCTCACACGCATAGTACTGTTACGTACCCTTCACCTTACTTTTTTGTTTCACATGACCAACCACCTCTGGGCATGAGCCCATCCGATCCGTATCACCCGAGCCGTTTGCCACTAACCACCACTGAGTACAGACTCACATCTACTGTGATATAGCTCGGTATTCTATTTCGACGATTTCATGAGCTTAATGCTCAACTCACTGTTATCCAAGCATCACGGAATGCTCGATCATCATCGTCATCTCAGCCACCACCACCCACATCATCACCTCCACCACCACCATCCCCATTAGCACCATCACTTTTTTCATCCCATGCCACCTCCTCATCATTTGAGAGGCGCATTAGTGCCATCGGGGAGGAGATGGCGTACTTCCGCGGTGTGATCCGCGCATCTGCACCCCCACCCCCACCGTCAGTCTAGCTTGGTATGTAACTAAGTTTTGGAGGTAGTACCCGTGTCAGGTTAGTTGAAGATTGAAGGAATTTTGAAGATATAAATAAGTCAACTTGAAGACTTTGAAGAAATGATGCGAAGAAAATATATACTTTTGTTTATATATTGTATAAAACTTGTATGTCGGAGTGATGAAACTCCGAATTATATTTCTGTACTTCGCAAAAATGATGTAACAAGTTGACATTATATATATTTGAAAGTTGATTATCCTTCTGTTATCATACATTGTTAATTATTCTATTTGATCTATGAATGACAATATTTATTTGAAATATTTGTCTAATTCATTCTATATGATTTTGTATTTGAAGATCATGCCACCAAGAAGAAGGAGCATACATCAACTCCAAACTCCCCTACCCACTTCTCAAGTTGTGCTTGATGCTTTTTGGAATCAACGCATTGCAGATGCGATTGCTCAACATGTAGCAAATCGCACTAATTTGAGAAATGGAGATAGGGCTCAAGCCCAACCAATAGTAACAAATCCTACGAACGGTTGGTTACTCATAACCTTACAAGAAATTCTCATTAATATTTTATTTGCAAAATAAATATTTCTGACAATTATTAGATTGCAAACCATTGAACTTTGACGGCACAGGCAAAGCTGTGGCATTTGTTCGATGGACCGAAAAGATGGATTTTGTAATCCGCATGAGTAATTGTTCCCCTAACCAGACTGAATTCTATGTTTCGGGATTGTTCATTGACGAAGCTTTATCATGGTGGAATCCGCAAGTACAAACGTTAGGAGATGTAACAACATACGTTATCAATTGGGAAAGAATAAAGGAAATGATGCGTGAGACGTATTGTTCAATAGCCGAACTACAAAAGTTGGAAACAGAGTTTTGGAATATAGCGATAGTTGGATCTGACATCTATGGCTATACTCGGCGATTTCTTGATCTTTCACGAGTCGTTCCATATATGGTAACCCCAAAATTCAAACGTACAGAACGATACATTTGGGGATTAGCTCCAAAAATTCAAAGTATGGTTACTTCATCACATCTAGCAACCATTAGCGAGGCAATTACGATTGCAGTAAGTCTTACCAAAGAAGCGGTAAGAATGAATAAGTTTTTGAGAAAGAAAACGAAGATGCCCAAGGAAACACATGTAGAATCAACCTCACATGGGAATAAGAGAAAGTTACCCACTTCAAGAAAGGTTCCCGACCGAGTAGCAAGAAGAAGGAAACTCCCACAACAAAAAGGAACAAAGCATTCATGGCGACAACAAAGACAGAACCGTGAGGTTATATAGGAAATGCACTTAAGTGCAACAGGTGCAATTATCATCATTATGGTTGATGCCGAACCACCAATGTGATAAGTGCGGGAAGTTGGGACACCGCATTGAAAATTGCTGGAATAACAACAAAGGAACCGAAATGAAGGTAAGAAAGAAGGAGGCTATGAAAATGGAAACGACTGTGGAAGAAATCAAAGTTGTTATGGTTACGGTGAATTGGGCCACTTTAGGAAAAACTGCCCAAAGGAGAACAAAGGCTACGGGAAAGCCTTTGTAATTGGAGCTCATGAGGCACGTCAGGATCCAAATGTGATCACTGGTAAGTTCCCTTTCAATAATCAATTCGCATCTATTTTATTTGATACTTGTGCGGATTTTAGTTTCATATCTTTAGAATTAAAAGATATACTTGAACTAAATTCAAATAAATTAGATATTCCATTCCCTATCGAACTAGCGAATGGAAAGATAATTGGATCTAATGAAATTATTAAAGGATGTTTTTAGAGTTATGTGGACAAAAATTCAACATCGATTTATTACTCATCCAGTTAGGTAGTTTTGATGTTGTAATCAGTATGGATTGGTTATCCAATAACTAAGCCGAAGTCGTGTGTTGCGACAAAATTATTCGCATTTCTCTTCCTAATAACGAAACACTTCATATACATGGCGAGAAAAGCGAAATACCATTACGAATTATTTCTTGTATGAAAGCTTAAAAGTGCTTGCGAAAAGTATGTATAGCATTCTTAGCACACGTTGTCGACAAGAAATCCAAGGAGCCAAAACTTAAGGAGATCCCTGTCGTTAAGGAATTCCCTGATGTCTTCCCAGATGACATGCCAGGAATACCACCACAACAACAAGGCGAATTCCGCATAGACTTGATTCCAGAAGCTTCACCTGTAGCGAAATCCCCTTATCGATTAGCCACTTCAGATATGCAAGAGTTATCCACACAACTTCAAGAATTTTTTGACAAAGGTTTTACTAGACCAAGCTTCTCACCTTGGGGTTCCCCAGTTCTATTCGTAAAGACGAAAGACGGAAGCTTTAGAATGTGCATAGATTATCGAGAATTGAATAAACTCACGATCAAAAATCGGTATCCGTTACTGAGGATCGATGATCTGTTCGATCAACTTCAAGGATCAAGTTTTTACTCAAAGATTGACTTAAGGTCAGGATACCATCAGCTTAGAGTGAAGGAAGAAAGTATTCCAAAGATAGCATTCCGAACTTGTTTCGGTCACTACGAATTCCTTGTTATGCCATTTGGTCTAACAAATGCACCGGCGGTGTTCATGGAATTAATGAACCGTGTGTGCAAGCCTTATCTTGATAAATCCGTGATAGTATTTATTGATGACATATTGATATATTCACGAAATAAGAAAGATCACGAACATCATCTTAGGACCATTCTTGAGTTGTTAAAAAGGAGAAACTATATGCAAAATTCTCTAAGTGCGAATTTTGGCTTCGTGAAGTCCAATTTCTCGGGCATGTAGTCAACGAGAAAGGTATACATGTCGATCCATAAAAATAGAAGCCATTAAGAATTGGAACGCACCTAAGACCCCCACCGAAGTACGCTAATTTTTAGGATTGGCGGGTTATTATCAAAGATTCATTGAGAATTTTTCAAAGATCGCTCAACCACTAACCTCCCTAACTTACAAAGATATAAAGTTTGATTGGGGAGAGAAACAAGAAGTAGCATTCAAACTACTTCAGAATAAACTTTGTGATGCGCCGATTTTATCACTTCCGGACGACATATATAACTCTGTAGTTTATTGTGATGCTTCACATCAAGGTTTAGGATGCGTATTAATGCAATGAGAGAAAGTTATTGCATACGCATCACGCCAATTAAAAGTTCATGAAAAGAACTATACCACACATGACCTAGAGCTAGGTGTAGTGGTATTTGCGTTAAAAATTTGGCGTCACTAACTTTACGACACCAAGTGCACAATCTTTACCAATCACAATAGTCTTCAACATATATTTAATCAGCAAGAGTTAAATATGCACCAAAGAAGTTGGCTTGAATTGTTGAATGACTATGATTGTGAAATTAAATACCATCCGGGCAAGGTGAACGTTGTCACGGACCCACTAAGTCGAAAAAAACAAGTGAAGCCTCTTCGTGTACGATCATTAAGACTCACCATTCACAATAACCTTACCACTCGAATTCACGAGCCCAACAGGAAGCCCTGAAGAGCGGAATTTTTAAAGCAAAGATGCTTAGAGGTATGGAAAAACATTTAGAACCAAATGAGAACGGAACTTTGTATTTTGCAAACATAATTTGGGTTCCTCATTTTGGTAATCTGCGAAACCTAATTCTAGATGAAGCCCATAAGTCTAAATATTCGATACATCCTAGAGCGGATAAAATGTATCACGATCTTAAAGAATTCTATTGGTGGCCTAATCTCAAGGGAGATATTTTGCAACTTATGTTGGAAAATGTCTAACATGTGCAAAAATTAAGGCTGAATACCAAAAACCTTTAGGATTGTTACAACAACCTGAAATTCCCACTTGGAAATGGGAACAATTTTCTATGAATTTCATAACAAAATTACCCAAACTTCTTGCGGTCACGACATGATTTGGGTAATTGTCGACCGACTAACCAAAGCAGCTCACTTCTCGCCGGTACGTGAGAAAGATAAAACCGAGAAGTTAGCCCGTTTCTATAATCTCTGATCGAGATGGTCGTTTCATATCAAGAATTTGGCAATCTTTTCAAAAGGCTTTCGGATCACTCTTAGCTCTAAGTATGGCCTTTCATCCCCAAACAGATGGTGAAAGTGAACGCACCATTCAAACCTTAGAAGATATGATTCATGCTTGTGTAATTGACTTAGGCGGAAATTGGGATACTCACTTGCCTTTAGTGGAGTTCTCATATAACAACAGTTATCATAGGAGTATTCAAGCTGCTCCATTTGAAGCCTTATACGGACGTAAATGTCGATCTCCGTTACGTTGGGCGGAAATAGGCGACAAAAAAATGATAGGTCCAGAATTAATCGAAGAACCTACGGATAAAATATTTAAAATCTGAGACCGTATTAAAGCAGCTCAGGATAGACAGAAAAGTTATGCGGATAAATGCCGCAAACCATTATCCTTTGAGATTGGAGACAAAGTGCTATTAAAGGTCTCGCCTTGGAGAGGCGTAGTTAGATTCGGGAAGCAAGGAAAGCTTAGCCCAAGGTACATAGGACCATATGAAATCTTGGAGAAGATTAGAACAGACGCATATAAGTTGAAATTGCCTGAAACACTTAGTAACGTTCACGACACTTTTCAAGTGTCAAATCTTAAAAAGTGTCTTTCAGACGAATCACTTATTATTCCCATGGATGAAATTTATATATACAAAAAATCTATTTCATCGAAGAACATGTCGAAGTTTTAGTTTCGAATGTTCAGAAAACAAGGAAGAGTTGTATCAAATTAGTCAAAGTCCATTGGAACTCAAAGCGCAGACCTGAGTTCACATGGGAACGAGAAGACAAAGTCAAAAGAAAGTACCCCCACCAGTTCGAGAAATCCTACGCATAGGACGACACGACTTAAATTTTGGGACGAAATTTTCTTGAACAAGGGGAGAATGTGACAATTGGCAAAATTCTGGTAATTCTGTACAACATGAACAACTAGTGCATTGTCTATTTATCATATAACTTGACTTAATTTTTGATTTTAAGTCTTAAAAGTCTAGGAATTTAACCAAATCATAGCTTGGTATGATAATGGATTCGTCACAATCATAAATATACCCATATCCTAGACAAATGACAAAGACGCGAACACGAACTAAATATCAGAACTGGTTACCGTACAGTTTGATATGACAAAAATAAGACATAAAAAATATCGGTACTATTATTCCATAAGATTTTATTTAAAATAACAAATTGTCCAAGTCTCCAGCAAAATTCAGCATTCTCCAGCAAAATTCAGCAAATGTCCAAAAACCCAAAAATAAATATTTTTAGCTCAAGGGTAATAATGGGTGTTAGAAATAGTATAAAACCCGCATATAAATCTTATTATTTCAAGCTATACGGTTTGTTCAGTAAAAACCTGACAACAAAGCCGGTATAGGAACTGAACTAAAAATAAAAAAAAATTATTAGTCTGAATTAATTAATGAGACAATAAAAATTGTACTAGAATTATTATAAAATAAAATTTTATAAGTAACACTATATATCAGTATTTCACCCGGTACAAGACCCGGACTAACTTTTTCAATCGAACAACGAAATAGTAAGGCTAGTGAGTTATTTTGGCATATTATAACATCACTTTAAATTGTTGGGGCATTAGTTTTTATGAAAAATTATATATAAAATTATTAAAGTTATAAAAGTTTATAAAAAATTTCATTTTATTTATAAAAAAAATACTAAACTAACCCCCCCCCCAAACTATGCACGGCTACATGGTGTATTCCACCATGCCACGTAACCTCCTAATATGTTTTGGAAAATTATAAAGATTGTTGGTGTAAAATGAGGTGTAAGAACCTGAACACACAATCATGATCATAGTTACTTTCCAATCCTTCATTTCTCATAACACCAAAAACTTGACAACACTCTTTCCATTTTGCTTCCAGAATCAGCCAAATCATATCATCTTCACCTTCAGTTTTTTTAAATCCTAAACCAAGAGTCTCAAACTTGCACGAAGATCTAAAGAGTTTGCCAAGGTTAGAAGCTCACTTTTGAGGCTTGGAACTCTTGATCACCCTATCTTCTTCATCCTTTAGATCATCCCTAGCCATTGTGCTAGTAGTAAGATCCTTAAACCTAATCTTATACTTTAAATTTAAATAAAAATTCACAAGATCATCATAAAAGATATATAAAAGCCCACTTGAAAACACTAATAAACTATAATCACTAACATAATCATGTGATTTTATTTATGATTTTGAATGATCTTGAACTTTTTATAAACTAGTAACCTTGAATCTTGCAAAATTATGAATAAAAAGATGATCTAAACACATGCGTGTTTAGATTAGCAAGATTCATTACCAAAATATGTCATGAACATAATCTCATATTTTTAAGATGATCATACATGTATTAGGTCATTAAATAAAAGTTATGATTTAGAAAGTTTGTTTAAAAGTTATAATAAAGTTTCCATTCTAAGAAAGATTAAAATTATAAAAGTTCATGACATTTTGTTAATACATTTGTATAATATTTTTGATTGATGATGATTTGAGTTAGTTTAATTACTTCAACATGTTTTTTAAAAACATGGGAAACTTATATTTTTAAAGGAAACTATGACAAAATTTTTATAAAAATTAAACTTGATCAAGATATGATTTAACTAAAGATTTGGTGGTTAAAAGTGATTAGGAAATTTAATCATGTTTAGATAAAGGATTTTGATGAAGAAGTTAAGAAATTAATTATTTATATTTTATTAAACTATAATTGAGATAAATATATATATTTTTGATAAAAAGATATATATATTAAACCACCTTGTATGTGTGCATCTATTATTGTATAAAAACTATATATATTTTGATTATGCTAAATTGAATAAAAAATATATAAGTGTTGAAATTTTGATAAAATAATATATGGGACAATTTGGACAACTTAGACAATTCAGACAACAAAAAATATATGGTATAACAAAACACACCACAAAGACGAAACGAATAAAAAAGTCGACGCGAACCTAACGTCAAAACAAACAAATAAACTGATACACATTCACTAGAAATTTTAAATCTATAACTTATAACTAATAGTTTTCATAAATATTTTTTATAAGTTATAACAAATACTAGTAAATATTTTTGGATAAGCCCATTTTTATAAAAACTATATTGGGCTAAAACTATTTTTATAAAAATATATGGACTAGCCCATTTATATAAAGTGGTTGGCTAAGGCCCACTTGTATAAAAATCAAATTTGGGTTAAGCCCACTTTTATAAAAGTTTACATGGGTAAACCCACTTATATAAAACTTAACTTTGGGCCAAGCCCACTTTTGTAAAGAAATAAATTGGTCTAATCCATTTCTATAAAAACTAACTTTGGGCTAAAGCCACTTTTATAAAACTAAATTTGGGCTAAACAAATACATATATATATATATATATATACATATATATACATATATATACATATATATATATATATATATATATATATAAACAATATTGGGCTAGACCCAATCTTTATTTTTAACTTGGCTTAGACCCACTTTTATAAACCAATTAGGCTTAACCTACTATTAAACAAAATTAGGTTGGGCTAGGCCCACATACATGAAATAAACTGGGCTAGACCCACTCTTATGAAACGTATTGGGCTTGGCCCACACATAGTAAGAAATTGGGCTAGGCCCATATGTAATGAATTATTGGATTGGATGTTTATAATTTAATCATGGACTAGGTCCATATACATGTAATCAATCTAATATATATATATATATATATATATATATATATATATATATATATGTTATCAATAAAGAAAAACCAACAATTACAAGTATGAAATTCGAGATAAAATACTTGTACAAGAAACGAACGAAAGCCTAAGTGTCTAATAGATTATAACACTTGTAGGTCGAGAAACGAACAAAGTATCAGAAATCGAATAGAGATTTGCACGGAACGCAAATCAGTGAGTTCATTTGTCCCCTTTTATTTTAACGTTTTATGGTTTTTAAACGTGCGTGGATGTATACATGTTACAATTAATATAGTTGGGAAAATGAAAATATTTAGATCACATGTGAATAAGGCTCAAGCATTGGGGCCATTAATGAATAACAAGTACCGATGAACAAGGTGATATATCTATTGGGTTTGGGCGAGCCCCACTCTAATACATCAATAATAACAGATCGTATTAGAGTGCTTTTGTGTCTTGTAAGTCCCGTTTATCCGGATCTAACACTGGTATCACACAATCACCAAGGATTGGCGGAATCCAAACTTGATGATCTTCAAGAAAAACCAAAATGATGAAGAACAATACACGATTCTATTACTTGAATAAGCAAAACCGTCTGGTACAAGATGAAGGTTCTCCAGAGAAAACCTAAGAGTCTCCAAAAGTCTAACCCTAGGAAATGACATAACATTCTATTTATACCTAGGGTAAGGCATAACCCTAATGGGCTTGCCTATGGGCTTGCCTGGCCCACATGGCCTATGGCATGCCCAAATGACCTATTCAAGGTCTAAACCTAATACAAACTAACCTAGTAAACCCAGTTAACTACCATAGACCGTTACATCTATTTGATGCTTCAGTCTCACACTTCTAGGACCTAACAATCTCCCCCTAGACTGATGCATCAAATCGTCTTCATAGTGCAAATTCAGAAATGTCTTCAACAGAAACTACGGTTGTCGCTGTGCCGTAAGTGTTGTGGAAGTCAGTATCATACTTTTAGGACCTCATACTTCAACGAACTCTCAGCACCGGGTCTCCTTCTTCTGCTCTTGTGGTTAGCTTCATATCAGCATCTCGATCAGCTTTGCTTGAAACGTCTTTGTCAAAAAGAATGCGAGAGGAGGAATCTCAGCAGCTCTTTTCTTCTTCAATCTTTCTCTTTCAAGCAAGCGGGTTCACAGGTACTTCTTCAAATGCACTATCACTGTCAGATGATGACTGAAATCTGGTTCTTCTGACTCAGGTACACTTTACTGTTGTGATGCTTCATGCTTTGTTGGCAACTAATAACATCTCAATTTTCAGCAATCCCTGTTTCCTGATCTAAATCAAGATCTACACAATTCTCAGAAATTTATAAGCAAACATTCTTATGCAACAGAGAGAGTACCTCATGAACATCCAAGTACTTGTACTCGGGTCGAAATTTAAATTTCTTTCATTCTTTGATGATTAGGCAAATCTTCAAGAATGGTTAATAATTTTATAAAACAAATAAAGCACTCTATTTTTGGATTTTTGGATTTTTTGAATTTTCTAATTTTTTTATTTTTAAATTCTTAAACAGAAACACAAATAAACAAAGAAACTAACTCAATAGTTACAACTATACAATTGCAATGAGATCAAAATCGTTTTCAGGCAGACCAAGGAACACTTTTCGGTGCGAACTTATTCAGACTGGTCTAAATGATTGCCAATATGTTTGTCCACTTAAACTTAAACGCTCAACTTTCATTTTTCAACTTCGTGATATGCTTAACGTAGTATTATACTATAATACCCATGTGTCCCATACCATGACATACCCCCGCGATCAAGGTAAGCATGTGAGTATACTGAGATCATTCTTTATCTTTTACAACGTCAGACTATTGGTGAATAGGTCAGTACTTCCGTACAGCAGAGAGACCAATAGCATCTGATGAGGTTTTGGCCCTTTTGATTTGGCTCTTTTAAGAATATCCTGACTGTGCCTAGGTCTACATATAATCTGGATGCAACAGAAGGGCAGCCAAGACATTCCTGGATGACTCAACAGCATAAAGACCCGAAACCTCAGATGTTGGCTATCTATCAACACAGGATTTAAGACCATAAAATCATACGCCGATGGTATGTTACCCACAAGATACATAGTTCATTATGTTTACATCACTTAGTATCTTTTAATCACTTTGAGCGTTAAGCCTATCGACATATCACGTTAGATCCTAGTCTTTTCAGCTACGACACCTTACATGTGTCAGTCATACCCTTTATCACGAATATTCATTTCATTTCCCATGACTTTTTATTTTTGTATTTTTCTTTTTTTCAAATAATGTTTTTGTATTTTTCTAATTTTCTCCCCCTCAAATAATACATATATACATAAATCGCCCTCTTCCCCCCTGAATTTGTGCATCATACTTTATGCACAAATTTACCTAATAAAGAAAACATATGCACAAAGTTTTAACCAAAAGGAAAAGGAAAATATTTTTGTTGTTTTTGCTTAACCGTTCCGTCATTAGATTAGAAACTAATCAATTTCAAAATTAAAGCACAAAATTCAAATTTGACCCTTTTCGATGATCTTTTCTTACCTCATCTCCTCCAAGGAAACATCACAATCGTAAAAATTTGAACCTTTTGGCAAAAGTGAGATGTTATCCTTCATGTCCCTGGAACAACCACTACCAACATTCCAGAGACTGTCAACAGCTCCTCCTTGGCTGTTCCTGAGAAATAAGGAGATTAGTAAGACAGTGGGACCCAGGCCATCGTGGTCCTGGGTTTCCCTGAAGCATCAAAATAAGACACTTCTTTAAGACACAAGTCCCCTTTAGTTTCAAGGATTGGTGATGTTGATGCCGCTTTGGATTTGGGTTTCCAAATCTGTTTCGGTTTAACAAACGCGGTTGATGCCTTTGATTGAGCAACTTTGGCTGTTTTAGGTTTAGACATTTTAGAAAAAAGATTTTTGTTTCTGAACAGTCTTGCGTTTGTTTTTGGCAACATGCCAATCCCCATCAGATGGTTTAACCTCGGAATTCACATTCTTCATTGCCTTAGGTGATGATACCTTCATCGGCTTGGAATGATTGTTATTCTTTGGTGTAACCTTCTGAGTTTTAGCATGACACGGAACATGGGGACCACGTGTACAGTTTCGAGCAATGTGATCAGGAATGCCGAAATTGAAGCACGTTTGTCTCTTCACATGTAAAGCATCTTTTGATTCTTCTTCTTTTGTGTAGACTTCAAGTCTTGTTCAGAAATCTCCCCAACCTTTCCAAAAGGTTTGCTAGCACGGTCAAAGGCATATTTTTCACATTTTCCATTTATGACCGGCTTAACAAAAGCATTTTTCACAACACTAGCCTTTTGAGGGCTATTGCTGCCCACTGATGATTTTGGAGAGCTTGATTGTCCTTGACGTTTTGACTTCTTCTTTCTTCATCTCCGATTTGCTCTTTTCTGCTCTTTTAGCTTGCTCTGAACCTTTTCATCAGTAGCAGAAGGTTCAGATTGTTCAGTTTGCACACTTGGAGCCTTGTTAACATCAACTTTCTCTTCATCAGCTGACTCATTAGAAGAGTCAACAGCACTAGATGGTTCCCGAGTATCTGGTGTATAATCATTGTGTTTGTCGTACACCATATGTTGTGCTTTCTCAATATCTTCGTCAGTTTCTGGCATTTGTTGTATAGATGTGATTATACGGTGGGGCAACCTGATTGAAACCCAAACCCTTCCCATTGTTCCCTTATATGCCAGCTGCACATTGCACACGTCTTGAACAAGCTTGCTGGATGTATCAAACTTCCTTATATTAACCTCGTTTTGTTGATATTTTCCAGTAAGAAGTCCCAGCTCAACTCTTACCAAGTCGCATTCCATGGTTTTTAATTCTAATCATGTTTTGTAATCATGGACCAAACATTTCTGTTGATTTACGTCCAGGTGGAGCTGAGCTATATCTTTCTTTTGTGCGTCAACCTTTTCTTTGAGTAACTTGTTGCTTTCTCTAAGGCTGATGCACTAAGCCATTGCATTGTTGTATTCATCGGTCATTTTGGAATTAAGATTCCGGAGTTGAGCAACCCTATTCCTTCAAGGTTCAGTGCACAAAAGATAGTTGACTGTGTCAATGGACGAGCTAGATTTGTCAGCGTTAGTTTGGGCTTGAGGTCGAGTTTGGGGTGCTGGACTACTGATGCTTGCTTGATGTGGTTGAGGTTTCTGCTCAGACACTTCTTCAGGATTAGACTCAGTTGATTTTGCATATCGATCTTTGAGATCTTCGTTTAATTGTAAATGATCCCATAACCAAGATACAAAAGCGTCTTTGCCATTACCCAAAAAGCTATTCAAATAATTCCTTACATCCTCTTTTTGCCTTCCACGGTCAAGCAAACGCATCACATAGTCAGCAACCGGATCAACATTGTAATCTCTGATAAACTTATTCATCTTTTCCTTCACTTCATCCCACAGGCTCGAGTGCTGAGTTTGGGCTGCAAACATCTTCGGATAATCGAAACCGGACCGGTAAAGATGATAAAAAAGTGTCCGAAAACTGTTTTTACCAAAATGCACCGTTAGACTCGTCTCGACGATACGATTCCGATGATATATAATGTTCAATGGTGATTTTTGGAATTTTCGTGCCTTTTTTTTCACTTTAAAAATCACACTAGTCTAGCCATGCAAACGGTTTGTTAAAATTGTCTAAGGATCAAATTCTGTGTATGAAAACGTTTAACTCAGGTTACGTCAGCTGGTTAACTTTCCACCTTTTTTGGTACAACTCGGAACAATACCAAATTTGGAACAGTAACTCGGATTAACAATCCGAGATGGAATCCGGAATCAGTGATCCGAGATGGTAATTAGGAACAGTGATCCGAAATGCAATCCGAGATGAGAGAATCCGAATAGTGAGTCTAGTCCGGAATGAAACCCTGATCCGGAATGAAGACCAAATCCGGAATGAATATCAAATCTGGAATGAAGACCTTATCTGGAATAGTAATCTGGAATGCTATCAGATACACAGCAACAGTCAAAATCCGGAACAGTAATCCGGAATGAAAGTCTATCCGAATTCGGAACAGTTACAAATCCGGAATCTTTGAAGATTATCTGAAATCCTTGAAGATTATCCAAAATCCTTGAAGATTATCCGAAATACTTGAAGATTTATCCGAAATCCTTGAAGATTTATCCGAAATCCTTGAATGTTGATCCGAAATGCTTGAAATCTTCTTCGTGTTCTTCGTGATCTTCATATTCTTCAGTAGAAAACCAAACAGAATCTTTTAATATGAGATCTAAGCCTGGAAAACAGGTTCAAACAGGCTCTGATACCACTTGTAAGTCGCGTTTATCCGGATCTAACACTGACATCACACAATCACCAAGGATGGGCGGAATCTAAACTTGATGATCTTCAAGAAAAACCGAAATGATGAAGAACAATACGAATTCACTTTAACACCTTGCACACGATTCTATTACTTGAATAAGCAAAACCATCTAGTACAAGATGAAGGTTATCCAGAGAAAACCTAAGAGTCTCCAAAAGTCTAACCCTAGGAAATGACATAACATTCTATTTATACCTAGGGTAAGGCATAACCCTAATGGGCTTGCCTGGCCCACATGGCCTATGTCATGCCCAAATGACCTATTCAAGGTCCAAACCTAATACAAACTAACCTAGTTAAACCCAGTTAACTACCATAGACCGTTACATATATTTGATGCTTCAGTCTCACACTTCTAGGACCTAACATGTCTAAAACGAGTGTCTCAGACACATAATAAATCGTCAAGGTTTGGTTGTCACCTTATTCAACATACAGATTTGTGTCCTTGCAAAACACTAATGACCTTAAAAGTTTCATTAAGCTATATTAAACGAACTTGTTATTTCAAATGTTTTTGATAATTCATTTGATACAAAATTTATAACATGAATTCACCAGCTTTTGTTGACGTTGTTTTCAAAACAAACATGTATTACAGGAAACTAGTGGATGGCCTTGGGGGAAAAATCTTGTTCGTTGGTTGTGAAGTCAAGATGTCGTGTTTAATCCAATTTTTCATTGTTATATTTTATAAACTTATGTTGAATTTTAACTAATAGTTTCAAACTTGTGATATGGTTTTAAAACAATAGTTGGTACCTAAATTATGTATTAAATAAAAAGTACAGATGAATGTTTTGTAATACAATTGTCGTTTACTTGGTTGACTGCAACGAGTTTCGCTCTGGCCACACCTCGTGACACGCATCCGCTACATAAAAAATCGGGGTGTGACATGGAGCGCACCTCAAACTCTATAGATATATATACCTTTTGCACCTTGGTCACTAAGTGATTAATGGTTACTCTTGTCATCATGCTACTTACGCAAATTGATCACGTTATCATCTAACCCCATAGCTGACATACCGTTTGTTATGACATGTATTTCCCCTCGATTGTTTTAAAAACAAAACTTTGAAATATTTGAAAGTACGGACATGAACTTACAATTTTGTGTTCCAAATGCCGTACTAGTGAAATTCTAGTGTCCGTACACGTGTGTAACCTACATGTGTATTAACTTCATTATACCCTTAGGTATCGTTGGACTTCGTACAAGTTGTTCATCTTGAATTCTTGTTGTGTAGTTATTTATCATATTAGAAAAACTTTAATCATTTGTTCGATTATTATTTATATACATATATTTCACACACACACACACACACATATATATATGTCGTCATTATTAGATCGTGTGTGAACAGGACTCACCCTTCACATGTCCTCGTGCCTTGCACGTGTGTCATTGGGCCTAGCCTATGTAATTATGTTATTGGGCCTAGCCCATGACTTTATGTGATTTGGCCTAGCCCATGTAATAATTCCATTGGGCCTAGCCCATGCCTTTATGTGATTAGGCCTAGCCCATGAAATTATTTCTTTGGGTCTAGCCCATGTATTAGTGAAATGGCCTAGCCCAAAATTAATTATCCAAGTCCATATGTATATATATTCTTGCATTTTTATAATTTCCATAAGTGTTGTAGTTTATAAGTATTCTATTATACTTATCTAAAATATCTAGGAAACTTTTATATATTTCAACTTTTTCGGGTTTTTGTTATCGGTAATATATATTCGTTAAGCGTCTAAAACTATATTATTTTCAGACGTGTCGTCGCAGTCATTTATTATATATATTTCCACGTCGAAAGTCGCCTAATTGTCATAGTAGCTCTTCATGTTGGCGATATGTTCATTGATCGACGGTGAAACGGTGTATTGTATAAATTTGACCATTGTCCGAATAATCCGCTCGTCCTATCATTTGTTTCATGAATTGTGTAAAAGTGTATATGTTCATGTAATTTATACTTGGTAACTTTCAAGTATTTGGTGTGTTGTATTAGTTGGGTATTTTGTATTGTATACCTAGACTTTCTAGATACATACACATGTATTTTACACATTCAATTATGATGGTGACAAGGTATACACAAATATTTTTATTCCCAAAAATATATATGTAATAAATAATACTCATTTTTAACTTGTAAAAATATATATAAGTATTTATCAAATCATTGGAAGGTTAGGGTTTAATCCTTGTCATTAAACTTCCTTAATGACGGTTTAGGTCACTAATCGCGTATAGCCCCGTTAATTACACTTTAATCGTGATTAGATTTTTAGAAAATTTCGCCATAGTTTCGCCTAAAGTATGGCGTTTTCCATGTTTCAAAAACATATTTAAACCACTTTTCAATTTTCCCAAATCATCATCAATTCATCAAGTTCATTAAAACTCATAAGTGTGCACATAACTTTTCTTCAACATTTCACGAGCTTTTATACATATATTTATATACTTTAAAGCCTCTAAAAACTACATATTATTTAAGATTATCAAAACACCAAGATTTTAATGGACAACTTTTATAACCATTTTTATATAACTTTGTTTTATAAAAAATCAACTTTACTAGCTTTCAAGATCCAAGTTTCAAGTCTCATCTTGTATCATACTTTTAGAAACAATATCAAGAATACATATATTCAAAGCTCATGAACTTGAAAATGATGAGCTTACATGATTTAAACATATACTTGTTCAAATCACATTTTTAAGCTTAATATAGTAAGATCATCACTCTTGTAAAATACTACAACAAATAAAAAACATGATTATTATAAATTACATAATTCTATCTTGTTATTTCTTGTTATATCTTAGGGTTTTGGATGATTTCTTTCATGATGTTCAAGATGAAGTTTACTTGTACTTTTGAAATCTACATTTATAAGAACTTGAAATCTTAAACAAGTGAACTTACTACTAGCTCTTAGGCTAGGGATGATTCGTGATTAAGATGGTGGTGAGAAAATGAAGATCAAGATGATGAGAAAGCTCCGAAGAAAACCCTAATGCTTCTCCATCCTTGCTAGCTCCATAAATGGCCTTGTAATGGCTTGAAAGTAAGGAGAATATGGTGTTTAGTGGTGGTTGTATGGTGATTTAGGCTGGTGGTGATGGGCCCAAAATGAGAGAGAGAATAGAGCAGTTCTTGGTAATCTTTTAAGTTCAAGATTCAATCTTCATGTGCCACACTCAAATCTTCACATTTTCAACACAAATCAAGTGGGTGGGGGCTCATATGGGGGGGGTAAAGTGTAAATATGTTTATATAATATCTTTTGTAAAATATGACATGTGATGAATTTATTATTCTTTGTAGATATTTTGGTCCTTAAATTAAACTTGGTTAAGTACAGGGTTAAGGTTGTTTAGGATGTTAAGTATTACTAACTAGTTCTCTTGACTAGTTGGTATTTATTTTGGATGGTAAAAGCACCACTAGTTCGCCCATCGTTTCAATACTGGTTGATATACGAAAGATATTATTTGGTACCAGAAGCTTTGGTTTTAGTTTACCATAAGTGCTATGGAATTAGTTAGGATACTTCTGACATCAAAATATGGTTAACTAGCTCACTAGTCTAGTAGATGTTGAATTTAAGTGGTAGAAACGCCTTTCGTTTCGTTAACTGTTTGATAATGGCACTTTTATATTATACCGACGGACAATTCCACAAGTTGAAATTCTGCAACCATGGGATGTATGAAGGAGTTACTGATCCCGAATAAAGCTTAACTAACTCTCTAGATTAATGTATACAGCTATCGGGTGTTGAAATCTTCATCGGTTTGACAATCAGTTGCTTCCCGGTGAAGTTGTGCACTGCTTGTCGTAATACTGGAACGATGACTTTTAGGTATTTTTTTTGAAAGGGGAATCGGCTCCTCCGGTGAGCAATCGGTCTGATCTAACTTAGCTAGCAGAGGCGGAATTCATTGCTAGAGAGGATGACAAACGAACAAGTGAGATCTTACTGTTTAACTACTATGAATGTATTGATTGACGTGCAAAGTACAAGGCAAGTAAACAAATCAGCAGGGCTTCGCCGTACCAACTAAACTAACACTTTAGCTCTGACACAACACTCCTCTATTTATAAGTCAACATGACTCGCACTAGAGTGTGTGAAACAAGTGAGTCATCTGACTTAAATTATTTACATTTATACATATGAAGTTTAAGACCTATATACATTATTTACATATCCTAGACATAGGCAATAGACATAATGCACCAACAAACTCCCGCTTGGATGTTGCCACAGTCTGGATAGTCTTCAAAAAATCTTCATATGATTTTACGCTTCACGACCAGAAAACCGCTTCGGTGGCTTGCGACGGTCTTAAAAGCTATTGGGGTTTGATCTGTTGGAGGAGTTCGGTTTATTGTATTGTCAAATCGAAAACTTCTTAGCGATGCTATGCGAGTTCGCTCAGTAGTCCTAGCTTCCTTCCTTTCCATCTTATTTTGCTCGGTTTCCTGCAGCTTCTTCCAAGAAGTGTTCCATGTCGATCTAGAATGTATATCGTTGGCGAAGAAGACATTAACAATCTTCTGAAACTGGAGTGCTTGCTCTTTATCTTTCTCTTCGTAGCTGATCTTGCTGTAGAACAAGCTATCTATATCTTTCTTCGTACAAATTACTATCCACATCAGGTCTAGTACTCGAATGCCACACCACAACCCATATATTCATTTGTTAGCTATGACGGCTTCGGTTAGCTCCTCGGTTATCTTCAATGAGTCATCATCAGGGTGCACGCAAATAACAACGTCTCCTGTATTGGAATCATAGTACCACCACTTGAAGATTTTGTTGAAATCCTGCTCCATCTGTATCATAGGCATATTCTTCATTACTTTTGGCTTCTTTACGATGAGTGTAACATCCTTCTCTTTAGTCACTGGATCTATCTTCGTAACACATCTCGGAAAGTGAGGTTTCCAGTGTCTAGATCCATGTGCAGCTTCAAGCTTAATCAACTTCCATAGCCTTTGGTCGTGAAATTTCATCTTCAGATTTATCGTCTTTGTTTGCACCAGCTCTTTGATGTCCCAATAAGGCAAGGATTTGATGTCGCTTAAATATCCAAAGTACTGGATTCCAAACTCTCTTTTGATCGCGTAAACGTTCAGTTCTTCGATCCACCCCCAGCTTATAATGTCCCCTAGAGAAATATTTGCATCGCGTGTAAAGAATGCTAGAATACGTTTGAATTTCGTTCTGCTGGTGTACTCTTGAACCATTTCTTCCTCATTTCAGCAATTTCAGCTCTACTCAACTGTTTAGGAATTGTTCATTGTTTTGCAGCTTCTTCGACCTTTCGTTTCATCACATCGGCATTCTCTGCTGCAAATAGTTCAGTGAATGTTGGGGAGTCATCTTTACTCTAATCAGCAAGATTAGATACATCGTCATCAGAATCATCCTCCACGACAACTCGATCATAATCATTAGCCTCTTCAACGTGTTCAAATACATAATCATTTGGCTCGAATGCGCTAATCTCGTTTAGCTCATCTTCGAAATCAAACTCAAACTTTTCTTCATCCACGCCTAGCATTTCGACAATCTCTTCCTTAGAATAGATGTGGATAAATTCTCCCTCCTCAACATCATGCTCAAGATGTCGTGTTTAATCCAATTTTTCATTGTTATATTTTATAAACTTATGTTGAATTTTAACTAATAGTTTCAAACTTGTGATATGGTTTTAAAACAATAGTTGGTACCTAAATTATGTATTAAATAAAAAGTACAGATGAATGTTTTGTAATACAATTGTCGTTTACTTGGTTGACTGCAACGAGTTCCGCTCTGGCCACACCTCGTGACACGCATCCGCTACATAAAAAATCGGGGTGTGACATGGAGCGCACCTCAAACTCTATAGATATATACCTTTTGCACCTTGGTCACTAAGTGATTAATGGTTACTCTTGTCATCATGCTACTTACGCAAATTGATCACGTTATCATCTAACCCCATAGCTGACATACCGTTTGTTATGACATGTATTTCCCCTCGATTGTTTTAAAAACAAAACTTTGAAATATTTGAAAGTACGGACATGAACTTACAATTTTGTGTTCCAAATGCCGTACTAGTGAAATTCTAGTGTCCGTACACGTGTGTAACCTACATGTGTATTAACTTCATTATACCCTTAGGTATCGTTGGACTTCGTACAAGTTGTTCATCTTGAATTCTTGTTGTGTAGTTATTTATCATATTAGAAAAACTTTAATCATTTGTTCGATTATTATTTATATACATATATTTCACACACACACACACACATATATATATATGTCGTCATTATTAGATCGTGTGTGAACAGGACTCACCCTTCACATGTCCTCGTGCCTTGCACGTGTGTCATTGGGCCTAGCCTATGTAATTATGTTATTGGGCCTAGCCCATGCCTTTATGTGATTTGGCCTAGCCCATGTAATAATTCCATTGGGCCTAGCCCATGCCTTTATGTGATTAGGCCTAGCCCATGAAATTATTTCTTTGGGTCTAGCCCATGTATTAGAGAAATGGCCTAGCCCAAAATTAATTATCCAAGTCCATATGTATATATATTCTTGCATTTTTATAATTTCCATAAGTGTTGTAGTTTATAAGTATTCTATTATACTTATCTAAAATATCTTGGAAACTTTTAAATATTTCAACTTTTTCGGGTTTTTGTTATCGGTAATATATATTCGTTAAGCGTCTAAAACTATATTATTTTCAGACGTGTCGTCGCAGTCATTTATTATATATATTTCCACGTCGAAAGTCGCCTAAGTGTCATAGTAGCTCTTCATGTTGGCGATATGTTCATTGATCGACGGTGAAACGGTGTATTGTATAAATTTGACCATTGTCCGAATAGTCCGCTCGTCCTATCATTTGTTTCATGAATTGTGTAAAAGTGTATATGTTCATGTAATTTATACTTGGTAACTTTCAAGTATTTGGTGTGTTGTATTAGTTGGGTATTTTGTATTGTATACCTAGACTTTCTAGATACATACACATGTATTTTACACATTCAATTATGATGGTGACAAGGTACACACATATATTTTTATTCCCAAAAATATATATGTAATAAATAATACTCATTTTTAACTTGTAAAAATATATATATAAGTATTTATCAAATCATTGGAAGGTTAGGGTTTAATCCTTGTCATTAAACTTCCTTAATGACGGTTTAGGTCACTAATCACGTATAGCCCCGTTAATTACACTTTAATCGTGATTAGATTTTTAGAAAATTTCGCCATAGTTTCGCCTAAAGTATGGCGTTTTCCACGTTTCAAAAACATATTTAAACCACTTTTCAATTTTCTCAAATCATCATCAATTCATCAAGTTCATTAAAACTCATAAGTGTGCACATAACTTTTCTTCAACATTTCATGAGCTTTTATAAATATATTTATATACTTTAAAGCCTCTAAAAACTACATATTATTTAAGATTATCAAAACACCAAGATTTTAATGGACAACTTTAATAACCATTTTTATATAACTTTGTTTTATAAAAAATCAACTTTACTAGCTTTCAAGATCCAAGTTTCAAGTCTCATCTTGTATCATACTTTTAGAAACAATATCAAGAATACATATATTCAAAGCTCATGAACTTGAAAATGATGAGCTTACATGATTTAAACATATACTTGTTCAAATCACATTTTTAAGCTTAATATAGTAAGATCATCACTCTTGTAAAATACTACAACAAATAAAAAACATGATTATTATAAATTACATAATTCTATCTTGTTATTTCTTGTTATATCTTAGGGTTTTGGATGATTTCTTTCATGATGTTCAAGATGAAGTTTACTTGTACTTTTGAAATCTACATTTATAAGAACTTGAAATCTTAAACAAGTGAACTTACTACTAGCTCTTAGGCTAGGGATGATTCGTGATTAAGATGGTGGTGAGAAAATGAAGATCAAGATGATGAGAAAGCTCCGAAGAAAACCCTAATGCTTCTTCATCCTTGCTAGCTCCATAAATGGCCTTGTAATGGCTTGAAAGTAAGGAGAATATGGTGTTTAGTGGTGGTTGTATGGTGATTTAGGCTGGTGGTGATGGGCCCAAAATGAGAGAGAATAGAGCAGTTCTTGGTAATCTTTTAAGTTCAAGATTCAATCTTCATGTGCCACACTCAAATCTTCACATTTTCAACACAAATCAAGTGGGTGGGGGCTCATATGGGGGGGGTAAAGTGTAAATATGTTTATATAATATCTTTTGTAAAATATGACATGTGATGAATTTATTATTCTTTGTAGATATTTTGGTCCTTAAATTAAACTTGGTTAAGTACAGGGTTAAGGTTGTTTAGGATGTTAAGTATTACTAACTAGTTCTCTTGACTAGTTGGTATTTATTTTGGATGGTAAAAGCACCACTAGTTCGCCCATCGTTTCAATACTGGTTGATATACGAAAGATATTATTTGGTACCAGAAGCTTTGGTTTTAGTTTACCATAAGTGCTATGGAATTAGTTAGGATACTTCTGACATCAAAATATGGTTAACTAGCTCACTAGTCTAGTAGATGTTGAATTTAAGTGGTAGAAACGCCTTTCGTTTCGTTAACTGTTTGATAATGGCACTTTTATATTATACCGACGGACAATTCCACAAGTTGAAATTCTGCAACCATGGGATGTATGAAGGAGTTACTGATCCCGAATAAAGCTTAACTAACTCTCTAGATTAATGTATACAGCTATCGGGTGTTGAAATCTTCATCGGTTTGACAATCGGTTGCTTCCCGGTGAAGTTGTGCATTGCTTGTCGTAATACTGGAACGATGACTTTTAGGTATTTTTTTTTTGAAAGGGGAATCGGCTCCTCCGGTGAGCAATCGGTCTGATCTAACTTAGCTAGCAGAGGCGGAATTCATTGCTAAAGAGGATGACAAACGAACAAGTGAGATCTTACTGTTTAACTACTATGAATGTATTGATTGACGTGCAAAGTACAAGGCAAGTAAACAAATCAGCAGGGCTTCGCCATACCAACTAAACTAACACTTTAGCTCTGACACAACACTCCTCTATTTATAAGTCAACATGACTCGCACTAGAGTGTGTGAAACAAGTGAGTCATCTGACTTAAATTATTTACATTCATACATATGAAGTTTAAGACCTATATACATTATTTACATATCCTAGACATAGGCAATAGACGTAATGCACCAACAAACTCCCGCTTGGATGTTGCCACAGTCTGGATAGTCTTCAAAAAATCTTCATATGATTTTACGCTTCACGACCAGAAAACCGCTTCGGTGGCTTGCGACGGTCTTAAAAGCTATTGGGGTTTGATCTGTTGGAGGAGTTCGGTTTATTGTATTGCCAAATCGAAAACTTCTTAGCGATGCTATGCGAGTTCGCTCAGTAGTCCTAGCTTCCTTCCTTTCCATCTTATTTTGCTCGGTTTCCTGCATCTTCTTCCAAGAAGTGTTCCATGTCGATCTAGAATGTATATCGTTGGCGAAGCAGACATTAACAATCTTCTGAAACTGGAGTGCTTGCTCTTTATCTTTCTCTTCGTAGCTGATCTTGCTGTAGAACAAGCTATCTATATCTTTCTTCGTACAAATTACTATCCACATCAGGTCTAGTACTCGAATGCCACACCACAACCCATATATTCATTTGTTAGCTATGACGGCTTCGGTTAGCTCCTCGGTTATCTTCAATGAGTCATCATCAGGGTGCACGCAAATAACAACGTCTCCTGTATTGGAATCATAGTACCACCACTTGAAGATTTTGTTGAAATCCTGCTCCATCTGTATCATAGGCATATTCTTCATTACTTTTGGCTTCTTTACGATGAGTGTAACATCCTTCTCTTTAGTCACTGGATCTATCTTCGTAACACATCTCGGAAAGTGAGGTTTCCAGTGTCTAGATCCATGTGCAGCTTCAAGCTTAATCAACTTCCATAGCCTTTGGTCGTGAAATTTCATCTTCAGATTTATCGTCTTTGTTTGCACCAGCTCTTTGATGTCCCAATAAGGCAAGGATTTGATGTCGCTTAAATATCCAAAGTACTAGATTCCAAACTCTCTTTTGATCGCGTAAACGTTCAGTTCTTCGATCCACCCCCAGCTTATAATGTCCCCTAGAGAAATATTTGCATCGCGTGTAAAGAATGCTAGAAGACGTTTGAATTTCGTTCTGCTGGTGTACTCTTGAACCATTTCTTCCTCATTTCAGCAATTTCAGCTCTACTCAACTGTTTAGGAATTGTTCATTGTTTTGCAGCTTCTTCGACCTTTCGTTTCATCACATCGGCATTCTCTGCTGCAAATAGTTCAGTGAATGTTGGGGAGTCATCTTTACTCTAATCAGCAAGATTAGATACATCGTCATCAGAATCATCCTCCACGACAACTCGATCATAATCATTAGCCTCTTCAACGTGTTCAAATACATAATCATTTGGCTCGAATGCGCTAATCTCGTTTAGCTCATCTTCGAAATCAAACTCAAACTTTTCTTCATCCACGCCTAGCATTTCGACAATCTCTTCCTTAGAATAGATGTGGATAAATTCTCCCTCCTCAACATCATGCTCAAGATAACAGATTATTGTTTTTGGCACGACAGGAACGGTAGATGTATCAATTACTGAGAAGATTCCTTCCTACTAAGTATCAGAAGGACCTTCAGTTCTGTCCTTATCACCTTCCTCAGTCATTTGATTTGCACAGTCGTCTAGATACACAGAATTATCAATCTCTTCATTTAGACCAGACTCTTTTACACGAATACCCGCACCACCTACATTATCATAATCATCATCATCATCATCAACATCACCGTTATCAGAATCAGAATAAGTAGATAGCACATCATCTAAATCTTCATCTTCTTTCTAAGCATCTTCCCCAAATTCTTCAACCGCTGCCTCAATCTCTTTTTCTAATTTTTTCTTCAGTAGCCATTCACGATGTCTCTTTGATATATCTGACATATCAATCTCCACATCCTTAGGCTTTCCTATCAGCACAAACTTGTTCGACACTTGATACAACACGATATATGTGATAACTGCCATAGATTCAGCTTCTCGCGTAGTTTCGACATTCGCGGGATCCTCTACCACTTTCTCTTTACCTTTGCCTTGCGCGTCTGATAGTTCTTTAGCAAGACGTTCTCTTTCAGCAACACGTTCTCTGGCCTCTGCGCGTTCAATCACATTAATCTTCGCAGCTATATTGACTCCCAGCTTTTTCGTCATAATTTTCTCAAACAAATTCATTCTTCTATCACTTCTAAGCCTTTCCTCTTTGTATTCAACCATTTGGAGTCGTAAACATTCATTCTCTGACACAATGCTGGTGACCATGGCTTCTAGTTATCTTAATTAAGCACATTAAGCTGCGCCTGTAACTCCTCAATTTTGACAGTATATATCATGACCTGTTTTTGTAGCTCTTCAACACGCGGGTCATTAAACATGTCTGTAATAAAGTCTTCACCCCCTGGAATATCTCCAAAATCAAAGTCGAAATCGAATTGAGACTGTGAAGTATGCGGTGGCGGCTGCGGTGTAGCCTATCCTGGTGTTGGTTGTGGTGGCGGCTGAGGAGACTCAGATTGTCTTGGTGGCGATGGCGGAATTTGCGGAGTTGGTTCAACAACAACCTCTTCTTCAATCGAGTGCTCTTGTACTGTCTCTTTGGATTTATCAATAGGAGACTTAGAGCTTCTAGCTGCTTGGCGCTTGAAACATCGTGTCTTTTTCTTTGCTGGTGTGCGTACAGGAGTGTCATAGTCTGAACCCGGAGTTATATATGTTGTGTCGTCCTCTCCTGCCGCTTTGCTCTGTTTCTCTTCAGCTTTTCTCTTTTTCTCAGCTAGACGCTTTGCTTCTATCTTTTTGGCTCTCTTTCTTTCACCTGCTCTTCTATCTTCTGAATTAGTGCTAGAAGACGATGCGTCTTTAGCCACTTTATCTCCACCAAACGCTTGTCTTTCAATGTCTGCAACAATATCTTCAATATTTTCTTCAATTTCTGGTTCATCTCTTAACCCAGAACTTTTAGCTGATTCCTTTTTCTTTTGAGGTGTAGAGGTAGAAGATGTAGCTGTCGCTTTTCTCTTTGAACTCTTTTCTCCATCTATCACAAACCAAGAACTAAGCTTAGCAATAAAACCGTCTAGCGCATTCAACTCCTCACTCTCATCCTCACTCTCTTCCTTCCTCCATTTTCCCGGAGCCGGAGCAATGTAATCTTTATCAATAATTGTACCAAAAACTCGCTTGGCATTTGGGAATGACTTTAAATGCAAATTCATCTTCTTCAAGGTAGAAACATCCATGTGCTCAAGCTTTAACACGTCATCCTTTTTCTTCTTCAAATTCGGGTGCAGGTGATCTAGCAACATCTGTATAAACCGTGGATACTGCAGGAACTTTTCCCTCTGTATATTTTGCACTATCTGTGTAAATATAACCTTTGAAAAGTTATATGGCAGATTCAGACCAATGCAGTAATCATACACATTTGGTAATCGACCAAATCATCAAACCCTCCTTTGCGATGACTCAACGCATGAACAACAACTTGAGCTATATAACGAAATGGCGCACTAAGGTTCCCTTCTTGAAAGGTGCGACATTATCCTTGAAATCCAAAACCGTCCTCATCAAATCTTCCGTGATCTTCACCTATATATCCTCATCGTCTATCTTAACAGCTAAAACTATTGCATTCTCTTCAGCATTAAACTCTGCCGCGTTCCAAAAATATTCGACATGAGATCTATATGCTGTATGACGATCAATAAGCGCTTTGGTAAACGGGATTCTGCTAAGAAAATCTATCACATCATGATAAGCAGCAATCTCCAGAATAGATTCATCAGGCAAACAACAGATATTCTGGAATGGAGAGAAGGACGTTTTCTTGAGCTATACAAAGAGAATTCAAACTGTTAGAAATATTTTCAAATTTTCAACTTACAAAATCATTCGTATGAATCATACATCCGTACGAGTCAATAGAGAGAAAAAAATTCAAGTTTGATCAAATCATTACCCGTACAAGTCACTACTTCGTACGGGTGACTAAAGACTTAGATTTTTTTTCAAGAGATTTTACCAAACTTGCTTCGTACGAACAATGCCTCGTACGAATCAATAATACTTAATTGGTTTTAAAACTAAGTTTGTACGAGTGGTCCTTCGTACGAATCATAAACCATACCAAATAACACCAAGTTTAAACCGAACTTAAAACATGTTGTTTTTGATAAATTGATAGTCGATTTATAGGCTAATGGGGTAGATATTAATGTTTTTAAGTTCAATTTTAAGATTTTACCGGTCCAATCTCCCTAAATCTATGTTTTATGTTCGTTTGGTCCAAATCCAACATTATAATGGCTTAGAACAGGCAATAGTACCTTTCCCATCGAAAGAGGTGTGCGTATCAACCTCCCAATGTAATGATACACGGTATATGTCAAGAAAAATCAAGTTTTAGCACGGGTTCACACAAAAAGTTCTCTCAGTCGTACAATAACATAAAGTTGGCTCGTGCGAAGAAGTCATTTTATACTAGTTTAGTGTCATTCGTACAAACCAGTGGCTTGTGCGAATGAACACCAAAAGTCATTCGTACGAGTTAGTGATACTTGTACGAATCAGTTCTGAAACTTTTTAAACTTTTTAAATTTTATGCAATTTTACATGTTTAATACCCACTCAGTTAACCGGTCCAAGTTAATGGCCCTGGTTACCTGATTTGCCTACAAAGTCCAAGTTAATGACCTTGGTTGACCATTTTTACCAAAACAGATTTATTTTAAATTGTAAAGTTTCAAATTAATGAACTTTATTGACGTTTAGGTAAATTTTCATTTATAGATTAGTTTCCAACCCATTGCCTTCAGATTTCCTTCAGCAAGATGTCACCATGACTTCGACTATAAGTGTTTACATCATCTGTAGACTAAAACAAAATTAAAAAGCTAAGGAAACTAAAAATCTTTTTCGGTTTTGGAATTTTTTGTCAAGAAATAACAAGTAAAGATACGTATTTTTGTGAGTTTTATTTTTAAGAAAAACATATCAAGTGTTTAACAAATCACCAGTACCGTTGATCTTGGTATACTCATTAAGCTTTTAACCAGATTTACCTAGATTGCCAATATACTAATCCACTTAAACCTCTTCTTGTTTCTCAAGTGTTTCAAGATATGTTAAGTAATATTAGTAACATGAAATAACTGTGTGTCCCATCTCAGAATATACTTCCGTATCAAGATTCCCAGTTTTCATTTCAAAGGTGAATATATCCAATTGATATTTGTAAAGGGGTGAAGTGCTAGACTTTATGAGCTCAGGTTAGTACTTACGTATAGACAAAGAGATGAAGGCTCGTCTTTAGGTGGTGTTCCATAAAGGAATCTTTTGAACTGCAGATGTCACAAAGTTTATGACATAATCATTTTTTATACAACTTTTGTAGGCGAATAATGCGTAAAGTATTATACAAGTTCTAGGCCATTGCTTACGCAAAATCAGAAGAACTAAGATAATACCCCAAATATCGATTAAATATAGAGACCTAGTATCGTAGAATCTGGCATTCTCTCAAAAGAAATTTCAGAGTACTAAGTCCATATATCCGAGAGATGTTAACCCACAAGTTATTCAGTTTTTCATTTAGGTTTATATCTTGAAAATAATTTACTGAACGAGTGAAGCCTATTGGCAC
Organism: Scalesia atractyloides; assembly: GCA_947069175.1. NCBI lineage: Eukaryota > Viridiplantae > Streptophyta > Magnoliopsida > Asterales > Asteraceae > Scalesia > Scalesia atractyloides. The sequence goes on from CAMTDV010000001.1 coordinate 40,765,817, forward strand.
ATCCTTAGTAAGACCTGTTTAATTAGGTGTTTAATCATTCCATATCTTTAGCATACTATGACTGTCATATTGATATAATATGATTACCCCTTTTTTTTACAAAAACTCTTTTTGACTTTTATAATGTTTTTGTATTTTCCAAATTTCTCCCCCTAAAATCAAAAACATATTTTTGGGTTTTTAGAGTTTTTAAGAAAGAATATACATAAAATTCGTCAAACCGATGAGCATCACGTCAAGTCGTCGTCATCCTCAAACTCAACCTCATGTGTATCCCCTGATGTCAGATTTCGTACACCATTTAATTTTAAAAGACTTTTAAATCTTATATGATCAAAAGCTTTGGTATAAAAATCTGCTCTTTGGTCATCAGTGTGGATTTTTTCAATTCTAACCAACTTTTTCTCGTAGTAATCATGGATAAAGTGGTGTCGAATCTCAATATGTTTGGTTCGAGAGTGTTGACATAAGTTTTTAGTGATATCAATCGTAGCTTGGTTATCTACATATATAGGCGTATCAAGAAATTGCAGTCCGAAGTCTCTCATCTGCTGTTGAATCCAGAGAATCTGGGAACAATAGCTAGATGCTGAAACGTATTCAACCTCATAGGTAGAGAGAGCAACCGCGGTCTGTTTCTTGCATTGCCATGTTACCAAACGGGTTCCGAAGAATCGACAACCAGCCGTTGTAGATTTGGTGTTAAGTTTGCAGTAGCCGAAATCAGAATACGAGTAACCCGCGAGATTGAAGTCGTCATGTCTAGGGTACCACAAGCCGGTGCTTGGAAATCCCTTAAAATATCTCATGATACGTTTGACGGCGAGCAAGTGCGAATCTTTTGGATTGGACTGATAACTGGCGCACAGGCATGTTGGATACATGATATTTGGTCGAGAAGCAGTGAGATACATCATTGATCCGATCATGGAGCGGTATAATGTTTCATCAACTTTGACTCCATTAAGATCTGGGCAAATGTCGTGATTAGGAGCTAATGGGGTTGATGCTAGTTTAGCTCATGCCATATCGAATTTCTCCAATATGTCATGAACATACTTCGTCTGATGGATGAAGATACCATCAGGCAATTGATCGACCTTAAGTCCTAAAATGAACTTCACTCCCCCATCGCGTTCATTTCAAATTTGCGCTTCATGACTTCTTCGAAGTCTTTACACAGCTTGTCATTTGTCGATCCGAAGATGATATCATCCACATATATCTGTACAATACCCATACACTTCCTTCGTAAAGAGGGTAGAATCTATAGTTCCTCTGATAAAGCCGTTGTCTATAAGATGTCGGGACAACATTTCATACCAAGCTCTCGGGGCTTGATGTAGACCATATAAGGCTTTGTTTAAAAGGTATACTTTGTCTTTGTGCATTGGATCGATGAATCCGGGTGGTTGGCTGACATACACCTCCTCTTTGGCTTTTTCGTATAAGAAAGCAGATTTGACATCCAATTGGTACACCTTGAAACCTTTCCAAGAAGCAAAGGCCAAGAATATGTGGATTGCTTCAAGACGGTCAATTGGGGCATAGACTTTGGTGTAATCTATCCCTTCCTACTGATGGAAACCTTGTACCACAAGTCAAGCTTTGTTTTGGACTACGATACATCTATCATCACGTTTGCACTTGAAGACCCATCTAGTGTTTATCTTTTTGTGATGATCTGGTAGGTCAACAAGCTTCCAGACTCCCAATTTCTGGAATTGAAGCAATTCCTCTTGCATTGCGTCCACCCAACTTTCCTCTTTCAATAAGTCTTTCCGGTTCCCCAGTTCTACCTGAGAAACAAAATAACTATTAGAAAGTCTGGTTTGGAGTGGAGCAATACGGGTATAAAAACAGCTTAGATTCTTGTTGATCTGATTGCGGGTTTGCACTCCCGTTTGTAAGCTGCCAATAATATTCTCCAAAGGATGATATGAAAGTGTCCTTGGCATCACTTCACTTGGAACATCTACTTATGTTTGCATATTTGTGATGATTCATCCACAACCGGTACAGACGATGAAGCTTCATTCTTGACGTTTGATTGATCAGCTTGATTATTCAGGAAGCTTTCAATCTGCTCAGATCCTTCATCGGAACCGGATCCTCCATTATCAAAAGTCGGTTCCCGATCAGAGTCGGCATTTGGCTGTTGCTGGGCAGATGATTCGCAGTGTTGGCAATTGGTACAGGAACAAAGTCTTAAAGAGTAGAGCTCGGACCTACATAATACGTGTTAGACACAGGAAGTGACGCGAAAATCACTAACGGTCTAGTAACTTGCTCTTGGTTAGATATTTGATGTTGTTGAAAAAGCATAACAAGTTCTTCTCCTGATGGCACATCTGGTAAGTCGAAAGAATTCCACACACCATCGTAGTTAAACAGCCATGGATCCCCAGGTTACTGCATTAGTGTAGTATATCTTTGACAATCAACATGCTTCGCAAGAATAACCTGGTTCAGACTCGGCAAGAAGACACGTTTTTGAGGAGTAGCATAACCTACGAAGAATCCTTCCAATTATTTGGCACCAAATTTACCAGCCGGGTCCAATACAGTACATGGTGATCCAAAAGGTTTCAGAAATGCAAGGTTTGGCTTTCGCTGATATAGTAACTCGAAACACGTCTTTTAGTGAGGCTTGACTGTTAACACACCATTCAAGGTGTAACACGCTGACGCGACTACTTCACTCCAGAAACTGATTGGCAATTTCGATCGGCTAGCATAGTTATGGCAGTCTCAATTAGTGTGTGATTCTTAGGTTCAGTCACTTCGTTTTGTTGTGGAGTATAGGGAGCGCATTGTAGAATTCGAGCATCCGTTTGTTCTTGAACTCTGCACCATTATCACTGCGGATTCTCTTGATTGGCAAGTGACACAGGTTTTGAAGTTTTCTGAAGAGAATCATTAGAGTTTCAAATGTTCCATCTTTGCTCTCCAGAAAGAAAGCCCATGAGAATCTTGAATAATCATCTACAACGACAAGGCAATATAGATCACCAGAAATGCTCTTGACGTTTACTGGCCCGAAAAGATCCATATGAAGCCTTTCTTGTGGTAGCTTGATAGAATACAACAACTTACGTGGGTGTGATTTCTTAATGTTTTCCCCTTTTTACAGTTCAGACAATCATCGGATACTTGAAAATTTTTCAGATTAACACCCTCCACTAGGTCCTTATGCACAAGATAATTCATTTTTCGCAAATTAATATGCCCTATCTTTCTATGCTATAGAATAGACTATTTCTCAGTAGCTTTGGAAACAAAGCATTAAACTTTCTTTGATGTTGTTGATGTGACACTCATATCAAGAACATAAAGATCATTTCTCTCGGTGCACGCATTAGAATCCATTCCTCCTGAATCTTGAAACTTGGCTTAAAGATCAAGCATTCTTTATCGTTGAAGTGCATAGTGAATTTCTTATCACAAATCTGCGAAATGCTGAGTAGATTGTTCTCAAGTTCTGCGATGTAGTTCACTTTATCAAACGGTACAACTCCATTCGTGAGAATTCCTTCACCGACAATCCTTCCTCCTTGCATTCCGGCAAAACCTACATATCCTCCTCCGATCGCTTTAACGTCGTGTAACAATGCAAGTATCCCTGTCATGTGCCTGCAAGCTCCACTATCCGTTATCCATTTAGACATTATCGATCACGAGAGTCCCTGCACACATGCGAAAGAAACTATTTATATGAAGAAACCCAAGCCTGTTTTGTCTTGGGTGGGTTCGGAATGTCAAATTTCAGACCTACTTTGTTTTTGACGTTCTTTTTAGGCTCGGTTTTGTTTGGAACAGAAGGTTTCGGTTCTACCTTGGACGGTTTTAGTTTTGCCACTGAAGTTTGCATTTTTAGATTTGCCTTTTTAGCATAAAATTTAGAATCCATTTGACAATATTTAGTTGATGTTTCACCAAGTTCAAATTTAAAATGACATTGAATAATTGGTTTAACATTTTGTTAGGATTCATGTGTTCTTTTCAAAATTTGCTTTGGCGCAATCATAGGTGCCTTCTATTTCTCGTCCTTGGTTAATTTTTTAGAATGAGAAACAGGTTTTGGAGATTCTTGTGAGAAATATCTTGCAATTTGCCCAACATTTTGACATTTGTAACACGTTCTACTGTCCTTTCGAACAGAAGATTCCAAAACTTGTTTCCTATTCTCTTTCTCTTTCTTGAAATCATCATTTTATTGTGTTCCGATGATTTCTTTTTCCTTTTCTGATGTTGTTCCAAATACAAAATTGATTTTCTTTGTAAAGTTTAGTTTTTGGAACTTATTGTTCATTCTTCGCTTTTGGAAACCCAACCCTGCCCTCTTATTCTCAGGATAATCTTTTTCTTTATGATAGTATGGTCGGTTGTCACATTTTGATTTAGAATAGAATGATACATTGTGTTTATCTAAATCAATATGACTTACTTCACAAGCTTGAACAATTTATCAACACGATCCAGATTCACGTTCTGGATGGGAAAGTCCTCATCAGAAAATAGTTTATCAAATCCATGCATTTTATAAACTTTGACCTTTGGATCATTGTTTAAACTATCTTCCGATGTTTCAACATCAGATTCAGACTTGTCAGATTCACTTTTGAACACATTTTCAACCACTATTTTGACCACCTCAAAGTCACATTCAGATTTAGAGGTTGTGTAAGTTACGTCGATGTTTGTAGGCAGCTCTTTTGATTGTTCAGTTTTCAATTTTAGATTGAGCACCTTTTCCACCCTTGATGGCTTTTTACAAGCATAGCTATTCCACATAGGCGGTGGAACACGACCCTAACTCGCACTCTAGTTTTCAACCTTTTCTAATTCTTCTTTATTTTCAATCTTGGGTAAAATGTGATCTATGACATAGGAGCTTGTTGAATAACTGATTAACAACTTGTTAACCCATTTAGTTTCAATTCTTACCTTCTCTAGCTCACTTTTTAGCTCAATGATAGTATTTAAGTGAATATTAATGGCCATTTGCTTGTCCATTGCCGTCGCTTTGAGCATAGAAAGAGTCCAGTCATTTTCTCTGAGTGCTTTTTCATATTGTTTAACAGATCTGCTCAATTTGTCGTATGCTTTTTTAGTAGATTTAAAATCACTTGACAAATTGTCTGTTAAACTTTTGGGCTTAGTATATCGTGTGTCTTTTACAACATATTCATTGCATGGCTCAGCACATTGTAAGCATGGTTTGTCTACTACAGACTCACATTTGGACTCATTTAGCTCATTAACATTTGCCATGCATGCTTTGACAGTTTCATCAATGAACGTCTCCATCTGTTCATCAACTTTCGGGTTAACTTCAGGCATCTTCTGCTCTTCGCAAGATGATCGATGACTTGATCTGAAGTAACCTGCACAAGTTTTCAACAGATCGTTAGGTAGGAGGTCTTTAAACGCACTATTTAAAAGTTCCTCCTCTTCTCACGATGTGTGATAGTAATAATCATCTTCTGGTGCCTCATAAAAAGATGCCTCTAATTCTTCTTCAGGTTCTTCGATTATCTCAGCAACCAAAGCCAAACTCTCATTCTTGGAAATGTATTTGTTCCAGTTAAAACCCTCATCTTCTTAAGTAACCACTAGCACTTTGTCTTTGGTCTCTTGCTGTTTATCTTCAATCAGCACTCTTTGAGTTCTTGGTTGGGGACGGTGGTAGATAGCCTTCTTCTAGTAGTTATCGGCAAATGGGTTCTGATTACCCTGAGCTTCTCTATTTGGGCATTCACGTTTAAAATGACCCTTTTCCCGACACTTAAACAATTAACTTTGGATTTGTCGAATCACAGTTTTCCATCCAAACCTCCCAATGTGATTTCCATAAACCGTTGTGCGCGTCGAACAATAGATGCCGTACACCATTTTATATGGATCAATCTGATCATAGTCCTCTCTAGTCATTTCAGAATTTCCAATCCTTCCTGCTACAAGACCGTCATAAGATTCAAGAACCGATGCTAATAGTGACATATGCTGCTTATCGGTTTTCTCATCAACGTTTTGTGCATTCTGGAAATCGACAGCGATATTGCACTATAGCACCCTCTGAGTAGGATTTGATTGACTGGTCTGGTTGAGTTGGGGATTGCTCGATCTATATGATGACGGTGGGCTTTGAGATGTGTTTGGATTGACCGTTGCAAATGATTGAAAACTACTGTTTTGATTTGATGGTGGGCTCGGTGTGCTGTAAGCGTTAAAGGCAGTCTGGATCTTTGGAGATTGTAAGTGCGATAGTACTATTCTTGAAGTAAAGATTAACATCTTGTTGCACTTGAACGTTCTTGTTTTGCGCCATCTTTTGCATTTTAAGCTCATGTCCCTCCAATCTTTCAATGAAACGTGGTAATGAGAGATTACCATATCCTGATCCATTCTTCAAAATGGTCAACTAGGTAGACCATTCGCCTTGTGGCAAGGAATTAGCGAGTTTATCAACTAGTTCTTCATTCGTCTTGACGCTTCCTATTCTCTTCATTTACACCACCAGATGACAATATCTTTCAGTCAATTGTTTAACAGTTTCTCCTTTGATCAAAGTAAAGATGTCAAATTCTTTACTCATCAACGATCTCTTCCCCTTACACAATTGGGCACTTCCCTGGAATTTCAATCGAAGAGCGTTCCATAATGATTATGCGTCATCATCATGTTGTAACAATGCCAGAATGTCTTCCTTGATGGCTTGTTGAAGAATATCCATCATTTTCTTCTCATTGATAAACTATTTCCTTTCATACTATGAAAGTTGAGCCAATGTCTTCACGAGACCGTTCTCTCCAACAGGTGATTGGTACTTTTCTTCAATAGCAAACCAACAGGTAAAATGATTTGCCTGAACCCAGTTCATGAAACATTCGCTGCAACTATCGAAGTCTTCGAGGTTCATTAACTTTGGCAGTTTCGTCATAGTACCCATCTCCTTCTCGAGGTTCATGTTTTGTGCTGCAGTAGTCGTGACTGCTGATGTAGCGAATGCGTTATAAAATTCGTCTGCCATTTTTCTGCGAACACTTTAGACGCACACTATCGAAAAACTGATTAGAATAGTAAACTTTTTTCTTTGTGGATGACAAAAACAGTTCGTGAGACCAAGATCCATTCGTACGACTTAGAGACTCGTGCGGACACGATGATTCAAACAAGCTACTCATGCGAACAAGAAAGTAATTCGTATGAATGATCAGATCCCTCGTACGAATGAATTGCTCGTACGAGTGTATAATTCATGTGAATCACAGATTCAATTTTTCAACTTGTAAATTTTAAGAACATTTGATTACTCGTTCGTACGAATGAATTCTTGTTTAGACAGTCGTTCGTGCGAGTGGTCTCTCTACCTGTACGAAACAACTTAAGTCACAAAACGGATGAATTTTACCAATTTTGACTTGATTAAGCTCGATTTTAGATCTGAAATTGTTAACGATTGTTTAGAATTGATTTTAACGTGATATCCTAGAATCCTAGTCCAATTTGTCCATAATTTCGTCTAAATCCGAGATCAGTTAGGAAGAATGTAGAAGTTGAAAGTTGCGACAGTTAATCTGATCTGAAACAGTTGGTAGCTTGCAGAAACTTGAAGTTTGTCAGCAGATCAGACCTCAAGGCTCTGATACCACTTGTGAACTGGGATCGGCTCCTCCGATGAGCAACCGGTCTGATCTAACTCAGCTAGTAGAGGCGGAATTCATTGCTAGAAAGGATGACAAACGAACAAGTGAGATCTTATTGTTTAACTGCTATGAGTGTACTGATTGACGTGCAAAGTATAAGGCAAGTAAACAAATCATCAAGGATTCGCCGTACCAACTGAACTAACACTTTAGCTCTGACACAACACTCCTCTATTTATAAGTCGACATGACTCGCACTAGAGTGTGCGAAACAGAAACTGTGACTCGTGCGAGTGGTTGCCTCGTACGAGTGACAGAGTGTCTCTTGTACGAGTCATCTGACTCACTCGTACGAGTCATCTACAAAATACATAACACAAACAATAACATTTATACATATGACGTGTAAGCCCTATATACTATATCGACATATCCTAGACGTAGGCAATAGATATAATGCACCAACATTTTTGATAACCTCATATTGTTTGAAGGTGTTTGTCATTATTCTGTTATAATTTTGGAATCCCGGAAATGCCAAATTAGTGTTGTGGACGAATTGCAATTGTTATTTTTATAGTCGAAACGGACAATTTTGAAAGTTCAGCGTTGAACCGGAAAGTTATGTATTATTGCAAGATGTGTTCCCACATTAGTGTTTTCATGTATATATGTACTCATTTAGGTCATTCGTATGCCATTATTCATCTTTCTGTTTCGTTTCAGTAGTTTTGTTGACATGAATAGTGTAACCGTGAATAGGGTGCCCAACAATTTTACCAACACTTTTAGGACATAGTTTGATTTGTTTCGCATCATGACGGAAATTATTGTATGTTATAGCATGTTTCTCTTGTCCTAATAATTGTTATATGATGTACGACTCAGTTACGTAATTTAATTACGATTAAATGCATGAGATTATGTAACGAAAATAGTGATTAGATTGTACAGAATTACCGTTTATTTGCCGTTTGTCACATCAAAGCCAGAGAGGTCTAGAAAGCTCTATACAAAGAATGTAACAAACATATCCCACAAGACAAGAAGTTGAAGAAAGGAGATCGTTATCATTTTTCCTGAAAAATAATTTTGTGTACTTTTAATGCCTAGATGAACAATTACTCTTTTCAGTTGATGAAATTTCTAAATATTTTTCTTGATCATTATGTTTCATTAACTATGTCATATTAGTTACTTTACTTACAACACTTAGGGGTGAATTGTTAGAAAACTTCTTGTTTAAGTGTTGAAGAAAACTAATGAAGGAATCTGATCCTTCTGAGCAGATTTGGTGCTAACAAAGTTAAAGAGTCACTTAGAAAGAAGATACATGACTTTAGGATAAGAGAAAGACAAAATTGGCATCACGAAGATTAGAAAGTCATTAACAATAAAAGAAGAAGATTGATTCAAAAGAATCTAATGTTTTTGATGATAAATCTAATAATTATCGTTAGAATTTGATCGTATCTGATCATCAGAAATTTGATTATCAAAGATATCAGATTTCTGATAGGAAGCTTATCAGAATTCTAATGAAGCAACTTTCTAAACCGTTAAGGTTTTACACGAACTCCAAAGTGACAGGTGGACCAAAGGATTCAAGGAATATGTCAAAAAGCTACTTTTCACAATACAAGTGCATGAATCAACATTGAAGAGCAAAGTGAGTTAATCCTTGCATTTAATACATCTTACAAACTCCACTGCCCTTCATCACGGAATTCTTTAACTATTCGTTTTTAATAGCCAATAACCATACAATCATCCTGTAAACTTTTCAAAGTGGTATAAACTTAAAAAAATTATGTATTTCAGTTTCTTGAAAGTTCAATTTTTAATTCCACACATTATATTCTATACTCGTTGAAATCACTTGCCAAGTTTAGTTAAACATTGTTAATCTTGGATCAAAAGTTCCTTAGTCTTGCTGAGTTAGAAACCTTAGTCTAAAAAGAAACTCCTAGTATCCATATCCCTAAAACCAGGGTTCTTCCACTATGTTCCCAAGTTTCCTCGAGCATGAAGCGCAAGGCTCCTGAATCCATGGACCTTGAGGCTTTTGATAGCTTGGAACCTACAGAGATCTCTAAAAGACTTAAGATGATCTAGAGTGTTGGATCTAGTTGACCCCACAAAAGAACAGATGATTGGAAGCCAAAATAGTCTACAATATTTGATTACAAATAATAGTGTTTTGAAGATCTGCTCCTCCCAAAGGCAAAGACTCAACATCTGCTACTCTAAAGTCTGCCAAGGCCAAAGTTTGTTCATAAGATATGATGAAGACAAACTCTGCTTAAAGCCAAAGGTCTACTAGAGAGAACCTCTGCTGATGAAGACAATGTCTGATGAAGCTAAGGTCTGCTATGGATCAACAGATGTTGAAGACCAATAGAGGATAAAGCTCAACAGAGGAATCTTAACAGACGATGATCAACAAAGTTTATGAAGGTAATAGTACTTAGGCTCGAGTAGTTGTTAGACTGTTAGATGTCGCTATCTAGGTGATGCCAGCTTAGATACCTCACATTTTTCGTTTGTACTATAAATAGAACGGTGTCGGTACTCTTCTATTCATCAGTTTTCATCTTGAAATTTTTGTACGAACATATAGAAAGTGATCAAGCCAGGGGGCTGTAATTCTTCATGCATACGTAAATCATTGAGTTAATAAAAAGCGTGTTGATGAAAATGTCTTCATTGTTGTGATTGAAAAGTTAATTATTCCGTTGAATATTTCATCTTTGTTTTATCATGTTTCACTATTTTCATTATAACTGTCAAAACAATCAAACTAAGATCCCAACAACTAGTATTGGTCAATCAAATTCGATCTAAACAATCAATTTGATACAAACAGATCAGCTCCTATTGTTGATATCATTTGTTCATTGGATTGAAAATAGAGTAAAATTTTATTTACGTTCAAACGTATTTTAAACAAAAACCTGTTTGTAGACAATAAAAAATGTCTAAAAATTTAAAACACTTATACTCTTATACAAACCTCTGATGCTTATCAGATCGGAATATAACATCTGGCAAAGTCGGATGGGTCACATACTTGCTCAATAGAACCCAGGTTGTTGCAAATCAGTTATCTTTGGACCACATGTTCGGATGATGTCGAGTGCTGAAGACCACAAAGTTCAAGTACCAAAGAAGTTGGAAAACTACTCCGAGCAAGATTTTCAGAACATTGAGCTAGATGCCAAGGCATGTAGCATTGTTGCTATGGCTTTGCCGAATGATATCTATGTTGGCATGTTGCATTGCAACAGTTCTAAGAAGTTGTGGGATGCTTTGAAAGAGCAGTTTGGAGGTACAGAGGAAGTTATCGACAACAACCGAGAAGTTTTAAACTAACAGTATGAAACATTTTGTCATGTTAAAGGAGAATCATTAACTCAACAATTCGAGAGGTTTAGTTGTCTAATAAGTGAGCTAGAACTGGTAAATGTTACTTGTGCTAATTCAACCTTGAATAGTCGATTTCTATGATCACCACCAAAAAAATGGGACACTATTGCTTTCGTAACAAGAAACTCTGTTCGGTTCAAAGAGATGAGTTTGACTTGGCTTCATGGTAGGCTCTTAACTTATGAAAGAAAGGTTAACTAGAAAAAGAAGCTTCAAGAATGAGGAAAAGTTGCTGATGACTATGCTTTTGGTAGTACAACACTTTATGGTCAACAGGAAACCTCTGGTGGAAGTAAGGATCAGGGTTATTCATTGACATAACTTCTTGTGGAGGATTTAACCCTTACTCTTACTCACCCAATTATGCTTTTGCGGAATGGGGAAAACCAAGTTTCTGACAACTTATCCTTTAAGTTAAATGATCTTCAACATTTTGACCCAACTAATTTGGAAGAAATGGACATATTGCATCAACTTGCTTTGCTAAGTGTTAGAACTAGCAAATTTTATAAAAGAACTGCTAGAAAATTTCCAGGGTTGCATGGGGGGGGGGTTCAAAGTTGGGTTGGATAAATCTAAAATCAAGTGTTACAAGTGTAATAGGTTAGGTCATTTTGCTAGAGAGTGTAGGAGCCAAACAAGTGGTCCTATTGTCACTCATCCAAGTCCTAGATCTCAAAACACTAAAAACACTATCCATTATACCTAGTATACCCCTGCTCCACACATGGTAAACACTGCTCATTTTGCACACCCTGCAACCAGTGTTCCAGTACAATATATCCAAACCATTGTTCCTTAGATATAGTATGTTCAAACCCCAGTCCCTCAGGTTCAAGTGCAAGCTTCCCCATAAGCTGTACAAACCTTTCCTCCTGCAAAAAACATTCAACAAAGCTTTTTCACACAAGGATTGTTTATTGGAGCAGATTACCTAAAGAACTTAAAGATGAAAATATTTTGCTATAGTTGCCAATTTTGAAAAGAAACATGATGATTTTGGTTTTATGGCACTAGAGACAATATTGGAAGGAGTAGAGTCTAAGGAAGTGGTGTTCAATTCGGATGAGGTTTGTAACAGTGATGAAACATGTAACAACCCAACCGCGTAAAACAACAAACTGTGGCGGAAACGTCAGGGAGTCATGTCACAGAATATTGTTTCACAACACGTGGTACATAAACTTTTGTATTATTGCATTTAATTGTTTACATTGTCTTGGGAGAATGAAATAAAAAAAAAACCATAACAATTGTCTTGCAAATTTTAAATCACTAAGGCCCAAGTCCGCCCTCTGTGAAGCATGCTCAAAGTCAAACATTAGCTCCTGAAACATATGTGAAAATAAAATGTCAGCATAGAAATGTCTGTGAGTAACATAGGTTTTATGATGAAGATTCATGGTTTTGAAAGTTAAAATAAATGTTCAGCTATTACAAAAGTAGCCATGATCCTTTACAAAAATGTTTCTTTTATGAAATCATATGAAAATCAAATGATTTAAAAAATGATGCATGGTTAACTTACTAACCAAAAAAACTTGTGCCTTGTATAAAATATGTCATGTCTTGTATTTTGTTTGAAGTGGTTTAGAAAACGCTATTCTATGTAATATAAATGAAAGCACTTATATGTAGGAAGTACCAGCGGCGTATCCACCATGCTTTTATCATGTTACACATGTCTCGTCATTTAAATCACTTACCATGAGCCAACAATTGAGATGTCTTGTTTAAACCAATGTCATGTATAAACCAAATGGCTTTTATAAACAAATGTCTACGTATAAACCAAATGTTATTTATAAACAAATGTCTATGTATAAACCAATGTCTTGTATGGCAAACAAAAGTCTTGTTTAAACCACAAAAAAATGTCTTGTATAAAATAACCAAAATGTCTTGTCTTGTCAAAATGTCTTGTATAAAACAAGTGTTTTGAATAAACAAAGGTCTTGTTTAAACAAAAACTCTTGTCTTATAAATCAATTTCTTTTATTGTGTAGACACGTATATATGGATTGTTGGCAAATACATTCAAGCCTTGTTAACTATCGGATAAACCCTGATAAAGATGGAACGGGATTCTGTCATTCCCTAAAGTCACTTCCAAACAATCCTAGGAAGCGGGAACGGGATTGTTAATCCTATGGTACCATTACATACTACCGGTTGGCATGATCAATGTTAATGAATGTATCATTGTATATTAAACACACCAATATGTCTTGAACAATGTAAGCATGTCACAAAAATGTTTTGAAATCCTGTACTTGCCATACTAAGTCAATATACCAAGAAAAAATGTCTTTGAAATCGTGTACTAGGTATGCTAAATCAACCTACGAAGTAAAAATGTCTTTGAAATCGTGTACTAGGTATGCTAAGTCAACATACAAAGAAAAATGTCTTTGAAATCATGTACTAAGTATGCTAAGTCAACATACGAAGCAAAAATGTCTTTGAATCATGTACTAGTATGTCATTTTTACCCTTCTTAAGCTAATATTTAGGTTATATAAAGGCGTTAAGGCATGTGTAACTTGGATTTTGTCAGGAATTGTCGTGCATGTCGGTTTGTTTGATTGTACGGTTACACGTTTTATAAATAAAGTATAAAACTTTATCGAACACGAAAATAACCGAATTTGTGCAATGATTGACATTTTTGCTTTCTTACCAATAATATGCAAGATTTTATTGAATAATAATGTCGGGGATTGTATAATGATTGATAAATATACATTCTCGCAAATAAAACACAAGATTTTATTAAATACGAAAATGTTTCGGAGTTGTTCAATGACTAAAAATGTACAAATGTCACAGACTCCCCTACTTTAGGAAATTTCGTCCTGAAATTTAATCAGATGAAACTTGTGAGAAAAGATGTGGGTTTGATCCTCTCCTTTCCAGGTAAACTCTGGGCCACGTTTGGACTCCCAGCGAACTTTAACAATCGGTATGCGTTTGTGTTTTAGTTTCTTGACTTCACGGTCCAATATTTCCACAAGTTTCTTTACAAAGTAAATTGTGTTACAATGCGAATTTCATAAAGAGTGTTGTGGAGGTTTTCATCAGCCAAACACTTTTTCAAATTGGACACGTGGAAAGTTGCATGAACATTCCCAAGCTCAGGAAGTAGCTTAAGTTTGTAGGCCACCTTTCTGATCCTCTCAACGATTTTAAATGGTCCCACATATTGAGGTGAAAGTTTTCCTTTCATTCCAAATCTAATCACACATTTCCAAGGGGATACCTTGAGAAGGACGTGATCACCAATTTGGAATTCCAAGGGCTTGCATTACTGATCCGCATAAGTCTTTTGACGGCTTCTAACTATCAAAAAGTTATCGCATATTTTCTTGACTTTGTCTGTAGTCTCTAGAATGAGTTCTGGTCCGGGAGCTGAGCTTCACCAACCTCATTCTAGCAGACAGGTGAAAGACAGTTTTGACCGTATAGAGCTTCAAAAGGAGCCATGTTAATGCTGGAGCGATAACTGTTGTGGTAGGAGAATTCGATCAAAGGTAGATGCGAATCCCAACTACCACCAAAGTCGATCACACAAGCTCTAAGCATATCCTTCAATGTTTAGATCATCCTTTGGATTATACATCCATCTGAGGATGATAAGCAGTGCTCGAGTTAAGTTTGGTTCCCATGGAAGATTGCATGGTCTTCCAAAAGTGAGATGAGAATCGAGCATCCTGGTCCGATATGATGTTCAAAGGAACATCATGTCGAGATACTATCTCATCAACGTAGATCTTTGCAAGTTTGTCAGCAGATAGATCCTCACGAATTGGCAAAAAGTGTGTTGACTTTGGTAAACATCAATGACTACCTAAATGGCATCATGTCCTCTAGAAGTACGTGGTAGTTTGGTGATGAGATCCATAGCAATGTTTCCTGTTTCCAAACTGGAATTTCTGGTTACTCAAGCAAACTAGATGGACGTTGTTGTTCTGTGCTAACTTTACGACAAGTAAGGCATTTGGGATACTTATAAGGGAATATCCTTCTACATACCCTGCCACCAATATAGGGCAAGAAGATCCTTGTACATTTTGTCTGCACCAGGATGAATTGAATAATGAGATTTGTGAGCCTCATTCATCAATAGGGTGTAGAGATTGTCTTGGCTTTGAACCCATAAACGGTTCATGTAGTAGAGTAACCCATTGTCTTTTGTTTCAAACTGAAGCTCGAGATGATGGGTAGTTCGTTTTTCAACAACCCTGGGTTACACAAGTGCATTGGGCTTCAAAAATACGTGTTTGGATATCAGATCGAATTTGAACACAATGTAGCTTGACACGTTCTTTTGTGACTAAGAGCATTAGCCACGACATTCGCCTTACCAGGATGGTAGCGAATCTCGCAGTCATAGTCGTTTAGAAGTTCAACCCAACGTCGTTGTCTCATGTTCAGTTCTTTCTGATTAACAATGTATTGGAGACTTTTGTGGTTAGTGAAAACCACACATTTTGTACAATAGAGGTAATATCTCCAAATTTTGAGACCAAAAACAATGACACCTAACTCAAGATCATGAGTTGTGTAGTTCTTTTCGTGGATTTACAATTGTATTGATGCATAGGCTATGACTTTGTCTCTTTGCATGAGAACATAGCCAAGGCCTAGATTCGATGCATCACAATGTACGACAAAGTCGTCGTTGCCATTGGGTAAGGATAAAATAGGAGCATCACAAACCTTTTGTTTCAAGGTCTGAAAAGCTTCTTCTCGTTTCGGTCCTCACTCAAAAGGTTTATTCTTTTGAGTCAAAGTAGTGAGGGGAACCCCAATCTTGGAGAAGTTTGCGATAAAGCGGCGGCAATAGCCAGGTAAACCGAGGAATGAACAAACTTTGATAGGAGTAGTAGGTGTACTCCAATCCCTAATCACACTGATTTTGGCGGGATCTACATGTATACCTGTTCATTGACAATGTGTCCCCAAAATTGAACTTCCTTTAGCCAAAATTCACACTTGGAGAATTTAGCATAAAGTTGTTCTTCCTTTAGGAGTTCTAACGTTAGACGAAGATGTAGTTTGTGATTGGCTCGGGTTTTTGAATAAATCAAAATTTCATCAATGAAAACAATGATGAACATGTCTAAATAAGGTTTACAAACCCTATTCATTAAGTCCATGAAGATGGCTGTAGCATTTGTCAAACCAAAGGGCATGACAGTGAACTCGTAATGGTCGTATCAAGTGCGAAAAGCAGTTTTGGGAATATCTTGATCGAGTACACGAAGCTGCCCAGAACGCTGATCAACCTTGGAGAAACATGTAGCACCTTGTAGTTGATCAAAAAGATCATCAATACGAGGTAGGGGATATCGATTTTTAATCGTGAGTTTGTTGAGCTCATGATAATCGATGCACATGCGAAAGGATCCATCCTTCTTTTCACAAATAGGACAGGAGCGCCCCAAGGTGAAAGCTCGGACGAATAAATCCTTTGCCTGAAAGTTCTTGGAGTTGTTTTGACAACTCTTGCATTTTAGACTGTGCAAGACGGTAAGGGGATTTGGCAATTGGGTTGGCACCAGGTACAAGGTCTATACAAAACTCGAATTGACGTGTTGGTGCATTTTAGATGGTGCAAGATGGTAATGGGATTTGGCAATTGGGTTGGCACCAGGTACAAGGTCTATACGAAACTCGACTTGACGTGTTGGGGGTAAGCCAGGTAGTTCTTCAGGAAACACCTCAGGAAAATCTCAAACAACGGGGATGTCTTGAATACTTTTACCCTTGCTTTTCTACTCTACGATATGTGCCAAAAAGGCTACATAATTCTTTCGTAGGTAGCTTTGGGCTTGGGTACATGTCATGAGTTTAAGGCTATGAGAGGGTTTATCTCCATGAACTTCTAGGATTTCACTAGACAAAAGAGGGATGCGAACAATCTTATCAAAATAGATCACTTCAGCATGGTGTTTGGTTAACCAGTCCATGCCTACTATGACTTCAAAACTCCCAAGTTGCATTGGCGTGAGGTCAATGGAAAAAAGATGGTTATTGAGGTTCAATTGGCAGTTACGAATAACATAATCAAGTACAAGAGGTTCGCCACTAGCAATCTCCCTTGTTAAGGGTTTTCCTAGTTTGGTTCATGGCATTGAAAGGTAAGGCTCAAAATCTAATGATACAAAACTCCTATCGGCACCCGAATCACAAAGAATAGTTCCAGGCTGATTATTTACAAGGAACGTACCGTTAACCACGTCATTTTCAGCACGAGCCTCATTAGCATTTATGTTTAATGCTCGTCCCCGGGTTGGATTTGCATTAACTAGTTTCGCAAGGTAGTGAGTAACATCACCACAATTGTTGCAGGATACAGGTGGGTAGTGGGGTCGTGCAGGATTGGCTTTTGGTTGAACAGGATTTTGAACCACTTGATTCGGGGCAGGAGCAAAATGGCAAGTGTTAGCTAGATGGCCATATCGTCCACAATTGGTACAATGACGGCACGGTAGATGGGGTTGGTGATGACTATTACACTTGTTGCACAATTCTTGGAAGCTTTATGCTTCCTATACTTCTTGGAGGTTTCGGCCTTGTTTCCCTTTTGTTTCCCTTGTGCAGTCTTGGTAGATTGCTTCTTGTCGATATTGCGAAAAAGTTTACCCTTCTTGACTTGCGAGTCAGTCAAGGTTGTAGCCAACTCGATAGCTTGTCTGATTGTAGCAGGGTTGCTACTAGTGACTATGTCCTAAACTGGGTCAGGAAGGCCATCAATGTACTTTTCAATAGCCTTTTCCAAGGGCGTGACCATAGCAGGACATAAAAAACTTAGCTCCTCGCAAAGGTCAGTGTAGGCACGATGTTCTCCACTATCCTGTTTTAGGTTGTGGAATTCGTTCTCAAGTGCTCTTTGCTTGTGGAGTGGGCATAATATCTTCATCATAAGAGCTCGAAGCTCTTCCCACGTCTGAGCCATTGCAACATCAACACCCCTATCTCTCACCACTCTGTTCCACCACGTGAGCGCCCTCTTTTGGAATACACTCGAAGCAAATTCTACTTTGCTCTCATTCGGACATTGGACATGACGGAATGTGCTCTCAAGACTCTCAAACCACTGTAGGAGCCCAGTAGCTCCCTCAGAGCACTAAACTTGAGTGGTTTAGCCAAACTGAATTGTTTAAAGTTGTACGAAACAGGTGCATTGTTGTTGCTATTGTTGGCTTGGTTTAATTGAGTCACAAGATTTGGTAGCACAACAACTATCTGCTGAGCTATCATTATCGCCATATCCTAAGCAGCATTTCGACGAGGAGGCAATCTAAAAGAGAAGGGAGATATGAGAGAAAACGGTGGGATTGGTATTGGATAATCAAAAGGAAACGTTAAAAATATCGACGAAACACAAGATTACGATCATTTGTTCGTTACCTAAAACAAACAAACGAGACATAGTGACTAATCAAAGTAAATGGGTCTTTATAATGTATCGCGAAGACATGCTTTAGCCTATAAGTGGACACTCACCCCAAGAGTTCCCAGGTAAGAGTGACTGGTCCGATAAAGCGGATTTGTACAAACACTCTAGCCTTATACAGAAAACTCAGGGTACAAGCATCCACCCTTCCAAATTGCAAGTGTTCACATTATTAAAACCCAAATTTTGACGAGATTTTGAAAACTTTGAAGGAACGAAGCCTAAAAGCAAATCATCTATGGATAGATGATTGATTTTCAAAACGAATTTGTAACTTGTGAGTTTGTTTTGGTAATAACCTAAGGATAGGTGATGGTATATTTTTAAGATCTAACACAAGGTAACTTGTGTTAGGGACCTAGGAAGGTTATAGTCTAGGTCAAAGTATTACTAATAACCTAATTCTCTATAACCATGAGCTCCAATACCAATCTTTCTGTAACACCCTAACTGCGTATACAACAAACCGCGGTAGAAACGTCGGCGAGTCATGTCATAGAATATTGTTTCACAATACATGGTATATAAAGTTTTGTATTATTGAATTCAATTGTTTACCTTGTCGTTGGGGAATGAAATAAAAAACATAACAATTGTCTTGCATATTTAAAATTCACTAAGGCCCAAGTCCGCACTATGTGAAGCATGCTCAAAGTCAAACATTAGCTCCTGAAACATATTTGAAAATACAACGTCAGCATAAAAATGCCTGTGAGTAACATAGGTTTTAGATGAAGATTCCTGGCTTTGAAAGTTAAAAGAAATGTTCAACTATTACAAAGTAGCCATGATCCTTTACAAAAATGTTTCTTTTATGAAATCATATGAAAATCAAATGCTTTAAAAGAAATGATGCATGGTTAACTTAATAACCAAAATAACTCGTGCCTTGTATAAAATATGTCATGTCTTCTATTTTGTTTGAAGTGGTTTAGATAACGCTACATTATGTAATATAACGAAAGCACTTATATAGGAAGTATCAGCGGCATAACCACCATGTTTTTATCATATTACACACGTCTCGTCATTTAAATCACTTACCATGAGCCAACAATTAAGATGTCTTGTTTAAACAAATGTCATGTATAAACCAATGCCATGTACAAACCAAATGTCTTTTGTAAAAAAATGTATATGTATAAACCAATGTCTTGTATAAACCAAATGTTAGTTATAAACAAATGTCTATGTATAAACCAATGTCTTGTATGGCAAACAAAAGTCTCGTTTAAGCCATAGAAAATGTCTTGTATAAAATAACCAAAATGTCATGTATAAAACAGGTGTTTTGAATAAACAAAGGTCTTGTTTAAGCAAAAACTTTTGTCTTATAAATCAATTGCTTTTATTGTGTAGACACATATTTATGGATTGTTGACGAATACATTCAAGCCTTGTTGACTATCGGATAAACCGTTGTAAAGACAAAAGTTTATCAAATGTTCATCGGATTCTGTCATTCCCTAAAGTCACACAAACAAACCTAGGAACGGGAACCGGATTGTCAATCCTATTGTACCATTACATACTATCGGTCGGCATGATCAATGTTAATGAATATATCATTGTATTCAACGCACCCAATGTGTCTTGAACAATGTAAGCATGTTATGAAAATGTTTTGAAATCACGTACTTGGCATACTAAGTCA
The DNA here is from genome assembly GCA_947069175.1 of Scalesia atractyloides. Lineage (NCBI taxonomy): Eukaryota > Viridiplantae > Streptophyta > Magnoliopsida > Asterales > Asteraceae > Scalesia > Scalesia atractyloides. Next base: position 40,786,008 of record CAMTDV010000001.1, read on the forward strand.
ACATAAGAAGTAAAAATGTCTTTGAAATCATGTACTAAGTATGCTAAGTCAATATACGAAGTAAAAATGTCATTGAAATCATGTACTAGTTATGCTAAGTCAACATACGAAGCAAAAATGTCTTTTAAATCATGTACTAGTATGTCACTTTTAACCCCTCTTAACCTAATATTTAGGTTATATAAATGCGTTAAGGCATGTGTAACTTGGATTTTGTCCGGAAATGTCATGGATGTCGGTTCGTTCGATTGTATAGTTACACATTTTGTAAATAAAGTATAAAACTTTATCGAACATGAAAATGACCGAATTTGTGCAATGATTGACATTTTTACATTCTTAGAAATAAAATGCTACATTTTATTGAATAAAAATGTCCAGGATTGTATAATGATTGATAAATATACATTCTCGCAAATAAAACACAAGATTTTATTAAATACGAATATGTTTCGGAATTGTTCAATGACTAAAAATGTATAAATGTCACAAAACAGATGTTTCAGAAGAAAAGGTTGGTGAAGAAGTTGTGAATCCTCTGTCAGACCCGTGGGAGTCTAGTGTTTATGAAGGAAAGTGTGATTGTGCTATGATGGTTGTTGCCAAGGTATCACTTCAAGTCCTTAAAGACTTATGTTTTGACAACTATGTTATTGCCTTTGCTAACATTAAAGAGGTGAATGAAAACCTTAGAAACATGATATTAGATGATGAAATTAAGTTTGAAAAACTTGTCAAAGAATTAAAATCAAACTGTTCGAAAGGAAAGTGAAATCAGCAGTCTCAAACATGAATCAAGCATAACCAAGGATCAACTCCAACAATAATATAAAAAAATCAAAATGGTAAAAAGGAGCTTGAATCTACCCATATCACATTTGAAAAATGGGTACAATCTAGTAATGGTTATGATGGGGTCAAGTGGTCGGCGGCGGTTCTAGACGGAGGTTTTGGGGATAGATCAGTTCCGGCAAAACAAACATAGACGTTAGGCACAAACAGAATCAGCAGAAGCTTTTCATTCATTCATTCATACCGAAAGAGCTTACATCTGGTCTGGCTGGCGGAGTTCCTTGAGAGAATCCGCCAGCATTTCCCCTCAGGGAACATCCAAAACTTACAAACAATGAACACACAACGCCTATATATAGACATGACATTTCGTGCGAATCAAGCCTAAGTCACTCGTACGAATATTTCGTACGAGTGAGTCACTCGTACGAACATTTCGTACGAGTAAGTGATTCGTACGAATCATACATGATTCATACGAAACAGTACTTGTTCACACTTGGGTTTTGTGTTTGAATCTCATCTAATACAATATTCAATACACACTCTATATAGTCTATTCGCACAATGACGGCCATAAAGTGCATCAACAATTTCCCCCTTGGACATCACTGTCGAAGCTTGAACTTGAAATCTTGAGAGCTGTGTTTGAATATTCTGCAACTTCAATCGGGTATCTGTTGACGTTGTAATTGCCCCTTGATTGAAGATCCAGGTTCGCATTATTTACGTTTAAACACCATTCCCCCTTAAATAATTTTCTCTAGAAATTAATCTTCAGGCTGTTGGTTGCATGGTTAAGAAACCTCCTCTGATTTGCTTGATCTTCAAATTTTCTCGAACAATCACCAACTTGTCATTAAAAAATGTAGCTTTCTCCATTTCGACGTTTAAGGATATCCGCGTTCGGTTTAATGCACCCCTTTGATGCTCGATCCTCTGATCTTCAAAACCCAACCGGAAATTAACAGAAACTTCGAAGAACCACATGGAAAAACTTCAAACTGATGAGTATCCGCAAAAATCCTTTCAATCAGCAAATCATCAGAAACAAACTAACTGGTAACACATCGAATCAGAGAAACATTCTTTAGCAATCAGAAGCACATTCATCCTCTTTAGTCACAATAACAGATGTATAGCTATCTCCGCTGGAATGGGGCACTGAAACTACAAGACATCCATGTTTTCTGGCGGTTAGTCCGAGAAACAGTTCATTTGAAATGTAGAGTTATGATAGAATGACGTGTTCACATCCACGCCATCGTGTGTGCTTCCACTTCCACATCGGGGATCAGGTGGTTAGCCATTGAGCATCAATATGAAACATGATCTGAAAATTCTGAACATTCTTCGATCACCCATTCTGAATGTGTAGTCTATTCGTCAATAGACATGAACGCCTTTTCATCTCTAATGAACCTTCAATCCTATGTGTTTCCCAAATAATCTGCGGTCCGAACCAACCGGATACTGTTGCAGCGTCGCGAATTTCAAAAATGTCAGAATTTTATGAAATTTTTATTCCCCCTCATTTTTGCAAATTCTGACGTCGATTTCTTATGGGAATGCGGATTATGGTGGAACTGCAGCATATGATATCACAAATTTGGCCGAAAATTTCCCAAAATGTGCAGTTTTGACCAAATGCTGACTAAGCGTTAAGGCACAATAATAACCACTACACCATATGATCAACTTTTTGCGCAGGTATTAGTGAGTATCCCAAAATCTTCATCCCATTGCAATCGTATCATCAAATTTGTACGTTGAGCTCTAGACGATGTCCCCGAACAACCCGAATTTGACGTAAAAATCTCGAAAAAATTTGTAATCACCAAATTTTTCTGGACACTCGTCTCGTCAATACGATCAAAAATTGTCTTTTTTTTCGTGTGAAGTAGATGTTTCGTACGAATCATGTTTGGTAAGAATCATGTTTCGTACGAATCATGTTTCGTACGAAACTTATAATGTCTTTCGAACCAGAAACTTCATTTCTTCCTATCCGTCCACACCGTCTTCATTAAAATTTCCTTGATTTGACGGTTGGACACTTCAACTTGTCCACTAGTTTGTGGATGATACGACGTGGCAATTCGGTGGTTCACATTGTAACTCTTCAATAATTTCCCGAAATTAAAAATTTTAAAATGTGAACCACCATCAATGATTATAACACGTGAAATCCCAAAACGAGCAAAACTATTTGATTGCACAAACTTGCAAACAAACGAATGATCATTAGTCCTTGTTGGTATGGCTTCAATCCACTTTGAAACATAATCCACAGCTATCAAGATGTACAAAAACCATTTGAACTTGCAAAAGGCCCCATGAAATCTATCCCCCACACATCAAAAATCTCTACCACCAAGATAGGTTGCATTGGCATTTCATCCCTTTTGGAATGCTCCCCATCTTTTGGCAATCAAGACAATTTCAGGCAAATTCACACGCATCGTTGAAAATTGTTGGCCAATAAACCCCGCAAGTGAGCACCCGATATCCCATTTTGTGACCACTAAAAGGCCCCCCACAAGCGGATGAATGAGCACGGGTTAGAATTTCTCCCACTTTCGTTTTCAGCACACACCTTCTAATCACTTGATCAGACCCGAGTTTAAACAAATCTAGTTCATCCCATATGTATTGCTTGACTTGGACCATGAACTGTTGTCTTCTTCTCTTCGTCCAATGACTAGGAATAACACCGGTGGCCAAATAGTTTACATAATGGGCATACCACGGTGCTACAGAAGTAGAAACAACAAGCAACTGTTCATCGGGAAACCGTTCGTTAGTCTCACTTAAATCATCAACCCCTTCCATTGGAATTCGAGATAGATGGTCTGCCACCACATTATCACTTCCCTTCTTATCTCGAATTTCCAAATCAAATTCTTGTAACAAGAGCACCCACCGAATCAACCGGGGCTTCGCATCCTTTTTCTCCATCAAATACCGAACTACACTATGGTCAGAATATACCACCACGTTGTTTCCCCATATATACGATAGAAACTTGTCCAAAGCATACACCACTGCTAATAATTCTTTTTCAGTTGTGGTGTAATTCAATTGCGCCTCGGACAATGTTTTGCTCGCATAATAAATTGCCACCGGTTTCTTGTCGACTCTTTGACCCAAAACCGTTCCAATAGTTGTATCGCTAGCATCACACATAATCTCGAACGGCTTTGACTAATGCGGTTGTTGTAAAATAGGGCTTTCACCAATTGTTCCTTCAAAAAGTAAAAGCTTGTAAACATTCATTAGTAGAGTCAAAGGGAACATCTTTTAATAATAAACTACATAAAGGTTTAGTAATAACACTAAAACCCTTAATAAATCTCCGATAAAACCCAGCATGCCCTAAAAACGACCTTACCCCTTTTACATTTTTAGGAGGAGACAACGATTATATTACACAAATTTTCATTTTGTCCACCTCCATCCCTTTTTCAGAAACAACATGGCCCAACACAATACCTTCTTGAACCATGAAATGACTTTTCTCCCAACTAAGCACTAAGTTTTTTTTGACACCTCTTTTTAAAACCTTTTCCAATTCGTCGAGACAAGACTCAAAACTTGTGCCCAAAATTGAGAAGTCATCCATGAACACCTCAAGTGACTCCCCAACCATGTCCGAGAAATACTCATCATACATCGTTGAAAAGTCGCCGGGGCATTGCACAAGCCAAATGGAATTTGCCAAAGCAAAAGTACCATAAGGACATGTGAAAGTGGTCTTATGTTGGTCATCAGGATGAATAGTAATTTGGTTGTAACCCGAGTACCCATCCAAAAAACAGTAGTATTTTTGACCCAAAAGTTTTTCAATTATTTGGTCAATGAAGGGTAATGGGAAATGGTCCTTAGAGGTTGTGGAATTCAATTTTCTATAATCAATACAAACACGCCACCCGGTGACTGGTCGGGTGGCGATTTGTTTACCATTTTCGTCCTTTATCACTTGAATACCGGCCTTTTTAGGCACAACTTTGGAAGGACTTACTAAGCACTATAAAAAATAGGGTAAATAATACCTGCATATAACCATTTGATTACCTCCTTCTTTACTACTTCGCGTAAGTTCGGATTCAACCTTCTTTGAGCTTCCCTCGTCATCTTTGCATCATCAATTGTAATAATCTTGTGTATGACAATGGACTGACTAATTTCTTTAGTGATCGTCCATCCAATAGCCGCCCGATTCACTTTAAGCAGCCTTAGCAATTCATGCTCTTGAGCCACCTCTAAGTTAGTGGCAATAATGACCGGTAACGTGTCATTATCCCATAAGAATGCATATTTCAAGTGGCTCAGCAAATCCTTCACTCTAACATTGGTGGCTCCTCCAATGATGGCTTTGTGACCGAACTAATTTTCGGCGGCAAGCTCTCAAACTGTTGAGTCCATGGCGGTCGCCCTTCTTTCACAACCATCGCATCTTGTTTTTCTTGTTCCACCCTCAAATCACAAGCATGTACCTGTTCAGGCACATCAAAAACACAAACACAAACATCCTCTTCCTCATACTCATATGGGTCGCATCTATCCACTAGATCTGCCATAAAGCACTCATCAACACCAACAGAATTAGAAGTGTTAGTGAAAACATTAAATCTCATTTTTCTATTGCCGAAGGTCATGTCAACCATACCAAGTCGACAATCGATAACAGCATGAGCGGTGCTTAAAAATGGCCGACCCAAAATAACGTTTTGTTGTTGTTTTAGGTCCGTTGATGAGTTGTCTAGGACCAAAAAGTCTACCGGGTAGTAAAATTCATCAACCTTAACAATAACATCTTAAACCAACCCTCGGAGTAACTTGTGAGACAAATCAGCTAAAACCACTGTTGTTTCGACTCAAGCTAATGGACCAAAATCGTACTGATCATACAAACCACCTGGTAATATACTTACTCCGGCTCCAAGATCTAATAACGCCTTTGACATTGGAAAATTCTCAACTTGAATATTTATAAGTGGCGTTCCCGGATCTCGGAGCTTAGGAGGAAGAATCCCTTTTAGCACCGCACTTACTTGTCCGGTCAAATCTACCCGCTTAGGCAACTTTTTCTTGTTAGAACATTTTGAGACCGTTGGTACTTGATTATTAATAGTTTTAGCTGGTTTGTATTAGATAATCTAAAAGGGTTAAAAGTGTAATTATGTGAAAGTTGTAAGCTGGCGGCGTAATTAATAACCCAGCGTATTTATTAAATATGCTGCGTAGTCAGTCTGTATATATAGATGCTTTAATGAAGTTTCTTAGACAGATTTTGGTGATTCTCTTGTGTTGTGATTCTTGTTATTGTGCTTACATCCGAATATCCAGGTGCTGTTATTGATTACATCTTTTTGGGATTTCATATACAACACTAGTTGTTTGATCCATTCAAGATTCTTCATCTTCATGATTTGGTTTTTCTTAACTTTTACACATTCAAACAACTAATCTATAGTTTTTTGGGTGATAACAATCAACCACTATGATCCGAATCTGTTTTGGGACTCAAAATTTGGTATCAGAGCCTTTGTGCTCTTGATTGTTTGAATTTTTGTTAAGTTCTTCAAGTTTTATGGTTTTCAAATTTTGGGCTTAAAATGGCTTGATCTGGTGTGTTTAATCATTGGGTTGTTGTTAATCGGTGGCTTGGTAAACATTTTGGTCATTTTGCTGCAAAGAAACATGATTTTTGAGTCGTTTTTGGGTGATTAGAGGGTTTTTGTTCGTACTAAAACCCTTCTGGGCGTATTTATTTTTGAAGTTGGCGTAGATATTTTTGAAGGCAGCGTAATTAACCTTGAATATCGCGTATTTAACAAATACGCTGGGTTTAAACTAGTGAATTTGTTGAGTTTCATCGTAATAGTGCCAGCAAAATTAATCGAAGGCGACTTCGAAGTCAGTGATACAAATCCTCAGTGATTTTATCACGGTGATCAGCAAAATTAACCAAACTTTTGTTTGTTTTTGATTATCTAGCAGATTTAACTTTTTCGCAAGATAAAGTCGCCATACTTCATCAGCGTATTTGATCCAAGTGCAACGTAAATGATCTCTAGTGCAACGTATTTGTCCTCTTTGTAGCGTATTTAATCACCGATCAACCATTATGTCTCTCAATCAACTCAATCCGATTGCCCAAGCCAAGCTAGAAACTGGAACTGCTACAAGGCCACCAAAGTTGAAAGGATCGGAAGATTTCAGTAGTTGGAAAAACAGGATCAAAGCCTTCTTTGAGTATACCGACTATACTCAATGGATGTCAGTCACAGTGGGTCCGTATGTTCCAATGATAATTCGTGACGACATTCGTACAATCAATGAAGATCCATCAACGTTCACGGATGAAGATAGAACTCGCATTCAACGTGACCGGAGGGCTCATGCTGCTTTTACTATGGCTCTGTCCAAGGACGATAACAACTTGTTTGAATAGTACACCTCAGCACATGAACTGTGGTTGGCACTAATCGACCACTATGAAGGAAATGAGGAACTCATGGAAAACAAACGAGACATGCTCCAGAAAGAGTATGACATGTTTGGAAGTGTTCGTGGGGAAAGCTTATCTGACCACATCAGTCGATTTCTGGGAGTGCTAACTAAGATGAAGAAAGTGGGAAATCCTGTTGCAAATTATGCATCAATCAAGAAGCTGCTAGATTATCTCCCTAAACAATGGAGCCTTCAATGCATGATGATTAAGAGAACTTTCTTGACCAGCATAACTCTTGTTACACTCTCAGAACTGATCAACACTCTAAATGCCTTTGAAATGGACATTGTCAAGAGAGAGATGAACCAAACTGGGTATTCTCAGAAAATTACTTGGCAAGCTGCTGCAACCTCGGCCCCCAAGAATAGGGCATTTCTTGCTCCTATCACCTCATGTGGAATAAATTCTCATAGTGCTCTCGAATCTTATCCGAAGGCTTCCGCAAGCTCTGTGAAGGCATTGTCACCCTTCGAGAAGACTACCGTGGCAAGCGACGCTCAAGCACTTCAAATATCCACAGAACATGTCGCTTTGTTTAATACCTTCTTAAGCAGCTATAAGGCTCTCATGTCAGGAGAGTTGAAGAGAGATTTCCTCACAGCTGAAGACATGTATCAAGTGGATCTTGACGACATGGAGGAGATGGATCTGAAGTGGCAGATGGCAATGATCACTATTCGATTGAAGAAATTCCAAGATAAAATGAGAAAAAGGCTAGCCCTCGGAAAAGCTGGATTTGACAAGTCCAACCTGAGATGTTACAATTGCAAAAATTTGGGCCATTTCAAAAGGGAGTGTCTGTTGCTAAAGAACGAGAATGCCGAGCTCAACCAGACAAGAAGACCGTTGGCCATTGAAGGGAGTGACAGTATTGTTGAAAACAACCAAAAGTCTTTAGTTGTGGAAGATTATGACTTGTCAGAGGAAATAGCTGAGGCTAAAGATGAAGTTAACAAGGCCCTCATGGCAAACATCTCCACTGTTTCAGTCACGTCTGGTTCAAATTGTGTTGAAAAACAAGCCGCCAAGATTCCAAAAGATGACACTGGTCTGAAAAGCATCATCAATCCTATTGAACAAACCTCAAAAAAGGGATAACAGAAAGCTGAAATGAATGAGTCGAAGCTTGTTGTTCATGAAGCCATCAGTAGCAGAAAGAATGAAGCGGTTGGAACTTCTACCACCGCCATGAAGTCAGAAACTGAGGTCAAGGATTTGGTAAATGGCATACCATATGAATTTAAAGCGAAGCTGTGTTCCAAACCATGTTTGAACATTGTGACACACTACAAATCTCTCAACCGTGACTTAATTAAAGAAAAATAAAAGATTTTGAAAATTAATCACGAACTAAAAGAAAATGAAGCTGCATATCAGCGAAAGTTAAATTCAACCATAGCTGAAATGCAGACTTCAAAAGAATTTGTTTTTAGAAAAGATTTTATCATAAATGATTTGACCGAAAAACTAGAAAAATCTTAAAACGAAAATAACAAATTGCAAATCATTATTGATAAATGGAAAATTAGTCAAAAAGTACTGGTTGATATTGTAAACTGCCAACGACCGACATTCATAAAGGATGGAATTGGATATAAGGATAAATTCGGAAATGAAAGAAAATTATTTCCTTCTCCACACAGCAAAAATTATGTCCCTATGCCATCTCCTCATCCTAAAAATGATTAATCGATAAAAATGATCTTTTGGATCAAAATGATTTTTACAAACCACAAAACAATACTAACATGTCTGAAAGCAATGCAGATCTTTGTGAGGGTCAAGAAGATGTGTGCGATGAGGAAGATGAATTTGGAGGTACAAAAATAGGAATCGGTTACTCAGCGACAGCTATTCAACAGTTAACTGGTTTGCCTGGAATTGTAATAAGACAAACAGAATTTCTATTCAGGATCACTGTAATAGTTTATCGAGGATGGATGACTGTAACGGCTTTGTGCCAAAATTGAACATTCGGGATGATTGTAATGGCCTTGCGCCTACACTTAGGACTCACAACCAAGTGCATGATAAGGTTGAGAGTCACGACTTAAACTCTGTTTTTAATGATGAAAAAGTTATGCTTGAATCTCCTGTCTTTGTGCCAGAATTGAGGGAAAACAGATTTGGAAAGTTCCTCATAAAGGAAATTCCTGAGTTTGTTCCATCAGTTGCGGGTACTTCAGAGACTCATAAAGACTCCACTGAACAAAGCATTAGAGATGATGCAAGCACAACAACCTCAGAGAGTGATGGAGAAATGTCAAATGAAAGTCAAGAATCAACCTTGTCATCAGAAAGTGAGCATAGTGAGGACGAAATTGAAGATAAACACCATCCGGACAAGAAGAAAGTCAAAGATTCAAGCCATTTTACGTCATCAGACTCCTCAAGCAGCTCCAGATTCTCATCACATACATCATCTTCGCACTCAGCACCCAGGAAGAAAAGATCGAACTGCAAACAATGCTTTCGCTGTGGTCATTTAGGACATACTGCGAAACAATGGAAAAGCAAGAAATTTTCTAAACCTAATCAAGATCTCGTTAAGAATTTTACTGATCAATTTGACAATTTAAAGAAATCAGAAAAGTGCGTAGTTGACTCAACTTGTTTTTGGAAAAGAAAAGAAAACTCTCTTGCTCAAAATCATGATAGAACTGATGTAAAGCAAGTCTGGGTTCCAAAAGCTAGCTAACCTGTAAATATCTTTTATTGTTTTTGTTTTTGTTGTTGTTGTATAACAGAATAAAGTTCAGAAATGGCTTCGGATGCTCATGGAATATATCTGGCATGTTGATAGCAGATGCTCCAGGCATATGACCGGGTTAAAGGATCTGCTTAAAAACTTTCGAGTTATTGATGGTGATTTTGTGTACATTGCCGGAGACGAAAAGGGAGGGAAGATCGTCAGAACGGGTGACGTCGTTTCGGAAGCACTTACTCTGGAGAATGTGAACTATGTTCCAGAATTGTGTTACAATCTCATGAGGGTATCACAAAGTCTGTGACAAAGGAATTTCGGTGCTGTTCAATGACACGGAGTGCTTGTTTCTCAAACCCGAATACTCCGTCCTTGCAGAAATAATCATGCTTAGAGCTCCCAGTCAAAATAATACCTACGTGCTAAATATGCAAAATGCCAAATCAAATGAGCAAATAACATGTCTTATTTCAAAAGCATCTGAATCGGAATCACTGCTGTGGCACAAGCGTTTGGGGAATGTAATCTTTAAAAACATAAATAAGTTTTCTAAATTAAATCTAGTAAGAGGTTTACCTATGAAAGATTTTCCTTTTTCTGAAAAATGCATCGCATGGGCCCAAGGAAAGCAACATAAAAAGCCTTATAAGTCCAAAGCAGTGAATACGATTCCGCCCCACTGCAATTACTTAACATGGATCTTTTCGGCCCTATAAGCGTTAAAAGTTTAGCTAAAAGATCTAATTTTTTGGTAATTACAGATGATTTTTCAAGGTTCTCATGGGTGTATTTCCTCGAAGCTAAGAGTGAGACAACTTCTGTTCTGAAAAGCTTCATCCCTATGATTGAAAACGTAATCAAGCTGAAGGTGAAATCTGTAAGAAGCGACAATGGCACATAATTCAAAAATAATACGTTTGTCTCCTTCTACGAAGAAAAAGGAATTCGTCTTCAATTCAGTGCTGCCAGAACTCCTCAACAAAATGGTGTAGCAGAACGTAAAAACAGAACTCTCATCAAAGCTGCTAGAACTATGCTTGTCGACTCAAAGCTTCCCATAATATTCTAGGCTGAAGCGGTCAACACAACATGCTACGTTTTGAATCGTGTTCTCATTGTCAAACCTCACGGAAAGACAGCTTATGTACTACTTTTCAAAAGGAAGCCTCTGATAGATTTCTTGAGACCATTCGGATGCTCATGCACACTTCTTAACACTGAATATAATCTCATCAAGTTTGAAGTGGTAGGAGACTTATGCTACTTCATGGGCTACTCATCCTCTCAAAAGGCCTATCGAGTCCACAACAAACAAACAAAGATGGTGAATGAATCGTATTACGTCGATTTTCAAGAAGGGAACTCCACTAACACTAGAAGCGCTCCAAATTGGTTTTATGACGTAGACATTGTATTCAACACTTTCGACATTGCTGAACCCGTCACTGAATCCGAACCTGCAGAATCCACCACATTAGAGCCATTGTTTGATCCTTCAGATATTGGTTTCACTCCTTTTACAACCCGTTTCACCCCTGCCTCTGCCTCTCCTACTCTTCCTGTTATCAAAGTAAATGGTGACACATCTGCTGAGAATGCATCCGTACATGATGATTCTTTTTCACAACAGGTTGTGGATGAATCTCCTAAAGAAGACGAAACTCCAATTATCTACATCGATGAACATTTCACTTATCTGCCTCAACAACTGGAAACTCACACCAATGCAGGGTACAAGACCAATCAAAACCATCCAATTGAAAATGTTATCGGTTCTGTTGAAGATGGAGTTCAAACACGCAGACAAACACATACCATCAACATCAGACTATACGCAGCTTTTCTCTCGCAGTCTGTCCCAAGAGATATCGAAGAAGCAATTCAAGACTCTAGCTGGGTACAAGCAATGCAAGAAAAATTAGCCCAATTTCGGAAACTTAAAGTCTGGGAACTCGTGGATTTACCAGATGGAAAGTATCCAATTGGTACCAAGTGGGTGTTTTTATACAAGATGGACGATCGTTGTGTAGTTATCAAAAATAAGGCAAGATTAGTGGTTAAAGGTTTTCGGCAAGAGGAGGGGATTGACTATGAGGAAGTTTTTGCACCGGTTGCACGCTTAGAAGCTATCAGAATCTTCTTAGCCTACGCTTCGTTCAAAAACTTTAAGGTGTTTCAGATGGATGTAAATAGTGCATTTCTGTATGTGAAAGTGAAAGAAGAAGTCTATGTCTGTCAACCTCCAGGTTTTGAAGATCCTCACTTCCCCGCGAAGTACTATAAGCTTGACAAAGCTCTCTATGGCCTTCACCAAGCTCCTCGAGCATGGTAAGAGACTTTGTCAACATATCTTCTGGAATGTGGGTACTCAAGAGGGAAAATTGATATGACTCTTTTCACAAAGCGGATTGGAGATGATGTGATGCTGGTGCAGATCTACGTAGACGATATCATTTTTGGGTCAACTGATGAAGCTCTTTGTAGGGAGTTCGAGCAAGTAATGAAGGAAAAATTCAAAATGAGCATGATGGGAGAACTTACATTTTTCTTGCGATTAGAAGTGAAGCAGAGAGAAGACGGCGTACTCATTCATCAGGCTAAGTATATCAGTGATATTCTATCAAAGTACAATATGAATGATTGAAATCTGCCAGCACTACCTTTGCTACCAGACAGAACTTACTTCGGATCTTTAAGGAAAACCCGTGAATAAATCCTTCTATCATTCTATGATAGGCTCGTTAATGTATCAGACAACAAGTAGGCCTGACATTATGTGGGCTGTCTGTCGCGATTTCAGACCAATCCGAAAGAATCTCATGAAGCTGCTGTCAAAAGAATCTTTCGCTATCTGAAAGGAACTCCCAAGCTTGGTTTGTGCTATCCTAAAGATAGTAATTTTGATTTAATTGCTTACTCTAATAGTGATCATTCATGTTGTAAAGTTGATAGAAAGTCTGTCTCAGGAGGCTATAAATTTTTAGGAAATCGTCTCATTTCATGGCAAAGCAAAAAGTAGACAACAGTCTCCACGTCAACTGCTCAAGTTGAATACATGGCAGCTTACAGTTGCTGTTCTCAAGTTCTCTGGATACAAAATCAGTTGTTGGATTATGGATCAATGTTATGAAGACTCCTATATTCATTGACAATGAAGCGTGTCTTGGAATTGTGAAGAACCCTATCCACCACTCAAGAACTAAAGACATCGAAATTCGCATTCATGCCATCAGAGATGCATATGAAAAAGGATATATTCACGAAAGCCTTTGAGAAAAAAAGAAAAAAAATGGTTTTCATAGAATATAATAATCTCATAAAATGTTCCCAACAAAAAGATTTCTGCTAATTTAAAATTTCTTTTTAAGTAATGGATTCTCGAAAATAAAATTTTAAGGGGGGAAGTATTCCAGAAAATATTGTTGAGACAGAATCCTTTATTTGACACCTGCATGAGAAATGATAGAAAAATTGCTGACACTTTGTTTGATCTTAAAACAGAAATAGATTGAGGCTCCAAGCAACGACGTGTCAGTAGATTCAGTAATACTTTGAAGTAAACTGGGAAAAGGAGGCAAATTCTAATGAACACACAAGAATTCTGGATACCCACAATGTTGTGCAACCTGCGGGTAACACGTTGCAGCGTATGGCTTAATGATCTTAAATCTTGCGTTGATAGATTGCCAAAGTCTGAGATTTTTGGTCTTATATTGACCAATCATTCGGGGTTATCATAGTTGCTCTTCTACTGCATCCAGATATATGCTGACCTAGACACAATTATTATATCTTTACAAAAAGCCAAGGCGGCCAAAACCCTACACAAATGAAGCACTCATTGAGAATCATTCAAGTGCTTGGATCGTATCGTATTTGGTGTCTGTCATAGCCCTCATTACACTTTGGTCTATTTGCTGTACGGAAGTACTGACCTAAACACCAATTGTATAACAATGAAATTTCAAAAACGAATGAGGTCAATATACTCACCTGCTATGAGGAATCTTTGCGCATACCTTGATCGCGGGGGTATGTCCTGATGTGGGACTCACGGGCACAACATTGTTCAGCATGAGTGGGGGAACATCGAATTTCTTGTCAATATTACCGCAACATGATAAAAGGCTCTCCGATCGCATGTTGAAAGATAGGTGCATGGATTTAAAAGGACAAACATACTGACAATTTTTCTTGTGCCTTGATTATTCAAAATATCTAATATCTTGTCTCCAATTAACAAAATGTTATGAGTATGATCTTTTGCAGGAAAATCACAGGATTCAAATCAGTAAGCATAATATTTATGTGAAAAAAGAGGCTTCCTGGCCCCAAAAACAACTTTCAGGATCCAAATTGCAATTTTTCATTTCCTTAATCTTATTTTTAAATTCTTGCACTATTTTTAACCAAAAAGGGCACATTTTTCGAGGAAATTTGAGATTTTCGAGGGTAATTGTCTTCAAGATTCATAGATTTGAAGAAACCTTAAAAAGTCTTAAATGCGGCAGAATTATTAACCAGCGTATTTATTAAATACGCTGGAAAGCAAATTAGTATATATAATTCAGTTTTTCATTTTTGTAAATACTTTTAAATTTCAAACTTATCATCTTCTTCTTCAAACGTAATCCACACTCAAAACATTCACACTTCACTTTGTAAATCTGATCGGACATTGAAAGATCAATATCGTTATGTTTTTCAGTTTTCAGATGATGATTGATTGTTGTTGAGTTTATAAATCATAATCGGGGTTTGGTATGGTAAATAGATTAAACAGTTCTCATGGGTTTATCAAGAAAATTATGAATATGGCGTATTAATGTTGAATATGGCGTATTTATTTTGAAGATAGCGTATTTAGTCAGGTCAACGGATGGCGGATTTAAGCCTTGAACGCAAGTTTAAGCAACCGGCGTATTAGACAAATACGCGGGTTAAGCAAGCGTAGATAAGCTTCAATGCTGGTTAAACTTAAATTCGCCCGTCCATGATCAGCGTGTATAAATTTCATCCAGCGTAAATATTATTTCACTGGTATTTCTAGTTCAATCTTCCCAGTCTAATTGTGTGAAAAGCTATATAGTTCCAACGTAAATGGCTTTGGTGACCAGCGTAGATATTTGCGCATTTATAGTCTTCTTTTTAATGTTTTCATTATCCAAAATATATTTTATGTATATAGTTTTATTTCTTTTTATTTTATATATTAATATACTTATATTTATATATATATAAATCTAACTTGGTTCGTTTTCACCTTTCAGGAATGGCTGAACCTTTAGTTTGGGAAGGTACTAGAAAGCACAATCAGCCCATTACTCTAGTCCCCCAGAGCCCGATTTTGAAGACGTGATGGACTGGCTGTCGCGGATCAAAATCAGCTACGCAGTCCAGGCAAATCCCTCAATCTACTCTATCCACATAGAAGAATTCTGGAGAACGGCAAGGGCAAGAACGTTGAACAACGTCAAGCACATCATAGCGACAGTGCGAAATAAGGAAATTAAAGTAACTGAGGAATGAATTCGAAATGTTCTGAGCCTCAGAGACAACGCCAGTGATCCATTGAAGCTAAAGAGTAGTTATGATGGGTTGAACTTAGAGTGGTCTGCGGCTATATCCGCGGCTATGCTGAATCTGTGCACGAATCAGCTGTTCAACGTTTCTGGATTAATTTTCTATTGCATGATCGACAATGTTAATAAAGGTGCATGGGCAATGTATCCTAGATCTGTGCAACTGCTTATTGACGATCAGCATCGAAACCTGCCACACGACGGAAACACGTATCAGTTTCAGCTTCCCATAGGAAGGCAGATTACCGAATTGAAAACCAAAGAGTGGGTGATGTTACACAATTGGATGTATCATGAAGAAAGATTTCCAGTAGTTCTAGCCACATACAACAAGTATCGAGAAAAGGCAAGGAAAAGCAGAGAAGGTTGAAGTCATCCCATTACTGGTTCGTAAGCGTAAAGAAAAAGGAAAGAAAGTGGTCGAAGAGGAACCATAAAAGAAGAAAAGCAAGAAAAATGCACCCAATCCAGAGCGAATCATAGCTGATAGCATTCGTGCTGGATCGACTAGGGAAGAAATTGAAAGAATGCAAGCCATCCATGCGATTGCGGAGGCTAAGAAACGAGAGAGAAGAATGAAGGGAAGGGAAATGACTGAATCTGAAACCCATGCAGTTGTTACGTCGGAACAAGAATAATATGATAGATTTGTGGAAGAACTTTTTGCTGATCCACTAGAACCCTCTCCAAGCGAGGCTGATGTGCCAAAGAAGAGAAAAACAGGGGAAGGATCATCAGCAAACGTTCCACCCAAACCACTTGTATCGGCCCAACCTCCTCCTCAGCAAGATCCACCAAGACCCAGACCATTTCAAGAACTTAATAACCATTATCCAAGGAATTGGTCTATTTCCGGCTAAGGAGTTCTTTTTGCTAAAAAATCAAGTGAATGACACTGATGTGCTAAAGAGAAAGTTGAAAGAATAGAGAAAGAAGAATAAAGGATTGCATTCTTACGTTCACAAGCAATCATAATTAATTAGATTTCAACAGGAGGGTCTTGAAAAACTGCATGAGCTAGTACAGGAGCTATATGGTGCTGGAAACAGAAAGCCAAAGTACTCGAACGAAGACATATTCCACTTTGACTTATTTAGAGAAAGAGAACAGAAAAAGGAAGCTAACATAGCTGAAAGGACGAAGAAACGTCTTGAATCAGCAGTTGACGTTAGTCTTGATGACGACAGTGATGAAGAGGAAGTCGACAAAGCCAAACTGCTCGTGAAGTTTCTTGAATGGGGGTTGGAAGATGACGTGTTGTATGAAACGGATGGCAGAGATGAATTTCAACCACAACATCTGGAGTGGTTTAAGAAGGAAAGAGGGAAGATGCCATACTTTTATCAAGTGATCACAGTTGAGAAGACTGAGATCACGGATAAAATCATCAGTTAGAAGTACCGTAATCTAACCGGTTGGTTTGTGGTAAAACGACGAGGGGGAGTCATTTAATACTTTCTAAATGCCCACTACATGCAAAGCTTACCAACTTGGGATATACGAGAGCTCAGCAAACACGATCTGATAAATCCGACAAATAGCAGCATTGGCGGAGATCTAGAAAGATTAATTCAAAGAGAATGCATGCGAGGATTTTCAGTGTTCAAGCTTCAACGACCTAGAAGACGTGTGTCTAAGACCACCAAAGACCCGTTCACCGGAAAGGGAAAGATTACATGGGTCATCAACCCTGTGATAGTTGTAACTAGGGTAAAGCTACCTCCTGAATAGCCTGTGACTCTCACGAACTTCAAGAAGTTGTTTTACGATGGAAAGACGGGTGAAGCAGTCATCAGGTCAAACTAAAATGAAGACATTCGTATCCTAGATCCAATGGACGTATTTATGTTTTGTCTATCCATCTGAATGTTCTATACGGACACAAGATCAACATTGGAGCAGGAAATGAGTATCTGGAGGAAGGGATGCTTTTTCAAAGGGTAGTTGAGCGAGTGCGGGCTCGAAAGATTGAAGTGATGGAAATAGTGCTCAGGATGGATGCAAAGAAAGAAAAGGAGGAATCAAGAAAGAAGAAATCAGTTGAGACTGAACCATCCTCTCCACCAAGCAAAGATCCATCATCTGACTCCGACCTTCAAATCGTTCCACCAACTCCGACTTCATCCACCAATGAAGTCACTAAGGAGGGCCAACAAACCTCAAGTGAAGCTTTTCTTAATCCATGTTCTAAAGCAAAAACCGACCAACCTATCGATCAGGCTACGCAAGAAAAATATCAAGGATCAGCCGCAGAACCTAAAGCTCCGAAACAAGATTGAAGAAACTCAAGCAAACAACGGTCTAGGGGGGATACTGTTAGAACATTTTGAGACCGTTGGTACTTGATTATTAATAGTTTGAGCTGGTTTGTAATAGTTAGGTAATCTAAAAGGGTCAAAAGTGCAATTATGGGAAAGTTGTAAGTTGGTGGCATAATTAATAACCCAGCGTATTTATTAAATATGCTGGGTAGTCAGTTTGTATACATAGATGCTTCAATGAATGTATTGTCCAAGTTTCTTAGACAGATTTTGGTGATTTCTTGTGTTGTGATTCTTGTTATTGTGCTTACATCCGAATATCTAGGTGATGTTATTGATTACATCCTTTTGGGATTTCATATACAACACTAGTTGTTTGATCCATTCAAGATTCTTCATCTTCATGGTTTGGTTTTTCTTAACTTTTACACATTCAAACAACTAATATATAGTTATTTGGGTGATAACAATCAAGCACTGTGATCCGAATCTGTTTTGGGACTCACATTTCTTTTGTTGTCTTTTCTGTGTACATAATTCTTTTAAGAATTTTGCATAAGCGGGTACTTGCTTAATCGCATCAAGCAATGGAAGTTTTACCTTAACCTGTTTAAAGACATCCAACAATTCCTCCTTTTGAGGACCCCTTGTTGAAATAAAGTTTTTCTTACCTGGGTCAACTAAAGCAGATGGAAACGGGACTTGACTTGGTCCCCTTCCTCATTTGTTTCATTTAAAATTTCACCCAAACCCGGTTTTTGAATTACTTTTTCAATAGTAGAGTCCTTAGACACAATTGGTGGTGAGACTTCATCCTCATCACTCTCAATTCCCGTAATATACTCAACCACCCTTTCAACCAAATCCGGTGCCAAATTTGCTTTAACTTCTTTACCACTTCTTAAAACACTTACATGATTAATAGGAATATTACATGAAGAATTATGAGAGGGGTTTACCTTTGTGTCGCTTGGAAGTTGGCCCTTACCTTTTTTAAGCTCCGCTACCTCAGTTGCAAGTTGACCCATTTGAGTGGTTAGCATTTTGATGCTTTTATCACGTACTTCATCCTTTTGCATACGAGCTTCATCCAGTTGATTTCTCTGTTGCATGTCTTGTTGCATCATTTAGAGCATATCCATAAACTTGTTGCCACTCGATGACGTTTGACACTCATTGACCTTGATACCCCTGACCATTTCCACCCCTAACATTCCCTTGATTATATTGTTGATGAGGAACAAAACTCCGTTGAGCACCTTGGAAATTAGGGTTGGCTTGATTCTCTGGGTTCCCATAGCATAAATTTGGATGATTTCGTAACCCGGGGTGGTATGTGTTGGAGTGCATATTGAAATTTCGACCACCCCCCCGCAATAGCATTAACTTCTTCAACTTGATCTTCACTCACTCCCGCCAAACACACCTCTGCTGCATGACCCAATTCATTACAATTAGTACAAACATTATATACCTGATTTGACGCTTACGCCCCTCCATCCTCTACCGCGTACACTTGGGGCCTTGTGATGACATGTCTCACCCGCCTTGAAGATTGTGCTTTCCTTTTAGATGTAACTGCCATTTGTTCCAAGAATGCCCAATCATCTTGCTCAAAGTTTGTACCAAAAGTACCATTCGTGATGGACATCAAATCATGAGCATCTTCCGAGCTCAACCCCTCGTGAAAGCATTCAACAACTCCCACAATGCAATGCCATGATGAGAACAATTCTTTAGCATCATATTAAATCTTTCAAACGCTTCATGAAACATTTCACCCGATTGTTGTTGAAAACTTCGTAAGCTTAGCTTCATTTGTCTTTTGGGGCATAAAAAATTCTTCTAAAAATCTTTGTTGCATGTCGGCCCATGTATAAATCGATAGGGAGGGTAGAGTATGAAACCACCTCTTTACTTTATCTTCCAAGGAAAACTGAAATAGTACCAATTTAACATTATCTGACGAAAATCCTTGCCCTCCAATAGTGTTACAAATGGAATCATATGTTTCCAAATGGAAGTACGGTTCCTCCTTTGCTAGACCCTTGTACTTCGGCAAGCTTTGTATTGCGGTCGTCCTAACCTCAAATGTCCTTCCATCTGGGTGATGAGGTATCACCACCGGAGAAGGATTAGTAGTAATAACCAGTCAAAAATGTGCCTCAACCCCCCGCACTATATCTCGATGATGTCTTTACGGAGCACCCAATGGTACTCTTGGTTGACCCGCTTGACCCTATCTTAACCCTTGAGGTGCGAATTGTTGTTGATATTGGGGTTGATGCATCGGTCATCGGAATTGAGGCTGTTGATGTTGACCTTGGACTCGTTGTAAAGGTATCGGTCGTTGGAATGCAGGCCCTTGAGGATGAATTTGTTGCACACCTGTAGGTTGCCTATCCTTTGTAGGTAACCCATTCCCCCTTGAGGTCCCAAGTTACCTCCATCACCCCCATAGTAATAACCCTCTTCTTCATACCATCCAAATTCTTCTTCATAACCATCATCAAACCCGTCTCCCCCACACCCGACGATTGCACAAACTATGAGGAAGGATATTGGAAACCAGGTTGGGTTGGTGGTTGAAATGTTGAGGAGGTATGGATAATGGTTGAACTTTGTAAAGTTTGACTTGGTAATGGTTGTTGGGTGGATGATGATTGACCGGATGTTGGGAAAAAGGATGAGAATGGTGGTACCATCAAGGCGGCATTAAATGGGTTAACTTCATGTGTTGATGTTGGATGGGTGGTAGGAATTGGTGGAGGTGTGGATGGTGATGTTTGGCTCGTGGTGGTAGGTAATTGCTCCATGGTATTAAGCGGTGGAATTGGTGTAGTAGGGGTTGTTCGGGAACCACGAATCTTGTTTTCACGTAACAAAACCATGTTGCATCGTATTCGCTCGATCTCCGTATCAAATGCCAATGGTGACAGCGTGTTAGAGCCTCTAGTATGCATGCACATGTAAATAACTACACACTAACACAACCAGTGTAAACCCGGAAAAATAACAAACTAAACTAAACTAAATCAAAGATAACACACGTTGCGCACTACTCCCCGGCAACGGTGCCAAAATTTGACGTGATGTTGATGTCTCACGTAAATTTACTACAAATAATGCTAGTAGTTAGCGGTAAGTGGGTATCGAACACAAGGAGTTGTGGAAATTGTGTTATCTACAGTTTGTAACACTTTGGCTAAATTACCTAAATTTCAAGAAATTAAATTCAGAATATTTGGTTCTGTGGTTTTAGATTTTAACTAATAATGACTTAAAGATTGGTCGTATAACAGATTTAAAAAGGGAGTGATCATCTTAAGTTTCTGGTTCAAGTAACGCATGTGTTTCAATTCAACTTGAAAGAGTCACATAGACGTGACTCGTGTTTGATTAATTGCTTGTGATAAAAAGGAACTAAGTACTTGGATTACTTATAAGGCGAGGTTGTTACCCGAAGACCAATTGACTAATATCCAACCCGTAAACCTCCCCGTGATATCTTGATTGTCAACGAAACCAAGAACGTACGACTAAGGCAATGAATAAAATATCAGTCAATAATTTACCAACAATTATTAAAAAAACCCTAACAACTACCAAATAGCAATTATTATTCTAGAAATCAGAAATTGAAACATAATTGTTCAACAAACCTTCCACTCAAGAAGATCACATGGAGTTTTAGCCTCTCATGTTCTTGCAATTCATCATCCCTTTGATTATATTGTTCATAGGAATCAAAATAACCAAAGTAATGTTTTGAAAATGTTTAGAATCCACAAGAACACACTAAAATCTCCCCAAAGCTCTGCCAAACGTTTGCAATAATTGAGAGATGAAAAGGCTCTTCAAAACTGAGTATAAATGTGTAGTTACAACTTTCCCGCAGCTCACCACCATAAGCTACGGTGGCAATAATTTCTTTATGGCAGTGAGGACTATCTTACGCTGATTTGAAACTGGACTCCACCGTAAGCTACAGCGCGCCCACCGTAGCTTACGGTAGTCAGCAGAATTTCCCGTTTTGCTCTTCATTCAATCTCTTAAGTCCTTATCTTCAACTAGCCACTTGCAAGCTCCCGACAAAGCACGTTAAACACCCTCGTTTATGCTCTTCAGTACCTACGAAGCCATATGCACCGTAGACATTAAATCATTTTAAACGGGGAATATTTATCATTTTAATACATTTTCGGGTTGTCCAATAGACCACCCGTCACAAACAAATTTCCAGGAGGATATGGCTAACCACTGTATAAAAGTGTACTACTTGGTTATAAGATTTACAAAAGACCCTCAAAACCAAGGGTGAAGAAACATCCTCATGGTTACAACCACTTGACAGGAAATGGTCCATAGCAGATGTTTCAAAAAGCTGACCATTCCCCTTAACTTAAGGCTGGAATGTCTGTGAAAATCTTCAGGAGTGACAATGAAATTGTGTTTAAAATTATGGAGTTGGATGACTTCTATGTGTCAATAGGGATTGTAAGGCTGTACAGTATCCTAAGGAAACCAGAACAAAATGGGGTGGTTGAAAGAAAGAATAGGACCTTGATTGAGGCTGCTAGAACAATGCTTGCAGATTCAGGTTTAACATTGTCCTTTTGGGCAGAGAATGTAAACACTGTTTGCTATGTGCAAAATAGAATTTTAATCAACCCTGGACATGTCACACCCATTCATAGGCGGAAGCGCGTGGTGTGAACTTGATTAGTATTCATCGCATACGATATGAGTAAACAGCTATATGAAATAAAAGCATGTACGATGTTCATCCATTTACTATATATAAACATTATAAGCCACGAGTTGTTTGAAAATAAAAGACGTCATAAGTGAGTTACAGTTTACAAAAATGCTTGTTAAAAATAACTTTTAAAACATTAAGGCTTTGCATCCTATATTCCGTTCGAAGACAGAATATGTAGACCAAACCCTCCAAATACGGATGACATCAACTACTTGTAATCTTGAAAACTTCGTAACTAACGACACCAAGATCCACTTCAATTTCCTGAAATACATGGAAGTTTGAAAACATTAACAAAAGTTGGCGAGTTCATGTGTTTTGTGTGCGCACCAAATGAATCTTAAAAACATTTGAGAGTTCTTATATGAAAATAGGTGGTGTGTAAAGCGTCAAAGAACTTGATGATAAGTAATGTTTTGCAATGAGTACTTCCTATGTGTGACGACATAGGAATTACTCAACCCTAGACCATTTCTTCCGGTCCACCCGGCTGGGACAACAAAAGCACTACCTGTAGCCAAACAAGGACCCATGAGTGGGGCTCGCTACACCCGATAGATCTACAACTCTTGTTCCTCGGTCTTATAAAAGATTAATGGCACTTAAGAGACACCATATTCTCAGATGATCTATTTCATTCCAAAGCTAAACCGTACCATCGAAAACATGTATTTCCCTGGAGAGTTTTAAACTGAAAAAACATTTAAGATAAAAGTGGGGACATGAACTATCAGATTTGCTTCGGTAAATATATGCTAGCAATTCGGGTATCCCAAAGCGCGTAACAACCTACAAGTGTTCGAACTCATTAGACACTTGAGTTATTGTTAAATGTGTACAGGTTGTTCATCTTGAACGTTGTTGTGTAAGTTAAATATTTCGATCCCTTACGTATTTTAAATAGGTTGGCATTTTTTTCGTATTTTTGTTTTCATATAGATATATATACATATATACACGTATGTATACGTATATACGAATACACGTGTATACATATGTATACGTATATACGTATACACGTGTATACGTTTACACGTATACACGTATACGTCTAAATGTATACGTATACAGGTATACACGTATACGTATATACGTATACACGTACACGAATACACGTATACGTATACACGTGTATACGTATATACGTATACATGTACACGACGTGTATCGTGTACACGTATACGTATATATGTATATATATATATATATATGTATATATATATATATGTATATATGGGTTAAAGGGGTTAAAAATGCCAAACAAGTGAAAATACTTTTTGCTTCTTCACCAAGTTTGCCACCTATCTCCAATTTTTGACCCCAAGCACTCACTTTGAAACACTTAATATGGAGTTGACATATGTTAGGACACTAATCCACACTTGAGGACACTTGTCATCAACTCCTTAATCCTAAAATACTATAAATACCCCATGATCCTTCCATTTTTTTTCACACCACTATACTTCAAAGCAAAGTGTGAAGTTCTTCTTTCTATCTTTCTAGGAGCTTGTTTCCAGCCTTTGGAAGCCTCCTATCTTGAGTTTCCAAAGTGTTCTTCAACACGAGTAAGTACTCTTCCTAGTTCTTTCATTATTTTAGTTATTCTGAGCTAAAAGTCAAACAATATGGCTTCCTGATTGACTTTTGGTTCTAACCATATTTGGTCAAGTCAAAGTTCAATTGGACTTTTCAACATGACCGTAAGCACGAAGGTTATAGTCCCTAGCGATTTCACCTTCTGATTACCACGTTTACTAGTCGAAGTGACGAGTCAAAGTTTCGGTCAAAATGCGCATGATGTGCATTTTACGAGGAAACACCAGGTTTTGATACCAAATCAGTTATATAAAATTAGGTAGGCATATTTTGGCATCTAACTCGTCACTTCTAGTTTAGTGCTTATCTAGGGTCGTAAGTCGAGCGGTCTTGACCACCGCTTTGACTTTCGAATATGACCCGTTTGGTCGATCTTAGGATCCGACCAAACACATATTTGTGACCATATTTGTATAGGGAATAACCTAATTAGGTTGTACCTTATGGTCACGTCGTTTGGTTAGTGTCATGATAAGTTACTTTAATGTTCTTTAAAAAAATGTTGACCAAAATGCCCTTTTTGCGCATAAATTCATTTTAAACACATGTAACCAAATTTTCAACATATAAACCAATGTTATAACATTTTCAAACATGTTTGGGGCATTTAAGACTTATCATAGGATGATCACGCATTTACGCTAATGACCCGTTAAAGTAGAATAAACTACCTTAACTAGTCATAATGGGTCAAAAGCCCTTAGGATCCTTTCCAAATCAGAATGTTAAGTTTGGTAAACCGTATCAATGAGTTCCAACACCCATTTGGTTTATAAGACTTCATTCTCTCTGATCTCCCGTTTGTAGTCCCGACACGCTAACATATTTATCTGACACATTAGGACACGTTTGAGCTGTGTTTATTCCGTTGATCAAGAACACTTTCAAATGTTTTGGGTGATTCATATGTGCCTATAATTATTTTAAAGATTTCAAATCAATATACATGGTTTATGTATACAAAAATAATTTTCAAAGTGAGTACATAGTTCCCGTCTTTTACGTTTTCAAATGTTTTGGGGTGACGCATGTGTGCTAAATCATTTTCAAGTTTTCAAAAAAAAAATGTCTATGGTTTATATATAAAAGAATACGATTTGAATAATGTGAACAACTTGTGGATGTGTTATCCATAACACAAATGACATTCATTTGCTATGGCCGAGCCGACCAGTAGTACGTTATGGTACCATAGGACTGACAATCCTATTGCCGGACTGTTCACTAGATTTGGTTGAAGTTTGGGTAATGACATAAACTGTTTCTGATTAACAAATCATTTGTTGATTTGTTTGTCTTGTTAAAGAGACCCTTTGTGGTCTACTAAAGATACCCTTTGGTGGTATAGTCAACACAGGTTTTAATGTGTTCATTAAAGAATGATCAAAAGTTTTCAGAATTAAAAACACCGACAATTTGTTTATGACATGGACTATTGGTTTATGACACGGACGATTGACTTATAACACGGACGATTGATTTATAACATAGGAATGATTTTGAACAACGTCACACAATGATTTTCACTTAAAGATATAAACCATACGAAGTTTTCTTTTGAATCAATCTATTACAAGGTTTTTACAAAAGAAACGTTTTGGTCAAGATTCATGTCTACAAGGTTTTCACAACTCTAACCAACTTGATTTAGTTGGTTAAGTGTATTGCAATATCAAACACTTTTGATACGTGTATACATATACACATATACACGTGTATACGTATATGTATACAGGTATACATGTATATACGTGTATACGTATGTACGTGTATACGTATAACGTATACACGTATACACGTATACGTATATATATATATATATACATATATATATATGTATATATATATACATATTTGTATATATATATATATACATATTTGTATATGTATATATATACATATATCCATCAAGTGTACGAACGGGCCTGGCCCATCGTGCGTGACAATTGTGCCTTTTTCAATCATTGCACAATTATAAACAATTTCTTATTAAATGAAACCCTGTGTTTTATTTCCAAATATTTTTGTATTCAATAAAATCTCTTATTTTACTGATGAGAATGCAATAATCTCAATCATTGCACAATTTCGACCATTTTCGTGTTCGTTAAAGCGTTTTACGAATTTTTGCGAAACGCGTAGCCGTACAACCGAGCGTACCGACATCCTATAACCTAAATATTAGGTTAAAGGGGTTAAAAATGCCAAACAAGTGAAAATACTTTTTGCTTGTTCACCAAGTTTGCCACCTATCTCCAATTTTTGACCCCAAGCACTCACTTTGAAACACTTAATATGGAGTTGACACATGTTAGGACACTAATCCACACTTGAGGACACTTGTCATCACCTCCTTAATCCTAAAATACTATAAATACCCCATGATCCTTCCATTTTTTTTCACACCACTTCAAAATACTTCAAAGCAAAGTGTAAAGTTCTTCTTTCTATCCTTCTTGGAGCTTGTTTCCAGCCTTTGGAAGTCTCCTATCTTGAGTTTCAAAAGTGTTCTTCAACACGAGTAAGTACACTTCCTAGTTCTTTCATTATTTTAGTTATTCTGAGCTAAAAGTCAAACAATTTGGCTTCCTGATTGACTGTTGGTTCTAACCATATTTGGTCAAGTCAAAGTTCAATTTGACTTTTCAACGTGATTGTAATCACGAAGGTTATAGTCCCTATCGATTTCACCTTCTGTACCACGTTTACTGGTCGAAGTGACGAGTCAAAGTTTCGGTCAAAATGCGCATGATGTGCATTTTACGAGGAGACACCAGGTTTTGATACCAAATCAGTTATATAAAATTAGGTAGGCATATTTTGGCATCTAACTCGTCACTTCTAGTTTAGTGCTTATCTAGGGTCGTAAGTCGAGCGGTCTTGACCACCGCTTTGACTTTCGAATATGACCCGTTTGGTCGATCTTAGGATCCGACCAAACACATATTTGTGACCATATTTGTATAGGGAATAACCTAATTAGGTTGTACCTTATGGTCACGTCGTTTGGTTAGTGTCATGATAAGTTACTTTAATGTTCTTTAAAAAAATGTTGACCAAAATGCCCTTTTTGCGCATAAATTCATTTTAAACACATGTAACCAAATTTTCAACATATAAACCAATGTTATAACATTTTCAAACATGTTTGGGGCATTTAAGACTTATCATAGGATGATCACGCATTTACGCTAATGACCTGTTAAAGTAGAATAAACTACCTTAACTAGTCATAATGGGTCAAAAGCCCTTAGGATCCTTTCCAAATCAGAATGTTAAGTTTGGTAAACCGTATCAATGAGTTCCAACACCCATTTGGTTTATAAGACTTCATTCTCTCCGATCTCCCGTTTGTAGTCCCGACACGCTAACATATTTATCTGACACATTAGGACACGTTTTAGCTTTGTTTATTCTGTTGATCAAGAACACTTTCACAATCCCAAGTGAGTACATAGCCCCCCTCTTTTACATTTTCAAATGTTTTGGGTGATTCATATGTGCCTATAATTATTTTAAAGATTTCAAATCAATATACATGGTTTATGTATACAAAAATAATTTTCAAAGTGAGTACATAGTTCCCGTCTTTTACGTTTTCAAATGTTTTGGGGTGACGCATGTGTGCTAAATCATTTTCAAGTTTTCAAAAAAAAAATGTCTATGGTTTATATATAAAACAATACGATTTGAATAATGTGAACAACTTGTGGATGTGTTATCCATAACACAAATGACATTCATTTGCTATGGCCGAGCCGACCAGTAGTACGTTATGGTACCATAGGACTGACAATCCTATTGCCGGACTGTTCACTAGATTTGGTTGAAGTTTGGGTAATGACATAAACTGTTTCTGATTAACAAATCATTTGTTGATTTGTTTGTCTTGTTAAAGAGACCCTTTGTGGTCTACTAAAGATACCCTTTGGTGGTATAGTCAACACAGGTTTTAATGTTCATTAAAGAATGATCAAAAGTTTTCAGAATTAAAAACACCGACAATTTGTTTATGACATGGACTATTGGTTTATGACACGGACGATTGACTTATAACACAGACGATTGATTTATAACATAGAGGAATGGTTTTGAACAACGTCACACAATGATTTTCACTTAAAGATATAAACCATACGAAGTTTTCTTTTGAATCAATCTATTACAAGGTTTTTACAAAAGAAACGTTTTGGTCAAGATTCATGTCTACAAGGTTTTCACAACCCTAACCAACTTGATTTAGTTGGTTAAGTGTATTGCAATATCAAACACTTTTGATACGTGTATACATATACACATATACACGTGAATACGTATATGTATACACGTATACATGTATATACGTGTATACGTATATACGTATACACGTGTATATACGTATACACGTATACACATGTACACGTATACACGTTATACGTGTACACGTGTACACGTGTACGTATAGACGTATATACGTGTACATGTGTACACGTGTACGTATAGACGTATACATACGTGTATACATATATACGTGTATACGTATACACATATACGTATAACGTATACACGTATACGTATATATATATATACATATATATATGTATATAGATACATATATCCATCAAGTGTACGAACGGGCCTGGCCCATCGTGCGTGACAATTGTGCCTTTTCAATCATTGCACAATTATAAACAATTTCTTATTCAATGAAACCCTGTGTTTTATTTCCAAATATTTTTGTATTCAATAAAATCTCTTATTTTACTGATGAGAATGCAATAATCTCAATCATTGCACAATTTCGACCATTTTCGTGTTCGTTAAAGCGTTTTACGAATTTTTGCGAAACGCGTAGCCGTACAACCGAGCGTACCGACATCCTATAACCTAAATATTAGGTTAAAGGGGTTAAAAATGCCAAACAAGTGAAAATACTTTTTGCTTCTTCACCAAGTTTGCCACCTATCTCCAATTTTTGACCCCAAGCACTCACTTTGAAACACTTAATATGGAGTTGACACATGTTAGGACACTAATCCACACTTGAGGACACTTGTTATCACCTCCTTAATCCTAAAATACTATAAATACCCCATGATCCTTCCATTTTTTTTCACACCACTTCAAAATACTTCAAAGCAAAGTGTAAAGTTCTTCTTTCTATCCTTCTTGGAGCTTGTTTCCAGCCTTTGGAAGTCTCCTATCTTGAGTTTCAAAAGTGTTCTTCAACACGAGTAAGTACACTTCCTAGTTCTTTCATTATTTTAGTTATTCTGAGCTAAAAGTCAAACAATTTGGCTTCCTGATTGACTTTTGGTTCTAACCATATTTGGTCAAGTCAAAGTTCAATTGGACTTTTCAACGTGATTGTAATCACGAAGGTTATAGTCCCTAGCGATTTCATCTTCTGTACCACGTTTACTAGTCGAAGTGACGAGTCAAAGTTTCGGTCAAAATGCGCATGATGTGCATTTACGAGGAAACACCAGGTTTTGATACCAAATAAGTTATATAAAATTAGGTAGGCATATTTTGGCATCTAACTCGTCACTTCTAGTTTAGTGCTTATCTAGGGTCGTAAGTCGAGCGGTCTTGACCACCGCTTTGACTTTCGAATATGACCCGTTTGGTCGATCTTAGGATCCGACCAAACACATATTTGTGACCATATTTGTATAGGGAATAACCTAATTAGGTTGTACCTTATGGTCAGGTCGTTTGGTTAGTGTCATGATAAGTTACTTTAATGTTCTTTAGAAAAACGTTGACCAAAATGCCCTTTTTGCGCATAAATCCATTTTAAACACATGTAACCAAATTTTCAACATATAAACCGATGTTATAACATTTTCAAACATGTTTGGGGCATTTAAAACTTATCATAGGACTATCACGCATTTACGCTAATGACCCGTTAAAGTAGGATAAACTACCTTAACGAGTCATAATGGGTCAAAAGCCCTTAGGATCCTTTCCAAATCAGAATGTTAAGTTTGGTAAACCGTATCAATGCGTTCCAACACCCATTTGGTTTATAAGACTTCATTCTATCCGATCTCCCGTTTGTAGTCCCGACACGCTAACATATTTATCTGACACATTAGGACACGTTTGAGCTTTGTTTATTCCGTTGATCAAGAACACTTTCAAAATCCCAAGTGAGTACATAGCCCCCCTCTTTTACATTTTCAAATGTTTTGGGTGATTCATATGTGCCTATGATTATTTTAAAGATTTCAAATCAATATACATGGTTTATGTTTACAAAAATAATTTTCAAAGTGAGTACATAGTTCCCGTCTTTTACGTTTTCCAATATTTTGGGGCGACTCATGTGTGCTAAATCATTTTCAAGTTTTCAAAAAAAATGTCTATGGTTTATATATAAAACAATACGATTTCAATAATGTGAACAACTTGTTGAAGTGTTATCCATAACACAAATGACATTCATTAGCTTTGGCCGAGCCGACCAGTAGTACGTTATGGTACCATAGGACTGACAATCCCATTGCCGGACTGTTCACTAGATTTGGTTGAAGTTAGGGTAATGACATAAACTGTTTCTGATTAACAAATCATTTGTTGATTTGTTAGTCTTGTTAAAGAGACCCTTTGTGGTCTACTAAAGATACCCTTTGGTGGTATAGTCAACACAGGTTTTAATGTGTTCATTAAAGAATGATCAAAAGTTTTCAGAATTAAAAACACCAACGATTTGTTTATGACATGGACTATTGGTTTACGACACGGACGATTGACTTATAACACGGACGATTGATTTATAACATAGAGGAATGGTTTTGAACAATGTCACACAATGATTTTCACTTAAAGATATAAACCATACGAAGTTTTCTTTTGAATCAATCTAATACAAGGTTTTTACAAAAGAATTGTTTTGGTCAAGATTCATGGCTACAAGGTTTTCACAACTCTAACCAACTTGATTTAGTTGGTTAATTGTATTGCAATATCAAACACTTTTGATACATGTATACGTGTATACGTATACACGTGTACAAGTTACATGACATGTATCGTGTACACGTGTATACGTATATACACGATACGTATTCACGTATACACGTGTACACGTATATACATGTATACGTATATACGTACACGTGTACACGTATACGTCGTATACGTATATACGTATATACGTATACACCTATACACGTATACGTATATACGTATATATATAGGTATATATACATATATATGTATGTATATATATATATACATATATATGTATATGTATATATATACATACATATATGTATATGTATATATATACATACATATATGTATATGTATATATATATCCATCAAGTGTACGAACGGGCCTTGCCCATCGTGTGTGACATTTGTGCCTTTTCAATCGTTGCACAATTATAAACAATTTCGTATTTAATGAAACCCTGTGTTTTATTTCCAAATATTTTTGTATTTAATAAAATCTTTTCTTTTACTGATGAGAATGCAATAATGTCAATCATTGCACAATTTCGACCATTTTCGTGTTCGTTAATGCGTTTTACGAATTTTTGCGAAACGCGTAGCCGTACAACCGAACGAACCGACATCCATGACATTTTTGGGCATAATCCAAGTTACACATGTTTTAACACCTTTATATAACCTAAATATTAGGTTAAAGGCGTTAAAAATGCCAAACAAGTGAAAATACTTTTTGCTTCTTCACCAAGTTTGCCACCTATCTCTAATTTTTGACCCCAAGCACTCACTTTGAAACACTTAATATGGAGTTGACACATGTTAGGACACTAATCCACACTTGAGGACACTTGTCATCAACTCCTTAATCCTAAAATACTATAAATACCCCATGATCCTTCCATTTTTTTTCACACCACTATACTTCAAAGCAAAGTATGAAGTTCTTCTTTCTATCTTTCTAGGAGCTTGTTTCCAGCCTTTGGAAGCCTCCTATCTTGAGTTTCCAAAGTGTTCTTCAACACGAGTAAGTACTCTTCTTAGTTCTTTCATTATTTTAGTTATTCTGAGCTAAAAGTCAAACAATATGGCTTCCTGATTGACTTTTGGTTCTAACCATATTTGGTCAAGTCAAAGTTCAATTGGACTTTTCAACGTGATCGTAAGCACGAAGGTTATAGTCCCTAGCGATTTCACCTTCTGATTACCACGTTTACTAGTCGAAGTGACGAGTCAAAGTTTCGGTCAAAATGCGCATGATGTGCATTTTACGAAGAAACACCAGGTTTTGATACCAAATCAGTTATATAAAATTAGGTAGGCATATTTTGGCATCTAACTCGTCACTTCTAGTTTAGTGCTTATCTAGGGTCGTAAGTCGAGCGGTCTTTACCACCGCTTTGACTTTCGAATATGACCCGTTTGGTCGATCTTAGGATCCGACCAAACACATATTTGTGACCATATTTGTATAGGGAATAACCTAATTAGGTTGTACCTTATGGTCACGTCGTTTGGTTAGTGTCATGATAAGTTACTTTAATGTTCTTTAAAAAAATGTTGACCAAAATGCCCTTTTTGCGCATAAATCTATTTTAAACACATGTAACCAAATTTTCAACATATAAACCGATGTTATAACATTTTCAAACATGTTTGGGGCATTTAAAACTTATCATAGGACGATCACGCATTTACGCTAATGACCCGTTAAAGTAGAATGAACTACCTTAACGAGTCATAATGGGTCAAAAGCCCTTAGGATCCTTTCCAAATCAGAATGTTAAGTTTGGTAAACCGTATAAATATGTTAGCGTGTCGGGACTACAAACGGGAGATCGGATAGAATGAAGTCTTATGAACCAAATGGGTGTTGGGAACAGGCCTTGCCCATCGTGTGTGACATTTGTGCCTTTTCAATCGTTGCACAATTATAAACAATTTCGTATTTAATGAAACCCTGTGTTTTATTTCCAAATATTTTTGTATTTAATAAAATCTTTTCTTTTACTGATGAGAATGCAATAATGTCAATCATTGCACAATTTCGACCATTTTCGTGTTCGTTAAAGCGTTTTACGAATTTTTGCGAAACGCGTAGCCGTACAACCGAACGAACCGACATCCATGACATTTTTGGCCATAATCCAAGTTACACATGTTTTAACACCTTTATATAACCTAAATATTAGGTTAAAGGGGTTAAAATGCCAAACAAGTGAAAATACTTTTTGCTTCTTCACCAAGTTTGCCACCTATCTCTAATTTTTGACCTCAAGCACTCACTTTGAAACACTTAATATGGAGTTGACACATGTTAGGACACTAATCCACACTTGAGGACACTTGTCATCAACTCCTTAATCCTAAAATACTATAAATACCCCATGATCCTTCCATTTTTTTTCACACCACTATACTTCAAAGCAAAGTGTGAAGTTCTTCTTTCTATCTTTCTAGGAGCTTGTTTCCAGCCTTTGGAAGCCTCCTATCTTGAGTTTCAAAAGTATTCTTCAACACGAGTAAGTACACTTCCTAGTTCTTTCATTATTTTAGTTATTCTGAGCTAAAAGTCAAACAATTTGGCTTCCTGATTGACTTTTGGTCCTAACCATATTTGGTCAAGTCAAAGTTCAATTGGACTTTTCAACGTGATCGTAAGCACGAAGGTTATAGTCCCTAGCGATTTCACCTTCTGATTACCATGTTTACTAGTCGAAGTGACGAGTCAAAGTTTCGGTCAAAATGCGCATGATGTGCATTTTACTAGGAAACACCAGGTTTTGATACCAAATCAGTTATATAAAATTAGGTAGGCATATTTTGGCATCTAACTCGTCACTTCTAGTTTAGTGCTTATCTAGGGTCGTAAGTCGAGCGGTCTTGACCACCGCTTTGACTTTCGAATATGACCCGTTTGGTCGATCTTAGGATCCGACCAAACACATATTTGTGACCATATTTGTATAGGGAATAACCTAATTAGGTTGTACCTCATGGTCACATCGTTTGGTTAGTGTCATGATAAGTTACATTAATGTTCTTTAAAAAAATGTTGACCAAAATGCCCTTTTTGCGCATAAATCCATTTTAAACACATGTAACCAAATTTTCAACATATAAACCGATGTTATAACATTTTCAAACATGTTTGGGGCATTTAAAACTTATCATAGGACGATCACGCATTTACGCTAATGACCCGTTAAAGTAGAATAAACTACCTTAACGAGTCATAATGGGTCAAAAGCCCTTAGGATCCTTTCCAAATCAGAATGTTAAGTTTGGTAAACCGTATCAATGAGTTCTAACACCCATTTGGTTCATAAGACTTCATTCTATCCGATCTCCCGTTTGTAGTCCCGACATGCTAACATATTTATCTGACACATTAGGACACGTTTGAGCTTTGTTTATTCCGTTGATCAAGAACACTTTCAAAATCCCAAGTGAGTACATAGCCCCCCTCTTATGCATTTTCAAATGATTTGGGTGATTCATATGTGCCTATAATTATTTTAAAGATTTCAAATCAATATACATGGTTTACGTATACAAAAATAATTTTCAAAGTGAGTACATAGTTCCCGTCTTTTACGTTTTTAAATGTTTTGGGGAGACTCGTGTGTGCTAAATCATTTTCAAGTTTTCAAAAAAAATGTCTATGGTTTATATATAAAACAATACGATTTCAATAATGTGAACAACTTGTTGATGTGTTATCCATAACACAAATGACATTCATTAGCTTTGGCCGAGCCGACCAGTAGTACGTTATGGTACCATAGGACTGACAATCCCATTGTCGGACTGTTCACTAGATTTGGTTGAAGTTTGGGTAATGACATAAACTGTTTCTGATTAACAAATCATTTGTTGATTTGTTAGTCTTGTTAAAGAACCCTTTGTGGTCTACTAAAGATACCCTTTGGTGGTATAGTCAAAACAGGTTTTAATGTGTTCATTAAAGAATGATCAAAAGTTTTCAGAATTAAAAACACCGACGATTTGTTTATGACATGGACTATTGGTTTATGACACGGACGATTGACTTATAACACGGACGATTGATTTATATCATAGAGGAATGGTTTTGAACAATGTCACACAATGATTTTCACTTAAAGATATAAACCATACGAAGTTTTCTTTTGAATCAATCTATTACAAGGTTTTTACAAAAGAAACGTTTTGGTCAAGATTCATGTCTACAAGGTTTTCACAACTCTAACCAACTTGATTTAGTTGGTTAATTGTATTGCAATATCAAACACTTTTGATATGAGGTTTTTACTTAACGACTCTCGTAATCAGACGAGGTGTTGCAATATGTATAGAAAGCTGCGAATTTGACACACTCACACAACCTATGTACTCGCCAACATTTTTATGTTGATTCTCTAATCACATATGTTTCAGGAGTCAACGCTTGATAATAAGACGCATGCTTCACGTAGGAATGGACGCGGGCCTTAGTAACTTAAAACATGAAAGACAATTTATTTGTGTGTTGTTTCTATTTATCCCAAGAAAATGTATATATTTAACTTAATCAAACATAATTTTAAATTCCATGAGTTGTGAAACAATAGTTCTGTGACATGACTCCCCGACGTTTCCGTCGTGGTTCGTTGTTTTACGTGGTCAGGGTATTACGTCGTGAGTCTTCATGCCTCGCACGAGCATAAGTGGGTCTAGCCTATAAGAGTCTATGTGGCTCGCAAAAGTGAGAATGGGCCTAGCCCATTTGAGTCTCCGTGATCCACACAGTTTGAGTGGGCCTAGCAATGAGAGCCTTCGTGCCACGCACGACTTACGTTCGCTATGTGATATATATATACATATATACATATATATACATATATACATATATATATATATACATATACATATATGTTCTCAAAATATATACATCTTGAGTCTAGTGAACCTCGTTCACTCGTAACAACATGTTTGGCTTAAGTATGAGTATTTGTTCTTCAAGTTGTATTATAAGTGTTAAAAATATTTATTTTTAACGTCGTAAATACGTTGATGTATTTGTACGCTATTCTATTCATGAGTGTACTTTAACAAATGCATATGAGTACATCACTATGTACCTACATATTTTTATACGTGTATGTATACCGTATTCATATTTGATTTGTATACCATTACATCAATATTTATACTGTATTTATACGTATTTGTATACCGTACAATTTGGTATTTATACTGTATTTAATGTATTTATATACCATATTATTTGGTATTTATAATGTATTTATACGTATTTGTATACCGTATCATTTGGTATTTATATGTATATGTATACCATATTATTTGGTATTTATACATATTTGTATACTGTATTATTTGGTATTTTTGTATAAATGGGCCCAGCCCAATGCAATTATGTATAAATGAGCCTATCCCAATTAAGT
Source organism: Scalesia atractyloides (assembly GCA_947069175.1). Classification (NCBI taxonomy): domain Eukaryota; kingdom Viridiplantae; phylum Streptophyta; class Magnoliopsida; order Asterales; family Asteraceae; genus Scalesia; species Scalesia atractyloides. The sequence goes on from CAMTDV010000001.1 coordinate 40,822,590, forward strand.
TATGTTAGTGGGCCTAACCCAATGTATTATATGATGTTGAGCCTAACCCATTCGATGAGTTAATGGGCCAAGCCCAGTGTTCAATTTAAAAGTGGTCCTTAGCCCATTTATATGTTAATAGGCCTAGCCCAACTTAATATATATATAAATGGGATTTTACTAGCCCATTATAAATTCAAGTATTCTTGTATTACCACAAGCGTATTTCGAGCGTATTTTATACGTATATACTTTTACATCGTTACAATTAGTGACTCTTCGTCTGATACTTTCCGGAATTTTACGCGTTGAAATATATATATATTTTTAACAAAAAAAATTATTTTTAGAGTTCGTCGTAGGACTTGTTACTATATATTTTCTTGTCGGAACGCCCAAGCATTGTCCGTGATAGGTATTCATCCTATGTTGTGATGATGTGGTGACCGTTGCGGATGGCGACGCAGTTACTGCGTTGGGTCGTTTATTTGATAATGTCGGATTTTGGTTATATGTATATATACTTTGTCTGTAATATAAGGTTATATATAATGATTTGCTCGATGTCCGGCTGTTTGTCCGCCGCGTCTCGTGTCAAAGTGTAATATATCGTTGTTCATTTATCGAGTTCCTTATGTATTTTGATACTCGTTCATCTTCGCGTATTTGAAGATTGTTTGTGTAGTGTATTTGTATTTTAGTTAGTATTCTTCCTAACATCTAATACATACACATAATTGTACACAAGTATTTATAAATATAAGTTGGTGTAATCTAAATATGTAAATATTTTCATTCAAGAATATATTTATACTTATAAAATTTCCATTTCACTTTTTATAACTCATTTTAACTTATAGTTATATATTAGTGTTTATAGAAGTTCATGTAAGATTAGGGCTTAACCCTTTTCATTAAACTTTCACAATTACCAATTATGGTCACTAATCGCGTTTAGCCCCATTAATCACCACGTTAATTATACTTTAATTGTGATTAGATTTTAGAAAAATTTTGCCACAGTTTCCCCAAAACTATAGCGTTTTCCATGTTTTTAAAATGTATTTTAAGCATGTTTCAAATCCTTAATCACAATCAACTCCAATCAAGTTTCAATCTATCAACTTTGCATGAATAAACTTGCACATAAATATCCTCATACTCCATGAACTTTATATATTTTCTAGTTACACTTTTAAGATATATATGATGACACTTTTATATTAGATAGCGAGATCATTAAAACAAACTTATTTCTTATGAACTTCCATCTTATTCTTCCATTTAACAACGTGTTTAAACCACTTTTTAAGATGCTGTTAGTGAAAATTATGGTTTTAATCTCTTTAAAAATCACATATAAGTTATGACTCATTTTTAAATTGTAGTAAGGTTCATGGATCATGGGATGGATGATCTTGTCTTGATTTAAACATTAACTTGTTTAAATCATAATTTGTTCTTAATCATGCAAGATCATATACTTAAACAACCTACTTGAAAAAGATTAACATATATAAAAGTATCATCTAGCATATAATAACATAATCTCTACATTATACATTATTTTTAGTGTACTTTTAAGGTGGGGTTAGGGTTTTAAGCTTTTATTTCTTTGAAGTTCAAGATGATCAACATGTATATTATTAATTACACATAATAACAAGCTTAAATTTTATGAAATAAAGTCTTACAACTTTGCAATGATTATGATGAAGATTTGAAGAGATTAAGCTCCAAATTAAGCTCGAAATGTCCTCCATACTTGCACCATCCTTGAGGGGTCTTGAAGTGGTTTTAATAAGCTTATCTTGGTGAGTTTAATGGATTAAAAATGAAGGGTTTTGGGAGTCTAGGGCTGCGGAAAATGGGAGGGAGGAAGGAGTGTGTTTAGGTGATTTTTGATGAGTTGAAGAATGATAGGAAGTGGTGGTGATATATGTTTATATGATGGCATGTCTCATGATCATCTCTAAGTATTCCTACCATACCTAAATCACTCATTTTCTTCAACCAAGAAACAAGTGGACGGGGCCCACTTGTTGACCAAAATCTTGGGGGGGGGGGGGGGGCTAAGTGTACCATTTTATTTAACATGTGTAAAAATGGTAGATATTAGGTAGTTTAATTAAGTATATTGATTAGTGATTGGTCGTGCATCATTACAGAGTAATTAGGGGTTTTATATGCTAATTAGTACAAGTTAATTCCCTTGACTAGTTGTTGTTACTTTTTGGTGGTAAAAATATTATTAGATCGGTTGTCGGGTTATTTTCGGACAATATATGAAAGGTGTGCTTTAGTACCGGAAACATAGTCTCGGCTTATTATATGGCACCACCAATTTTGTTTCGTGCATGAAATACTCTTAACTAGTTCACTGGATGATCTGTTTAGGTGTTAGGATGCTTCCTACTAGTTCGTCGGATCGGTATTAGACAAGTTGTGTCCGTTATGGCGTACTGTCGGAAGCTTACATTTAGTATATTGCGTTGATATCCCCAAGCTTATTTAGGGTGAATGACATTATTTACGAGTCCTATGACCCTTAAATTGTTGAGTTTTGGTCCTTTGGACAATTTACTTTGTTATATTCAGCTTGATTTGGACGAATTTTAACGACACGTGTTTTTCCGGAAAGTTAAAGTGTTTTTGTATTTAGTGTCCCTAATTATGGATTTTTATTTTTATTTCAACTATAAAATGCTTTCATGCCATTTGTTTCTCGTTCCGACGGTTTTCAGAACTTGCCGGCATGAATAGTGTGTTCCAGTGAATAGTGTTCAGCATTTTGCTAACATATTTGGACATAGTTTGTTGTCATATGGCCACGCGATGAATGTAACTATGTATGTCCTATGATTGCTATACTTTACTCAACCTAATCGACTATCTCGATCTGGTATGATAGAAATTGGCACTCCATGTCGTGCGATGATTTCTTTGAGGTATAATTCCGCCAATTTCTCTGTGCTATCCTTCTCACGTATAGGTAAGAAGTGTGCAGACTTCGTAAGTCGATCAACGATAACCTAAATCACGTCGTGACCTCTCGAGGTCCTGGGTAACTTAGTAATAAAATCCGTTGAAATCTGTTCCCATTTCCATACGGGAATTTCAAGTTATTGTAGTAATCCTAAAGTCTTTTGATATCCCGCCTTAATCTTAGCATAAGTAAGGTATTTTCCAACATAATTAGCAATGTCACCCTTAAGGTTAGGCCACCAGTAGAATTCCTTTAAGTACTGATACATCTTATCTGATCTGGGATGTATAGAGTACTTCAACTTGTGTGCTTCCTCTAATATCATTACCCGAAGATCGCCAAAGTATGGAACCCAAATCCGTCCCATAAAATATAATGTTCCATCCTCCTTTGGCACCAACTGCTTTTCCATTCCACGCAATGACTCAGCTGGTATGTTCTCAGGTTTAAGTGCTTGTTGTTACGTATTGCGACTCTGAGAAGTAAGGTTATTTTGTATGGTCATTTATTTGCGACTCAGGGCGTCTGCAACTAGTTTGCTTTGACCGGGTGGTATTTAATTTCACTATCGTAATCATTCAAAAACTCAACCCATCATCTTTGCCGCATATTTAATTCCTTCTGATTATATATGTGTTGAAGGCTCTTGTGATTTGTAAAGATTGTACAACAAGTACCATATAGTTAAAGGCGCCAGATTTTAATGCAAATGCCACCGCACCTAGTTCTATGTCGTGCCTCGTATAGTTTTTCTGGTGCACTTTAAATTATCGGGACGCGTACATGATGACTTTGTCTCGTTGCATCAACACACAACCGAGACCTTGATGTGACACATCACAATATACGACAAAGTCGTCGGTACCGTCCGGTAGAGATAAGATTGGCGCGTCACAGAGTTTATCCTTTAATAGTTGGAATGCAGCTTCTTTTTTGTCGCCTAAGTCAAGCTTTTTATCCTTTTGAGTCAGCAACGTTAGTGGTTGGGCGATCTTTGAAAAACTCTTTATTGCCTCAATCTTGGAAGGATCGACATGAATTCCTTTATCGTTTCTAATAACATGCTAATCTTAAATATTGTCGTTCTTATGTCGGTGTCTTAGGTGCTTCCAATTCTTTATTGCCTCAATCTTGGAAGGATCGACATGAATTCCTTTCTCATTCACCACGTGTCTGAGAAAATGGTACCTCGCGAATCCAAAATTGGCATTTGGAAAACTTTGCGTAAAGCTGTTCATTCTTCAGAAGTTCCAAGATTGTTCGTAAATGTTGCTCATGTTCGTCCTTTGATCGCGAATATATTAATATGTCATCAACAAATACGATCACGAACTTATCCAAATACAACTTGCACACTCGGTTCATGAGATCCATGAACACCGCCGGTGCATTTGTTAGGCCGAATGACATCACAAGGAACTTGTAGTGACCGTAATGAGTTTGGAAAGCCGTTTTGGGTATGCTTTCTTCTTGAATCCTCAACTGATGGTAGCCTGATCACAGATCAATCTTTGACTAGAAGCTTGAGCCGTGTAGCTGATCGAACAAGTCGTAAATTCTAGGTAAGGGATATTGGTTCTTGATGGTGACTTTGTTTAACTCCCAATAGTCTATACACATACGCAAGCTCCCGTCCTTCTTTTTAACACATAATACCGGAGCTCCCTAAGGTGAGAAACTCGATCTAATATTCCTTTTTCCAACAACTCCTGAAGTTGAGTGGATAGCTCCTGCATCTCGGACGGAGGTAATCGGTATGGAGACTTCGCCATCGGTGCCGCACCAGGCACCAAATCGATGCGAAACTCCACTTGGCGTTGTGAAGGCAGTCCCAGCAAGTCTTTCGGAAAAACTTCTGGGAACTCCTTCATGACGGGGATGTCTTCCAATTTCGGCTCTTTAGTTTCTTTGTCTACTACATGAGCGAGGAAAGTTATAAACCATTTCGTAGACACTTTTGTGCTTTCATGCAATTGATAATAGGTAAGGACGTCTCGCATTTTTCTCCATCTACAAAGATTGTTTCTCCATCTGGTAAGGGAATGCAGATGGTTTTCTCATGGCAAACCACTTCCATCCGGTTGTCGGACAACCAATCCATTCTGACAACCGTGTCAAAACTACCCAAGTCAACGGGTAAAAGATCGATAGAGAATTTTGGCGCTCCAACTTCGAGTGTACAACCTCTAATAATTTCTCCCGTTTCAACAAGTTTTCTGTTCTATAATTCTGTGGAATATGGGATTTCTAGTTGACTCGACTCTAGGCCAAGTATATTTTTAAACTCTATGGATATAAAACTAAAGTCAGCGCCTGTATCAAATAGAACGGATGCAAAGTGTTGGTTTATAGGAAACGTACCCGTAACCACGTTCGGGTCTTGGTATGCAGCCTTAGCTCCTATCATAAAAGCTTTCCTCGAGCTTGGTTCTCCTTCGGGCAATCCTTCCAAAAATGCCCTTTATCCCCACACCCGTAGCACACTTGACCTTTGCCATTCTCGTTTCAACCTTGATTGTTAATTTCGTTACCACCTTAGTTTCTATTTCCACGTCCAACACCCACCCAACAAGTCTCGTTGTTGTGCCTGGTCTTACCGAATTTGTCACACTTGGTGTTTCTGCAAGGGCCCTAGTAGTGATACTTACACTTATCACATTTTGATAAGAAGCCCGTATAACCTCTACCACCATTTGCGCTAGTTACTACAAACGACTTAGCTTCCTTAGGTGTGTTCATTTCCCTTCGCTTGTTGGGTTGGTTGTTGTTATTGCTCGGGTGGACTTTCGTTTTCCCTCACCGTGGACTCCACATGAGTCTCCTTTTTGTTATCCCCAGTCCTTGATAACTTTCCTAAATGAACAGCCTCCTCAGTGAGACTAACAGCCAAATCAATTGCCTCACTAATATTAGCAGACTTAGAAGAAGTAACTATGCTCAAGATCTTAGGAGCAAGTCCGCAAATGTATCACTCGATTATTTTAAACTCTAGTTCTACCAGATATTGAACAACTATTGATAAGTCATGAAAGCGTTGTGTATGTCTAGCAATATCAGCTGCGATCATCTTTAAATTCCAAAACTCGGTCTCAACTTTTTGAATTTCAGCCATTGAATAATATTTCTTTCTCATCAGCTCCTTGAGTTCTTCCCACGTCATAGCATAAGCAGTTCTTCCCCTTTGGTTTGGACTTGGAGGTTCCACCATGATAGGGCCCATCCATAAACAACCCAGTAAAATATGTAACCCTTACGACAGGAGGACACTAGCTCATTCTTATGACCGAGTCGGTCTTTCCGTCCAAAGCACAAATGTTATGGCACCTCCGGTGTTTGACATTTGTGCCTTTTCAATCATTGCACAATTACAAACAATTCCGTACTCAATGAAACCCTGTGTTTTATTTCCAAATATTTTTGTATACAATAAAATCTTGTATTTTATTGATGAGAATGCAACAATGTCAATCGTTGCACAATTTCGATCATTTTCGTGTGCGTTAAAGCGTTTTACGCATTTTGCGAAACGCATAACCGTACAACCGAACGAACCGACATCCATGACATTTTCAGGCATAATCCAAGTTACAAATGTCTTAACACCTTCATATAACCTAAATATTAGGTAAATGGGGTTAAAATGGCAAACAAGTCAAAATACAAGTCCAAGGACCAAAAATGTCAAAAAAATAATAAATATTTTTGCTTCTTCATTAAGTTTGCCACCTATCTCTAATTTTTGACACCTAGCACTCACTTTACCACACTTAATATGGTGTTGACACATGTTAGGACACTAATCCACACTTGAGGACACTTGTCATCACCTCCTTGATCCTAAAATTCTATAAATACCCATGATTCTTCCAAATTTTTTTCACACCACTTCAAAACACTTCAAAGCAAAGTGTGAAGTTCTTCTTTATATCCTTCTTGGAGCTTGTTTCCAATGTTGGAAGACTCCTATCTTTAGTTCCGAAAGTGTTCTTCAACACGATTAAGTACTCTTCCTAGTTCTTTAATTTTTTTTAGCTATTTTGAGCTAAAAGCCGAACAGTTTGGCTTCCTGATTGACTTTTGGTTCTGACCATATTTGGTCAAGTCAAAGTTCAATTGAACTTTGTAACGTGATCGTAATCATGAAGGTTATAATCCCTACTGATTTCACCTTATGATTACCACGTTTACTAGTCGAAGTGACGAGCCAAAGTTTCGGTCAAAATGCGCATGATGTGCATTTTATGATGAAACATTTTTTGCATATCAAAACCCCAAGTTTTGATACCAAATCAGTTTTATAAACTTAGTTATACATGTTTTGACATTTCTAACTCGTCACTTCTAGTTTAGTGCTTATTTAAGGTCGTAAGTCGAGCGGTCTTGACCACCGCTTTGACTTTCGAATCCGACCCGTTTGGTAGATCTTAGGATCCTACCAAACACATATTTGTGGCCATAGTTACATAGGGTTAAACCTACTCAGGTTATACCTTATGGTCACATCGTTAGTGTTATGATAAGTTACTTCTATCTTCTAAAAAAATGATGACCAAAATGCCCTTTTGCGCATAAATCCATTTTAAACACATGTAACCAAATTTTTGACATATAAACTGATGTTTTAACATTTTCAAACATGCTGGGCGCTTAAGACTGATCATACGACATGTTTAACCATCCGATCACACGTTTACGCTAATGACCCATTAAAGTAGCGTAAACTACCTTAACGAGTCATAATGGGTCAAAAGCACTTAGGATCCTTTCCAAATCAGAATTTAATTTTGTTAAACCATATCACATGAGTTCGAACACACATTTGGTTATTAAGACTTCATTCTATACAATCTCCCGTTTGTAGTCCCGACACGCTAACATATTTATCTGACACATTAGGACACGTTTGAGCTTTGTTTATTTCGTTGATCAAGAACACTTTCGCAATCCCAAGTGAGTACATAGTCCCCTCTTTTACGTTTTCAAATGTTTTGTGGTGATTCATATGTGCTAAACTATATTTTCAAATCTACATGTTTACTACGCAAGGCGTATGTGATTACATAGCCCCCCTATTTTACGTTTTCAATTGTTTTGGGGTGATTCATATGTGCCTATTATGTTCCAAATTTAAAAACAATATACATGGTTTATGTATACAAAAATGATTTTCAAAGTGAATACATAGTTCCCCTCTTTTACGTTTTGCAAATGTTTTGGGGTGACTCATATGTGCTAAATCATTTTCAAGTTTTCAAAAACAATGTCTATGGTTTATATATAAAACAATACGATTTCAATAATGTGAAAAACTTGTTGATGCGTTATCCATAACACGAACGACATTCATTAGCTGTGGCCGAGCCGACCAGTAGTATGTTATGGTACCATAGGACTGACAATCCCATTATCGGACTATTCACTGGATTTGGTGGAAGTTTGGGTAATGACAGAAACTGTATCTGATTAACAAATCATTTGATGATTTGTTAGTCTACTTAAAGAGACCCTTTGGTGGTCTATTAATGATACCATTTGGTGGTATAATCAACAGAGGTTTGAATGTGTTCATTAAAGAATGATCAAAAGTTTTCACAATTAAAAACACGGACGATTGATCTATAACACGGACGATTGATCTATAACACGGACAAATTGTTTTGAACAATGTCACGCAAGGATTTTCACTTAAAGATATAAACCACACGAAGTTTTCTTTTGAATCAATCTATTACAAGGTTTTTACAAAAGAAATGTTTTTGTCAAGATTCATGGTTATAAGGTTTTCACAACTCTAACCAACTTGTTTTAGTCGGTTAATTGTATCGCAATATCAAACACTTTTGATATGATGTTTTCACTTAACGACTCTTGTAGTCGTACGAGGTGTTGCAATATGTATACAATGCCACGAATTTGACACACTCACAAAACCTATGTACTCGCCGGCATTTTTATGTTGACTCTCTTTTCACATATGTTTCAGGAGTCAATGCTTGATAATATGATGCTTGCTTCACGTAGGAATGGACGTGGGCCTTAGTGACTTAAAACATGAAAGACAGTTTATTTGTGTGTTGTTCTTATTTATCATAAGACAATGTAAACATTTAACTTAATAAAATAAAATTTTAAATTCCATGAGTTGTGAAACAATAGTTCTGTGGCATGACTCCACGACGTTTCTGCCGCGTTTTGTTGTTTTACGCGGTCGGGGTGTTACAGAACCATCGAAATTCAGAGTCTTGCAGCCTAAAACTGCGTGTATGAGGAAATTCAAAACGTTTGTATGAACAAATCATGAATGAGCAATGTCAAAAGCACGAATAGAATAAACAAGAGTATTGTATGGTGTTATAGACAACCGAGTATTACCCGTATTGGGGTTGCCTCTAGATGAACCTCCAGTTCCACCGCTATGCTCAGTGCGGTTGGCCTCATACTGAGCTATTGCTTGAGAGATGTGCTCAGTTAGCTCAGCCTCAGTCATTGGTAAGGCGTTCGTGTTGGTCCTATGTCTCGGTGGCATCGTCTTCTGGTAATAGATATTGAAGGGTGTTAGACAAATATTTAATAATAAATATTTTTGACTAAAATATATATATAAATAATCATCACGTCAACCAAACATCATCCACAATAACAAGACACACATAAGATAATCACAATATGCAATAAAGAAAAGCATAATGCCAAGCTTTCATATATATTCTACAACTTATTACATTGTTTTTGGGAAGAAAAACAAAAGGACATGGGAATATATAACCCTAGTCATACAAGTTTATAATACATAAAAGTGGTAAAATATTTTATTCCCCATCGGTCTTCAAAAGTCTTCAAGTGTCGATAGCTTGCACCCAGTCTTCATATATACATCAAAAACGGGTCTTCTAATCCAGTAACTAGTACCTGCAATAAAGTAAAACTACGGTGCGGAAGGCGAAGGTGGGGTAGGAACGACCAAACTATGTAGATGATCCATCTCATCCTCCGTACAGCTATCAAGAGAGTCAGAGAGGTTGGCTCGCTGCTCCAAAGTCAGCACGCGAGCCTCAAAGCCAATAGGTGGACATGAGTGTGGTGGAGACAGAGGTGGTGGTGGAGTAGGTGGTGGTAGTGGCAGGGTATCACGTAAATGCTCCAACTACCAGACCTTATAGGACAGGAGTTGAATTTGTAGTTGTATGGACTGAACGAGTTCGTCCCTGTGTAGGTAGGGTGGTGACTAGGGTGGTAAGGGTCTGACGTGGACCTATGGGGAGGTGACTGAAATGGCTGGCGTAAAGATCCCTCTACAGGTCGTGGTGCAGGAATCTCGTGAGTGAAAATGACAGATGTACCGGTTGAGGGAGAGGTCTCAATGAATAAAGACTGCTAGGTAGTGGGGTGTCGACAGGAGGAGTAGGTATGTTAGTGATATGAGGAGGGGCATGGATATCAGGAGTGTGTCGTGATGTAGGAGTAGCTGGTGGGGTAGTAATGGAAGTAGGGATTGGTGTACGAACATGTGTGGTAATGGGAATGGTATTAAAACTACTATCGTCGCATTCACCCGCAGTCTCGCGAGGTGAATAGTAGAGGAGGATGCGTTGTCGTGCACATCAGATGAAGAGATGGCTACAATGGAAAAAAGGGTAAGGAAACCTCCAGGATAGCAATGTCAATGACCTCGCCATCGCCGATATCATCATCCAGGTGATCAACGTGAAAGACGGGGACCTCGTCCTTGTCGTCGGACAAAATAAACAGAGGTGGAACGGCAGCAATAGGTTTGAGATCTAGCGGAATGTAGTCGACGATATGTGCATCGTCGGGATGTCCCACAATCACAAAGTCATTTAGTTGTGGCCCCACAGCTAACACGTCGTCCACTACAGGAGCGTCCTCCATTATAGCATCGTCGAAGGCATAGTCGGGGTCCTCCTCGAGGTCCGATTCATCTGAAGAAGATATGATCTCAATAACAAGTGGGTAATCGTCGTCTAATGCATCATCATAGATGCTGCTACTGGCCGAAGATGTCATAGTACCCTAGCAAAATTAATCCGTACAACATGTGTATATATATCAATAAATAATATCATTACTCATTATGTATATAAACATGCAATCATATAAAGTGTATTCACATTGGTTTGTGTGAGTCAATCTAGTCTTACAAGTCTACCGCATATAGACTATGCCCCAAATCATATCCTTGCATTGTTTATTTGAAAAGAGTTTTATTAGTGGATCTTGCGTTTTTGTATATGCAATGGAAACATTTTTTTGTAAAAGGTTTTCACGAGAGGATCCTAATGATTGTAGACTAGACTCGAGAAGAAATCCTGGTTCACTACAATCGAAGTTCTGATACCAATTTGTCACACCCGTTCATAGGCGGAAACGCGTGGTGTGAACTTGATTAGTTTTCATCCCATACGATATACGATATGAGCAAACAACTATATGAAATAAAAGCATGTACGATGTTCATCCTTTCACCATATATAAACATTACATGCCACATGTTGTTTGAAAATAAAAGACGTCATAAATGATTTACAGTTTACAAAAGGCTTGTTCAAAATAACTTTTAAAATATTAAGGCTTCGCATCCTATATTCCATTTGAAGACGGAATATATAGACCAAACCCTCGAAAATACGGATGACATCGACTACTTGTAATCTTGAAAACTTCGTAACTAATGGTACCAAGATCCACTTCAATTTCCTGAAATGCATGTAGGTTTGAAAACATCAACAAAAGTTGGCGAGTTCAAGCGTTTTGTGTGCACACCAAATGAATCTTAAAAACATTTGAGAGTTCGTATATGAAAATAGGTGGTATGTAAAGCATTAATAAACTTCATGATCATTAATGTTTTGCAAGGACATTAATATGTGTGACGACATAGGAAGTACTCAATCCTAGACGATTTCTTTCGGTCCACATGGCTGGGACAACAAAAGCACTACATGCGGCCAAACATCGCTACACCCGATAGATCTACCACTTTTGTTCCTCGGTCTTATAAAAGATTAATGGCACTTAAGAGACACCCTATTCGCTCATGATCTAATATTTCATTAAACAGCTAAACCATAACATCGAAAACATGTATATCTCCTGAGAGTTATAAACCAAAAACATTTAAGATAAAAGGGGGACATGAACTCACAGATTTGCGTCCATAAATATATGTTAGTAATTTGGGTATCCCAAAGCGCGTAACAACCTACAAGTAATTCGAGTTATTGTTAAATGTGTACACGTTGTTCATCTTGAACCTTATTGTGTAAGTTAAGTATTTGGATCCCTTATGTATTTTAAATATGTTGGTATTTTTTCATATTTTTGTTTTAATATATATACACTTCATATATATATATATATATATATATATATATATATATATATATATATATATATATATATATATATATATTTGGTATCCATCAAGTGTACGAACGGGCCTTGCTCTTCGTGAGCCATCATACCTCACACGAATATAAGTGGGTCAAGCCCATAAGAATCTACACGGTATGAGTGGGCCTAGCCCATGAAGGCCTCCGTGCCATGCACAGCTTACGTTTGTTATGTGTGAGTCTAGTGAACCTAGCCCATGAGAGCCTCCCTGCCACGCACGGCTTAAGTATGAGTATTTGTTCTTCAAGTTGTATGCCTTTTATAATTATTAGTGTTAAAAATATTTATTTTTAACATGGTAAATACGTTGATGTATTTGTACCCTATTCTTTGCATGAGTGTACTTTAACAAGTGCATATGAGTACATCACTATGTGCTTACATATTTTTATACGTGTATGTATACCGTATTCGTATTTGTATTTGTATACCATTCCATTGGTATTTATACCATATTTATACGTATTTATTACCATATTATTTGGTACTTATACTATATTTATAGGTATTTGTATACCGTATTATTTGGTATTTATACCAGATCGGTATCAGACAAGTTGTGCCCGTTATGGCGTACTGTCGAAAGCTTACATTTAGGATATTGTGTTATATCCCCAAGCTTATTTAGGGTGCGTAACATTATTTATGAGTTCTATGACCCTTAAATTGTTGAGTTTTGGTCCTTAGGACAATTTACTTTGTTATATTCAGCTTGATTCAGACGAATTTTAACGACACGTGTTTTTCTGGAAAGTTAAAGTGTTTTTGTATTTAGTGTCCCTAATTAGGGATTTTTATTTTTATTTCAACTATAAAATGCTTTCGTGCCATTTGTTGCTCGTTCTGACGGTTTTTAGAACTTGCTGGCATGAATAGTGTGTTCTGGTGAATAGTGTTTTTAGCATTTTGCCAACATATTTGGACATAGTTTGTTGTCGTCTTGCCACGTGATGAATGTAACTATGTTTGTCCTATGATTGCTATACTTTACTCGACCTAATCATGCATCAGTTAAGTCGTTACAAATGCAATTAGTTGTATATCAAGTTGTTAAGTTGTACGGAAGTTACCATTATTTTGCTGGTTATCACATTCTCCCCCCGTTAAAAGAATTTCATCCAGAAATTCAAACTTGGTTACTGTTTGTAGGGGAGCCTTCGAAAAAATGCAAATACTTAGATCTGATTTGATCCTCACCTTCCCACGTATACTCAGGGCCGTGACGTGAATTCCAACGAACTTTAACCATTTTAATACGACTTCTCCGTGTCTTGTTAACCTTCCAGTCTGTAACCTTAACGGGTTATTCAGTAAAATGGAGTTTGTCGTCGATGTGAATCTCATCTGCTAGAAGATAAGAGTTTCTTGAGTAGGACTTTTCTTGAGATCTGACACATGAAAGGTGCCGTGTACGGTATTGAGCTCGTCCGGTAACTTCAACTTATACGCTACGGTTCCAATCTTTTCCAAGATTTCGAAGGGTCCAATGTAGCATGGGTTCAGCTTTCCACGCTTACCAAATTTTGCTACGCCTTTCCAAGGCGAGACCTTCAATAATACCTTGTCTTTGACTTCAAAAGATAGTGGTATCCGTCGCTTGTCAGCATAGCTCTTTTGTCGATCACGAGCCGCCTTAATACGGTCTTGTATCTGAAAGATTTTGTCCGTAGTCTCCTGGACTAATTCTGGACCAATGAGTTGCTTATCTCCGGTCTCCGCCTAACTTAGCGGTGACCGACATTTTCGTCCATATAGAGCTTCAAACGGGGCGACATGTATGCTAGTGTGATAGTTGTTATTATATGAGAACTCCACTAAGGGCAAGTGAGTATCCAATTTCCACCCAAATCCATCACACAAGCACAAAACGTATCCTCTAAAGTTTGTATCGTTCGCTTGAGTGTGAAAGGCCGTGCTAAGATCCAGTCGCGATCCAAAGGCCATTTGGATTGATTTCCAACTCCTTGACACGAATTGACCATCTCGATCCGGTATGATAGAAATAGGCACACCATGTCGTGCATGATTTCTTTGAGGTATAATTCCACCAAATTCTCCGTGCTATCCTTCTCACAGATAGGTAAGAAGTGTGCAGACTTCGAAAGTCGATCAACGATAACCCAAATCATGTCGTGGCCTCTCGAGGTGCTGGGTAACTTAGTAATAAAATCCACTGAAATCTGTTCCCATCCATACGGTAATTTCAGGTTGTTGTAGTAATCCTGAAGGCTTTTGATATTCTGCCTTAACCTTGGCGTAAGTAAGGCATTTTCCAACATAATTAGCAATGTCGCCCTTAAGGTTAGGCGACCAGTAGAATCCTTTAAGTCATGATACATCTTATCTGATCCGGGATGTATATACTTAGACTTGTGTGCTTCCTCTAGTATCATTACGCAAAGATCGCCAAAGTATGGAACCCAAATCCGTCCAATAAAATATAATGTTCCATCCTCCTTTGGCACCAACTGCTTTTCCATTCCACGCAATGACTCGGCTGGTATGTTCTTAGGTTTAAGTGCTTCTTGTTGCACATTGCGAATCTGAGAAGTAAGGTTATTTTGTATGGTCATGTATTTGCGACTCAGGGCTTCTGCCACTACGTTTGCTGACCGGGTGGTATTTAATTTCACAGTCGTAATCATTCAATAACTCAACCCATCATCTTTGCCGCATATTTAATTCCTTCTGATTAAATATGTGTTGAAGGCTCTTGTGATTTGTAAAGATTGTACAACGAGTACCATATAGGTAAAGGCACCAGATTTTAACGCGAATACCACTGCACCTAGTTCTATGTCGTCCGTGGTATAGTTTTTCGAGTGCAATTTAAGTTGTCGGGACGCGTACGCGATGACTTTGTCTCGTTGCATCAACACCCAACCGAGACCTTGTTGTGACACATCACAATATACGACAAAGTCGTCGTTACTGTCTAGTAAAGATAAGATTGGCATGTCACAGTGATTGTCCTTTAACCGTTGGAATGCAGCTTCTTGTTTGTCGCCCAAGTCAAACTTTTTATTATTTTGAGTCAGCGACGTTAGCGGTTGGGGGATCTTTGAAAAACTCTCTATAAATCGTCTGTAATAACAGGCTAATACTAAAAATTGTCGTACTTCCGTCAGTGTCTTAGGTGCTTCCATTTCTTTATTGCCTCAATCTTGGAAGGATCGACATGAATTCCTTTCTCGTTCACCACGTGTTTGAGAAAATTGTACCTCGCGAATCCAAAATTGGCATTTGGAAAACTTTGCGTAATGCTGTTCATTCTTCAGAAGTTCCATTGTTCGTAAATGTTGTTCATGTTCGTCCTTCGATTGCGAATATATTGATTTTTAACAAAATATAAGTTCAACTTATACGTATATACTTTACATCGTTACAATTTGTGACTCTTCGTCTTATACTTTCCGGAATTTTACGCATTGAAATAGATATAGATTTTTAACAAAAAAATATTATTTTTAGAGTTCGTCGTAGGACTTGTTACTATATATTTTCTTGTCGGAATGCCCAAGCATTGTCCATGATAGGTATTCATCCTGTGTTCTGATGATGTGGTACCGTTGCAGATGGCGACGCATTTACTCCGTTGGGTCGTTTATTTGATAATTCATGCTGGTTTTTGGTTATATGTATATATACTTTGTCTGTAAGATAAGGTTATATATAATGATTTGCCCGATGTCCGGTTGTTCATCCTCCGAGTGTCGTGTTAAAGTGTAATATAACTTTAGGGAGTTCCTTATGTATTTTTATACACGTTCGTCATCGTGTATTTGAAGATTGTTTGTGTAGTATATTTGTGTTTTAGTTAGTATTCTTCCTAACTTCTAATACATACACATAATTGTAAACAAGTATTTATACACATAAGTTGGTGTATTCTAAACATGTATATATTTTCATTCAAGAATATAATTATACTTATAAAATTTCCATTTCGCTTTTTATAACTCATTTTAACTTTTAATTATATACTAGTGTTTATAGAAGTTCATGTAAGATTAGGGCTTAACCCTTTTCATTAAACTTTCTTAATTACCAATTAATGTCACTAATTGCGTTTAGCCCCATTAATCACCCCGTTAATCATACTTTAATTGGGATTAGATTTTAGAAAAATTTCGCCACAGTTTCCCCTAAACTATAGCGTTTTCCATGTTTTTAAAATGTATTTTAAGCATCTTTAAAATCGTTACTCACCATCAACTCCAATCAAGTTTCAATCTATCAACTTTGTGTGAATAAACTTGCACATAAATATCCTCATACTTTATGAACTTTATATATTTTCTTGTTACACTTTTAAGATATATATGATGACACTTTTATATTACTTAGCAAGATCATTAAAACCAACTTATTTCTTATGAACACCCATCTTACTCTTCCATTTAACAACTTGTTTAAACCACTTTTTAAGATGCTCTTAGTGAAAATTATGGTTTTAATCTCTTTAAAAATTACATATAAGTTATAACTCATTTTTAAATTGTAGTAAAGTTCATGGATCATGGGATGGATGAACTTGTCTTGATTTAAACATTAACTTGTTTAAATCATCATTTTTGTTCTTAATCATGCAAGATCATATACATAAACAACCTACTTGAACAAGATCAACATATGTAAAAGTATCATCAAGCACATAATAAAATAATCTCTACATTATACATTATTTTTAGTGTACTTTTAAGGTGGGGTTAGGGTTTTAAGCTTTTATTTCTTTGAATTTCAAGATGATCAACACGTATATTATTAATTACACAGAATAACAAGCTTAAATTTAATGAAATAAGTCTTACACCTTTGCAATGATTATGATGAAGATTTAGAAGAGATTAAGCTCCAAATGAAGCTCTAAAAGTCCTCCATGCTTTCAACATGCTTGAGGGGTCTTGAAGTGGTTTTAATAAGCTTATCTTTGTGAGTTTAATGGATTAAAAATGAAGGGTTTTGGGGTCAGGGGCAGCCTTCACCTCTTAATGTCATTATTCCATGCGAGGGAGATCTGATCCACCTTAAAAATCATCCACTAGACTAAGTTATTCGCAACATCAATGAAGAGGTACTCACAAGAAGTCAATCCCAAAACATTTGTCTTTTTGCTGTTTTCTATCACTCACACAACTTTTCAAGTGCCAAGAGGCACTAAGGGACAATAGTTTGGTAGAGGCCATGTAGGAAGAGCTCATACAGTTCAATACATAACAAGTATGAAAACTTGTACCATTACCTAAGGATGTATGGCCAATTGGATACTGTTGTCAAAAACAAAGCTAGGCTTGTGGTTCAAGGCTATAGACAAGAAGAAGGCATTCATTATGATGAAACATTTGCTCTAGTAGCAAGATTAGATGCATCAAATTGTTCATAGCTTTGGCTGTCAACAACTACATCAAGGTGTATTAAATGTGCATTCCTTTATGGTAAGATCTAGGAAGAGGTATATGTAAGCCAACCACTTGGTTTTGAAAATGTCTTTTATCCTAATCATGTCTACAAGCTTAATAAAGCTTTGTATGGCTTGAAACAAGCACCAAGGGCCTAGTATGAAACTCTTTCGACCTTTCTCTTATCCATAGGCTTCACAAGAGGTAAAATTGATAAAACATTGTTTTTAAATGGAAAGGAAAGGATTTGATGATTGTCCAGATTCATGTGGATGACATCATTTTAGGATCCACATGTAATTCCATTTGTGAAGAATTCAAGGAACTCATGACAACAGAGTTTGAGATGAGTGCCATGGGTGAACATCAATGCTTTCTTGGTCTCCAAATTAAGCAATTGCAAAATGGTACATCCATTCATCAAAGTAAATATGTTAAAGAACTATTAACAAAATTTCAAATGAATAATTGTAAACCATATATAGTACACCCATGGTCACCTCAAAAATGGTATCTGTTGATGATAAAGATGACTTGGTTAATCAAACACTGTACAAAAGCTAGATTGAGTCATTATTGTACCTAACTACATCAAGGCCAAACATCATGTTTGCCACATGTGTTTGTGCTAGATCCCAGTTAGCACTTAGAAAGTCCAACCTGATAGCTGTGAAAAGGACTTTCAGATACATAAAAGGTGCTCCCATACTTGGTATTTGGTATCCTGCTAATGAAAAAATTGTGATTTCATGTTACTCAGGCAGTGATTTTGGTGGTTGTCATACTACAAGAAAGTCCACTTCAAGAGGTTGTAAGTTTCTTGGCAAAGCAAAAAAGCAAGCAACGGTTTCAACATCGACAGCAGAGGCTGAATATATTGTTGCTGCAAGCTGTACAACTCAACTCCTATGGCTTCAAAATCAGTTGTTGGATTTTGGTGTGACTTCTTTAAAGACTCCTCTCATGTTGGATAGTAAAGCAGCTGAAAACATCATTAAAAATCCAATTTCTCATTTAACAACCAAGCACATTGACATCGGACATCACTTTGTTAGGGATTGCTATAAAAAAGGTTTGATTTCTCTGCATCATGTTCCAACTAAAGATTAGCTGGTAGATGTGTTGACAAAAGCTTTAGACACATCTACATTTGAAAGTTTGATATCTAGGATTGGTATACTAAACATGGATTAAAACAAAAATCCATGAATAAAAAGCATTAAAATGTTTTCAGAAAATCAAAAATCCATCCTTAAAAATAGTTTGTTTGAAAAATTTTCAAATAGCCTTAACGTCTATTCCAAACCACTATTTCTAGAACCTTTGTTTGGTTAAAATTTATCCACTGCTGAAAGGTATCCTCTGTTCTTTTTCACCACCGTTTCATAAAATCTAATAGGAATAACCACTATTTGCCCTAACCTCTGATGTCTATCCTCTAATAGACTAAAATCAGCCACTTTTCATATCCATTGTTTCCCAACCTCTATTGTCTTCCAACAGAGGTTCTCTAACAATTGTCATCCATTATGAAACAGAGGTTAACACGTGGACAAATGTTAGCTATCAGATCTTTCAAACATCTGCTGCCACGTCAGCATTCACTTTTTCACTTTATAAAAACCCTGTTTCATCCAAACAGAGCTTCCACTGCCGACTTGAATTAAAAATTCACCAAAAGCGGTTTCACTATCATCTTCTCCAAACGTCTCAGCTCTCTTCTCCGATCATGGCTCTACAAATCAAAACTCCTCATAACTATCTCCCTTATTTTTAGAAAACCGACACAAACAAAGCTTTCCACTCAATAATTGATGTTAACATCATCAAAATACTACACCATTCTAACTAACGATGCACCAGTATATGTGGATACCCTCTCACAATTCTGGGCAAATGCTAAAATCCAATCACAAAACAAAAAGCCCTTTGGTATAACATCAAAGATTAGAGAGACCATTGTTCAGATATCCCCATCTTCCATATCCACTGTATTTGCACTAAATGACCAGGCAAGTAATAATACCTTTGAAAAGTAGCACCTTCACACTAAGTTCATTGAAAGAGGGTATGAGGGTCGATTGACAGGAGTTAGAATTTTTAAACCACAATTTCCTGCTGAAATGAGATAATTTTCTATACTTTACTTGTCTGTCTCTCAGCCAATACCACCTCATTTAATGAGATTCACCAAAAAGTTCAATACTTGGGATATGCTATTTTGACAAATTCTGATTATAATCTATCCTAGACATTTTTATTTGACTTGGTGGCAAATGTAAATGCTGTTAAAGGGAACAAACCTAAAGCTTTTCTTATGTATCCCAGACTTTTAAGCTTTTACCTTAAAAAACAAGTGTCTGAAAAAATTTTCAACAAGGTAAAGCTTTTAAAATAACAAGTCTTACAAATGAAACTTTTACAACAATGCAAGATAAGGAGCCAAAAGTTTCCAAAACACAGGCAAAGGGGAATGAGACTGGTTTAGATGAGTCTACATCTGTTGCTCAACCCTCTTTTGCTGAGCCCACTGCTCTCGTGATCATGACACCACAACCGGTGTTGTAAAACCCACATAAGAAAAAATCAAATAGCAACGCCCACATCCAAAAAGCACACCAAAAAGAAACATATAAAAAGGCACCTTTGGAAGATGAGATCCTAGAGGATAACCTTGTGGCAATACCAAAGCCACTAGAAACCACTGTTGCTACTTCCAAACAATAGATGGAAAGATCTCCACCCATCCAAACTCCTCTTGAATCCTCACAAATAGTTCAAGTCGTAAGCATAGGGAGATTTTTCACTTGAGAGTCTTTTTTAAGCCCCTCTCTAAGGGTTGTCTCTCTTTCAACTCCACAACCCTCCACTCCAATTCAAACAACATTTATACCTCTATTCGTAGTAATTGATACTACTTAGACACAAATCAGTTCTTCTCAATCACCAATTAAAGAGAGAAAACTTCCCCAAGTGACTAAGTAAGAGCAAAATCAACCTGCTAGCCCATAAACAGCTGAAAAGGCTACACCCTTCGAGTTACGTGTAACTCTTGGTGGTAGTTCAAGTGAAGCAGCCACTACAATTGGTGAAGCTACAGTTTCTCAGTTGGACAGTGGTTTCATTCATAAGTCTTCCTTGAAGGCAACAACTGTTGAGGGTACAATTGTAACATCTGTTCAAGTTGGAAGTCCCTAGTACCAAGAAAAAGGGGCATTTAGTATTGATGATATGGAGTCTTCTCCTATTATAGAACCAAATAAAACTACCTCTAGTAGGGATTCAGATGATCCTATTAAATTAGGTGATGAATTAAGATACAGTGACGTAGAGAATCACATCCATGGAATCTTCAATAGATGAAATGAAAAGTAATATGAAACAGATGTTACAACTGTGCCAGTCAACCTTCCACTCAGCAAATTGCCAATGAGCTTTGGAAATCAGTATAACCAATCATCCAAGCTCAAAGGAATTTGGCTGAAATAAATCACAACACCCACATGGAGTTGATAAGGAATATGGTTGAGGCTAGCTACAAGGTTACACAAGCTAACATCAATCCCATTAGGGAACATCTTTTAAAGACCACTAGTTCTGCGCCTCCAAGTGTACTTCAAGAAGAAGTGGAAGATGATGCCAAAAGGGGGAGAATGAAAACTGAAGAAAGTTGTAGCCTTCATCACAAGCAAAACCATCAAAGGTGCAACAACAAAAGCCAGGTTCTATTCCTAAACAATCAATCACAACCTCTTCTAAGGCATCAGATGCTAGAAAAGAAAAAGGGATTGATGAGACCCTAAACAGGAAAGCAGAAGAGATACCTTGAAAGCAAGGTTTCTCTCTTAATTGAACAAGAACAAGCCATGTAGAGGGAAAAAGAGAATATTTGTACTTCAAAAAGAAGACTATCAAGAAGAAATCTTAGACAACCAATAACCACCCCTCCTAAAACAACTACTAATTCTACTAGAAGTGTATCCTCTGCTACAATCAAAACCTAACCCTCACCACAAAAACAAAATAAACATCACCAAAATCACCTCCAACACAACCAACAGAAGTTGGTACAACAAATGTTTCATTAACCACTGCCATGATAACCTTTCCTACAAATGTTTCATTAACCACCATGAATTCCAACACGCCCACCTTCTCCTAAAATCAAATTCACCACGCAAAAGGAAAACTTTTGTTGTGGTAGAAGATGAAGAGGAAGTTCCATCACCAATTCCATTATCATCTGCCCCCATTGCAACCACGCCACTCTCATCATTTCCACCTAAATCCACTTCACTACCATCCACTCAACCACCATCACAACTCATCGCACTGGCTGCTCGGTATCCTTTTGAGATTCTTGCCATACAAGGTGAAATTGAATCATTTTTCTCAACAGAGGATGCATCACAAAGATCCTTCCATCACTCTTGGTTATCGCATGCCTAAGAACCTAGATGAATATTTGAAGCTAAAAGCAAGAAAGGTTGAGAATATTGAATAAGAGTTGTGCAATGGGAAGGATGACATGATTGCTCAAGCGATCTTGTCACTAGAACATAGCAAGTTGAGAAAGATAGAAGATTTTGCTAAGGACCTAAGCAAGTCCATATCTGAGAATCCAATCAATGCTAAGCTTGATAAGGAATTAAGTCAGGATTACCGTGATCACATCACGCAGCATAAACCATACAAAGCAAACAAAGCACAGTTCAAAGATTGGCCAACAGATGATCTCAAAGAAGAACTAGAAGGAATCAAAAGATGCTCAATGATCCTTTACATAAGCTAACTCCACCAGATTGGAAGAATTAAAAAAAGGTTGATCAAAACAAGGCATTGAGGCTAAAATGAATGAGAGAAAAACTTATTGCTGCTAAGTATGTTACTGCTAGATCTGTTGCTAGATGGTCAGAGTCAAGAATTGTTGAAACTTACAAGAGACTGGAACAACTGAGAGAGAAGGATCCTACAGTTCCTAGGAAGCCAACATATCCAATAGTGGTTGTCCCTAAACAGACCCCTACATCTAAAAAGTAGTCCTCAGCATCTCACTTGTCCAGAGCTGCCTTAAAATAAGCAAAAAGGCAGAAGTAGATGTTTGAGGTTGATGAAGAGAAATTTGAAGAACACAAAAAAGAGGTATTGAAAAACCAGCTGCTATATCACATAGATCCTTCCAGTGCCCAATTGCATGAAACACTTCGTAATCTTATAAGCAGGCCTCAATCTCCAAACTCATAAAAAATAACTCTTCACCAAAAAAAAAAACCATCTGAGTCAAAAATTCTAAAGTGGAAGTCATCCTCAGACACCCACGAATTGACCTTACTCAGATCAGATGGTGAAGTTCAAAAGCTAAGAACGGAGGATGTACATGGTCTAGATGCAGATGACCTCCAAGATCTGTTGAACCTTTAACTTGAAAGGGATTTTGAGGACATGATTTCCATGGACTTTGAGTTGTAATTCAAAGGAAAAATCAGGGAAACATTGGTGAGGAATAAAAATGAGAATTAAAGAAGTGTTTTGGCATAATCTGTTCAAGGGGGAGATTGTTGGATCTAGTGGACCCTACAAAAAACAGCGCTCTGAAGATCTGCTCCTCCCAAAGGCAAAGACTCAACATCTACTACTCTAAAGTCTACCAAGGCCAAAGTCTGTTCATAAGATCTGATGAAGACAAACTCTCCTTAAAGCCAAAGGTCTGCCAGAGCGAACCGTTGCTGATGAAGAGAAAGTCTGATGAAGCTAAGGTGTACTATGGAACAATAGATGTTGAAGACCAACAGAGAATAAAGATCAACAGAGTTTATTAATGTAATAATACTTAGGCTTTAGCAGATGTTAGGAGTTTGTTAGGCTGTTAGATGTCGCTGTCTAGGTGATGTTAGCTTAGATTCCTCAAATGTTTCGTTTGTACTCTAAATAGAACAATGTTTGTATTGTTCTATTCATCACTTTTCATCTTGACATTTTTATAAAAAGCATGTTGATGAAAGCAATGTCTTCATTGTTGTGATTGAAAGTAATTATTCCACTACATATTTCATATTTGTTTAATCTTCTCGCTATTTTCATTATAATTGTCACAACAATCAAACTTAGATCCTAACACAGCGCCCGGTAAATAGAATTCGTAATACCTATTTGATTATAGAATTGTAAATTACATTATGATTTAACAACTTGTCATTGTGTAGGCCTTCTCTAAGCGATTCTCCATTCATGACCAGAAGATAGCCGAGCTATCTCAAAAGATCGTTGACATGTAGATTGTAGTTGAACTCAGGAAGCAACATTCTAAGGATCTTCGCTGCCAACTTGAGTCCTGAAAGAAGGAGTGCCAGAGTCCCAAGACTACCCACCAAGAAGAGCTATAGCAGCTGAAAACAGAGGCTAAGAAGTCTGCTACCCTTACTGTGACAAATGGTAAATAACCGGTAATTCCGTACAATCTAATCACTATATTAGGTACAGAATCTCATGCATTCTATCATAATTTGATTACGTAACTGAGTCGTACATCATATCACAAGTTTTAGGACAAGTGAATCATGCTAAAACATATATTGGTTTCCGTTACGGCACGAAACAAATCAAACTATGTCCTAAAAGTGTTGGTAGAAAGTGTTGGGCGCACTATTCATGGTTACACAATGTCAGCAAACTGCTGAAACGAAATAGAACAATGAATAACGGCATACGAATGACATAACTAAGTCTATATATATATATATATATATATGAAAACACTAATTTGGGAACACATCTTGCAATAATACGTAACTTTCCGGTTTAACGCTTACACATCAAAATTGTCAGTTTAAGTTAAAAATGTAACAATTCAATTCGTCCAAACTAATTCGGCATTTTCGGGACTCCAGAATTATAACAGAATAACGAAAAGAACCTTAAAACAATATGAGGATATCAAAAATGCATAAAAGACATCGTTTCTTGTATTACAACAAGCAATGCACAACTTGACCGGAAAGCAACAGATTGTCGAACCAACGAAGATTTCAATGCCCGATAGCCTCATACATTAGTCTAGAGAGCTAGTTAAGCTTTACTCGGGACCCGTAACGCCGTCATACATCTCATGGTTGCGGATCTCAACTTGCGGAATTGTCCGTCGGTATAAAATAAAAGTGTCGTTATCGAACGGTTAACGAAACGAAAAGCGTTTCTACCACTTAAGCTCAACATCTACTTGCCTAGTGAACTAGTTAACTATATTTTGATGTCCGAAGTATCCTAAATAAATGCCATAGCACTTACGGTAATCAAAATCCAAAGCTTCTTGTACAAAACAGTAACTTTCGTATATCAATCGGTATCAAACCGATGAGTGAACTAGTGGTATATTTACCATCCAAAAATTAATACCAACTAGTCAAGGGAACTAATTAATGTTACCTAACACCCTAAACCTTAATTACTTCCTAATGATGCAAGACCAACCCCTAAAAACCATACATAATTTGAATGCCTAAATATCTAATAAATTATCACATGTCACAAACTAATTTACACTTAGCCCCCCCCTCAAGTTGGTGGATTCAAGTGGGCCCCACCCACTTGATTTATGTTGAAAACATAAAGATTTAAGTATGGTATGGAGATGTGGTCCTGATTAGAAAGTCTATATAATCATAAACATACTTCAACATTATTATTTTCACAAAAAAAATATACAAACACCTCCCCACTCTCGGCTCACATACACCACCATAACACCACCATTCAACACCGTATTATACTCACTTTCAAGCCATCATAAGGTCACCTATGATGTTTGCAAGAATGGAAGAGCATTAGGGCTTCTTTGGAGCTTTATCACCATCTTAATCTTCATCTTCTTAACATCATCTTGTTCTTGAATCTACCCTAGCCTAGTGCTAGTAGTATGATCACTTGTTTAAGATTTCATGTTCTTATAAATGTATTTTATTAAAAGTACAAGTTAATCATCTTGATCATTAAAGAAAAAAACTTAAAAACCCTAATATACACTTAAAAGTCTATAATAATTATATATTATGTGTTGATTTTGAGTATTAGTGATTGCTAGTTAGCATGATTATGTTGATTATGTTAAAGTGAGTTGTTCAAGTGTCTGATCTTGTATGATTAAGGTTATAAATGATGATTTAAACATTGTGATATTTAAAAGTAAACAAGATCATCAACCTCATGATCCATGAACTTTACTACAACTTAAAATGTCTTATTACATATATGTGATTTTTATAAAGAATAAACACCATAATTTCCATTATGAGCATCTTAAAAGGTTGGTAAACAAAGTGGTTCAAGGTTGAGATCTCGATTAGAAAGTATAATAAAATGGATGTTTTCAATGCTCTAATAATATATGTATAGATGTTAAAATATATATAAATTTACATAAGTTCATGGAAATGAGGGTTAATATGTATAAATCCTGCATGCAAGTATGGTATTGAAACTTGATTTGAAGTTTATTTGTGATTAAGGGTTAAACATGGATTAAATACGTTTTAAAAACGTGGAAAACACCATCGTTTAGGGGAAACTATGGCGAAATTTTCTAAAAATCTAATCGTGATTAAAGTGTAATTAACGGGTAATTGACGGGGCTAAACATGATTAGTGACCTAAACCGTCATTAAGGAAGATGTATAAAAAGTACTAAGTGATTTCATCTAAGTATACGAAGATACTTAAAAGTCTAAACTTAGTAAAAATTACCAAGTGTAATATTATAAATATTATGGACTCATGAAGTTAAGTTGGGCTAGGCCCATTATATAGGGCAAGGCCCAAATACATAAATCATATAATGGGCTTGGCCCAATCACTTAATTTCATGGGCTAGGCCCAATCACATAATTTCATGGGCTAGGCCCAATCACATAATTTCATGGGCTAGGCCTAATCACATAATTTCATGGGCTAGGCCCAATGGCATACATGACATGGGTTGGCCAAATGACATGCGTGCAAGGCAAGAGGACATGCAAAGGGCAAGGCCTGTTCACACACGATCAAATAATGACAATATATATATCCATATATATATATATATATACATATGTATATATACATATATATATGTGTGTGTCTGTGTGAAATATATATATATAAATAATAATCGAACAAACGAACTACCAACATTATAATGACATTAAAGTTGTTTTTATATGGTAACTAAAAACAAAACAAGAATTCAAGATGAACAACTTGTACGAGGTCCAACGAGACCTAGGTGTCTAATGAAGTTAATACACATGTAGGTTACACACGTGTATGGACACTCGAATTCCAATAAGTACGATTTACGGAACGCAAAGCTGTGAGTTCATGTCCCTCTTTTCAATTATTTCAAAGTTTTTATTTTGAAACCATCGAGGGGGAATACATGTCATAGCAAACAGTATGTTAGCTATGGGTTTAGATGATAACACGATTAAATGTGCGTAAGTTGGATGATGACAATAGTAACCATTAATCACTTAGTGACCAAGGTGCAAAAGATATAGATATACTGAGTTTGATACGTCTTCGACGCTGAGGCCATACCCCATGAGGATGGAGCCGACCACGCGGTCGCTGACGACGAGGACCTTGACGATTTTCAACCTTTTGCCCTCCGTGACTCTTTGGCAGACGCCCAATAGGGAGATGATGTGTTGGCTATCCCACAGCCTCCACATGACGTGATCATCTATGGCCACCCTGAGGGAGAGCACGCGATAGTACACCTAGCCATACGTCTAGCTATGGTCCCTCCCGTTATCAACCTAGATGATGACGATGAGGACATCCATGTTTTCAATGTCGACTATATGGTGGACGAGCTTGGAGACGGCGAGGTTTTCAATGACACAGCCATCCTTGAATTACCATCCCCCGTCATATCCGATGTCGATATCTCATCATCCTTAGCCGCTACCGAGAGTAAGCATCTAGCGGATTATGCCTCCTCCGCCGCCCCAGCTTCACCCTTACCGATGCACTCACCCCTACAGCCTCACATGTCCGTATTAACCCCTTTCCTACTATTACCCCTACTCATGGACCCGCTCCATATACTGGATCCACACGACACTACTCTTTGTGCGGTACCCCACATTTCCCTGAGCAGCCACCCCCACTTTTCACTAGGAGATCCACTTATCACCCTATACATGACCCCTATGCGGCTGGACCCTCTCACCTGACCGGACCCTCATCCTCAGCTGGACAACCTCTCATGTATACCACCTTTCCCACACCACCTGCTGCTAGCATGCATACCCCTATACCCGCACCAAGCATGAGCCCATCTGAACCCTACCATCCCTCTCACCTCCCTTTGGCTACTGTGAAGGAGAGGGTGATGTCTCTCGACCTTCAGATTTTTGTGATTTTTCAGAGGATCAGGGAGCTAGAGGCCTAGCGTGCTGCTCGTACCACTGCCAGTGCCATACCCCCACCACCATCATCACCACTACCACCCCCACCATCATACCTACCACGATCACCATCACCACTACCAATGTCATCACCACCGACCCCACCATACCACCACTCTTCCTTGCATTTAACTTCGCACGAAGGTAGCTTACCTTCGTACGAAGATAGACTTACCCTAGCACGAAGGTAACTCCCATGTCTATAAATAGGAGTGTTGAAGTTTGAGTCTTTAACTTTTTGTGACTGATACGACGAAGCCCTGCCGGATTTCACGGTGATCTGTAACTGCTAAACAATCAATGAAATCAGTAAATTTGATAAGTAATCTTGATAATTGTCACTATTAAATATGCATTACGCGCATATTGATGAGGTAATCAAATTAGGACATTTGCTATTGGACAAAACGATCCTATAAGTGGTATTAGAGCTCAGGATGCCTGATTTGAAGACAATTGTTCAAGATTCAGCCTAGAAGACTTCTTATTCTACTCATTCTTCCTATTTTTCCCTTTCAAAAATGAATCCGCAGACAAAATAAACTGATTTTCAAGTATAACATGTAAAAACATGTTTAGATAAACCCTTGAGAAAACAAGAGCTAAAAACAACCGCATTCATGTTAAATTGCAAAAAATGTAAAACTGTGAACCTGGCTTCGAACGAACATAAAAATTAACTTCGCACGAAGATAATTTTATCTTTGCACCAAGATAAAACTGTTAAGGTGTAAAGAAACATTTACCTTCGCACGAAGATAAATCAAGTTTTGGAAATATTTAATTCACACGAACTGAAATCTTAATCGTTTTAGCGTTTAACTTTGTTCCAGGCAATTTGTTCGACAAGATGGAAAACGAATTCTACAATGCATTTGCTAGATCAACTGTTAATGCATTAGCTGCAGCTACAAAAAAATCTAAATTTGGAAAACCAAGTGGGGACGATGGTGAAACCCTCGAAGTTGATGAACTTAGAGGACTATAATGGTTGGAGTGAACGTTTTGTTAATTAGGTTCAAGCGAATCATTTTAAGTGCTGGTTTGCAATCGAAGAAAAATATGCTACACTAGAAGGTGAAAATGGTTTGGAAAAAACGTTGATTCAGTTCACAAGAACTGAGAAAGAAAAATTCGTCAATGAGAAAAAGATGATGAATATATTGCAACAATCAATCAAAGAAGATATCCTAGTGCTGTTGCAACATGATGACGATGCACAATCATTATGGAATGCATTAAGATTGAAGTTCCAAGGAAGCTCGCGAATGAGGAAAAGTAAAAAGGCACTACTTAGAAAAGAGTGTGATATTTTCAATGTTTTGAAAGGAAAAAATATGGAGTAGTTGATCGAGTGTTACTGTCACCTTGTTGTTCAAATGAAGAGGTTGGGAATTCAGAAAACTAACAAGGAGTTAGTTGACAAATTGGCAGATGCTTTGCTAGAGGGAGAGTGTTCTACGTATTTGACAATTCTTAAGAGCGATGCTGATTATAGTGGCTTCACCTTATCAAAGTTTATAGAAAAGCTCAAAGGTCATGAACTGGAAATGCTGAAGATGGCTAAGACAAAAGGTGCTCTTATACAGCAAGATGTGAACTTGTACTTTAAAGGTAGTTCTGTTGGTACGCAATGTCCGAAAGTTAAAAACACCTTTAGTGCTGATAGTTCTGTTGCTACTCAAAGTCCAGCTTTGAACCAAACTCACCCAAAACACGCAGTCTTCACAGAGCTCAAACAATTTCCAAAGTAACCAACCGGTCAATCTAATTAAAACCAGAGGATTCTATAGTGCAATATTACTGTAAATCTCAAAACGCCCAATATTTCAATGAATACACTGCCAAGCAGCACATGGCATTGCTTGCTTCTGTTCTTGAATCATATGAAAGCCTCGTTGTCGAGAAGATCAGAAATCCGAATATGAAGAAAGAAGACTATGATCAAATTGATTCAGATGCATTAGAATTGATTGATATTAAGTGGTGCATGGCTTCTATAGTTCCTAGAGCCTAGAGATTCATGGAGATTACGGGCAGAAATAGCTTGGGAAGTTTGGATGGAAGTTTGGATTTGATAAGCAAAAGGTTACTTGTTTTAGATGCCAAGAGAATGGACATTTTAAACGAGAATGTACTAACCGAGAAGTCAACAACAATCAAAATCCTTTTAGAGATGACTACTACAAGAAAGTTATATATCACCGACCATCACCATCGAAATCAAATTCAAGGATGGTTCAAATATAAAACGGTCTATCAAATGCAAAAGACAAAGCTTTAGTGGTTGCTCAAGAGGATGAAGGGTTTAATTGGAACAAGTACATTTCAAAGAATGAAAGTCTCGCACTGCTAGTAGAGATAATCGAAGAACCCAAACCTGAAACAGAAGAATGTTCTGAAGCAATCTTTGATAGATATGGATAAAGAAATGAATGCCGAGAACTTGACGGAGATCACAAACAAAGCCATGATGGAAAATCTTACAGAGGTAGTTTCTTACGAAGTCAAGAAAGAGTCAATGACTCAATCTGGTCGGTAAAGAAGATTGTCAAAGTTCAGGTTATTGAGGTTGAAAAACCTTGCAAGAAGTGCGAAAAGCCTTGCAAGGAGTGTGCCGAGAAAGATAAAAAATATTCTAAACAGAAAAAGCTTTCAGATAATTTGTTAAGTGATTATAACCAAACAAAACAAGCTTATGACAAATCCTTCTGAATTCTCTCCCATCATTTCAGACTAACTCGAATCTTCAAAGTATTGGAGGTATCCTTTGCATTCGGATGGATTTTGGATAGACCTTTTACATTTCAGATGGATTTCAGATAATTATCAAATGTTTCGGATCATCTCGGACAATTTCAATAATCATCCTGCATTTCAGACAATTCATCCGAAATCTGACATGATTTATCCAAAATGTCAGACTATTTCTGAAAATCTGACAAGGGTCATTAATTTGAACCTTTTAATATTTCGAAACAGTAACTTTGACATGTTGACCTGATATGAAACTTTGACCTGTCAACCTGATCCGAATTGATTTGTTGACCCTTTGACCTTTTTTGAATTGACCCATCTGAATTGATTTATGTTGGCTTGTTGACACGTTGACTCATTGATAAGTTAACTGGATTGTAACGTTATTTTAACTTGGTTAGTTGTGAGTAGAAAATGGCAGACCAACGTAAGCTAGATGTCCAAGCATTTCACAACCAGCCAGGATATCTTTCAAATCCACCAACTGAACATTTTGAGAAATTCAACTCCATGATCATTGGACTTAATTCGTATTGACTAACGCATGATTTAAAGGTTAATCCTATAATTTGTGGTGACACTATTCCAGACTTCTGGTTGTCTGCTTAAGTTAACCAAAGTGGAGCTGATGGAACTGGGGTAATTGAAGTGAAGGTACAGAAGAAAGATATTGTGATTACAGAGGCAATCATATGAAAGGTATTAAAGTTTGAAGATCAGTCTAATCATCCAACGTCATTTGGAAGAGAGAAAATGATAAAGGCGTTAAGAAGAATAAGCTATGAAAGAGATTACTCTATCGTTCTCAAGAAGTTATTCCCACCATACCGGAGGTTGTTAGTACATAAGTTTCGGCTTTGCATCTCAGAGAATAACGGTGGGTTAGATCAGCAAAATCAAGTACAGACGTCTTCTATTGTTGCACTGGTAAATGACTAGGATTACAATTTCTTTGCTTTCGTTTTCGAAAACATGAAGAAGATGTTGGAGAATCCGAAGAAAAAGATTTTCATGCTTTATTTTAAGAAGTTATTCCCACCATACTAGAGGTTATTAGTACACATGTTTCTTCTTTGCTTCTGAGAGAATAAGGGTGGGCAAGATCAGCTAAATCAAGTACAGATGTCTTCTATTGTTGCACTTGTAAATGATTGGGATTACAATTTTTTTTGGTTTTTGATTCATGAGGAAGATGTTGGAGAATCTGAAGAAAACGATTTTCATGCTTTATCCTGGTTTCATTCCGATGATACTTGATGAGATGTATCCAGACTTGGTGAAGAGTACGAACTTGTTAAATTTAAAGACTATGGGTCCAAGTTGTTTTGGGATGGTGAAAAGGAATCGAGATTCTACGAAGAGGCAAAAAGTTTTAGGGAAGTATGCTTTAGAGACGCATGACTAGTTTGGACCAGTTGTGCGTTAGATGCCAGCCCCAATACCTATAAATGCCATAGTTGCTGAAGAGCATGACGTGCAGTTTGTGGGGGTCACAGTGAGACAAGAAATTAAGACCGAGGATCTAGTGAGTGATGATCAAGAATCTGAGAATGAATTGGAACAGATGGAGTCCGGGCAAGCTGAGTCCTTTGTTAGAGATTTACCATTAACGAGTTCTGAAAATCTTGCTGCTTTGATTGAATCTTTGAAGGAGAGTGTCAGGAACCCTCCTCATGCGACTACTCCTATTCAAGAAGAACAAGCTGAAGATGATGTTAATGATTTTGTAGCAATCAAAAGACAACGAGTTGAACCTAAATCGAGTATTACTAAGCAAGTGAGACCTAATGTTGAAACCGAGCCTGTTATTTAGACCAACCTAGAATTGAAACTGCAAAAGCTCAAGTTTAATATATACCTGATTTCTTTGATTTTGAAGTTCCAGAGACAACTGCTAGATCAGAACCAAAAAGTTCAAGTGGCGTTTAGTTTGATGTTGGTAGTTCAAGTGGTGGTATGTATGAGTATGATGACAATCTAATATAAGCAGCCGAAAAATAAAGTTTATTGAAACCACTGATAGTGATGAAGATGCAGACGTAGATGTTGGGAAGCTGCAGAGGAGTGTAGTTGTGTTAGAACAAGGTTCTGCTCTGAAAGATGCTCAACTCTCATCCCTACAAGCTCAAGTGTTCAACAAAGATCAAATGATCAATCAACTACAAGGTGATGTGAATCTTTTAATATCTATGGTTTTTTATCTGAAAGCCAAGTTGGGAATAAAGTTTTGTCGTGAGTTTGCTGATGAGCATGATGATCCTTTGAACGTTGCTCAACATGATCATACTTCTGAAGAGAAAGTTGCAGCGATGCTGAACGAGAAGCAGCTTTGAATGAGTATTTAGTAGCTGCATGAAAAAAGAAGAGGAACTTACCGCCCAAGAATCCAAGCAACAAACAGATGCTAGTCATGAAAAATGAAGATGTGAGTCCTCTCGATGAAAACTTTCAACTCAAGGATCTAACAAAGACATATGATCATTATGTTATGGAACTAGGTGTAAGTCACTATGATAAAGTGGGAAATAAATCTGGGACTACTATTGGAGGTATGATCAT
This sequence comes from Scalesia atractyloides, assembly GCA_947069175.1. Taxonomy (NCBI): domain Eukaryota; kingdom Viridiplantae; phylum Streptophyta; class Magnoliopsida; order Asterales; family Asteraceae; genus Scalesia; species Scalesia atractyloides. The sequence goes on from CAMTDV010000001.1 coordinate 40,856,123, forward strand.
GACAAGAAGATGTGGTCGGTGATCAGAGAGAGTGGACATAGAGAATACTATTCCAAGGAAGCTCAGTTCAAATCATGGACTAAGATTGATTTGAAGAATTTACTGAGAGCTCCTTATCATGATTCGGATCCAAATCAAAGTGGCAGAGGTTGGGCATTTCACTTGAATCTTGAAAGAGAAGTTAAGAATGATTTTCAAAACATGAAGTATGCAGAATCATATGTTAAGAAAAGTCGTGGAGTTCGTGATCCTCATATTCGCCAAACAATCAAGACAGTGATTTGGCCACCAACTGACAAGGAAAAGAAGTTGCTCCAATATTTCCAAAAGGTTTGCTAAAGAACTTTCAGTTTTAGGCGTACGATCCGAAGATGGGAGAGGCAGTGGTGGTCACTAAAGAGTCGGCTTATTGGTTAGCTCATACGTTGGATTTGATAAGTTTTCATGAGGAGGATATCAAGGTCTTGGGTGAGGTGAGAACTAGATTCGCACGAATGAAAAATATGAAGTAGGTGCAAAATCTTTGACTAGTGTAGTGGCTAATGTGATTGGTGCAAGATTATAAGTGGATGCTAGTCCTCTGTTTGGTAGTGGTGAAGCTGGTGGAGTGTCGCGCTGATAAAGCACTAATGTTATAAACCTAGGGGGAGATTGTTGGACCCTTGAAGGTTTATACATTAGTTATTATTTAGTGGTTTGGGATAGTTTGATAATGATAAGGTTTTGGCTTATATGGAGTGGGCTTGGGGGCGATTGGGCTTGGGTTTAGGGGGAGATGTGGGCTAAACCTCCACTATATAATTGTTTAGTTTTTCTATTTAGGTTGTTGAATCTAGTACTTTTGCTATAACTTGTATCAGACAATTCTATTGTTTAGAAGTTAAGTTTTGATCAATTGCATACTGTTTCATCTCTATTTCTTGTGACTAAATCGAATTAGTTTGATTGTGTAATTCCGCCACCAATCAAACTATGTGTGATATCATTGTTAGATCAGATTTCGGGACTTACACCTTTGTTGGATCTTCTTGTCTTCCTCAAGCCTTATGAATCTTAAGGCCTTGTTCTGGAGTTCATCCAGGTTCCTACAAGGATTTATTACTAAGTCTTCATAAAGCTGAGAATCTTTTTAAAGTCTCGTTTGGAAAGCCTAAACGACAGTAATAGTATCATTGTTTGGAATCTCTAATGATTCACGACCATATTTACTCACGTAGTCCCTAACGGACGCATCTTTACCTTGTGTAACTCTATAAAGATCATTGACTAATCTTTCAAAAGTTATGTGGCTTTCTAGTGATACTTCTTGTATGGGTTTTACCACTCTAGCACACTAGAGATCATATCCTTCAGTTTCTTCAATTCCCTGGCCATTTTAGGGCTAACAGGTGCAACCTGCATAAGATTGTTAGTATTCAAGGAATTATTATTAACAAAGTTACTAGCATAAGGGTCATGTGATGAGGATCTTGTAGTAACTCTGAAATATCTATTTATAATGATCCTTGCAAGAGAGTTGTCACCTCCACTGATTCCCTAGTGTTCTTTAATTGCCTCAGCTCCCAGGATAGAAATTGATTGGTCTCTTATTGCTGCCTCATCTGATCCTTAACAGGGATAAAATGTCAACATAGAAGCTAGCAAGATCTGTAGCACATTCCAGATCTAAAAGCATTCCTAAGGTGGTGTTCTTCATTTCCTAACGGGGATGAGGAAGATGTAGTTTCTTGCAGATCAAATGACAGGTGAAGTGGATTGGTTAGAAGCATTTAGAAATACTTCGAAAGAAATGGTTTAAAGAGATTCTAGAAAAAAAAATTATGATTAAAGCCACTTGCCCCATGGTGGGCACAATTGTTTGGTAAAATTACAAGGTAGATTAACAACAAATAGATAGTGAGCTAAGGTGCTTGTTAAATTTGGCGGGTTTGATGTTCAGGATCCTGGGTGAACAGTCTGGATCTTCAGTTTAGTAGTATAGTTTGTAAGGTAAAATGTTGCGAATGTAAGATGAATGTGATGATACAATGAATTTATCATAGAAAAAGCCTTGATTCTTTTTGAGGATGATGTCCGGCACAAAAAATCATCCACAAAAAATTGAATAATCATTAGTAACAATAAGACAATATGTTCTCTCTGAGATTCTGCGAACATTGACTGATCCAAAGAGATCCATATGTAATTTTCTAGCGGGAGTTTAATTGAGTTCAGGAACTTCCTCGGATGCAACTTTTTATGTTGTTTGCCCTTCTTGCAACTTATGAAGTGGTCATTCAATTGAAAACTCTTTAAATGGACCCCTCCACTAGGTTGTTTTGTTCTAAGAAATTAATCTTCCGGAGATGAATGTGCCTCTTTCTATGCTAATGATGATTCATTCTCTGTGCTTGACACAAATCATTGCGATGATTTCGTCGTTGTTGGTCGCAACGCTCGTGTCTAAGACATACATGACATTTTCTTGGGGAGCGCGCATCACGATCCACTCCTCTGGTATATGGAATCCTGGCTTCAGAATGAGACATTCTCGATCAGTGAAATGTGTTGTGAATTTTTTGTCACAGATCTGAGACATACTTAGTAAGTTGTTATCTAACTCCGCTACGTAATTGACCTTGTCAAAGTCTCCACACTATTAGTTAAAATTCCTTCCCCTACTATTCTCCTACCTTGGTTCCCTACAAACTCGACGTAGCCCACTCTTATAGATTTGACATCGTAGAAGAGAGACAACATCCTCGTCATGTGCCGGGACGCTCCACTATCCATTATCCACTTGGAAATGATTGATCTTGGGAGCCCTACACGTTCACATAAACAATTATTCGAATAGCGAGACCCAAGCCTTGACGGTCTTGGGTAGGTTTTCACAGGTAGATTCACAAACACTTTCATTCTTAGTTTCAACAATATGTTCAACTTTTTGTTCAAACATTTCATCAACCATAGTTGGAACAGTTGTTTTGATTTCTTCAGATGATGCTTTTGATTTAATCACCCAAGTTTGATTCTCTGAAAAGGAATTTTGATTGATGATTCACCAGCCTTTTCAATTGAACATTTAAGATTTGATGGTTTCACATTATTGTTATATTCGTTATTTCATTTAAGAATCTAAGTAGGAACAAGAATTGGGGATTTCTGTTTTATATACTCTTAAGTTTTCTTGACATTGTAAACAGGTTTAGAGGTATTTTGTGGACACCGTCCAGCGATATGTCCAACCTGGTTGCATTTAAATCATTTGTACTGTCATTGATAGAGGATCCAAGAATGTGTTCAACGTGTTGTTTTTGAGCAAAAAAGGTTTTGTTTGATTGTTTGCTAGACAAGTGTCACACCCGTTCATAGCGGAAGTGCATGGTGTGAACTTGATTAATTTTCATCGCATACGACATATCTAAACAACTATATGAAATAAAAGCATGCACCATGTTCATCCATTCACCATAAATAAACATTACAAGCCACAAGTTGTTTGGAAGTAAAAGACAACATAAGTAATTTAAAGTTTACAAAAAGGCTTGTTCAAAATAACTTTAAACATTAAGGCTTTGCATCCTATATTCCGTTCAGAGACGGAATATGTAAACCAAACCTTCAAAATACTGATGGCATCGACTACTTGTAAACCTTGAAAACTTGGTAACTATCTGCACCAAGATCAACTTCAACTCCCTGAAATACATGTAAGTTTGAAAACATCAACAAAAGTTGGCCAGTTCATGCGTTTTGTGTGTGCACCAAATGAATCTTAAAAACATTTGCGAGTTCGTATATGAAATTATGTGGTATGTAAAGCGCCAATGAACTAGATGATCATTAATGTTTTGCAAGGACATTATATGTGTGACGACATAGGAAGTACGCAACCCTAGACGATTTCTTCCAGTCCACCCAGCTGGGATAACAAAAGCACTATATGCAGCCACACAAGGACCCATGAGTAGGGCTCGCTACACCAGATAGATCTACCACTCTTGTTCCTCGGTCTTATAAAAGATTAATGGCATTTAAGAGACACCCTATTCGCACATGATCTAATATTTCATTCCATAGGTAAACTATACCATCACTGATTTGCATCCGTATATATATGCTAGCGGAAAGGGTATCCAATGGCGCGTAACAACCTACAAGTGCTCTAAGTCATTAGACACATGAGTCAGTGTTAAGTGTGTACACGTTGTTCATCTTGAATCTTATTGTATACGTTAAGTATTTGGATCCCTTATGTATTTCAAATATGTTGGCATTTGTTTCGTATTTTTGTTTTAATATATATACACACTTCTTTTATATATATATATAAATATTTCGTATCCATCAAGTGTACGAACAGGCCTTGTCCTTTGTGAGTCTTCGTGCCTCACACGAGTATACGTGGGCCTAGCCCATAAGAGTCTTTGTGACTCGCACAAGTGAGAATGGGTATAGCCCATTTGAGTCTCCGTGCCACGCACGGGTTACGTTCGTTATGTCTGATGTGTGTGTGTGTGTATATATAAGCTTTCAAAATATATACATCTTGAGTCTAGTGAACCCGTTCACTCGTAACAACATGTTCAGTTTAAGTATGAGTATTTGTTCTTCATGTTGTATGCCTTTTATAATTATAAGTATTAAAAATATTTATTTTTAACATCGTATATACGTTGATGTATTTGTACGCTATTCTTTGCGTGAGTACACTTCAACAAGTGTATATGAGTACATCACTATGTACTTAGGTATTTTTATACGTGTATGTATAACGTATTCATACTTGTATTTGTATATGGTTCCATTTGGTTTTTATACAGTATTTATACGTGTTTTTATACTATACAATTCGGTATTTATATTGTATTTATACATATTTGTATATTGTATCATTTGGCATTTATATTATATATATACGTATTTTTGTACTGTACTATTGGGTATTTATACTCTATTTATACATATTTGTATACCGTATTATTTGGTACTTATACCATAGTATTTGTTGTCTTTGTATAAATGGCCCAGCCCAATAGAGTTTTGTATGAATGTGCTCAACCCATTTAAGTTATGCAAATGGACCTTAACTTGATGGATTATATTATGATGGGCCTAGCCCAATTGATGTGCTGGTGGCCCATCCTAACATATTATATAAATGGGCTTTTACTAGCCCATAATAAGTCCAAGTATTCTTGCATTCCTTTAAGTTTATTTTGAGCGTATTTTATACATATTATTCTACTTGTGTACTTGTGTGTTTAAATACACTTAGGAATACTTACCTTATACTTTCCGGATTTTTATAAGTGTTGAAATGTATGTAGATTTTTATCCAACGTACATTATTTTTAGAGTTTATCGTAGAACTTGTTGCTATATATTTTCTTGTTGGAACGCCCAAGCATTGTCCGTGATAGGTATTCACCCCGTGTTATGATGATGTGACGACCGTTGCGGATGGCTACGCATTTACTTCATTGGGTCGTTTATTTGATAATTCATGTCAGTTTTTGGTGATATGTGTATATATATTTTGTCCGTAATATAAGGTTATATAACAATTTGCCTGATGTCTGGTTGTTCGTCGTCCGCGTTTCGTGTCAAAGTGTAATATGACTTTGTGCATGTATTTAGCTCCGTATTTATTTTTTTACTCTTCCTAACTTCTAATACATACACATAATTGTACACAAGTATTTATACACATAAGTTGTTGTATTTTAAACATGTATATAATTTCATTTAAGAATATATTTATACTTACAAAATTTCCATTTCACTTTTTATAACTCATTTTAACTTATAGTTATATATAAGTGTTTATAGAAGTTCTTGTAAGATTAGGGCTTAACCCTTTTCATTAAGCTTTCTTAATTACCAATTAAGGTCACTAATCACGTTTAGTCTCATTAACACCCCGTTAATCATATTTTAATCGCGGTTAGATTTTAGAAAATTTCGCCATAGTTTTCCCTAAACTATAGCGTTTTCCACGTTTTTAAAACGTATTTTAAGCATGTTTAAAATCCTTAATCACAATCAACTCAATTAAAGTTTCAATCTATCAATTTTGCATGCATAAACTTGCACATGAATATCCTCATGAGCTTTATGCATTTTTCTAGTTAAACTTTTAAGATATATATGATGACACTTTTATATTAGTTATCAAGATCATTAAAACCAACTTATTTCTTACGAACTTCTATCTTTTCTTTCATCTAACAACTTGTTTAAACCACTTTTAAGATGCTCTTAGTGAAAATTATGGTTTTAATCTTTTAAAAATCACATATAAGTTATAAATAATTTTTAAGTTGTAGTAAAGTTCATGGTTCATGGGATGAATGATCTTGTCTTGATTTAAACATGTTTAAATAATCATTTTTGTTCTTAATCATACAAGATCGTACACTTAAACAACCTACTTGAACAAGATCAACATACGTAAAAGTATCATCTAGCACATAATAACAGAATCACTACATTATACATTACTTTTAGTGAACTTTTAAGGTGGGGTTAGGGTTTTAAGCTTTTATTTTCTTTGAGGTTCAAGATGATCAACATGTATATTGTTAACTACACATAATAACAAACTTAAATTAAGTGAAATAAAGGTCTTACAACATTGCAATGATTATGATGAAGATTAAGAAGAGATTAAGCTTCAAATGAAGTTCTAAAAGTCTTCCATGCTTGCACCTTCCTTGAGGGGTCTTGAGATGGGTTTTATAAGCTTATTTTGGTAGGTTTTGTGGATCAGAAGGGAAGGGTTTTGGGGGTTTGAGGCTGCCGAAATTTGAAGGGGAAAAAGGATACGTTTCTTGAATTTTTTTGAAGTGTGAAAGTGATAGAAGTTGATGATGAAGTTAGGTTATATAGAGTAAGTTCAATCATGATCAAATCATGCAACCATGCCTTGTGTCCTACATTTTCAAGACTAACCGATTCTTGAGGGGGGGGGCTAAATGTAACTTTTTTAAACATGTGTATAAATATTAGATATTTAGGTAATTTAGTCACGTATATTGATTAGTGATTAGTCTTGCATCATTAGGGAGTAATTAGGGGTTTTAAACGTTAGTTAATGCAAATTAATTCCCTTGACTAGTTGGTGTTAGTTTCGGGTGGTAAAAATATTATCAGATCGGTCGTCGGGTCACTTTCGGACAATATATGGAAAGTGTGCTTTAGTAGCGGAAACGTCATCTCGGCTTATTATATGGTACCACCAATGTTGTTTCAGAAATGAAATACTCTTAACTAGTTCAATAGATGATCTGTTTAGATGTTAGGATGGTAAGGATGCTTCCTACTAGTTCGTCGGATCGGTTTCGGACAAGTTGTTTGTATTATGGTGTATCGTCGGAAGCTTATGTTTAGGATATTCCATTGATATCCCGAAGCTTATTTAAGGTGTATAACATTATATACGAGTCCTATGTCCCTTAAAGTGTTGAGTTTTAGCGTTTCGGACAATTTACTTTGTTATATTCTAACACCATTCGGAAAAATTTTAACGTCACGTGTTTTCTGGAAAGTTAAAGTGTTTTTGTATTTAATGTCCCTAATTAGGGATTTTTATTTGTATTTCAAGCATAAAATGCTTTCATGCCATTGGTTGCTCATTCTGACAGTTTTCAGAATTTGCTGGCATGAATATTTTGTTCTGGTGATTAGTGTTTTCAACATTTTGCCAACATATTTGGACATAGTTTGTTGTTTCCTTGCAACGTGAAGAATGTAACAAATTTGTTTCGCATAATTAACCAGGTCATATGATTGCTAGACTTTACACGACCTAATCATGCATTAACTTAGTAGCAACGAGCGCAATAAATTGTATAATCAAGTTGTTAAGTTGTACGGAATTTACCATTATTTTGCCGCTTGTCACATTCTCCCCCCGTTAAAGGAGTTTCGTCCCGAAATTCAAGCCGTGTTATTATTTGTAGGGTAGCCTTGGAACAAATGCGGGTACTAGGATCTGATTTGATCCTCACGTTCCCACGTATACTCGGAGCCGTGACGTGAGTTCCAACGAACTTTAACTAGTTTATACGACTTCTCCGTGTCTTGTGGACCTTCCAGTCCGTAACCTCAACGGGTTCTTTAGTAAAATGGAGTTTGTCGTTGATGTGAATCTCATCCGTTGGAATGATAACCGTTTCTTGTGTAGGACTCTTCTTGAGATTAGACACATGGAATGTGTTGTGTATGCTACTAAGTTCTTTCGATAACTTTAACTTATATGCTACGGTTCCCATCTTTTCCAAGATTTTGAACGGTCCAATTTAGCGTGGGTTCAACTTTCCATGTTTACAAAATCATGCTACGCTTTTCCAAGCCACCTTGATACGGTCTCGTATCTGAAAGATTTGTGTCCGTAGTCTCCTAGACTAATTCACGACCAATGAGTTGCTTTTCTCCGGTCTCCGCCCAACATAGTGGCGACCGACATTTTCGTCCATATAAAGCTTCAAATGGGGCGGCCTGTATGCTAGTGTGATAGCTATTATTATACGAGAACTCCACTAAGGGCAAGTGGGTATCCCAATTTCCACCCAAATTCATCGCACAAGCACGTAACATATGCTCCAAAGTTTGTATCGTCCACTCGCTTTGGCCATCCATTTGAGGGTGAAAGGCGGTACTGAGATCCAATCACGATCCAAAGGCCCTTTGGAAGAACTGCCAAATCATTGACAAGAATCAACCGTCTCAGTTCGATATGATAGAAATAGGCACTCCATGTTGTGCCAAAATTTTTTGAGGTATAATTCAGCCAGTTTCTCCATGCTATCCTTCTCACATATAGGGAAGAAGTGTGTAGACTTCATAAGCCGATCAACGATAACCCAAATCATGTCGTAACCTCTTCAGATCCTGGGTAACTTAATAACATTGAAATCCGTTCCCATTTCCATACGGGAATTTCAGGTTGTGGTAGTAGTCCCAAACACTTTTGATATTCCGCATTAACCTTGGCGCAAGTAAGGCATTTTCCGACATAATTAGCAATGTCGCCCTTAAGGTTAGGCCACCAGTAGAATTCCTTTAAATCCTTATACATCTTATCTGATCCGGGATGTATAGAGTTCTTCGACTTGTGTGCTTCATCTAGAATAATTACCCGTAGATCGCCAAAGAATGGAACCCAAATTCGTCCCATAAAGTGTAATGTTCCATCCTCCTTTGGCACCAATTGCTTTTCCATTCCGCGCAACGATTCGGCGGGTATGTTCTCAGGTCTAAGAGCTTCATGTTGCGCATCACGAATCTGAGAAGTAAGGTTATTTTGTATGGTCATTTCTAAGGCTTGAACCCTTAAAGGTTTCACTCGTTATTTACGACTCAAGGCATCCGCCACTACGTTCGCCTTGCCCGGGTGGTATTTAATTTCACATTTGTAATCGTTTAATAGCTCAACCCATCATCTTTACCGCATATTTAATTCCTTCTGATTAAATATGTGTTGAAGGCTCTTGTGATCCGTAAAGATTGACAACGAGTACCATTTAAGTAATGACGCCAGATTTTTAACGCTAATACCACCGCACCAAGTTCGAGGTCGTGCATGGTATAATTTTTCTCATGCACCTTAAGTTATCGAGACGTATACACCATGACTTTGTCTTGTTGCATCAACACGCAATAGAACCTTGATGAAACGCATCACAATATACCACAAAGTCATCGGTACCGTCTGGTAGAGATACAATTGTCGCATCACATAGTTTGTCCTTTAACAGTTGAAATGCAGCTTCTTGTTTGTCGACCCACTCAAACTTTTTATCCTTTTGAGTTAGCGGTTGGGCAATCTTTGAAAAATTCTCTATAAATCGTTTGTAATAACCCGCTAATCCCAAAAATTGCCGCACCTCCGTCAGCGTCTTAGGCGCTTCACAATTCTTTATTGCCTTAATCTTGGAAGGATGGACAGGAATTCCTTTCTCATTCACCACGTGTCCGAGAAACTGTACCTCACGAATAAAAAATTCACATTTGAAAAACTTCGCATAAAGCTGTTCTTTCTTCGGATGTTCCCAGATAGTTCGTAAATGTCGCTCATGTTCGTCCTTCGATCGCGAATATATTAATATGTCATCAATAAATATGATCACGAACTTATCAAATTACAGCTTGCACACGCGGTTCATGGGATCCATGAACACCGCTGGTGCATTTGTTAAGCCGAACGGCATCGCCAGAACACTCGTAGTGACCGTAACGAGTTCGAAAGGACGTTTTGGGTATGCTTTCTTCTTAAATCCTCAATTGATGGTAGCCCGATCGCATATCGATCTTGGAATAGTAGCTTGAGCCTTGTAGCTGATCGAACAAGTCATTAATTCTATGTAACGGGTATCGGTTCTTGATAGTGAGGTTGTTCAACTCCCGTCTATGCACATACACAAGCTCCCATCCTTCTTTTTAATAAATAATACTAGAGCTCCCCAAGGTGAGAAACTTGGTCTAATGAATCCTTTATCCAACAACTTCTGAAGTTGAGTGGATAGTTCCTGCATCTCAGACGGAGCTAATCAGTATGGAGACTTCTCCACCGGTGTCGCTCCAGGCACCAAATCGATGCCAAACTCCACTTGACATTGTGGAGGCAGTCCCGGCAAGTCTTCTAGAAAGACTTCTGGAAAGTCCTTCAAGAGCGGAATGTCTTCTAACTTCGGCTCCTTAGTTTCTTTGGCTACTACGTGAGCGAGGAAGGCTATACAACCTTTTCGTAGACACTTGTGCGCCTTTATGCAATTAATAATCCGTAAGGACATCTCACATTTTTCTCCATGTACAACGAGTGTTTCTTCATCTGGTAAGGGAATGCAGATGGTTTTCTCATGGAAAAGCACTTCCGCCCGGTTGTCGGACAACCAATCCATTCCGACAATCACGTCAAAAATACCCAAGTCAACGGGTAAAAGATCGATAGAGAATTTTCGCGGTCAAAGTTCAAGTGTGCAACCTCTAATAATTTCTCTCGTTTCGACAAGTATTCCATTCGCTAATTCTAAAGAATATGGGATGTCTAGTTTACTTGACTCTAGGTCTAGTATATTTTTATACTCTATAGATATAAAGCTAAAGTCGGCGCGTGTATCAAGTAGAACGAATGCAAAGTGTTGGTTTATACGAAACGTACCCATAACCACGTTTGGGTCTTGGCGTGCAGCCTTAGCTCCTATCACAAAAGATCTCCCTCGAGCTTGGTTCTCCTTCGGGCAATCCTTTCGAAAATGCCCGTTATCTCCACACCCGTAGCATACTTGACCTTTGCCATTCTCGTTTCCACCTTGATTGTTAATTTGGTTACCACATTGGTTTCTATTTCCACATCCAGCACCCACCTAACAAGTCTATTTGCTGTGCCCGGTCTTACCGCATTTGTCACACTTGGTATTTCTGCAAGGGCCCAAGTGGTGATACTTACACTTAAAACATTTTGTCAAGAAGCCCGTGTATCCTCTACCACCATTTGCGTTAGTTACTACCAAGGACTTAACTTCCTTTGGTGCATTCACTTCTCTTCGCTTGTTCAAATTGTTGTAGTTCACTCGGGTGCCCTTCTTAAAGTTTGAAAATTTTCATTTTCGATCACCCACAGTCTCCACATGAGTTTCCTTCTTGTTAGAACCAGCCCTGGACAACTTTCTTAAACAAACAGCCTCCTCAGTCAGGCTAACAGCCGAATGAATTGCCACACTGATATTAGCAGGCTTAGAAGAAGTAACCATGCACAAGATCTCAGGAGCAAGTCCCCAAATGTATCGCTCAATTCTTTTAAACTCTGGTTCCATTAGATAACGAACTACTCTTGATAAGTCATGAAAGCGTTGTGTATATCCATCAATATCAGCTCCGATCATCTTTAAATTCTAAAACTCGGTCTCAAGTTTTTGAATTTCAGCCCTTGAACAATATTTCTTTTCTCATCAACTCCTTGAGTGTGAGAGGGGATCGGCTCTCCACTAATGAGCACCGGACTGATCTGACTCGGCTAACTGAGGCGGAATTCATTGTAGTGAGTTGGACAAACAAACAAGAAACATATACTGCTTAAACGCCTTGAATGGTATTGATAAACGCGAGCAGTTACAGAACGCGTAAACAGTTTGACAGGGCTTTGCCGTATACCAACAGATCAGATCTCTGACACAACACTCAAGCTCCTTTATTTATAGCAACATGACTCGCACAGGAGGAGTATGTGTGTGTGAGTCGTGTGTGTGATGCCTCATAAGAGTGACAAAGTGTCACTCGTACGAGCCATAATGCTCACTCGTACGAGCCATGAACAAAACTAATAAATCATATATATACAAACAATGTTTGACATTGTAAGCCCTATATACATAAACAACATATGCTAGACGTAGGCAATAGACATTATGCACCAACAAACTCACCCTTGGATGTTCCTCGGTCTTGGATAGTTTTCAAAAACTTCTCCAATGATTTTACAGTTAACTTCTACACTGAAAACACTTTAGCAACGCAATTCGCCTACGCTGTGCAACCCTCTCCTCCTTTTTCTCTTTCTTTCATTTCTCAATCTCCTCCAACTTCCTCCAAGAAATGTTCCATGCTGTTCCTGAGTGTATCATTAGCATAACATACATTAACAATCTTTTGGAACTGGAGAGCTTGTTCTTTGTCTCTCTCTTCGAAACTAATATTGCTATAGAGCAAGCATTCAATATCCTTCTTCGAACAATTGACTAGCCACATAGGGCCTAGTACTCGAATGCCATGCCATAGACCATATATACGTTTGTGTGCTATGACGGCTCCAGAAAATTCCTCGGTAAGCTTCCATGAATCATCATCTGGATGGACATAAATAACAACTTCACCTGTACTTGAATCATAGTGCCACCATTTGAAGATCTTGAAGAAATCTTGTTCCATCTTGATTAGAGGCATATTTTTCATTACTATCGGCCTCTTCACTATCAATGTAACATCCTTTTCTTTCATCATTGGATCGATTTTCGTGATTCTTTTCAGGAAATGTTGGTTCCAATGAATAAATCCATGAGTAGCTTCAAGCTTTATCAGTTTCCACAACCGCTGGTCATGAAATTTCATCTTAAATTTATCATTTTTGTCTTCACCAGCTCTTTAATATCCCAGAATGGCAGGGTCTTGATATCGCTTAAATATGGAAAATACTGGATCCCATATTCCCTTTTAATCGCATAAACATTCAGTTCTTCCATCCATCCCGGCTAATAATATCCCCCAAGGAAATGTTAGCATCACGCGTAAAAAATGCTAAGGGACGTTTGAATTTACGTTCAGCTGGTACTTCTTTAAACCACTGCTTCATCATTTCAGCAATTTCTTTTGCACACAATTGTTAAGGAACGGTTCCTTGTTTGACAGCCTCATCAACTTTGCGCTTTAGAAGATCATCATTCTTGGTTGCAAAGAGTTCATTGAATGTTGGGGAGTCATTTGTACCCTTTTCGGCAATATTTGCATCATCGTAACACGACAACTTTATCATACTCATGTGCATCAGCAACATGTTCGAAGACATAATCAATAGGATCCAAAGCACTGATATCGTTAAGCTCCTCTTCAAAATCAAACACAAAATCTTCTTTGTCCATGCCTAACATTTGAGCAATCTCTTCCTTTGTGTAGCTATGGACAAACTCACCTTCCTCCACATCATGCTCTAAATATAAAATCTTCGGTTTGGGCATGACAGGATCAGTAGACATTTCGGTCGCCGTGAAGATTCATGCCTAGCATCTTTAGAGCTTTCAGACCTTCCCTGATAAGTACACAGAACAATCGATATCATCATTCAAATTATATTCAGTTACAAGGATACCTGAACCACCTAAGTCATCATCACCACCATCACTGTCATCATCAGACTTATCAAAAAATATGTCATTGATATCGTCCATGTCTTCTTTTTATTTCTCAGGATCTTCAACAAACTCATCTACCTCTGCTTCTATTTCTTTCTCCAACTTTCTCTTATTAAGCTATTCGCGAAGTTTAGCTGATAAATTCATCAAGTTAATATTAACATCTTTAGGCTTCCCGATCAAAACAAACTTCTTTGTGCTTGCACCCACCAAGACTTCCGAAGATATTCGTGCAGATTCAGCTTCTTGCTCAGTTATAACAGTCATAGGTTCCTCACCAACCATTTCTTTACCGTTGCCCTGAGCGCTAGATAATTCTTTGGGAATGCATTCTTGCTCGGCAACCCTTTCTCTGGCCTCTTCTTTCTCTATCTCATCAATTTCAGCCGCTAAATTGATTATGAGTTTCTTCGTGAGAATTTTCTCGAATAAGCTCATCTTTCTCTGATTTATGAGACGTTCTTCATCATATTCTACCATGCGATTTCTCAATCGTTCATCATTACTTGTAGCTCCATAATCTTGACACTGTTCAACATTACTTGTTTCTCAAGTTCTTCAATGCAAGAATCGTTGAACATGTCTGCCGAGAAATTTTCTCCCCTCGTATATCACCAAAATAGAAGTCAAAATCGAACTGGGGTTGAGACTGAGACAGTTGAGCTTGAGGGGTAGGTTGTGGTGTTGGTTGAGGTGGTGGAGATGGTGGTGGCGGAGGAGTGGTTGAGGAGATGGTGATGGTGGTCATTGAGGAGTCAGTTCAACATTCTCTTCTTCAACAACCTTTTTCTGCACTTTTCTTTTAGATTTGTCTTTCAGGGAATCAGTGCTTCTAATTGCGCGCCTCTTGAGTTGTCTAGAAGATTTCTTAGAAGATTTGCGAACAGGGGTATTGCTATCGGAACCCGAAGTTATATACGTTCTATCATCTTCCCCTATTGCTTTTCTTTTCTTCTCCTTTGCTTTTCTTTTAAGTTCAGCTAAACGTTCAAGTTCCATATCTTTTGCTCTATCTCTCTCATTAGCAATTGTGAACGGGGATTGTGCTCCCGAAATGAGCAACTGACCTAATCTCACTCAACTAGCAGAGGAGGAATTCATTGCTAGAGAGGTAGACAAACTGAACAAGATAGTACTTACTGTTTAACTGCTTCTATTGTATTAAAAGACGTGCAAGTACAGACGCGAATAAACAAACTAGCAGGGCGTCGCCATACCAACTGACCAATAAATACTTAGTTCTAACACAACACTATCTATTTATAGGTCGACATAACTCGTACTGGAGTGCGTGCTTGAACAGTGACCTGATTTGTGACGAGTATGTGCTTTGTACGAGTGACTGATAGTCACTCGTACGAGCCACCTAACTACAAAAAACTTAAAAATAACATTTAACATATATACAGTGACATGTAAGCCCTATAAACAATACAAACACATCCTAGACGTAGGCAATAGACATTATGCACCAACAAAAATCATATCCTCTGAATCAGTACTTGAGGAGGATGCTTCTTCAACTATCCCTTCTTGTTCTCCTAACGCTTCTCGCTCTATGTCAGCAGCCAAAGTTTCAACATTCTCTTCCGTCTCTGACTCATCGACCAACTTCGTGCATTTAGATGCACGCTGTTTCTTTGTAGGGGCATTGGAGGAATATGTGGACGTTTGCTTTCTTTTGGTCCCCTTACCCCCCCTTTAACATCCTTAGAGAACACACGCTTCTCTTCGCAATAAAACCATCCAACGCTTTTAGTTCCTCATCTTCGTCTCCACTATGGTCTTTCCTCCACTTCCCTTTAGGCGGTGCCACATAATCTTAATCAAGAATAGCCCGAAGACTGGCTTGGCATTTGGGAAGGCTTTAAGATACAAATTCATCTTCTTCAAAGTTGACACATCCATATGTTCCAGTTTCAAAATATCATCTTTCTTTTTCTTCAAATTTGGATGTTAATGGTCGATCAACATTTGAACAAAACGCGTATACTGCAAAAATTTCTTGCCTTGTGTATTTTGGAACATTTGGGAGAAGATCACTCTTGAGAAATTGTAGGGCAAGTTCAGAATAAGTGTTATGATCATGCACATCTGATAATCAATTAAATCATCAAATCCATCCTTTCGGTGACTGAGAGCATGAATCACACAATGTGCAATATATCAAAATGGTGCACTCAGATTTGCCTTTTTAAACGGAGCTGCGTTGACAAAACTTGCATAACCCATTCTGCAGAAGCACCCTTTAACCATATACTTAGAGAAACCAGTAGGGTCTTCTTCATGATCGTTAAATTCTAACACTGTTCTGATCAAGTCTTCAGTGATCTTGACTTGAATATCTTCATTATCAATTCTTACAGCAGACAAAATCGCGTTCTCTTCTTCATCAAATTCAGTAGCATTTAAAAAATATTCTACATGAGAACAATAGGTTGTGTGACGATCAGTGAGAGCTTTGGTGTTTGAAGATGACTCAAAAATATAATACTTATCGGTAAGCTGCAATTTTAGGAATATTCTCGCCTAGAAGACAACAAATGTTGTGAAATTAGAGAAAACGAAGACTTCTTGATCTGCAACCATAGACATTTCAAACACATAGAAAAATTTTCAAACTTTCAATTCTTAATCACTCATACGAGTCACTATTCATACGAGTCATATACTTAGACAAGAAGTTAAGTTTGAGTCAAAACACCACTCGTATGAGTCACTACCTCGTTTGAATGAATAAAATAAACAAATTTCAAGGATTTTGACAAACTTCCTCGTACGACTGAAGCTTCGTACGAGTCATCAAGGTATAAACATTTAAGGTTCTACTCGTACGAGTAATCACTCGTACAAGTCAATATATTAAACAAACATTTGAAATCCTTGCTCGTACGAGTGACTATTCGTACGAGTAACGAAATGTATGGAATAACACCTAATCGAACCGAACTTAGAACATGTAGATTTTAACAAATTGAAGGTTGATTTATAGGCTAACAGCGCCGATTTTAACAGTTTTGAGTTCAATTTTATGTTTTACTGGTCCGATTATCCTTGGTCTAATTTTGGCATTATAACGGCACAAAACAAACATTAGTACCATGCCCATTGAAAGAGGTGTGCAAATCAACCTCCTCAAAGTATAGATACGTAACATAGATCAAGAAAAATTAGTGAGAAGAACTGATTCGCACAGAGTATGCTCTCAATCGCACAGAGTCAATAATGTGACTCGTGCGAATGAGTTATCCTTTTATACTCATTCAGGGTTCACTCATACGAGTCATGCTTCATTGGAATGAAGCTTTTTGTCACTCGTACGAGTAACTGTCACTCGTACGTTAGTTCATATACACTTTGTTTATCTTTTTGATTTTTTATGAAATTTTAACTGTTTTTATAACCCACTTAGTTAACTAAGTCCAAGTTAATGACCCTAGTTATCCGATTTGCCTACCAAGTCCAAGTAAATGACCTTGGTTGACCATTGTTTGACCAAAACAGAGTTATTATAACATGTAAAGTTTCAAATTAATGAACTTTTTACATTTGAGGATGTTTTCTTTTCTTGATTTGCTCTCAGCTCGTGCTCTTGAGCTATCCTCCAGCAATTGACGTTTTGACTTGGACTAGCAGTAATTTCATTATTGGTAGACATAAAATCTAAGATAAAATTGCTAAAAGTAAGCTGAAAATAATTTTGGGATTTTTCTATAAAGAAAGAAAGAACAAGTAAAAATGTAGTTACATACTTATTTTCTGTGAATTTTGTGTTTAGAGGATCATATCAAGTATTTAGACAAATCACAAGTAACGTTGATCTTGGTAGTAACTTTAAGTTCTTAAACAAATTTACCTAGATTGCAATATAGTTATCCACTTAAACCTTTACACGTTTCTCAATTGTTTCAAGATATGTTACGTAACATTAACGAACATGAAGTAACTGTGTTTCCCATCTCAGAATATACTCCCGTATCGAGATTCCAAGAATATCATTTCACAGGTGAATATATCCAACCGATATCTTTAAATGGGGTGAATTGCAAGACCTTGAGAGCTCAGGTTAGTATTTCCATACAAACAAAGAGATGAAGGCTCAACTTTAAGTGGTGTTCCATAAAGGAATCTTTTGAACTATAGGTGTGGTAAATGTTTATGACATACTCATTTTTTGTGCAACTTTAGTATACAAATAATGCATAAAGTATTATGAAAGTTCTAGGTCAATGCTGAAGCAAAATCAAAAGAACTCAGATAATACCCCAGATATCGATTAAATATAAAGACCTCGTATGGAAGAATCTGGCATTCTCTTAAACGAAATTTCGGAGTACTAAGTCCATATATCCGAGAGATGTCGACCCACAAGTTACTCTGTTTTTCTTTTAGGTTTATATCATGAAAAACAATTTACTGAATGAGTGAAGCCTGTTGGCATATCCTCAATAAGACCTGTTTAATTACTTGTTAACATTCCATATATTTAGCATACTATGATAGTCAACTGATGTAATATGATTACCCCTTTTCACAAAAACTCTTTTTGACTTTTTAATGTTTTTGAAATTTCCACAACTTTTCTCCCCCTAAAATCAAAAACATATTTTTGGTTTTTAGCTTTTGAAGAAAAGATACTTACTAAAAAACATGCCATACCGATGAGAATCACGTCAAGTCCTCGTCATCCTCAAATTCAACCTCATGTATATCCCCTGATGTCATATTTCTTAAACCATTTAATTTTAAAAGATTTTTAAATCTAGATCGATCAAATGCTTTGGTGTAAAAATCTCCTTTTTGGTCATCATTATGGATTTTTCAATTCTCACCAACTTTTTCTCGTAGCAACCACGGATAAAGTGGTGTCGAATTTCAATATGTTTAGTGCGTGAGTGTTGAACAAGATTTTTGGTGATATCAATAGCCGCCATGTTATCTACATAAATTGGCATATCAAGAAATTACAGTTTGTAATCTCTCATCTGCTGTTGAATCCAAAGTATCTGGGAACAACAGCTGGATGCTGAAACGTATTTAGCCTCACACGTATAGAGAGCGACCGTGGTCTGTTTCTTGCATTGCCATGTTACAAAACGAGTTCCGAAGAACTAGCAACGAGCCGTAGTAGATTTGGCATTAAGCTTGCAGCAGCCGAAATCAGAATCCGAGTAACCCGCAAGGTTGAAGTCGTCATATCGAGGATACGACAAGGCGGTGCTTAGACATCCTTTCAAGTATCGCATGATACGTTTGAGGGCTAACAAGTGCAAATCTCTTGGATTGGACTGATAACGGGCGCATAGGCATGTTGGATACATGATATCAGGTAGCAATGTACTTCAAGGATCCGCTCATGGAGCGATATAGTGTTTCATCGACTTTGACTCCATAAGCGTCTGGACAAATGTCATGATTTGGTGCTAATGGAGTTGATGCGGGCATAGTCCCTGACATGTCAAATTTCTCTAACACGTCATGAACATAATTCATCTGATGAATGAAGATACCATCAGGCAATTGCTCAACCTGAAGTCCTAAAACGAACTTCATGTCCCCCATAGCACTCATATCAAATTTCTTCTTCATGACTTCTTTGAAGTCTTTGCACAACTTATCATTTGTCGATCATAACATGATATCATCCACATATATTTGTACCAAAATCAGATGACCATGTACTTCCTTTGTGAAGAGGGTATAGTCTAGAGTTCCTCTGAGAAAGCCGTTATCAAGAAGATGTCTTGAAAGCGTTTCATACTAAGCTCTCGGGGCTTGGTGAAAACCATATAAAGCTTTGTTCAGAAGGTAGACTTTATCCTTGTGTATTGGATCGACAAACCCCAGTGGTTGGCCGACATACACCTCCTCGTTGACTTTTCCGTAAAGGAAAGCAGATTTAACATCCAATTGATACACCTTGAATCCTTTCCAAGAAGCAAAGGCCAAGAATATGCGAATAGCTTCTAGACGAGCGACTAGGGTGTAGACTTGAGTGTAGTCTATCCCTTCTTGCTGGTGAAAGCCCTAGACCACAAGCCGAGCTTTTTTTCTAACCACAATACCTCTGTCATCTCGCTTGCACTTGAAGACCCATCGAGTATTGATCTTTTTATGATGATCTGATAGGTTAACAAGTTTCCAGACGCCGAGTTTCTGGAATTGATGCAACTCTTCCTGCATTGCATCCACCCAACTTTCCTCTTTTAACACGTCTCCCAAGTTTCCGGGTTCAACCTGCAAAACAAAACAACTTTAAGAATCACTAGTATGAGGGAGGGATCTCAATGAATAAACGCTGCTGGGCAGTGGGGTGTCGACAAAAGGAGCATGTTTGTTAGTGGTATGAGGAGGGGCAGGGATATTAGGAGTGTCTCATGATGTAGGAGTAGCTGGGGGTAGTAGTGGAAGTAGGAATCGGTGTAGGAACAGAGGTAGCAATGGGAATGGTATCAAAACTACTATCCGTCACATTCGCCCGTAGTCCCGCGCAACGATTAGTAGAGGAGGATGCATTGTTGTGTGCATCAGATGAAGAGATGGCTACAATAGAAACAACGGGTGAGGAAACCTCCAGAATAGCAATGTCAATGACCTCGCCATCGCCGATATCATCGTCCAGGTGATCTACTTGAAACACGGGGACTTCGTCCTCATCGTCGGACAAAATAAAGAGAGGTGGAACGACAGCAATAGGTATGACATCTAGCAGAATGTAGTCGACGATATGTGCACCGTCAGGATGTCCCACAATCACAAAGTCATTTAGTTGTGGCCCCACAACTAACACGTCGTCCACTACTCGAGCGTCCTCCATCATAGCATTGTTAGAGGCACAGTCGGGGTCCTCCTTGGGGTCCGACTCATCTGAAGAAGATATGATCTCAATAGCAGGTGAGTAATCATCGTCTGATGCGTCATCATAGATGCCACTACAGGCCGAAGATACCATCGTACCCTAGCAAAATTAATCCGTACAACATGTACATATATCAATAAATAATATCATTACTCATTATATATTTATAAATGTGGGCATAGCAGTCAAAATCATGTTGGATGGTGTGAATCAATCTAACTTTGCAAGTCTATCACATATAGACTTTGCCCAAATAATGTCCTTGCATTATTTATTTGAAAAGAGTTTTATTAGTCGATTTTGTGTTTTTTTATATGCAATGAATTTTTTTTACAAAATCAAATTGTTTTCATGAGAGGATCCTATGATTGTAGACTATACTCGAAAAAGAATCCTAGTTCACTACAATCGAGCTCTCATACCAATCTGTCACACCCATTCATAGCGAAAGTGCGTGGTGTGAACTTGATTAGTTTTCATCGCATACGACATAAGTAAACAACTATATGAAA
Organism: Scalesia atractyloides; assembly: GCA_947069175.1. NCBI lineage: Eukaryota > Viridiplantae > Streptophyta > Magnoliopsida > Asterales > Asteraceae > Scalesia > Scalesia atractyloides. The sequence goes on from CAMTDV010000001.1 coordinate 40,877,383, forward strand.
TAAAAGCAGGCACGATGTTCATCCATTCACCATAAATAAACTTACCAAGCCACAAGTTGTTTAGAAGTAAAAGACGACATAAGTAATTTAAAGTTTACAAAAAGGCTTGTTCAAAATAACTTACAAAAAGGCTTGTTCAAAATAATTTAAAGTAAATATTAACGCTATATTCCATTTGGAGACGGAATATATAGACCAAACCCTTCAAAATACTGATGACATCAACTACTCGTTAACCTTGAAAACTTGGTAATTATCTACATCAAGATCCACTTCAACTTCTTGAAATACATGTAAGTTTGAAAAATCAACAAAAGTTGGCGAGTTGATGCGTTTTGTGTGCACACCAAATGAATCTTATAAACATTTGAGAGTTCATATATGAAATTATGTGTTACATAAAGCGTCAATGAACTTGATGATCATTAATGTTTTGCTAGGACATTAATATGTGTGACGACATAGGAAATACTCAACCTAGACGATTTCTTCCGGTCCACCCGGCTAGGACAATAAAAGCACTACATGCAAGCCACACAAGGACCCATGAGTTGGGCTCGCTACACCCGATAGATCTACCACTCTTGTTCCTTTATCTTATAAAAGATTAATGGCACTTAAGAGACACCCTATTCGCACATGATCTAATATTTCATTCCATAGCTAAACCATACCATCGAAACATGTATTTCCCCTCGAGAGTTATAAACCGAAAACATTTAAGAGAAAAGGGGGACATGAACTCATTGATTTGCGTCCGTATATATATGCTAGTAGAAAGGGTATCCAATGGCGCGTAACAACCTACAAGTGCTCTAAGTCATTAGACACTTGAGTTAATGTTAAGTGTGTACACGTTGTTCATCTTGAACGTTATCGTATAAGTTAAGTATTTGGATCCCTTATGTATTTCAAGTATGTTGGCATTTGTTTCGTTTTTTTGTTTTAATATATATACACACTTCTTTTATATATATATTTCGTATCCATCAAGTGTATGAACGTGCCTTGCCTTTCGTGAGTCTTCGTGCCTCGCACGAGTATAAGTGGACCTAGCCCATAAGTGTAACATCCGTAAAAAAACCGGGTTAACCAAACTCGCTTCGTTATTAACCGAACATCCAGTTAAAATTTTCGTTGCGTATTTAATGCTCAAATTAATTTTATACAATACATAATTAATAAACATTTTAGTATTTAAAAACTATAATTATTAAAGGTTAAAAATTTGTGCAAAAAAAATAATAACAAGCTGCCGGGTTTCGAACCCGGGTTAGCTAGTTCACCAAACAACCAACACACCACTCCGCCACACGCTTAGTTTGGAATATTACTGAAACAATTAATACTTAATATAAAACTCGAAACTCAAAACCAGTGCGCCCAAATCCACAGACGCTGGAAAATCCGCGAATCTACGACTGTTTCCTTTGACTCCGGAATCAAGCAAGTGTAACTGACGATTAATGTCAGTTATAACCGAAAATTCAATCAATTTCATTCATGGACCATAATTTCCGTTCGAAACCGAAAAACCAAACCGGTTGAAGAAGTTTATACACACCCTGTGCGATTTTTCCTAGCTCGCTCATTTTTATCCAATCTACACTCTCAACTCTCACACTCTGTTCAAAAGTTCTAGATCATCGGTGAACATCATACTCACCGGAATTCTCTGCAAGTCGCCGGAAAACCGAACCCACTTCATCTATGTTGTCTTACTTTATAAACCGGGCATCTAGAGCTCATACGGAAATCACCCACACTCACCTTAAACTCCCTGTAGAGTCTCTGTCGCAAGAAATACATCGCCGAATATTTTCTGCAATCGCCGGACTTTCGCCGGAAAACCGAGACTCACATCAAAATGGTAAATACCTCGACTCTGTCGGTTTCAATCCATTCTTAGACCGTTACTAACTTCAATTCGTCGACCAGAATAAATCCCAGTCGACGTTGCCGGATATTCTGCAATCGCCGGAAAATCTCTGGAATTTCCAAAATCACGCTGTGAATCGGTATAATCATCTAAACCTTCTGATAATCATTTTTTAGTAACTCAATTTCACAACTAATCGATCCAAACTGTTAATTGACCCGATCAGACGGAGTTCACAAAACAGAGCCGACGATCCTTGCCGGAGTTCTGGGAAAGACATCTGTTTCGGTACATTCATTTCCAAAACCCTCTCTATCCATCACATTTCAATCACTTATAAATTTCGTTAATCAAATTAAACAAGAACAGTTGAATAATCGTGGTCTGTGTCTTTGAACGAAGAAGATGAAGTCGAACTTATGTATAAGTATAATTAAAACAAGTTATATAAACGGCTTAGACACACAGTCCAGCGGTGGACTGTGTGCAAACAATTAACACACGTCTCGAGTTCGATCCCTGACACAACCTCACTCTCTGAAATAAAAATGTTCTTTTTAAACCGAACCGGATCAACTCGCTGTAAGATGTTAAGTATAATAAAAAATCAGTATATTAACCAGGTTAAACACACAGTCTAGCGGTGGACTGTGTGCAACACTAAACAACAGGTCCCGGGTTCGAGACCTGTTGTGTGCACTGGTCCGATATAATTAAATCCTTTTTAAAAACAAATGATTTCTGATTAAATTAAATAGTGTATAATATAATTAAAAACAGAAATATTTCGGGTTAGACACGTAGCTCAGTTGGTAGAGCTGCGTGCACGCGTACGGGAGGTCTCGGGTTTGAGCCTCACCCAGCGCAAACATACACACGTCCGAACCGGTCAACAGTCAAACGGTCAACGGTCAACTGGTCAAAGGTCAACTGGTCAAAAAGTAAAAAAAAATTATTTTCTTTTATTTATTTATTTTATTTAAAAATCAATTAAGAATACTTAAAAATAATATTTTTAAAGTTAGAAAACTTCTTTGAACTCACAAAAATAAACCTAACAATCCCATTAAGAACACTAATTAAAAATATTAATCGCAAATAAAAGTTTATTTATTTATCGGACTGTTATGTTATTATTTAGGTTAGTTCCCTTGCCGATTAAATCCGAATTCGTGCGCATTCATCATCAATCCAAGAAACGCACCCACTGTGAGTGAATTCTTACAAATTCCCCTTTTTATTCATGTTCTGGGGTGTATCATGTGTCGTTTAAACTAATTCGCTTATTCAAACTCGTGCTATACCATATTATGAACTAAACTTAGAATGTAAATATTGTTTGTTGTGATATATTACATATTGTCAAGTTGTATGCAAATTATTTGTTAGGCCCATCAGTTCCTCGTGGGAGACGAGTTGAACAACGTGTGCCTTAAAACTCATTCATTAGGCCCATCAGTTCGTAGAACAACGCGTGCCTCAAAACTCATTCATTAGGCCCATCAGTTCGTAGACCAACGCGTGCCTCAAAACTCATTCATTAGGCCCATCAGTTCCTCGTGGGAGACGAGTTGAACAACGCGTGCCTCAAAACAATCAATTGTTGTATGTGTATGCAATATTTAATATTATGTGTATTGTGAATAAATTTACATCTACATTTACTCATATGTGGTTATGCACTTTATTTTATAATCAATACAATAAACACGTTTAAATGTTTTCATAGGATTCACTCGCCAACTTTTTTTGTTGACCCAAAAACCATTTTTACACATGATACAGGTGGACAGGAGGAAGAAAGGAACACCTAGGAAAGTGCCTTAGAAGAAAAATAATGAAGTTTAGAAAGATGTATAGAACATGTTGTTCTAGTATGACTTGATTGTATGATCTCCTTTAAATTGTAATAATAAATATGAAACATTACAATAAATGTCATGAGCTTTGATGAAAACCCAATCATGCCCCGATCACCTTTTTCTGCTGCGGGTCGGGGTGTGACAGATTGGTATCAGAGCTTTTGACTATAGGGATATAGGATAGGTTATTAGACCCTTAGAGCCTATACTATAGTTGATTAGATTTTAATTGTTTTTGTGGTTACATGCAAACTCATGATGTTTATTTATTTCATATTTATTACATACACAAATGCATGCAAACACTTCTAATATTATATTTTGTGATACATAATGAATTATACTTACAGTCAAACATACATAATTACATACATATACATTCATCATACATATTTCAATGTTCACATATTCAATTCATCTTCATACTTCCGTTATTCAAGATTTTGTCGCATTTTTCATTTTTCAATCTCATCAAAGAGAGTTCTGCGACGGACATGTAGTAACTGAAAGGGTACAAGTACCGGTAGTCGGAACGTCCTGTCTAGGTTGGCATTCGTATAAATCCAATATAATGGACCAGTTTGCCTACCTGGGGACTAACGATGAGAGTACGAAGGACCTATTAGGCCAAAGCATGCCACACCAAACGTCGTTCGAACTAACCCCACTTTGAGGTGTCACCGTGTCCACACCTGGATGCACTCCGAACTTCATATGTTACATACATATTTCTGGATTTTCTCCGGGTTTTAGTGTACGTAACCAGGCTAACACATGCGAACCATATGAAAAACCCGGTAATCATGGGGGCCCACATGATTACGAAGGTGAAGTATGGCGGCATGCAAGGCCCAATTACGAGCAAAGCCCAAGACATCCTATGGATGTAGTAGTTTTATTATTCTATATTTATTTTATGAATGATCATTCCTAAATACGACACATGACCCCTAAAACGTCCAACTCATACTCTTGATATGTATTCCTTGTAGATGTCTTCTAATCTCGCTCGTAGGAAGATGAGATCAGGAAAAGCCCGCAAGCGCATGGCTATCCAAATCGCTCAACAAATGGCTGCCGTAATACCTTACCGCTAATCCCGTCAATCAAGAAGATCAAAATGTTGTCAACCCTCCCCCAATTACCACTAAATGCACCTTCAAGCATTTCAAATCCGGCGACCCTCCAAAATACGAAGGGACTGAAGGTGTCACCGCTCTCCTCCATTGGTTTGAGGAAATGGAAAACACTTTTCTAAATTGGATTTGCCCCGATGATCGCAAAGTGCGATATGCTACCGGTCATTTGCTTGGAACAACACTTACATGGTGGAATACAGAGAAGGCCAAACGAGGTGTTGAAGATGCTATGACTTTGACTTGGGAAGAGTTGAAGGAAATCATGACAAGACGGTTTTGCCCAAGAAGCGAAATCAAGAAATTGGAGGATGAGTTCTATTCTTTGAAACAAAAGGAAGGCGACCACACCACATACAATAAGAGATTCCTCGAGTTAAATCAAATGGTTCCCAACTTGTTCACTCCTCTTTACCGTTTGATCGAGCACTACATTCGAGGTCTTCCTTCAAAAATTCAAGACTCTGTAATAAGTACCACACCTGCAACTTTGGAAGCAGCAATGGAGTTAGCTACAGAGCTCACCGAAAACCGCATACGAAATAAGGACTTCAAGGAGGAGAAGAAGAAGGATAAAGCATCAACTGAAACCTCAAACTCCACCCAAACCGAATCCCCTTCTCAACCCATTTCTAAGAGAAAACGAGATGGGCAAATTTTCGCTGTCACCCAACGCAAACAACCAGCCTCACAAGCCATACCCCTTCAAGCTATCCCAATCACTCAAGTAGCACCCAACTCAACTTACCCAAATAAGAAACCTTACCTTGGACCTCACCCTCAATGTAACACCTGTTTTTATCACCATCCATCTACCTTACCTTGTCGACTATGTGCGAATTGTGGACGCTATGGTCATTTGAGCAAGGCTTGCCGCACCTCTCAAAACCAAACCTCACCCCCTACTCAAAACATGATCCAAACATATCAACAACCCCAATACCCCATGTTTCCTTATGTTCGAGCTTGTTTTAATTGTGGCGACCCTACCCATTTTAGAAACACGTGCCCTCGATTGGTTAACATCATAAACGCCCAAGCTCAAGCAAACCCAGTTAACCAAGCAAATCAAGAAAACCTAACCACTAGGCCACCAGCAAGAGGAAGAGTTTTCAACATCAACACCTCCTGTTGAAGATAATGACGGCCCAAACGAACCACCCAACTAGTCCCTTTCACCAAAAATCAAGATTCAACTCCAACCCCTTAGTTTTTATGTTATTCTTTATGTTATCTCAATTTTCACGTATCTCAATTATAAATTGGAAATTTATTCAAGAATTTTAATGCGAATTACTACTTCAGTTTGTTTTTATACTCATTGATTTAACATTCATATCATCATACCTCACAACGTATCTCAGTCTCATCATTTAAAGAAGTTGGGTTGTGTCTCACTTCTACATAGACTAACCTCTCCATCATAACAAACGAGAGAGTACTGTCATCATTCAAACATGTATACTATCAGAATTGAGACTCAAGTTTTGGTTGTTGTGTTTGTTTATGTTTTAGAGTCACATAGAACTAATCATAACTTGCGGATAAAGCCAATGGAAATTTGACAAGAATATGGTGGATACGCCGCTGGTACTTCCTATATATAAGTATTCTTGCCAAAGGATCAGAGGCATTGTCAGGCGGTTATGAGAAGTTCCATGTAGGATTTAGTAATGTCTTGGTTGAAGTTTGTTTTATACTCACTGATTTAGCATTCATATCATCATACATCTCAACGTATTTCAATATCATCATTCAAAGAAGTTGGGCTGTGTCTCACTTCTACATAGACTAACCTCTTCATTATAATAAACGAGAGAGGTACTGTCATCATTCAAACATGTATACTTTCAGAATTGAGACTCAAGTTTTGGTTGTTGTGTTTAGAGTCACATAGAACTAATCATAATTTACTGATAAAGCCAATGAAAATTTGACAAGAATATGGTGGATACGCCGCTGGTACTTCCTATATATAAGTATTCTTGTCAAAGGATCAGAGGCATTGTCAGGCGGTTATGAGAGGTTCCATGTAGGTTTTAGTAGTAGAAGTTTTGTTTTAGGATATAACCTTATCTTTCCAAACGTATCAAAACTCTTGCGCATGAAATCATACTTAGTGAATCAACTCTGTTTATCAATATTCTTTATCGTAGGCATCAAAAAGCGATTCCTGTATCAGGGTACTCAACCCTTACAAGGAACGTTACCGCCTCAAACAAAATTTAAACTCTTACTCCCTTCTAGTATGTAATTGTCAAATTAAAACACCATCCTTTTGAGTCAAACATGCCACTAATTAAATTTCGGGACGAAATTTCTAAAAGTAGGGGATACTGTAACATCCGTAAAAAAACCGGGTTAACCAAACCCGCTTCGTTATTAACCGAACATCCAGTTAAAATTTTCGTTGCGTATTTAATGCTCAAATTATTTTTATACAATACATAATTAATAAACATTTTAGTATTTAAAAACTATAATTATTAAAGGTTAAAAATTTGTGCAAAAAAAATAATAACAAGCTGCCGGGTTTCGAACCCGGGTCAGCTAGTTCACCAAACAACCAACACACCACTCCGCCACACGCTTAGTTTGGAATATTACGGAAACAATTAATACTTAATATAAAACTCGAAACTCAAAACCAGCGTGCCCAAATCTGCGGACGCCGGAAAATCCACGAATCTACGACTGTTTCCTTTGAGTCCGGAATCAAGCAAGTGTAACTGACGATTAACGTCAGTTATAACTGAAAACTCAATTAGTTTCATTCATGGACCATAATTTCCGTTTGAAACCGAAAATCCAAACCGGTTGAAGAAGTTTATACACACCCTGTGCGATTTTTCCTAGCTCGCTCATTTTTATCCAATCTACACTCTCAACTCTCACACTCTGTTCAAAAGTTCTTGATCATCGGAGAACATCATACTCGCCGGAATTCTCTGCAAGTCGCCGGAAAACCGAACCCATTTCATCTATGTTGTCTTACATTATAAACCGGGCATCTAGAGCTCATACCGAAATCACCCACACTCACCTTAAACTCCCCGTAGAGTCTCTGTCGCAAGAAATACATCGCCGAAGATTTTCTGCAATCGCCGTACTTTCATCGGAAAACCGAGACTCACATCAAAACGGTAAATACCTCGACTCTGTCGGTTTCAATCCATTGTTAGACTGTTACTAACTTCAATTCGTCAACCAGAATAAATCCCAGTCGACGTTGCGGGATATTCTGAAATCGCCGGAAAATCTCTGGAATTTCCAAAATCACGCTGTGAATCGGTATAATCATCTAAACCTTCTGATAATCATTGTTTAGTAACTCAATTTCACAACTAATCGATCCAAACTGTTAATTGACCCGATCAGACGGAGTTCACAAAACAGAGCCGACGATCCTTGCCGGAGTTCTGGGAAAGACATCTGTTTCGGTACATTCATTTCCAAAACCCTCTCTATCCATCACATTTCAATCACTTATAAATTTCGTTAATTAAATTAAACAAGAACAGTTGAATAATCGTGGTCTGTGTCTTTGAACGAAGAAGATGAAGTCGAACTTCTGTATAAGTATAATTAAAACAAGTTATATAAACGGGTTAGACACACAGTCCAGCGGCGGACTGTGTGCAAACAATTAACACACGTCTCGAGTTCGATCCCTGACACAACCTCACTCTCTGAAATAAAAATGTTCTTTTTAAACCGAACCGGACCAACTCGCTGTAAGATGTTAAGTATAATAAAAAATCAGTATATTAACCAGGTTAAACACACAGTCCAGCGGTGGACTGTGTGCAACACTAAACAACAGGTCCCGGGTTCGAGACCTGTTGTGTGCACCGGTCTGATATAATTAAATCCTTTTTAAAAATAAATTATTTCTGATTAAATTAAATAATGTATAATATAATTAAAAACAGAAATATTTCGGGTTAGACACGTAGCTCAGTTGGTAGAGCTGTGTGCATGCGTACGGGAGGTCTCGGGTTCGAGCCTCACCCAGCGCATACATACACACGTCCGAACCGGTCAACAGTCAAACGGTCAACGGTCAACTGGTCAAAAAGTCAAAAAATTTTATTTTCTTTTATTTTATTTATTTTATTTAAAAATCAATTAAAAATACTTAAAAATAATATTTTTTAAGTTAGAAAACTTCTTTGAACTCACAAAAATAAACCTAACAATCCCATTAAGAACACTAATTAAAAATATTAATCGCAAATAAAAGTTTATTTATTTATCGGACTATTATGTTATTATTTAGGTTAGTTCCCTTGCCGATTAAATCCGAATTCGTGCGCATTCATCATCAATCCAAGAAACGCACCCACTGTGAGTGAATTCTTACAAATTCCCCTTTTTGTTCATGTTTTGGGGTGTATCATGTGTCGTTTAAACTAATTCGCTTATTCAAACTCGTGCTATACCATATTATGAACTAAACTTAGAATGTAAATATTGTTTGTTGTGATATATTACATATTGTCAAGTTGTATGCAAATTATTTGTTAGGCCCATCAGTTCCTCGTGGGAGACGAGTTGAACAACGCGTGCCTTAAAACTCATTCATTAGGCCCATCAGTTCGTAGAACAACGCGTGCCTCAAAACTCATTCATTAGGCCCATCAGTTCCTCGTGGGTGACGAGTTGAACAACGTGTGCCTCAAAACAATCAATTGTTGTATGTGTGCGCAATATTTAATATTATGTGTATTGTGAATAAATTTACATCTACATTTACTCATATCTGGTTATGCACTTTATTTTATAATCAATACAATAAACACGTTTAAATTTTTTAATAGGATTCACTCGCCAAGTTTTTTTATTGACCCAAAAACCATTTTTACACATGATACAGGTGGACAGGAGGAAGCAAGCAATACCTAGGAAAGTGCCTTAGAAGAAAAATAATGAAGTCTAGAAAGATGTATAGAACATGTTGTTCTACTATGACTTGATTGTATGATCTCCTTTAAATTGTAATAATAAATATGAAACATTACAATAAATGTCATGAGCTTTGATGAAAACCCAATCATGCCCCGATCACCTTTTTCCGCTGCGGGTCGGGGTGTGACAATAAGAGTCTTTCTGCCTCACACAACTGAGAATGGGCATAGCCCATTTGAGTCTCCGTGATCCAGACGGTATGATTGGGCCTAGCCCACGAGAGTCTTCGTACCACGCACGGCTTACGTTTGTTATGAGTGATATATATATATATATATATATTATATATATATATATTAATATATATATATATATATATATATATATATATATATATATGTTCTCAAAATATATACATCTTGAGTCTAGTGAACCTCAATCACTCGTAACAACATGTTCGGTTTAAGTATGAGTATTTGTTCTTCATGTTGTACGGATTTTATAATTATTAAGTGTTAAAAATATTTATTTTTAACATTGTATATACGTTGATGTATTTGTACGCTATTTCTTTGCGTGAGTACACTTCAACAAGTGTATATGAGTACATCACTATGTACTTACATATTTTTATACGTGTATGTATACCATATTCATACTTGTAGTTGTATACGGTTCTATTTGCTTTTAATACCGTTTTCATACGTATTTTTATACTGCACAATTGGGTATTTATATTGTATGTATACGTATTTTTATATTGTATCATTTGACATTTATACTGTATTTGTATGTATTTTTATACTGTACTATTGGGTATTTATACTCTATTTATACGTACTTGTCTACGGTGTTATTTGGTATTTATACTGTAGTATTTTGTGTCTTTGTATAAATGGGCCCAGCCCAATGGAGTTATGTATGAATGGGCCCAACCCATTTAAGTTATGTAGATGGTCCTTAACTTGATGTATTATATGATGATGGGCCTAGCCCAATTGATGTGTTGATGGCCCATCCTAACTTATTATATAAACGGGCTTTTACTATCCCATTATAAGTCCAAGTTTTCTTGTATTCCTTCAAGTGTATTTTGAGCGTATTTTATACGTATTATTATACTTGTGTGTATAAATACACATAGGAATACTTACCTTATACTTTCTGGATTTTTATAAGTGTTGAACTGTATGTAGATTTTAAACCAACGTTTATTATTTTTAGAGTTCATTGTATAACTTGTTGCAATATATTTTCTTGTTGGAACGCCCAAGCATTGTCTGTGATAGGTATTCACACCGTGTTGTGATGATGTGGCGAACGTTGCGGATGGCTACGCTTTTACTTCGTTGGGTCGTTTATTTGATAATTCATGTTAGATTTTGGTTATACATATATATATATTTTGTCACTAATATAAGGTTATATAACGATTTGCACGATGTCCGGTTGTTCGTCGTTCGCGTTTCGTGTCAAGGTGTAATAGGACTTTCTGCATGTATTTAGTTCCTTATGTATTTTTTTACTCGTTCACCATCGTGTATTTGGATATTGTTTGTGTAGTGTATTTGTATTTTAGTTAGTATTCTTCCTAACTTCTAAGACATACACCTAATTGTACACAAGTATTTATACACATAAGTTGGTGTATTTTAAACATGTATATATTTTCATTTAAGAATATATTTTATACTTATAGAATTTCCATTTCACTTTTTATAACTCATTTTAACTTATAATTATGTATAAGTTTTTATAGAAGTTCTTGTAAGATTAGGGTTTAGCTCTTTTCATTAAACTTTCTTAATTACCGAATTAGGTAACTATCGCGTTTAGTCCTATTAATCAACCCGTTAATCATACTTCAATCACGATTAGATTTTAGAAAAATTTCGCCATAGTTTCCCCTAAACTATAGCGTTTTCCACGTTTTTAAAACGTATTTTAAGCATGCTTAAAATCCTTAATCACAATCAACTCAATTCAAGTTTCAATCTATCAATTTTGCATGCATAAAGTTGCACATGAATATCCTCATGCTCCATGAAGTTTATGCATTTTTCTAGTTACACTTTTAAGATATATATGATGACACTTTTATATTAGTTATCAAGATCATTAAAACCAACTTATTTCTTATGAAATTCCATCTTATTCTTTCACCTAACAACTTGTTCAAACCACTTTTTAAGATGCTCTTTGTGAAAATTATGGTTTTAATCTCTTTAAAAATCACATATAAGTTATAACTCATTTATAAATTGTAGTAAGGTTCATGGATCATGGGATGGATGATCTTGTCTTGATTTAAACATTAACTTGTTTAAATCATCATTTTTGTTCTTAATCATGCAAGATCATATACTTAAACAACCTACTTGAACAAAATCAACATATGTAAAAGTATCATCTAGCATATAATAACATAATCCACAACATTATATATTATTTTTAGTGAACTTTTAAGGTGGGGTTAGGGTTTTAAGCTTTAATTTTCTTTGAGGTTTAAGATGATCAACATGTATATTGTTAACTACACATAATAACAAAATTAAATTTAGTGAAATAAAGTCTTACAACTTTGCAATGATTATGATGAAGATTAAGAAGAGATTAAGCTCCAAATGAAGCTCTAAAAGTCCTCCATGCTTGTTGGTGCATAGTGTCTATTGCCTACGTCTAGGATGCATCAGTAATGTTTTTAAAGTTTACACGTTGATGTTTAAATGTGAAAAAGTAATAATACATGTTTCATATGAGTGACTTATTCGTACGGAACACAGACTCGTACGAAATATAGTTATCTGTTTAGCACGCCCTTCGGTACGAGTCATGTCAACCTATAAATAGGGAAGTGTTGTGTTAGAGCTAGTTAGTGATTTATCAATTGGTACGGTGAAGCTCTGCCAGTTTGTTTACTTGCGTCTGTATTTGAACGTCATTAATACATCGGAAGCAGTTAAACATTAAGTACTATCTTGTTTGTGTTGTTTAACTCTCTAGCAATGAATTCCACCTCTGCTAGTTGAGCGAGATCAGGTCGATTGCTCATTTCGGGAGCTCGATCCTCGTTCAAAGTGGTATCAGATCCATGAGATCTGATCTACAGATAGACAACAAGTAGTTACAAGTTACTAAGTGTTCAGACTTGGATATATCTTCATCTTCATCATTTTTCTGACCTATGCTGGATTTTGGACAAATTTCGAACGAATTTATGGACAAAATGAACTAGGATTTTAGTAATTCAAGTTAATTTTCAATCTAATCAATCCATATCAAAATTCAGACTTAAAACTGAACTAAATCATGTTGAAATCGATAAAATTTGTCAGTTTGAAGATTGAATTATTTCGTACGAGTTTCGCATGAAAAACTGATTAAATTTTTGTATGATCCAGTTCAGAAGTTCATACGAACAAGTGCAAAAATTTCACAGAATCTTTCAATTTTCAGATTTTCAAACAAATTCGTACCAAAAGTCTAAGATTTTTTCAGACAAATTCGCACCAAAATTTCATACGGATCAAAACATTTTGTACGAGTAAGATATTCACATGGATGAAGTTTTGGTGAGATAAATCTCATTCGTATGAATTAGTTTTTGTTTCGTACGAAACAAGTTGTCCGCACAAGAAAACTTTATTAATCTGATCATTTTGTTTTTCGAGAAGTGTCTTAATTTTTCACAGAAAAAATGCCTTAGGAATTTACAATGCATTCGCCACATCAGTCGTTACCACTGCAGCAGCCCAAAACATCAATCTAGAGAATGAAATGGGAACAATGACAAAACCTCCAAAGCTTATGAATCTAGAAAACTTTGATAGTTGGAGTAAAAGGTTTATGAACTGTGTTCAAGCTAACCACTTTACTTGCTGGTTTGCAATCGAGGCAAAATATATCGCACCAGTTGGTGAAAATGGGCTTGAAAAGACCTTTGCTCAATTCTCTGATGTTGAATGGGAAAGGTTTATCAACGAAAAGATAATGATGAATATTCTCTAGCAATCGATTAAAGAAGACATTTTGGCTTACTTCAACATGATGATGCGCAATCTTTATGGAATGCTCTTCGACTCAAATTTCAAGGTAATGCTCAACTCCGCAAAAGCAAAAGGGCGTTATTAAGCAAAGAGTTTGATGTATTCACACTGATTAAAGGAGAAACGATAAAGCAACTGATTGAGTGATACTGTCATCTGGTGGTTCATATGAAGAGAATGGGAATTGTAAAGACAAATGAAGAGCTTGTTAACAAGCTAGCTGATTCTCTACCACAAGGTGAATGGTCGACTTACTTAACCATCTTAAAGAATGGAGTTGAATACAGCAATTTCTCGCTGCCTCGCTTTATCGAAAGATTGGAAGGTCATGAATTAGAGATGTAAAAGATGGAAAAAAACAAGATTGTTCAAGTGCAACAAGATGTTAATCTTTATTTCAAAAACAGTTCTGCTGCTCAAATCCAGGTGCCAAAGATTCAAACTGCTTTTAGTGCATATAGTTCACCAAGCACACCACCAATTCAGACAAGTGGTTTCCAATCATTCCCAACGGTTGATCCAAATACACCTTCAAGCCAACAATCTTCTTTCGGATCAAATTAACCTCACAACAATCAAACTACTTCATCATCCAATGCAAATCAAAGAGTTTTGCAATGAAATATTGCCGTTGATTTTCAGAACGCATAAAATTTTGACAAAAAGACAGCAAAACAACATATGTCTCTACTTGGTTCAGTTCTTGAGTCATATGACAGTCTTGTTGCTGGAAAGATCGGAAATTCTGAAATGACATGTGAGGATTACGATCAAATTGATCCAGTTGAAATGGAGTTGATAGATATAAAATGTTGAATGGCTTCAATCGTTCGACGTGCACTGAGATTTATGGAAATCACCGGTAAAGAAAATTTGGGAGGATTGGATCGGAAACTTGTATTTGACAAATCCAAAGTTACTTGTTTCAAGTTTCGGGACAAAGTTCATTTTAAAAGAGAATGTCCAAACCGAGAGGTTCAAGGAAATCATAATCCATTCGCTAATGACTATTACAAAAGAGCGATCTACCATCAACCTCCACCAAGAACAAGAATCGTGTCGATTGAAGATAAGCAATCGGAAACTAAAGATAAGGCATTGGTTGTTACACAAGAAGATGAAGGGTTTAACTGGAACAAGTTTATTTCGAAAGGAGAAAGTTTGACATTGGTGGCTGAAATTATTAAGGAACCGGAAGAAGAATTGGGAGCATCATTTGATGAAGGACCTGATGATGACGATTATTACTATCATACTTCATCAGAGGAGGAAGAACTTTTGAATGGTCTATTCAAACATCTTTTTCCCAATGATGTTTTAAAAACTTTTGCATGATATTTTGTGACTAGCCAACATTCAACAAATGAAGAGTAAAAGAAATCGATTGAAGAAGTTGAAGCTGATGAGAAAAAGGAAATGATGAAAGAATACATCATTAAAGCGTGCATGGGCAATGGCAATGAGGTAAACAAGTCATCTGAGAATGAAAAATCTTGTTCAAAGTGTGAAGAACCATGTGGTGAGTGTCTTGTAAAAGACAAAAGATTTGTTGAATTGCAAAATTTAACAGACAATTTGTCAAGCGATTACAAATCCACAAAGGAAGCTTATGACAAATTGAGTACGTCTGTTAAACAATATAATAAAGCACTTAGAGAAAATGACGCAATACTTATGATGCTTAAAGCAACAGTGATGGATAAACAAATGGCTATTAATATTCATCTAAACACTATTGCTGAGCTCAAAAGTGAGCTTGAGAAAATGAGAATTGAAACTAAGCGAGTTAACAAATTGTTAATTAGTTATTCCACAAGCTCATACGTCATAGATCACATTTTACCAAAAAACAAAAATACAGAGGAATCTAAAAATGGTGAAACAAAAAGTGGTAGTTATGATCGAGTTCCTCCACCCATGTGGAACAGTTATGCATGCAAAAATCCATCTGGGGTGGAAAAGGCACTAAATCTTAAATTTAAAACAGAACAGCTGCCTGTGGATATCAATGTAACTTACACTAAAAATGATCGTGAATGTGACTCTGAAGTGGTAAATAATGTGGTTGAAAAAGGGTTAAAAAATGAATCTGAAGTGTCTGAGACTGAACAATATGAGAAGTCAAGGTCTGATGATATATCAGAAAATACTTTAAATGATGATCCCAATGCCATATTTATAAAATGAAAGGGTCTGATAAACTATTTTCGGATGAGGACTTTCCAATCAAGAATGTGAAAAAGGATTGTGTACATAAAATGTTCAAGCTTATGGAGGTAAGTAATGATGATTTAGATAAACATGATGCATCTTTCTATTCTAAATTGAAAACTGACAACCGACCTTACTATCGTAAAAATGGAGATTATCCGGAAAACAAACGAGCAGGGTTGGGTTTCCAGAAGCAACATAAAACAAGAAGGTCTCAAAAATTGAACTTTACAAAGAAAATCAGTTTTGTTTTTGGGACAACAACTGAAAAAGAAAAGGAGGTCATCGGAACTCAATCGAATGATGATTTTCTTAAAGAAAAGAGAAACAAAAACAAAAACAGGTTTTGGATACCTCCGTTCATAAGGACAACAGGACATGCTTTAAATGCAAGAAAGTTAGACATATCGCACGATACCGTTCACAAGAAAGTTCAAAACCAGTTTCTTCTCCTAAAAAGTTCACCAAGGATGAAAAACAAAAAGAACCCATGTTCATGCCGAAACAAATTCTTAAAAGAAATATTGAATCTCATCAAAATGTTAAACCAATTATTCAATCTCAATCTAAATTTGAAATCGGTGAAACATCACACAAAATTCAACAAGTAGATTCAAAATTTTAGTCTAAAAGAGCTAAACCACAAACACAAAAATGGGTGGCTAAAATCATCAAAACAAAATCATCTAAGGTTAAACACAAACCTTCTGTTCCAAACAAAATTGAGCTTAAAAAGATTGAAAGGAACAAGGTGGGTCAAAAATTTGATATACCAAACCTACCCAAGACCAAACAGGCTGGGGTTTCTTTGTTTAAATAAGTTTTGTTAATCATGTGTGCAGGGGCTCCAACGTTCGATATTGTCAAAATGGATTATGGATAGTGGAGCGTCTCCCCACATGATAGGAATGCTTGCATTGCTCAATGATGTTAAAGCTATTCGTGGAGGATATGTAGGATTTGATATAACGCAGGGAGGTAGAATTGTCGGAGAAGGGATTCTCTCGAACGGAGTTGTATCATTTGATAAAGTGAACTATATCGCTGAACTTGAGAACAATCTGCTTAGTATCTCGCAAATTTGTGACAGGAAGTTCACGACACATTTCAATGATAAATAATGTCTAATCCTAAAGCCCGGTTTCAGGATTCCAGAAGAATGGATTTTGATGCGAGCTCCGAGAGAAAATGATTTATATGTTCTTGACATGAGCATCGCGTCTACCACGTCAAAGAGAGTTCAATGCTTTCTTTCCAAAGCTACCGAGAAAGAGTCAATTTTATGGCATAGAAAATGGGGCACATACATTTTCGAAAGATCAATTTTCTTGTGCATAACGACTTAGTGGAGGGTGTCAATTTGAAAAGTTTTCATCTATCAGATGATTGTTTTAGCTGCAAAAAGAGGAAGCAGCATAAGAAATCCCACCTGAGAAAGTTGTTGAATTTGATAAAGTTACCACTAGAAAGACTACATATGGATCTCTTTGGACCAGTCAATGTCAAAAGTATTTCTGGAGATCTATATTCTCTTGTCGTTACAGATGATTATTCTCGATTTTCATGGGTGTTCTTTCTGGAGAGTAAGGATGAAACATTTGAAACTCTTATGATCCTCTTCAGAAAACTCGAAAATTTATATCATTTGTCCATTAAGAGAATTCCCAATGATAATGGAACGGAGTTTAAGAACAAGAAGATGCAAGAGTTCTGAAATGTAAAAGGGATTCTTCATGAATTCAGCGCCCCCTATAATCCACAACAAAATGGAGTACCTGAACGAAAGAATCGCACGCTGATAGAAACTGCTAGAACAATGTTAGCTGATTCGAAATTACCGATAAGTTTTTGGAGTGAAGCAGTAGTATCAGCATGCTATACCCTAAATCGTGTCTTGATAGTTAAACCTCACAAAAAGACATGTTTCGAGTTGCTGAATCAACGAAAGCATAACTTAGCATTTTTGGAACCTTTTGGATCACTGTGTACCGTCTTGGACCCGGCTGGTAAATTTGGAGTCATATCCTTGGAAGGTTTCTTTGTTGGTTATGCTACTCCTCAAAAACGTGTTTTCTTGCCGAGTCTGAACCAGGTAGTTCTATTGCAGAACGTAGATTGTCAAAGATATACACCGCCTACGCAGAAACCTGGGGATCCGTGGCTGTTTAACTATGATGGATTGTGGGATTTGTTTTATCTACCAGATGTGCCAACATAAGAAGAACTTGTTATGTTATTTCAACAACATAAGTTATCTAATCATGAACAAGTTCCTAGACCTTTGGTGATTTCTACATCATTACCAGTCAACACGTCTGATGTCGGTCAAAGCTCTTTTGTTCAAAATCCGGTTCTTGCTCCAAATGTCAATACTGCTGAATCATCTGCCCCAGCCAAATGCAGATGATGACTCTGATCGGGTACCAACTTTCGACGATGGAGGATCCAGTTCTGATGAAGGATCTGAACAGATTAAAAGCTTTCTGAAACAACAGGCTGATCAATCTAATGCTAGGAATAAAGCTTCTTCATCTGTACCGGTTGTTGATGAAATTCTAACAAATTTGCAACCACGAGTAGATGTTCCAACCGAAGTGATACCAAGAACACTTTCATATCATCTGTCAGAGAACATCATAGGCAGCTTACAAACTTGCAATCAGATCAACAAAGATCTAAGCTGTTTTTATACTCGTATTGCTCCACTTCAAGTTTGATTTTCTCATAGTTGTTTCGTTTCTCAGGTTAAACCAGGAAGCTGGAAAGACGCGTTAAAAGAAGAAAGTTGGGTGGATGCAATGCAAGAGGAGTTACTCCAATACCAGAAACTTGGAGTCTGGACGCTTGTTGACCTGCCAGATCATCATAAAAAGATTAACACGAGATAGGTCTTCAAGTGCAAAAGAGACGATCGACGAGTTGTGGTACACAACAAAGCTCGACTTGTGGTTCAAGGTTTTCATCAGCAAGAAGGGATAGATTATACTCAAGTCTACGCCCCAGTTGCTCGTCTTGAAGCGATTCGCATATTCTTTGCCTTTGCATCATGGAAAGGGTTCAAGGTGTACCAATTAGATGTTAAATCTACTTTCCTATACGGAAAGTGAAGGAGGAGGTGTAGGTCGGCCAACCACCGGGGTTCGTTGATCCAGTGCACAAAGATAAAGTCTACCTTCTGAATAAAGCCTTATATGGTCTCATCAAGCCCCGAGAGCTTGGTATGAAACTTTATCGAGTCATCTTCTGGACAATGGCTTTATCAGGGGAACATTAGATTCTACCCTCTTCACAAAGGAAGTAGATGGGCATCTAGTCATCATACAGATATATGTGGATGATATTATCTTTGGATCGACAAATGATAAGCTGTGTAAAGACATTGAAGAAGTCATGAAGCGCAAATTTGAAATGAGCGCAAAGGGAGAGATGAATTTCTTTCTAGGACTTCAAGTCGATCAGTTGCCTGATGGTATTTTTAGTCATCAGACGAAATATGTTCATGACATATTGGAGAAATTCAATATGATAGGAGCTAAACCAGCATCTACCCCGTTAGCTCCAAATCACGGCATTTGTCCAGATCTTATTGGAGAAAGAGTTGATGAATCTTTATATCGCTCCATGATCGGATCGTTGATGTATCTTACAGCTTCTCGACTAGATATTATGTATCTAACGTGCCTGTGCTCCCGTTATCAGTCTAATCCAAAAGAGTCACACCTGCTTGTTGTCAAACGCATAATGAGATATCTGAAAGGGTTTTCCAAGCACAAGCTTGTGGTACCCTAGACATGACGATTTTACTCTTGCAGGATACTAAGATTCTGATTTAGGATGCTACAAACTGAATACAAAGTCTACAACGACCAGCTGCCAGTTCTTCGGAACTCGTTTGGTAACGTGGCAATGCAAGAAACAAACCGCAGTCGCTCTCTCAACTTGTGAGGCTGAATACGTCGCATCCAGTTGTTGTGCTCAGATTCTCTAGATACAGCAACAGATGAGAGATTTCAGTTTGCAATTTCTTGATATGCCTATATATGTAGATAATCAGGCCACGATCGATATCACTAAAAACTCATGCCAACACTCACGAACTAAACATATTGAGATTCGACATCACATTATCCGTGATTGCTACGAGAAAAAGTTGGTGCGAATTGAGAAAATCCAAACTGATGACTAAAAAGCAGATTTTTATAAACAAGCTTTTGATAAAACAAAGTTTAATAATTTGTTAAAGCTAAATGGTTTAAAAAATATGATCTCAGGGGATGTGTTTGAGGTTGAGTTTGAGGATGATGACGACTTAATGTGAATTTGTCATTGGTTATACGGTTTCTGTACATTCTTTCTTATAACTTCTTAAAAATCCCAAAATATGTTTTTGATTTAGGGGGAGAATGATTGAGGAAAATACAAAAACATTAAAAAAGGGGCAAAAAAGAGTTTTGTGTAAAAAGAGTGATCATAGTAAATAAAAAATGATAGTCACAGTATGCTAAAGAATTGTGTTGTTTTTAAAAGTAATTAAGCAAGTCTTACTATGGATATGCCAATAGACTTCACTCGTTCAGTAAGTTGTATTCAAGATATAAACCTAAAAAACAAAACTGATTAACTTGTGGGTTAACATCTCTCGGATATATGGACTTAGTACTCTGAAATTTCGTTTGATAGAATGCCAGATTCTGCGATACTAGGTCTTTATATTTGATTATATCTGGGGTATTATTCAAGTTCTTCTGATTTTGCGGAAGCATTGGCCTAGAACTCCTATAATACTTTTGCATTATTTCCCCAAAAGCTGCATAAAAATATGGTGATGTCTTAAGCAATTATGACATTTGCAGTACAAAAGATTCCGTGTTGGAACACCACTAAAGACGAGCCTTCATCTCTTTGTCTGTACAGTAGTACTAACCTGAGCTCTCTAGGTCTCGCATTCACCCTATATACAGACATCAATTCGATATATTCACCTGTAAAATGACATTCTGGGAATCTCGATACGGGAGTATATTCTGAGATGGGAAACACAGTTATTTCATGTTCTAATAATACATTAACATAACTTGAAACAGTTGAGAAACGAGCAGAGGTTTAAATGGACAAATATATTGGCAATCTAGGTAAATTTGTTTAAAAGCTTAAAGGGTGTTCTAGATCAATGGTACTGATGACTTATATATATACTTGAAATGATCCTCTAAAAACGCAAAATTCACAAAAAATGTTATTACTTTTTTGAAAAATGTCTCAAAACTCAAAAAGATTTTCAGTTTTCTTAGCTTGATAGTCTTATTATTGTTTACCAATGATAAAAACACTGATGGTTGGATTCACAGCAACCTCTTGCTGAGGAAAATTTGAAATCATGGGTTGGGAGCTAATTTTTAGCGAAAAGGTTACTTGAATGTCAAAAAAGTTCATTAATTTGAAACTTTACATGTTAAATAAATATGTTTGGTCAAACATGATCAACCAAGGTCATTAACTTGGACTTGTAAGGCAAAATTGAATAACTAGGGTCATTAACTTGGAATTGGTTAGTAAAGTGGATTTATAAAACAAATAAAATTACTTAAAAATGAAAAATATAAAAATAAAATTGAAAAGTGGATTTTCAGTTTTGATTCGCACAAAACATAAATTTCATACGGAGATCTTCATTTCAGTATGAAACAGAGTAAATTTTGTGCGATTCAAATTGATTCGTACGAAACTAGTCTCTAGTATAAATAGTCTTTGTTTCGCACAGAAATAAGGTTACCACTTTCTCTGTACTGTTGAGCGATTCAGAGAATTTTTGTGCGAATTGGTACTAAAATCTTCATTTCTTGGATATTTGTGCTTGCGATTTACATTGTCGAGGTTGATTGGCACACCTCTGTCAATGGGAAAGGTATTTTCGACTAATGTCAAAATTCGTATGGATGGGACTAAAACTTAGATCTAGGGAAATTGGACGAGTAAAACTTAAAATTGATCACAAAAATGTTAAAATCGGCTCTAATAACCTGAAAATCGACTATCAATTTGTTAAATTCAACAAGTTTTGAGTTCGGATTATACTTGGACATTTTGGGACGACGATGAGTTTTTGTACGAAGGAATTGACTCGCATGAAAATTTTGTTATAAAAGTTGAAAGTTGTTTGGTACAAAACAATTAATTCATACGTAGAATCTTGAAAAGTTTTTGTTCAAAGTGAACTGGGTTGTTTCGTATGAAATAATGTTTAAAAACAAAATGTTTAATGTTAAAGTATTTCGTACGAAGATAGTGATTCGTATGAATAACATTCATTTCAAACTTTAATATTTTAATAAATGTGAATGTTTAAAATTTTCTAACGGTTGGTTATT
This sequence comes from Scalesia atractyloides, assembly GCA_947069175.1. NCBI lineage: Eukaryota > Viridiplantae > Streptophyta > Magnoliopsida > Asterales > Asteraceae > Scalesia > Scalesia atractyloides. Next base: position 40,899,793 of record CAMTDV010000001.1, read on the forward strand.
TTTTTTATGTACAGGCCAAGAAATCCGCGTTTTCTCCATTCCATAATATATGTTTTGTCACAGATGCCTCAATTCCGGAGATTGCAGCCTATCGAGATATTTTGGATTTTCTCACACAGATTCGAGTGACCAAAGCTTTAACGGATAGACACACAGCATATCTTTCTCATGTAGAATATTTTTGGAATGCCGCTGAGTACAGTATTAATGATAACGCTATTATTTCAGGTGTAAAGATTGATGATGTAGATATTCCTGTAAAGATTACTGAGGATCTAATTCGGAAGGTTTTAGATTTTAAAGATAACAAAGACGATCCAACAGGTTTTTCTGAATACATGGTAAAAGTATGCTTTTATTGAATGGGGTATACAAGATTTGTTAACGCTGCACCATTCAAGAAAGGAAACCTGAGCACACCATTCAGATATCTCGCACATGTCATAGCTCATGGTTTAAGCCATCGGAAGGGTGGTTTTGACGATTTAGTGGATTATCAAATGTGTATGATTACAGCGGTAGTTTTGAACCTTCCATACAACTTTTCAAAAGTTATATTCATTGGTTTAGAATATTCAGAAAGAAAAGATTTTATAGTATCCAAGATTCATTCAGATGTTGTTAGACTTTTTGCATCCTGATCCGAAGAAATCACCAAATGATGTTTTAAAGCTAGACACATATTGATGTTTCGACATTACAAAAGATGAATGTGCATCTAAAGACTGCTCCTGTAGCAAAACCAATGTTTGGTGCAATTCCCGATAAAGATTATATATCGCTAGCACCAGGAAAGTGGAGAAAAGATGAAAGTAGTGACGATGAAGAAGAGGTTAAAGCATTATTGTTGTTTGTTGCAAAAAGGAGTCCATGGTTTGTGAAGGTTGGAGAAAAAGGTGGGAAATCTAAAGCTATAAATGCATCAGTGAATAAAGAAAAAAAGAGAAAAACTACATCTGCAGCTCGAGGTTCAGGTTTAAGAGATGAACCAGAAGTCGAGGAAACGGTTGAAGAGATGGCTGAGGAGATTGAGCGTCAAGCGTTTGGAGCTGACAAAGTAGCTGAAGAAGTACTATCATCAAGTACTGATTCAGAAGATAGAAGAGCTGGTGAAAAGAAAAGAGATGAAAATTGGAGAAGTAACGACAAGCTGAATTAAAACGCAAAACAGAGGAACGGAAACGAAAAGCAACAGGAGAGGATGATACAACTTATGTTCCATCTGAGTCTGATACTGAATCTGCTTTTCGAACTCCAATCAAGAAAAACAAAGAAGAATGAAGCGTCCTGCAGCTAGAGTATCTCCGAGTGTCATTCAAAAGGAAACTGGTGCTGAACCTATTATTGAAGAAAATGTGGAGGAACCATCACGATATATCCATCTCCACCACAACATGTGCAGCCAGAACCAGCTCAGTAACAATCTCAACCAGAGATAGCTCCTCAACAACAATCAATTCCTGACCCAGAACCATATCAACGACAGCCAGTATAGCAACAACCTCAACCGGAGCCAGTTCAGCAACAATCGCAACAACCAGAGCGAGTTCAGCAACCATCGCAACAACAGTCTGCTCAACAAAATCACAACCATCTCATGCGCAACAATCTCATCCAACACAGCAACCATTTGAGTCACAATCATTTTTTGATGAGATTGGTTTAGATGATTTACCTTGAGGAGATGAATTTCGATTTGATGATCCAAGAGTTGAAGACTTGCAAAAACAGGTTACGATGAATGTGGTACGTATAACTGAGTTACAAGAACAGATAAATGAGTTAACTGCTAAAAAGCTTGAAATGCTGGAAAGCATCGGAGGATTGATTGTTGACAAACAGTAGTTAGAAGCGATGTTAGCAAGTATTGTTTTTGAAAACGAAAGGTTGCGTTTACGAATGGCAGAATACGAGGAAGAACGTTTGAGGAACGATAGAAGAATGGATGTGTTCAAGAAGATTTTGGAAAAGAAGTTGCGTTTGAATATTTCTGCTGCAATAGATGAGATAGAACGAGCAGAAGCGAGAGAGAGTTGCAGAAAGAGAACGTTTATCTAAACAACAATCTGATGCACAAGGGAAAGGAAAGGGAAAGATAGTGGAGGAATCTGTGATTACCAAAATTGTACCAGAAGCTGAGTCTGAGCCAGTAACATGTTGGGATATTGTGGTCTATGAAGAACCGAAAAAGTTTATCTTGATAGGAAAGCCAACAAATGTGGATATAGCATTGCTTGATATTACTCAAAGGCATCGGGATTGGTTGCTAAAGAAAAAGTTGGCAAAAGAAAGTAAAGAAACTGCTGAAGAGACTGAAAAGGAAGCAGAAGAAGAGGATGTTGATGTTAATGTTAAGGATTCTAGTAGTTCAGATGATGATGTTAATGTTGGAGGGATTGGAATTCGTGTAACTGATTCGAATGTTAATGAATTAGTAGATCTTTCTGAGTACATTGATGATTCGGCGAATCAATTTTCTGAAGAAGAAAAGACGAACAAAGCTGATGAGTCAGTTGATGCTCAGCAGGCAGGAATTTTCACAGAAAATGTTATATCTTCTGTTCCTGTTGTGCCAAATCCGTTTGTGTTATATCTTGAGCATGACATTGAAGAAGGGGAGTTTGTTCACAGTTACTCGAAGGAAGAAATAGCAGCAATGCTTGGTATTAGTGAAGAGAAGTTTGATTTTGATTTTGAAGATGAACTTAATGAAATAGATGTTTTTGAACCAAATGCATATGTATTTGAAGACGTAGAAGATGCAAACATGTATGATAACGTTGTCATGGAAAGTGATTCTGATGACGATGCTTATGATGCCAATCAGGGTACAGATGATTTCCCAACGTTTACTGATCTATTTGCAGTAGAAAGTTCTGAGATGTTGCAAAGAAAAGTATCTGAAGCTGCAAAAGAAGGAACAATTCCTCAGAAAATGTCTAAAGCTGAAATTGTTGAATAAAATAAGAAATGGTTTCGCGTGAATTCAGCTGAGCGTAAATTTAAAAGACCCCTAGCATTTTTTACCAGAGATACTGATATTTCTCTAGGGGACATTCTGAGTTGGGGATGGATTGAAGAGCTTAATGTGTATGCGATAAAGCGGGAATTTAGTATCCAATACTTTTGATATTTGAGCGATATCAAAACATTGCCGTATTGGGATATAAAGGAGCTTGTCAAACAAAGATGATAAATCTAAAGATGAAGTTCATGACCAAAGGCTTTGGAGATTGATTACGTTTGAAGCTATGCACGATTTTATACATTGGAAACCTCATTATCCTCGTTGCATTATTAAAGTTGATCCAGTAACGAAGGTGAAATATGTTACTTTGATTGTGAAGAAACCGCGGGTGATGAAGAACATGCCACTGATTAAAATGGAGCAAGATTTTTTCAAGATATTCAAATGGTGGCACTATGATTCGAGTTTAGGAGAAGCTGTTTTTTGTGTGCATCCAGATGATGACTCTTGGAAAATCACAGAGGAATTAACCAAAGCAGTCATAGCGCACAGACGAATATATGGTCTATGGTGAGGCATTCGAGTACTAGACCCAATGTGGCTAGTCAACTGTTCAAAGAAAGATATAGAATGCTTATTCTATAGTAAGATAAGTTTTGAAGAGAAGGATCAAGAACAATCAATTCAATTTCAAAAGATCGTTAATGTGTGTTTTGCTAATGATATACATTCTTGTTCGGATTGGAAAACAACTTGGAGGAAGCTTGAGAAGAAAGAGTCAAAGAAAAAGGAAGAAAATGAAGCTCGAATTGCAGAACGTACAAGAATAGCATCTTTAAGGAGCTTTCAGTTTATCAAACGACCTTCTCTGACTGATCAAATGCCAATTGCTTTTGAGGAGCGTCGAAAGCCTGTAAAGAGATTCTTTGGGCGTTAGAGTCAAATCTAATTGAAGTTTTTTTTGAAGATTATCCAGACTGCGGCAATATCCAAGGGGGAGTTTTGTTGGTGCATAATGTCTATTGCCTGCGTCTAGGATGTATCAGTAATGTTTATAAAGTTTACACGTAAATGTTTAAATGTGAAAAAGTAAGTTTTATATGTTTTAACACTATGTTTCGTACGAAAAAAATACATGTTTCGTACGAGTGACTTACGCGTACGAAACACATACTCGTACGAATTATAGTTGTCTGTTTAGCACGCACTTCGGTACGAGTCATGCCGACCTATAAATAGGGAAGTGTTGTGTTATAGCTAGTTAGTGATTTGTCAATTGGTACGGTGAAGCTCTGCCAGTTTGTTTACTTGCGTCTGTATTTAATGTCATTAATACATCGGAAGCAATTAAACAGTAAGTACTATCTTTTTTGTCTTGTCTACCTCTCTAGCAATGAATTCCGCCTCTGCTAGTTGAGCGAGATCAGGTCAATTGCTCATTTCGGGAGCTCGATCCCCGTTGCTTGCTCCTTCCTTGAGGGGTCTTGAATGGGTTTTATAAGCTTATTATGGTGGGTTTTATTGTCACACCCTGGTCATAGTGGAAGCGCAAACGTGTGACTATAAGGTAATCATTGCATCCAATCTTGTAAACAACTGTAAATCAACAACGATGCCATGCTTATATTAACTTGCAACAAATGTGTACAAGTTTCCAAAAGTGAAATCATTAGTTTCCAAATAGTTTCACATTGTCGTCAAAAATGTGGTTTGAAATACATCACAACATAATAACATATTGTTCTCATCGTAAAAGCATGTTGAGGTTTTGACTCCTATATACCCATACAAGATTGGGATATGAGAGGCAAATCCTCCCAAAAGGTGGCATTCGTTGTCATGTCATTTCCATATCCCGAAGTGTTCACTGGCTCAAGTCTTGCATCCTGAAATACATGTAATTTTAAAAAAGTCAACATAAAGTTGGCGAGTTCACGTAGTTATTGTTTTCGTATGACATGTCTTGTTTGTAATCCAGTAATGAAATCTTAGTATGTTATTAGTATTCATGGAGTTTAAGGATCTATCAGTGTGTAGCTAGCACCCTGACATATGTGCCATAAGTAAGTAACCAAACTGAGACAACTCTTGACATCATTTGGGATCATAAAAGCACTCCAAAGGGTATACCAACCAGGAGTGGAGCGTGTGTCAAACTCTATAGACTATACCTTTTGCACATTGGTCACTAAGTGATTAGTGGTCACTCTTGACATCATCCTACTTACGCACATTAATCGTGTTATCAACTAACCCCATAGCTAACATACCGTTTGTTATGACATGTATTTCCCCTCGATCGTTTTAAGACAAAACTTTGAAATAATTCAAAGGAGGGACATGAACTCACAGCTTTGCGTTCCGTGCATCATACTATTCACAGTCGGTGTCCATACACGTGTGTAACTTACATGTGTATTGAGTTTATTAGACACCTAGGCTACATTGGACCTTGTACCAGTCGTTCATCTTGAATTCTTGTTATGTATTTCCTTGTTACGATAGAACAACTTTTAGTGTTATCATAGTGTTGGTAGTTTGTTTGTTCGATTAATATTTTTATATATATTTCTCAAGAATATATATATATATATATATATATATATACATATATATATATATATGTATATATAGGTATACATATACATATACATATATATATATACATATATATATTGTTATTCCTAAATCGTGTGTGAACTGAGCCTTGCCCTTCACATGTCCTCGTGCCTTGCATGCGTGTCATTGGGCCTTGCCCATGTCATTTATGTCATTAGGCCTAACACATGTTTTCATGTCATTGGGCCTTGCCCATGTAATTTATGTCATTCGGCCTAGCCCCTTTCTTTATGTCATTGGGCCTAGCTTATGTCTTTTATGTCATTGGGCCTAGGCTATGTCATTTATGTCATTGGGCCTAGCCCATGTCTTTATGTCATTAGGCCTAGCCCATGTCTTTATATCATTGGGCCTAGCCCATGTCTTTATGTCTTTGGGCCTAGCCCATGTAATTTATGTCATTTGGCCTAGCCCATGTCTTTTTGTCATTGGGCCTAGCCCATGTAATTTTTGTCATTGGGCCTAGCCCATGTAATTTTTGTTATTGGGCGTAGCCCATGCCTTTATATGATTGGGCCTAGCCCATGTAATTTATATGCTTTTGGGCCTTGTCCATATATTTTATATAATTAGGCCTTGCCCATGTCTTTTATAAATTGGGCCTAGCCCAATTCATTTACAAGAGCCCATTTTTATAAGTCTTACTTATAATTTTTACCAAGTATTGATTTGTAAGTATACTTATTTTATACTTTGTAAAGTCTTTATGTTTTAACTTGCTGGGTTTTGATATCAATAACATATATATATATATATATATGTTAAGTGTCTATACATAATTTAGACTCGTCGTCATCGTCGTTTAATACATGCTTTCTCTCGTCGTAAATCGCCCGTCGTCGTAATAACTCTTTGTGTCGGTGATTTATCCGTTGGTCGACGACGCGTCGGTGTATTTAGGTTCGGTGATTTTGGTACGTTCGCCCATCGTCCGCATTGCTTCGCTTGTCCGATTATTGTTTTGACGTATTGTAAAAATGTGTTTGCTTGTGTCACCAACACTTGGTAATATTTTCAAGTGTTTGTAATATTTTGTGTAAATTTGGGCATTATAATGGTGAATACCCTAGGCTTCTAAATATGTACACACACCATACACACGTATTTATACATAATTCTTGGTGAGAAAATATGTGCATATACTTTTATTTCCACAAGTAACCATATATTTATTTCTAAGGATCACTTATTTTCACTTGTAAAAATATATATATATATATACTTGTTAAGCACTTGGGTGTTTAGGGTTTAACCCTTGTCACTAGAAAAGATCTTAGTTACTAATCGCGTTTAGTCCCGCTAATAACCCTGTTAATCATACTTTAATCGCGATTAGATTTTTAGAAAATTTCACCACAGTTTTCCCTAAACTATGGTGTTTTCCATGTTTTTAAGTTACTAATCGCGTTTTACATGTTTAAACCCTATTTAAGCTCATTATAAAGATCAAAAAATACTTAAAGCTTCCATATATTATTTGTTTACAACTTATGTACCTCATCATCCATAGCATTTTGGTAGTCAAAATCTTACTAAAAATGTAATGTGATTTCAGCTAACTTCTCGGTAATGTTTTTCTCACGGATGGGTATGAAGTGAGCTGATTTGGTTAACCGACCAATGATAACCCAAATCATGTTATGACCTTGTGAGGTCTGTGGTAGTTTTGAAATAAAATTCATTGGGATTTGCTCCCATTTCCAAAGAAGGATCTCAGGTTGTCGAAATAGACAAGATGGTTTCTATTATTCGGCCTTGACCTTTGCACAAGTTAAGCATTTCCCAACATAGGTCATGATATATATTAGCAATCTTTTAAGTGTTAACACCTAATCACCAGCATGCCTTAAATCTAACATTTTCAACAAGAATCAAGTGGGTTTGGGACCCACTTGAAACCGTCAACATGGGGGGTGGGGTAAAATGTAAATTTTTTATAACACGTGTATATTTATTAGATATTTTAGTAATTAGGTTAAGTGTTGTGATTAGGGGATTGACCTTGTATCTTTAGCATACAATTAAGGTTTAGAGTGTTAATCTATGATAATTAGTCCACTTGATCATTTAATATAAGTTTCGGATGACGAAAACGTCACTAGTTCGCTCATCGACACATTAATCGCTAGTAAACGAACCTTATTATTTAGTACCGGAAGCCTTTGTTTTTTACCACTAGAATTGTCATGGTGGTTATTTAGTGCACTTACGTTCTAAAAATATTCATAACTAGTTCGCTAGACGAATACATGTTGAGTTACGACGGCCAAAATACCTTTTGTTCACTCGATATTGGCACTTTTATATCCTGCCGTCGAACTTTTCCGGAAGTTGTGTTTCCGTGACCTCAAGATAGCTGAAAGGTTTTCGAGTCCCAAAGGAGGCTTACCTAGTTTTCTAGACGGATGCATGAGGCTATCGGCCATTAAAATGTTCGTCGGTTCAATAACCGGTCACTTTCCGATCAAGTTGTGCACCTGTTTGCCATATGACCGGAAACAATTTCTTTTATGTATTCCTGCTATTCTCATATTTCTTAAGGGTTTTCAACATTGTTTTGTTAAAATTCTGGAATACGGAAAATACAGAATTGATGTTGTGGACAAACTGAAACTGTCGCCTTTTTGGTTGAAACGGACAATTTTGCGATTTAGGCGTTGTACTAGAAAGTATTGTATTTTTGAAATAGGTGTTCCCACATTAGTGTTTATATATATATATGGACTCAATTATGGCATTAACATGCCGTTATTCGTTGTTCTGTTTCGTTTTAGCGGTTTTGCTGACATGAATAGTGCAACCGCGAATAATGTGCCCAACACTTTCTACCAAGACTTTTAGGGCATTGTTTGGTTTGCTTCCCGTCATAACGAAACCAGTATATGCTATGATCTGATTTACTTGTCCTAATACTTATAATACGACGTACGACTCAGTTATGTAATCAAATTACGATGTAATGCATGAGATCATGTACCCAAAATAGTGAGTAGATTGTACAGAATTCCTGGTTATTTACCATTTGTCAAATTTATGGATCAAAAGGGAAGGGTTTTAGGGGTTTGGGGCTGCCGAAAATGGAAGCGGAAAAAGGATATGTTTCTTGAATTTTTTTTAAGTGTGAAAGTGATAGAAGTTGATGATAAAGTTAGGTTATATAGAGTAAGTTCAACCAAGATCAAATCTTGCAACCATGCCTTGTGTCCTACATTTTCAACACTGAAACAAGTGGGTGGGGCCCACTTGTTGACCGAATTCTTTAAGGGGGGCTAAATGTAACTTTTTTTTACATATGTATACTTATTAGATATTAGGTATTTTAGTTAAGTATATTGATTAGTGATTGGTCTTGCATCATTAGGGAGTAATTAAGGGTTTTAGATGTTAGTTAGTATAAATTAATTCCCTTGACTAGTTGGTGTTAGTTTCGGGTGGTAAACATATTATTAGATCGGTCGTCGGGTCACTTTCGGACAATATATGGAAAGTGTGCTTTAGTACCAGAAACGTCATCTCGGCTTAATATGTGGTACCACCAATGTTGTTTCGGACATGGAATATTCTTAACTAGTTCACCGGATGATCCGTTTAAATGTTAGGATGGTAAGGATGCTTCCTACTAGTTCGTCGGATCGATATTGGACAAGTTGTATCTTTTATGGTATATCTTCGGAAGCTTATGTTTAGGATAATCTGTTGATATCCCCAAGCTTATTTAAGGTGTATAACATTATATACGAGTCCTAGGTCCCTTAAAGTGTGGAGTTTTGGCATTTCGGACAATTTACTTTGTTATATTCTAACACGATTCAGATGAATTTTAATGACATGTGTTTTCTGGAAAGTTAAAGTGTTTTTGTATTTAATGTCGCTAATTGGGGATTTTTAATTGTATTTAAAGCATAAAATGCTTTCGTACCATTCGTTGCTCGTTCCGACAGTTTTTAGAACTTGCTGGCATGAATAGTGTGTTCAGGTGAATAGTGTTTTTAGCATTTTGCCAACATATTTGGACATAGTTTGTTGTTTCCTCGCAACGTGTAGAAAGTAACGATGTTGTTTGGCATAATTAACCATGTCCTATGATTGCTAGACTTTACACGACCTAATCATGCATTAATTAAGTCGTAACAAACGCAATAAATTGTATAATGAAGTTGTTATGTTGTACGTAATTTACAATTATTTTGCCGGTTGTCACAACAAGCTCTTCTTTTCACTCTCTGAGCTTGTGCCAGAAACAAACACCATTTTGTTTGTGAATTTTGAGTTTCCAAACATGTTGTTTTTTCTCTTACCATACCCCGGACCCTGCCTCCCATAATTGTCATTTTTTATTATCAGAATAGGAGTGTTTTGGTTTGGAATAGTAAGATGCACATAGATTATCAATTTTAGATAAATTTACTTCAACCAAGTTGAATACTTTGTCAAACTTGTCCAGGTTCACATTCTGAATCGGAAATTCATCATCAAAAATATAGTTTGTGAGATCCGTTCATTTGGTACATGACAATACTCGGATCATCATTCAAACTATGTTCTGATTTTCGAATATAGTTCTTATGAAAGCTATCGTCATTTTCAGAACGTGAGCTTCAACTTGTTTTCTCCAAGTTAGATTGCGCGCTCTCAAATTCAGTGCTTCCACTGTCATTTCCCAAAACATTTTCAACAATGTTTTTAACCACATATGACTCACAGTCATTTTCTGTCTTGGTATAGGTTACATGAATGTTTTAAGGCAGCTCGTCTTTCTTTTCAGTTCTTAATTTCAAATTAAGTGCCTTTTCCACCACATCCGGTTTTTTCTTTGAATAACTATTCCACATCAGGGGAGGAACAAGATTATAACCTAGACCTTTATTCTCATAACCATACACATCCTCTCACGATTCCTCTTTTCCAATTGGTTTAGGGAGGATGTGATCCAGAACATAAGATGTAGTTGAATAACTGATCATTTCTTGTTAACTCTTTCTGACTCGATTCTTATTTCTTCTAATATTTATTTTAGTTTAGCGATCGTGTCAATATGAATAGTAATAGCCATTTGTTTATCCATGACCGTAACTTTTAGCATAAAAAGTGTAGCATTGTAGATCCCTTAATCCGTATGGATCTTAACAAAATCGTCTATCCAATCTAGAGTGCGGAATCCCCTAGATCAGATTTCACAGAAAACTGAACAAGAACACCAACAAATACTTTCAAATTGTCTTCTATTGATTATCCAACATAATGTTTTACAATCAATTCAAGACTCACTAGAAATCTCTCAGCCACTCTCTGTAGATTTCTTACACTCCTCTCTGTCTCCTCCTCAAAACCCTAATGCACAACATGTATATATACTACATGTCTGCATACTAGGCTTTAGACTGGGCTAGGCCATTCTCCAAGCCCATTACAACTCTAAACAAGCTAAACACAAATGCTAAGCCCAATACAAAATATCCAAAGACTAACATCAACATACTCCCTTTGCTGATGCTACCAATCTCCAAAACTTTCATTCGTTGTAGATTAGCGAACTAGCATTCTCTGGTTAAGCTCTTATATACAAATTCCTCTATATCTCCTTTTGTAATGTAGTAGAAGGATCCTACCATGCATCTTCACACACTCTTCACTCCACTCTTAAAATGCACTTTACTTGAATTCTGCACTTCATTTTCATAACCGCATCAATCTGTTTAGAAACACAAGCAAGTAACTCCAAAAACCATTAGTTGTTTTCCACATTAAAGATAAACTAATATTTTACTTATCATGCAAAACTAACACCTTATCAATTCAAAATGGGAGACTTTAAAAAACAAATCTTTTTGTATTTTTATATTTTCTGAAAACAAATAACTAACAAGAAAATAAACACTCTATTTTTGTGAGAATCACCAGTAAGAAGATCATATCAGCACCATCAAATTATTTTCACACTATCTGATTATTCTATATGCAATATTCATGAAAAGCAGTTCAAGACGATTACCAGTATTGTTTTTCCACTTAAACAAAATTACATGAACATTTCAAGTACCATTACCTTGTGATATGATTAGATAACTGATACTGATATACTAGTGTGTCCCACTTCAGGACATACCCCCACAATCAAGGTATGCACAAAGATTCCTCGTAGTAGGTGAGTACACCGATATTTATCCTTATTGATTTACAACTTTAGATAATTGGTGATCAGGTTAGTACTTCCGTACAGCAAAGAGACCAATATCCAACGAGGGTTAGGGCAAATACCAAATTTTGGTACGAATAATGCAATTGCATATTTGAATGACTCTCTAGGAGAGCTTCTTCAATTTTTGTGATTTGGCATTTTAGCTCTTTTAAGATATCCTGGTTAAGCCAAGGTGAGCATATATCTGAAGGACAACCATGATACCCCGGATGAATAAACGATATAAAGACCTAAAACCTAAGATTTTGGCAATCTATCAACGCAAGATTTAAGGTTATAAAACCATACGCCACTGTATGTTACCCACTCGTACACAGTTTATTATATGTGTATCACAAAGGTAAGTTGATTATTTCATGCCTTTTGTCTACTGGTACATCATATAATAAAGCTGTTATCACACTTGAGGAATTTAGTTTTAAATTTCAGTGTGACAGTTTAACTTGCTGACATATTATCATTTCTTCTTTTCCAAACAGTGAAACTCATTTTTGATTTTTGAAAAAAAAAAACATAAAACTTTTCCAATTACTCCCCCTAAACTCATGCACTAACTAAAACTCTTTTTGGTTTAGGGAAATTTCTCCCCGTAAATTTTTATTTTTATGGAGTCAGGTTTTAAAAACAGAAATTTAAATACAAACAGACTACCACTTCAACCTGACAAAAAGGTTTTTCACTATTAGTAAACATTTTCTATCACAGAAGTAAATAAATCATTACCATGGGTAACCTACTATTCACCTCAGGTGCTTAACAGGAATAACCATTGTTGAACACATCAACAGTCCTTCTTGGCCATCCTACACTCACTTAACAACTTAGTTAGACTTGAGAACCCAAACCCTACCGGTTTTGGGTTGACCATGAATATCAATATAACTTAATCATGTCCAATATCCACACCCTACTTGTGTCTTGGATGTCTTCCAAGTTGATGAACAAGATTTATAATTTTCACGAGATCTTTGATCGTTAGAGTTCCAATAAACTCTCGGATTTGCCGACCTTAGAAAATTATTATCTCGAAACCTTCTTCTCCCGTTATCATAATATGAACTTTGAAAAATTTTTGGATTATTTTGAACATTTGTGCTACTAAAACCCCTATATTCGTTTCTCCTCTAAAAATTTCGATTTCCAGCAGTCTGGTATCGATTTTGATATCCAAAATTTTTCCTGTAAAACAATTTGATTGTCCATTATCATGACTTGATTTAGGATAAAATTTTCTTAGATTATCAAATCTTCTTGATGTTGAAGATTTAGGTTGAAATCTTGGTTGATTTGTCTGAGAACTTGGTATAACATTCTTATTTCAACCAATCTTGGTTGTATTGCGAAGGCATTGTAGAATTCATTCTCCATTTCATCAAAAAAATTGAACAAAGAATGCTTGTTGCGAAGATAATCTTGTGCGAGGGTAGCCTTGTACGAACTAGAATAAGAAAAACACATTTTTTTGTTAAGTTCATAGAGGGTAAAAATCAAAGATTTGAGATCTATCTTCTTGCGAAGATAAAAATCAAACTTCTATAACCTATATTCGTACGAAGGTACAATACTCAATTTTGAAAGATTTATCCTCCGTACGAAGGTAGTACTTCGTACGAACGTGGTAACGTCGTGCAAATATGGGTTTCAAGATTTCACATTTTCATTGATTTTGTCATGATTCTGATTGATTTTACTTCTTATTCTTTCAAGGGTTTGTTAGAAGCAGATTTTATGTATTCCTTGAATAACTCAAACCATTTTGATGGTTATTTCCATGAAAAATGATAAAAAAAAGTGTAAAATGATAAAAAGAGTGAAAAACGAGTAGATTAGAAGTGTGACATTGTAGAATCTTGTTGTTTGTCTTCAGAAGATGTCCTCTAAGCTTCGATACCATTTGTGAGGATCTTCTTCAATCCAAAAAGCTCAGGTCTAAACTCATTAACCTAGTCCAAAACGCGCGGAATTCATTTTAGATTAGACGACAAGTATAACAAGATTAATTTTCAATCACTTTTTCATTAATCTGATAAACGTTTACAATTAGTCAACAGTTTGATAGGGCTTCACCGTACCATTCACAAAACAGTTACAGACTCGACGAACACATAGACCTATATATAGATGACGTGTGCAAGCGCTGGTATAATTTTTTTGATATATTTTAGGTACTTTTCACTCATTTATGCAAGCTTTACATTTATAAAATATGATATAACACTATTACTCTCTACAATACGTTAGGGCAATTGCACCCATCGTTGGAATGGTATACTGATGGTAACATACCGGAGTCATCCAATGACACAAGAGCTTTTAATACTAGATTAACATTAATGTCTAATCGACCCAAACTTTGAGAAAAGGTTTTGATAAGTAAATTAAGATAAGCAAAAGAAAATAAATGAAATACATAAACAAGATAAAATCACTTGGTTCTGACTTATCTTTTTTGTATCCGTTGATGATTTCCGCACTTTGGTTTTTTAATAGATTATCTTAATTAAAGTAGCATGTCCCTCTTTTGGAGGCAGCAATACCCTCAGCCATATTGGTCTGAGTCAGCAGGGATATAGTCCCGTAGGACCGGAATATTGAAAGATAGTCAAGTGAGTTATTAATGCTAAATGTGGCATATCCCTCTTTTGGAGGCAACACTACCCTCGGCCATATTAGTCTGAGTCAGCAGGGATGAAGTCCCTCACGGCCGATTAATGTTTGAATAGTAGTTTTTAAATTAGGGGTTCAAGCCGTTCTTACTTCCTCTGATTTTATGCTATCTTCTTCAAAGGAAGTCCTAATAAGCATGAACCAAGTCCTCACATTATCTATACGCTGAACGAGGTAAGAGTTTTACCCAAACAACCTTTCTAACCCCCTTCCATGCAGTTAATGTGCTTTATATAGACCGTAAAGACACGAATGAGTGGATAAACAAAACATGAAGGAATGATAAAATAAAACTCACTTTCAATATAAAGAAACTAGTTATTAAACTCATTAATACAATCCCATTTAAAAAGTTAACGAAAGATTGGAAATCAAAAGAAATACATAAAATATTTCGCCTTCACCAAGTGATGTAAGAGATTAGCAAAGCATGGCCATAGCTTAACGAAGACTCTTACGATCAATCTTGGATCCCGAGACTACTTCACACTCTAAACTATAATGATTTTGGTGGAAGATGATGGTGGAGTGGTGACAGATGTGAGAGAAATGGTTTGCCAAGAGATGAGTTGGAATGAAACACCTAGCACCCCTATTTATAACTGGAAACAGTGGGCTCAGACGGCCCCGTGCCCGAAGCGCACGACCCCATGTCTTCCTTTTTCTCTGTCTTCATTTAATTATGTTTTCAGATCGATGCTCCACGGCCCAGTGTGTCAATGGCATGACCCCATCGCCCTTGTACTTGTTCTACGAACCCAGATTCGCAAATCTGAGAGTTGAAACGGCCCATATCCATTGGACACGGCCCCGTGTCTCTTGTATGCTTCTGTTTGTCTTCTTCTGATCTAGAATCTTGAAGGAGCATGGCCACATTCAAACAAGGCACGACCAGGTGCTAGACTTCTGATTTGTTGTTTTAGTTTTGGGGTGAAGCTCGGAGGGCCGGTATAGTGTGTTGTCTTCCTGTTTTCTATACTTATGCTGGATTTTGTCGTTAAATTTGCTCCTTTTGTACATTTAAGCTCTTTAATCCTGAAAATCAAAAGTATACAAAGAAACACACTTTTTCCAACATTAGTATTAAGAAGGGTTGATTTTTATACCGTATTTGATATAATTTATATGTTGCATTTGACGCATATCAAATACCCCCGCACTTGAATATTTTGTTGTCCTCAAGCAAAACTCTTTAATAGTTGCTTACAGACCCAAATGGAATTGGTAGAGAAGTTTTTGGGTCTTGTTTATAAAGTCTCGGGAATCCAAGTTCTTTTTATTCTTGTTTTTATTCTATTTACAATCCTATTTAAGAACATAAATATTTTTGGGCGTAACATGCCTTTATAAAATTTCATTTAGCTACCTCACAGGTGATCCTCAACACTCGGCCGAAAATGTATAAGTGAAACGCTCGATACCGGTATGGGGCTTACTCCTACCATATGCTTGACAAGTAATCAGACCTGCTCTTTTTTAACAAAATCATTGTAAATATCAAGAGAACTTTTAAAAGGGTAGGTTTTGGCTAGGGGTAGGGTATTTTTATTGAAAAGTGGCTAAAAACATAGGTTTTCTTTTGAAAATTATTTATATGACTTAGTTATAAACTACATGTTTATAAGCTATAATTTTGCTTATTTATTTCAAGCAATTAGAGAGAGTGATTATTATTTTTTATTTCAAATAATAAACTATGTCACTTCTTTTTATATAAATTTCAAAAAAACTACGTTTTAGTAAAATAAAGGGGTGTTAAAAGAAAGATTGGTTTAGGGTGATGGGTAGTTTGTGCAAAATGGGGTATTGCGGGTTTCGAATCGAAAGGTTTAGCCTCAAAGGGGTTTAACTAGGGGAATATTCTTGTTTTTGTTTTTTTGTGGGGAGATAAAAAGAAAATAAAGTCAGAGAGGGTTTAAAATTCCTAATGCCTCTATCATATACTTACTTGGATTGTCTTGTTAAGTTTTAGATTCGTAAGGTCCGAGAATGCATTGTCTGGTTAAGTTTTAGATTCGTAAGAAACATTCGGCTATTCACACAAGAAATGTAAATGAGCATTTAGTAAAGATATAAATTGAATGCTCGGTAAAGGCTCAAAACTCAAATTTTTGTGGGAACAAGGGTAAAACTGAAAAATTATATATACATTCAAATTTTACATAGAATTGTCATGCCTTCTTATAGATTTTTCTTATATGATTCTTTTTATCACGGTGCTATGGGTTGTAAACTTTATAAAAACTTGAAAAATCTATAGATATTGGATTCTAACTTAAACTATAAACAAAGCAAACTAAAAAATATTCTGAAAAGATTTGGGTTTTTAGCGTTTCCAAATAGAGTTTTGTGTAGGACTTATTTTTAGGACAAATATATTCAAGCTAAGCTTACCCCCCTCCCCGCACACTTAAATTACACATTGTCCTCAACGTGACCAAAATTGGTTATAATTAATTAAATGCATAAATGTGGGTTAAAAACAACAGGTTTTTCCGAAACCAGCCAGGCACCGGGGGTGTTAAGGAGGCATGACCCCATGATGAAAGTGCTAGTATCAAAATTTTTGGGAAACTTACAGAAGGTTGACATGGGGGCGTGTTAAGGAGACACGACCCTGTGTGGCAAGATCAGAGTAAAAATGTTTCAGCAACAAGGACACGGGGGAGTGTCAGGTAGGCACGGCCCCGTGTAAAGCTACTGCTAGTTTTAAGAAAAGATGATAGGGTTCCGGGTTTCCTGTTTCGGGCTCGGGGAGTCGTATGGTTGGTGGATCCAAGCATCCCAAGGTACCTGTAAGCTCATACACACCACCACAACAACAAACAAATACGAAAATAGAAATCTTATGTTACGACCATTTAATTGTTCCATCATCCATCACACCTATAAAAAGAAAAAACAAAAGAAGAATGTAAATTATTCAAAATTGGTCGCAGCCCATAAACCATCACCGTAGTTTCACGGAAGAATGAAAGATTAACTAGTTAGTCGCCTTCTTGACATCACCTTTGCCACCATCACCTAGTCTGAATCCATCTCCTCTTCCTCCTCCTTCTCGCCACGGTACACCATGTTCTCCCGAATGTAGGAAATGTCGGTGCGCATGGAGGCTAAGTTCCTCTCGATCCCGCCAACACGGGTGCTAATGCCTTGACCCGTGGTGAGGGCATTGCGGAAGATTTGGAGTGATTCCTGCGTAAGATTATAAAGATGGTGCATGTTAGGAAAATCACCACCACCTTGAGAGGATGAACCCGGGGCGTAGCCGTAGGAGTATTGTCGAGGATGGTTCGGATCGTCTTCGATTGCGAGGATTTGATCGGGGTCATTTGGGTTCCAAATCTTCCCCTTGTTATCTTTAAAGTGCAAGAGAGCATTGCCGCATTCGACAATAAGGTTCAGACTGTGGCAAAGTGAGATGTCTGCCCGGGAGACGCTTACCCCTTTTGAGAAGCTTTGTGGGACGCGTCCAACATAGGTCATATAGACCCGGGCTATACAGCCACCAAAGAATATAGGCATTGGAGTCGTAGCTCTAGTATTGGTAGCCATATTCTTTAGTAGCATTAAGGCGACATTGAGAGGCTCTTGTTTCAGGATGCAATATAGCCAAATTAGCTCCCGAAGATTTAACACACCTCCGCTCTCTCTCCTTTGGCACAAAGTACCGCTCTGGACCCGATGACTGTAGCGAATGTGGGTCCCAAATTTTGGTACTTTTGGTGTTGCTTGGATTCTAGACCCCATCTCCAACGGATGCCCAAAAAGTGTTTCTTGTGTTTTCCAATAACTCGATCATGTTGTCATAGAAGGCAGGCTCGGTAAGCTCATTTTTGGTATAGAGCCCTACATCCATGCCGAATTTTGCGACTGAAATCTTATGCCAAGTACCACAAGAAACACTTCAGTATCGAACATGTCCTTGAGTTGCCGGAAAACACGAGAAACAGACTATAGTGGTTCCTCAAGAAACGTCACGACTTCAGTATCGAACATGTCCAGCAAGAAACACTTGGTACCACAAGCTCATTTTTGGTATAGAGCCCTACATGTTCGAAACATCAGGGCTTCAGTATCGAACATGTCCTTGAGGCTTTTCTTGAGGGTAAAAGTGTTTAGGAATTCAAGATTGAATTCGTAAATAGACTATAGTGGTGCCTCAAGATATAAATTGAAGAGGTCTTGTGACAAGGCTGTCGTAGCGGTCTCTTTGGCCAACCGTTTCCAAGGTTTCATAGCAGACTTGCCTTGGCGGCTCTTCTATACGGGTCATTAGAATTTCCAAGCGTTCCGCAATTCGGTCTTGAATCTGAGCCACTTGTGTGGTGCCATTTCCTACACAGAACAAACATTTATACAGTTAAGGTCAGTTAAAACAGTGAAAATATGAGAAACAGAGGCTTTGGCACGGCCCTATGTCTCTTGGACATGACCCTGTGCAACAGGTTTTCAAGGGACACCACTCCGTGTCATGGAGGCATGGCCCCGTGGTCAGCTACTGTTTTGACCCAATTTTCAACTTTTCGTGTCAGTTTCAAAAAATTCAAAATTTGGTCCCTTGTGTGCGGTATACCCCGAAAAACAAACCCCAATTTTCACTTACTAACCCGGTTTACCCTTCGATTTTTAGGTTTTTCGGTTATTAACACGGGTTTGACCAAATGGGTTGTAAATGCTTGATTTTTTTACAATGGTTTATTGATTCACTTATTAAAACACTAATACTAACTACTATTAACAAAATCTATGAAAAATTTTGGATTCTTCGGACCGACACGGGTCTAGTTCCAGAACCCAAGATTTTTCCCCAAATCTAGATGTTATGTAACATGCAAAGCGTACATCGAACAAATTTAGATGTTAGTAACATACCTCTTTGGTGGATTTCGGAAGGAAAGCATGAAAAAGTTGTAGAGAACCGGTGGTGCAGGGAAACGGGGCGTGGTAGTTATGAAAAGAAAAGGTCTCCTAGAAGGGTTTTATCCCGTTTGCAGATAGGCACGGCCTTGTAACCGTTGAGGCATGACCCCGTGTCTTAATTATTTTTTTATTTTTTTTATGTGCCCTTGTTTCTCTGTCCACTTGGTTCTTAAGTTTGTGTTTACCTGGTTTGTAGACTTTTCCACGTGTTACATTCTTCCAAAATATACCTACAAGATGGATTATTTAAAACAAAACAAATATATACAAGTTGTTAGTGTTTTCTCGCTACTTATCCACCTCTTCCAAGGTCATTTCCGTTTCTTCATCCTCGAGGAATCCTTCGTAGAATTTAAGCATTTGTCCATTTACTTTAAACGGTTCTCCATTTGGAGGCTTAAAATCTGTAGGGGTAAACTTTTGTGATGGTGAAAGGTTTGGACCATCAGGACTTAAGATTTTGACCATTATTTTCGATTTTGACCCACAGTTTTTTCTAGGATTCTTTTTAGACCTCGATTTGTTACTTTAGCTTGACCATTGGTTTGAGGGTGATAGGTTGTCAAGAGGCGGTGATAAACCCCATAACCTGTTAGAGTGTTTTCCATTTTAAGATTGCAAAAGTGAGCACCTCTATCACTGATTAGTGTTTTTGGAGTTCTGAAAGTGGGTAACGATTTATGCATTATTCACATTTGAATGCCTCTCTAGGAGAGCTTCTTCACTTTCTGGGATTTAGCATTTTAGCTCTTTTAAGATATCCTAGTTGTTCCTAGATCAGCATGTATCTGGATGCAGCAGAAGGACAACCCTGATACCCCATATGAAATAACGATATAAAGACCTAAAACCTCATATTTTGGCAATCTATCAACGCAATATTTAGGGTTATAAAACCATACTCCACTGATATATATTACCCACTCATACACAGTTCGTTATGTTTATATCACCAAGGTAATTTGATTATTTCTGTTGATACACTTTATGTCCGTCACTGTGCGAATAGGATAGAAAGAGTGTGCATTGAATATTGTATAGATTAGATACGAACACATGACCCAATTACGAACGAGAACGGGCTCGTACGAGTGACAATGTGACTTGTACGAGTGATAATGTGACTCATATGAGTGATAAACAGCTCTACTCGTACGGAGGACACTTCGTATGAAGCCAACCTGCTCGCTTCGCCCGACCTGCTCATGTCTATATATATGTGCTGTGTGTTCATTGTTTAAGTGAGTTTTGAAGTTCCCTAAGGGGAAACGCTGGCGGATTCTCTGCAGGAATTCCACCAGCCAGAAAATATGTATACTCTTTCGGTATGAATGAATGAATGAATGAATGCTTCCGCTGATTCTGTTTCTACTCCCTTTTTATAACATTCTACCGAATTCGTACTATCATACGCCCTAACTTCCATCTAGAACCACCGTCTCCGGGACCCCAATTGGAATCAGAGCTACGGTACCGGTTCATTCAATCTAACAATTGATGAATCACCTACGCTCATGAATTTTGGACCTATGAGGGGTTTTCGACGTAAAAAATTAATTAATCGGACAATCCATGGACATAATGTAAAATTGAAACCATGAGATTGTTAGAAACTGATTTTCAACTAGATCTGTGCAAAAATCATCTTGAAATTTGAAGAAATAAAGATTCTGGATTGAAAAAACGTTATCAGGCTCGTTTGTACGAGTGAGCCTATCTGGCTCGTATGAGTGATTGTTGTGGCTCGTACGAATCACCACTCGTACGAAGTCCACTTTGTACAAAGGCATTTTTTGATCATATCGATGAGACAAGTGCCTAGAAAAAATTGGTGATTACAATTTTTTTCGAGATTTTAACGTCTAATTCGAGTAGTTCGGGGATACCGTCTAGAGCTTCAGAATATAGATTTGATGATAGGTTGCAAAATGTTGAAGATATTGGGGTAGTCACTGATACCTGCACAAAAGGTTGA
The DNA here is from genome assembly GCA_947069175.1 of Scalesia atractyloides. Classification (NCBI taxonomy): domain Eukaryota; kingdom Viridiplantae; phylum Streptophyta; class Magnoliopsida; order Asterales; family Asteraceae; genus Scalesia; species Scalesia atractyloides. Next base: position 40,921,144 of record CAMTDV010000001.1, read on the forward strand.
TCATTTGGTGTAGTGACGTTTAGTGGGCTTTAACGTTAACATCCGGATTTGATCAAAACTGCAATTTTGGGAAATTTTCCGCAAAATTTGGTTTTTGTGAAATGATGCTCAGGACGTCAGAATTTGCAAAACTGAGGGGGAATAAAAACTTTCACGTATATGTTAATATTCTGACATTTTTAAATTCATGACCATGCAACAGTAATCGGGTGGTTCCGAATGCGGATTATCTGGGAAACACAAAGCATCGAAGATTCATTAGTGATGAGATAAAGTTGATGTCTATTTTTCATAAAATTGGGGTTGCATAACTAAGTCTTGGAGGAGTTGTTCATCGGATTTAGTAGTTGTGGTCACGTTGATGCCTGAGTCTTGGTACAAGCGGGTTGCACACACGACTTCTTAGTGGTACAAAGTATCCAATTTAATTTCGTATGGAAAATGAACTGTTTTCCGGACTAACCGCCAGAAAATAAGGATTCTTTGTGGTTTCAGTTGTCAACAGGACTAATGAGGAAGGCTATATACTTGCGATTCATGACTAAAGAAGATGATATAATAAATCTTTCAGACCAAAAATGTGTACAAGTTGCTCACGATATAGACTATACATTTGGACTTTCGTGATAAAAGGATGTTCTAGATCATAATACGGATTGATGCTTAAGGGTTAAATACCTGATCTACGATGGTGAAGTGGATGCACATACGACTGCTTATCTTTAACTCTGCAAAGCAAATGAACTATTTTCAGGACTAACCACCATGAAATGTGGATGTTTTGTAGTTTCAACGGAGATAGCTATACATCTGTTATCGTGACTAAAAAGGAAGAAGTGATTCTTATTGCTGAAGAATGTTTCTCAAATTCGATGTGTTACCAGATAATATGATTCTGATGATGATTTGCTGATTGAGAAGATCATCGATTTGCTTATTAGTCATGATTACGGAAATCGGGATTTCAGATTTACGCGGATATTTATTGATTTGAAGTTTACCGTTGTGGTAATTCAAGTTTCTATCAATCGGGATCAAGTGCGCTAAACCAAACGCGGATGTGGTTAAAGTTGAAATGGAGAAGCTGCATTGATTAATTTCAAGTTGGTGATCATTCAAGAAAATTTGTAGATTTAGCAAATCAGAGGAGGTCTTGAACCATGAAAACAAAGACCTGAAGATTAATTTATGGAGTAAATTATTTCAGGAAGAATGTTGCTTAAATTAGATAATGTAAACCCGAATCATTAATCAAGGGGGAAGTTGTTGACGCATTATACGACATTGACAGATACCTGATTGAAGTTTTAGAATATTCAAACATGAAATTCTCAGATTTCAAGATCAAGATCAAGCATTGACAGGGACGTCCAAGGGGGAATTTGTTGTTGCACTTTATGTCCGTCACTATGCGAATAGGCTAGAAAGAGTGTGTATTGAATATTGTATAGATTAGTTATGAACGCACGACCCAAGTGCGAATAAGAACTGGCTTGTACGAGTGACAGTGTGACTCGTATGAGTGACAGTGTGACTCGTACGAGTGACCGTGTGACTCGTACGAGTGACCGTGTGATTCGTACGAGTGATAAAAAGCTCTACTCCTACGAAGGACACTTCGTACGAAGCCAACATGCTCGCTTCGCACGAGCTCCTCATGTCTATATATATGTGCTGTGTGTTCATTCTCTCCAGCAATTACGCCATCCAGACAAGATGTATACCCTTTCGGTATGAATGAATGAATGCTTCTGCTGATTCTGTTTATACTCCTTTTTATAATGTTCTACCGAATCGGTAGTATCATATCCGTAAACTTCCATCTAGAACTGCCGTCTCCGGATCCACAACTTCATGCATTTTTCCTACCGGTACATCATATGATGAAGCTGCTATCACACTTAAGCAATTTAAATTCTAATTTCAGTATGACAGTCTAACTTGCTGATGTACTATCATTTCTTCTTTTCGACATAATGACAACTCATTTTTGATCTTCTATTTTTTTATGTTTTGATTTTTGAAAAACAGCAAATTATTTACAAAAAGCTTATGAAAACTGGTTAGGGTTTCCTCATCCCGTTGAGTTCGACTAAATGTTCAAACGAGCTCTTTCAAATGCTTTTGTGTAAAGATCTGCTACGCTATCTAGTGTGTTGACTCTATGCAGTTTAATCAATTTCTTTTCAGCACAATCCCCTATAAAATGATGATGAATGTCAATATGCTTTGTGCGACAGTGTTCTACGGGATTGTTTGTGGTTGAAATAGTGGCATTATTGTCCATCATAAAAGGAGTACGAGTGGAATTCAAACCGTAATCGCGCATCTGCTGTTGTATCCAGAAAACCTGAGTGCAACAGCTACCCGCAATGATATATTCAGCTTCACACGTATAGGTAGACAAGCAAGACTGCTTCTTGCATTGCCATCACATGATCCTCCCTCCTAAGGACTGACAACCACCTATGGAAGACTTTCTAGTTGATTTGCATCCTCCAAAGTCCGAAGCAACAAATTCAAATCACTGGCAGCTGGATATCATAACCCAAGTATTAGGTTTCCCCTTCAAGTAACGAAGAATCCACTTCACCGCTTTCATATGTGACTCTTTTGGATTCGCTTGATATCTAGCACAAAGACACACTGTGAACATGATGTCTGGTCTTGAAGCAGTCAAGTACTTTAGAGACCCGATTATTGCCCTGTACTGTGTTGGATCAACATCATCCACACTCTCAAGATCTGGACCAAGATTATGATTCTAGCAGATAGGTGTTTTGAAAGTAGCGCAATCCTCCATTCTAAAACGAGACAAAATGTCATAAAGTAGCGCAATCCTCCATTCTGAAATGAGACAAAACGTCATACACATACTTTGTCTGATGTATAAACATCCCATTCTTCTTCTGTTCAACTTGCAAACCCAGAAAGTAAGACAGTTCACCCATCACATTCATTTCGAACTTGCTCTTCATTACCTCCTCAAATTCATGACACATGTTCTCATCAGATGACCCTAAAATAATATCATATACATATACCTGTACCAGCAGAAAGTCTTCCTTCTTTCTTTTAATGAAAAGTGTACTATTAATCTGACCTCTTTTAAAACCATTCTTTAACAAATGTGTTGACAGTGTCTCATACCATGCCCTAGGTGCCTGATGTAATCCATACAGTGGCTTATCGAGTCGATATATTCGATCTGGATAATCTGGATCAGTAAACCCATCTGGTTGTGAGACATAGACCACTTCTTGGACCTTCCCATAAAGAAACGCACTCTTCACGTCAAGTTGGTAAACTTTGAAGCCCTTAAATGAAGCAAAAGCTAGGAACAAACGAATTGATTCCAACCTTGCTGCTTGTGCAAACACTTCATTGTAATCAATCCTTTCTTGCTGATTGAACCCTTTCACCACTAGCCGAGCCTTATTTCTTGTCACGATCCCCCGGTCGTCTTTCTTGCACTTAAACACCAACTTCGTGCCTATTTCCTTCTCTCCTTCAGGCAAGTCAACTATCTCCCAAACCTTCAACTTCTTAAACTAAGCTAGTTCCTCTTGCATAGCTTCAACCTAACAATTATCTTTTAGAGCCATGTGAACATTCTTCAGCTGCTCTTGGGCAATAAAGCAGCTATACAAACACTCTTGTATCATCTGATTCTTCTGAATCGAAGTAAATAAACATGAACCTTCGATCACATCTCTTCTTTTCTGAACACCTATAGCAGCATCACCAATGATGTTCTTAATTGGATGATCTCTGTTTGCGCATGTAGTAGCAATGGTGTCAACAACTAAATTATCTCCCATATTAGATCCAATATCCCCTGAATGTTCTAATTAGTAACAGATTAGTAAAATCCTCCCCCTGAATAGGTTCAGACTCACTATCACTTGAATCCTGTGGAGCTGCACTGGAAGAAGTTTCTGGAGCATCTGTCATTGATATACTTGATCTAGGCATGAAGTCACTCTCTTCATCTTCACTGATCACAGTTTGAATCACTTGACACTCATTTCCATTGGAAAACTCAGGAATATTAAATGATTTAAAAACGCTATCATAATCATATAATATAGCAGGACCACTCGTTGATTGTTGAGGTGAATAACTAGTGAATTCCATGTTAAACACAACCTCAATTTTACAAGTTTTTAGATTAAAAACCCTTTTATTTAGTGTTCCAAGCATATAACCCAGCAATTATCACTCGTCAGCCACCTCACCGAATTTTTGCTTATCTTTATTTTGCACAAAGGTGTAGGGTAATCCAAATGGTTCAAAGCCTTTCAAGTTTGGTTTCCGGTTAAACAATAGTTCGTGACAGGTTTTGTTAAACCATTTAACCGTCAAAACTTTGTTTAGGACATAACAGGTTGTGTGACATCTTCTCCCTAGAAAAGAACTGGAAACTTTGAATCAGAAAGCATAGTCCTAGTTGCTTCAATCAACGTCCTATTTTTCCTCTCATCGACTCCATTCTGTTGAGGTGTATAAGGAGCATAATATTGATGTTCAATTCCCTTGCAAAGACAATAGATCCAGAATCCGATTCTTGAACTCCGTGCAATTATCGCTCTTTATTCTCTTGATCCGTGCAGCATGGACATTTTCCAATTTTGTAAAAAGGTCTATCAGCATCTCCACTGTCTCATCTTTTGTACCTAAAAAGAAAACCCATGAATACTGTGAGTAATCATCTATGACCAATAAACAATAGTACTTTCCACCTATGCTCCTTACGTTCACCGGACCGAATAGATCCATATGAAGTAATTCATAAGGAGCATCTATGGAATTTACTATTTTGGACTTGTGAGGTTTCTTATGTTGTTTTCCCTTTTGACATGGAAGACATTTATCTTCCACGTGAGACCTCTACACTGGCACCCCTTCCACTAAAGCGTTTATAATAATATAATTCATTTTTCGGTAGTGGATGTGGGCCATGCGTCTGTGCCACAACATTGACTCAGCCTCAGATGCTTTTGACAATAAACACGCCACCACAGAGGAAGAATCCTTAGCACCATGTCCATGACATAAGTGTCGTTTCTCCTTAGCGCTCTCATCACTATCCAATCATCTAGTATCACCAAACCCGGTTTCAACACCAAAGCTTCAGACTTAGTAAAGTGGATCGAGTGAGCCTTATCGCAGACTTGAGACACGCTCATCAGATTGTGCTTCAGTTGCTCGACATAGTTCACTTTGTCCAATGTGATCTTCCCGTTGGTCACTTTTCCTTGACCTGTAATGTGCAATCATTTGGTACCTACAAAATTTACATACCCTCCATCTTATTTTCAAACTCAGTCAACAGCCTCACATCCCATGTCATGTGCCTGGAGCAGCCACTATCAACATTCTACAAGTTGATAATCCTCCTTAGCAACTCCTGCATAACCCAACAAAAATTAGTTAGATTGGGGGACCCAAGCTTTAATGGTCTTGGGTCTTCCAGATTCATCAACCACCAGAACATCCATCTAATATCAATCACTCCTAACTTGAGTCTTGGATCTCATTCCTGTTGATGGAAATGGTTTTTTATTTCCATTCAGTCTTTGGTCCTGAGGTTTCCTAAACATGTTTGGACTTTGTGACCTTTCGAAATTTTGGTTTTGATTCCTTGAATTTCGATGGTGATAATATCTAAAGCCGTTGTTATAAAAATTTCGACTACCAACATTCTGATATCGAGTTTGATATTGACCTTGACTTCTGAAATTACTTGGTTGACCATTAAAGTTATTCATTTTTGGTGAACTACTTCTAGGTCTTTCATATCTGCCTGATGTAGATTCGGGCTGAAATCTTTGTTGATTTTTTTGAAAACAAGGAGCTTGGTGAATTCCTTTTTCAGCCTTATCTACACCAACCGCAACACTCTGTCGCTTGGTAGTAGATATCTTCTATGAGTTAGAAACTTCTTGCTCACCATCACCAATCTTTTCTGGTGATTTTTCTTTCTTTCTCTCGTCACTTGTGCTTCATTCTTTTTGTTAGGACAACAGCTAGCTACATTTCTTTCTTTCTCTGTCACTTGTGCTTCATTCTTTTTGTTAGGACAACAGCTAGCTACATGTCCCTTGTTGTGACATTTGAAGCACGATCTTCTAGCCGAATACTTCTTAATTGAAGTTTCTTGTTTAGATTCATCAGGTGACGATGATGATGATGCCCTAGAAGGATCTTGTTTAGTTTGCTCAATTTCTGATTTTTTTGTGTTTTTATTTTTAGCAAACTGCACATTTGACTATTTTTCAATAACAGTGGTCGCTTCTTTCATGTCACTCTCTTTAACAAAATCAACTTTTTAACAAAAAATTGCTTTTTATTCTTAGGGTGTGTATTCTTTATTTTGAAAACCGCTTCCCTGTTATTATCCTTCTTGGCATGTGCAGACACATCAACATTCCTTGATGTGGAATTACTAGGTGTAGTTGACACAAAGTCTGTTAGCGCATCTTCGTCTAGCAAGAAAGAATAGTCATGACCAAGAGGTGGTGGAACTTCATTGAAACCTTTGAAACCCACACTTGTCTTGTCATTCTTCAAGCCATTTATCATGTGTTTCATAACAACAGATGAATCTCTGAATTGATTCAATTTCTTTCAAGTTCACAAATTTTCAGTTGTGCTTCTGACAACCCTTTGCATTTTTCAGAAATATCTTTTCTTTTGTCACTCATCGTATCATGAGCTAAGTCAATAATTTGAAGTTTTTCATTTAGTTTACAGGTTAAAATATTGATTTCTTCTTCATAACCTTTAATTTTCTTCAAATATAATGACTCATTTCTTTTTACGAAAAAGTTTGATTCTTTTACGCTCAAGAGCTCATTTACCAGACTTTGGTTTTGTTTTGTTAACCTATCAACATCACTTTGCAGTTCACGACATTTTAAGCAAACAGAACTACCAGAGTTAGAATGTACCACTCCTGTTGATTTGCTTAGATCAGCCATGAAAGCAGCAAAATCTGCAACCATCTTCCTATCTGCAGCATTCTTTTCTACATCAGATTTCATGTTTTCAGACATCTGATCATCATAAACTTTTTCAGCTACAGTCTCTTGCTCTACCTCAACATTAGCCTTTACTTCTTCATCATCAACTAGGGCTATCTCAGCCATTAAAGCCTGTGTGGCATTGTCATCAACTTCCAGATGAACACTCCAATCATAAGAACCTTCTCTAGCAGTAGAGATCAAGGCCTTTGATCCAGTGTTAGTTGATGCATTCCTGTTGCTTGAACCATGACCAGGAAAATCTTGAAAAGATGAGCTAGAACGAGATTTAGTCTTAGGTCTTTGGCATTCTCTAGCAAAGTGTCCGTAATTTTGATTGTAACACCTCACTTTAGGTCATCAGGGTCAATCTGGCCATCTTCCATTGTAAACCCAAGAACTTTATGCCCGTCCTATTCATGAACCTCTTCACTTATCTAGAGATCATGGCCATCTACCATTGTAAATCCATCTCCTTAGGTCATCAGGGTCAATCTGATCATAATCTTGATCAAAAGTAGCAAGATCGGATATTCTTCCCTGAATTTAGTTCTCATACGAAGCAACGAATGAAGCAAGCAAGGCCAGATAATCTTCAACAGCCTTGACACTCAGGGGCATAGACCTTGTACTATTGTTATTATTGCTAGCTTGTTGTCTCTTTGTCCCAGATTATCCTCCTGAAGCAGCAATAAAACATACTTCACCATCAGCATTTGTCACAACCTTCTCATTTTCACATGAGAGAATTGCAGTTCTTGAATCACATGAAGTAGTGTTGGAAGATGAAGATGGAATCCCTTTATAAATTCCTGGATCTTGAACCTGATCATATCTAGTTTCCTTCTTCTTCATGTTGAGCTCATAAACTCTCAGTTTCCCAACAACCTCTTCCAAGTCTTTATCTTCATAATCAGCTTCACCCTTTATCATAATAGTATAAATATTCCATTTGGCAGGTAAAGCATCTAGCAACTTATCGTTTATCTCAACATCTGTGTATCCCTCTATGTCATAATTGTCCATTTCTGACATTAGATGATAGTATCTCATGATATTATCTTCAAGGGACTCATTTCTCATGCCTTTAAAGACTGCAAATTGCTTCTTCAGCAAGTCAACTTTGTTTTTCTTCACATCAAGATTGCCTCATACCTCTTCTCTAGAGCATCCCACATCTCCTTCGAAGTAGTATATCGCTTGAAAGTATGTTTGATGTCATCAGGGTAAGACATCATTATAGCAGCTAAGGCCTTCTTCTCAGACCCATACATTCTCTTATCAGCCTCTGACATGTTCACATAGGCAGTGGCACGTTTCTGCCTTCAAAGTCATGAGTTGGGTTTATGTACCCATCTTGAATACAGTCCACATTCCCTACGTTAACATCTTTGGCGGTTTGTTAGTGTGCCTACCTCATGCTCCATTCTCAATAATTCATTCAAGTTTGACATATTCGACATTTTTACCAAACCAACTCGCTAAAAACGTTTAAACTTTTTCCAAAATGTGTGATTACCAAATTGCACTGTTAGACTCGTCTCGAGAATACGAATCCAATGAGTATACTGTCCAAGAGCAATTTCAGAAGTTTTGGTGCCTTTTTTTGTCCTAAAAATCACGCGAGTCTAACCGTGCAGTCAGTTTGTTAAAATAGTTTATGGATCAAATTATGTGTACAAAAATATTTATCTTCTGTTACGTCAGCCGGTTAAGTTTCCACCTTTGTGAATACAACTCGGAACAGTACCCAATTCGGAACAAACTCGGATTAACAATCCGAGATGGAAATTCGGAACAGCGATCTGGGATACCAATCCGAGATGGTAATTCAGAACAGTGATCCAAGATGGTATTCGAGATGATCCGAAATCAATACCAACAATCCGAGATGCACTGTTATGATCCGAGATGCTTCCTAGTTTATCCGAGATGCTTCCCAATTTATCTGAAATACACTATTTTGATCCAAGATCAACACCAATGATAAGTTGCATTGTTTTGATCCGAAATGAAAATTTTCTGATCCGAGATGCGAATTTTTGATCCAAGATGCTTCACTTATGATCCCAGATGCACTCCTTCTATCTAAGATCCTTGATGTTTATCTGAACCAGCAGCAAAAACCCTAGAACAGCCTTCAAACTTCGAACTAGCTATCAAAAACGTCCAAAACTTCAACAATATTCCTGCTGTTACGATTCTGAACCGAGCAAAACAAGAGCCGAATACTCTGATACCAATTGTAGGTCCCCTAATCCGTATAGATCTTCACAGAATCGTCTATCCAATCTAGATTGCGAAATCCTCTAGATCAGATTATCACAGAAATACAAGTAATAACAACAATCACAATAAACCCGATTTTATTGATTATCTATCACAACGATTATAATCAATCTAGATCACTCAAATTCGTCCAAGCCAATCTCTCTATGAATTCTCTCTCAACTCTCTCTAAAGTGACTAACTAAGCAACCTTAACCCTAATGCAAAACTCTCTTTATATAGAGACAGGAGTGCAATTGGGCTAGGGTTTCACCACATGGCTGCAAATTGGTCTAGGCCCAATTCGCCTACCACTCCGTATAATAAGTGTCTTGTTTGGCCCAATCGCTACAACTAACTATTACAAAACTAAACCGGCTAACTGTTCATCGTTTTACTAATTACAAGATATCCAAAGACCAAATCTAAGCTATTATCACAAATATGCACGAACAGCAACACTCATGTCAAGGACATAGAGATCATTTTCTCGTGGAGCGCGTATGAGGAACCATTCCTCGGGAATTTTGAATCCCGACTTCAGAATGAGGCACTCTTTATCCGTAAAATTAGTTGTAAACTTTGTATCGCATATTTGGTAGATACATAGCAAGTTATTCTCTAATTCGGCAATGTAGTTGACTTTGTCGAAAGAAAACACTCCATTCGTTAGTACTCCCCCTCCGATTATCCTTCCTCCATAAGTACTTTGCAAACCTAACATAGCCACCTTTGATTGATTTAACATCATATAACAAGGCTAGCATCCCTGTACATACAATTAAGAAATTATCGACTTCGGGAGCCCTTGCACATGCAATTAAGAAATATTTAAATAGAGATACCCAAGCCTTCTCGGTCTTGGGTGAGTTTGGGATACCAAAATTTGGTACATTCTTAACTTCAACAACTTGTTCAACCTTTGAAGCGGTTGCAACAGATGTTTTGACTATCTCAGAAGATGGTTTGGTTTTGATCACCCAAGTTTGTTGTTTTGAAATCGCCTTATTAGCATAAAATTTTGAATCCTTTTGGCCTTTCTTGATCGATGATTCATTAGTTTCTTTGTTTAAAACATTAGTAATTTACTTGTTTCTCATTGTTGTCAGATTCAATTTTCTTTTCAAAATTTGTTTGGAATAAACTTTGGGGATTTGTTTTTCACATCTTATGTCGACCTTTTAGCATGGTAATCAAGTTTAGAATTGGGACAATATCGTGCAATATGTCCAACTTCGTTACACTTGATGCATGTGCGGCTGTAAGTTACAGAGGATTTCTAAATCTGCTCACGACGTTTTTTCTCAGCATATAACTTATCATTCGATTGTTCATTTGCTAAACTCTCTTTCTCGCTTTCCGAACTAGTTCCACAAACAAAGTTTTTATTCTTTTGAAAATTTGGATTTTGAAACTTATCATCCTTCTTCTATACATACCCCAACCCTTTACTCTTCTTTTCAGGATAATTTGGTTTTCAAAACTTATCATCCTTCTTCTTTAATAAGAAGTGTTAAGATTTTCAAGCTCTGAAAGACTCATTTCAATCATTTTGAACACTTGTTTGACCTTTTCTGGATTCACATTCTGAATTGGATATTCTTGATTATAATATATTTTGACCAATCCTTTTATTTTGTAAACAACCAAATTAGGATCATCATCCGAACTAGATTCCAATTTTTGTGAGTCCCAAAACAGATTCGGATCAAAGAGGTTTGATTATTATCAACCAAATAACTATATATTAGTTGTTTGAATATGCAAAAGTTGAGAAAAACCAAAAGATGAAGATGAAGATTCTTGTATTGATCAGACAACAAGCGTTGTATACGGAATCCCAAAAGATATAATCACTTAAAGCACTTGGATATTCCGATTTAACACAAGAACAATAATCACCATGCAAGGGTAATCACCAAAACTTGTCCAAGAACCTTGGACTAGGGTTTCCATTAAGCACCAATATATACAAACTGACTACCTGGCATATTTATTAAATACACTAGAAACTTAAATACGCTGCTACAGGGAAGTTTCCCGATAGTTAAACTTTAGCCACTGAACTTTCTATTTAACTATAAAACTTTACAAAACAATCCAAAACATAATTAAACTAAGTACCAACGATCTCAAAAGTTCTAAAAATATCCCCGTAGATCGTTGCATACTAGTTTGTTCTTCATTCTTGAGCTTCGGTTTCAGGATTGATGCAGCTTGATCTGCAGTCGGTTCAGGCGGTGCTTCAGTTTGGTTAATAATAGCTACACTTGATTTTGGTCCTCCATCGTGACTTCATATGTGATGAAGTCGGAAGTGGTGGAATAATTTGAATAACTGAACCGGAGGATGGATCTTTGGGTTGAGGAGAAGAGGATTGCGGATCGGCAGACTGCTCATCAGCTTTCTTCTTTCTGGATTCAACCTTTTCTTTTTGTGTGTCGATTCAGAGTATAATCTCCATCATTTCTATCTTTCATCATCTTGCTCGCTCAACAGCTAGTTGAAAAAGCATGCCTTCCTCCAGGTATTCGTTTCCTGCGCCAATGTGTATCTTGTTCCCATAAAGAATATTCAGATGAAAGAGGCAGAACATGAATACATCCATTGGATCCAGAAGGAGGATATATTTCTTTGAGTTGGATCTAATGACTGCTTCACATGTTTTACCATCACATAACCATTTCTTAAAATTGTTGAGAGTCATAGGTTGTTCTAGAGAAAGTTTCACCCTGGTAACCACTTTGGGTGGATTGATTACCCACGTCACTCTGCCTTTTCCTGTGATTGGATCTTTGGTTGTTTTTATATGTGTTTCCTCGGGCATTGAGGTTTAAAGACCGTGAATCTACGCATGCATTCTCTAAGAACTAGTCTTTCAAAGTCACCGCCAATGCTACTGTTGGTAGGATTTATCATATCATGCCTTATCAACTTTCGTACATCCCATGTGGGTAGACTTTGCATGTCATTTACATTTCAAAAGTACTGGATTACACCTCCTTTTTGCTTCATAACAAACCACCTAGTTAGATTTCAGTACTTCCAGCTGATGATTTGGTTGGTGACCTCTGTTTTCTCAACCGTACGACCTGATAGAAATCTAGCATTTTGCTCTTTCCATCTTGAACCACTCAGGATGTTCAGGATTAAACTCATATCCTCCGTCAGTTTCATACATCACAGCATCCTCCAAACCCCACTCGAGGAATTTTTCTGGCATTTTAATCCGGTCAACCTCTTCCTTTTCACTATCTCCATCAATACTTACATCAATAGCGGAAGCAAGTCGTTTCTTTTTCTTTTTTGCTATCTCAGCCTTGTGTTTCTCTTCCCTTTCTCTGAAACTGTCAAAATTAAAGATATCTTCCCCTGTGTATTTTGGTTCTCGATTTGCTGAAGTGTACAGATCTTGCACCATCTTGTGCAATTTCTCCATTCCCTCTTGTTGAATGTTTATGAACTCAGTTTTCTTAGACACGTAGTTGTGCAGTTCCTTGTTTGTCTTTCTTTGTTCCTTCAACTTCTCTCTTGGCACGTTTGTGTCATTAACCTGATTCATTAAAAGACAAAACTCCTTAGTAGGAAACTTCCTGGTTTCTTTGGAGAGACAATCGTAAAGCTCTTGGAATGGACGGGATCTTGCTGGAACTCTTTGTGGCAGTACTTGAGTGGTTGAGGGCGGTTTCGGTGGAACATCTTTTGAAGATCTCTCTCCGGTTTTTCTTTTCTTTTGTGCAAGGGATTTCTTGAGTATCTTTTGTAGGATCAACGATTAGTCTTTCAACAAACTAATCCAATTGTTGTAGCTCTGATGTCGCCACAATAGGTGTTTCTGACTCAGTCATTTCTCTCCTTTTTAGCTTCTTTCTCTTTTCTCGGCTTCTTTGATTGCATGAATGGCTTGCATTTGTTCGATTGCTTCTTGATTTAACCCAACGCGAATACTGTCACCTGTAAACCGCTCTGGGTTGGAGGAGTCTTTCTTGCTTTTCTTCTTCCAGGGTTCTCCTTCTACCGCTTTCTTCCCTTTATCTTTCCGTTTGCGTACTAGCGGTGTTTCCTCTTCAACTTCTACTTCTTCCTCTTTAGCAGCTTGTTTTTCTTACCTTTCTCGTGCTTACCTTACATTCTCTTGGTATTTGTTGTATGCAGCAAGAACGACCTGAAGTCTTTCTTTTCTGTACATCCAGTGATGTAACATGACCCGCTAGTATGTCTTCAGCTCACTAAGTTGTATTCCTTTAGGCAACTGAAATTTGTATAGATTTCCATCATGAGGCAGGTTCTTGTGCTGATCGTCGATAAGAAGTTGTACGAAACTTGGATACATGGCCCATGCACATTTGTTTACATTGTCGACCATGCGGTAGAATATTAGGCCAGGGATGTTGAATGGCTGGTTGGTACACAGATTTAGCATTGCTGCTGAGCATTCAAGATTGAGACCGTCGTACCTACCTTTTATGTGACAGATGCTCATGTAAAATGTGTGTAAGATGAATCTCCAATCTTTTGTTAGGTCAGTCTTCTTTATCTCGTTCTTTCCTCGAAAATCACTGACATAATTCATTCCACGAAATCCTTCTAGCATTGCCTCTTTACTCAGCTTCATTGGGTCACTTGACTTGTCTCCGAGGCTAAGAACTTTTTTGGTATTCATTCTTCCATCACCTTTATTTCTTTGTTTCGTACCATTGATGTTATATGCTTGACTTGATTTATCGTTTTCACTTTTGTTGTTCTCCAAAATTCTTCTATATTAATGTAGTAGATCTTCAGATTTGCTTGAACAACATAACTAATCTAGCTTCTAGAAAACCAGTCCATTACATCTTCAAAGTCGGGCTGTAGAGGAACTAGTGTAATAGGCTGATTGTGCTTTCTCGTTCCATCACAGATCATCTGTTGAGCCATTCTGAGACATGGAAACGAGTCAAGTGAGATCCGGGTTTCGAAACACAACTATTAGTTAGTTAAGATATATACAAGGTATTTATACAAATATAAAAACAAAACTATATAAAAGTATTTAGAAAAACATTTTCATAAATATATATAATTAAAAAAAAATAAACAAAACTGAAAAGTAAATAATATTTAACAAAAATATTTTATTTATGCTGGAATTAAATATTAACATAAAAAGAAATATTAATCCGTTGGTATTTCCGCTGTTAAATGCGCTGGTAGCCTAGGTTATATGCCCGGGGCATTAGACACATATACGCTGGACAAAATAATATTTACGCCAGTTATGACTTATTTATGCTGATTACAGGTCACGTATTTAAGTTTTGTTTTGAGACAGCAATCAGCGTAGATGAACATCTTCGCTGAATGACCAACATATTAGTCAACTACGTATGTGATTATTACGCTTCCTTCAACCTAAATACGCCACATTAAAATTAAATCTGCTGGATTCAAAAGTTTCTTCATAAACCCTTTAAAAACCCAAAAAAACTCAAGCCATCAATGTCTTTGTTTGTCTTCGTCTTATACATGGTTTCTGCGGTTCAAACATTTAACAATGAATTCCCAAACATGATAAACTTACCTATTTGATATCAGACACTAAGCTTAACCGATTCTTATATTGTGGTTGAAGTTTTGTTTGGTGTTTTTAGAGTGAAGAAGATAAAGAAAATGAAACTATTAAAGTGAGAAGAAAAAAAAATTTGAATATATATACACAAATATCTGCCATTTCAGATCCATTTCTTCCGTATCATCTGGATCAACTTGTTACATGTCTTAAGCTAAAAGAAAATCCCGTTTCAGTTCCCCGATATAAGAGCCTCTTAGCTGCTGAGGAAGGTGTTAAATAGTGCAATATGTTCAGTCGACAACTTTAGTGCTTGAGCATCACCGACCATAGTAGCTTTCTAGTTGGATTGTGGAGCCTTAACAGAGTTTGCGGAAGCGTTGAAGTAAGATGCACCGACACTTTGAGAGCTTTAACTCCTGGAGACTGTGGGGCAACGAATGCCATGTTCTTGGGCATAATAATAGTAGTGGATTGAGCAGACTTTGGTTGTGAATATCCTATTTGGTTCATCTCACTTTGGAGCACATCCATTTCGAAAGCCTTTAGAGTGTTGAGCAATTCCGAAAGGGTAACAAGAGTCGTACTTGTTAGGAAGGTTCTTTTGATCATCACCAAAAGCTTTTTGATTGAAGCATAGTTGGCAATAGGATTACCAACTTTCTTCATTTCTTTAGCACATTCAGAAAGAGGCCAATGTGATCTGAAAAAACATTCACCTCGAACACTTCCAAACATGTCATATTCTTTTTGAACCATATCTCTCTTGTTATCCATCAATTCTTCGTTACCTTCTTAGTAATCGATAAGAGCCAACCAGAGCTCATGAGCCAAGGTGTATTCCTCAAACAAGTTGTTGTCATCCTTTGATAAAGCCATTGTTAGAGCAGCGTGAGCCCTACGCTCATGTTGGATGAGTGTACTATCTTCATCAGTGAAGATTGCGGGATCTTCGGTGATTGTATGAACATCGTCACGAATTACCATAAGAACATGGGGTCCTACAGTGACGGACATCCATTGAGTATAGTCCGTATACTCAAAGAATGATTTGATTCGATTCTTCGAGCTGCTGAAATCTTCAGATCCTTTAAACTTAGGAGGCCTAGTTGCAGTTCTAGTTTCAAGTTCGGCTTGAGCTATTTGATTCAGTTGATTAAGTGACATTTTGGTTTGATTTTAAGTTCAAAGTTCTGTTCAGGGATTAATTACACTGGTTTTGAAGTTATTGTGCTCAAAATCGTTGGTGAAGATCAATTACGTTGGGGAATTTGTGAGATCAGTGAGCAAATACGCTGAATTTAGTAATTATGCTAATGATAATTGGCTTCATGGACCGACGACAATAGCTAAATCCCATGGAACAGACAAAACAAACATGAGTTTGGCTAAATACGCCGATCACCATGATAAAATCAGTGAAGATCTTTATCACGGACTTTGAAGTCTCCTTCGATTAAACACGCTAATACTACTTCACTGAGAATTAATAAATGCGCTGGTATATTGCTGACGTAATTGTTAATTTTACGCGATCTCCAAACTAAATACGTTATATTCAAATTTATCTACACTGTCTTCAAATTTAAATACGCCTAGCAAGGTTTAAGTACCAAAAAAACCCTCTAATCACTCAAAAACAACTTAAGATCCATGTTTCTTTATATCAAAATGACTCATATTTTCACCAAAACACTGATTAACAACAACACAATGATTAAACCAGCAGATCAATCCATTTGAAGTCTAAAAACTTTGAAAAACCTTAAAACTTTGAAAACTTTTGAAAAACCTTCAAAACTTGAAGAATCTTAACAATAACTCAAACAATCAAGAGCACAAAGGCTCTCATACCAAATTGTGAGTCCCAAATCAGATTTGGATCACAGTAGTTTGATTGTTATCACCCAAACAACTATAGATTAGTTGCTTGAATGTGTAAAGGTTAAGAAAAAAGATGAAGATGAAGATTCTTGTATGGGTCAGATAATAAGTTTGGAATATGGAATCCCAAAAGATATAATCACTAAAAGCACCTGGATGTTTGGATTTAGCACAAGAACAATAATCACAACACAAGAGAAATCGCCAAAACTTGTCCAAGAACCTTTGACTAGGGTTTCCATTAAGCACCAGTATATACAAACTGACTACCTAGCGTATTTATTAAATACTCTAGAAACTTAAACATGCCGCTACAAGGAAGTATCCCTTTAGTTACACATTAGCACCTGTACTTTCTATTTAACTATAAAACTTTACAAAACAATCCAAAACATAATTAAACTAAGTACCAATGATCTCAAAAGTTCTAACAATTTTCCAAGATAGTTCTAATGAAAACTTCCTTCATTTTCCTATGGTGAACTTGTACTGATTTTTTGCAAATTCGAATCAACACTCTTAAAAACAGTGCTATCAGATTCATTTCCCAAAAGATTTTTGACAACATTTTTCACAACATCTAATGGACATTCATAGGTCATATCAATGTTTACTGGCAGCTCGTTTCTTTTTGTTTAGTTTTTAGCTTTAAATTAAGCGCCTTTTCCACCCCATCTTGATACTTTTTAGTATAATGGTTCCACATTGGGGGTCGACACTGATTATAACCCACCCATTTGTTTTGATTTTCAAATTCATTTTCTTCATGTTTGGTTTTCTCAAGTTGTTGTGGAAGAATATGATCAATCACATATGAGGATGTTGAGTAACTAATCAAAAATTAGTTAACTCGTTCAGACTCAATTTTTATGGCTTCAAGTTCAGTTTTAGCTTAGCAATGGCATCTATATGAATATTAATTGCCATTTGTTTATCCATTACTCTAGCTTTTAGCATTGATTTTATTGCCATGTCAACTTTATTGACTTCTTGAAATTGTTTGATTGATTTACTAAGTTTATCATAAGCGACTTTGGTACCTCTTATGTCACTTGTCAAGTTGTTAGTATATTTTTTTAGTTCTTTCAGTTTTAAATCCTTTTCTGAGCACTCCTTGCACGGCTACATGCATTTTGTGCATAATTTCTTGATTTCTTTGATTACAACCTCAATCTCCTCTTTCATTAACTCATTAACCGACTTTTACACTTCTTGACTCTTCTTAGAAACTACCTATTGTGACTAAGCCATCATGGCTTTGTCAGCTATTTCCTTCAGATTCTCTCTGTTCATCTCCTTTGTGACATTGATAATTTCTTCGACTTGTTTCTTGGATTCGTTTGTCTTGGTGTGTATTGATATTGGCTTGAACCTCCAAAGAAACCTACAATAGAATTATAAATGCTAGGAGGAATCACGGATTTAAAAGCATGATGAAATATGTCTTCCTCAGCACAATGTTCCTAATGAATCGCTTCAGCACACTCTTCAGTACTATTATCAAAGGTTTCGTTAAACACAACCTCACATTCTTCATTCGAACTTTCCTCGACAACCTCATTAGACGTTGGTTCTTCTATTATCTCAGCAAGCAATGCGAAACTCTCTTTTTTTTAAATATAACTATTCCAGTTAAATCCCTCGTCCTCATGAGTCACCACGAGTGCTTCGTTATATTTTGCCAAACTATCCTCAATAGGATAAGCTTTGATGAACTTTGAAGAGGAGAAGTCTTGTGATATATGGCTTTCTTGTAATAATCATCAGCAAACGAATTGTGATTACCCTGGACTTCTCGGTTCGGGCACTCTATCTTAAAGTGGCCCTTTTCTTGACATTTAAAACATGTCACCTTTGCCTTGTCAAATCCCAGTTTACCATCTGGTCCTCCCAAATTGTTACGCCCTGTTATTTCCATGAAGCTCTGAGCTCATGTAACAATAATGGCCATACACCATTCGATGTTTATTATTGCCAATTCTTTAGAGTTGATTTGAGCATAATCCTATTTAGTCATGTAAGGATTACCGATCTTACCGGCTACTAGGCTCTCATAAGATTCAAGCACGGATCCGAGTAGAGCCATATGTTTCTTAGCTGTATTTTTAGTGAAGTCTTGTACATTTGCCAAATTCACAGCTATATTGCACTGAAGAATCCTCTGATTTTTAATTGACTGGTTGTTCTGGCTACTGTTGTAGTTGTTAGAACTCTAGGACGACTACGGAGTATTCGAGTATTCGGATCATAGCTTGGAAATGAAGTAAAACTGTTACTTTTGTTTTAATTTTTTATTGAAGTATTTGATGTTGTTAGCACCGAAAGCTGTTTGGATCTTCGTGCTTGGTTATTAGCAATGGAACTTCCTTTAAAGTACAGATTAACATCTTGTTGTGTATGTGCACTTATGAATTTTTGCCATCTTTAGTAAATCCAATTCGTGACCTTCAAGCTTCTCAATAAACTTTGCTAGAATCAACGTGCTTTTGTAGTCAGGACTACTCTTTAGAATCATGAGATATGTTGACCATTCACCCTCTTTTAGTGCATCAGCTAACTTATCTACCAGCTCTTCATTATCTTTGTTAACCCCCAAAAATTTCATTTCAAATATGAGATGACAGTACCTCTCAATCATCTATTTCGTTCTCTCGCCTTTTAATGAATGAAAGATATCAAATTCTTTCTTCAACAGTGCTTGCTTGCTCTTAATCATCTGTGTGCTTCCTTGAAATTTAACCTTGAGCGCATTCTAGATAGATTGAGCATAATCTTCATGCTGTAACAACGTAAAACCATCTTCTATAATTGCCTATTGTAAAATATTCATCATCTTTTTTTCATGAGAATAAAGCCTTTTCCTGATTAGTAACTGCATTATTCCTTTCTCTAAACCATTCTCTCATGTCGAAATCTTATACCCTTCCTCTATCGCATACCAACAGTCGAGATAGTTTGCTTGTACCTAATTCGTGAATCTTTCATGCTAGCCTTTAAAACCTTCAAGATACATCAATTTGGGTGGCTTAGTCATCATCCCCATTTCATTATCTAAGTTTAAGGTTTAGGCGGCTGCGGTCGAAACAGCTGATGTAGTGAACGCGTTAAGAATTCCTTCTCCATTTCTATGAAAATTTTGAATAAAGATTAGTTTGTGCAGAGTGACACTTCTTGCAAACTGAACTAAAATTTTTCAAATACAGATTTATATCACTTCGTACGATTTGGTGTTCACTTTGTGCGAAGTGGTAAAAACAATGTTAACAGAATGTCACTTCATGCGAAGTGGACGTTCACTTTGTGCAAAGTGTATATTCAGCTCGTGCGAGGTGTGTTTACAATTTCACGTTTTTTGCAATTTTCAACATGATTTTAGTTGTTTTTAGCTCTAGTTCTTTCAAGGGTTTGTCTAAAATGTTTACATATTATACTGAAAATCAGCCCATTTTGTCCTTTAAATCATTCAGAAAATGAAAAACATGAGAAGTATGAGTAGAATAGAAGTGTAGAATCTTGATCAAAGTCTTCAGATCAAGCCTCCATAGCTCTGATACCACTTGTAGGATCTTTTTATCCAAATAAGCACAAGACCTAATCTGATTATCTAGACGTAATATGTGCGGAATCCATTTTATAACAAGGGACAATATCAAGATTACTATTTAAAAGTTTACTGTTTCATTGATGTGATAACATGTACAATCCTAAAACAAACTGTGTGGGGCTTCGCCGTACACTCTACAATTCTGTTACAGACTCAACACCAAAACTTAGCTATTTATAGACAGAATAACTTCACACGAGTTGTGCTTGCCACTTCATACGAAGTGATGCACGAAGTGACCTACAAAACATTAAAACGACAATTTTAACATTCATAGCCCTATTACAATGACTTGACATGACCCTAAGACGTAGGCTATAGACATTCTACATCAACAAATAGCCACTTCGGTTAGTCAATCTGATACAGAAAGAAAAGGTTTACCTACTTGATAAAGCATTTTATGGTTTGTACTAGGCCCTGGGATCCTTGTACGAGACGTTTTTGTGAGGATCTACTCTTTCGATAAGCTCCGGTCCTAATTTGTTTGCCTAAGTCAATATACACGGAATTCGTATTAACAAATCACAAGATCAAGATTTACTTTTTAACCTGTTTATCTCATTAATATTGATTAACATTTACAATCAAGTGAACACTTGGACAGAGCTCCGCCGTCCAGTTCACAAAACAACATTACAGACTCAAGACCCAACACACCTATATCTGGACTTGACTCTTCATGCGAGGGTAGAGTCTTATGAGGTGACCTCACTTCGTATGAAGTGAACTAGGTTACCTTCCTACGAAGTGAGTCTTCACTTTGTGCAAAGTGAACAATATACATACAAAAGATAAATCTAACAGTTTTGCCCTATTACATACAAAGACAAGACCCTAAGACGTAGGCGATAGATAGACTAAATAAACAAACTCCCCCTTGGATATAGCCGCTATCTAGCTCTGAGAACTGTTTGAGCTTTGTGAATATTGCAGATCGATCTTCCAAAGAAAATTGCCAGTCTTCAAAAATTTAAAAATCTTCATATAATGTTAATCTATGTCGTCCAAAGAAATTCTTCCGGATCCATCTCATTATAGTCTTCTTTTGTCATATTTGGGTTACCGAACTTTCAAGCCACCTGACTTTCATACGATTCTAGCACGGATACAAGCAATGCCATGTGCTGCTTAGTAGTGTGTTTGTCGAAATCTTGAGCATTCTCTAGATTCACGACAATGTTGCATTGTAGAATTCTCTGGTTAGAATTGGCTTGAGTGTTTTGGCCACTCTGAAAATTGTTTGAGCTTTGTGAAGATTGTAGTGTTTGAGGAGAGTTAGCTTCATATGATGGAAATGACTGAATACCTCTAGATTGGTTTGAAGAATTGTTTACACTAAAAGCAGTTTCTATTTTTTGACTTTGTGTGTTGGTTACAAAACTCCCTTTGTAATACAAGTTTACGTCTTGCTGAATATGTGATACTTTGGTTTTCGCCATTTTCTGCATCTCCAGCTCATAACCTTGTAACTTTTCGATGAATCTTGACATGTTGATTGTACTATATTTTTGGATGTTCTTTAGAATTGTTAGATAGGTAGACCATTTTCCGGCAGTGCATCAGCAAGTTTGTCTACCAACTCTTCATTACCCTTATGTATGTCCAACCGTTTCATTTCGACTACCAGATGACGATATCTCTCGATCAACTGTTTCGTTTTACACCTTTCAGGTTACTAAATATATCAAACTCTTTCTTTAACAATGACTTTTTACTCTTTAGCGTCTGGTACTCCTTGGAATTTCACTCTTAAAGCATTCCGAAGTGTATGAGCGTGACCATCGTCTTGTAAAAGAAACAAGATGTCTTCTTTAATAGCTTGCTAAAGAATATTCAACATTTTCTTTTCATTCGCAAACGTATCCTTCTTTGTTGGCGTAAACTGCTTCAGTGTCTTTTCTAGCCCATTTTCGCCTATTGGTGTAACATATTTTTCTTCAACGGCGTACTGATAAACCAGGTAATTTGCTTGTTCCCAATTTACAAATCGTTCTCTCCAACCATGATAATCTACTATGCACACTAGCTTCGGTGGTTTCGTCATAGTCCCCATCTCATTTTCAAGATTTATGTTTTTAGATGTTGCCATCGTCGAAGCTGCTGACGTTGCAGATGCATTGAAGGATTCATTCTCTATTTTTTCCAGAAATTTGCTGAAAAATTTTCTTCGTGGGAAGTTACCGTTGAACGAAGTGACCACAAAAACAATTAAATTTCACTTCGTGCAAAATAAAATTACCAAATTGTGATTTATCTTCGTGTGAAGGTAAATTCTAAACTTTGCAAGAGTTTCACTTCGTGCGAAGTGAGTTTGCTGTTCGTGCGAAGTGATTATGCTCTTCGTGCGAAGGTAAATTCTTAGAGTTTTTCAACAAATATTCACTTCATGCAAAGTGAAATGTCTCTTCGTGCGAAATGACTTTTTGCTCGTGCGAAGGTAATGTTTTGATTTTCACATTTTTTTGCCATTTTTGTCATTATTCCAGTTGAATTAAGGTCTGATTTTTTCAAGGGTTTGTTATTAGTCAATTATAAACAGTCCAGGAAAAATTGAGTCCATTTTGTCCATGGAATGTCAAGGAAATGATAAAAGATTGAAATGAGTAGAAGAAGAAGTAGAATCTTGATGACAAGTCTTCAGATCAGGCCTCCAAGCTCTGATTCCCACTTGTGAGGATCTGCTCATCTGATAAGCTAAGGTCCTAATACGTTTGCCTAAGTCTATATGCACGGAATTTATATTAACAAGTGAGAAGATCAAGATTTACTTTTTAACCTGTTTATCTCATTTATATTAATTAATGTTTACAATCGAGAGAATACTTGGACATAGCTTCATGGTTTAGTTCACAAAATGCCATTACAGACTCAAGACCCAACACACCTATATATAGAATTGACTCTCCGTGCCAGCGTAGAGTATCTTACGAAGTGAACTAGGTTACCTTCGTACGAAGTGAGACTTCACTTCGTGCCAAGTGAACCATATACAAACAAAAGATAAATCTACCGTTTTGTTGTATTACATACACAGACATGACCCAAAGACTTAGGCGATTGACATACTACATCAACAACTTCCTCATCATCTTCTGGAGAATGGTTTAACTAGAGGAACAATAGATAGTACCCTCTTTACAAGGGAACAGATGTACATCTGATTACCGTACAAATCTATGTGGATGATATAGTCTTTGGTTCGACCAACGATGAGAGATGTGAGGATCTGCTCATTCGATAAGCTCTGGTCCTAATCTGTTTCCTAAGTCAATATGCACGAAATTCGTATTAACAAGTCACAAGATCAAGATTTACTTTTTAAACAGTTTATCTCATTAATATTGATTAACGTTTACAATCGAGTGAACACTTGGACAGAGCTCCGCCGTCCAGTTCACAAAACAGCATTACAGACTCAAGACCTAACACACCTATATCTAGACTTGACTCTTTGTGCGAGGGTAGAGTCTTATGAGGTGACCTCACTTCGGGTGAAGTGAACTAGGCTACCTTTGTATGAAGTGAGTCTACACTTTGTGCAAAGTGAACCATATACATACAAAAGATAAATCTAATAGTTTTGCCCTATTTCATACAAAGACATGACCCTAAAACGTAGGCGATAGATATACTACATCAACAAACTCCCCCTTGAGAACAGTTTGAGCTTTGTGAAGATTGCAGATTGATCTTCCAAAGAAAATTGCCAGTCTTCAAAACTTTAAAAATCTTCAAATAACGTTAATCGTGTTTCTATGTTTGGACTTATTTGTTGCTTACAAAACTCCCTTTGTAATACAAGTTTACGTCTTGCTGAATATGTGATACTTTGGTTTTCGCCATTTACTGCATCTACAGCTCATAACCTTCTAACTTCTCAATGAATCTTGACATGTTGATTGTACTATATTTTGGGATGTTCTTTAGAATTGTTAGATAGGTAGACCATTTTCCTTCAGGCAGTGCATCAGCAAGCTTGTCAACCAACTCTTCATTACCCTTATGTATGTCCAACCGTTTCATTTCGACTACCAGATGATGATATCTCTCGATCAACTGTTTCATTTTTCACCTTTCAGAAGATTAATATATCAAACTCTTTCTTAACAATGACTTTTTGCTCTTTAGCATCTGAGTACTCCTTGGAATTTCACTCTTAAAGCATTCCGAAGTGATTGAGCATCACCATCTGTTGTAAAAGAGACAAGATGTCTTCTTTAATAGCTTGCTAAAGAATATTCAACATTTTCTTTTCATTCGCAAAAGTATCCTTTTTTGTTGGCGTAAACTGCTTCAGTGTCTTTTCTAGCCCATTTTCGCCCGTTGGTGTAACATATTTTTCTTCAATGGCGTACTAATAAAGCAGGTAATTTGCTTGTTCCCAATTTACAAATCGTTCGCTCCAACCATGATAATCTACTAAGCACACCAGCTTCGGTGGTTTCGTCATAGTCACCATCTCATTTTCAAGATTTATGTTTTGAGATGTTGCCACCGTCGAAGCTGCTGACATTGCAGATGCATTGAAGGATTCATTCTCTATTTTTTTCGAGAAATTTGCTGAAAAAATTTGCTTCGTGCGAAGTGGACTTTTGTGCAAAGTGACCCTTGAACGAAGTGACCACAAAAACAATTAAATTTCACGTCATGCAAAGTAAAATTATCAAATTGAGATTTATCTTCATGTGAAGGTAAATTCTAAACTTTGCAAGAGTTTCACTTCGTGCGAAATGAGTTTGATGTTCGTGCGAAGTGATTATCCTCTTCGTGCGAAGGTAAATTCTCAGAGTTTTTCAACAAATATTCACTTCGTGCGAAGTGAAATGTCTCTTCGGGCGAATTGCCTTTTAGCTCGTGCGAAGGTAAAGTTCCGATTTTCAGATTTTTTTGCCATTTTTATGATGATTCAAGTTTAATTGAGGTCAGATTTTTTCAAGGGTTTGCTATTAGTCAATTATAAACAGTCCTGGAAAAAATGAGTCCATTTTGTCCATCGAATGTCAAGGAAATGATAAAAGAATGAAAATGAGTAGAAGAAGAAGTAGAATCTTGATGACAAGTCTTCAGATTAGGCCTCGAAGCTCTGATACCCACTTGTGAGGATCTGCTCATCTGATAAGCTAAGGTCCTAATCTGTTTGCCTAAGTCTATATGCACGGAATTCATATTAACAAGTGACAAGATCAAGATTTACTTTTTAACTTGTTTATCTCATTAATATTGATTAATGTTTACAATCGAGAGAATACTTAGACATAGCTTCACCATCTAGTTCACAAAACGCCATTATAGACACAAGACCCAACACACCTATATATAGACTTGACTCTCCGTGCGAGGGTAGAGTATCTTACGAAGTGAACTAGGTTACCTTCGTACGAAGTGAGACTTCACTTCGTGCGAAGTGAACCATATACATACAACAGATAAATCTAACCGTTTTGTTGTATTACATACACAGACATGACCCAAAGACTTAGGCGATTGACATACTACATCAACAGCTTTCTCAACATCTTCAGGAGAATGGTTTAACTAGAGGAACAATAGATAGTACTCTCTTTACAAGGTAAATGGATGTAATTCTAATTACCGTACAAATATATGTGGATGATATAATCTTTGGTTTGACCAACGATGAGCTATGTGAGGATCTGCTCATTCAATAAGCTCTGGTCCTAATCTGTTTGCCTAATTCAATATGCACGGAATTCGTATTAACAAGTCACAAGATCAAGATTTACTTTTTAAACAATTTATCTCATTAATATTGATTAACGTTTACAATCGAGTGAACACTTTGACAGAGCTCCACTGTCCAGTTCAAAAAACAACATTATAGACTCAAGACCCAACAAACCTATATATGGACTTGACTCTTCGTGCGAGGGTAGAGTCTTATGGTGTGACCTCACTTCGTATGAAGTGAGTCTACACTTTGTCCGAAGTGAACCATATACATATAAAAGATAAATCTAATAGTTTTGCCCTATTACATACAAAGACATGACCCTAAGACGTAGGCGATAGATATACTACATCAACAAACTCCCCCTTGGATATAGCCGCAGTCCAGCTCTCAGAACTATTTGAGCTTTGTGAAGATTGTAGATCGATCTTCCAAAGAAAATTGATACTCTTCAAAACTTTAAAAATTTTCATTTAACGTTAATCTCTGTCTTCCAAAGAAATTCTTCAGGATCAATTTGATTGTAGGATTCTTTTGTCATATTTGGGTTCCCGGTCTTTAAAGCCACCAGACTTTCATATGATTCTAGCACGGATGCAAGCAATGCCATGTGCTGCTTAGTAGTGTGTTTCTTGAAATCTTGAGCATTCTCTAGATTCATGACAATGTTGCATTGTAGAATTCTCTTGTTAGAATTGGCTTGAGTATTTTGGCCGCTCTGAAAACCGTTTGAGCTTTGTGAAGATTGTAGTGTTTGAGGAGAGTTAGGTTCATATGATGGAAATGACTGAATACCTCTAGTTTGGTTTGAAGATGGACTTGAAGAATTGTTTAGACTAAAACCAGTTTATATTTTTGGACTTTGTGTGTTGGTTACAAAACTCCCTTGTAATACAAGTTTACGTCTTGCTGAATATGTGATACTTTGGTTTTCGCCATTTTCTGCATCTATAGCTCATAACCTTCTAACTTTTCGATGAATCTTGACATGTTGATTGTACTATATTTTTGGATGTTCTTTAGAATTGTTAGATAGGTAGACCATTCTCCTTCAGGCAGTGCATCAGCAAGTTTGTCTACCAACTCTTCATTACCCTTATGTATGTCAGACGGTTTCATTTCGACTACCAGATGATGATATCTCTCGATCAACTGTTTCATTTTTCACCTTTCATAAGATTAAATATATCAAACTCTTTCTTTAACAATGACTTTTTGCTCTTTAGCATCTGAGTACTCCTTGGAATTTCACTCTTAAAGCATTCTGAAGTGATTGAGCATCACCATCATGTTGTAAAAGAGACAAGATGTCTTCTTTAATAGCTTGCTAAAGAATATTCAACATTTTCTTTTCATTCGCAAAAGTATCCTTCTTTGTTGGCGTAAACTACTTCAGTGTCTTTTCTAGCCCATTTTCGCCCGTTGGTGTAACATCTTTTTCTCCAACGGCGTACTAATAAAGCAGGTAATTTGCTTGTTCCCAATTTACAAATCGTTCGCTCCAACCATGATAATCTACTAAGCACACCAGCTTCGGTGGTTTCGTCATAGTCCCCATCTCATTTTCAAGATTTATGTTTTGAGATGTTGCCATCGTCAAAGTTGCTGACGTTGCAAACGCATTGAAGGATTCATTCTCTATTTTTTTCGAGAATTTGCTGAAAAATTTGTTTCGTGCGAAGTGGACTTTTGTACGAAGTGACCCTTGAACGAAGTGACCACAAAAACAATTAAATTTCATGTCGTGCAAAGTAAAATTATCGAATTGAGATTTAGCTTCGTGTGAAGGTAAATTCTAAACTTTGCAAGAGTTTCACTTCGTGCGAAGTGAGTTTGATGTTCGTGTGAAGTGATTATCCTCTTCGTGCGAAGGTAAATTCTCAGAGTTTTTCAACAAATATTCACCTCGTGCGAATTGACTTTTAGCTCGTGCGAAGGTAAAGTTCGGATTTTCATATTTTTTTGCCATTTTTATGATGATTCAAGTTGAATTAAGGTCTGATTTTTTCAAGGGTTTGTTATTAGTCAATTATAAACAGTGAGGATCTGCTCATCTGATAAGCTAAGGTCCTAATATGTTTACCAAAGTCTATATGCACAAAATTCATGTTAACAAGTGACAAGATCAAGATGTACTTTTTAACCTGTTTATCTCAATAATATTGATTAATGTTTTCAATCGAGAGAATACTTGGACATAGCTTCACCGTCTAGTTCACAAAACGCCATTACAGACTCAAGACCCAATACACCTATATATAGACTTGACTCTCCGTGCGAGGGTAGAGTATCTTACGAAGTGAACTAGGTTACCTTCGTACGAAGTGAGACTTCACTTCGTGTGAAGTGAACCATACACATACAAAAGATAAATCTAACCGTTTTGTTGTATTACATACACAGACATGACCCTAAGACTTAGGCGATGGACATACTACATCAATAGCTTTCTGAACATCTTCTGGAAAACGGTTTAACTAGAGGAACAATAGATAGTACCCACTTGACAAGGGAAACAGATGTACATCTAATTACCGTACAAATCTATGTGGATGATATAATCTTTAGTTCAACCAACGATGAACTATGTGAAGACTTCGAGAAAGTCATGAAAAAGAAATTTGATATGAGTTCAATGGAAGAGATGAAGTTCTTCTTAGGACATCAAGTTGAACAGTTACATCCATCAAACAAAGTATGTGCACGACGTATTAGAGATCAATGATTGGATATTTAATGTATCTCACAGCATCTAGGCCGGATATCATGTATCCGACATGCCTCTACGCCTGATATCAATCAATTCCACAAATTTCTCACATGCTGATCCTCAAGCAGATTCTTCAATATTTGAAAGGTTTCCCAAGCACCGGCTTCTGGTATCCATAAAATGATGATTTCAACCTCGCTGGATATTTAGATTTTGATTTCGAATGTTCTCATTTAAATGCTAAATCTACATTTGTTGGCTGCCAATTCTTTGGCACACGATTAGTAACATGGCAATGCAAGAAGCAAACCAAGGTCGCTCTCTCTACTTACGAGACAGAATACGTTTCAGCTTCCAGTTGTTGTTTGCAGATCTTGTGGATACAACAACAGATCTTGTGGATGCAACATTCAGATATCTTTTGAAATTTAACGGGTGGAAAAATCTAACATCACGAGGGATTTTAGAGGAGGTTGAATTCGAGGCGGATGATGATTTGACGTGGTCCTCATCGGTTTGTCAAAGTTTATAGTTTTTTTCAAATATCTGTCTTTAGAAACAAAAATCCAAAAATACATTTTTGATTTTAGGGGAGAATTGTTGTGGAGAATACAAAAAAACATACAAACATTTGAAAAATGTACAAAGACAAGAAAAAGACAAAGAGAGTTTTAGTGTAAAAAGAGGAAATGATCGTAAATCAGTGGACTATCACAATTTGCTTAAGATATGTAGAGTCAAAATGTTTAAACAGGTCTCACTGATTATGTGCCAGTAGGCTTCACACATTCAGTTCTCAGATATAAACATAAAGAAAAACTTCTTAATTAGTGGCTTAACATCTCTCGGATATATGGTCTTAATACACTGAAATTTCGTTTGAGAGATTGCCGGATTCTGAGATACTAGGTCTTTATAGATAAATGATATCTGGGTTATTATAGAAGTTCTTCTGATTTTACGTCAGCAATGGCCTAGAACTTGTAGAATACTTTTCCTTTTACACCTGAAAACTGCACAAAATTGAAAGTATCGAAAGATCTAACAATTGCTGTACAAAAGATCACCACTTTTAAGTCGAGCCTTTATTTCTTTGTCTGTACGGTGGTACTAACCTGAGCTCTCAAGGTCTCGCACAACCCAGATACTGATATTAGTTAGATATATTCACCTATAAGATGAAATCTAGGGAATCTTGAAACGGCAGTATATTCTAAGGTGTGAAACCCTGTTGAGTAAAGTTTTAAGACATCTAATTAACATATCTCTGAGCAATTGAGCAATGTCTAGAGGTTTAAGTGGTACTATATACTGATAATATAAGTGAATTTGTTTAGAACATAAAGTTTTCAAGATCAACGGTACTAGTGATTTGTCTCAAAAACTAATATCATCCTCAAACACAAGCTCACATTAATATGTCTATAAATATGTTTGTACATAGATATTATATTTCATTTCAGAAAAACCCAAAAAGATTTTCAGTATATTTTAGCATAAACTTTGGGAAAATCAAAAAGATTTTGTTTCTATCTTAGTTTCGGCTACTGATGATAGAAAGCGGATCTTCAAAGTCTAGAGATGCTATATGCTGAGAGAAATTCGGAAGACAACGAGTTGGGAGCTTATCTGAAATGATAAAATGTTTTGAAATGATCGAAAGTTTATTAGTTTGAAACTTAAAATTGTCTGAAAACATCAGTTTGTTCATAAAATTGTCAACCAAAGTCATTAACTTGGACTTGGTAGACAAATTAATTAATCGGGGTTATTAACTTAGACTAGGTAAACTGAGTGGGTCGTTAACACTAGTTAAAGTAAACGAGAAGTTAAGATTCTGAAAATGAAATTTTCACTTCGCACAAAGCAAGGAATTCACTTCGCAAAAGACACATGGTACGAAGAGAAACCATGTGCCTATATAAGTCTCTTCGAAAATTTCACTTCGCACAAAGTGAGGAATTCACTTCGTACGAAGAGACTTCGTACGAAGAGAAACCATGCGCCTATATAAGTCTCTTCGCACGAAGAGAAATTCATTGTTACTGAGGAACTCTCTGTGCGAAGATAAAAGTTTTGTAAAGCTAAGAATGAATGCTGCCTAATTCTTGACTTGTAATGGTTGATTGGCACACCATTTACAATGCCTAAGGTAGATTGGACATGAATTGGACGCTAAATAGACGTTTTCAGTAAAACGACGTTAAAAACTTAGATCTAGAACGATTTAACATGCC
Source organism: Scalesia atractyloides (assembly GCA_947069175.1). NCBI lineage: Eukaryota > Viridiplantae > Streptophyta > Magnoliopsida > Asterales > Asteraceae > Scalesia > Scalesia atractyloides. Next base: position 40,952,112 of record CAMTDV010000001.1, read on the forward strand.
AAAATTAAAATTGAGCATATATCTAGGTAAGTCGGTGCTAGTAGTACATGATAGAACCTTCAATTTTAAAAGTCCAGGATCTAGCGGATCTAGCAGATCTAGACGAAAGTTTGGGCATAATATCACTAATTTGGTTGAATGTTATTAAGAAAGGAGTAGAATAGAATCAGCAAAAGCTTCATTAATTCATACCAAAAGAGTATACATCTTGTAAAGCTGGCGAAATTCTAGCATTTCCCCTATAGGAACTCCAAAACATACAAAACAATGAACACACGACACTATTTATAGACACATTTTACCCTGGTGCGAAGTGAGGAAATTACCTTCGTATGAAGATAACTATTACCTTCGTGCGAAGTGAGCTATCACTTCGTGCGAAGTGAGCTATCACTTCGTGCGAAGTGACACTAAAAAACCCTTCTTGTTCACACTTGGGTCATGTGTTCATATCTATTCTATACAATATTCAACACACACTCTATCTAGCCTATTCGTATAGTGACAAACACAAAGTGCATCAACAATTTCCCCCTTGGACGTCACTTTCGAAGCTTGATCTTGATCTTGAAATATGAGAGCCGTGTTTAAATATCCTGCAACATCAATAAAGGTATTTGTCGATGTCGTAGAACACGTCAACAAACTCCCCCTTGATTTTTGATATGGGTTTGCATTATCTACATTACATCCCCCTAAAACAATATCTCTCCAGTTCAGGTTCTTGTTTGCACGGTTGCCAACCTCCTCTGATTTGCTTAATCGGCAAATTTTCTTGAATAATTACTAACTCGAAATTAATCAATACAGCTTCTCTGTTTCAACTTGGACCACATCCGCGTTCTGTTTAGCGCACTCCTCCTACGGTCAATCCTATGATCTTCAAAACCCAACCGACAATTGATAGAAACGTCAAATTACCACAACGATAAATGTCAAACCAATGAATATCCACAAAAATCTAAAATCCGGATTTCCATAATCACATTTAAGCATACTCCTGAAAGATTGATTAGCAAATCGGTAATCTTATAAATTAGCAAATCTTCATTGAAATCAAATCATTTGATAACACACAGTAATATTCTCTTCTTCGTTCAAGATCAAACATGTAATCTTCGTCTTTCATAACAATCTCAAATTAATAGTCTATTTCATGAGCCACCGGAACACTTCTTAGTCGGAAAGATCCATTATATCATCTTCTTTAGTCATAAATTGCAAGTATATAGCCTTCCTCGTTAGTCCCGGCGCAATTGAAACCACAAAACATCCTCATTACTTGAAGGTTAGTCCGAAAAATAGTTCATTTGCCTTACATAGTTAAATTGATACTTTGTTCCATTGAGTAGTCATGTGTGCAACCGGCTTGTACGAAGACTCAAGCATCAACGTGACCATGACTACATAATTTGATAAACAACTCCTCCAAAACTTAGTTATGCAACACCAATTTTATGAAAAGTAGACATCAACTTGATCTCATCACTAATGAATTCTGAGTACACTTTGATCTCATACGGAAAAATCAAAGACACTTTGCATCAACAAATAATTTGTATTCATAACCACCCGAATACAGTTGCATGGTCACGAATTTCAAAAATGCTGGATTCTTCGTATATATGTGAAATTTTTATTCCCCCTCATTTTTGCGAATTCTGACCGTACCAAAAGTTTCACTGAAATCCCCCCTTAAATCTGGAAAAATCAGTGTTTATCAAAAACGGATTTAACGTTTGTATCACTTACTAGAAGATCATCATTCTACATCTGTATCACTTACTACCCTGTTATCTTCAACCAACTGTGATCGTAACATCAAATTAGTACTATATAGCTCTAGACGGTGTCCTCGAACAATCTAAATTAGACATTAAAATCTAGAAAAAATTTTCCATCATCAATTTTTTTCAAGACACCCGTCTTGTCAATACGATCAAAAAATGCTTTTTTTTAGGCATTCAAGGTTACCTTCGTACGAGGGTAACTACCTTACTGCAAAGGTAATCTATCTTCGTGAGAATTTAAAGACGATTCTAGCATTGATCTGCTCGAAAATGATTTTCTAACAATCCTATAAGTTGAAATTACTTTTTTTTCATGGATTGTCCATTTATTTGATGTTTTACATCTAAAACCTTCCTAAGTTCATAATTTATAAGCATAGGTGAAAACTGTAGCTCTGATACCAATTGAAAGTCCAGGATCCGGTGGTTCTGGACGGAAGTTTGGGCATAATATAACTAATTTGGTAGATTGTTATTAAGAAAGGAGTAGAAATAGAATCAGCGAAAGCTTCATTCATACTGAAAGAGTATACATCTTGTCAAGCTGGCGAGATTCTGGAGAAACTTCGCCAGCGTTTCCCCTCTGGGAACTCCATAACTTACAAAAACAATGAATACACGACCCTATTTATAGACACGTTTTACCCTCGTGCAAAGTGAGGAAATTACCTTCATGCGAAGTGAGCTATCACTTCGTACGAAGCACCACTATAAAACCGTTCTCATTCGCACTTGGGTCGTGTATTAATATCTATTCTATACATTATTCAACACACACTGTATCTAGCCTATTCGTATAGAGACGGACACAAAGTCCATCAACAAATTTGATTAAAATCAAGAAACAATTGTGTGTGAACGTAATAGTCTCATTTGAAACCTTTTCTTCTGAGAAATTTGACTTCTCACGTAGAGAAACCTAACTCCACACAAAGTGAACTTGTAAAATGTTAAACTCTTATGTTACTTCGCACAAGTCACTTTGCATGAAGTGAAAATTGATGTTTTTGAAAATTTTGTTTTGTACTGCTTGTATTTTTGCAGGTAAGAAATCTAATTTTGACACGAAACACAACATCTGTCGTGTTCTCTATGAGGATATTCCTGAAATAGCACCGTTTAAGTCGATACTTAAGTTTATAAGTGAGATATCGATAAAGAAAGCCTTAACTAATTAACACAAGGCTTATCGCTCACATGTAGAGAGATTTTGGGAACATGCTATGTTTGTATCAAAGAAGAAAGCTATACGATCGCTTGTTCGAATAGGAATTGAAGATAAAGAGGTCCTGGTTACTGAAGCCTTGATCCGTGTGACATTTGTGCCTTTTCAATCATTGCACAATTACAAACAATTTTGCATTCAATGAAACCCTATGTTTTATTTCCAAATATTTTTGTATTCAATAAAATCTTGTATTTTATTGAGGAGAATGCAAAAATGTCAATCGTTGCACAATTTTGATCATTTTTTGTGTTGGTTAAAGCGTTTTACGCATTTTTTCGAAACACGTAACCGTACAACCGAACGAACTGACATCCACGAAATTTTCGGGCATAATCCAAGTTACACATGTCTTAACACCTTTATATAACCTAAATATTAGGTTAAAGGGGTTAAAATGCAAACAAGTGAAAATACAAGTCCAAGGGCCATAAATGTCAAAAAAATAATAAATATTTTTGCTTCTTCACCAAGTTTGCCACCTATCTCTAATTTTTGACACCTAGCACTCACTTTGCCACACTTAATATGGTGTTGACATATGTTAGGATACTAATCCACACTTGAGGACACTTGTCATCACCTCCTTAATCCTAAAATACTATAAGTACCCCAAGACTCTTCCATTTTTTCACACCACTTCAAAGCAAAGTGTGAAGTTCTTCTTTCTATCCTTCTTGAAGCTTGTTTCCCGCCTTTGGAAGCCTCCTATCTTGAGTCCTGAAAGTGATCGTAATCATGAAGGTTATAATCCCTAACGATTTCACCTTCTGATTACCACGTTTACTAGTCGAAGTGACGAGTCAAAGTTTCGGTAAAAAATGCGCATGATGTGCACTTTACGATCAAACTATTTTCGGGTACCAAAACACCAAGTTTTGATACCAAATCAGTTTTATAAACTTACTTAGGCATATTTTGACATATCTAACACGTCACTTCTAGTTTAGTACTTATTTAGGGTAGTAAGTCGAGCGGTCTTGACCACCGCTTTGACTTTCGAATCCGACCCGTTTGGTCAATCTTAGGATCCGACCAAACACATATTTGTGACTATAGTTATATAGGGAATAACCTACTGAGGTTATACCTTATGGTCACGTCGTTTGGTTAGTGTTATGATAAGTTACTTCTATGTTCTTAAAAAAATATGACCAAAATGCCCTTTTTCGCATAAATCCATTTTAAACACATGTAACCAAATTTTATCATATAAACTAATGTTATAACATTTTCAAACATGTTTGGCACATTTAAGACTTATCATAGGACAATCACGCGTTTACGCTAATGACCCGTTAACGTAGCATAAACTACCTTAACGAGTCATAATGGGTCAAAAGCACTTAGGATCCTTTCCAAATTAGAATGTTAAGTTTGGTAAACCATATCACATGAGTTTCAACACTGGTTTGGTTTATAAGACTTCATTCTATCTGATCTCCCATTTGTATCCCCGACACGCTAACATTTATCTGACACATTAGGACACGTTTCAGATTTGTTTATTCCGTTGCTCAAGAACACTTTCGCAATCCCAAGTGAGTACATAGTTCCCCTCTTTTATGTTTTAAATGTTCTGGGGTGATTCATATGTGCTAAACTATCTTTTCAAATCTACATATTTACTACGCAAGGCTTATGTGAGTACATAGTTCCCCTCATTTACATTTTTTAAATGTTTTGGGGTGATTCATATGTGCTAAACTATATTTTCAAATCTACGTATTTACTATGCAAGGCTTATGTGAGTACATAGCCCCCTCTTTTATGTTTTCAAATGTTTTGGGGTGATTCATATGTGCCTATAATTATTTTCAAAATTTAAAACAATATACATGATTTATGTATACAAAAATGATTTTCAAAGTGAGTACATAGTTCCCCTCTTTCACGTTTTGCAAGTGTTTTGGGGTGACTCATATGTGCTAAATCATTTTAAGTTTTCAAAAACAATGTCTATGGTTTATATATAAAACAATACGATTTCAATAATGTGAACAACTTGTTGATGCGTTATCCATAACACAAATGACATTCATTAGCTTTGGCCGAGCCGACCAGTAGTATGTTATGGTACCATAGGACTGAAAATCCCATTATCGAACTGTTCACTGGATTTGGTGAAAGTTTGGGTAATGACATAAACTGTTTCTAATTAACAAATCATTTGTTGATTTGTTAGTCTAGTTAAAGAGATCCTTTGGTGGTCTATTAAAGATACCCTTTGGTGGTATAGTAAACACAAGTTTGAATGTGTTCATTAAGAATGATACAAAATTTTCACAATTAAAAACATGGACGATTTGTTTATGACATGGACAATTGGTTTATGACACAGACGATTGATTTATAACACAGACAAATGGTTTATAACACGGACAAATGGTTTTGAACAATGTCACGCAATAATTTTCATTTAAAGAATAAACCATACGATGTTTCTTTTGAATCAATCTATTACAAGTTTATTTTAGACAAGAAACATTTTGGTCAAGATTCATGTCTAGAAGGTTTTCACAACTCTAACCAACTTGTTTGAGTTGGTTAACTGTATTGCAATATCAAACACTTTTGATACGAGGTTTTCACTTAACGACTCTTGTAGTCGGACGAGGAGTTGCAATATGTATACAAAGCCATGAATTTGACGCACTCATAAAACCTATGTACTCGTCGGCATTTTTATGCTGACTCCCTTTTCACATATGTTTCAGGAGTCAATGCTTGATAATATTATGCATGCTTCACGTAGGAATGGACGTGGGCCTTAGTTACTTATAACATGAAAGACAGTTTATTTATATGTTGTTCTTGTTTATCCCAAGACAATGTAAACATTTAACTTAATAAAACAAAATTTAAATTCCATGAGTTGTGAAACAACAGTTCTGTGACATGACTCCCCGACGTTTCTGCCGCGGTTCGTCATTTTACGCGGTAGGGGTGTTACAGAAAGATTGGTATCAGAGCTTATGCTTATAGGGAATTAGGTTGTTAGTAATGCTTTGACCTAGACTATAACTATCCTAGGACCCTAACGCGAGTTATCTTGCGTTTAGATTCTTAAAACAATACCATCATCTATCTTTAGGTGACGACCAAAACAAATACACAAGTTACAAATTCATTTTGAATATCAATCATATATCCTTAGAGGATTTGTTTTGACTTGAAGCCTTGTAAGTTTTGAAAATCCCGTCAAAGTTTGGGTTTTATTAATGTGAACACGTGCAATCTGGAAGGGTGGATGCCTGTACCTTGAGTTTTCTTTCTAAGGCTAGGGTGTTCGTACAAATCCGAATTATCGATCTAGTCACTCTTACCTGGGAACTCTTGGGGTGAGTCTCCACCATCCATTCGTCGATATTTTTAACATCTCTCTTTATTATCCAATGTTAATTTCCCATATTTTCCCTCACGTTTTCTTCTAGAATGCCTCCTAGACGTAACACAACTCAAGATGCTTAAATTGCAGCTATGATTGCTCAGCAAATTGTTGTTGTACTCCCAAAGCTAGTGACCCAGATAAACCAAGCAAACATTAACAACAATAATGCACCAACACCGTGCAACTATAAACAATTTAACTCGGCTAAACCACTTAAATTTACTGGGTCCGAAGGAGCTACTGGACTCCTGCAGTGGTTTGAGAGTCTCGGAAGCACATTTCGTCATGTTTAATGCCCGAATGAGCGAAAAGTAGAGTTTACATCGAGTCTATTCCAGAAAAGAGCACTTACATGGTGGAATGGTGTGATGAGAGATAGGGGTGCCGATGTGGCAATGGCACAAACGTGGGAAGAGCTTCGAGCTCTAATGATGAGGGAATTCTACCCACGTCATGAACAACGGGCGCTGGAAGATGAATTCGACAATCTTAAACAAGATAGTGGAGAGCATCGTGCCTACACTGACCGTTACAAAGAATTGAGCTTGTTATGTCCCGCCATGGTCACCTCGTTGATAAAATAATCGAGAGGTACTTCGATGGCTATTGAATTAGCTGCTACCCTGACTGAGTCTCAGGTCAAGAAGGGGAAACTATTTTGCAAGGGCGACAAGAAACAGGCAGCTAAGATCACTCAAGAGAAAACAAAGGAGAACAAAGCTGAGTCTTCCAAGAAGTCGAGCAAGCGTAAGGCTTCATAGAACTATGTAGTTGTTGCACAACCCATAACACTAGCTAGCACAACCTCGTGCGAGGAAACCTTATGCTGGCATTGTACCGTTGTGCAACCCGTGCAATGGTCACCATCAAGCTCACATACAATGTCGCCAATGCACATCATGTGGAAGATTTCGTCACATAGCCAATGTTTGTTGTTCTGCCCCAAAACAAGCTATTTCAGAACCCTGTTCAACCCCAAGCTAACCTTGCTAGACGTCCGTTCCTACCTGGTTCTTGCTACAACTGTGGCGAGATGGGTCACTTTAGAAACAACACCCCAAAATTGGTGAACGTGAATGCAAATCCAGCCCATGGACGCGCTTTCAACATCAATGCCAACGAGGCTCGTGCTGATAACGAAGTCATTAACGATACGTCCTTGTTAACAATCATCCTGCTTCTATTCTTTTCGATTCGGGTGCCGATAGAAGCTTTATATCACTAGCGTTTGAGCCTTTGCTTTCGATGCCTAGAACTAAACTAGGAAAACTCTTAAAGGTGGAAATAGCTAGTGGTGAACCCCTTGTGCTTGACTATGTCATTCGTAGTTGCCAATTGAACATGGATAACCACCTTTTTCCCATTGACCTCACACCAATGCAACTCGGGAGTTTTGACATCATCATAGGAATGGATTGGTTAACCAAACACCATGCTGAGGTGATCTGTTTCGACAAGGTTGTTCGTATACCTCTTTCATCTAGCGAAACCTTAGAAGTTCAAGGAGAGAAACCCTCTAGTAGCCTAAAACTCATGACCTGTACATAGGCCCAAAAATACCTACGAAAGAATTATGTAGCCTTTTTAGAACATATCGTAGAGGAAAAAGGCAAGGGCAAAACTGTTCAGGACATCCCCATTGTTTGGGAATATCCTGAGGTGTTTCCTGAAGAGCTACCTACTTTACCCCCAATTCGTCAAGTTGAGTTTCGTGTTGACCTTGTACCTGGTGCCAAACCAATTGCGAAATCTCCTTACCGTATTGCACCGTCTTAAATGCAAGAGTTGTCAAAGCAACTCCAAGAACTTTGAGACAAGGGATTCATTCGTTCGAGCTTTTCACCTTGGGGCGCTCCTGTCCTTTCGTGAAAAAAGAAGGATGGATCCTTCCGTATGTGTATCGATTATCGTGAGCTCAACAAACTCACAATAAAAAAGCGGTATCCCCTACCTCGCATTGATGATCTCTTTGATCAGCTACAAGGAGCGACTTGCTTTTCAAAGATTGATCTGCGTTCTAGGTATCATCAACTTCATGTACTCAAAGATGATATTCCCAAAACTGTTTTTCGCAGCCGATACGGCTATTACGAGTTCACTGTCATGCCTTTTGGTTTGACGAATGCTCATACCGTCTTCATGGACTTAATGAATAGGGTTTGTAATGTCACACCCCGACCCGCAGCGGAATAAGAGTCGGGGCATAATTGGGTTATCACCAAAGCCCATGATATTTACTAATATGTTTCATATTTATTAAAGTCAAAGTTACATTTTCAAATATCCAAACATGTCCATACAATACAAAGAAAATAAACCAAACATAACAATCCCAAACTCTAAATCATTTTATTCTTCTAGTCCAATCCTATGTGTTTCTGGCTGCAGCTGGTTCACCTGTATCATGTGTAAAAATGGGGGTTTTTGGGTCAAATAAGTTGGCGAGTGAACCTTGTTAGATAAACATTTATTATTGATTTACTTGTTAGTTTATCAATGAAAAATTGTGCATCATCATAATGAGCAAATGTAAATAATCAAGCAGTGGCAAATAGCAATCACAACTATAACATACAATAACATATGATAGCATACATAAACATACCAACATCATACGATAAATAACATAAATGAAACTGTGCGATCAAGGCTCAATCAAACGGAGCCGATCGTATTGCATGTACTGAAAATGAAAATGTCTGTGCGATCAAGGCTCAATCAAACAGAGCCGATCGTATGTGGGCACACCAGGTTCACGCTCATAATGAAATGGGGAACATGCTCAACGCTCATAATGTAATGGGGAGCGGCGGCCTATGAAATTGCATGTACTGAAAATAATAAATTGCATCTAACAATAACTACACAACAGTTGAAACAAACTGAGTACACATGTTCATGATATGATGTATGCACAATGGTTTAAATATAATATATATAACAAGACACATGATACACCCCAAAACGTGATTAAACGGGGATTTTGTAAAGATTCACTCACATTGGGTGCGTTTGAATGGAGATGATGAGATGCGCACGAGTCGGGAGAGTTGAACAACGAGAATTACTAACCTAAATAATAACGGAAAAATATAGTAAATGAGTGGATATTATTAAGGATTTTAATGGAATTTTTAGATATATTTCTGTGAGTTTAAGGCTATTTTCTATCTTTAAAAATGTTATTTTTAAGTATTTTTAATTGATTTTTAAATTAAATTAAATAAATAAAAATATAAAAAAATTGTTTATTTTGGGTTGACCGTTGACCGTTGACTTGTTGACCGGTTCGTATGTGTGTATGTATGCGCTGAGTGAGGCTCGAACCCGAGACCTCCCGTACGCGTGCACGCAGCTCTACCAACTGAGCTACGTGTTTAAACCGAAAGAATCTTGTTTTTAATTATATTTTATATACTAATTCGATTTAACCAAAATTCTTTTAATTTCAAAAACATTTTAATTCAATAACCCGGTGCCAGTAACAGGTTTCGAACGCGTGACGTGCGACTTAGCGTTGCACACAGTCCACCGCTGGACTGTGTGTCTAACCCGGTTAATACCTCGGTTTTTATTATACTTAACAACTAACGGAGTTAACCCGGTTCAGTTTTAAACAAAAAGGCATTTTATTACATAGGGAGTGCGTGTATCAAGGATCGAACTCGGGACATGCGTGTATATTTTGCACACAGTCCACCGCTGGACTGTGTGTCTAACCCGTTCATATTATTGGTTTTAAATAAACTTATAACTTAACTAACTTCGTCTTCTTCATTCAAATTTCAGTGGACTGAATCACTAATCCGTTTCTTGTTTTTACGATTAACAAACATTCTTAAGGCTAAAATGAAATGGCAGAGACGGTGTTGGAAGTAACATACCGTAGGAATGATATATCACAGAATTTCCGGCAATGCGTCGGCTCTGTTTTTGTGCACCTCAACTGAACCAAACAATTAACCATTTTGATTAGTCAATCGTGGAATTGAAGTGATAAACAAACGTTAATAGTGCGATTGAACGTCCTTACCGTTTCACAGACGGAATTAAAGATTTCCAGAAATTCTCCGGCGAACTGGAATTATCTGATAACGGTGCCTGAATTCGATCTCAAGTGGATGGTTTGAGTTAGAAACAGCTTAACAACTGTAAGACTACGATGGTATTGAAGAACTTACCGATTTGAGGACAAATACGGTTTTCCGGCGAACCTTACAGAATTTTCCAGCGAGTTGATTTAAGCGTTCTGATGGACTGAAAGTGTGACGAAAGTGAAATGGAATGTTTGTCTGAGGTCTCTGAGTCGCGATAAGGGTTTTGATTGAAGTAAATTGGACTTTTGATTATTCTCGGTTATAAAAACCGATGATGATGACAATTGATGTTCATTCAATCTGAATTGATGAGAAATCGTCGGTGCATCGGTTATAAACCTGAATGTGCTAGAAATCAAACGATTTGACGATTGAATTGCTGATTTCCGTTTCTCAGTTGGCGCAACCGGTTTAACCGAGTTTGTGTATAAATGTTATTTGTTTCCTAGAAATGACAGATAATAACAAGTGGCGGAGTGGTGATGTCGATGTGTGCTAAGTCTTTGGATTTATAAACCGGCTGACCCGGGTTCGAGTCCCGGCAGCAACATTTCTTTTTTATTTATTTTGTTTTCACTTTTTATCAAAAATAATTTTTATAGTTTAGTTTGTTTATTAATTATGTATCATTAAAAACCAAAATAACCATAAATACACAACGTGACATTTATAACTTGATATTCGATTACAAAACGGAGCGGGTTTGGAAACCCGTTTTTGACAAATGTTACAGTATCCCCTACTTTTAGGAATTTCGTCCCGAAATTAAAGTAGTTGAAGTAGTAGGAAAAAGATGCGGGTATTTTTCGCGCATTGAGTCTTCACGTTCCCAAGTAAACTCAGGTCCCCGTTTCGACTCCCAGCGTACCCTAACAATTGGAATGCGACTTCGTCGTAGACGTTTCTCCCCGAAGTCCATGATTTCTACTGGTCTTTCAATAAAATGCATAGATTCATCAATCTGAATATCTTCCAGAGGAATGTGGAGGTTTTCATCAGCGAGGCACTTCTTCAAGTTTGATACGTGGAATGTGGGATGAATCCTGTTGAGTTCTTCTGGTAGATCAAGCTTGTATGCTACAGGTCCTACTCTTTCGAGTATCTTGAAAGGTCCTACGTCGCGTGGTGCTAGCTTGCCCTTTTGACCAAAACGAACTACCCCCTTCCACGGTGATACTTTTAGAAGTACATGATCCCCAATATTAAACTCTAAAGGCTTCCGTCGTTTATCTGCATAACTCTTTTGACGACTCTGAGCCGCTAGAAGATTGTTTCGGATTTGATGGATCTTGTCTGTGGTTTCTTGGATCAATTCTGGACCAGTGATTTGAGCTTCCCCAATTTCGTGCCAACATACAGGAGATCGGCACTTACGACCATATAAGGCTTCGAAAGGTGCCATGCCAATACTTGAATGATAGCTGTTGTTGTACGAAAATTCAACTAATGGTAGGTGGGCGTCCCAATTTCCCTTGAAGTCTATGACACATGCTTGAAGCATATCTTCAAGAGTTTGAATGGTGCGCTCAGATTGTCCATCAGTTTGAGGATGATAGGCGGTACTGAGATCTAATCGCGTACCCATAGCGGATTGTACTGCTTGCCATGTTCGTGAAGTGAAACGACCATCACGATCAGAAATAATGCTTAACGGTACCCCATGTAGGCTTACGATTTCGCTGATATAAATACGGGCAAGCTTTTCGTTCTTGAAATCTTCGCGGATAGGAATAAAGTGAGCTGATTTTGTAAGTCGGTCAATTATTACCCATATAGTGTCATACCCACCAGAAGTGCGAGGTAACCCGGTAATGAAGTCCATGGTTATATTTTCCCAATTCCATACAGGTATTTCAGGTTGGACCAGAAGTCCTGAGGGTCTTTGGTGTTCAGCTTTCACCTTGGAACATGTAAGGCACTTGGAAACAAAAACAGTAATATCCTTTTTCATTCCAGGCCACCAATAGGTATATCGTAGGTCTTGATACATCTTATCGGCTCCTGGGTGTATAGAGTATCGCCTTTTGTGAGCTTCCTTCATAAGAATTTCACGAAGATTGTTGTGGTTAGGAATCCAGATACGATCTAGGTAGTACAGAATACCGTCAGATTTAGTTTCAATTTTAAGTTCAGCTCCACAGGACATCTCCTTTCGTACATCATCTTCCGTAACTGAAACATGTTGGGCTTCTCGAATTTGATCTTTAATGTCGGTATAATTTGCGAACATAGAAGACGAATGGAGTTCGCATAACCCTTTCGACTAAGTGCATCAGCCACCACATTTGCCTTGCCAGGGTGGTATCGAATTTCACAGTCGTAATCATTTAGAAGTTCGACCCATCTTCGTTGCCTCATGTTTAACTCCTTTTGATTGAAGATATGTTGAAGACTCTTGTGGTCAGTGTATATTTCACACTTAGTACCATAGAGATAATGCCTCCATATCTTAAGAGCGAACACCACGGCTCCAAGTTCTAGGTCATGAGTGGTGTAGTTCTTCTCATGCGTCTTGAGTTGTCTCGAAGCATACGCTATAACTTTTCCTCTTTGCATTAGAACGCAGCCTAATCCTTGCCCTGACGCGTCGCAATAGACCACGAAATCATCACAACCTTCAGGAAGAGTAAGCATTGGTGCAACACAAAGTTTTTTGTGATGCACCAATCCTTATTCTTCCTGAAGGTTGTGATGATTTCGTGGTCTATTGCGACGCGTCAGGGCAAGGATTAGGCTGCGTTCTAATGCAAAGAGGAAAAGTTATAGCGTATGCTTCGAGACAACTCAAGACGCATGAGAAGAACTACACCACTCATGACCTAGAACTTGGAGCCGTGGTGTTCGCTCTTAAGATATGGAGGCATTATCTCTATGGTACTAAGTGTGAAATATACACTGACCACAAGAGTCTTCAACATATCTTCAATCAAAAGGAGTTAAACATGAGGCAACGAAGATGGGTCGAACTTCTAAATGATTACGACTGTGAAATTCGATACCACCCTGGCAAGGCAAATGTGGTGGCTGATGCACTTATGAAAGGTTTTGCCTTGTGAGTTAAACCCTTGAGTGGTACAGCAATGCGTGAGAAGCTTGAAATGAAACGACGATAATAGCCAGCTAGACCAAGAAAAGATCTTACTTCAGTTGGTGTACGTGGAGCTTGCCATTCTTGTACTGCTTTGATCTTTGAGGGGTCGACATGTATTCCCTTACATTAACTACATGTCCGAGGAATTGCACCTCTTTTAACCAGAATTCGCATTTAGAGAATTTGGCGTAAAGCTTTTCATTCTCTAGAAGTGTAAGGATGAGTCGAAGATGACGCTCATGATCAGACTTAGACTTTGAATAAATAAGAATGTCATCTATGAAGACTATAACAAATCGATCAAGATAAGGTTTGCAGACTCTGTTCATTAGGTCCATGAAGACAGCTGGTGCGTTGGTTAAACCAAATGGCATGACCATGAATTCATAATGGCCATAACAAGTTCGGAAAGCAGTCTTAGGGACGTCTTCTTCATGTACTCTAAGTTGATGATAGACAGATCGAAGGTCGATTTTTGAAAAGCAATTGGCACCTTGAAGTTGATCAAGAAGATCATCAATGCGTGGTAAAGGATAGCGATTCTTGATTGTTAATTTGTTGAGCTCTCTGTAGTCGATGCACATACGAAACGATCCATCTTTCTTCTTTACAAAAAGGACAGCTGCACCCCAAGGCGATGAGCTAGGACATATGAATCCCTTGTCAGTCAACTCTTGTAATTGACTGGCTAGCTCTTGCATTTCAGAGGGGGCTAACCTATAAGGAGACTTGAAACTGGTGTAGCACCAGGTATAAGATCAATACGGAATTCGACTTCTCTAACTGGAGGAAGTCCTGAAATGTCGTCAGGAAAAACTCGCGGGAAATCTTTTACTACTGGAATGTCTTCAAGTTTCTTCTCCATGGTTCCCTTTTTGATGATATGAGCTAAAAACGCGACATAATTTTTGCGAAGATATTTTTAGGCTTGAAGACAAGACATTAAGCTGAGCCCCTTTGACTAGGTTTCACCAAAGATTCGAAGAGTCTGGCCGTTTGAAAGAGGAATACGTATAAATTTTTCGCGACATACAACTTCTGCCTGATGTTGACTGAGCCAGTCCATACCAATTATGATATCAAAACTTCCCAGCTTCATAGGAATAAGGTCAACTGAGAAATCGTGGTCGTTTAAGGTGAGTGTATAGTTGCGTATAATAGAACTTAGTGAAACTGGTTTTCCCGTCAGCAACTTCTACCGTTATGGATTCCGTGAGCTTATCCCGATTTTGGTTTAAGATAGGTTCAAATTCTAAAGACACAAAACTTCTATCCACACCAGTATCAATTAACATAGATGCATATCTACCATTTATAAGGAACGTACCGTTAACCACATTGTCGTCCGCCCTAGCCTGATTAGCGTTGATATTGAAAACTCTTCCTCTTGCAGGTGGAGGGGCTTGGTTTGCTTGGTTCACTGGGTTGGCTTGATCCTGAGCACGAATAATGTTTACCAACCTTGGACAAGTGTTTCTGAAATGGCTTGGGTCTCCGCAATTGTAGCAAGCCCGCATAGGTTGGCCCATAGGATAATTGGGTTGGTAATATGTTTGGGCTAGGTGTTGGGTGGGTGGTAATAGTAGGGGTTGTTGGGCTTGACCCATTAAATGTTGGTGGGTTTGGGTTGGAAGCTGGTGGCGGTTCGTTCGTTGAGGCATGCGGGAGGTTTGAACAATATGACCTGCGCGACCACAGCCGGTGCAATATTGGCAAGGATGATCAGGAGAATGGTGATATTGGCAACGGTTGCATTTTGGTAACGGGCCAGTGTAAGGTCTTCTGTATGGTGCGGGTGAAGGAGCGACTTGGGTAATGGGTGCAGCAGGAATTAGGAGGTTGGTTTGTGTAACGGCGAAGTTTCTGGTGTTGCGCTTCCTCTTGTTAGCAAACTTAGAGGAAGAGATGGGATGGTTTGAAGTTTGACCCTCAACAGGGGCTTTCTTTTTCTCTTCTTTGAACTTCCCGTTGCGAATTCGATTCTCGGTCAGTTCAGTTGCTAGCTCCATAGCAGCTTCAAGTGTTACCGGTGAAGTGTTGAGGACTGAATCTTGAATTTTCGAGGGAAGTCCTCAATATAATGTTCGATCAAACGATAAGTTGGAGTGAACAAATTTGGAACCATTTGGTTCAACTCCAAGAACCTCTTGTTATAGGTGGTATGATCACCCTCCTTTTGCTTTAAAGAATGAAATTCGTCCTCCAACTTTTTAATTTCACTCCTAGGATAGAAACGCCTAGTCATGATTTCCCTTAACTCCTCCCAAGTCAAGGCCATTGCATCATCAATTCCCCTCTTCCCTTTCTCAGTATTCCACCAAGTGAGAGCTACCCCAAATAGTCTCCCGGTGGCGTATCGAACCTTGCGATCCTCAGGACAATCGCAATTGAGGAAGGTGTTTTCCATTTCCTCGAACCAGTGGGGGAGAGCAGTGACACCTTCGGTCCCCTCAAATTTAGGAGGATCACAAGATTTGAAATGTTTGTAAGAGCACTTGCTGGTAGGAGGGTTGTCCATGTTCTGGTCATGTTGTTTGGAGGGTTAGTAGGATTTGTAGCGAGGGCTTGTGGTACTAGGACCACAATGTCAGGCAGTATCGTGGCCATTTGCTTCGCAATTTGTGTGGCCAAGCGTTCCTGAGACCTTCCTGATCTTTTACCCCTTCGTTGTTGTCTGGACGACATCTACAGGAACATCCATAAGAAGATTGTGAGTTTATGGAGTCTTTTTAGGTGTCATGTGTCTTTAAAAAAAATGAAAATAACATAAATATCAATAATGCAACCACATCCATAGGATGTCTTGGGTTTGCTCATGTTGGGCCTCAAATGTCCCCCATACCTTCACCTATATAGTCATGTGGGCCCCCATGGCTATTGGCTTGGTAGGATTCACATTAGTATTGGCAATTTAACACTCGCATCACTCGAATGCAAACCACAAAATATGTTCATGAGATGTTTGGTCAGAACGTGTCCAGGTGTAGACACAATGACAACTCAAAGTGGGGTTAGCTCACACGACGTTTGGTATAGCATGTTTTGGCCTAATAGGTACTTCGTACTCTCATCGTTAGTCCCCAGGTAGGCAAACTGGTCCTTTATTTTGGATTTATACGAATGCCAGCCTAGACAGGACGTTCCGACTACCGGTACTGGTACCCTTCCAGTTACTACATGCCCGTCATGAGAACTCACTTTGATGAGATTTGAAAACACAAAAATCATTGTAAAAGCAATCATTATGTGGTGTGTGCTTTCATGGATGTGATATATTATAAGTATATGATTCATGATAGGCATTATATGATAATACATACTTATGAACATGCTTGCATAATATTGAATGTAACATTTAACATAAAACATATAAACATCATGAAATTTGGCATGTAACACACAAAAATCTTATAAGTTTCTAATCAACTATAGTATAGGCTCTAAGGGTCTAATAACCTATCCTATATCCCTATAGTCATGGCTCTGATACCAATCTGTCACACCCCGACCCGCAACGGAATAAGAGTCGGGGCATAATTGGGTTATCATTAAAGCCTATGATATTTACTAATATGTTTCATATTTATTAAATTCAAAGTTACATTTTCAAATATCCAAACATGTCCATACAATACAAAGAAAATAAACCAAACATAACAATCCCAAACTCTAAATCATTTTATTCTTCTAGTCCAATCCTATGTGTTTCTGGCTGCAGCTGGTTCACATGTATCATGTGTAAAAATGGGGGTTTTTGGGTCAACATAAGTTGGCGAGTGAACCTTGTTAGATAAACATTTATTATTGATTTACTTGTTAGTTTATCAATGAAAAATTGTGCATAATCATAATGAGCAAATGTAAATAATCAAGCAGTGTCAAATAGCAATCACAACTATAACATACAATAACATATGATAGCATACATAAACATACCAACATCATACGATAAATAACATAAATGAAACTGTGCGATCAAGGCTCAATCAAACGGAGCCGATCGTATTGCATGTACTGAAAATGAAAATGTTTGTGCGATCAAGGCTCAATCAAACGGAGCCGATCGTATGTGGGCACGCCAGGTTCACGCTCATAATGAAATAGGGAACATGCTCAACGCTCATAATGTAATGGGGAGCGGCGGCCTATGAAATTGCATGTACTGAAAATAATAAATTGCATCTAACAATAACTACACAACAGTTGAAACAAACTGAGTACACATGTTCATGATATGATGTATGCACAATGGTGTAAATATAATATATATAACAAGACACATGATACACCCCAAAACGTGATTAAACGGGGATTTTGTAAAGATTCACTCACATTGGGTGCGTTTGAATGGAGATGATAAGATGCGCACGAGTCGGGAGAGTTGAACAACGAGAATTACTAACCTAAATAATAACGGAAAAATATAGTAAATGAGTGGATTTTATTAAGGATTTTAATGGAATTTTTAGATATATTTCTGTGAGTTTAAGGCTATTTTCTATCTTTAAAAATGTTATTTTTAAGTATTTTTAATTGATTTTTAAATTAAATTAAATAAATAAAAATATAAAAAAAATTGTTTATTTTGCATTGATCGTTGACCGTTGACTTGTTGACCTGTTGACCGGTTCGTATGTGTGTATGTATGCGCTGAGTGAGGCTCGAACCCGAGACCTCCCGTACGTGTGCACGCAGCTCTACCAACTGAGCTACGTGTCTAACCCGAAAGAATCTTGTTTTTAATTATATTTATATACTAATTCGATTTAACCAAAATTCTTTTAATTTCAAAAACATTTTAATTCAACAACCCGGTGCCAGTAACAGGTTTCGAACGCGTGACGTGCGACTTAGCGTTGCACACAGTCCACCGCTGGACTGTGTGTCTAACCTGGTTAATACCTCGGTTTTTATTATACTTAACAACTAACGGAGTTAACCTGGTTTAGTTTTAAACAAAAAGGCATTTTATTACATAGGGAGTGCGTGTATCAAGGATTGAACTCGGGACATGCGTGTATATTTTGCACACAGTCCACCGCTGGACTGTGTGTCTAACCCGTTCATATTACTGGTTTTAAATAAACTTATAACTTAACTAACTTCGTCTTCTTCATTCAAATTTCAGTCGACTGAATCACTAATCCGTTTCTTGTTTTTACGATTAACAAACATTCTTAAGGCTAAAATGAAATGGCAGAGACGGTGTTGGAAGTAACATACCGTAGGAATGATATATCACAGAATTTCCGGTAATGCGTCGGCTCTGTTTTTGTGCACCTCAATTGAACCAAACAATTAACCATTTTGATTAGTCAATCGTGGAATTGAAGTGATAAACAAACATTAATAGTGCGATTGAAGGTCCTTACCGTTTCACAGACGGAATTAAAGATTTCCAGAAATTCTCCGGCGAACTGGAATTATCTGATAACGGTGCCTGAATTCGATCTCAAGTGGATGGTTTGAGTTAGAAACAGCTTAACAACTGTTAGACTACGATGGTATTGAAGAACTTACCGATTTGAGGACAAATACGGTTTTCCGGCGAACCTTACAGAGATTTCCGGCGAGTTGATTTAAGCGTTCTGATGGACTGAAAGTGTGACGAAAGTGAAATGGAATGTTTGTCTGAGGTCTCGGAGTCGCGAGAAGGGTTTTGATTGAAGTAAATTGGACTTTTGATTATTCTCGGTTATAAAAACCGATGATGATGACAATTGATGTTCATTCAATCTGAATTGATGAGAAATCGTCGGTGCATCGGTTATAAAACTGAATGTGCGAGAAATCAAACAATTTGACGATTGAATTGCCGATTTCCGTTTGTCAGTTGGCGCAACCGGTTTAACCGAGTTTGTGTATAAATGTTATTTGTTTCCTAGAAATGACAGATAATAACAAGTGGGGGAGTGGTGATGTGGATGTGTGCTAAGTCTTTGGATTTATAAACCGGCTTTCGAGTCCCGGCAGCAACATTTCTTTTTTATTTATTTTGTTTTCACTTTTTATCAAAAATAATTTTTATAGTTTAGTTTGTTTATTAATTATGTATCATTAAAAACCAAAATAACCATAAATACACAACGTGAAATTTATAACTTGATATTCGATTACAAAACGGAGCGGGTTTGGAAACCCGTTTTTGACAAATGTTACATGTAAACCTTATTTAGACAAGTTCATCATGGTTTTCATCGACGACATCCTCATTTATTCTATGTCTCATGCCGATCACGAACAACATCTCCTTTTAACGATGGAACTCCTGAAAAAAGAACAACTTTACGCCAAATTCTCCATATGTGAATTTTGGCTAAAAGAAGTTCATTTTTTTGGACACATTGTTAACGAACAAGGTATACATGTAGATCCCACCAAAATCAGTGTGATTAGGCATTGGAGTACACCTACTACTCTTACCGAAGTTCGTTCATTTCTTGGTCTTGCTGGATACAATCGACGATTTATCGCGAACTTTTCAAAGATCGCAGTTCCCCTCACCACTTTGACTCAGAAGAATAAACCTTTAGAGTGGGGACCCAAACAAGAGGAAGCCTTTTAAATACTGAAAAAACTCTGTAATGCTCCTGTTTTATCTTTACGCAACGGCAACGACGATTTCATTGTCTATTGTGATGCATCAAACCTAGGCCTTGGTTGTGTTCTCATGCAAAGAGCCGAAGTCATAGCCTATGCATCAAGACAATTGAAAATCCATGAGAAGAGCTACACAACTCATGATCTTGAGTTAGGAGCTGTAGTTTTTGCTCTCAAAATTTGGAGACACTACCTTTACGGTACGAAATGTGTGGTTTTAACTGACCACAAAAGTCTCCAACACATATTCAATCAAAAGGAGCTAAACATGAGACAACGACGCTAGGTCGAACTTCTGAACGACTACGACTGCGAGATTCCCTACCATCCTAGTAAGGCGAATGTTGTGGCTTATGCGCTTAGTCATAAGGAACGTGTCAAACTACATTGTGTTCCAGTTCAATCCGATATCCAGACACGTATCCTTCAAGCACAACATACATGTGTGACCCAAAGCTTGTTGAAAAATGAGCTGCCATAAAATCTCGAACATCAACTCGAAACAAAAGACAATGGATTACTGTACGACAAGAACCGTTTGTGGATTCCTAGTCAAGATAATCTCCGCACCTTATTGATGGACGAAGCTCATAAGTCTCGTTAATCAATCCATCCTGGTGCAGACAAAATGTATAAGGATCTCCGTACCAAGTATTGGTGGTCGGGTATGAAGAAGGACATTGCCTTATATGTGTCTAAATGCCTAACTTGTCTTAAAATTAAGGCAGAACATCAACGCCCATCTGGTTTACTTGAGCAACCACAAATACCGCTATGGAAGTGGGAGAACATTGCAATGGATCTCATCGCTAAACTACCATGCAAACCTAGAGGTCATGATGCCATTTGGGTAATCATCGATCGTCTAGCAAAGGCAGCATACTTTTTGGCAATTCGTGAGGATCTATCTATTGACTAACTCACCGAGATCTACGTTGATGAGATTGTATCTCGTCATGGTGTTCCTTTGAACATTATATCCGATCGAGATGCTCGATTCTCATCTCACTTTTGGAAGACCATGCAATCTGCCATGGGAACCAAACTAAATCTGAGCACTGCTTATCATCCTCAAACAGATGGACAATTTGAAAGGACAATTGAAAAACTGGAGGATATTCTTAGAGCATGTGTGATTGACTTTGGTGGTAGTCGGGATTCGCATCTACCATTGGTCAAATTCTCCTACAACAATACTTATCACGCAAGCATCAATATGGCGCCTTTCGAATCTCTATACGGTCGGAAATGTCGTTCACCTGTCTGCTAGAATGAGGTCAGTGAAGCTTACCTCACTGGGCCTGAACTTATTCACGAAACAACAGACAGAGTCGAGAAAATTCATGATAACCTTCTGACAGCTAGAAGCCGTCAAAAGAGTTATGCGGACAAACGACGCAAGCCCTTGGAATTCCTAGTTGGTGATCAAGTCCTTATCAAGGTATCCCCCTGGAAAGGTGTGATCAGATTTGGAAAGAAAGGAAAACTTGCACCACGATATATTGGAACATTCAAGATCGATGAGAGAATTGGAAAGGTGGCCTACCGACTTGAGCTACCTCCTGAACTTGGGAATATTCACCCAACATTCACATGACCAATTTGAAAAAGTGTTTAGCTGATACAAACCTCCACATACCCCAACGAATATCACGTTGATGACACTATGCACTTTGTCGAGAAATCTGTGGAGATATTGGACCGTGAAGTCATGAAACTCAAGCGTAGACGTACACCGATAGTTAAAGTTCCCTGGGAATCCAAACATGGCCCAGAATTTAATTGGGAACGAGAGGACATATGAAAGCGAAATATCCACATTTGTTTCACAAAGATTCCTCTAATTAAATTTCAGGACAAAATTTCTTAAAGTAGGGAGATTGTGACATTGTGTCTTTTCAATCATTACACAACAAACAATTTCGTATTCAATGAAACCCTGTGTTTTATTTCCAATATTTTTGTATTCAATAAAATCTTGTATTTTACTAATGAGAATGCAAAAATGTCAATCGTTGCACAATTTCGATCACTTTCGTGTTCTTTAAAGCGTTTTACGCATTTTTGCGAAACACATATCCGTACAACCGAACGAACCGACATCCATGACATTTTCAGGCATAATCCAAGTTACACATGTCTTAAAACCTTTAGATAACCTAAATATAAGGTTAAAGGGGTTAAAAATGGCAAACAACTGAAAATACAAGTCCAAGGGCCAAAAATGTCAAAAAATAATAAATATTTTTGCTTATTCACCAAGTTTGTCACCTATCTCCAATTTTTGACACCTAGCACTCACTTTGCCACACTTAATATGGTGTTGACACATGTTAGGACACTAATCCACACTTGAGGACACTTGTCATCACCTCTTTAATCCTAAAATACTATAGATACCCCATGACTCTTACATTTTTTTCACACCACTTCAAAACACTTCAAAGAAAAGTGTGAAGTTCTTTTTTCTATCCTTCTAGGAGCTTTTTGCCACCCTTTGGAAGCCTCCTATCTTGAGTTCTGAAAGTGTTCTTCAACACGAGTAAGTACTCTACCCCTGATTTGATGCTATCTTCTTCAAACGAAGTCCTAATAAGCTTGAACCAAGTCCTCACATTATCCATACGCTCAACGAGGTAAGAGTTTACCCAAACAACCCTTCTAACCCCCTTCCATGCAGTTAAAGTGCTTTATATAGACCGTAAAGACACAAATGAGTGAATCAACAAAACATGAAGGAATGATAAGATAAAACTCACTTTCAATATGAAGAAACTAGTTATTAAACTCATTAATACAAACCCATTTAAAAAGTTAACGAAAGATTGGAAATCAAAAGAAATACATAAAAGATTTCGCCTTCACCAGTGATGTAAGAGATTCGCAAAGCATGGCCATAGCTTGACGAAGACTCTTACCATCAATCTTGGATCTCGAGACTACTTCACACTCTAAACTATAATGATTTTGGTGGAAGATGATGGTGGAGTGGTGAAAAATGTGAGAGAAATGGTTTGCCAAGGGATAAGTTGGAATGAAACACCTAGAACCCCTATTTATAACTGGAAACAGTGGGCTCAGACGGCCCCATGCCCGAAGGGCACGACCCCATGTCTTCCTTTTTCTCTGTCTTCATTTAATTATGTTGTCAGATCAGATGCGGCCCTGCCCAGTGTGTCAATGGCATGACCCCATGGCCCTTGTACTTGTTGTACGAACCCAGATTCGCAAATCTGAGAGTTGAAACGGCCCATGTCCACTGGACACGGCGCCGTGTCTCTTGTATGCTTCTGTTTGTCTTCTTCTGATTTGGAATCTTGAAGGGGCATGGCCACATGCAAAAAGGCACGACCCGGTGCTAGACTTCTGATTTGTTGTTTTTAGTTTTGGGGCGAATCTCGGAGGGCCGGTATAGTGTGTTGTCTTCCTGTTTTCTATACTTATGCTGGATTTTGTCGTTAAATTTGCTCCTTTTGTACATTTAAGCTCTTTAATCCTGAAAATCAAAAGTATACAAAGAAACACACTTTTCCCAACATTAGTATTAAGAAGGGTTGATTTTTATACCATATTTGATATAATTTATATGTTGCATTTAACGCATATCAAATACCCCGGCACTTGAATATTTTCTTATTCTCAAGAAAAACTCTTCAATAGTTTCTTAGACACCCAAATGGAATTGGTAGAGAAGTTTTTGGGTCTTGTTTATAGAGTCTCAGGAATCTAAGTTCTTTTTATTCTTGTTTTTATTCTATTTACAATCCTATTCGTCATGATTTATTTCGAACACTTTTTAAGAACATAAATATTTTTGGGCGTAACATGCCTTTATAAAATTTCATTTAGCTACCTCACAAGTGATCACTCAACACTCGGCCGAAAATGTATAAGTGAAACGCTCGATACCAGTATGGGACTTACTCCTACCATATGCTTGACAAGTAATCAGACCTGGTCCTTTTTAAAAAAATCTTTGTAAATATCAAGAGAACTTTTAAAAGGGTAGGTTTGGCTAGAGGTAGGGTAGTTTTATTGAAAAGTGGCTAAAAACATAGGTTTTCTTTTGAAAATTATTTATATGTGACTTAGTTATAAACTACATGTTTATAAGCTATAATTTTGCTTATTTATTTCAAGCAATTAGAGAGAGTGATTGTTATTTTTTATTTCAAATAATAAACTAAGTCACTTCTTTTATTTAAATTTCAATAAAACTGCATTTTACTAAAATAAAGGGGTGTTAAAAGAAAGATTGGTTTAGGGTGATGGGTAGTTTGTGCAAAATGGGGTATTGCGGGTTTCTAATCGAAAGGTTTAGTCTCAAAGGGGTTTAACTAGGGGAATATTCTTGTTTTTGTTTTTGGTGGGGAGATAAAAAGAAAATAAAGTCGGAGAGGGTTTAAAATTCCTAATGCCACTATCATATACTTACTTGGATTGTCTTGTTAAGTTTTAGATTCGTAAGGACCGAGAATGCATTGTCTTGTTAAGTTTTAGATTCGTAAGAAACATTCGGCTATTCACACAAGAAACGTAAATGAGCATTTACTAAAGATATAAATTGAATGCTCGGTAAAGGCTCAAAACTCACATTTTGGTGGGAAAAAGGGTAAAAGTGAAAAATTATATATATAATCAAATTTTACAAAGAATTGTCATGCCTTCTTATAGATTTTTCTTATATGATTCTTTTTATCACGGCGCATCGGTTGTAAACTTTATAAAAACTTGAAAAATCTATAGATATTGGTTTCTAACTTAAACTATAAACAAGACAAAGCAAACTAAAAAATATTCTCAAAAAGATTTCGGTGTTTTAGCGTTTCCAAATAGAGTTTTGTGTAGGACTTCTTTTTCGGACAAATATATTCAAGCTAAGCTTACCCCCCACACACACACACACTTAAATTACACATTGTCCTTAACGTGACCAAAATTGGTTATAATTAATTAAATGCATAAATGTGGGTTAAAAACAACAGGTTTTTCCGAAACCAGCCAGGCACCGGGGGTGTTAAGGAGGCATGACCCCATGATGAAAGTGCTAGTATCAAAATTTTTGGGAAACTTACAGAAGGTTGACATGGGGGCGTGTTAAGGAGACACGACCCTATGTGGCAAGATCAGAGTAAAAATGTTTCAGCAACCATGACACGGGGGAATGTCAGGTAGGCACAGCCCCGTGTAAAGCTACTGCTAGTTTTAAGAAAAGATGATAGGGTGCCGAGTTTCCTGTTTCGGGCTCGGGCAGTCGTATGGTTGGTGGTTCCAAGCATCCCAAGGTACCTGTAAGCTCATACACGCCACAACAACAACAAACAAATACGAAAATAGAAATCTTATGTTACGACCGTTAATTGTTCCATCATCCATGACAACTATAAAAAGAAAAACAAAAGAAGAATGTAAATTGTTCAAAATGGGTCGCAGCCCATAAACAATCACCATAGCTTCACGGAAGAAGGAAAGATTAGCTAGTTAGTCACCTTCTTGACATCACCTTTGCCACCATCACCTAGTCTGAATCCATCTCCTCTTCCTCCTCCTTCTCGCCAACACGGGTGCTAATGCTTTGACCTATGGTGAGGGCATTTTGAAAGATTTGGAGTGATTCCTGCATAGGATTATAAAGATTGTGCATGTTAGGAAAATCACCACCACCTTGAGAGGATGAACCCGGGGCGTAGCCGTAGGAGTATTGTCGAGGATGGTTCGGATCGTCTTCGATTGCGAGGACTTGATCGGGTCATTGGGTTCCAAATCTTCCCTTTGTTATCTTTAAAGCACGAGAGACCATTGCCGCATTCGACAATAAGGTTCAGACTGTGGCAAAGTGAGATGTCAGCCCGGGAGACGCTTACCCCTTTTAAGAAGCTTTGTGGGACGCGTCCAACATAGGTTATATAGACCCGGGCTATCCAGCCACCAAAGAATATGGGCATTGAGTCGTAGCTCTAGTATTGGTAGCCATATTCTTTAGCAGCATTAGGGCGACATTGAGAGGCTCTTGGTTAAGGATGCAATATAGCCAAATTAGCTCCCGAAGATTTACCACACCTCCGCTATCTCTCCTTTGGCACAAAGTACCGCTCAGGACTTGATGACTGTAGCGAATGAGTGGGTCCCAAATTTTGGTACTTTTGGTCCTGCTTGGATTGTAGACCCATCTCCAACGGATGCCCAAAAAGTGTTTCTTGTGTTTTCCGGTAACTCGATCATGTTGTCATAGAAGGCAGGCTCGGTAAGCTAATTTTTTGGTATAGAGCCCTACATCCATGCCGAATTTTGCGACTGAAATCTTGTGCCAAGTACCACAAGAATAACTTCAATATCGAACATGTCCTCGAGTTGCCGGAAAACACAAAAAACAGACTATAATGGTGCCTCAAGAAACGTCACGACTTCAGTATCGAAACGTCACGACTTCAAGATTGAATTCGTAAATAGACTATAGTGGTGACTCAAGATATAAATTGAAGAGGTCTTATGACAAGGCTGTCATAGCGGTCTCTTTGGCCAACCGTTTCCAAGGTTTCGTAGCAGACTTGCTTTGGCGGCCCGTCTATACGGGTCATTAGAATTTCCAAGCTTTCCGAATTCGGTCTTGAATCTGAGCCACTTGTGTGGTGCCATTTCCTACAAAGAACAAACATTTAAACAGTTAAGGTCAGTTAAAAACAGTGAAAATATGAGAAACAGAGGCTTTGGCACGGCCCTATGTCTCTTCGACATGACCTTGTGCTATAGGTTTTCAAGGGACACGACCCCGTGCCACGGAGGCATGGCCCCGTGGTCAGCTACTGTTTTGACCCAATTTCAACTTTTCGTGCCAGTTTTGAAAAATTCAAAATTTGGTCCCCTGTGTGCGGTATACCCCGAAAAACAAACCCCAATTTTCACTTACTAACCCGTTTTACCCTTCGATTTTTAGTTTTTTCGGTTATTAACAAGGGTTTGACCAAATGGTTGTAAAAGCTTGATTTTTTAACAATGGTTTGATGATTCACTTATTAAAACACTAATACTAACTACTATTAACAAGATCTATGAAAAATTTTTGATTCTTCGGACCGACACGGGTCTAGTTCCAGAACCCTAGATTCTTCCACAAATCTAGATGTTATGTAACATGCAAAGCGTAAATCGAACAAATTTAGATGTTAGTAACATACCTCTTTGGTGGATTTCGGAAGGAAAGCATGAAAAAGTTATAGAGAACCGGTGGGTGCAGGGAAACGGGGCGTGGTAGTTATGAAAAGAAAAGGTCTCCCAGAAGGGTTTTATCCCGTCTGCAGATAGGCACGGCCCTGTAACCGCTAAGGCATGACCCGTGTCTTAATTATTTATTTTAATTTTTTCATGTGCCCTTGTTTCTCTGTCCACTTGGTTCTTAAGTTTGTGTTTACCTGGTTTGTAGACTTTTCCATGTGTTACATTCTTCCAAAATATACCTACAAGATGGATTATTTAAAACAAAACAAATATATACAAGTTGTTAGTGTTTTCTCGCTACTTATCCACCTCTTCCAAGGTCATTTCAGTTTCTTCATCCTCGAAGAATCCTTCTAGAATTTAAGCATTTGTCCATTTACTTTAAATGGTTCTCCATTTGGAGGCTTAAAATCTATAGGGGTAAACTTTTGTGATGGTGAAAGGTTTGGACCATCAGGACTTAAGGTTTTGACCATTATTTTCGATTTTGACCCACAGTTTTTTCTAGGATTCTTTTTAGACCTCAATTTGTTACTTCAGCTTGACCATTGGTTTGAGGGTGAAGGTTGTCAAGAGGCGGTGATAAACCCCATAACGTGTTAGAGTGTTTTCCATTTTAAGATTGCAAAAGTGAGCACCTCTATCACTGATTAGGGTTTTTGGAGTTCTGAAAGTGGGTAACGATTTATGCATTATTCACATTTGAATACCTCTCTAGGAGAGCTTCTTCACTTTCTAGGATTTAGCATTTTAGCTCTTTTAAGATATCCTAGTTGTGCCTAGATCAGCATATACCTGGATGCAGCAGAAGGACAACCCTGATACCCAGATGAAATAACGATATAAAGACCTAAAACCTCTTATTTTGGCAATCTATCAATGCAAGATTTAAGGTTATAAAACCATACGCCACTGATATATTACCCACTCATACACAGTTCGTTATGTTTATATCACCAAGGTAATTTGATTATTTCTGTTGATACACTTTATGTCCGTCACTTTGCGAATAGGCTAGAAAGAGTGTGCATTGAATATTGTATAGATTAGATACGAACACACGACCCAATTGCGAACGAGAACTGGCTCGTACGAGTGACAATGTGACTCGTACGAGTGATAAACAGCTCTACTCGTATGGAGGACACTTCGTACGAAGCCAACTTGCTCGCTTCGCCCGAGCTGCTCATGTCTATATATATGTGTTGTGTGTTCATTGTTTAAGTGAGTTTTGAAGTTCCCTAAGGGGAAACGCTGGCGGATTCTCTCCAGGAATTCCACCAGCCAGACAATATGTATACTCTTTCGGTATGAATGAATGAATGAATGAATGAAAGCTTCCGCTGATTCTGTTTCTACTCCCTTTTTATAACATTCTACCGAATCCGTACTATCATACGCCCAAACTTCCGTCTAGAACCGCCGTCTCTGGGACCCACCATTGGAATCAGAGCTATGGTACCGATTCATTCAATCTAACAGTTGATGAATCACCTACGCTCATGAATTTTGGACCTATGAGGGATTTTCGACGTAAAACATTAATTAATCGGACAATCCATGGACATAATGTAAAATTGAGACCATGTGATTGTTGGAAACTGATTTTCGACCAGATCTGTGCAAAAATCATCTTGAAATTCGAAGAAATAAAGATTTTGGATCGAAAAAAAGTTATCAGGCTCATTTGTACGAGTGTGCCTATCTGGCTCCTATAAGTGACTGTTGTGGCTCGTACGAATCACCACTCATATAAATCACCTCTCGTACGAAGGCATTTTTTGATCGTATCGACGAGACAAGTGCCTAGAAAAAAATTGGTTATTACAATTTTTTTCGAGATTTTAACGTCTAATTCGGGTTGTCGGGGACACCGTCTAGAGCTTCAGAATATAAATTTGATGATACGGTAACAAAATGTTGAAGATATTGACGTAGTCACTGATACCTACACAAAAGGTTGATCATCTGGTGTAGTGTCTTTTAATGGGCTTTAACGTTAATATCCGCATTTGGTCAAAACTACAATTTTGGGAAATTTTCCGCAAAATTTGGTTTTGTGAAATGATGCTCAAGACGTCAGAATTTGCAAAACTGAGGGGGAAAAATATTTTCACGTATATGTTAATATTCTGACATTTTTTAAATTCATGACCATGCAACAGTAATCGGGTGGTTCCGAATGCAGATTATCTGGGAAACACAAAGCATCGAAGATTCATTAGTGATGAGATAAAGTTGATGTCTATTTTTCGTAAAAGTGGGGTTGCATAACTAAGTCTTGGAGGAGTTGTTCATCGGATTTAGTAGTTGTGGTCAAGTTGATGCCTGAGTCTTGGTACAAGCGGGTTGCACACACGACTGCTTAGTGGTACAAAGTATCCAATTTAATTCCGTATGGCAAATGAACTGTTTTCCGGACTAACCGCCAGAAAATAAGGATTCTTTGTGGTTTCAGTTGTCACCAGGACTAATGAGGAAGGCTATATACTTGCGATTCATGACTAAAGAAGATGATATAATAAATCTTTCAGACCAAAAATGTGTACAAGTTGCTCACGATATAGACTATACATTTGAAGTTTTGTGATAAAAGGATGTTCAAAATTTTAAGATCATAATACAGATTGATGCTTAAGGGTTAAATACCTGATCTTCGATGTGGAAGTTGATGAACATACGACTACTTATCATTAACTATGCAAGGCAAATGAACTGTTTTCAGGACTAACCCACCATGAAATGTGGATGTTTTGTAGTTTCAGCGGAGATAGCTATACATCTGTTATTGTGACTAAAAAGGAAGAATGTGATTCTTATTGCTGAAGAATGTTTCTCAAATTCGATGTGTTACCAGATAATATGATTCTGATAATGATTTGCGGATTGAGAAGATCACCGATTTGCTGATTACTCGTGATTACGGAAATCAGGATTTCAGATTTACGCGGATATTTATTGATTTGAAGTTTATCGTTGTGGTAATTTGAAGTTTCTATCAATCGGGATAAAGTGCGCTAAACCAAAGGCGGATGTGGTTAAAGTTGAAATGGAGAAGCTGCAATGATTAATTTAAAGTTAGTGATCATTCAAGAAAATTTGTAGATTAAGCAAATCAGAGGAGTCTTGAACCATGCAAACAAAGACCTGAAGATTAATTTCTGGAGAAAATTATTTCAGGAAGAATGTTGCTTAAATTAGATAATGCAAACCCGAATCATTAATCAAGGGGGAAGATGTTGATGCGTTCTACGACATGGACAGATACCTGATTGAGGTTTTAGAATATTCAAACATGACCCTCAGATTTCAAGATCAAAATCAAGCATTGACGGTGACGTCCAAGGGGAATTTGTTGACGCACTTTATGTCCGTCACTGTGCGAATAGGCTAGAAAGAGTGTGTATTGAATATTGTATAGATTAGATATGAACGCACGACCCAAGTGCGAATGAGAACTGGCTTGTACGAGTGACAGTGTGACTCGTACGAGGTGATAATGTGACTTGTACGAGTGACCGTGTGACTCGTACGAGTGATAAAAAGCTCTACTCGTACGAAGGACACTTGGTACGAAGCCAACCTGCTCGCTTCGCACGAGCTCCTCATTTCTATATATATGTGCTGTGTGTTCTTTGTTTAAGTGAGTTTGGAATTTCCCTAAGGGGAAACGTTGGCGGATTCTCTTAGCAATTATGCCAGCTAGACAAGATGTATACCCTTTCGGTATGAATGAATGAATGCTTATGCTGATTCTTTTTATACTCCTTATTTATAACGTTCTACCGAATTGGTACTATCATACGCCTAAACTTTCGTCTAGAACTGTCGTCTCCGGGTCCACAACTTCATGCATTTTCCTACCGGTACATCATATGATGAAGCTGCTATCACACTTAAGCAATTTAAATTCTCATTTCAGTATGACAGTCTAACTTTCTGATGTACTATCATTTCTTCTTTTCGACATAATGACAACTCATTTTTGATCTTCTATTTTTTTATGTTTTGATTTTTGAGAAACAGCAAATTATTTACAAAAAGCTTATGAAAACTGGTTATTAGGGATTCCTCATCCCGTTGAGTTCGACTAAATGTTCAAACAAGCCCTGTCAAATGCTTTTGTGTAAAGATCTGCTACGTTATCTAGTGTGTCGACTCTATGAAGTTTAATCAATTTCTTTTCAGCACAATCCCCTATAAAATGATGACGAATGTCAATATGCTTTGTGCGACAGTGTTTTACGGGATTGTTTGTGGTTGAAATAGTGGCATTATTGTCTATCATAATAGGAGTACGAGTGAAATTCAAACCGTAATCGCACATCTGCTGTTGTATCCAGAGAACCTGAGAGCGACAGCTACCCGCAACAATATATTAAGCTTCACACGTATAGGTAGAAACGCAAGATTGCTTCTTGCATTGCCATCACACGATCCTCCCTCCTAAGAACTGACAACCACCTATGGTAGACTTTCTAGTTGATTTGCATCCTCCAAAGTCCGAATTAGTGAAATCAACAAATTTCAAATCACTGGCAGCTGGATATCATAACCAAGTATTAGGTTTCGCCTTCAAGTAACGAAGAATCTACTTCACCGCTTTCATATGTGACTCTTTTGGATTCGCTTGATATCTAGCACAAAAACACACTGCGAACATGATGTCTGGTCTTGAAGTAGTCAAGTACTTTAGAGTCCCAATCATTGCCCTGTACTGAGTTGGATCAACATCATCCACACTCTCAAGATCTCGACCAAGATTGTGATTCTTGCAGATAGGGGTTTTGAAAGTAGCGCAATCCTCCATTCTGAAACGAGACAAAATGTCATAAAGTCACGCAATCCTCAATTCTGAAAGGAGACAAAATGTCATACACATACTTCGTCTGATGTATAAACATCCCATTCTTCTTCTGTTCAACTTGCAAACCCAGAAAGTAAGACCGTTCATCCATCACATTCATTTCGAACTTGCTCTTCATTCCTCCTCAAATTCATGACGCATGTTCTCATCAGATGACCCTAAAATAATATCATATACGTATACCTGTACCAGCAGAAAGTCTTCCTTCTTTCTTTTAAAGAAAAGTTTACTATTAACTGACCTCTTTTAAAACCATTCTTTAACAAATGTGCTGACAGCGTCTCATCCCATGCCATAGGTGCCTGATGCAATCCATACAGTGCCTTATCGAGTCGATATATTCGATCTAGATAATCTGGATCAGTAAACCCATCTGGTTATGAGACATACACCACTTCTTGGACTTTCCCATAAAGAAACGCACTCTTCACGTCAAGTTGGTAAACTTTGAAGCCCTTAAATGAAGCAAAATCTAGGAACACACTAATTGCTTCCAACCTTGCTACTGGTGCAAACACTTCATTGTAATCAATCCTTTCTTGCTGATTGAACCCTTTCACCACTAGCCGAGCCTTATTTCTTGTCACGATCCCCCGGTCGTCTTTCTTGCACTTAAACACCCACTTCGTGCCTATTTCATACTCTCCTTCAGGCAAGTCAACTAGCTCCTAAACCTTCAACTTCTAAAACTAAGCTAGTTCCTCTTGCGTAGCTTCAACCTAACAATTATCTTTTAGAGCCATGGAACGTTCTTCGGCTCCTCTTGGGCAATAAAGCAGCTATACAAACACTCATGTATCATCTGATTCTTCTGAATCGAAGTAAATAAACAGGAACTTTCGGTCACATCTCTTCTTTTTTGAACACCTATAGCAGCATCACCAATGATGTTCTCAATTGGATGATCTCTGTTTACGAGTTTAGTAGCAATGGTGTCAACAAGTTATCCCCCAGATTAGATCCAATCTCCCCTTGAATGTTCTAATCAGTAACGGATTAGTAAAATCCTCCCCCTGAATAGGTTCAGACTCACTATCACTTGAATCCTGTGGAGCTGCACTGGAAGAAGTTTATGGAGCATCTCTCATTGATATACTCGATCTAGGCATGAAGTCACTCTCTTCATCTTCACTGATCACAGTTTGAATCACTTGAGACTCATCTGCATTGGAAAACTCAGGAATATCAAATGACTTAAAAATGCTATCATAATCATATAATATAGCAGGACCACTCGTTGATTGTTGAGGTGAATAACTAGTGAATTCCATGTTAAACACAACCTCAATTTTACAAGTTTTTAGATTAAAAACCCTTTATTTAGTGTTCCAGGCATATAACCTAGCAAGTATCACTCGTCAGCCACCTTACCGAATTTTTGCTTATCTTTATTTCGCACAATAGGGTAGGGTAATCCAAATGGTTCAAAACATTTCATGTTTGGTTTTGGTTAAACAATAGTTCGTGACAGGTTTTGTTAAACCGTTTAACCGTCAAAACTTTGTTTAGGATATAACAGGTTGTGTTCACATCTTCTCCCTAGAAAAGAACTCTAAACTTTGAATCAGAAAGCATAGTCATAGTTGCTTCAATCAACGTCCTATTTTTCCTCTCATTGACTCCATTCTGTTGAGGTGTATACAGAGCATAATATTGATGTTCAATTCCCTTGCGAAGACAATAGAGATCCAGAATCCGATTCTTGAACTCCGTGTCATTATCACTCCTTATTCTCTTGATCCGTGCAGCATGGACATTTTCCAATTTTGTAAAAAGGTCTATCAGCATCTCCACTGTCTCATCTTTTGTACCTAAAAAGAAAACCCATGAATATTGTGAGTAATCATCTATGACCAATAAACAATAGTACTAACCTGAGCTCTTAAGGTCTCGCACAACCCAGATACAAATATTAGTTAGATATATTCACCTGTAAGATGAAATCTAGGAAATCTTGAAACGGGAGTATATTCTGAGGTGTGAAACCCTGTTAAGTAAAGTTTTAAGACATATAATTAACATATCTGTGAGCAATTGAGCAATGTCTAGAGGTTTAAGTGGTACTGTATACTGATAATATAAGTGAATTTGTTTAGAACATAAAGTTTTCAAGATCAACGGTACTAGTGATTTGTCTCAAAAACTAATATGATCCTATAACACAAGCTCACATTAATATGTCTGTAAATATGTTTGTACATAGATATTATATTTCATTTTAGAAAAACCCAAAAAGATTTTCAGTATATTTTAGCATAAACTTTGGAGAAATCAAAAAGATTTTATTTTTATCTTAGTTTCGACTACTGATGATAGAAAGCGGATCTTCAAAGTCTATAGATGCTATATGCTGAGAGAAATTCGGAAGACAACGGGTTGGGAGCTTATCTGATATGATAAAATGTGTTGAAATGATCAAAAGTTCATTAATTTGAAACTTAAAATCATCTAAAAACATCAGTTTGTTCATAAAATTGTCAACCAAAGTCATTAACTTGGACTTGGTAGACAAATTAGTTAATCGGGGTCATTAACTTAGACTTGGTAAACTGAGTGGGTCGTTAACACTAGTTAAAGTAAACGGGAAGTTCAGATTTTGAAAATGAAAATTTCACTTCGCACAAAGCGAGGAATTCACTTCGCAGAAGACACATGGTACGAAGAGAAACCATGTGCCTATATAAGTCTCTTCGAAAATTTCACTTCGCACAAAGTTAGGAATTCACTTCGCACGAAGAGACTTCGTACGAAGAGAAACCATGCGCCTATATAAGTCTCTTCGCACGAAGAGAAATTCATTGTTACTGAGGAACTCTCTGTGTAATGATAAAAATTTTGTAAAGCTAAGAACGAATGCTGCCTAATTCTTGACTTGTAATGGTTGATTGGCACACCATTTACATTGCCTAAGGTAGATTAGACTAGATTGGACATGAATTGGATGCTAAATAGACGTTTCCAGTAAAAGAACATTAAAAACTTAGATCTAGAACGATTTAACACGCCAAAATTGAAATTGAGCATATATCTAGGTAAGTCGGCGCTAGTAGTACATGATAGAACCTTCAATTTTAAAAGTCCAGGATCTAGCAGATCTAGACGAAAGTTTGGGCATCATATCACTAATTTGGTTGAATGTTACTAAGAAAGGAGTAGAATAGAATCAGCGAAAGCTTCATTAATTCATACCAAAAGAGTATACGTCTTGTCAAGATGACGAAATTCTAGCGTTTCCCCTCTAGGAACTTCAAAACATACAAAACAATGAACACACGACACTATTTATAGACACGTTTTACCCTCGTGCAAAGTGAGGAAATTACTTTCGTATGAAGATAACTATTACCTTCGTGCGAAGTGAGCTTTCACTTCGTGCGAAGTGACACTAAAAAACCCTTCTTGTTCACACTTGGGTCATGTGTTCATATCTATTCTATAAAATATTCAACACACACTCTATCTAGCCTATTCGTATAGTGACAAACACAAAGTGCATCCATAATTTCCCCTTGGACGTCACTTTCGAAGCTTGATCTTGATCTTGAAATATGAGAGTCGTGTTTGAATATTCAGCAACATCAATAAAGGTATCTGTCGATGTCGTAGAACGTGTCAACAAATTCCCCCTGGATTTTTGATTTGGGTTTGCATTATCTACATTACATCCCCCCTAAAACAATTTCTCAAGTTCAGGTTCTTGTTTGCACGGTTGCCAACCTCCTCTGATTTGCTTAATCGGCAAATTTTCTTGAATAATTACTAACTCGAAATTAATCAATGCAGCTTCTCTGTTTCAACTTGGACCACATATGTGTTCGGTTTAGCGCACTCCTCCTATGGTCAATCCTTTGATCTTCAAAACCCAACCCACAATTGATAGAAATGTCGAATTACCACAATGATAAATGTTAAATCAATGAATATCCACAAAAAGCCTTCTCGGTCTTAGGGTGTGTATTCTTTGTTTTTAAAACCGCTTCCCTGTTCTTATCTTTCTTGGCATGTTCAGACACATCATCATTCCTTGATGTGGAATTACTAGGTGTAGTTGACACAAAGTCTGTTAGCACATCTTCGTCTGGAAAGAAAGAATAGTCATGACCAAGAGGTGGTGGACCTTCTTTGAAACCTTTGAAACCCAACACTTGTCTTGTTATTACTTTTCTTCAAGCCATTCATCATGTGTTTCATAACAACAGATGAATCTCTGAATTGATTCAATTCTTTCAAGTTCACAAATTTTTAGTTTTGCTTCTGAAAACTCTTTGCATTTCTTAGAAATCTCTTTTCTTTTGTCACTCATCGTATCATGAGCTAAGTCAATAATTTGAAGTTTTTCATTTAGTTTACAG
The DNA here is from genome assembly GCA_947069175.1 of Scalesia atractyloides. Lineage (NCBI taxonomy): Eukaryota > Viridiplantae > Streptophyta > Magnoliopsida > Asterales > Asteraceae > Scalesia > Scalesia atractyloides. The sequence goes on from CAMTDV010000001.1 coordinate 40,988,740, forward strand.
GTTAAAATATTTATTTCTTCTTCATAACCTTTAATTTTCTTCAAATATAATGACTCATTTATTTTTAAGCAAACAGAACTACCAGAGTTAGAATGTACCACTCCTGTTGATTTGCTTAGATCAGCTGAAAGCAGCAAAATCTGCAACCATCTTCCTATCTGCAACATTCTTTTCTAAATTAGATTTCATGTTTTCAGACGTCTGATCATCATAAACTTTTTCAGCTACAGTCTCTTGCTCTACCTCAACATTAGCCTTTACTTCTTCATCATCATCAACTAGGGCTATCTCGGCCATGAAAGCCTATGTGACATTGTCATCACCTTCCAGATGAAAACTCCAATCATAAGAACCTTCTCTAGCAGTAGAGATCAAGGCCTTTGATCCAGTGTTAGTTGATGCATTCCTGTTGCTTGAACCATGACCAGGAAAATCTTTAAAAGATGAGCTAGAACGAGCTTTAGTCTTAGGTCTTTGACATTCTCTAGCGAAGTGTCCATAATTTTGATTGTAACACCTCACATTAGGTCATCAGGGTCAATCTGGCCATCTGCCATTGTAAATCCAACGAACTTTATGCCCGTCCTATTCATGAACCTCTTCACTTTTCTAGAGATCATGGCCATCTTCCATTGTAAATCCATCTCCTCTAGGTCATCAGGGTCAATCTGATCATAATCTTCATCAAAAGTAGCAAGATCAGATATTCTTCCTTGAATTTAGTTCTCATACGAAGAAACGAATGAAGCAAGCAAGGCCAGATAATCTTCAACAACCTTGACACTCAGGGCATAGACCTTGTACTATTGTTATTTTTGCTAGCTTGTTGTCTCTTTGCCCTTGATTATCCTCCTGAAGTAGCTACAAAACATACCATACTTCACCATCAGCATTTGTAACAACCTTCTCATTTTCACATGAGAGAATCGCAGTTCTTGAATCACTTGAAGCAGTGTTGGAAGATGAAGATGGAATCCCTTTATAAATTCCTGGATCTCGAACCTGATCATATCTAGTTTCCTTCTTCTTCATGTTGAGCTCATAAGCTCTCAGTTTCCCAACAATCTCTTCCAAGTCTTTATCTTCATAATCAGCTTCACCCTTTATCATAATAGTATACATATCCCATTTGGCAGGTAAAGCATCTAGCAACTTATCGTTTATCTCAACATCTGTGTATCCCTCTATGTCATAATTGTCCATTTCTAACATTAGATGATAGTATCTCATGATGATATCTTCAAGGGACTCATTTCTCATGCCTTTAAAGACAGCAAATTGCTTCTTCAGCAAGTCAACTTTATTTTTCTTCACATCAAGATTGCCTCATACCTCTTCTCTAGAGCATCCCACGTCTCCTTCGAAGTAGTATATCGCTTGAATGTATGTTTAATGTCATCAGGTAACGACATTATTATAGAAGCTAAGGCCTTCTTCTCAGACTCATACATTCTCTTATCAGCCTCTGACATGTTCACACAGGCAGTGGCATGTTTCTGCCTTCAAAGTCATGAGTTGGGTTTACGTACCCATCTTGAACACAGATCCACATCCGCGTGTCCTGATATTCAATGCAAGACTGAAACCTATCCTTCCATGTAAGGTAATTCCCTAGCTTCAACATCTTTGATGGTTTGTAGTCGTGCCTGCCTCATGCTCCATTCTCAATAATTCATTCAAGTTTGACATATTCGACATTTTTACCAAACCAGCTCGCTAATAACGTTTAAAAATTTTTCGGAAATGTGTGATTACCAAATTGCGCTGTTCGAATCGTCTCGAGAATACGAATCCAATGATGTATACTATCCAAGAGCAATTTCAGAAGTTTTCGTGCCTTTTTTTGTCCTAAAAATCACGCGAGTCTAACCGTGCAGTCGGTTTGTTAAAATAGTTTACGAATCAAATTCTGTGTACAAAAATATTTATCTTCGGTTGCGTCAGCTGGTTAAGTTTCAACCTTTGTGAATACAACTAGGAACAGTACCCAATTCGGAACAGTAACTCGGATTAACAATCCGAGATGGAAATTCGGAACACTGATCCGGGATACCAATCCGAGATGGTAATTCAGAACATTGATCCAAGATGGTATCGAGATGATCCGAAATCAATACCAACAATCCGAGATGCTTCCCAATTTATCTGAAATACACTATTTTGATCCAAGATGCAATCCGAGATCAACACCAATGATACGAGATGCACTTTTTTGATCCGAAATGAAAATTTTCTGATCCGAGTTTTTGATCCAAGATGCTTCACTTATGATCCCAGATGCACTCCTTCTATCTGAGATCCATGATGTTTATCTGAACCAGCAGCAAAAACCCTAGAATAGCCTTCAAACTTCGAACCAGCTATCAAAAACATCCAAAACTTCAACTATTCCTGCTGTTACGATTCTGAACCGAGCAAAACGAGAGCCGAATACTCTGATACCAATTGTAGGTCCCCTAATCCATATGGATCTTCACAGAATCGTCTATCAAATCTAGAGTGTGGAATCCTCTAGATCAGATTATCACAGAAATACAAGTAGGAACAGCAATCACAATAAACCCGATCTTTATTGATTATCTATCACAACGATTATAATCAATCTAGATCACTCAAATTCGTCCAAGCCAATCTCTCTATGAATTCTCTCTCAACTCTCTCTGAAGTAACTAACTAAGCAACCTTAACCCTAATGCAAAACTCTCTTTATATAGAGATAGGTTTGCAATTGGGCTAGGGTTTAACCACATGGCTGCAAATTGGTCTAGGCCCAATTCGCCTACCACTCCCTATAATAAGTGTCTTGTTTTTCCAATCGCTACAACTAACTATTACAAAACTAAACCCGCTAACTGTTCATCGTTTTATTAATTACAAGATATCCAATGACCAAATCTAAGCTGTTGTCGCAAATATGCACTCTTTATCCGTAAAATGAGTTGTAAACTTTTTATCGCATATTTGGTAGATGCGTAGCAAGTTATTCTCTAATTCGGCAATGTAGTTGACTTTGTCGAAAGAAAACACTCCATTCGTTAGTACTCTCTCTCCGATTATCCTTCCTCCTTAAGTACTTTGCAAACCTAACATAGCCACCTTTGATTGATTTAACATCATATAACAAGGCTAGCATCCCTGTACATACAATTAAGAAATTATCGACTTCGGGAGCCCTTGCACATGCAATTAAGAAATATTTAAATAGAGATACCCAAGCCTTCTCGGTCTTGGGTGAGTTTGGGATATCAAACTTTGGTACATTCTTAACTTCAACAACTTGTTCAACCTTTGAAGGGGTTGCAACAGATGTTTTGACTATCTCAAAAGATGGTTTAGTTTTGATCACCCAAGTTTGTTGTTTAGAAATCGCCTTTTTAGCATAAAATTTTGATTCCTTTTGATCTTTCTTGATCGATGATTCATTAGTTTATTTGTTTAAAACATTAGTAATTACTGGTTTCTCATTGTTGTCAGATTCAATTTTCTTTTCAAAATTTGTGTTGGAATAAACTTTGGGGATTTATTTTTCACATCTTCTGTCGACCTTTTAGCATGGTAAACAAGTTTAGAATTGGGACAATGTCGTGCAATATGTCCAACTTCGTTACACTTGATGCATGTGCGGCTGTAAGTGAGAGGATTTCTAAACCTGCTCACAACGTTTTTTCTCAGCATGTAACTTATCATTTGATTGTTCCTTTGCTAAACTCTCTTTCTCACTTTCCGAACCAGTTCCACAAACAAAGTTTTTATTCTTTTGAAAATTTGGATTTTGAAACTTATCATCCTTTTTCTTTACATACCCCAACCCTTTACTCTTCTTTTCAGGATAATTTGGTTTTCAAAACTTATCATCCTTCTTCTTTAATAAGAAGTGTAAAGATTTTCAAGCTCTGAAAAACTCATTTCAATCATTTTGAACACTTGTTTGACCTTTTCTGGATTCACATTCTGAATCAGATATTCTTGATTAGAATATATTTTGACCGATCCTTTTATTTTGTAAACAACCAAATTAGGATCATCATCCGAACTAATTCCAATTTTTGTAAGTCCCAAAACAGATTCGGATCAAAGTGGTTTGATTATTATCACCCAAACAACTATATATTAGTTGCTTGAACATGCAAAAGTTCAGAAAAACCAAAAGATGAAGATGAAAATTCTTGTATGGATCAAACAACAAGCGTTGTACATGGAATCCCAAAAGATATAATCACTAAAAGCACTTGGATGTTCGGATTTAACAAAAGAACAATAATCACCATGCAAGAGTAATCACCAAAACTTGTCCAAGAACCTTGGACTAGGGTTTCCATTAAGCACCAATATATACAAACTGGCCACCTGGCATTTTACACTAGAAACTTAAATATGCTGCTACAGGGAAGTTTCCCGATAGTTACACTTTAGCCCCTGAACTTTCTATTTAACTATAGAACTTTACAAAACAATCCAAAACATAACTAAACTAAGTACCAACGATCTCAAAAGTTCTAAAAATATCCCCGTAGATCGTTGCATACTAGTTTGTTCTTCATTCTTGAGCTTCTGTTTGAGGATTGATGCAGCTTGATCTGCAGTCGGTTCAGGCGGTGCTTCAGTTTGATTAATAATAGCTTCACTTGATTTTGGGTCCTCCATCGTGACTTCATATGTGATGAAGTCGGAAGTGGTGGAATAATTTGAATACCTGAACCGGAGGATGGATCTTTGGGTTGAGGAGAGGAGGATTGCGGCTCAGCAGACTGCTCATCAGCTTTCTTCTTTCTGGATTCAACCTTTTCTTTTTGTGTGTCGATTCAGAGTATAATCTCCATAATTTCTATCTTTCATGATCTTGCTCGCTCAACAGCTCGTTGAAAAAGCATGCCTTCCTCCAGGTATTCGTTTCCTGCGCTAAGGTGTATCTTGTTCCCATAAAGAATATTCAGATCAAAGAGGCAGAACATGAATACGTCCATTGGATCCAGAAGGCGAATATCTTTGTTTGAGTTGGATCTAATGACTGCTTCACATGTTTTACCGTCACAGAACCATTTCTTAAAATTGTTGAGAGTCACAGGTTATTCTAGAGGAAGTTTCACCCTGGTAACCACTTTGGGTGGATTGATTACCACGTCACTCTGCCTTTTCCTGTAATTGGATCTTTGGTTGTTTTTTATATGTGTTTCCTCGGGCATTGAGGTTTGAAGATCGTGAATATACGCACGCATTCTTTATGAAGTAGTCTTTCAAAGTCACCGCCAATGCTACTGTTGGTAGGATTTATCATATCATGCTTGATCAACTCTCGTACATCCCATGTGGGTAGGCTTTGCATGTCATTTCCATTTCAAAAGTACTGGATTACATCTCCTCTTCGCTTCACAACAAACCACCAAGTTAGATTGCAGTACTTCCAGCCGGTGATTTGGTTGGTGACCTCTGTTTTCTCAACCGTATGACCTGATAGAAATCTGGCATTTTGCACTTTCCATCTTGAACCACTCGGGATGTTCAGGCTCAAAATTATCTCCTACGTCAGTTTCATACATCACAACATCCTCCAAACCCCACTCGAGGAATTTTTCTGGCATTTCAATCTGATCAACCTCTTCCTCTTCACTATCTCCATTAATACTTACATCAACAGCGGAAGCGAGTCGTTTCTTTTTCTTTTCTGCTATCTCAGCCCGGCGTTTCTCTTCCCTTTATCTGAAACTGTCAAAATTAAAGATATCTCCCCCTGTGTATTTTGGTTCTCGGTTTGCTGAATTGTACAGATCTTGCACCATCGTGTGCAATTTCTCCATTCCCTCTTGTTGAAAGTTTATGAACTCAGTTTGCTTAGACACGTAGTTGGGAAGTTCCTTGTTTGTCTTTCTTTGTTCCTTCAACTTCTCTCTTAGCACGTTTGTGTCATTAACCTGATTTTTCAAAAGACAAAACTCCTTAGTAGGAATCTTCTTGGTTTCTTTGGATAGACAATCGTAAAGCTCTTGGAATGGACGGGGTCTTGCTGGAACTTGTTGTGGCAGTACTTGAGTGGTTGAGGGCAGTTTAGGTGTAACATCTTTCGAAGATCTGTCTCCAGTTTTTCTTTTGTTTTGTGCAAGGGATTTCTTGGAGTATCTTCTGTAGGATCAGCGATTAGGCTTTCAACAAACTAATCCAATTGTTGTAGCTCTGATGTCGCCACAATAGGTGTTTCTGACTCAGTCATTTCTCTCCCTTTTAGCTTCTTTCTCTTTTCTCGGCTTCTTTAACTGCATGAATGGCTCGCATTTGTTCGGTTGCTTCTTGATTTAACCCAACGCGAATACTGTCACCCATAATCCGCTCTGGGTTTGAGGAGTCTTTCTTGCTTTTCTTCTTCCAGGGTTCTCCTTCTACCTCTTTCTTCCCTTTATCTTTCCGTTTGTATACTAGTGGTGTTTCCTCTTCAAATTCTACTCCTTCCTCTTTAGCAGCTTGTTTTTCTTATCTTTCTCGTGCTTACCTTACACTCTCTCGGTATTTGTTGTATGCAGCAAGAACGAGCAGAAGTCTTTCTTTTCTGTACATCCAGTGATGTAACATGACCCACTGCTATGTCTTCAGCTCAGTAAGTTGTCTTCCTTTAGGCAACTGAAATTTGTATAGATTTCCATAATGAGGCAGGTTCTTGTGCTGATCGTCGATAAGAAGTTGTATGAAACTTGGATACATGGCCCATGCACATTTTGTTTACATTGTCGACCATTTGTTAGAAGATTAGGCCAGAGATGTTGAATGGCTGGTTGGTACACAGATTTAGCATTGGTGCTGAGCATTCCAGATTGAGACCGTTGTACCTACCTTTTATGTGACAGATGCTCATGTAAAATGTGTGTAAGATGAATCTCCAATCTTTTGTTAGGCCAGTCTTCTTTATCTCGTTCTTTCCTCAAAAATCACTGACATAATTCATTCCATGAAATCCTTCTAGCACTGCCTCTTTACTCAGCTTCATAAGGTCACTTGACTTGTCTCCGAGGTTGAGAACTTTTTGGTATTCATTCTTCCATCACTTTTAATTCTTTGTTTCGTACCATTGATGTGATACGCTTGACTTGATTTATCATTTTCACTTTTGCTGTTCTCCAGAATTCTTCTATATGAATGTAGTAGATCTTGAGATTTGCTTGAACAACATAACTAATCTTGCTTCTAGAAAACCAGTCCATTACATCTCCAAAGTCGGGCTCTAGAGGAACTAGTGTAATAGGCTGATTGCGCTTTCTCGTTCCATCACATATCATCTGTTGAGCCATTCTGAGACATGGAAATGAGTCAAGTGAGATCCGGGTTTCGAAACACAACTATTAGTTAGTTAAGATATATACAAGGTATTTATACAAATATAAAAACAAAACTATATAAAAGTATTTAGAAAAACATTTTCATAAATATATATATAATTAAAAAAATAAGCAAAACTGAAAAGTAAATAATATTTAACAAAAATATTTTATTTACGCTGGAATTAAATATTAACATAAAAATAAATATTAATCCGCTTGTATTTTCGCTGTTAAATGCGCTGGTAGCCTAGGTTTATATACCCCGGGCATTAGACACATATACGCTGGACAAAATAATATTTAGGCCAGTTACGACTTATTTACGCTTATAACAGGTCACGTATTTAAGTTTTGTTTCCAGACAGCAATCAGCGTAGATGAACATCTTCGCTGAATGACCGACATATTAGTCAACTACGTCGGTTGCTCGAACTCGCGTTCAAGACTTAAATGCGCTATTCATTGATCAGTGATTATTACGCTGCCTTCAACCTAAATACGCCACATTAAAATAAATCTGCTCGATTCAAAAGTTTCTTCATAAACCCTTTAAAAACCCAAAAAAACCCGAGCCATCAATGTCTTTGTTTGTCTTCGTCTTATACATGGTTTCTGCGGTTCAAACATTTAACAATGAATTCCCAAACATGATAAACTTACCTATTTGATATCAGACACTAAACTTAACCGATTCTTAGATTGTGGTTGAAGTTTTGTTTGGTGTTTTTAGAGTGAAGAAGATAAAGAAAATGAAACTATTAAAGTGAGAAAAAAAAAATTGAATATATATACACAAATATGTGCCATTTCAGATCCATTTCTTCCGTATCATCTGGATCAACTTGTTACATGTCATCAGCTGAAAGAAAATCCCGTTTCAGTTCACCCGACATAAGAGCCTCATAGCTGCTGAGGAAGGTGTTAAATAGTGCAATATGTTCAGTCGACAACTTTAGTGCTTGAGCATCACCGACCATAGTAGCTTTCTCGTTGGATTGTGGAGCCTTAGCAGAGTTTGCGGAAGCGTTGAAGTAAGATGCACCGACACTTTGAGAGCTCGAACTCCCGGAGACTGTGAGGCAACGAATGCCATGTTCTTGGGCATAATAATAGTAGTGGATTGAGCAGACTTTTATTGTGAATATCCTATTTGGTTCATCTCTCTTTTGAGCGCATCCATTTCGAAACCCTTTAGAGTGTCGAGCAATTCCGAAAGGGTAACTAGAGTCGTACTTGTTAGGAAGGTTCTTTTGATCATCACCAAAAGCTTTTTGATAGAAGCATAGTTGGCAATAGGATTACCAACTTTCTTCATTTTCGTTAGCACATTCAGAAAGAGGCTAATGTGATCTGACAAACTTTCACCACGAACACTTCCAAACATGTCATATTCTTTTTGAACCATATCTCTCTTGTTATCCTTCAATTCTTGGTTACCTTCTTAGTAATCGATAAGAGCCAACCATAGTTCATGAGCCAAGGTGTATTCTTAAAACAAGTTGTTGTCATCCTTTGATAGAGCCATTGTTAGAGCAGTGTGAGCCCTACGCTCATGTTGGATGAGGGTACTATCTTCATCAGTGAAGGTTGAGGGATCTTCGTTGATTGTATGAACATCGTCACGAATTACCATAAGAACATGGGGTCCTACAGTGACGGACATCCATTGAGTATAGTCCGTATACTCAAAGAATGATTTGATTGGATACTTCCAGCTGCTGAAATCTTCAGATCCTTTCAACTTAGGAGGCCTAGTTGCAGTTCTAGCTTCAAGTTCGGCTTGAGCTATTTCATTCAGTTGATTAAGTGACATTTTGGTTTGATTTTAAGTTCAAAGTTAACATGTCTTTCCACCCTCGAAAACATTTATAAAATGTAAAACGGTAAAAAGTGGGGGTTATGAACTCACCTTGTTTTCCTTGTGCAAAGCTAGCTTAATGTGTTTCCATAGTGTTGCCTCCACAACTTGACTTGCTAGATGCAATCTAAGGTATTCCTAAAACGGAATAACTTTTAAGTTTCTAGATATAACGTAGCTAAACTACATAATACCGATCTCTACTGAATCGTTACTCATACGATTCTATGAAATTGTCATTATCTTAACTCGGTTAACCAACCTATGGTTTCTTAGAAATGATTCTGTTTTCGAGTGACTTTGAAATATATGTTTACATATAAACATAACTATATTTCATGAAATCGTATTTAGTCGTCATGTACGTCGACGGATAATAGTACGACTCTTCATAGTTTTTCGTAAGATATATTATATATATATACTTGTAAATATACCCGTATTGATAATACATTTCGTATTCGCGCGAGAGTCTGGCATATCGTTTATAAATAAATAAATAACGATGTAATCGTACGCTTCATATAGTCTTGCGGAGTTGCGTCGTACTTGGTTAGGCGTTGAAATCGAATATAACAAATAGCATTTGAAGCTCCCGAATCGTCGACATTTGTAATTATATTCGTGTTATAAGATTTCCGAATTTTGTCGTTCGAATAATTTATCGATGTTTGGATATAGTTTTCTGAGTTTCGACTTTGAATTAAACATAAATAAAAATTAATTATCTTGTAGTGGATTGCCGAATGTGTGTTATCTTGAAATTACTCTTATTGTACGTATCGGCTTGTTCATTATAGATTACAATTCTGTCGGCAAAATAAATATACATATATTTATTTTTGTACTTATCGCTTGAATCGGACGCTTCGTTTTTGAAATACAACACTTCTGGTATCAGTATTTTTGATGAAAATCGGGCAGATTTTACTCTGTTTTCGGACGATCCCGTCATTACTAGTTGTCGATTTATTAATCAAAATGCAATATCAATATCACAATAACAATATCTATAACTTCTCGTCGTGATTGAAATGTAGTTTTTGTCGAATACAAATCCGATTTATAAATATATATCGTAATGCCATCGGTTCGGTTTTTAACTAGAATTTTTTACGCGAATATTGTACGTCGATTCATTTATTATTTTTTTAAACTTTTTTGGCGATAATTATTCGTTTAACGGGTCGGTTTTGAGCTCGGTTTTCGTGATAATAAATATTAATATTTATAAACTAATATAATTAAATTTTCGCGTCGTAATTCAATTTTACCAAGTCTTGATTGACCCATTGACCCAATAGTTGACCGGGTTTGACCAGTTGACTTTTTATGACCGTAGTTGACCGAGTTAACTTTTGTTGACCTAGTCGAATCGAACTCGAACCAAGACACGCATCCGAACCTGAAATCGAGAGTCAAACATAACCCGAACCTAAACGAAACTTAAATATTTATACTTTTACACTGAGCCAAAAATGTTTCGAACTTGAACCAAAACCTGAGCCGAGATCTGAACCGGAACTTAACTGAGTCGAGCTGAGTGAACCAAACCCGAGCCACAGTTGAACAAACCAAAACCCGAAACCTGAACCAGAGATGAACTGAATCGGGTTTGGAACTGGGTTGAATCAGAGACACAAAACACTGTCGCCGCCATCGTCAGTCGCCGAAAAAACCCCAGACGCCACCACCGCTTCTGCCACCGCGCGCGGCGGCTGCGTTTGTCCACCATCGCCACCGAGATTGAACCCGTGACAACCCAAACTGGAGCACCCAAACTGAACTAAAAACATTTTCGAACCAATCATCGCCACTGTTGTCTTTTACCGCTTCGGGACGTGAGATCCGCCACCGCTGCCATGAGCGGCGCCGCCACGGCTCCCCTCTCTCTCACTATTCGCTCTCTCACCGATATCTCTCTCTCTCACAGCTCTCTCTCTCTTATGTATGTATGTATGTATGTATGTTTGTATGCGGGTGTGTGTGCGTTAGAAAGGAGACAAGAGGGAGGGTGAGGGGTGTCGTAGGTGGTGTGTGTCGCGTCGGAGATGGGCCGGCGGTCACCGGAATCCGGTGACCGGATCCAAAGATGAGAGAGGGGCAGTGAATTTAATCTTGTGTGCTAGGGTTTCAAAATGAGGAGAGGTGTTACGAGCATATATATATATACTAGGGCTTTGTTTAGTGGGTCGGGCCTAAAGCACGTTATCGTGTGTAAGCCCAACACGTATTCCAAAGCCCGTTTTCATAACCCGAACTTCATGATTTATCGAAATTTATTTGTGTTAGAATCGAAAGCATTTAAAATTATATCGAAGTCGGGTTTTGATGCGTAAATCCGTGCGTCGTGTTAAAATCGCGTAGTTGCCCTGTTTGTCGTTTCTGATCCATTTATGGTTCCAGTTTCAACCATGAATACAAAAATTCGAAAACAAAGCTAGATATGTCATAATATATCAATATTTAGACGCAACTCTAGTCCGTGGCTTCCGTTTCATTGTCGGTGCATCTCGATTTTCGCACAACCTCCGCGTTGTGCTTTGCGACGTTCAACGATCCAAATTATCGCATATTCATAACTAAATGATAAATACAACAACAAAATTCGTATTTTTTTGGGTGTTGTCAGTATTTGTTCAGCATCAGTTCGCTTAATTACAATCGGAAACTACCGGTTGTCACATTCTCCCCTTGTTAAAAAAATTTTATCCTCGAAATTTAAGCTATGTTATCTTCTTAGAATTTTGTCATGCGTAGATAAGATTTAATACTACCTAAGTAATGACCATGTAATCGCATCGAGACTTATCTGGATTACATGAATACAATGACATACAACAACAACATGAACCCACTGGTTCAACTGAATCTATTTTCAGAATCAATGCCAAGTGAACGAAACGTAATGACATAATCACCAATGCGACTGAGTTTACATAGGTCATACAAATGAGAATCTCGACAATAAATTTCCAAGACGTTCACAATCTATAAATGAATTTCATAAACAATAAGAATCTCTACCAACAGAAATTAGCGTTGGTTGTTGGATGGGTAAGACTTAGACTCAACAAGCTCAACTGAATTAGAAACATGAAGGTGATCTGTTAACTTTTCGAACCATAAGTTAACACTATTGAATTGCAAGGATACACTGAATTACAACCTAAGTTAGTGTATCGTTGTCTTAATACATAGTTGCATTAAGATCACTTTCAATGATTAGCCCAAGCTAAAAGTTTATACCGATGCCACAAGGCGTCATAGCCATTGAAATGATTCAATAATAGCGGTGACCTAACAAATTCACGGTGTTTGTTCCAAATATTTGTTCGAAATTTGTTCCAAATAAATCCGAATATTTGTTCCAAATAAATCCCATAGGATTTTCAACTGGAAATGAAAGAAAAAATAAATATAATTTTAGGGTCGCTAGTGGAAGAACAATAAATATCCCAAAATTTTCGACCGATGATGAAAGAACCATTACCAGGTACACTAAAATAGACCATAAATTTGTGTACCATTTTCTTGATACACGATTGTATTAAGAACGTTTTAAGAAAATGATCCAACAAGGGGATTTAAAAATGAATAAATAATCAAGTAATTAAATCCGTACATGAGTTGTGAAAGCGATGTCAGCGCAAGCTTCAACTAGTGTAAACGCCACCACAAGGTGTCGTAACCAACAAATGACTTAATAAGGGTGCAGACTAAACCAGTCTGCTATGGTTCAAAACAAATGAATTGCTTGTCAATATTACTTTGAATATGATGGCCTCAATCCATCATATGAAATCCTTGAATTGAACTTTGTATAAAGTGACCAAGTTCAAACAATTGAACTTGGTTTGACACAATCCAACAATAAACACATGATTCAACCAAGAAGTTTTGATATGGTTACAAAGAAAACCCCATGTATGCAACTTGGAAAGAAAATGAAATTTCAAGAATTCGTTGACTCGATATCAAGGAGTCAATATTTGCAATAAGGCAGGTCCTCTAGATCACAAAGCAAAATTTTGAGCATAGCAACCAACCTTTGAACGACTGATGAAATGACCATTCGAAGTGAAGACCATGATGGTCTCCGTGTATCAAGTTAACCACATGCGTAACAAACAAAGCATGCGAATCATATAAATCTGTCAAGAAATGATGCAATATGCGTTCGCTAATCAAGAAAGAATTTTTTGTGACACAATGACCGTTATGAGGAGTAAAGGTGTGAAAACCTACTCAGTATATGCAAAGATGAAATTTCAACAAAAGGAATTCGAGGACTTTACCTGGTATTTCCTGTGATGACTTATTGTTTCGTGACATTACCACCGAATGTCATATATGGCGTAATCGTTAATAATGAAGTTGGGGGAATGCGAAGACATGTGATTTCTTTTACAGCGCCAATTATTGTGATTACCATTGTAATAAGTACAGACTATTATGAAATCTCGTTTGGACGTACCTCAACGTGCTTCGTGTCGCTTAAGGACCACGTGACAAATTGTCGCATTCTGATCGGTAGTTCTCCTGTTGACGGGATTAGCATCATTGTCGTAATGTCGTGCTTTCTCAAGGCCGCGCCTCGAAAGTCGTATGTGATGTACTTCAACATCCGTTGTCGTATCGGTTAACATTCATGTATATTTGCGCACTAGTGTTTTCGTTTCGCGTAGGCTACCTGCTCGGGTAAATAAAATAGAAGCGAAAATATATGTAATGTGTTTCTCCGAGCTAATAATCGTAGTTTGTAGGTCCTCTACTCCTTATGGATCTTGACAGAATCGTCTATCTAATCTAGAGTGCGGAATCCCCTAGATCAGATTTCACATAAACAAGAACACGAACATAAGCAATCACTTTCAAACTGTCTTCTATTGATTATCCAACACAATGGTTTACAATAAATTCAAGACTCTTTAGAAATCTCTCAGCTACTCTCTGTAGATTTCTCACACTCCTCTCTGTTCTGTTCAACCAACCAACACAAAACCCTAATGCATAACATGTATATATACTACATGTTTGCATACTAGGCTTTATACTAGGCTAGGTCATTCTCAAAGCCCATTACAACTCTAAACAAGCTAAACACAAATGCTAAGCCCAATACAGAATATTCAAAGACTAAAACTAATAAACTATTAAGCTGTTGTCACCAATATGCACAAACATGTACGTGTTCTCTTAGTCAAGGATCATGAAAGTTAGCAACATCCTATATACTATGTAAGTAAAAGTATACTTGATGTGGAACTAGGCACTCCCACCTTGAAAAACTTATTTTAGCGTTAATTATGGCATCTGCTAAATTAAGACATTATTATAAAACTCATAAGATACATGTTAAAACTAATTGTCCAATAAAATTTGTTCTTAGGAAGCCTAAAGTGTCAGGCAGAATGGCTAAATGGTCAGTAATATTAAGTGCATATGAAATAGTTAATGATCCTTGGGCAACAATAAATTCAATTGCTTTAGCCGACCTTGTAGCTGATTTCAATAAGCAACCTAAACTAAAAGTTGACTTAGAAGCTTAGTAGTTAGAAGAAAATAATGAAATTGGATTCTATATACCGATGGTGCATCGAATATAAGAGGCACATGATTAAGGATCCTATCGAAATCTCCGTAGGCGAAATATTACCCTAATGCATTAGTTGTGATTTCCAAGCTATAACAATGAACCCGATTATGAAGCTCTAATTGTAGGTTTACAACTGGCTAAAGACATGAAGATCAGGTATCTTCAAGTATATGCAGATTCATTATTACTTGCAAACCATTTCAATGGATCTTATGGAGTGAAGGGTGAAAGATTTGCTTGGTACCTTGAAATTGTTAAGAATTTATCTATGTGATTCAAGATGTTTTGTATTACGCATGTACCTTGGATGAAAACGCTAAAGCAGATGCTTTGGCAAACTTAGCCTCAACTCTAAAGATACTAGTAGGAGTAACAATACCCATCCTCCACATTCTTAAGCCAACAATCAAGGGTTTAATGTAGGAGAATAATGAAGTGGCTAGTGTAGAAACACGGGATCCTGAGGAAGACTGAAGATCCCAATATCAAAATCAAGATCTTGTATTGATCCAAGGATCCTTGATCTCTCCTATCAAGAGATTCATGAAGGATGGAGAGGTTCCTAAGGATGAGGAAAATCTTAGAGCCTTTTGTATGCAGGTATCTCGCTTTATAATTTTACATGTAATCTTGTATTGAAAATCTCTTGAAGGTCCATACTTGAGATGTTTGGAAGAATCAGAGATACAAGAAGTGTTGAAAGAAATACATGAAGGAGATTTTGGCAACCATACTAGGGGCAAAACATTGTTCTCAAGGATCCTAAGGACATGATACTACTCGCTAACTATGAAGAAGGATGTTATGTTGAAAGTTCTGGATCCGAAGGGTTTAGACGAAGGTTTGGATAAGATAAAGCTAGTTCGGTAGATATCTTATAAGAATAAGCAAAAGTAGAAAGTTTCCATTCATACCGAAAGAGCATACATCATTTTACAAGCCGGAGAGAAATCCCAGGTCTCTCCAGCCTTACCCGAAAACTTATCAACCTTGAACACATGATAACCTATTTATAAACATGAGATTTTGGTGAGGATGACTAGTTCGTGCGAATGACTCATCCTTGCGGACGAGTCTCATCCGAGTACTCATCCTTTCCAAAGTGTCAAGTGTCCGTATCTCACTCTCAACTATACAATATTCAAAACACACTTTATCTAGCATATTCGTACCGTGGCGGACACACAGAATATGCACCAACAGTTTCCCCCTAATACGTCACTATCGAATTTTGATCTTCAAATATGTAAGCTGTGTTTAAATATTCTACAACTTCAATCAAGCATTTGATATCTTCAATTAATTCCACCTTGATTGATTATTCGGGCTTGCATTTGCAATAGCAAATTACCCCTAAAATTATTCTCCCTGGAATGACACTTCAGTTCTTTGCTTGCACAGTTCCTGGCCTCCTCTCATTTGTTTAACTGCAATCTTCACGAATAATCACCAAATTGAAATGACACAATGTTGCTTCTCTATTTCACCTTTCACCACATCCGCGTTCGGTTTTTGAATTACCTCTCATAGCTCATACTCTTAATCTTAAAAAACCCAACCAAAAGTTGATAAAAACTTTGAAGACCACACTATTAAACTTCAAGTTTGTGAATATCCATGAAAATCTAAAATCCCGTCTTCCATAATCATGTTTATGCCTAACTTGAGTGATTCATCAGTGTAAACGGTATCTCCACAATCAGGAAATCTTTATCGGATAACAAATCATCTGGTAACATATTGTGATCTAAGAAACATTCTTCCACGATCAAATTCACATTCTTCCTCTTCAGCCACGATAACAGATGTATAGCCTTCTCCATTAGTCACGTCAGCAACTTAATCAACAAACATCTTAATTTCCCCATCTATAGTCAAGAAAAAAAACTCATCTGCTCGAAGATAAACCATTCTAACACTTTTGATTATCACAAAGTTTTCGTGTATCTAATATCTTGAAAGTTCTCTAATATCTTTTAAGTATCAACAAGACAATACTGATGCATCCTCTTGACGCTAATCCTGCTAACCAGCTTGTACGAAGACTCGGGACTCAAACCCTCAGACATCAACCTGATCACGATCTAAAGAATCCAAGCTTCCAATCATTACGGACTAAAGCGTCGAAGATCCTATGCATCCATAGACATTTTTTAGTTAGAACCACCCTAATACTGTTGCACGTTTTTCCCATCTTAATTTCCAAAAATGTTCGAATATATAAAAATTTTCATTCCCCCTCATTTTTGGCAAATTCTGACCTCTCTAAACTTATTATTGAATTTCCCCTCAAAATAAGCAAATTCAGTCCTCTCTTTTCTCTAAAAAAACTCAACTATATGGAATATGTGCCATTTTGCTCCACAAAAGTCTGTTTTTCATCAATGCGGATTTTTCTATTTTGTCCCATTAATAGTCACTTTACCAACTGATACATGTTATATACCAGTCTTCATGACTATCTGACTATTTTCACTATTTCGTAATCATAACCCGTATTAGACGTTAAAATCTCGAAAAAAAATTTAAATCACCAAATTTTATAGACACTCATCTCGTCACCATGATCGAAAAATGCCTCGAGCGGAGAGTCATCGAGTGGATGATTCTTTCGTGTGAATGACTCCTTCATGCGAATGACTTGATAGATTTGGAAAGAATTAAGCTAGTTCGTGGGGATGAGAGTCTTCCGTGCAGGTGAAAGCTGATGCATGTGAATGACTGACTGGTTCATGCTGATGAACATAATCTTTCAAACAGATCAGGACTCATTCGTGTGGATGAATGACGCCTATGCACGAAACTATCTCTTCCGCTCAAACGTTGTTGTTCAAGTTCGTTCCAAAATCTTCATTTCTTCAAATTTTATGATGATTCATCCATAGACAAGAACAAGAATCAATTCTGAATGTAACGATGTCTTCAATTTTAAATTCCATCTGTGAATTGACCTTCAATTTGATGTTTTACGTCTGAAAACCCATAAAAACCCATGAATCATGAGTGTAGGTGATATATTCAACTGTTAGATCGAGTTAATTGGTACCTAACTGTGATACCAATTGAATGTTCCGAGTCCAGCGAGTTTAGACGGAAATTTGGATAAGATAAAGTTAGTTTGGTAGAAATCTCGTAAGAATAAGCAAAAGTAGAAAGCTTCCATTAATACCAAAAGAGCATACATCATTTTACAAGCTGGAGAGAAATCTGAGGTCTCTCCGGCCTTTCTCCAAAACTTATTAACTTTGAACACGGGATAACCAATTTATAAACATGAGATTTTGGTGAGGATGACTCATCCTTGCGGATGAGTCCTCATCCGTACGGATTAGCTTTCCAAAGTGTCAAGTGTTCGTATTTCTCTCAACTTTTCAATATTCAAAACGCGCTTTATCTAGCCTATTCGTACAATGGCGGGAACAAAGAATATGCACAAACATATGCTATATTCTTGGAAATGTGATGCATATCAACTTCCTCCACCAACCTGCTAAGGCAATGCATCCAATTATTTCACCATGACCATTTATGAAGTGGGGAATAGATATTGTTGGAAAGCTCCCAAAGGCACCAAGAGGGAAAGTATTCTTGTTCGCGATATCTGATTATTTTTCTAAGTGGATAGAAGAAGAAGCGTTCATCCAAGTTAGGCAGGTTGAAGTGATATCCTTCATCAAGCGTAATATCCTGACGAGATTTGGGATCCCTGCATAAATCATATGCGATAATGATCTCAATTCATTTGGAAGACAATACTGAACTTCTATGATAGTTAGGGAATCAAAATGATAACTTCAACACCGGTGCTACCTCAAGCCAATGGTCAGGGAAAATCAAGCTACAAGATCATCATCAACAACCTTATGAAAAGGTTAGGAGCAAAGAAAGGAAAATTAGTAGAAGAGCTACCATTTGTCTTTTAGGCAAATAGAACAATGATAAATACTGCCACATGCTAGACTCCATTTCTCTTTAGTCTTTGGAACAGAGGCCATGATCCCGACAAAGACGGTGATTCCCATTGCAAGATCTAGCCTTCAGACCAAAGAGACAAATGATCAAGCTCTCCTTGTGGATCTTTACACTGCTAATGAACTCAGGGATCTTGCCAAGCTTAGAATTGCTGCATACCAAAAGAAGATAGCAAGATTCTACAAAAAGTATAGTGAATTTGTTGATTCCAAGTTGGGGATATGGTGCATAGAAAGGCGTTCTTGAATGCCATGAATCTCGGCAATGGGAAGTTCGCTCCAAATTAGGAAGTACCATACCTCATAGCTTTAGAAGCTGGGAAGGGTGCCTACTTGCTAGCAACTCACCTGAAAGCTTACATCATGTGATTTGGAGGTCAGGGTCCTTGCCCGGTATGTTAAGGATCCTTAGTTTATCGGATCTCTCTGGTATGTTTTCTTACTTAATTTCAATTTTACTTTTTATTTTTCTTTTCATCATTTCCATATCAATTTTAAGACTTAAGCATCGGAGGGGTGTTAGCCACCCTCACTAAGGTTTCAAGTGTTTTCAAGATGGGAATCCTTAAGGATCCTCAATCAAAGTTAGAGATATCACACCCTGACTAGCACATTTAAAGCACAACCATTTTAATTTGTCACATAACATATAAATATTCAAAATAGTTCATGTATTGTTCAAACATTAAACACAAGACAAAATTTCAAGTTTATTTTCCTACAGCCATCCTACATGTCCTATTCTCCTGATCGTTAAACTTGGTTACCTGTATCATGTTAGAAAAATATATTTTTGGGTCAACAATATGTTTGTGAGTAATTCTTCATCTCATAAAATAACTTTCAAATTAATTTTATATAAAATTCTTTTAACATGCATTTTCAAGGTTAGTTAAAGATCATAGTGTAACAACACTACAACTAGGTGACATGTATACAATTAAATAAACATTTCAAAAATATGAATCAACGAATAAATGGCAATATGAATAAACGACTAAACCAGACTCGAGCCCGGAAGAGTGAATATAAGACTATGGCGATTCTAGGCTACAATCCATGGTCGTGGGGAACCTAGTCAGCCATGGATCCAAATGACATGTTAGCATACTATAGACTAAGCATCGCATAACAAATACATCAAAACACATGAAGACTTCCAAATAATAGCATAGTGAAATTTAGCATACTATTGAATGATTTAATCAAATATTCGTATAACGTGATATACCTTAAAAAATTAAAAAAAATAAAAAGAGGGAAAATAGTAGAAATTACTCAAGGGTTGCGTTCTGTTTATTTCTTTATTTACCGCACAGATTGTTAAGAAGGGAAAACTCCAAGACCAAAAAATGTTACCCATATATATATATATATATATATATCAACAAAATAATTTGATAAATATTACTACCCTAACTCTAAAATCATATTGTAATCATATTTAATATTTTAAAACATCTATTAGATTATAAACTAAAGTTTTTTATCTAAAGTTTCACTTGACAAGATCAGATATTTTTGCAAAAGAAAGCATAACTTACATCAACTAGCATTTTCGATATATTTAGCCAAAAATATTATAAAGTATAGTTTTCTATATCTTAAATGGAATTTCAACATAATGATTTATAATAATCCAATAGTTAGTTTTATATAATATTTTATTTTAACAATTTCAAGAATTTAAACTAATAAATATATCACCTACTAATTTTATCATTAACAAGTAAATAATGAGAATTTCCATGATCTATGTTCTTATTCCTAATACATTTAAACGATGTTCAAGCATATAGATGTTCATAGTATTTATATTTTATGTAACTCATAATATATAGACCAATAAAATATATATATTAAATTCGAATGAAGTTCAAATATTCTACAAAATTTGTACAAACTATTCTAACATGCAAGGATCATTTCCCTACTACCAATTTTAACATAGCATAGCATGGTTCTAAATCAAAAGCCCTAAATTACATAAACTAACAACCCTAGGCTTACTACAAATTCATTAGTATAGATAATGCCCTCTATCACTGAAATAGATAGAGGGGTCTTGTAGAGCTGGAAACAAATAAAGAATTTGGGCTTTTGAATTGCCTGATTTGGTGCCCAAATAAGAGGGATATCCATCATAGAAGTTACATGCCCTGGAAATAGGTTGCTTCTAATTCATGATTTGTTTGATGAATTTGCATGTTTAGAGGATGGGTAATTGCATGGAAATGTTCCAGGATTTGTTTGGATCAAGAAACCATGTGTTAACTATATAAGTTTTATGAAATAAATTATATGCTACATATAGTCTTTAATGGTGATTAAAATGAATTAAAGTTTGATTTAAATGGGTTAATTATAGAGTTATAGAACAATCATTTGCTTCAAAGTATACCAGTTGTTTAAGACTAATAAGCAACTAAATCGTCAAAAACTTGACTCCGTAACCGAATCAGGTAGGGTTAATGGTTTGGGTTGCGTAGGAACTTGTTTCAGCGAACAAGATGAGGGTTTTGGAGTTCTTGGGTCACATTAAAAGTATAAATAAACAAAGACTACCTTGTTGAAGCGCATGGCTTAGTCGGTTAGGTTGTTGGTTTTTTACTTGATTGATCCTATTTGGAAACCCGGGTGAGTCGCTTGTGCGGTTTTTTTATGTTTCAAACATTTATCCAGCTTTCAAGTTATGGCACAGCTCCCTACACTTTGAATTTCAAATACTGACAACCAAGGCTGTCTAGTTATATAAGTCCAAATCTAGACATAATTTAGCCCCTAACAATTATAACTTAGGGAACTTAGGGAAATTGGCCTGTAGTAATCCCTAGTAGGCGTCATTAGCCATTGGCAGTCCCACTTTCGAATATTCCCCCTACCAATCCAACCTTTCACCTATATTTTCTCCACAGGTCCCATGTTAAAAAACTAAACCGAATTAAGGTTTTTTTTTGAATTACAAATAGATCTTTTAGGGCATTTGTTAGAGAGACGATACGAGTCCATTGATGTGAAACTTACCTTGAAACGGTACTCAAAACGACCAAAACGATGCTTCAATTTGGGATTTTAAACTTCCAGTTAACAAACATCATAATATTCCCCCTACCAATCCAACCTTTCACCTATATTTTCTCCACCGGTCCCATGTTATAAAACTAAACCGAGTTAAGTTTTTTTCTGAAGTACAAATAGATCTTTTAGGGCATTTGATTAGAGAGACGATATGAGTCCATTGATGTGAAACTTACCTGGAAACGTGCTCCAAAGGACATGATGTTTGTTAACTGGAAGTTTAAAATTCCAAAATTGAAGCACCGTTTTGGTCGTTTTGAGCACCGTTTCGAGGTAAGTTTTACATCAATGGACTCGTATCGTCGTCGTCATTCTGATCAAAAGCCCTAAAACATTTGTTTGTGATTCGAAAAAAAAACATAACTCCATTAATGGGGCACTGGTGGAGAAAAAAGGTGAAAGGTTGGACTGGCAAAGGGAATATTCAAAAGTGGACTGCCAATGGCTATTGACGTCTACTAGCAATATTATAGGCCAATTTCCCTGATATTTAATGATCCAACTTAGTTTTAATTTCGTAAATTATATCTTAACTCTTAAATCATTATATTAACTAACTAATTTCAATAAATAAACAAACAATAATGAAGATTCCAGTTTTATTTATTATCCATCGAATTAGTACCAACACACAGGAGGTGGACACTTTCATCCTTATAATGCTTCAAACGGAGTCATATTGATACTAGAATGGTAACTTTTATTGTAAGAGAACTTGATTAGCGATAGATGAACATCCCAATTCCCTTTGAAGCTGATAACACATGAACGTATCATGTCTTCAAGCGTTTTATATGGTACGTGTGACAAGCGGCAAAATAATGGTAAATCCGTACAACTTAACAACTTGATTATATAATTTATTGCGTTCGTTACGATTTTATTAATGCATGATTAGGTCGCGTAAAATCTAGCAATCATAGGACATGGTTAATTATGTCAAACAACAATGTTACATTCTTCACTTTGCGAGAGACAACAAACTATGTCCAAATATGTTGGCAAAATGTTGAAAACACTATTCACTAGAACATACTATTCATGCCAGCAAGTTTCCCAAAACTGTCGGAACGAGCAACGAATGGCACGAAAGCATTTTATGGTTGAAATACAGATAAAAACCCCTAATTAGGGACACTAAATGCAAAGACACATTAACTTTCCGGAAAATACACATCCATAGAATTCGTCGAATCGCTAAAATATAACAAAATAAATTGTCCCAAATGCCAAAGTGCAACAATTTAAATGTCGTAGGACTCATAAATAATGTTATGCACCCTAAATAAGCTTGGGGATATCAATGGAATATCCTAAACATAAACTCCCGGTGTTACACCGCAACTTGTACACATTACCCAAATTCGAGCCGCTAGACGAACAAATTATATTCCTACCATCTAATTGCCAAACTAAAAAGCTAGCGAACTAGTTAGTCATATTTTTGAGTCGTAAACACCTTAAATAAACTTCATGACATCAATGATAAAATAAAATCATAGCTCCCGGTATTATATTACAACTTTTATATAACACCCGATATTGAACCGACGATCGATCTAGTGACATTTTTACCATCCAAAAACAACATCCACTAAACTAGTGACTAGTTAAACTTTATTTAAAACCCTAACTACCATTGATACCCTAATTAACCCCTAATTAACCTAATGACTAAAATATCTACAAGATTAACAATATATGCACATATTTTAAAAAATTACATTTAACCCCCCATCTAAAAATCGGTCAACAAGTGGGTCCCACCCAGATGTTTCTTGTTTGAAAAATCAAGATTTGCAATAATGTAAGTATGGTGATGAAGATTTGTGAATGATGGTTATGATATTATAAATATCATCCATTTTCACACTTTCATTTTATAAAAAAAAATAATTTAACTCCCCTTCCTTTCTTCCTCAACCTCACGCCACCATTAACACCACCATTCACCACTATTTCTCCACCACTAAAAACCCTAGATTAACCTACTTCAAGACCCCTCAAGAAGGAGCAAGCATGGAGGACTCTTAGAGATTCATTTGGAGCTTAATCTTTTCTTAATCTTCATCATAACCATAGCAAAGTTGTAAGATAATTTCTCACCATTTTCAAGCTTGTTATAATATGTAGATTAGTAAAGTACATATTGATCATCTAGAATCCTAAAGAAAATAACGATTAAAACATAACCCCACCATAAAAGTTCACTAAAAATTATGTATAATGTAGTGATTATATTATTATGTGCTAGATGATGTTTCTACATATGTTGATCTTGTTCAAGTAGGTCGTTTAAGTGTATGATCTTGGATGATTTAGAACAAAATGATGATTCAAACATATTAATGTTTGAATCAAGACAAGATCATCCATTCCATGATCCATGAACTTTACTACAAAAATAAAAGTATGTAATTTAAAGTTGTTTAAATATAAGAACAAGATTAGTGTGCTACATATGATGGTTTAAATGATCTTGTTAAAAGGATTAAGAAGTGTCATCATGTATTTTAAAAATGTACCTAGAAAAATATATCAAGTTCATGGAACATGACAATATTCATGTGCAAATTATACATGGAAAGTTGATAGTTGAAACTTGATTTGAGTTGATTGAGATTAAGGAATTTAAACATGCTTAAAATACGTTTTAAAAACGTGGAACACGCCATAGTTTAGGGGAAACTATGGTGAATTTTTTCTAAAAAGCTAATCGCGATTAAAGTACGATTAACGGGGTGATTAATGGGACTAAACGCGATTAGTGAACATTAATCGGTAATTAATAAAGTTCAATAAAACGGGTTAAGCCCTAATCTTAAAAGAACTTTTAAAAACACTTATATATCTATAAGCTAAAAAGAGTTGTGAAATGGAGAAATAAATACTTTATAAGTATAAAAATACTCTTAAATAAAAATATATATGTTTAAAATACATCAACTTATGTGTATCAATACTTGTGTACAATTATGTGTATGTATTAGAAGTTAAGAAGAATACTAACTAAAATACACACACACTACACAAACAATCTCCAAATAAGCGGACGACGAACAACCGGACATCGGGTAAATTGTTACGTAACCGTATATTACGGAAAATATATATATACGTAAAGCCAAAAGCCGATATGAAATATTAAATAAACGACCCAACAAAGTAAATGCGTAGCTAACCGTAGCGGTCGCCGCATCATTAAAACACGGAAAGGATACCTATCACGGGCGATGCTTGGGCGTTTCGACAAGGAAATATATAACAATTATAAGTTTTATGACTAACTATAAAAATAATATACTTCTGGTTCAAAATCTACATATATCCCAACACTTAAATTTCGGAAAGTATAAAACGAAGAGTCACAAATTATACCATATAAAGGTATATACGTATAAAATACGCTTGAAATACGCTTAAGATAAATAATGGGCTAGTGAAAGGCCTACTAATAATATAAAATGGGCTAAGGACCATTCTAAAGTATAACATTGGACTAGACCCATTAACATGTCATATGGGCTAAGCTCAACATCATATAATACATTAGTCTAGGCCCGCTTACATAAATTTATTGGGCTAGCCCATCCGTACACAATTCATTTGGGCTAGGCCCATATACGCACAAATACCAAATAATATGGTATACAAATACGTATAAATACAGTATAAATACCAAATCATACGGTTTAAAATACGGTATAAAATACGTATAAATACAGTATAAATACGGTATAAATACTGTGACAGCCTTGGATTTACTTCTACCATTCTAACAAACTGAACTTGTGTGCGTTGCATTCTAAACCACGTTTACTCAATTTTCGGGACGAAAATTCTTTCAACATGGGGATAATGTGACATCCCGGCTTTTCAGATATCTTAAACACGCTACTTTATGGTTATTCATTTCTACGCTGATTTAATTTGGAGAATTAAATTACACGCTCGCAATAACTACGCTAACTTTGTGAATCTATATGTTGAATTACGTGCTATGTGTTATTAGACGGGTTGTATCTAAATTACGTGCTATGTGTTATTAGACGCTTGTAGATTATTGTATCACGCTTTGATTTCGCGATTTATTTGTTATAAGCTTATGTTACCGAATTGTAAAAAAATAAAATAAATAAATAAATAGCCGAATCGAATCGAGCCGCGAAAAGTGTCGACCTTTCGACCCACACCTCCTTGCGGCCCAAGGAAATAACCTAAACTTGAGGCCCAAGCCACTTACCCAACCCCCCCCCCCCCCATCACGACCGCCCCCCTCCCCTTGTTATATTTATATGTATGTATGCATGGGGATGTTTCAAAAAAAAAAGAGAAACCCTAATCCCTAGAGAAGGTCGACGGCAGCCCCCCCCTCTCACGGTCGCAAGCCTACAACTCCCGGATTGATTCCAAGCTTGTCCCGGTTCGCTAATCATCATTGTTTCAAGGTTAGGGTTTAATTGTTTTGCGATTCACACTAGGTTTTGTGTAATCTTGATCATGATTATGTGCTAGTATGATTATTAGTATGAAAAAGTGTTGTGATGTATGATTAGTTCGGTTGAATATGCGAATCTTTGCGGTTGTGATGTTATGTTGAATACTAAAATCGTAGGCTGCGTTTTATCGATAAAGATCATGATATATAATTAGGGTTTGCATGAATATTGATATATATGATGATATTTGACAAATTAACTTGTGGTTAGTCAATACAACTAAGCGTCATGATCGTTTAAACATTTTTCTAATGCGATAAAGTCGAAAACAGTATGCTGATTGACATTTACAGCCAACTTCAGTTGGCTGTAACCTGATCGTTATTTATCGAAAAGTGGATTTTCTGAAGCCTAAAACATGTATTTTTGCCGGATTCATATTTTTCTTAGGTCGTTTGCTATTTTTAAATGGTCATTTAGTGCAGCAGCTGAAGCTGCGTAAATTCTGCAGAATTTGCAGGTTGTTTATCGAGTTGGATCTCATAGTCTGTAGGGGGTTAGGTCACGAAATTTGTACAGTAACTGGAGACGGGAATTTCCGGAAATCTCCCACTGGAATTTTGTTAATTGGACGAACAATGATTTTTAAATAATTTTTCTAGTGCACTGCAGTCAGAAAGCGACGAATCTGACTGCAGCCTAGTATATAAATGTTTATAAATAATTGGTAAAGATTTAGCATTCGAAAATTTCACACAAAATTCTAGAGACTAATTGACAACTCCTGTAAAAATATTGGAATTTTTGGAATGTTGGAACTATTTTATAAAAATTCTCGAAAACAACCTAGTTATGAGCGTAAAGGCTGAAACATGATAACTTGCGTTTGTGTGTACCTAAGTGTTGTATGAGTTATCCTATGCTTATGACTAGTTGGTTTGATCGTTATTTTGTATGATGATACTTTGCATGCATGATTATGGTTTCGAATTAGTTATTACGTGTGTTGTACTGTGTTAGTTATACGTCGGGTTTTGTGTTAGTGTGTTCACACACTAACTTTAAATCGGTTGACATGTTAGGACGCGATTAGTGGTTCCATCATTTGCTTCTTTTGCGTTATTCTAACCGAGCAATTTAAGGTGAGTTCACGGCCCCTATTTTATCCGGTTTTAAACAACAGGGGGAGAAACACGTATACGCTCTACAACTCTATCTTTTTTACGTTATGCGAATTTAACGCCGTTAACTATTTGGCAACTAAGTTAATGTTAATATACGTTGTGGTCACTAAGTAGCTTTATCACGAAAGTCCTCAACCAACTCTCGGATCGTTAGTATTGGGTTAGATAACGGGGAAATTATGGTAGTACTACTGGGCCCGACAAGCCCTACCCGAGCTAGTCGCGCTAGCCGACCGGGAATGGTCAACGGGTGATTAATTTGGCCTAACTTTTGCCATGGTCAGTGATAGACCTGGCAACACTGAGGCAACAACAGTCAGCTTTGATCACGAACTCTTATGTGACGTAACTTTAGGCTCGCTACCTACATGTTAACATTGAACTTATTTACGAACCAAACATTATTATTCCGGGTTAGGAATAATGGAACTAAGTCGTTATCCCGGGTTAGGGATAACAGGGAAAAACAAACTTTTAAGCTGAACTTGTGAACTTATAAAAACATGTGAACTCACTCTTATTTAATGTTGACACCTGTTTCTTTACATGTTTCTCAGGACGCTAGGAGTGCTAGGTGCACTCACTTGCATTTGATCAAGACATTTTTATCGAGTCTTATTTACGAATACTTCTTGGGATTTTGGTTTTGGCGTTTATGTTGCCGCCCGTTACTTTACTTTAATGCTTCCGCTAAACTTTGAAACTATGATATTTTGAAAATGACTACGAATGGTTACAACAAATGTTTTCAGAAAACGTTTAAATAAAACATATAGAGTCGTTCGATATTGCTAGTGTCTGAGATTCTGGTTTGATCACACGCCTCGCAGTAATACTCCGCAAGTGGAAATTGAGTGTGTGACAAATACCAATGGAACCGTATAAAAATACAAGTATGAATACGATATACATACACGTATAAAAATACATAAGTACATAATGATGTACTCACATACACTTGTTAAAGTATACTCACATAAAGAATAGCATACAAATACATCAACTTATTTACGATGTTAAAAATAAATAAACGAACAAATGCTCATACGTAAGTCGTGCGAGGCATGGAGACTCTCATGGGCTAGGCCCACTCATACCATGTGGATCACGGAGACTCGGGTTAGGCCCATTCTCACTTGTGCGAGGCATAAAGACTCTTATAGGCTAGGCCCACTTATACTCGTGCCAGGCACGAAGGCTCACGAAGGGCAAGGCCCGTTCGTAAACTTGATGGGTACAAAATATATATATAAGAAGTGTATATATATAATAAAAAATGCAAAACTAATGCCAACATATTTAAAATATGCAAGGGACCCAAATACTTAACTTAAACAATAACGTTCAAGATGAACAATGCATACGTATTTAACGGTAACTCAAGTGTCTAATGAGTTAGAGCACTTGTAGGTTAATACGCTCTTTAAGATACCCAAATTGCTAGCATATATTCACAGACACAAATCAGTGAGTTCATGTCCCCCTTTTATCTTAAATGTTTTCGGTTTATAACTCTCGGGGGAAATACATGTTTTCGATGGTATGGTTTAGCTATGGAATGAAATATTAGATCATGTGCGAATAGGCTCTCTCTTAAGTGCCATTAATCTTTTATAAGACCGAGGAACAAAAGTGGTAGATCTATCGTGTGCAGCGAGCCCCACTCAAGGGTCCTTGTGTGGCCGCATGTAGTGCTTTTGTTGTCCCAGCTGGGTAGACCGGAAGAAATCATCTAGGGTTGAGTACTTCCTATGTCGGCACACATATTAGTGTCCTTGCAAAACATTAATGATCATCAAGTTCATTGACGCTTTACATACCACATATTTTTACATATGAACTCTCAAATGTTTTTAAGAATCATTTGGCGCGCACACAAAACGCATGCACTCGCCAACTTTTGTTGATGTTTTCAAAACTTACATGTATTTCAGGAATTGAAATGGATCTTGGTGCAGTTGTTACGGAACTTTCAAGGGTAACAAGTAGTCGATGTCATTCGTATTTTGAAGGGTTTGGTTATTCCATCTTCTAATGGAATATAGGATGCAAAGCCTTAATGTTTAAAAGTTATTTTGAACAAGTCGGTTGTAAACTTTAAACTACTTATCACGTTTTCTATTTTCAAACAACTTGTGACTTGTAATCTTTATACATGGTGAATGGATGAACATCGTGCATGCTTTTAAATTCATAGTTGTTTACTTATGTCGTATGTAATGAAAACTAATCAAGTTCACATCGCGCGATTCCGCCTACGAACAGGTGTGACAGATTGGTATTAGAGCTTCGATTGTAGTGAACCAGGATTCTTCTCGAGTCTAGTCTACAATCATTAGGGTCCTCTCATGAAAACTTTTGATTTTGAAAACGGTTTTCATTGCATATATAAAAACGCAAGATCCACTAATAAAACGCTAAATAATTCAAGGATATTATTTGGGGCATAGTCTATATGGGATAGACTTGCAAAACTAGATTGACTCGCACAAAACGATGTGATTTCACTTTATATGATTGCATGCTTATATACTTAGTAAGTAATGATATTATTTATTAATATATATACACATGTTGTACGGAATATTTTGCCAGGGTACGATGGCATCTTCGGCTAGTAGCGACATCTAGGATGGGCATCAGACGACGATTACCCACCGGTTATTGAGAGAATATTTTCTTCAGATGAGTCGGACCCTGAGGAGGACCCCGACTATGCCTTCGACGATGCTATGATGGAGGACGCTCCGGTAGTGAACGACGTGTTAGCTATGGGGCCACAGCTAAATGACTTTGTGATTGTGGGACATCCCGATGGTGCACATATCGTCGACTACATTCCACTAGATGTCATACTTATTGCTGCCATTCCGCTTCTCTTTATTCTGTCCGACGACGAGGACGAGATCCCCGTCTTTCATATAGACCACTTGGGCGATGATATTGGCGATGGAGAGGTCATTGACATTGCTGTTCTGGAGGTTTCTTAACCCGTTGTATCTATTGTAGCCATCTCTTCATCAGACGCTCACGACAACGTATCCCCCTCTGCTATTCGCCGCGCGGGACTGCGGGCGAATGCAACGGATAGCAGCTTTGATAATATTCCCATTGCCACCCTCGTCTCCACCACACTCACATCCACATTTTGGCCTTGAGGCTCGTGTGCTGACCTTGGAAGAGAGAGCCAACCTCTCTGACACTCGTATTAGCCGTACAGAGGATGAGATGGATCATCTCCATAGTTTGGTTGTTCCTACCCCACCCCCTTCGCCTCCCGCACCGTAGTTTTATTTTAATGAAGGTACTAGTTACGGGATTAGAAGACCAGCTTTTGATGTATATATGAAGACTAGGTGCAAGCTATCGACAATCAAAGACTTTTGAAGACCAATGGGGAAGAAAAGATTTTACCACTTTTATGCATTATAAACTTGTATGACCGGGGTTATATATTCCCGTGTCCTTTTGTTTTTCTTTCCTGAAATCAATGTAATAGGTTGTCAAATATATATGAAAGCTTTGGCGTTATGATTTTCTTTATGGCATATTGTGATTTATTTATGCATGTCTGGTTATTGTAGATGATGTTTGGTTGACGTGATGGTTATTTATACATTATGTATATCTTAGCCGACAATATTTATTATTAAATACTTGTCTAACACCCTTCGATGACCATTACCAGAAGACGATGCCACCAAGACGTAGGTCATGAGCGCATCTCCTAGGCGATAGCGCAATATGAGGCTAACTGCTCTGAACATAGCGGTGGAACAGGAGGTTAATCTGGGGTAACCCCAATACTGGTAATATTTGGTTGTCTTTGATGCCATACAATACTCTCGTTTATTCCAATCGTGCCTTTGACAATGCTCATTCAAAATCTGTTCGTACAATGTTTCAGGTTGTTCATACAAGCAGTTTCTAGGCTGTAAAGCACTGGAGGTGCCATAGCTTTTGTGCGTTGGACCGAAAAGACTGATTCGGTCATAAGAATGAGCAAGTGTCCTCCTGACCTAAAGGTCACATATGTTTCTGGGTTATTCATAGACGGAGCACTATCATGGTGGAATCTTCAAGTCCAAACCAAAGGGGAAGAAGCTGCGTATGCTATGACGTGAGAAGAACTCAAAGAGTTGATGAGAAAGAAATATTGTTCAAGGGCTAAAATTAAAAAACTTGAGACCGAGTTTTGGAATTTGAAGATGATGGGAGCTGTTATTGCGCGGTATACTCAACGTTTTCATGACTTGTCAAGAGTTGTTCCATAGCTGGTGGAGCCAGAGTTTAAGAGAATCGAGTGGTACATTTGCGGACTTGCTCCTGAGATCTTGAGCATGGTTACTTCTTCTAAGACTGCTGATATCAGTGAGGCAATTGAACTGGCTGCTGATATATATACATAAAGCCAAAAGCCGATATGGAAAATTAAATAAACGACCCAACGAAGTAAATGCGTAGCTAACCGTAGCGGTCGCCGCATGATTACAACACCGAAAGGATACCTATCACGGGCGATGCTTGGCGTTTCGACAAGGAAATAGATAACAATAATAAGTTTTATGACTAACTATAAAAATAATATACTTCTGGTTCAAAATCTACAGATATTCCAACACTTAAAATTTCAGAAAGTATAAAACGAAGAGTCACAAATTATACCATGTAAACGTATATACGTATAAAATACGCTCGAAATACGCTTAAGATAAATAATGGGCTAGTGAAAGGCCTACTAATATATTTAAAATGGGCTAAGGACCATTCTAAAGTATAACATTGGACTAGACCCATTAACATGTCACATGGGCTAAGCCCAACATCATATAATACATTAGTCTAGTCCCGCTTACATAACTTTATTGGGCTAGGCCCATATACGCACAAATACCAAATAATACGGTATACAAATACGTGTAAATACAGTATAAATACCAAATAATACGGTATAAAAATACGTATACATACAGTATAAAATACGAATAAATACGGTATAAATACCAATGGAACGGTATAAAAATACAAGTACGAATACGGTATACATACACGTAAAAATACGTAAGTACATAATGATGTACTCACAGACACTTGTTAAAGTATACTCACATAAAGAATAGTGTACAAATACATCAACGTATTTACGATGTTAAAAATAAATATTTTTAACACTTTTAATTATAAAAGGCATACAACATGAAGAACAAATGCTCATACGTAAGCCGTGTGAGGCACGAAGACTCTCATGGGCTAGACCCACTCATACCGTGTGGATCACGGAGACTCAAATGGGTTAGGCCCATTCTCACTTGTGCGAGTCACGAAGACTCTTATGGGGTAGGCCCACTTATACTCGTGCCAGGCACGAAGGCTCACGAAGGGCAAGGCCCGTTCGTACACTTGATGGGTACAAAATATATATATAAGAAGTGTACATATATTAAAACAAAAATGTCAAACAAATGCCAACATATTTAAAATACGTATGGGACCCAAATACTTAACTTAAACAATAACATTCAAGATGAACAACGCGTACGTATTTAACGGTAACTCAAATGTCTAATGAGTTAGAGGACTTATAGGTTAATACGCTCTTTAGGATACCTGAATTGCTAGCATATATTCACGAACGCAAATCAGTGAGTTCATGTCCCCCTTTTCCCTTAAACGTTTTTGGTTTATAACTCTCGGGGGAAATACATGTTTTTAATGGTTTGGTTTAGCTATGGAATGAAATATTAGATCATGTGCGAATAGGCTCTCTATTAAGTGTCATTAATCTTTTATAAGACCGAGGAACAAAAGTGGTAGATCTATCGGGTGTAGCGAGCCCCACTCATGGGTCCTTGTGTGGCTACATGTAGTGCTTTTGTTGTCCCAGCCGGGTGGACCGGAAGAAATCGTCTAGGGTTGAGTACTTCTTATGTCGGCACACATATTTATGTCCTTGGAAAACATTAATGATCATCAAGTTCATTGACGCTTTACATACCACATATTTTTACATATGAACTCTCAAATGTTTTTAAGAATCATTTGGCGTGCACACAAAACGCATGAACTCGCCAACTTTTGTTGATGTTTTCAAACTTACATGTATTTGAGGAAATTGAAGTGGATCTTAGTGCAGTCATTACGAAACTTTCAAGTGTAAAAAGTAGTCGATGTCATCCGTATTTTGAAGGGTTTGGTCTATATATTCCGTCTTCAAATGGAATACAGGATGCAAAGCCTTAATGTTTAAAAGTTATTTTGAACAAGTCGGTTGTAAACTTTAAACTACTTATGACATCTTTTATTTCAAACAACTTGTGACTTGTAATGTTTATACATGGTGAATGGATGAACATCGTGTACGCTTTTAAATTCATATAGTTGTTTACCTATGTCGTATGCGATGAAAACTAATCAAGTTCACACCGCGCGCTTCCGCCTATGAACGGGTGTGACAGTACGCTCGAACTAACCATTAGTCTGCGGATGGTAAGCAGTATTGGGTCAAGTCGAGTGCCTAACGCCGATTGCACAACTTGCCATGTATGCAAGGCATAATGTCCATCACGATCATATATGATACTCACAGGTCCCCTGTGTCGACTCATGACTTCGTCGATGTAGATTCGAGCTAACTTCTCATTTTTATAATCTTCATGAATTGGTATGAAGTGAGTGGACTTCGCAATCGATCAACAATAACCCAGATAGTGTCATAGCCACTGGAGGTGCAAGGCAACCCGGTAATAAATTCCATGGTTATGTTTTCCCACTTCAAGACTGGAATTTCGGGCTATACTAGCAAACCCGAGGGTCGTTGATGCCTTTACCTCATAATATGTGAGGAACTTCGAAACAAACACAAATATATCTTTCTTCATTCCAGGTCACCAATTAGTATTTTTGAAATCAAATATCATTATTTAAGAGTTTCGTTCATTAAGAAAGTAAGGAGATCATCTCGATCAGTTACCCACATTTGGTTTAATTAATGAAGGATCGCATAAGATTAAGTTTCCAACTTTGTTTCTGCCCTGTAAGACAACTCATCTGGTATGTCATTCTCTGTAACATAGGTATGTTGGGCTTCACGAATACGATTCTTGATATCAGTCAAAATATGAGAACACACAAGACGAACAAAATTTGTGTACTCCTTACTACTAAGGGCATCGACCACGACATTTGCCTTGCTAGAACGGTAGTGAATCTCGCAGTCATAATCATTCTACAATTCAACCTAATGTTGTTGATGCATGTTTAATTCTTTCTAATCAACGATATGCTGTAGACTTTTATGGTCAGTGTAGCTTTCACACTTAGTCCCAAAAAGATAGTGCTTCTTGATCTTTATAGCAAATACTACTGCACCAAGCTCAAGATCATGAGTGGTGTAATTATTTTCGTGAACCTTTCGCTGTGTTGACGCATAAGTTATCACCTTGCCTAGCTGCATCAAGACACAACCAAGTCCTTGACCCGATGCATCAAAATAGACAACAAACTCATCACAACCTTCACGTAGCGCAAGAATTAGTGCATCACATAATTTCTGTTTCAAGGTTTAAAAAGCCTCTTCTTGTGAGTCAAGGCTGCGATTGGTAAAGGAATCCATGAAAAGTTGGCGATGAAGCACTGATATGATTAACTAGTCATAACATGTGCGAAATCCATTTTGTGACAAGTGACAATATCAAGACAACTGTTTAACATTCACTGTTTCATTAATGTTCAATACGTGTACAATCCTGAAACAAAACATGTAGGGCTTCGTTGTACACTCAACATAAACTATTACAAACTCTAGACACAACTGTGCTATTTATAGACATGATAACTTCGCACGAGTTAGCTTGCCACTTCGTGTGAAGTGCACTTTGTACAAAGTGATCAGCTTCACCTTGTACGAGGCGATCTTCACTTCATACGAAGTGGCTTATATACGTCCAAAAAGTAATTCTAACAATATTCAGCCCTATTACATTGACACGACATGATCCTAAGATGTAGGCGATAGACATTCTACACCAACAAACTCCCCCTTGGATATTGCCGTAGTCATGGTTAGTCTTAAAAAATCTTCATAACATTAATATTCAGCATCCAAAGAAACGTTTCATCAGATTTCTACGTTCTTCAGATGGAATCGGTGTTTGATCAGTAGCAGGAGCCCATTTAACGAACCAAAATCTTCTAAGACACACTTCCTTTCCTATTTCGTCAATCTTTTCTAACCCTCTTGGATCTTTTTGAAACTCTTTCTTTTCCAGTTCTCGCCACTTTGATTGCTACATCTTTCCAGAATTTATACCATGTGCATAGGAAAAATGAATTACACCCTGGTATTGAATTGGTTGAGTCTTTTCTCATGCTTCATATCATATCTTGTTGAATAATAAGCACTCAACATCTTTCTCTGGGCAATTGACTAGCCACATTCTGTCTAGTATGTGAATCATCCTCCAAATACTTTCATCTTTTAGAACAATCCAGCTTCACACCTCTAAACATCATAGTGCCACCATTTGAAGTAGTATGAAAATCTTGTTCAATCTTCAATAATGTCATGTTCTTCTTGGCTCGTGGTCGCTTGATGATCATAGTCACTTCTTTTCTTTAGTCACGGAATCAATCTTTATTCGTTTCTTGGGAATATGTTGTTTCCAGTGACTGAATCCGTGATCAGCTTCATATTTGATCAGCTTCCATAACCGTTGATCATGAAATTTCATCTGAAACAAGCTCTTCCACATCCAAGTAGGGTGTTTTAATATCACAAAGGTAACCAAAGTACTACACTCCAAACTTCCTCTTGATAGCATACACGTTTAACTCTTCAATGCAACCCCAACTTACGATATTACCTAGTAATTTATCTTGATCATGCGTAAAGAAAGCTAATGCTCTTCAAAATTTTCGCTCTTTAGGCAGCTCCATAAACCATGACTTCTTCGCTTTAGTAATTTCATCTTTGGGTAATCGTTTAGGTACATTTTCTTCTTTCATTGTTTCCTCTTCTCTTCTCTTTAATAGATAATGAGATGATTTATCAAACATCTCTTGAAATGTTGGAAAACTATCTGTACCATCTCTAGAATACTTTGTAGGCTCATCTTTATCATATGATGCATCTTCAACAATAACTATATCATAAGTATCTACATCAGGAACATACTTATACTAGTAATCATTAGGTTCAGATGCGCTGATTTTACTTAACTCCTCCTCAAAAGCAGACTCAAACTTATCTTCCTCAACCCACAGCATTCTCGTTATCCCTTCTTTTATGTAGTTGTCTACGAATTCGCCTTCCTCTACACCATGCTCTAACAAGAAAACTCAGGGTTTGGCAATTCAGAAACAACCAATATATGTGCAATGACTGTGAGGATTCCTGATTGCACTCGTTGTGTACTGGATCTTTCTGTTCCCCCTGTTTATCTGCTTCCATCTCATCGTTAACATCATTCAACAAATAAACATCATACTCAAACGATTCATTTATCTTTTTATCAACCACTGTTACGCCAGATCTACCTTGGTTATTATCATCACCATCAACTTTATCATCATCCTCCTTTTTATCATTTTTATCACCCATACCATCATCATCATCCTCTTCATCCTTGTTTTCGTCAAATGCATCAATCTCAGCATCTATTTCAGCATCTCTCCTCTTTTTATCCAAGTACTTTGGATGCCTTTAGATATTACAGTTACATCTATAGGTTCACCAATCATTACATAATTGATCAGCTCAGTTCAGTTTCTGCTTTAACTTCAACTTCTTTCTCACCCTTTGTTTCCTTTTCAGGCTTTGTCGGAATAACCACTTCAACTTCTGTCTCAACAACAACTTTCGATACAGGCTCATTTGGCACAATAATAGGGAGTTCATCAAAATTTTCCTTCCTTTACCCATTGCTATAGCCTCTTCCTCAACTTTTCGAGTACTCTCAGCAGCTCTTGCCTTAGTTTTTTCCATTTCAATCAATTCACAATCAGCTTCAAAGTCTGTACAAAACTTCATGTTCGGAATCTTCTGAAATAGATCCACCTTTCTGTTATTACAAAGACGTCAGCATCTTATTCAACGATCAACCTTCTTAATCTTTCATTCTCTAACAAAAAGCTTGATAATACAACTTCAAAATTCTTACAATCATCTTCCAAGAACTTGATCATGCTCTCTAACTCAGCAATCTTTGTATCATTGAACAAATCAGCATCAAATCCTCCTTCGAATTCATTATAAGGAATATCTCCAAACTCATCTCCATGAAATGATTGACGCCTTTGTGTAGATTGAGGAGTTCTTTGTGTGTTGGTTATGTTGGTTGTTTAGGTGTTGATGATGGTTGTGGGTGTGGTATGTGTTGTGGTGGTTGTGGCATTGGTGAAGTGATAAATGTTGGTGTGATGGGTGGTTGTTATCTGTGTGGTGATGAAGTAGGTCGAATAACAGACTCTAGATTCCCAGTAGTAACCACAACTTCAGGTGTTTTCTTTATTCCATATTTACACCTAACTTCCTTTGCTGCTGGAGATCTTGTTGTTTTCTTTTGAACTTTAGAAGCTTTGCTCTTGGCACGGCTTGATTTCCTAACACGTATCTCAATTTCTTCTTCATGTTCAGAGGGAACGTATGTAACATCATCGTCACCAACCTCTTTCCTTTTTTGTATGTAACATCATTGTCACCAACCTTTTTCCTTTTCCGCTGAAGTAATCTTTCATGTTCTCGTTTCTTTGCAGCAGCAATTTCACGATCAATACTATCGTAAGAACTTTCATCATTATCACCTTCGACCACCTCTTTCTCCACATCAGCTGCTATTTTTTCAACATTCACATCTACTCAATCATTATCAGATGTAGCAGAATATACCTCTTCATGCACATTTTCAGCCACCGGTTCATTAATTGGCTCATTCACCGGTGTCTCTTTAGGTTCATCATGTCACACCCTGGTCGTAGCGGAAGCGCAAGTGTGGAACTATTATGTAATCATTGCATCCAATCTATTAAACATTATAATTCAACAACATTGCCATGCCATTAATAAGTTTCATTCCATAAATACAACCATTCAAAAGTGTTATCATATTGTTATCTATTTCAACTTGTCATCATAAAACATGACTCAAAATACATTGTTTAAAAATAAAACATTGTTTTCATCTTAATTGCATAAAGAGGTTTTGACCCCTATATACCCAAACGAAGTTGGGATATAAAAGCCAAACCCTCCAAAAGATGGTACATCGTTGTCTTGACATTTTCCCATAACCGGAATCATATCACCAGCTCATGCCTTGCGTCCTGAAATACATGTAATTTTAAAAAGTCAACATAAAGTTGGCGAGTTCATGTAGTTAATGTTTTCATATAAAAATTTCATTCTTGAAATCCAGTAATGAAATCCGAGTATGTTATTAGCATCAATGGCGTTTTAAGGATCTATCAGTGTGTCGCGAGCACCCTGACATATATGTGCGATAAGTAAGTAACCAAACTGAGACAACTTTGACATCATAGGGATCACAAAAGCACTCCGAAGGGTATACCAACGAGGAGTGGAGTGGGTCTCAAACTCAATAGATCTACTTCTTTTGCACCTTGGTCACTATGTGATTAATGGTTACTATTGTTATCCTCCTACTTACGCATAAATGATCGTGTTATCAACTAAACCCATAGCTAACATACTGTTTGTTATGACATGTATTTCGACTCGATAGTTTAAAACAAAACTTTGAAATAATTTGAAAGGAGGGACATGAACTCACAGTTTTGCTTTCCGTAAGTCGTACTAGTCACGGTCGGTGTCCGTACACGTGTGTGACCTACATGTGTATTAAGTTTATTAGACACCTAGGACTCAATGGACCTTGTACTCGTTGTTCATCATGAATTCTTGTTATGTATTTCCTTGTTATGATAGAATAACTTTTAGTGTTAATGTAGTGTTGGTAGTTTGCTTGTTCGATTAATATATATATATATACATATATATATATATATATTGTTATCATTCTTTGATTGTGTGTATCTTGGGCCTTGCCCATAAGTATTATGGAATTGGGCATTGCCCATGCCTTTACAAATTGGGCCTATCCCAAGTTTATTTAGAAGAGCCCATTTTTAATATGGCTTACACTTATAATATTTTTAACTTTTCAGGGTTTTGATTTCGAAAACATATATACATGATAGACGTCTTTTAGACTCGTCGTCGGCGTCGTTTATTATGCTTTTTCTTGTCGACAATCGCCCATCATCGTAATGACTTTTCGTGTCGGTGATTCCCCCATTGGTCGTCGACGCGCCGATGTATTCGTGAACGTTCGCCCATTGTCCGTATTGCTTCGTTTGTCCGATTATTGTTTCAACGCTTTTGTAAGAATATATTTGCTTATGTCACCAACACTTGGTATTATTCTCAAGTGTTTGTATCTTTGTATATGAT
This sequence comes from Scalesia atractyloides, assembly GCA_947069175.1. Classification (NCBI taxonomy): domain Eukaryota; kingdom Viridiplantae; phylum Streptophyta; class Magnoliopsida; order Asterales; family Asteraceae; genus Scalesia; species Scalesia atractyloides. Next base: position 41,028,639 of record CAMTDV010000001.1, read on the forward strand.
TGGGTATTTTTATTGTGAATATCCTAAACTTCTAAATACATACACATACAATACACATATGTATTTATACAAAATTCTTGGTCACAAAATATGTATACGTATATTTATTTCTCAAGTAACTATATATATATATAAAAGTAACTTGTTTATCTAGGGTTTAATCCTTGTCATTAGAACTTACTTATTGACAATTTTAGTTACTAATCGCGTTTAGTCCCGCTAATCCCCCCATTAATCATGTCTTAATCGCGATTAGATTTTTAGAAAATTTCACCATAGTTTCCCCTAAACTATGGCATTTTCCACGTTTCAAAAACGTATTTAAAACATGTTTAAGCTCATAATCAAGATCAACAATCCATCACAAACCTTCCTATTATTTATATACAACTTTAATATATCATCATCTATGGCTTTTTAGTGGTAAAACTCTTATTAAATCATCATGACATTTCCAATATTTATTAGCACATTTACATCACCATTTTTGTTATAACATTTAGTCAAGTTCATCACATTAAACCTCATGATTTCTATACTTTTGAAGATGGTTACATCTTTAAATAATAATGTTTACTTCTCATAAAAAATTTTCTTGTGAAGCAAAATTATCTTTAAGTTGTAGAAATCTTCATGGATGATGTAGTTGATGATCTTGTTTAGATTTAAACATTATCATGTTTAAGTCCTCATTTTTACCCTTGCACCCATAAGATCATCCAACTTTTATACTTTACTTAACATAAATAGCACTATCATGCTAACTAATAATCACATAAACACATGAACAACACAATACAAATCATATTTAGTGTATTTATTATGGTGTGAGTTAGGGATTTTGGTTTATCTTTTCTTCATTTTCATGATGATCAACTCGTACATCATTAATCTAGACATAAAAATAAGCTAGATTATGAAAGAGTTTGCCTTACAACGGGTGCACAAGTTAGATGATGATTAAAGAAGAAAATGAAGCTCCAAAATGCCTCCAATAGTCCTCCACACTTTCTAGCTCCTTGAATGACTTTGATGGGGTTTTAAAGTGGACGAAATGTGGTGTTTTATGGTGGCTAAGTGGTGGTTGTATGGTGGTGATGGTAGCCGTATATAAGAGGGGCAAAGGAAGGATATGTTGCAACTTTTTCTTAAGTGAAGAAATGATGAGGAAATGGTGAAGGAATTGATATATATCAAGTCATCTTTCAAGACCATCTCCTTTCAACACACCATGCCTCCATATCTCACATTTTCAACAAAAATCAAGTGGGTGTGGGACCCACTTGAACCGTCAAATGAGGGGTGGTAAAGTGTAATTTTTTTTTACATATGTTAAATTAAAATATATTTTGGCCATTAAGTTAAGTATCGTGATTAGGGGTTTAATCTTGCATTCTTAGTATATAATTAGGGTTTAGGGTGCTTTTACATGGTAATTAATCCACTTGGTCATCTAATATAAGTTTCGGATGACGGAAATGTCGTTAGATCGTTCATCGATGCAATAATCGCTAATAAACCAACTTGTTTATTTATTACCGGAAACTTTTTTTACGACCACCACAATTGTCATGGTGTCTATTTAGTGCACTTCTGACCTAAAAATATGCATAACTAGTTTGCTAGATGAATATACGATGAGTTAGGATGGCCGAGATGCCTTTCGTTCGATCGTTCGCTCGAGGCACTTTTATATTCGCCGTTGAACTTTTCCGAAAGTTGTGTTTCCATGACCTCATCTTAGTTGAATGGATTCCGAGTTCCAAAAGAGGTTTAACTAGTTTGCTAGATGCCTAAATGAGGCTATCAGCCACCAAAATGTTCGTCTGGTCGCTTTCCAGTCGCATTCCGGTCGCATTGTGCACTGTTTGCCAAATGACCGGAAACGATGTCTTTTGAGCATTCTTGCTAATCTCACATTGTTTTAGGATGATTAACATTTTTTTTTAATATTCTTACATCCGAAATCCACCGAATTAGTGTTGTGGACAAACTGACATTTGTCGCCTTTTTTTGGTCGAAACAGACAATTTTGCAATTTAGGCATTGTACCGGAAAGTTGTGTATTTTTGTAATGGTTAATCTCAAATAAGTGTTTTCATTTATATATGGACTCAGGTATGGCATTAACATGCCATTATTCCTTGTTCTGATTCGTTTTAGCGGATTTACCGACACAGTTAGTGTCACCGCAATTAGTGCGCCCAACACTTTCTACCAACACTTTTAGGGCATTGTTTTGGTTTGTTCCATGTCGTAACGAAAACCACTATATGTTATGATTAGATTTACTTGTCCTAGTTCTTAGTATACGACGTACGACTCAGTTATGAAATTAAACTACGATAATATGCATGAGATTATAGAATAAAATTAGTGATTAAATTGTACGAAATTATTGGTTATTTGCCATTTTTCACATACTCCCCCTGTTAAAAAGAAATTCGTCCCGAAATTCAGTTTAAGGCATCCTCTGAAGGAGTCTTCTTGAACAAGTGGGGGTATTTTGACGTGATCTGATCTTCACGCTCCCACGTGTACTCGGGACCGTGACGCGAATTCCAGTGAACCTTTACCAGTTTAATTTGGCTTCTTCTTGTCTTTTCGACTTTCTAGTCCATGACTTCAACTGGTTCTTCGGTAAATAGTAATTTGTCATCAACATGAATCTCATCCGCTGGAATGATAATTGTGTCATTAGTTGGACTTTTCTTTAGATTCGACACATGAAATGTGTCGTGTACATTATTGAGTTCCTCTGGCAGTTTTAATTTGTAAGCCACTATACCAATCTTTGCAAGAATTGTGAAAGGTCCAATATATCTCAGGTTGAGCTTTCCGCGTTTCCCGAATCTAGCTACGCCTTTCCAAGGTGAGACCTTTAACAATACTTTGTCTTCGACCTCAAAGGATAATGGTTTGCGTCTCCGATCTGCGTAGCTCACTTCTAAAGCTCGTACCCGTAATGTTTTGACTCGTTCTTTCCTGCTCAAGGCATCTGCCATAACATTTGCCTTGCCCTGGCGATACTGGATTTCACAGTTATAATCATTCAACAGTTCCACCCAACATCGTTGGCGCATTCAGTACCTTTTGATTGAATATATGTTGATGACTTTTATGATCTGTGAATATGGTACACTTAGTGCCATAAATATAATAACGCCACATCTTTAAGGCAAATACCACTGCTCTTAAAGCCAGGTCATGTGTGGTATAATTCCTTTCATGAACTTTCAGCTGACGTGACGCGTACGCAATGACTTTCTCGCGTTGCATTAACACGCATCCCAAACCTTGATGCGATGCATCACAGTACACCACAAAGTCATCGGTACCGTCTGGAAGTGATAATATTGATGCTTTACATAATTTCTCCTTTAATACTTGAAACGTCGATTCTAGCTTTTCTCCCCAATCAAACTTTCTATCCTTTTGGGTAAGCGAGGTTTGCGGTTGAGCAACTTTTGAGAAGTTCTCAATGAATCTTCTGTAATATCCTGCTAAGCCTAGGAATTTTTGTATTTCCGTGGGGGTTCTTGGCGTGGTCCAGTTCTTTATAGCCTTGATCTTCGAAGGGTCAACATGTATTCCGTTCTCGTTCACCACGTGACCGAGAAAATTGCACTTCACGAATCCAAAATCCGCATTTCTAGAACTTAGCATATAATTACTCCTTCTTCAGCAATTCAAATATAGTTCTCAAGTGTTTCTCGTGTTCTTCCTCAGTTCGTAAGTATATCATTATGTCATCTATGAAGACGATCACGAACTTGTCGAGGTATGGCTTACATACCCGGTTCATTAAATCCATGAACATTGCAGGGGCGTTCGTTAGGCCAAAAGGCATAACAAGGAACTCGTAATGACCGTAATGAGCCCTAAACACTGTCTTAGGAATGCTTTCCTATTGATCTTAAATCAATTTTTGAGTAAAAACTCGACCCTTATAACTGATCGAATAGGTCGTCGATCCTTGGTAATGGGTATCGATTCTTGATAGTTAACTTGTTTAGTTCCCTGTAGTCGATGCACATGCGAAAAGTTTCATCTTTCTTTTTCACAAACAGCACTAGAGCTACCCAAGGTGAGAAACTCGGTCTTATGAAACCTTTGTCAAGCAACTCTTGCAACTGAGTAGATATTTCCTGCATTTCCGAGGGCGCTAGTCGATAAGGGGCTTTTGCCACTGGTGCAACTCCTGGCACTAAATCAATACGGAATTCGACCTGTCTTTGTGGAGGTAGTCGTGGCAAGTCTTCCAGAAAAACTTCAGGATATTCCCTAACTACTGATATGTCCTCCACCTTGCGTTCCTCGACTTTCTTACCACCACATGGGCAAGAAAGGCGATGCATCCTTTCCTCAAACATTTCTGAGCTTTCTTGCAGTTTATGATTCGTAGTGGCATGTCATGCTTCTCACCGTGAATCATCAAATGTTCTCCGTCAGATAAGGGGATGCGAATGATTTTTATATGACATATAACTTCGGCTCGATTATCGGATAGCCAATCCATCCCAATGATGACATCGAAACTACCCAGTAGAACTAGTAATAAATCTATATTGAACTTTCGTTCACATAATTCTAACTTATGTTTCTTTATTATTTCACCCGACTCTACCAATATCCTATTAGCTAGTTCAATCGAGTACGAAACATCTAATTTACTCGACTCTACCCCAAGTATATCTCTGAACTCCTAGAAATAAAACTAAATCTGCCCCGGTATCAAAAAAAATAAACGTAAAGTGATCATTGATATGGAACGTATCGGTGACCACGTTGGGATCCTGGCGAGCATCCTTAGCTCCAATCACGAATGCACTTCCCCGTGCTTGATTTTCTATAGGGTAATCTTTCTTGAAATGCCCTTTGTCTCCGAATCCAAAACAACCTTGCTCTCTAGTATTTGTTCCCCGGAACACATCGGTACGATGTCCAAACCTGCCACATTTACCACACTTGGGGTCTCGGCATTCCCCGTAGTGGTAGAAAGGGCATTCGGGGAATTTCGGTGCTCCCCTAGTATAAGAATTTTTAACAGCAGTGTTTGTGGTAGTGGTAACATATACCTTTGCTTCTTTGACTTCTCTTGTGGCTTGCTTCTTGTTACGGTTATTATTTCCGCGAGAGCCTTTCTTGAAATGGGAGAATTTTCGTTTATTGGAGTCCGTAGTCTCCTTAGTATTTTCCTTCTTGCTCATACCACACTTGGGTAACCTTCCCTGACAGCCTCCTCAGTAAGGCTGACAGCTAGATCAATTGCTTTTCCAATTTCAGTGGGTTTCGAAGAGGTAACCAAACTCATAATCTCGGGAGCAAGTCCCTAGATGTACCTCTCAATTCACTTAAATTCAGGCTCCACTAAGTATGGCACCACTCGAGATAAGTCATGAAATCGCTGCGTGTACCCATTATATTTGAACAAATCATCTTTAAATTCCAGAATTTTCTATCCAACTTTTGAATTTCCAATCTTGAGCAATACTTCTTTCTCATCATTTCTTTAAGTCCCTCCCAGGTCAGGGCGTATGCAGCATCATCGCCCTTAGTTTGGACCTGGTGGTTCCACCAAGATAAAGCTCCATCCATGGAGAGTCCAGTAACATAAGTGACTCTTTGCTCAGCAGGGCACTTGCTTAAACGGATGACTGAATCAGTCTTCTCAGTCCAACGTACGAAGGCTACAGCACCTCCGGTACCATCGAAATTCAGAGGTTTGCAGTCTAGAAACTGCTTGTAAGTGCAACCTGAAATCATTAGATACGCCATTTAAGCATGAGTAACCAAATAGCACGAATAGAATAAGGGAGAGTATCATGCGGTTTTATGAATAATCATGTAATACCAGTTGGAGGATTGCCTCCAGTTGAACCTCCGGTACCTTCGCTGTGTTCGGAGCGGTTAGCTTCGTACTGTGCAATTGCTTGTGAAATGCATTCATCTAACTCTGCTTATGTGGTCGGCAGTATATTATTGTTGGAACTCCTTCGGCGAGGCGGCATCGTCTTCTGATATAATATGTCGCTCACAATTAGCCGAATTATTCAATAATAAATTCATATTTATTATTATATTTATTTATTTATTCATTATTATTATTATATTTTTTATCGAACATATATGTATAAACCCATCGGTACATAATGAATAAGAAAAATAAATATATGTATACGCCATACGTACACCTATCTCATCATAAACACATAGCTCACCGCATACATAGTCGCCACATCATAAGATATCAATCATAGTATCACCACGACACAATGCATCAACCATAATATCACCACATCATGACACTATCAACCATAACATAAAAGAAATACAATGTAAAATAAAGAAAATACACTTTTTTAACAATGACAACTTGTTACATTTTGTTCGTGAAGATCCAAAAAGGACTTAGGGATACAAGTTTTTACTTTACAAAAAGTAAGATTCTTCTACATTGCTTCTTCACGTCATCAAGTTGTCTTCAAAAAGCCGGGATCTTCACAGCTGAGTCTTCATGAGCTAAGTCATCAAAAGTACACGTGAGATAATCACAAACATGCTACTGAGGTGGAGGGGGTGGTGGAAATGGTGTTAGGTGGAGCATACCGCGATGGTAAACCACCTCCTCCTCCAGGCTAGAAATGCACCTAGTAGCCTTAGTGAAACTACTCTAACTCCTACACTCACGCCTTAGATGGGCATGACGAGTGGTGAAATGGGCAGTAAAAAGGTGGGGTCGGTGGTGGTGATAGTGGTAGTGGTGGTGGTGATTGTGGTGGGTATGATGGTGGGGTGGTAGTGGCGATGATGGTGGTGGGGGTGTGGCTCTAGCGGCAGCATGAGTAGTGTGCTATGTCTCTAATTCCCATATCCTACGAAAGATCAATGAGAGCTGAAGATCATGCGAAGTCACTCTTTCCTCCACAAGAATCGGAGGAAAGTATGAAGGGTGGTAGGGGTCAAAAGGGCTCATGCCCGGTGGGGGTATCTGGGTAGACATACCTCTTGTAGGTGGTATGGGGCGTGGGCCATACATGGAAGGTGATCCAGCAGAGAAAGAAGGTCCTACCATGTGGGAAGGTCGAGCTGCAGATGGGTTGTAAACAGGGTGGTAAGTGGACCTCCTAGAGAAAAATACGGGTGGCTACTCAGGGGCACGTGGAGCACCGCTTAGTGAATAATATCGGGCGGGTCCGGAGTAGGGAGTGGGTCCAGTATATGGAACGTGTCCATGAGTCAGGGTACTAGCTGGAAATGAGCTAACGCGAGCCCGTCAGGCTACAGGGGGTGAATACATCGATACGGGCGTATCTGGGGCGGCAGAAGAGGCGTCGTCTGCCATATGCTCACTCGGAGCGACATCTGAGGATGACGAGATGTCAACGACTGGTATGACAGAGGGTGGGATCTCGAGTACAACTATGTCATAAAAGACCTCTCCGTCACCAAGATCATCATCCATATGCTTGACATGGAACACTGGTATGTCATCATCATCGTCTAGATCAATGACTGGAGGAACCATAGCAAGAGACATAGCCAAGTGTACAATCGCATGCTCGCCCTCCGGATGGCCATAAACAATAACATCGTGCGGGACTGCGAAATGGCTAGCATGTCGTCTGCCAGTGGTGCATCATCTTCCATAGGATCAATAAGGGCAAGTGGCTGAAGGTCATCAAGATCTCCATTGCCGGCTCCATCCCCAAGGGGTAGGGCCTCAGCATCAGGGTCGTATCCATCGTCGGATACATACTCCATGGAATCCTCCTCGTAACTCGATGAAGAAGACATAGTTGTGGCAAATAATCCGTACAATGCATATATATACATGTTAGTAATTTATTATTACTTATGATATATTTTATTGTAATCACCACTTCTCATGCAAGACTTGTTCTCTTTTGTTTTCACGTGTAATCTTAATGTTTCGTGACTATCCATTATTTACTAATCATGTACTGATCCTTGCTCGTTACTTATAGTTGAGCTCATGTGATAGATCCTCATGTTATTGTGACACAATGAAAACCTTTTGTTACTTTGTCATAATTCCGAAAACATTTCTGTTATGTTATAAACCTTGTTTTAATGGGGAGCCCTTGGTGATTGTAGACCAACTTTAATAAAAAGTTTTTCCCCGGTTCACTACAAACGAATCTCGGATACCAACCTGTCACACCCTTGTCGTAGCGGAAGCGCAAGTGTGTGACTATTAGGTAATCATAGCATCCAATCTAGTAAACAATATAATTTAACAACGATGCCATGCCATTAATAAGTTTCATTCCATAAATACAACCATTCAAAAGTGATATCATATTGTTATCTGTTTCAACTTGTCATCATAAAACATGATTCAAAATACATTGTTTAAAAATAAAACATTGTTTTCATCTTAATTGCATAATGAGGTTTTGACCCCTATATACCCAACCGAAGTTGGGATATAAAAGCCAAACCCTCCAAAAGATGGTACATCATTGTCTTGTCATTTTCCCATAACCGGAATGATATCACCAGCTCATGCCTTGCGTCCTGAAATACATCTAATTTTAAAAAGTCAACTTAAAGTTGGCGAGTTCATATAGTTAATGTTTTCGTACAAAAATGGCATTCTTGAAATCCAGCAATGAAATCCGAGTATGTTATTAGCATCAATGGCGTTTTAAGGATCTATCAGTGTGTCGCGAGCAACCTGACATATATTGCCATAAGTAAGTAACCAAACCGAGACAACTTTGACATCATAGGGATCACAAAAGCACTCCGAAGGGTATACCAACCAGGAGTGGAGCGGGTCTCAAACTCAATAGATCTACTTCTTTTGCACCTTGGTCACTATGTGATTAATGGTTACTATTGTTATCCTCCTACTTACGCACAAATGATCGTGTTATCAACTAAACCCATAGCTAACATACTGTTTGTTATGACATGTATTTCCCCTCGATAGTTTAAAACAAAACTTTGAAATAATTTGAAAAGAGGGACATGAACTCACATTTTTGCTTTCCGTAAGTCGTACTAGTCACGGTCGGTGTCCGTACACGTGTGTAACCTACATGTGTATTAAATTTATTAGACACCTAGGGCTCAATAGACCTTGTACTCGTTGTTCATCATGAATTCTTGTTATGTATTTCCTTGTTATGATAGAACAACTTTTAGTGTTATTGTAGTGTTGGTAGTTTGCTTGTTCGACTAATATATATATATATATATAATATATGTATATATATATATATATATTGTTATCATTCCTTAATCGTGTGTATCTTGTCATTGGGCCTAGCCCATGTAGTTTATGTCTTTGGACCTGGCCCATGTTTTTATGATATTTTGCCTAGCCCATGTAATTTATGTATTTGGGCCTAGCCCATGTTTTTATGTCATTTTGGCTTTATCCATATGTATTATTCATCTTGGGCCTTGTCCATAAGTATTATGGAATTGGGCCTTGCCCATGCCTTTACAAATTGGTCCTAGCCTAATTTATTTAGAAGAACCAATTTTTAATAAGTCTTACGCTTATAATATTTTTAACTTTCCGGATTTTGGTTCTGTTAACATATATACATGATAGACGTCTAAATATATATTTTATATTCGTTGCCGGCGTCGTTTATTATGCTTTTTCTTGTCGAAAATCGCCCGTCATTACGACATTTCATGTCGGCGATTCCCCCGTCAGTCCTCGACGCGCTGGTGTACTAGTGAACGTTCGCCCGTTGTCTGTATTGCTTTGTTTGTCTCTTATTGTTTCGACGCTTTGTAAGAATATATTTGTTTATGTCACCAACACTTGGTATTATTCTCAAGTGTTTGTATCTTTGTATATGATTGGGTATTTTTATTGTGAATACCCTAAGCTTCTAAATACATACACATATGTATTTACACAAAATTTTTGGTGACAAAATATGTATACGTATTTTTATTTCCCAAGTAACTATATATATATTTATAAAAGTTACTTATTTTTACTTATGAATATATATATATATATATATATATATATACATAAACTTGTTAAATACTTGGGTACTTAGGGTTTAACCCTTGTCCTTAGAACTTACTTAATGACGATTTAAGTTACTAATCGCATTTAGTCCCGCTAATCACCCCATTAATCATGTGTTAATCGCGATTAGATTTTTACAAAATTTTGCCATAGTTTCCCCTAAACTATGGCGTTTTCCATGTTTCAAAAACGTATTTAAAACCTATTTAAGCTCATAATCAAGATCAACAATTCCATCACAAACCTTCCTATTATTTATTTACAACTTTAATATATCATCGTCCATTCATCCATGGTTTTTTAGTGGTAAAACTGTTATTAAATCATGATGACATTTCCAATGTACTTAGGATTTAACCCTTGTCATTAGAACTTACTTAATGACGATTTAAGTTACTAATCGCGTTTAGTCCCGTTAATCACCCCATTAATCATGTGTTAATCGCGATTAGATTTTTACAAAATTTTGCCATAGTTTTCCCTAAACTATGGCGTTTTCCACGTTTCAAAAACGTATTTAAAACCTATTTAAGCTCATAATCAAGATCAACAATTCCATCACAAACCTTCCTATTATTTATTTACAACTTTAATATATCATCGTCCATTCATCCATGGTGTTTTAGTGGTAAAACTGTTATTAACTCATGATGACATTTCCAATATTATTTAGCACATTTACATCGCCATTTTTGTTATATCATTTAATCAAGTTCATCACTTTAAACCTCTTGATTTCTATACTCTTTAAGATGGTTATATCTTTAAATAATAATGTTTCCTTCTCATAAAAATCTTTCAAGTGTAGCAAAATTATTTGTAGGTTGTAGAAATCTTCATGGATGATGTGTTGATGATCTTGTTTAGATTTAAAAATTATCATGTTTAAATCCTCATTTTTACCCTTGCACACACAAGATCATCCAACTTTTATACTTTACACAAATAACACTATCATGCTAACTAATAATCACATAAACACATGAACAACACAATACAAATCATATTTAGTGTATTTATTATGATGTGAGTTAGGGTTTTTTGTTTATCTTTTATTGATTTTCAAGATGATCAACTTGTACATCATTAATCTAGACATAAAAATAAGCTAGATTATGAAAGATTTTTCCTTACAATGGGTGCACAAGTTAGATGATGATATAAGAAAAAAATAAAGGTCCAAAACGTCTCCAATAGTCCTCCACCCTTTCTAGCTCCTTGAATGACTTTGATAGGGTTTTAAAGTGGTGGAAATGTGGTGTTTTATGGTGGCTAAGTGGTGGTTGTATGGTGGTGATGGTAGACGTGTATATGAGGGGGCAAAGGAAGGATATGTTGCAACTTTTTCTTAAGTGAAGAAATGATGAGGAAATGGTGAAGGAATTGATATATATCAAGTCATCTTTCAAGACCATCTCCTTTCAACACACCATGCCTCAATATCTCACATTTTCAAGGAAAATCAAGTGGGTGTGGGACCCACTTGAACCGTTAAATGAGGGGGGGTAAAGTGTAATTATTTTTTTTACATATGTTAAATTAAAATATATTTTGGCCATTAAGTTAAGTATTGTGCTTAGGGTTTAATCTTGCATTCTTAGTATATAATTAGGGTTTAGGGTGTGTTTACATGGTAATTAATCCACTTGGTTATCTAATATAAATTTTGGATGACGGAAATGTCGTTAGATCGTTCATCGATGCAATAATCACTAATAAACGAACTTATCTATTTAGTACCGGAAGCTTTTGTTTTCGACCACCACAATTGTCATGGTGTCTATTTAGTTCACTTCTGACCTAAAAATATGTATAACTGGTTGCTAGACGAATATACGATGAGTTAGGATAGCCGAAATGCCTTTCGTTCGATGGTTCGCTCGATATCGGCACTTTTATATTCCGCCGTCGAACTTTTCTGAAAGTTGTGTTTCCGTGACCTCATGTTAGTTGAATGGATTCTGAGTTCCAAATGAGGCTTAACTAATTCGCTAGATGCCTGAATGAGGCTATCGGCCAATAAAATGTTCATCGTTTCGGAAAACGGTCGCTTTCCGGTCGCATTGTGCACTATTTTCCGAATAACCAGAAACGATGTCTTTTGTGAATTCTTGCTATTCTCACATTGTATAGGATGATTAACATTGTTTTATTAATATTCTTACATCCGGAATCCGCCGAATTAGTGCTGCGGACAAACTGACATTTGTCGCCTTTTTTGGTCGAAACGGACAATTTTACAATTTAAGGCGTTGTACCGGAAATTTATGTATTATTGTAATTGTTGATCTCAAATAAGTGTTTTCATTTATATATGGACTCAGGTATGGCATTAACAGGCCGTTATTCGTTGTTCTAATTCATTTTAGCGGATTTACCGATACAGTTAGTGTCACTGCAATTAGAGCGCCTAACACTTTTAAGGCATTGGTTTGGTTTGTTCCGCGTCGTAACGAAAACCAGTATATGTTATGATCATATTTACTTGCCCTAATTCTTAGTATACAGCGTAAGACTCAGTTACAAAATTAAGCTACGGTAATATGCATGAGATTATAGAATAAAATTAGTGACTAAATTGTACGGAATTACCGGTTATTTGCCATTTGTCACACATCAACAAACAAACTTCTTACTATAGCACATTGGCGAGCTTATGTAGGCTTCTTCTTTGAAGTAGCCCTTTTTCTTTTCTTTTCTTCTTTCTCGAACCAACTGCTTCGTCTTGGTATGAAACCATCTAACTTTTTCTTCTTTATCTCTTTTAGACCCGTTAGTATCCTCCGCCACTAACCCTTAGGCGGTGTAATGTAGTTCTTATCATGAATCGCTCCAAAGACTGGTTTGCAATCACCACAAACTCCTGTTTCAAATACATATTCAATTTGATCAACGTCACTCTATCCATATGCTCCATACAAGCTCATCATCTTCTCTCTTTTCTAGATTCAGAGTTAAATCATCCAACATCATCTGTAGAAACCTTGGATATTGGAAAAACTTTTCTCGTGTGGTGTTAGCCGCCATTTATTCATAGATTAACTTCTTGAAGTTATAAGGCAAATTCAGTGTTAGAGTAGCGATTATACATATATGATATTCCAATATATCATCAAAACTGCCCTTCCTATGGCTGAAAGCATGTATGATTGAATGCATAAAGAACGTGTATGGCCTTTCAAGGTTTGCTTTCTTAAAATTCGGCATATTTACGTGACCTTTGTAGCCCATCCGATAAAAACAACCTTTAACTATCCTTTCTGGATAACCTCTTGGATCAGTATCTTTATCTTTGAGATCAATTACTTTGCGGATCAGCTCTTCTTTAACTTTAACTTTGAATTCTTTGTCGTTGATTTTCACAACAGAATGAATTGCCTTTAACTATCCTTTCTGGATAACCTGTTGGATCAGTATCTTTATTTTTGAGATCAATTACTCTACGGATCAGCTCTTCTTTAACTTTAACTTCGAATTCTTTGTCGTTGATTTTCACAACAGAATGAATTGCCCGAGGCTTCTCAACAAATACAACAAAATTCCAAAAGAGCTCTATGTGAGATTTATAAACTTTACGCTTATGCGTTAGAGCCTTTGTTACCAATAATCTTCCTGTAAACTCAAGAACTTCACTAGCAGGGCTATTTTTGGATCTTCTCATCAAGTATGTAACAAACATTATGAATTGGCTCAAAAAGCGATTTCTTTTCCTGCACACACACAAAGGATTCAGCATTTAGAAAAATTTTGACGAAAATACACTAACACTTCGTGCGGAGTGACACAGAAACAAAGTGGATATTTATCACTTCGTACGAAGTGGTTATGCACATAACATTATTGACCAAATACCACTTTGGGCAAAGTGTTATGTGAAATTAACCATTTTGCACTTCGTGCAGAGTGACCATGTCACTTCATACGAAGTGCACTTCCAAACGGTTTTGTACCAATTTTTTCAAACGAGATTTTGTGAAATTGATGATTCTAATAGACACTATACACGCCGATTAACACAATGGTATGCTCAATTTTAGATACAGCCAGCTAGATTTTCCTAGATCTATGGTTAAAGGTCCGAATACGTTCAATTACCAGTCAAATCAAAGTCCAATACCTTAACCATTGTAAGAGGTGTGTAAATCAACCTCCCCAATGTCTATTTTTGTAGCACTTCATTGTTTATCAAACAAAAACACTCAAAATTTTCTAATAGTCTCAGCTCATACAAAGTTGCAAATGAGCACTTCGTGCGAGCTGGTATCCATATATAGCCCCAGATTCACTTAGTACAAAGTGTTCACTTCGTGCAAAGTGACCTACTTCGTGCGAAGTGGTATCAAGTTTGTGCAAAGTGAATTCCATTTGTTTCAAAATTTAACTTTTTTCGAACATTTTATCACACTCAGTTGACCAAATCCAAGTTAATGACCCTGGTTAGCTGATTTGTCTACCAAGTCAAAGTTAATGACCATGGTTGAACACTTTATGAACAAAATGACATTTTCAGGTAATGTTAAGTTTCAAGTTAAAGAACTTTTGACCTTTTCAAAACATTTTCTCAGTTAAGATAAGCTACCAACCCGATGTCTCAAGATTTCCCTCAGCAATCCGTGTATTTCTTGACCTTGAAGATTTGTTTTCTATCATCGATAGTTGAAACTAAGATAGAAATAAAATATTTTTGAATTTGTCAAAACTTATGCTAAAACACACTTAAAATATTTTTGGGTTTTTCTAAAATGAAAGCAATAGCCATGAACAAACATATTTACAAACATATTTTTTATGAGTTTGTGTTAGAGGATCATATCAGTTTTTGAGACATATCACCAGTACCGTTGACCTTGATTAGACTTTAAGTTCTAAACAAGTTCACTTAGATTGTTAGTATTCTTGTCCTCTTAAACCTCTACACATTTCTCGGTTGTTCCGGGATACATTAGGTAGTTTTAAGAACTTGACTTAACAGTGTTTCCAACCTCAGAATATACTCCCGTATCAAGATTCCCTGGATTTCATCTTATAGATGAATATATCTAACTGATATCTGTATCTAGATAATGCGAGACCTTGAGAGCTCAAGTTAGTACCACTGTATAAATAAAGAGATGAAGGCTTGACTTTAAAAGTGGTGTTCCAATTTGGAATCTTTTACTACAGTTGTTGGATCTTTTGATACAATATGCTGTAGTTTTGGGTTTTTAAAGCAAAAATGTTCTATAAGTTCTAGGCCATTGGCGACGCAAAATCAGAAGAACTTGTATAATATCCCAGATAACAATTATCTATAAAGACCTAGTATCTCATAATCCGACAATCTCTCAAACGAAATTTCGGTTTTCGTTGATTAAGTAGCTCGAATCATGTTCTTGTGATCCTTTACTGTTAAAACCCTATTTAATGTGTAACAAGCACAGGCAACAGCTTCGCTCCAGAAACTCACTAGTAATTTTGAATCGACGAGCATTGTGCGTGCTGTTTTGATGAGAGTACGATTCTTACATTCAGCTACTCCATTTGTTGCGGAGTATATGGGGCGCTTAATTCATGAAGAATACCTTGTCATTACAAAATTCGAGTATTCGATTATTCTTGAACTCTATACCATTGTCACTCGATTCTCTTGATTGGCAAATGATACAGGTTATCTAACTTTCTAAAGAGAATCATCAGATTATCAAACGTCTCATCATTACTCTCTAGAAACTAACCCATGAGAATCTCGAATAGTCATCAGTCACAAGAAGACAATACAGATCACTCGATATGCTCTTGACATTAACTGGCCCAAACAGATCCATATGTAGCCTTTCCAATGGCAGTTTAACTGAGTTCAGGAGTTTTCCCTGATGAGATTTCTTATGTTGCTTCCCATTTTTATAGCAGATACATCATCATTCTAGTGGAAACTCTTAAGATTACCACCCTCCACTACGTTGTTGTACACCAGATAGTTCATCTTTCATAAGTGGTTATGCCCCATATTTCGATGCCATAAGATCGATTCTTTTTTCATAGCCTTTGATACAAAACATTATGTTGCTTTCGTAGTAGTGGATGTGATGCTCATGTCAAGGACATTGAGATCATTTTCTCGTGAAGTGCTCATGAGGATCCACTCCTCAAGAATTATGAATCCTGGCTTCAAAATAAGGCACTTTGTGTCTGTAAAATGAGCTGTGAACTTCTTATCACAGATCTATGAAATGCTTAACAAGTTGTTCTCCAATTCGACTATATAATTCACTTTGTCAAATGAAACAACACCATTCGTGAGTATTCCTTCTTTGACTATTTGTCCACCTTGTGTTCCCGCAAACCCTACATAGCATCCACGTATTGATTTGACATCATAAAGCAAGGCTAGCATCCCTGCCATGTGGCGACAAGCCTCAGTGTCCATTATCCATTTAGAAACTATTAACCCCGTGAGCCCCTTCACATGAAATCAAACAATTACTTGAATATAGAGACCCAAGCCTTCTCCGTCTTGGTTGGGTTTGGGATATCAAACTTTGGAGCTTTAACTTCAACCATTTGTTCTACCTTTGGCTTGGTTGTAACAGGTGTTTTGTCATCATAAGAAGATGGTTTAGACTTTATCACCCAAGTTTGTTGTTTAGAAATTGCTTTTTTTGGTAAATTTTTGAATCTTTATGATCTTTCTTAATCGATGATTCGGTTTTTCTTTTCAAGATTTGTGTTGGAACAAACTTTGGGGATTTGTTTTTCATATCTTTTGATCACATTTTAGCATGGTAAATAGGTTTAGAATTGGGGCAATGTCGTGCAATGTGTTCGCTTTGTCACACGCAAAGCATATCCAGTTGTTAGTGGCAGAGGACTTCTTAATCTTCTCCACACTTTTTCTCAGCATAAAAGTTATCATTTGATTGTTCTTTGGCTAACTTCTCTTTTCATTTTCTGAGCTCGTTTTGAAAACAAAGTTTACATTCTTTTGAAAATTAATGTTTCGAAATCTATCAGCTTGCTTCTTTACATACCCCAACCATTTCCTTTTGTTTTCAGGATAATTTTTACTGTTATAATTGTTATTGTAAGACCGTTTGGGTATAGAGTAGTAAGTTTCATTTAGATTTTCAAGATCTGAAAGATTAATTTAACCATTTTAAACACTTGTTTGACCTTATCAAAATTCACATTCTTAATCGGAAATTCTTGATCAAAATATAGTTTTTCCGATGCTTTCATTTTATAAGCAACCAAATTAGAATCATCATCCGAACTAGATTCCGAATTTCCAAGATAATTCTTATTAAAACTTTCTTCTTTTTTAGATGGTGAATTTGAACTAGTTTTCTCTAAACTCAACTTAGCACTTTCAAATTCAGTGCTATCACTCTCACTTCGTAAGACTTTTTCTACCACATTTTTCACCACTTCAGATTCACAATCATTTTCTGATTAAGTGTAGGTTACCTCGATGTTCTTAAGCGGCTTGTTATTCTTTTCAATTTTCAATTTTAAATTGAGCGTTTTTTCCGCCCCATAAGGTTTCTTTCTTGCGTAACTTTCCCACATTGGTGGTGGGACTCAATTGTAACTTACACTTTTGTCCTTACCGTTTTTATCATTTTCTTCATTTTCACCTTTTTCAATTTTTGGAAGAATATGATCAATGACCTATGAACTGGTGGAATAACTGATTAGCAATTTGTTAACCCTCTGAGTTTCAAGTTTCACTTTCTCCGGTTCACTTTTTAGCCATCTGAATATTTATGGCCATCTGCTTGTCCATTATGGTTGCCTTGAGCATAGAAAGTGTGGTTGAATCCTCTAAACTAGCTTGTTCATTTTGTTTAATGGTTCTGCTTAATTTGTCATATCCTTTTTTAGTTTTTTTATAGTCACTTATCAGTAAGTTTTTTCAAAACTTCGTATTTTTCATCTTTATCAAAACATTCAATGCAAGATTCAGAACACTTCTTGCAAGGTTTTTCAATTTCAACAATTTGAACTTTTACTTCCTCCTTTACCAACTCCTCGACAGACTCTTTTTCCGACTTGACTTCTGTTTCTTCATTAGAAACTATCTCTTTCAGATTAGCCATCATAGCTTTGTTGGCTATTCGGTAAGATTATCGACATTCATTTCTTTGTCCATATCATCAATTCCACAACCTCAGGCTTTAATTCTTCCTCTGATTTTACCTGGTAGCTTGAATCAAAATATTCTATAAAAGTTGGAAACATATCATGTGGAATTAGATTAGAACATTCTTCTTCCTCAGGTTCGGGTTCTTCAATTATTTCTGTTAAAGTGCGAGACTTTCATTCTTTGTGATATGCTTGTTCCAATTAAATCCTTCATCCTCTTGAGCAGCCACTAAAGCTTTATCTTTTAGTTCGAGGGACCATCTTTGATCTAAACCATTCTTGTCGTAGATTGTTGTGGCGTCGATCGATGATATATTGTCCTTTTATAATAATCATCTCCAAATGGATTCTAATTACCACTCACCTCACGGTTTGGACATTCCTGTTTGAATTGCCCTTTCTCACGGCATTTAAAGCACATAACCTTCGCTTTATCAAAACCAAGTTTACCATCCAAACCTCCAAAACTATTTCAGCCTGTGATTTCCATAAAACGTTGAGCTCTTCGAACCATTGATGTCATACACCACTTTTTATCGATTAGCTCCAATTCTTCTGAACCTATTTGATCATAATCTTCTTTGGTTATATCTGGATTTCCTATTTTTCAAGCAACCAAGCTTTCATAAGATTCAAGAACGGGAGGAAGCAACGCCATGTGCTGCTTAGCAGTGTGTTCATTGAAATCTTGTGTGTTTTGTAGATTCACAGCAATGTTGCACTGTAGAATCCTCTTGTTTGAATTGGTATGTGTGTTTTGACCAGTCTGAGAGTTGTCTGAACCTTGCGAGGATTGAGGTGTTTGAAGAGAATTTGGTTCATAAGACGGAAATGATTGGAAACCACTAGATTGGTTTGAAGACGAACTTGAAGAATTGTTTGCGCTAAAGGTTGTCTGTATCTTTAGGCTCTGTGTATTTTCCATAGAACTGCCTTTGAAGTACAAATTTACGTCTTGCTAAATTTGTGATCCTTTGGTTTTTGCCATCTTTTGAATTTCTAGTTCATGACCGTCAAGCTATTCTATAACTTTGACAAATTAAAAGAACTATAATCTACACCATTTTTCAAAATTGTCAAATAAGTAGACCACTCTCCTTCTAGCAAGGCATTAGCCAATTTATCGACTAACTCTTCATGGTCTTCTAAATCCCCAATGTCTTCATTTGAACAACACTATCACAATATTGCTCGATCAACTACTTCATGTTCTCGCCTTTTAGCATATTAAAAATGTCAGACTCTTATCTTAGCAGTGCTTTCTTACTTTTTCTCATTTGAGAGCTTCCTTGGAACTTAAGTCCCAACCCATTCCACAAAGATTTAGCATCATTGTCATGTTGCAGAAGAGCCAAAATATCTTCTTTGATATATTATTGTAATACGTTCATCATTTTTTCATCTATAAAATTTTCTTTTTCAGGTGCTGAAAACTGGCTCAATGTTTTCTCCAAACCATTTTCGCCGACTGGTGCAATATATTTATCTTCAATTGCAAACCAGCAGCTAAAATGATTTGCTTGAACCAAATTAATGAAGCTTTCATTCCAACCGTCATAGTCTTCTAAGTTCATCAGCTTTGGGGGCTTCGTCATTGTCCCCATTTCATTTTCTAGATTCATGTTTTGTGCTGCTGCAGTTGTAGTGGTGGATGTTGCGAATGCATTAAAGAACTCGTTTCCCATTTTTTTGAGAAAATTTGACAAAAGTGCTTTGTGCAAAGTGAGGCTTGTACGGAGAGTCACTTCATGCGTTCTGAAATTAAAGAGTAAAAACTCAGATTAAAATTTCACTTCGTGCGAGTGGTTAACTCATGCAAAATGCAAGACTTCGTGCTAGTTGAATGTCCCACCTCGTGCGAAGTGATGTTTAAACTTGACAAAATATGTCACTTCGTGTGAAGTGAAGTGTGAGATCATGCAAAGTGGGTGTAAGACTTCACGTTTTTTGCAATTTTTGTCTTGAATCCGAAGCTCTGATCTTTTCAAGGGTTTTACTAGTATGGATTTTAAGTATTATACTGAAAATCAGTTCAATTTGTCCATGAATTTGGTTAAAATTGTAACAAAAAGAGAAGTAGGAGTAGAATAGAAGTGTAGAATCTTGATAAATTCTTCAAATCAGGCCATCCGTAGCTCTGATACAACTTATAGGATTGTCTCATCCATATAAGCACAGGACCTAATATGATTAACTAGTCATAACATGTGACAAGTGACAATACCAAGATGACTGTTTACCATTCACTGTTTCATTAATGTTCAATACGTGTACAGTCCTCAAATAAAACGTGCAGGGCTTTGCCATACACTTTGCATAGATTGTTACAGACTCAAACACAACTGTGCTATTTATAGACATGACAGCTTCGCACGAGTTGGCTTGCCACTTCGTGCGAGGTGCACTTCGTGCGAAGTGCACTTCGTACGAAGTGGTCAGCTTCACTTTGTGGAAAATCATGAATGACAGGAATATCTTCCAACTTCTTTCCCTTATCTTCTAACTTCGGCACTGCGTTTGGTTAGCCAATCCATACCAACCATCACATAAAAACTCCCAAACTTCATCGGAATAAGATCAATAGAAAATTCGTGCTCGTTTAAGCTACGAGTACATCCACGAATCACATAATTAATAGTAACAGGCTTCCCGTCAGCTAAATCAACAATGAAAGAACCGGCCAAATTTTTTGGAGGGACACTAAGAATAAACTCCAAATCCAAGGACACAAAACTTTTATTTGCCCATCAGTTGAAAAGTAGAGATGCGTATATACCATTAATTAAGAATGTACCATTAACCATGTTATTATCAGCCTGTGCATGGTTTACATTAATGTTGAACACACTGGCCCGTGCGACTTACGTTGCTTGTTGTGCCTGATTAACGGGGTTGGCCTGTGCATGAGCATTTATTTTGTTGACAAGTCTTGGGCAGGTGTTGCGGAAGTGAGTAGGATTGCCACAATTGAAACATGCTCTAGAGATTGTGGCATCATAGGGGGATTGGGTAGATATTAGGCTGAATCATATTTTGGGGAAGTGGAGCCATGATTTGGGGTGGCTGGTACATAGGTTGGGTCACATGCTTGTTGTTTAACTGGGTTCGGTGTTGATTAAGCACTTGCCATTGCAAGACATGACACATATTGACCATATGGCCAAGACGCCCGCAATTGGTACGTTGACGATAGGGCGTTGTGTTTGGGTGGTGATATTGATAACGGTTGCATAATGTGTATGGGCTGGTGTATGGTTTCTTGTTGGGTGTAGAGTTAGGTGCAACTTAGTTTATAAGGGTAGTTGGCATGGGAGGGTTAGCGGAAACATCATAATTCTTTCCATTCCCCTTTCTCTTCCTCTTAGAACATGGAGAGGAGAATTCAGTTTTAAGTTTCTTTTACTTATTTCGGCTCTTCAGTATGAGCCTTGCTCGCTGAAACGTTGTGCCCTTTGCAATCGAGGTCACCTGAGTTAATGTGTTTTTAGTAAGTTGGCCAGCTAGACACTTAACTACCTGAAGGTTATCTTGTTTACTGCCTTCTACTGTGTCTTTTATGACCGCAGGAAACCCCTGATATATTTCTCCATGAGTCGAGATAGGGGTGTGAATAAGCATGGGACCATCTCCTTAACTCATGAAAACGCTTATTGTATGCCACATTCTTACCACCATATTGTTCCAACACCCATAATTCATCTTCTATCTTTTTAATCTCCTGACGAGGACAAAATTGTTTTGTCATTAGCTCCTTTAGTTGCTCCCATGATAAGGCCACTACGGCTTCAGCACCGCATGTGTTCTTTTCCGCATTCCACCATGTTAAAGTATTTCTTAACAAGAAGCATGTTTCATGCGTACCTTGCAATTATTAGGGCACTAGTAATTTGGGAAGGTACTCTCCATCTCCTTAAACCAACGGAGGAGGATAGTAGATCTAGCGATGCCTTCATACGTTAGAGGATCACAAGAATTAAAGTGCTTGTAGGAACATTTAGAAGGTTTTGCGCCATCATGATTTCCTTAATCCTCAACACCCTTAAGGGCCTATTGGACTTGTACCACAATGTTCGGAATAATTGTGGCCATTTCTTCTGCAATGTGGCCCGCCATATGACGACTAGAGTTTCAGCAAGATTTCCCATACGGTGATGTCTAGTCGACATCTACAAGATTAAACGCAAGTAGTCATGAGTTGTAAGTAGAAATTATATTAACAAAAGGTATAAAATGACAAATATAAAACTTTTGATATATGAAATTTAACACTTAGAATATTTGCGAATTCAAAACATGTCATCTTATGAAATAAGTATAGTCAGCTAATGTTAGGACTTTTTGAGACCGTTGGTACTTGAGAATTAATAGTTTGAACTGGTTTGTAATAGTTTGTTAAACTAGAAGGGCCAAAAGTGCAAACATGTGAAACTTTGAATAGGGCGGCGTATTTATATTCCTAGCGTATTTAATAAATACGCTGGGTAGCCAGACTAGTATATATATGTTTTTCAATGAATCTCTTGTCCAAGCTTCTTGGACAATTTTTGGTGATTACTCTTCTGTTGTGATTCTTGTTATTGTGCTTAATCCAAATATTCTGGTGCTGTTATTGATTACATCTTTTTGGCATTTCATATACAACACTTGTTGTTTGATCCATTCAAGATTCTTCACCTTTATTGTTTGGTTTTTCTTAACTTTTACATATTCAAACAACTAATCTATAGTTGTTTGAGTGATAACAATCAACCACTATGATCCGAATCTGTTTTGGGACTCACAATTTGGTACCAGAGCCTTTGTGCCCTTGATTGTTTGAGTTTTTGTTAAGATTCCTCAAGTTTTGAAGGTTTTTCAAAAGTTTTCAAAGTTTTAAGGTTTTTCATATTTTTGGACTTAAAATGGCTTGGATCTGGTGTGTTTAATCATTGGGTTGTTGTTAATCAGTTGTTTGGTAAACATTTTGGTCATTTTGTTGCAAAGAAACATGAATTTTGAGTTGTTTTTGGGTGATTAGAGGGTTTTTGTTCGTACTAAAACCCTTCTGGGCGTATTTGTTTTGAAGTTCGCATAGATAATCTTGAATACAACGTATTTAACTTGAATATCGCGTATTTAACAAATACGATGGGTTTAAACAAGCGGATTTGTTGTGTTTCATCATAATAGTGCCAGCATAATTGATCGCAGGCGACTTGGAAGTCAGTGATAAAAATCATCAGCGATTTTATCACGGTGATCAGCGAAATTAACCCAACTTATGTTTGTTTTTTTATGATCCAACGGATTTAGCTTTTTCGCAGGATAAAGTCGCCATAGATTATCAGCATAGTTGATCTCAAGTGCAGCGTATTTGATCTCAAGTGCATATTTGTCTCCTTTGCAGCGTATTTGTATTTTGATTTAATACTCTCTAGCGTATTTAATCACTGATCAACCAAAATATCTCTCAATCAACTCAACCCAATTGCCCAAGCTGAGTTGGAAACTGGAACTACTACAAGACCACCGAAGTTGAAAGGATCTGAAGATTTTAGCAGTTGGAAAAAGAGATCAAAGCCTTCTTTGAGCTTACCGGCTATACTCAATCGATGTCAGTCACAGTGGGTCCACATGTTCCAATGATAATTCGAGACGATAGTTGTATAATCAACGAAGATCCATCAACGTTCACATAAGAAGATATAACTCTCATTCAACGTGATCGGAGGGCTTATGCTGCTCTTACTATGGCCCTGTCCAAGGAGGATAACAACTTGTTGGAAGAGTACACCTCCACTCATGAACTGTGGTTGGCTCTTATCGACCACTATGAAGGAAACGAGGAGCTCATGGACAACAAAAGAGACATGGTGCAGAAAGAGTATGACATGTTTGGAAGTGTTCGTGGCGAAAGCTTATCCGACCACATCAGTCAATTTCTAGGAGTGTTGACTAAAATGAAGAAAGTGGGAAATCCTGTTGCAAATTATGCATCAATCAAGAAGCTGCTAGATTCTCTTCCTAAAGAATGGATCCTTCAATGCATGATGATTAAGAGAACTTTCTTGACCAGCACAACTCCTGTCACACTCTCAGAACTGATCAACACTCTGAAAGCCTTTGAAATGGACATTGTCAAGAGAGAAATGAACCAAACTGGGCATTCATAGAAGCTTACTCAGCAAGCTGCTGCAACCTCTGCTACCAAGAATATGGCGTTTCTTGCTCCTATCACCTCACGTGGATTGAATCCTCAAAGTGCTGTCGAATCTTATCCCAATGCTTCCGCAAGCTCTGTGAAGGCTACCATGGCCAGCGACGCCCAAGCACTTAAAATATCCACATAACATGTCGCTCTGTTTAATACCTTCTTAAACAGCTATGAGGCTCTCATATCAGGAGAGTTGAAGAGAGATTTCCTCACAGCTGAGGACATGTATCAAGTGGATCCTGACGACATGGAGGAGATGGATTTGAAGTGGCAGATGGCAATGATCACTCTTCGATTGAAGAAATTCCAAGATAAAACATGAAAAAGGTTGGCTCTTGGAAAAGCTGGATTTGACTAGTCCAAGCTGAGATGTTACAATTGCAAAAATCTGGGCCATTTCAAGAGGGAGTGTCCGTTGCTGAATAACGAGAATGCCGAACTCAAGCAGACAAGAAGGCCGGTGGCTATTGAAGGGAGTCACAGTATTGTTGAAAATAACCAAAAGGCTTTAGTTGTGGAAGATTATGATTGGTCAGAGGAAATAGCTGGGGCTAAAGGTAAAGTTAGCAAAGCCCTCATGGCAAACATCTCCATTGTTTCTGTCACTTCTGCTTCAAATTGTGTTGAAAAGCAAACCTCCAGGATTCCAAAAGATGACAAGGGTTTAAAAAGCATCATTAATCATGCTGAACAGACTTTAGAGAAGGGAAAACAGAAAGCTGAAATGAATGAGTCGAAGCCTGCAGTTCAAGAAGCCATCAGTAGCAGCAAGAATGAAGCGGTTGGAACTTCTACCACCGCCATGAAGTCAGAAACTGAGGATAAGGATTTGGTAAATAGCATACCATATGAATTTAAAGCGAAGCTGTGCTCCAAACCATGTTTGAACGTCTTGGCACACTACAAATCTCTCAACCGTGACATAATTAAAGAAAAAGAAAAGATTTTGAAAACTAATCAAGAACTAAAAGAAAATGAAGCTTCATATCAACGAAAGTTGAATTCAACCATAGCTGAAATGCATACTTTAAAAGAATTTGTTTTCAGAAAAGATTTTATCATAAATGATTTGACCGAAAAACTAGAAAAATCGCAAAACGAAAATAACAAATTGCAAATCATTATTGATAAATGGAAAATTAGTCAAAAAGCACTGGTTGATATTGTAAACTGCCAACGACTGACATTCATAAAGGATGGAATTGGATATAAGGATAAATTCGGAAACGAAAGAAAATTATTTCCTCCTCCGCACAACAAAAATTATGTCCCTATGCCATCTCCTCATCCTAAAAATGACTTAATCGATAAAAATGATCTTTTGGATCAAAATGCTTTTCACAAATCTCAAAACAATACTAACATGTCTGAAAGTAATGCAGATCTGTGTGAGGGTCAAGAAGATGTGTGTGATGAGGAAGATGATTGTGGAGGTTCAAAAATAGGAATCAGTTACTCAGGCGATAGTTATTCAACAGTTAACTGGTTCACCTTGAATTGTAATAAGACAAACATAATTTCTATTCAGGATAACTGTAATAGTTTATCTAGGATGGATGACTGTAACGGCTTTATGCCAAAATTGAACATTCGGGATGACTGTAATGGCCTTGCGCCTACACTTAAGATTCACAACCAAGTGCATGCTGAGGTTGAGAGTCATGACTTAAACTCTGTTTTTAATGCTGAAATGTTAGCTTGAATCTCCTGTCTTTGTGCCAGAATTGAAGAAAAACATATTTAAAGTTCCTTATAGAGGAAATTCCCGAGTTTGTTCCATAAGTTGCAGGTACTTCAGAGACCGATAAAGACTTTGCTGAAGAAAGCAATAGAGATGATTCAAGCACAACAACTTCAGAGAGTGATGGAGAAATGTCAAATGAAAGTCAAGAATCAACCTCGTCATCAGACAGTGAGCACAGTGAAGATGACATTGAAGATAAACATCATCCTGACATGAAATTGAAGAAAGTCAAAGATTCAAGTCATGTTACGTCATCAAATTCCTCAAGCAGCTCCAGATTCTCATCACATACATCATCTTCGCACTCAGCACCCAGGAAGAAAAGATCGAACTGCAAACAATGCTTTCGCTATGGTCATTTAGGACATACTGCGAAACATTGCAAAAGCAAGAAATTTTCTAAACCTAATCAATATCTCGTTAAGAGTTTTACTGATCAATTTGACAATCTAAAGAAATCATTAAAATGCATTGTTGACTCAACTTGTTTTTGGAAAAGAAAAGAAAACTCTCTTGCTCAAAATCATGATAGAACTAATGTAAAGCAAGTCTGGTTCCAAAAGCTAGCTAACCTGTACATATCTTTTGTTGTTGTTGTTGTTGTATAACAGAATAAAATTCAGAAATGGCTTCGGATGCTCATGGAATATATATGGCATGTTGACAGCGGATGCTCCAGGCATATGACCCGGTTAAAGGATCTGCTTAAAATCTTTAGAGTTATCGATGGTGATTTTGTGTCCTTTGCTAGAGACAAAAAGGGAGGGAAGATCGTCAGAATGGGTGACGTCGTGTCGGAAGCACTTATTTTGGAGAATGTAAACTATGTTCCAGAGTTGTGTTACAATCACATGAGTGTATCCCAAGTCTGTGACAAAGGAATTTCAGTGCCGTTCAATGACACAGAGTGCTTATTCCTTAAACCCGAATACTCCGTCACTGCAGAAATGATAATGCTTAGAGCTCCCCTATAAAATAAAACCTACGTGCTGAATATGAAAATGCCAAATCAAATGAGCAAATGACATGTCGTATTTCAAGAGCATCTGAATCGGAATCACTGCTGTGGTACAGGCGTTTGGGGCATGTGAACTTTAAGAACATAAATAAGCTTTCTAAATTAAATCTAGTAAGAGGTTTACCTATGAAAGATTTTCCTTTTTCTAAAAAATGCATCGCATGTGCTTAAGGAAAGCAACATAAAAAGCCTCATAAGTCCAAAGCAGTGAATATGATTTCTGTCCCACTGCAATTACTTCACATGGATCTTTTCGGCCCTATAAGTGTTAAAAGTTTAGCTAAAAGATCTTATTGTTTGGTAATTACAGATGATTTCTCCAGGTTCTCATGGGTTTATTTCCTCGAAGCGAAGAGTGAGACAGCTTCCGTTCTTAAAAGCTTCATCCCTATGATTGAAAATGTATCAAGCTAAAGGTGAAATCCGTAAGAAGCGACAATGGTACAAAATTTAAGAATCATACGTTTGTCTCCTTCTGTGAAGAAAAAGGAATTCGTCTTCAATACAGTGCTGCCAGAACTCCTTAGCAAAATGGGGTAGCGGAACACAAGAACAGAACTCTCGTCGAAGCTGCTAGAACTATGCTTGTCGACTCCAAGCTTCCCATAATCTTCTGGGCTGAAGCGGTCAACACAGCATGCTACCTTTTAATCGTGTTCTCATTGTCAAACCTCAGGGAAAGACAGCTTACGAACTACTTTTCAAAAGGAAGCCTCTGATAGATTTCTTCAGACCGTTCGGATGCTCATGCACACTTCTCAACACTGAAGATAATCCCATCAAGTTAGAAGTTGTAGGTGACGTTTGCTACTTCATGGGCTACTCATCTTCTCAAAAGGCATACCGAGTCTACAACAAACGGACAAAGATGATGATTGAATCGTATTACGTTGATTTTCAAGAAGGATACTCCACTAACACTGGAAGCGCTCCAAATTGGTTTTATGACGTAGACATTGTATTTAACACTTTCGACATTGCTGAACCTGTCACTGAATCTGAACCTGCAGAATCCGCCCCATTAGAGCCATTGTTTGATCCTTCAGACATTGGTTTCACTCCTTTTACAACGCGTTTTACCCCAGCCTCTGCCTCTCCTACTCTTCCTGTTATCAAAATAAATGGTGACACGTCTGCTGAGAATGCATCCGCACAAGATGATTCTTCTTCACAGTAGGTAGTGGATGAACCTCCTAAAGAAGACGGAACTCCAATTATCTACATCGATGAACATTTCACTAATCTGCCTCAACAAGTGGAAACTCACATCAACGCAGGGTACAAGACCAATCGAAACTATCCAATTGAAAATGTCATCGGTTCTGTTGAAGATGGAGTCCGAACACACGGACAAACACATACCATCAACACAGGACTATATGCAGCTTTTCTCTCGCAGTCTGTCCCAAGAGATATCGAAGAAGCAATTCAAGACTCTAGCTGGGTACAAGCGATGCAAGAAGATTTAGCCCAATTTCAGAAACTTAAAGTCTGGGAACTCGTTGATTTACAAGATGGAAAGTATCCAATTGGTACCAAAGTGGGTGTTTCGAAACAAGATGGACGATCGTGGTGTAGTTATCAAAAATAAGGCAAGATTGGTAGTTCAAGGTTTTCAGCGGGAGGAGGGGATTGACTATGAGGAAGTTTTTGCACCAGTTGCACGCTTAGAAGCTATCAGAATCTTCTTACACTACGCTTCGTTCAAAAACTTTAAGGTGTTTCAGATGGATGTAAAGAGTGCATTTCTGTATGGGAAAGTGAAAAGAAGTTTATGTCTGTCAACCTCTAGGTTTTTAAGATCCTCACTTCCCTACGAAGTACTATAAGCTTGACAAAGCTCTCTATGGTCTTCATCAAGCTCATCGAGCATCGTACAAGACGTTGTCAACATATCTTCTAGAATGTGGGTACTCAAGAGGGAAAATTGATATGACTCTTTTCATAAAGCGGATCAGAGATGACGTAATGCTGGTGCAGATCTACGTAGACGATATCATCTTTGGTCAACTGATGAAGCTCTTTGCAGGGAGTTCGAGCAAGTTATGAAGGCAAAATTCGAGATGAGTATGATGGGAGAACTTACATTTTTCTTGGGATTAGAAGTGAAGCAGAGAGAAGAAGGCATACTCATTCATCAGGCTAAGTATATCAGAGATATTCTCTCCAAGTACAACATGAATGATTGTAAATCTGCTAGTACTCCCTTTGCTGCTCAGACGGAGCTTACTTTGGATCTTCATGGAAAACCTGTGAATAAATCTTTCTATGGTTCTATCATAGGCTCGTTAATGTATCTGACCGCAAGTAGGCCTGACATTATGTGGGTTGTCTGTCTCTGTGCGAGATTTCAGACGGATTCGAAAGAATCTCATGAAGCTGTTGGCAAAAGAATCTTTCGCTTCTAAAAGGAACTCCCAAGCTTTGTTTGTGGTATCCTAAAGATAGTAATTTTGATTTGATTGCTTATTCTGACAGTGATCATGCAGGATGTAAAGTTGACAGAAAGTCCGTCTTCGGAGGATGTCAATTTTTAGGAAATCGTCTCATTTGGTGGCAAAGCAAAAAGCAGACAACAGTCTCCACATCAACTGCTCAAGCTGAATACACGGCAGCTTACAATTGCTGTTCTCAAGTTCTCTGGATACAAAATCAGTTGTTGTATTATGGAATCAACGTTATGAAGACTCCTATATTCATCGACAATGAAGCGTGTCTTGGAATTGTGAAGAACCCTATCCACCACTCTAGAACAAAACATGTCGAAATTCGCATTCATGCAATCAGAGATGCGTATGAGAAAGGTTGTATTCAAGTGGTGCCGGTGGATACAATGCAACAGAAAGCTGATATCTTCACGAAAGCCTTTGATAAAACTCGCTTCAACCAGTTGGTAACCTGGTTGGAGATGGTGAATTTCCTTGAGTGGAAGTGATTAAAAAAACTCATAAAATGTGCCCACCAAAAAGATTTTCTGCAAATTTAAAATTTGTTTTCAAGCAAGAATTCTGGAAAATAAAATTTTAAAGGGGAAGCATTCTAGAAAATATTGTTGAAACAGAATCCTTTGTTTGACAACCGCATGAGAAATGATTGAAAAACTGCTAACACTTTATTTGATCTTAAAACAGAAATAGATTAAGGCTCCAAGCAACAACGTCTCGGTAGATTCAGCAATACCTTGAAGTAAACTGCGAAAAGGAGGGAAAAGCTAATGATCACACAAGAATTCTGGATACCCATAATGTTGTGCAACTTACGGGTAACATGTTGCGGCATATGGCTTAATGGTCTTAAATCTTGCGTTGATAGAATGCCAAAGTCCGAGATTTTGGGTCTTTATATTGACTAATCATTCGGGGATATCATAGTTGCTCTTCTGCTGCATCCAGATAAATACTGACCTAGACTCAATTATGATATCTTTACAAAAGAGCCAATGCGGCCAAAACCCTACACAAATGAAGCTCTCATTGAGAATCATTCAAGTGCTTAAACCGTATCGTATTTGGTATCTGTCATAGCCCTCATTAGACTTTGGTCTCTTTGCTATACAGAAGTATTGGCCTGAACACAAATTGTCTAAGGTTGAAATTTAAAAAACGAATGAGGTCAATATACTCACCTGCTACGAGGAATCTTTGCGCGTACCTTGATCGCGGGGTTATGTCCTGATGTGGAACTCACGGGCACAACATTCTGACAGTTCAGAATGAGTGGGGGGACATCGAATTTCTTGTCAATATTACCACAACATGATAAAAGGCTCTCTGATCGCATGTTGAAAGATAGGTACATGGATTTAAAAGGACAAACATACTGATAGTTTTTCTTGTGCCTTGATTATTCAAAATATCTAATATTTATCTCAATCTAACGAAGTGTTACCAGTATGATCTTCTACAGGAAAGTCACATGATCCAAATCAGTAAGCATAAATTTTATGTGAAAAAGGAAGCTTCCTATCCCTAAAAATATTTTCTAGGATCCAAATTGCAATTTTCCATTTTCCTTAATCTTATTTTTCAATTCTTGCACTATTTTTAACTAAAAAAGGGCACATTTTTCGAGGAAATTTGAGATTTTCGGGAGTAATGGTCTTCAAGATTCTTAGATTTGAAGAAACCTTAAAACAATCTTAAATGCGGCTTAATTATTAACCAGCGTATTTATTAAATACGGTGGAAAGCAAATTACTATATATAATTCAGTTTTTCATTTTATGTAAATACTTTCAAATTTCAAACTTATCATCTTCTTCTTCAACCGTAACCCACACTCAAAACATTCACACTTCATTTTGTAAATCTAATCGGACATTGAAAGGTCAATATCAGTGTGTTTTTCATTTTTCAAATGTTGATTGACTGTTGTTGAGTTTATAAATCATAATCGGGGTTTGTTATGGGAAATAGATTAAATAATTCTCATGGGTTTTCATGGGTTTATCAAGAAAATTATGAATATGGCGTATTTAATTTTGAATATGGCGTCTTTATTTTGAAGATAGCGTATTTAGTCAGGTTAACGATTGGCGGATTTAAGCCTTGAACGCGAGTTCAAGAAACCAGTGTATTAGACAAATACGCCGGTCAAGCCGGCGTAGATAAGCGTAGAGATAAGCTTCTGCGCTGGATAAAATTAAATTCGCCAGTCCATGATTAGCGTATATAAATTTCATCGAGCCTAAATATTATTTCACTGGTATTTCTAGTTCAATCTTCGTAGCGTAATTGTGTGAAATGTTATACAGTTCCGGCATCAATGGCTTTGGTGACCAGCGTAGGTATTAGCGGACTGATAATCTTCTTTTTATATTTTTTATTATTTATTATCCAAAATATATTTTATGTATATAGTTTTAATTCTTTTTATTTTATATATTAATATACTTATATATATATATATATATTTATGTATATAAATCTAACTTGGTTCGTTTTCACCTTTCAGGAATGGCTCAACCTTTAGTATGGGACGGCACAAGAAAACACAATCAGCCGATCACTCTAGTTCCTCCAGAGCCAGATTTTGAAGATGTGATGGACTAGCTATCGCGGAGCAAAATTAGTTATGCAGTCCAGGCAAATCCAACGATTTACTCAATCCACATAGAAGAGTTTTGGAGAACAGCAAGGGTAAGAACGCTGAACAAGGTGAAGCGCATCACGGCGACACTGCAGAACAAAGAGGTAAAAGTGACTCAGGAACGGATTCGAAAAGTTCTAAGCCTCAGAGACAACGCCAGTGATCCGTTAAAGCTAACCAAAGAAGCAATTCTAGAAGGCTTTCGCGGGATGAATTACGTTGGAGATTTTCGCAACAAAAATGAGATCAAGAAGTTGGGGCTTATAAAAGACTGGAGGTTCATTCTCCACACGTTCTGCATGAGCATTTGCCATAGAAAAGGTGGCTACGACGGGCTAAACTTAGAATGGTCCGCAGCAATGCTAAATTTGTGCACGAATCAGCCTTTCAACATTTCTGGCTTAATATTCTATTGCATGATCGATAACGTTAACAAAGGTGCACGGGCAATGTATCCAAGATTTGTGCAATTGCTTATTGATGATCAACATCAGAACCTACCACATAATGGAGATCTGTATCAATTTCAACTTCCCAAAGGAAGGGAGATTACCGAGTTGAAAACCAAAGAATGGGTGATGTTACACAACTGGATGTATCATGAAGAAAGACTTCCAGTGGTTCTAGCTGCATACAACAAGTATCGAGAAATGGCATGGAAATGTAAAGAAGGTGGAAGTGATCCCATTGATGTTGCTGAAGAGGCTGAATTAGAAGAAGAAATTCCACTAGTTCGTAAGCGTAAAGATAAAAGGAAAGAAAGTGGTCGAAGAGGAACCGTCAAAGAAGAAAAGCAAGAAAGATGCACCCCATCCAGAACGAATTATTGCCGACAACATTCGCGTTGGATCAACTAGGGGAGAAATTGAAAGAATGCAAGCCATCCATGCAGTTGCGGAGGCTGAGAAACGAGAAAGAAGAATGAAGAGAAGGGAAATGACAGAATCTGAAACCCCTGTGGTTGTTACGTCAGAACAAGAACAGTTGGATAGATTTGTGGAAGGACTTTTGATTGATCCACTAGAACCCTCTCCAAGCGAGGCTGCTGCGCCAAAGAAAAGAAAAACAGGCGAAGGATCATCAGCAAACGTTCCACCCAAACCACCTGTATCGGCTCAACCTCCTCCTCAGCAAGTTCCATCAAGACCCAGACCATTTCAAGAGCTTTATAACCGTTTATCCAAGGAAATTGGTCTATTTCCTGCTAAGGAGTTCTGTTTGCTGAAAAATCAAGTGAATGACACTGATGTGCTAAAGAGAAAGTTGAAAGGACAGAGAAAGAAGAATAAAGAATTGTACTCTTACGTCCACAAGCAATCAGAATTCATCAGATTTCAACAGGAAGGTCTCGAAAAACTACATGAGCTAGTGCAGGAGCTATATGGTGCTGCGAATAGAAAGCCAAAGTACTCGAGCGAAGAAATTTTCAACTTTGACTTATTTAGAGAAAGAGAACAGAAAAAGAAAGCTGACAGAGCCGAAAGGAAAAAAGAAATGTCTTGAATCAGCAGTTGATGTTAGTCTTGATGAAGACAGTGATGAAGAAGAAATAGACAAATCTGAGATGCCTACGAAATTTATCGAATGGGGATTTGAAGAGGATATGTTGTATGAGATGGATGGTGAGATGAGTTCGAACCACAACATCCGGAATGGTTTAAGAAGGAAAGAGCGAAGATGCCGGACTTTTATCAAGTGATCACAGTTGAGAAGACTGAATCACGGATAAAATTATCAGTTGGCAATACTGCAATCTTACCGGATGGTTTGTGGTAAAACGACGAGGTGGAGTAATTCAATACTTTCGAAATGCCCACGACATGCTAAGCTTACCAACATGGGATATACGAGAGCTCAACAAGCAAGATCTGATAAATCCGACAAATAGCAGCATTGGCGGAGATCTAGAAAGATTAACTCAAAGAGAATGCATGCAAGGATTTTCAATATTCAAGCCTCAACACCCTAGAAGATGTGTGTCTAACACCACCAAAGACCCGTTCACCGGAAAGGGAAAGATTACATGGGTCATCAATCCTGCGAAAGTTGTAACTAGGGTGAAGCTACCTCCTGAACAACCTATGACTCTCACGAACTTCAAGAAGTGGTTTTATGATGGCAAGACGGGTGAATGGACGTATTTATGTTTTGTCTTTCCGATCTGAATGTTCTGTACGGACACAAGATTAACGTTGGAGCAGGAAACGAGTACCTAGAGGAAGGGATGCTTTTTCAAAGGGCAGTTGAGCGCGTGCGAGCTCGAAAGATTGAAGTGATGGAAATTCGGCTCAGGATGGACGCAAAGAAAGAAAAGGAGGAATACGGAAAGAACGAAACAGCTGAGACTGAACCATACTCTCCCCCAAGCAAAGATCCATCATCTGACTCCGATCATCAAATCGTTCCACCACCTCCGACTTCATCCACATATGGAGTCACTAAGGTGGGCCAACAAACCTCAAGTGAAGCTATTTTTAACCAACCCACTTAAGCAACAACCGACCAACAAACCACAAGTGAAGCTACCGATCAAGCTGCGCAAAGAAAGGATCAAGGATCAGCTGCAGACCCTGAAGCTCCGAACAAGACTGAAGAAGCCCACGTACGCAATGGTCTAGTGGGGATATTGTTAGGACTTTTTGAGACCGTTGGTACTTGAGAATTAATAGTTTGAGCTGGTTTGTAATAGTTTGTTAAAGTAGAAGGGTCAAAAGTGAAAACATGTGAAACTTTGAATAGGGCGGTGTATTTATATTCCCGGCGTATTTGATAATTACGTTGGATAGCCAGACCAGTATATATGTTGTTCAATGAATATCTTGTCCAAGCTTCTTGGACAGATTTTGGTGATTACTCTTGTGTTGTGATTCTTGTTATTGTGCTTAATCCGAATATCCAGGTTCTGTTATTGATTACATCTTTTTGGGATTTCATATACAACACTTGTTGTTTGATCCATTCAAGAATCTTCATCTTCATTGTTTGGTTTTTCTTAACTTTTACACATTCAAACAACTAATCTATAGTTGTTTAAGTGATAATAATCAACCACTGTGATCCGAATCTGTTTTGGGACTCACAAGTAATCCACTTAAAACCACATGAATCACAAAAATAAGGCTAGACTTAAGTTAAAATGATATTTCATAATGAAATATTGATAATTAATAGGTTTGGTATGGCATAGGATCTAATACACTTTTCGTGCGTCACTTTCATAATCATGTGGGCCCCCACAATTATCGAGCATTTGCATCGTTTTCATATGTCCACCCATTAAAGTTCACATGAACCTTGAAGAAATCATGAAATTGATGTATGATTTAAGTTAGGGGTGGTATGAAATAATGTTTGGAGGGTATCCATGACTTAACACGGACACACTGACTTATCAAAGTGTCGTTAGTTTAAGTGACGTTTGGTGTGACATGCTTTGGCCTAATAGGTATTGTACACTCATTGTTAGTCCCAGGTAGGCAAACTAGTCCTTATTGGATTTATATGAATGTCAGCGTTGACGAGACGTCCCGACTACCGGTACTTAACCCTTTTAGTTACTACATGTCCGTCACATAAACTCACTTTGACGAGATAGAAAACTCAAATAAAATTTAAAATTCACAAATGAAATAAATAAAAATCAAGAATAATAAAATGAATATAAATCAAATTAAACTTTAGGTAATGAAAATATAAAGAATGGGATAATATTGTACGTAAGGTAAAGATATAAATAAATATTTATCAATCATGTGACGTACATAATACAAGCATATAATGATTAATGTGACTAGGAGCATATGTGCACATTAGATAATTACAAGCATGGATCATCAATAAATAATCACATAAGGTACCTAAAGTACCTAATAAACTATATAATCTATGTTTAAAGGTCTAATAACCAAAACCTAGTTTTCTATAGTTAAAAGCTCTTATACAAATATGTCATATCCGACATACAACAAATTGGTACGGGGCATGATGATTATCCATAACTTATGACAGCTAACAATTGTTTCAATATTTGAAGCACAATCATTTAAAATTGTCACATAACGTATAGATATTCAAAATAGTTCATACATTGCTCAAACATAAAACATAAGACAAAATATCCAATTTAGTTTCCTAAGGCCTATCCGTTGGGTCCTCTTCCGTGATCATCAGACTTAGTTACCTGCATCACGTTAGAAAAATATATTTTTGGGTCAAAAATATGTTGGTGAGTAATTCCTCTTTTTATAAAATAAATTTTATATTAATTTTACATAAAATTCCTTTAAAATGCATTTTCAACGTTAGTATAAGGATCATAGTGTAACAACAATACAACAAGGTGATATGTATACCATCAAATAAACATTTAAACAAGTATGAATCAACGAATAAATGATAATACAAATAAATGACTAAACGAGACCCGAGCCTTGAAGAGCATATCTAAGACTATGGCTATACTAGGCTACAACCCATGGCCATGAGGAATCTAGTCAGTCGTGGATCCACAAGACATGCTAGAATACCATAGACTAACAATCGCATAACAAATAAATCAAACACATGTAGACATCTAAATAATAACATATTGAAATTTAGTATGATGATGAACGATTTAACCAAATATTCAAATAAGGTGATAAACATAAAAAATTTATAAAAATAAAAAGGGGAAAATAGTCGAAGTTACACACCGTAATGTTCCGTTTATTCCTGATTTACCGCATGGATTGTTAAATAGGGAATACCACCAACAAAAGTGTTACGGTAATATATATATAAATCAATCAACAAAATAATCTAAAAAAATATTACTATCCTAACCCAAAAATAATATTGTCATCATACTTAATATTTTAACACATCTATTGGATTATAAACTAAAGTTTCTATATCCAAATTTTCATTTGGCAAGATTACATATTTTTACAATAGAAATCATAACTTAAATTATGCCGGAAATATCATAAAGTACAATTTTTTCCTATATTATATTTTTGTGATAAAAAAATATATAATTAAACCGAATTTCATCATAATGATTTATAAAATCAAATAGTTCAAGTATATCCAATATTTCATTTTAACAATGTTAAGGATTTAAAATATTACATATATAACATACTAATTTTATCATCAACAAGTAAATCATAACAATTTCCAGGATCTATGTTTTTATTCCAAATCCACTAAAACTATGTTCAAGCATATAGATGTTGATAGTATTTATATTTTTTTGTAATTTTCACAATACATAAATTAATAAAAATATTAAATTCGAATAAAGTTCAAAAATTCTAATTTTTTTACAAACTAGTCTAAGATGGCAAGGATCATTACCATACTATCAATTTTAACTTAGCATCGTTCTAAGATTAAAAGCCCTAGATTGCATAAACTAAGAACCCAAGATTTCCTACAAATTCACTTAGTATAGATAATGCCCTCTGTCACGGAAATTGACAGAGGCGTCCCGTAGAACTCGTAAAAAATAATGGAATTCGGCTTTTGAATTACCTGATTGGTACCGGAATGAGAGAGATATCGTTCTTAGAAGTTACACACGATAGAAATAACTTGCTTTGAATTCGTAATTTGTTTGATGAATTTGCAGGTTTGGAGGATGGGTAATTGCATGGAAATGTTCCAGAATTCGCTTGGGTCAAGAAATTATGTGTTAATGATACTAAATTTCATGAAATAAATTGTATGCTCCATATAGTCTTCAATGGTGGTTAAAATGAACTAAAGTTTGATTTTAATGGGTTAATTATAGAGTTAAACGATCGGTTTGGATACCAATCATTTGCTCAATGAATAGGAGTTATTTTAGACTAATAAGCAAGTAAATCGTCAAAAACTAGTCTCCTTAATCGAATCGGGTAGGGTTAAAGGTTTCGGTTGCGCAGGGACTTGTTTTAGCGAACAAGATGAGGGGTTTGGAGTTCTCGTGCCAATTAAAAGCGTAAAGAAACAAAGATTACCCAGTTGAAACGAATGGCTCCATTTG
The DNA here is from genome assembly GCA_947069175.1 of Scalesia atractyloides. Lineage (NCBI taxonomy): Eukaryota > Viridiplantae > Streptophyta > Magnoliopsida > Asterales > Asteraceae > Scalesia > Scalesia atractyloides. Next base: position 41,066,840 of record CAMTDV010000001.1, read on the forward strand.
TTGGGTTGTTGGTATGTTACTTGATCATCTGAGTTCGAAACCCGGATGAGTCACTTTTGTGGATTTTTTTTTATTTCAAATATTTATCCAGCTTTCAAGTTATGATAATCAGTTCCCATACACTTTTAAGTTTCAAATACTGACAACCAAGACCATATAATTATATAACTCCCAATCTAGACACAATTTACCCCATAGAACTTACATTAACTTAGTTCCTTAACCCGATTAAAGTTTCCTCTTATAATATTTAATGAATCAAACTTAGTTTTTATTTGGTAATTAATATCTTAACCCTTCAATCATTATATTAACTAACTAGTTTCATAATTAAACAAACAATAATGAAAATTCTATTTTTATTTATTATGCGTTAGAATACAAGTCAGGTTTCATGGATCCGTTTTCGACGAATGTTACAAGAGATTGGCCATCTCTTCTACGAATAAGGTATTTAATCCTTCCAAGTGATTCTTCGTCTTCAAGTCTAATGGGTGTTTTTCTCAATTTACCCGAATATTTCTCAAAGCCAATTTCATGTATCTGTTTTCGACGAACGTTACAAGAGATTGGCCATCTCTTCTACGAATAAGGTATTTAATCCTTCCAAGTGATTCTTCGTCTTCGAGTCTAATGGGTGTTTTTCTCAATTTACCCTAGTATTTCTCAACGCCAACCAAATGTTACTCATAATCAATCTAATTCTTATCCAAATCAACAGTGTTATATTTATGTGAATGTATAAAATCTTCAGAACTCCTTAGAACTCATCGGTACCTAATGTTAGGGGTAGAACTTTTACACTAAGGATTCTAATGTCTTGAACATGCTGTAGCATCCTAACATGACTAAGATTCTTGAGTCTTGTTTCATCCCTTCCAGGCTTGTGGATATGTTGTGAAACAAGTTGTGAAAACGTGTGGAAAGAAGAGGAAGGACTTGCAATGGTCACTTACACAGTCTTCTCGGGATCACGGGAAAATCTAACTTATAGTTAGGATATTTTTCGAGTTGTTTACTCTCCCGGGATCAAGCTTAGTATTGTAATTTTTTTCAAGTTTATAATAATACAAGAGCTAGGTAGTTTTCAGCTCCTAGGTTTTTGTTCTCACAATCATCTTTCAAAGAGATCAAAGGCTTCCCCCCTATAACATATCATGTGTGTTTATTAGTTATCTGCAACATTTGTACTTTATTGGTCACATTTTAACTACTTTATCAAACTTAACAACCCAGAAACCTGTTTTCTAGACTAGGATCCTGACATTCACTCTAGGATCCTCAACAACATACTCACCATTTTCAAGAGCACCTCACCTCACTTTCTCAAGTTGGTTAGTGAATTGATCTCACCAGTTTTTGACCAAAACGCCTCAAGAACATATGGCACTGCTATCTGCAGTCCTCACATCATATTATTGCTTGATTGCTCGGATGATGGAACTAATGGATATCCGATGGTGTTTGGCAAGTGCCGTTCGTTGGGCACAGAGGTTTATGGATATCAGTAGGCGTAAAGATTTGGTTGGGGATGATACAAAGTTGGGCTTCGAAGAACAAAGTCACTTGTTATAATCATGGCGATAAAGGACACCTCAAGAAAGAATATGATAAGCTAAAAGTTGAAGGCAACCACAATCCATTTAGAACCCGAGGGAACTTTGATAAAAAAAAAGCATACCAATATCATTCACAAGCAAAGAATCAAAATCAACACCAAACTCCTCAAATAAAAAATATTCCAATTCAAACCATTAAAACATCTTCTTATAACCAATCATCTTCTTCATGGGGTAAACAAGTTGAAAATGCTCTTGTGGTGATTCAACAAGATGAGGGCTTTAATGGGTCTAATGTTCTTGATCGTTTCCATAATCAAGAATGAAGAAAATTTTCCTTGATAATTTTCTTCTGGTGTGTCGTTACCATCGGTGATCTGAAGGTTCCTGATGTTGATTCAAATGACTCTTAAATCTACTTAGGTTACTCTTCATATTCAGTTTAGTTGAAGAACTAGTGCAACATGCTCTCATGGTGAAACTAGTAGAGGTAAATTTTAAGGTTCCGAAGGTGACACACACTGATCCATTACCACGTAGCGTGTCTAGTACATTGAAAAGGATAGTAAATTGAGAGTCTAAAAGAACACTCTCAAAATCTTATTTGTGATGTAAATCCAGGATCTGGCGGTTCAAGACGGAAGTTTGGGTATAATATAGTACTAGTTCAATAGAATGCTACTAAGAAAGGAGTAGAAGCAGCGGAAGTTATATGTTTCATTCCTACCAAAAGAGTATACATCTTGTCAAGATGGCGAAATTTCACAAGTGTCTCCCCTCTGGGAATTCCAAAACTTACAAAACAATGAACAAACGACGCCTATTTATAGACCTGACTCAACTCGTGTGAAGTGAGATATTGACTTCGTGCAAAGTGGCTTCACTTCGTGCGAAGTGGGTCCACTTCGTGCGAAGTGGGTTCTCTTGGTACAAAGTGTTCACTTCGTACGAAGTGACACTATAAACATCGTTCTCGTTCACACTTGAGTCGTGTGTTCGTATCTAACCTATACAATATTCAACACACACTCTATCTAGCCTATTCGTACAGTGACACACATAAAGTGCACCTACAATTTCCCCCTTGGACGTCACTATAGAAGCTTGATCTTGATCTTGAAATATGAGAGCCGTGTTTGAATATTCTGAAACTTCAATCAGGCATCTTGAAATCTTCAATTGATTCCCCCTTGATTGATGATCCGGGTTTGCAATTTCCTCGATACATCCACCTGAAATAATTTCTCCAGTTCAGGTCTTTGTTTGCATGGTTCTTGACCTCCTTTGATTTGCTTAATCTACAACCTTTCTTGAATAATCACCAACTTGAAACTCATCAATGCAGCTTCTTTGTTTCAGCGATAACCACATTCATGTTCGGTTTTGTGTAAACGCTTTAGCCCCGAGAGCCTTCACACTAACTCTAAATCTTCAAAAACCAACCAGAAATTGATAGAAACTTTGAATTACCACAACAGTAAACATCAAGTCAATGAATATCCGCACAAATCTGAAATCCAAATTTCTGTAATCACATTTAAACATACTCCTGAATGACAAATCAGTAATCATCACAATCAGCAAATCTTCATCAGAATCAAAACATCTGGTAACACATCAAATCTGAGAAACATTCTTCCACGATCTGAATCATATTCTTCCTCTTCAGTCACAATAAAATATATATTTGCCAACTCCGGTGCATCGGCGCAACTTAATCAACAAACATCGTCATTCAACGGCGATTCGGAGAACAATTCAGCTGCTTAAAGACTAACATTTTGTCACCTTGGATGCAATATCTTATACGTGACGACAATACAAGTGGCATCTCCTGATGCTAATCCTTCTAACCTTATCCAACACGAAGATTGGGACTCTAACCCTTTGACATCAGTCGTATCAACAAACTGAAAATTCTGAACTTCCTAAGAACACAAACTAACAAAACTAGATCTTTAGCATCCATGGATGATCTGTAGTCGGAACCACCCGAATACTGTTGCATAGTCACAAATTTCAAAAATGCCAAAATCTTAATATGTACATTAAATTTTTATTGCCCTTCATTTTTGCAAATTCTGGACGTACCAAATTTGTGACAAATGGAAAATAAACAGTAATTCCGTACAAATTAATCACTACTTATATTACATAATCTCATGCATTTTATCGTAACTTATGTCGTAACTGAGTAGTACGTCATATCACAAGTATTAAGACAAGTAATCAGATCATAACATATACTGGTTTTTGTTACGACGCAAAACAAATCAAACAATGCCCTAAACCTGTTGGTAGAAAGTGTTGGTGCACTATTTGCCATTGCAAAATTGAGGTCAGCAAAACAGCTACAACGAAACAAAACAACGAATAATGGCATGATAATGCCATAATTGAGTCCATATATATATATATATATATATATATATATATATATATATATATAATATATATATATATATATATGTGTGTGTGTGTGTGAAAACACTAATGTGGGAACATATATTTCAAAATACATAACTTTCCAGAACAACGCCTAAATTACAATCTGTCCGTTTCGACCAAAAAGGTGACATTTCAGTTTGTTCGCAACATTAATTCGGTATTTTTCGGATTCCTGAATTTTAACAAAACAATGTTGAACACCCTAAAAGATAATGAGAATAGCAGAAATACATAAAAGGCATCGTTTCCGGTCATACATCAAACAGTGCACAACTTGACCGGAAACCGACCGTTTGTCGAACCCACGAAACTTTTAATAGCAGATAGCCTCATGCATCCGACTAGAGAACTAGTTAAGCCTCATTTGGGACTCGAAGTCCTTTCAACTACCTTGAGGTCACGGAAGCACAACTTCCGGAAATGTTCGACGACAAAATATATAAGTGCCGATAACGAGCGAACGATCGAACGAAAAGCTTTTCCGCCATCCAACTCAACATATATTCAGTTAACGAACTAGTTAAGCATATTTCTAGGTCGGAAGTGTCCTAAATAAACGCCATGGCACTTATGGTGGTCAAAAACCAAAGCTTCTGGTACGAAATAATAAAGTTCGTATATTAGCCGATATTGTACCCATGAGTGAACTAGTGACGTTTTCGTTATCCAAAACATATACCAATTAGTCAAGAGGACTAATTAATATGGATTAACACCCTAAACCCTAATTACTTGATAATGATACAAGAACAACCCCTAATCATCATACTTAAATTAATTACCTAAATATCTAACATATGAACACATGTTATAAAAAACAATTACACTTAAGCCCCCCTTCATTTTGTCGGATTCATGTGGGTCCCACACCCACTTGATTTATGTAGAATTTGTGAGCTTATAAGTATGGTGTATGATTATGTTGTGATCTTTGAAAGATAGCAAAGATATATAAATGATCTTACACCATGTCTTCCATCATTTTTACTTAAAAAAAAATTAAACAAGCTTCCCTCTAGTCTCTCTCTCCCACGGCTCACTTCCACCTCCACAAACCTCCACCTTTTAAGCACTAAACACCCCATTTTATACACTTTAAAGCCACTACAAGATCATCCAAAGTGTTTGCAAGGATGGAGGATCATTAGGGCTTTCTTGGAGATTCATCTTCTTCCTAAATCTTCATTAATCTTGTGAAACTTTGTAGGATTATTTTTCTTCATATTTAAGCTTCTTATAATGTCTAGTTTAAGGAAGTACAAGTTGATCATATTTAAAGTAAATAAAATACAACTCAAAAACCCTAAACCTCACCTTAATAATAACACTAAATATAGCTTATTATGTGTTGATTATGTGCTTATTTGTTAACTAGTTAGCATGATGATGTTGATTATGATAAAGGAAGGTGTTTAAAGTAGATGATCTTGTATGAATAATAATATAAATGATGATTTAAACATGGTGATGTTTAAATCTAAACAAGATTATCAGCCTCATGATCCATGAAGATTACCACAACTAAAAAATGATTTACTACATATGTATAATTTTTATAAAGAATAAACACCATGATTTAAGATGTGATCATCTTAAAAAGTGTAGTAAACAAAGGGGTTTAGAGTGGAAGACTTGATTTAAAGATATAACAAAAGTGGTGGCTTAGAAATTCTAATAAATATACTAGAATCTCATTGATTTTAAGAAAAGTAGTAAGAATATATTTACAAAGATCATGGAAGATGAGGTGCATAAGTTATAAACAAAGTGGTATGTAATCTTAAGTTGATAATTGATATTGATTATGGGTTTAAACATGGTTTAAATACGTTTTTAAAACGTGGAAAACGCCTTAGGGGAAACTATGGTGAAGTTTTCTAAAAATCTAATCGCGATTAAAGTATGATTAAATGGGTGATTAACGGGACTAAACACAATTAGTGACCTAAACCGTCATTAAGGAAGTTTTAATGACAAGGGTTAAACCCTAACCACCCAAGAGTTTAACAAGTGTATATATATATATACACTTTCAATTATTTCATGTCTCTCCTTTCAATTATTTCAAAGTTTTGTTTTAAAACTATCGAGGGGAAATACATGTCATAACAAACGGAATGTTAGCTATGGGTTTAGATGATAACACGATCAATGCGTAAGTAGGATGATGACAAGAGTGACCATTAGTCACTTAGTGACCAAAGTGTAAAAGGTATAGATCTATAGAGTTTGAGACGCGCTCCACTCCTGGTTGGTAAACCTTTAGGAGTGCTTTTGTGATCCCAATGATGTCAAAGTTATATCGGTTTGGTTGCTTACTTATGGCACATATGTCATGGTGCTCGCGACACGTTGATAGATCCTTAAACTCCAGATTGCTATAACATACTCAGATTTCATTACTGGATTACAAGGATGACATTTTATACGAAACCATTAACTACATGAACTCGCCAACTTTTGTTGACTTTTTAAAATTACATGTATTTCAGGACGCAAGGCATGAGCTGGTGATACAATTCGGGTTATGGGAAATGACAAGACAACGAGTGCCAACTTTTGGAGGATTTGCCTCTTATATCCCAACCTAGTATGGGCACAAAGGGGTCAAAACCTCATTATGCATTTATGACGGACACAATATTTATTTTGAAGTAATGTATTTCAAACTACGTTTATGATGGCAATGTGAAATCAGTAAAAACTATGAAATTACTTTTTGTTGGTTGTAAATATTGGAATGCAAATTTATATAGGGATGGCATCGTTGTCGATTTATACTTGTTAACTTAATTGGATGCAATGATTACCTCATAGTCACATACTTGCACTTCCGCTACGACCAGGATGTGAGAGATTGGTATTAGAGCCCCGATTGTAGTGAACATGGGATAAACTTTTGTTAAAGTTTGGTCTACAATCACTAAGGGCACACACATGAAAATAAAGTTTGAAACATAATAGAAATGCTTTCTGAATCATGACAAAAGGTTACCATTGTGTCATGATAACATGAGGATCTATCACACGTGCTCAACCATAAGTAACGAACAAAGACCAATACATGATTAGTCTTTAAAGGATAGACATGAAACATTAAGATTACATGTGAAAACAAAGAACATGTTTTGCATGAGAAGTGGTGATTAATATAAAATATATCATAAGTAATAATAAATTACTAACATGTATATATATGCATTGTACGGATTATTTACCAGGAATATGTCTTCTTTACCGAGCTATGAGGAGGATCCTATGGAGTACGTGTCCGATGACGGATACGGTGATGACGCTAAGGCCATACCCCATGAGGATGGAGCCGACAACGAGGTCCCTGACGACGAGGACCTTGACGATTTTCAACAATTTGCTCTTCTTGACCCTATGGAGGATGATGCCCCACAGGGAGATGACGTGTTGTCCATTCCGCAGCCTCCACATGGCGTTATTGTTTATGGTCATCCGGAGGGATAGCACGCGATAGTACACTTGGCCATACCTCTAGCCATGGTTCCTCCAGGCATCGACCTATATGATGATGATGACATCCCGGTATTTCACATCGACCATATGGAGGATGAGCTCGAAGACGGCGAGGTTTTCGACGACATAGCCATACTTGAGATACCATCCCTGTCATCTCAGTTGTCGATATCTCATCATCCTCAAGCGCGACCAAGAGTGAGCAAGTGGCGGATGATGCCTCTTCCGCCGCCCCAGATTCACCCATACCGATGCAATCACCCTTGACAGCCTCTTTTGTCCCTGTTAGCTCTTTTCCGGCTAGTACCCCTACTCATGGACCCGCTCCATATACTGTACCGCTCCATATTCTGGACCCGCACAACACTACTTACTGAGCGTTACCCCACATGCCCCTAAGCAGCTACCCCGTTTTTCTCTTTGAGGTCCACTTATCATCCTATATATGATCCATTTGAAGTTGGACCCTCTCACATGGCTGGACCTTCATTCTCAACTGGACCACCTCCCATATATACCACACGCCCCATACCACCTACTGCCGGTATGCCTACCTCGATATCCCCACCAGGCATGAGCCCTTCTAACCCCTACCATCCTTCACACTTTCCTCCGACTCCTATGGAGGAGAGGGTGATGTCACACGACCTTCAGCTCTCCTTGATCTTCGGAGGATCTGGGAGCTAGAGACTCAGCATGCTGCTCATGTCGCTGCCAAAGCCACACCCCCATTACCATCATCACCACTACCACCCCCACCATCATACCCACCACCACCACTACCACTATCACCACCACCGACCCCACCCTTCTACTGCCCATTTCACCACTCGTCCTATCCATCGGAGGCTCGAGTGCGTGAGTTAGAGCATTTCGAGACAATCGCCAATAGGCGTATTTCTGGCCTAGAGGAGGAGGTGGATTACTATTGCGGTTTGCTCCATAGATCACCATCCTCACCACCCCCTCCACCGCAGTAGTATGTTTATTGTATCTTTTGGGGATCAGACCTACTTTTGACATTCAGCTCATGAAGACTCAGCTTTGAAGATCCTGACTTTTGAAGACAACTTGAATACATGAAGAAACAATGTAGAAGGAAATATTACTTTTGTAATGTAAAACTTGTACTGACTAGGGTTATATATCCCTAAGTACTTGGGTCTTCACGAATAAAATGTAACAAGTTGTCATTGTATAAAAGTGCATTTTCTTTATTTCACACTGTATCTCTTTTATGTTATGGTTGTTAGTATCATGATGTGTTGATATTACGGTCGATGTATTATGTTGTGGTGATATTGTGATTGATGTCTTATGATGTGGTGACTATCTACAGGATGAGTTACGTGATTATGGTGATGACTGGTGAACGTATGTCATACACATATATATTTTTTTTACTTATTATACCTGATGTGTTTATACATATATGTTGAAAAAAAATAATAATAAATAAAATAAAATAAGATATATGTATTTATTATTAAATAATTCGGCTAACTATGAGCGACATTTTATACTAGAAGACAATGTCGCCCCACTGAAGGAGTTCCAACGCTAATGCACTATCGACAACACAAGAGGAGTTAGATGAACACATTTTTCAGGCAATCGCGCAGTACGAAGCTAACCGCTCTGAACATAGCGGCGGCACCGGCTATTCAACCGGAGGCAACACTCCAACTGGTAATATTCGGTTACCTGTAATAACCGCACAATACTCTCATTTATTCTATTCATGCTTTTGGTTACTCATACTTAAATGGTGTAACCAATGATTTCAGGTTACACTCACAAGCAGTTTCTAGACTGCAAACCTCAGAATTATGACTGTACTAGAGGTGCTGTAGCCTTCGTATGTTGGACTTAGAAGACTGACTCAGTCATTCGGATGAGCAAGTGCCCTGCTGAACAAAGAGTCACTTATGTTACTGGACTCTTCATAGATGGAGCATGATCTTGGTGGAACCTCCAGGTCCAAACTAAGGGCGACGATGCTACATGCGCCCTGACCTGGGAGGAACTTAAGAAAATGATGTGAAAGAAGTATTGCTTGAGGTCAGAAATTCAGAAGTTGGAAATAGAGTTCTAGAATTTAAAGATGGTTGGTTCACATATTGCCGGGTACACGCAACGATTGCATGATTTGTCTCGAGTGGTGCCATACTTGGTGGAACCCGAATTTAAGAGGATCTAGTGGTACATAAGGGGACTTGCGCCCGAAATTCTAAGTCTGGTTACCTCCTCAGAACCCACTGAAACAGGAAAAGCAATTGATTTAGCTGTCAGCCTTACTGAGGAGGCTGTACGTCAATGGAAGCTACCTAAGAGTGGTGTGACAAAAAGGAAAATACTGAGGAGACTACGGACACCAATAAAAGAAAATTCTCCCATTTCAAGAAAGGCTCTCGAGATAATAACAACAACAACAAAAAGAAAGCCCCGAAGGAGGTCAAAGAAACAAAGGCATATGTTACCACTACTACAAAACTGTTGTTAAGAAGTCTTATACTAGGGGCGCACCTTAATGCCCCAACTACCCCTTCCACCACTACGGGGAATGCCGAGGCCCCAAGTATGGCAAATGTGGTAGGTTTGGGCATCGCACCAATGCATGCCGGGGATCAAATGCCAAATATCAAGGTTGTTTTGGATGTGGAGACAAGGGGCATTTCTAGAAAGATTGCCCTAAAGAAGACCAAGCTCAGGGAAAAGCTTTGGTGATTGGAGCTAAGGATGCTCACCAGGACCCGAATGTGCTCACCGGTACATTTCCTATCAACGATCACTTCGCATCTATTCTTTTTTATACCGGGGCATATTTTAGTAAATTAGATGTTCCATACTCGATTGAACTAGCTCACGGGGTATTGGTAGACTCAGGGAAAATTATAAAGAAGTGTACCTTAGAACTAGGTGAACGGAAGTTCGATATAGATTTATTACCAGTTCAACTAGGTAGTTTCGATGTCGTTATTGGTATGGATTGGCGATCCGATAATCGAGCCGAAGTCATATGTCACGAGAAAATCATTCGCATCCCCCTACCCGACGGAGAACATTTGATGATTCACGGTAAGAAGCATGACACGCCACTACGAATCATAAACTACCTGAAAGCTCAAAAATGTTTGAGGAAAGAATGCATCGCATTTCTTGACCATGTGGTGGACAAAAAGGCCGAGGAGCGCAAGGTGGAGGATATACCAGTAGTAAAGGAATATCCCGAGGTCTTTCCAGAAGACATGCCGGGACTACGTCCACAACGACAAGTCGTGTTCCATACTGATTTAGAGCCAGGAGCCGCACCTGTGGCGAAGGCCGCATATCTACTAGCACCCTCGGAAATGCAGGAATTATCTACCCAGCTTCAAGAGTTGCTTGACAAATGTTTCATAAGACCGAGTTTCTCGCTTTGGAGAGCTCCGATGTTGTTTTTGAAAAAGAAGGACGGAACCTTCCGAATGTGCATCGACTACCGGGAACTGAACAAGTTAACCATCAAGAACCGATACCCATTACCGAGGATCGACGATCTATTCGTTGCAAGGGTCGAGTTTTTACTCAAAGATTGATTTAAGATCCGAGTATCATCAGTTGAGAATCCAAGAGGAAAGTATTCCTAAGACGACGTTTAGGACTCGATACGGTCATTACGAGTTCCTTGTTATGCCTTTTGGTCTAACAAATACCCTTGCAGTATTTATGGATTTCATGAATCGGGTATGTAAGCCATACCTCGACGACATACTGATATACTCGCGAACTGAGGAAGAAAACGAACAACACTTGAGAACTATACTTGAGTTGCTAAAGAAGGAGCAATTATATGCAAAGTTCTCAAAATGCAAATTTTGGATTCGCGAGGTATAATTTCTCGGTCACGTGGTGAACGAGAACGGAATACATGTTGACCCCTCAAAGATCGAAACTATAAAGAATTGGACCACGCCAAGAACCCTCACGAAGATACGATAATTTCTAGGTTTAGCGGGATATTACAGGTGTGACAACCCATAACTTTGAGGTAAAAAACCCGTTTGTTTAACTATTTTAAATAAAATCATATACTTATTTTATTTGATAAGTTAATTTTATTCCTATCAAATTTAAATTATATAAACGAGTATTCGAACCTAATCCATATCGTGTTGAACCGACCCGAACCGTATGAACCAAAGCATGTCTAACTTGTCGATTCAACCCACTCAAGAAACCCCAAACCTATATGACCCAAACCATAGCGTGTATTGTATATATTTACAATACTAACATATTATACGTATATATGAATTATTGAAGTATAAAAAAAATAATAATAGACATCAGTGTACATAAATAGCATTAAACGCTGTCAATTCCTTACACTTTTTCCACTCTTTGTTATGCATTCATGAGAGCAGCCCACATCCCACAAATTTACGGCCCAACCCAAGCCCACATTCCACAAGTTATATTATCTCAAAACCCTACAACATTAACCTACATGGACTTTTGCCTTCCCTACTTCTTTCTTTTTGAACGCCAGCAAGGCATAAACAATCCAAGGTTCGTTCGGTTCGCAAGCTCTAGCGATTCATCACCTTTTCTAAACTCGGTAACGTGTCTAACTATTGTAATAATCATACTAGTTATCCATGATCATGAGAGCCATGCATGGCGTTTGGTTTTATTATATGCAAGCTGTGTTTGTATTTGTTCTTGATTGTCTTGATTTTTGTAATGTTAACTTGTAGTGTAGGATGCATGAGAGCCATGTATGGCGTTTGGTTTTATTGTCAGATCCTTTAAGTTCATGAAAGATCGGATGCATTATCCTTTGTTTATAATATGAGTTTTCTATTATGATAGTAATAATTGTCGTTTTGATCACTACACATGACATAGAGTTAGTAGAAATCGCATTATGATGTGCTATGAGTGAATCACGGGTTAAGGTATGTCTCGCGGGTGTGGTTTTTTGGTTTGACTCGGTGGTTAGTGATAAATCAGTAATTACATGATCTACTTTGTGATACAACCCTGCTGTGTATAAAGTATATGGGTCATTGGGTTCATAGATTAATCGTTTGTTAGGTTCAGGTGAATGAACATATTCTGTCAAGAAAGTTACAACCGAATTTAAGAGGCTGTAACCGGGTCTTAAATTAACGAAAAAACTGGTTTTCTTGAGTCCATTACGTGTTATTTCGAAATACCCTTCTAATGGCGCTTGAATCATGATTTTTGGACGTTGTTTGCTATTTTAAATAAAATATTTCGTTTCAGCAATTAAAGCTGCGTTTTTCTACAGATTTTACGTGTTATGATTTTAGTCGTAACTAGGTAAATATTTACTGTTAGACCATGAAATTTATACTGTAGATGGCCATAGATGTCTGTGCGAACCTCCAACTAGAATTATGTCGATCAGATAATGGAGGATTTCTAAATGAATTTTTTCGTGAGCTGCCGTGAGAATGTGATGAATCTGTTGGTGCATATTTATGACAACAGCTTAATAGTTTGCTAGTTTAGTCTTTGGATATTTTGTATTGGGCTTAGCATTTGTGTTTAGCTTGGTTAGTGTTGTAAAAGTCTAGTATGCAGACATGTAGTATATATACATGTTGTGCATTAGGGTTTAGAGTCAGTCAGAAGGAAAAGAGTGTGAGAAATCTACAGAGAGTGGCTGAGAGATTTCTAGAGAGTCTTGAATTGATTGTAAATACATAGTGTTGGATAATCAATAGAAGACTGTTTGAAAGGAATTGTGTTCGTGTTCTTGTTTTCTGTGAAATCTGATCTAGGGGATTCCACACTCTAGATTAGATAGACGATTCGATCAAGATCCATAAGGAATAGAGGACCTACAATTGGTATCAGAGCATTCGACTCTTGATTATTGCTCAGTTCAGAATCGTAACAGCAGAAAAATTGGGTTTTTGGGCGTTTTGGAGGCTGTTCTTGAATTTTGTGACGGCTAAATTAGGGTTTCGGCGGCTGAATTAGGGTTTGTACAGTGATTTCGGATTAGTAGCAGACATTTCGGATTGAAAGCTTGCATTTCGGATCAGAAACGTTGAACTTCGGATCAGGAAAGTGCATTTTGGATTAGAAAAGTGCATTTCGGATCATCAGAGTTACATTTCGGATCAGAAAAGTCAATCTCAGATTGCATTTCGGATTCAAGCAGTTCATTTCGGATTGCATTTCGGATTCTAGCAGTCCATCTCGGATCAGAACAGTCCATTTCGGATTGAATTTCGGATCTGAAGCCATTTCGAATTCCATTTCGGATTGAATTTCAGATCAGAAGCTATTCCGGATTTCATATCGGATCAGAACTATTCTGGATTCCATTTCAGATCAGAATAGTCTATTCTGGATTTCCATTTTGGATCAGAACAGTGCATTCCGGATTTCATCTCGGATCACTATTTCGGATTAGCAATTCGGATTACTGTTCCGGATTTTCATCTCGGATTGTTAATCTGAGTTACTGTTCCGGATTTGACACTATTCCAAGTTAGGATTAAGAAAGTGGAAAGTTAACCAGCTGACGTAACTGGAGTTAAATGTTTTCGGACATAGAATTTGATCCATAAACATTCTTGCATACCGGTTGCACGGTTAGGCTCATATGAGAAGATGGAAGATTCTGAGAAACGTGTATTTGATGTTAAGAAGAAGGCTTTAGCTGCAATAAAGATGTCCTTGCCAGTTGACATGAAAAACATTTGTAATAGGTATGGATCGTCTACAGAGCTATGGGAAGCTTTAGAAAAACGTTATCAGAGTACTTCAAGACAAAGTACACGTGTGGCTGAGACTGCAGCTATGAAGATTGATGAAGGAGATGCTAAGATAGAAGAGAAGAAGGAAGTTGAGAAGGAGAGAATGGAACTCAAGGATGCAAAAGCTACAGTGTGCATGGATGATACAGATGAGCTTACAGCAGAGGTACAGGTACAATTTCAATCTGTTAGTCATACTTGTCATTATTGCACTGAACTACAGGGTAAAGTTGATAAATTATCGGAGCAAAACAAAATTCTGTTAGTTGAATTAGAAAAACTGAAAGAGTCAAATGTTCTTTTAAGTAAAAGGGAGAAATACACTCAATTCAAATGAACAAGAAATCATCAATTTGACTAGCAAAGTCAATGAACTTTTACAGATCATTGATTTCGCTCGTGAAACTGTGAAGGATAAGACTAACGAGCTTTCTGAAAAGTGAACAGAATTGGCTGGTGCACAGGCCAAAATTGTTGAACATCATGGAAAAATAGACAAATTTGGAGAATCCTCGGTAGTCAGGACTCCAATTCAGAAAAGTTTGAAAAGGAGTAGTGATAAAACATGAGTGGGGTTTAGTAAAGCTTCATCTTCTAAGGATCAGGATTACTCCTTTTTACCAAATGAAAATGAGCTAAAAGATTTGTTCCTACTATACCAGCTATAGTGGATCCGATAACAGTTGACATACCTGATAGTCCAGGCTCTATGAAAGAATCTGTTAGGTCTAATAGTACACCTCATAAAGTGTATGAGGATACTAAAGACAAAACAGTCAAATTATTTAAAAAGGGATCTAACAGAAAGAAAACTTTTAAGAAGAGATCCTATTCTAAATGTCATAACAAAGGGCACGTGGCTAGTTGTTGTCCTTTTAAAAAGGGTAAGCAAGTGAGGATTGAGGTTGAGAGTAAGGATGGAAATCAGGTTGGGTCAAATAAGAATATTAAACCAAGTTCTCAGACAAATCAACCAAGATTTCAACGTAAATCTTCAACATGAAGAAGATGTGATAGTCCAAGAAAATGTTCTCCTAAAGCAAGTCATATTAATGGACAATCAAATTGTTTTACAAAGAAAAATTCTGGATATCGAAATCGATACCAAACTTCTGGTAATCGAAACTTTCAAAGAAGAAACGAATATAGGGTTTTAGGAACTCAAATGTTCAAAACAATCCAAAAATTTTTCAAAGATCAAATTATGATAATGGGAGAAGAAGATTTCGAGATAATAATTTTCAAAGGTCGGAAAATCCGAGAGTTTATTGGAACTCTTGTGATCAAAGACCTAGTGGAAATTATAAATCATGTTCAACAACTTGGAAGACACCCAAGACACCAGTAGGGTGTGATGGATGTTCCAGTGGTTGATGAATTTGGACGACCCAAGACCTTTAAGGCTTGGGTTCCCCAGTCTAACTAAGTTGTTGAGTGTGTGCAGGATGACCAAGAAGGACTGTTGATGTGTTCAACAGTTGTTATTCCTGTAAATCATCTAAGGTGAATAGTTGGTTACACATGGTAACGAATTATTTACTTCTGTGTTAGATACTGGTTTACTAAAAGTGAAAAACCTTTTGCCAGGTTGAAGTGGGAGTCTGTTTGTATTTAAATTTCTGTTTTTTAAGACCTTACACCATAAAAACAAAAATTTAGCGGGAGAAATTTCCATAAGCCAAAAAGAGTTTTAGTTAGTGCGTGGGTTTAGGGGGAGTAAGTTGTAAAGTTTAAAATCTTTCTATAGAAATTTTTGTAAATAATTTACTGCTTTTCAAAAATCAAAAACATAAAAAAAAATAGAAAATCAAAAAAGAATTTTCAGTGTTTGGAAAAGAAGAAATGATAGTACATCAGCAAGTTAGACTGTCACACTGAAACTAAAAGAAAAATTGTTTAAGTGTGATAGCAGCTTCATCATATGATGTACCAGTATGCAAAAGGCATGAATTAATCAACGTTCCTTGGTGATATAAAATTAATAGACTGTGTATGAGTGGGCAACATATCAGTGGCGTATGGTTTTATAACCTTAAATCTTGCGTTGATAGATTGCCAAAATCTGAGGTTTTAGGTCTTTATATTATTATTTCATCCAGGGTATCAAGGTTGTCCTTCTGCTGCATCCAGATATATGCTGACCTAGGCAAACCAGGATATCTTAAAAGAGCTAAAATGCCAAATCCTAAAAATTGAAGAAGCTCTCCTAAAGAGTCATTCAAATGTGCAAAAAATGAGCATTATTCATACAAAAATTTGGTATTTGTTCTAACCCTCGTTTGATATTTGGTCTTTTGCTATACAGAAGTACTGACCTGATCACCAATTATCTAACGTTGTAATTCAAAAGGTTGAATTATACTCACCTACTACGATGAATTTTTATGCATACCTTGATCGCGGGGGTATGTCCTGAAGTGGGATACACTAGTATATAAGTATAAATTATCTAAATAGATCACGAGGTAATGGTACTTGAAATGTTCATGTATTTTTCTTAAGTGGATAAACAAAACTGGTAATCGTCCTGTTTTTTCATGGAAATTACATATAGAAGAATCAGATAGTGTGAAAATAGTTTGATAGTGCTGATATGATCTTCTTAACGGTGACTCTCACAAAAATAGAGTGTTTAATTTCTTGTTAGTTATTTGTTTTCAGAAAATATAAAAATATAAAAAGATTTGTTTTTAAAGTCTCTCAGTTTGAACTGATAAGTTGTTTGTTTTTGCATGATAAGATAAAATATTGGTTTATCTTTCTGTAGAAAAGGACTAATGGTTTTTCGAGTTACTTGCTTGTGTTTCTAAACAGATTGATGAAGTTATCAAAGTGAAGTGCAGAATTCAAGTAAAGTACATTTTAAGAATGGAGTGCAAGATGTGTGAAGATGCATGGTAGGATCCTTCTACTACATTGCAAAGGGAGATATAGATGAATTTGGTGAGATGATCTTAACCAGAGAATGCTAGCTCGCTAATTTACAAAGAATGAAACTTTTGGTGATTGGATGCATCAGCAAAGGGGGAGTATGTTAATGTCAGAATCTGTGTGTAGCTGAAGCTATCCAAAGACCAAAAAGATCACTAGATATTTGAAGACAAAGTTACACTTCGAAGCTATTGTCAAGGGGGAGTCTGTTGGTGCATATTTGTGACAACAACTTAATAGTTTGCTAGTTTAGTCTTTGGATATTTTGTATTGGGCTTAGCATTTGTGTTTAGCTTGCTTAGAGTTGTAATGCGCTTGGAGAATGGCCTAGCCAAGTATAAAGTCTACTATGCAGACATGTAGTATATATACATGTTGTGCATTAGGGTTTAGAGTCAGTCAGAAGGAAAAGAGTGCGAGAGATCTATAGAGAGTGGCTGAGAGATTTCTAGAGAGTCTTGAATTGGTTGTAAACACATAGTGTTGGATAATCAATAGAAGACTGTTTGAAAGTAATTGTGTTCGTGTTCTTGTTTTCTGTGAAATCTGATATAGGGGATTCCGCATTCTAGATTAGATAGACGATTCTGTCAAGATCCATAAGGATTAGAGGACCTACAGAATCTGATCACTATTTGGCGCAAGATTTTTCACGGAAAATCCTCCGTAAGGAGTTTTGTCTCCAAATTTTTACACAATAGTCAATGCTCCGATTGACACGTCATGTAATTTTTTGGGAATCTTCTTGTACACGAACTATTCTACATAACACTCCGAAAACTGTCCGAAAATGCACTATATTGCTGAATTTTTATTGAAGAGTATTTTAAATCTTTCATGACACTTGTATGGTCGCTAAGTGATGTCGTGATAGATACATGAATGTTAAATAGTAATTTATGATAAAACGTGCAAAATGCTAGATTTCGTGTAGGAATATAAATGTTGCGTGAATTCACTCTAATGGAATACATGATAACTATCTTAGGACGCGGTTGTTCGTCTTCGATACTATTTGCACTTTATTTCTTACCGAGCAAACAAATGTGAGTTCACACCTTTACTAAAAGCATGTAATCTCGGTGGTTGGGAACCTTACTTTCCCGGGTATGGGATTGTTTAGTATTCCTGGCATGATACTGTTAACTTCACTTTCCCTGGTTAGGGGATTGCCTAGTATTCCTGGGATTGAATACTGTTAGATGCTATTTATATTTCAAGTCTTTAGCGACTAAACGAACTCTATCTGAAAGTCCCCAAACATTATACCAATTAAGCGTCGGGGCCTGGCGAACGGGATATTAGTTGATAGCACTATTAGGTTCGACAAACCTCACACCGTACCTGGGAGGACGGGAGTGAACTTTTATGCCTTGGCAACTGGTCAATGACGATAGACATTGACTTGGGGCACAAACAACTGACACAGTCAAAGTTTAGTAGCTTAAAGATGGGGTAGCTCCCCATGACATGTTTTATAAATTAAGTAATTTAACAACCTATGTTTTTGGAAATATAATACTGAAAAACCGTGAACTCGCCAACTTTATGTTGGCATGCTATTAAATGCTTTGCGGGTCGTTAGGTATAGTGTAGGAGCTTGCATTAGAGGAGTGTCGTGACTGCGTTAACTATTTGAATTGGTTTTATTTAAACATTTATGGGTTTTAAACATCGTTTGGATTTTATTTTTAATTGTTTGATTCCGCTGTTGGTTAGACTATATTTTTAGACATTTAAATTTAGATCACTAATCGTGTTGACGGTGATACGTTTGATATCTTTAATTGTGGTTCAACATTGATTAGTGGCTTGATCCTAGTCGGTCACACCTTTCACGGTAAAACTCCGCACATGGAAATTTAAGGGTGTGACAGATTGGTATCAGAGCCATTGGTTATAGTGAACTCGATTTTAAAAGCTTTTTAAGAAACACCAAACTATAACCGTTTTGTACTGAGCAAGCCGCAACGACACTACACTCCAAAGTGCAAGTCTCTACAAATTAGATTGCATAGCTTACGTATGTGCCTACTTTTACTTACTTGATGTATTACATATAAGTATGTTCCATTCATTAGACTAATAATAATAGACCAACTAACCCAAACACATCTCTTCCTAAATCTAAACCTTTCCTTGGTCTGCGGAAAGCAACACGTGAACAACGTCCCTACAAGAGCCCAGGGCAAACACTCGGAGAGGCAGTGGGCGAGATCCAACTACTCGAAAGGATCCTAGGAAGATCAAGAAGTAACACTAGAAGGCAGTGACAACGAAGGACTAGTTATCTCCCTCCCGGTGGTGGCAATTGACATCACCATCCATCGTCTTGCTTTTCTATTCTTTCCGTATAACTTAGATGAGGAGGGTCGTTCTTATCCAACAATTGATGTTGAATTTAATATTTAATTTGGAACTTATTTGTGGAATTTATAAATAATTCTGATGAAAATGTTTAATTGGATACTATGCGTTGTGGTCAAATCTTCTTTGCTTTCCTCATACCATTATGATGAATTGTATGTGTCACATCATTCTCATTTTGTGTTTTGTGAATGTAAAGACAATGAGCGGACATGGCGGTGGATGCGGTGGAGCCAACATGACACCGGCTCAGATTCAGGCTTTAATCAATGCACGAGTTGCTGAAGCTCTAGCAGCACACCCTGGAGGTAAACAAATAGCTTTGTAACACTCTAGGGTATTAAAAATCCAATCTTTGTGCTATCGTAACTCTCCTATTCTGATCCGCTTTGTTTTTGTATGACAGGTCAAGCTGCTCAACCCCGAGCTTGCACCTTCAAGGCATTCATGGATTGTAAACCCCACCCTTTCAACGGTACTGAAGGAATAGTGGGACTCTTGCATTGGATCGAGAAGGTCGAGTCTGTTTTCAAGATGTGTGAATGCCATGCCAACAATCGAGTGAAGTATGCAACCAACACTTTAGAAGGCAACACGCTTTCTTGGTGGAACGCACAAGTTCAGATGCTTGGATTGGCGGCTGCCAATGCCACTACCTGGAATGAGTTTAAGGATCTAATCAAGGAAGAATACTGTCATAAGATGATATTCAAAAGCTCGAGGTGGTGTATTATAATCTGAAGATGGTTGGATCTGAAATTGAAGCGTACACTAAAAGGTCTAACGATTTAGCTGCTCTTTGTCCGAATATCTCCGAGCCTGCTTACAAGAGAATTGAGCTCTATCTCAAGGGTATAGCTCCTGAAATTCAGAGTTAGGTAACTTCAACTAATCTCCCTATGATCCAGTAAGTAATCCGTTTGGCACACCGTCTCACCGATCAAGCAGTGGAACAGGGCAAGCTGCTCGAGCGAAACAATGCTACTACTAATACTACCAACGACAACAAACGCAAGTGGGATAGCAACCAGAGTAAGGGTTCTCAGCCTCTGTCACTGCAGAGAAAGTTCAAAGACAACAAGAGCCCCAATCAGCAAACTTCGAAAAATCAAAATCAGGGTGGTTACCAAGGGAACCGACGGAAGTGCAACAAATGCAACCTGCACCAGAACAGATGATGTGAAAGGAACCATTGTCAGTGGTGTAATAGGCAGGGGCATGCGACGAAGGATTGTAGAAGCCCGTACCCAGTGAGATAAAATCAGCAACAACAACAGCAGCAGTCCCGACAAAATCAGAGGCCACAACAGCAGCAGCAGGGTAACAACCGAGGATGTTTTAAGTGCGGTGCGGAAGGGCATCTTAGGAGGATTGCCCCCAATTGACCAAAACCGTAACAACAACAACGGTACTGGTAACAACAACAAGAACAACAACCACAATTGCGAGAATGGTGCAAAAGGTCGAGCCTTTATGATTGGCTCGGGTGAAGCAAGAAACATCCGTAATGTGGTGACGGGTATGTTCCTTCTGAATGACTCCTTTGTTTTGGTACTTTTTGATTTTGGTGCAGACCGTAGTTATGTTTCCACGAACTTTAGTGCATTGCTTAGGCCTGCCCCAACGACTCTTGACCGTAAGCACATAGTTGAGCTAGCTAATGGCAAATCTCTCGAGGCAACATGTATTCATCGCGACTGTAATTTGGAGTTATCTGGTCACAAATTTGCAATTGACCTCATCCATATCACTCTTGGAAGTTTTGATGTCGTAGTCGGGATGGATTGGCTATCCATTAATCGAGCCAAGATACTTTGCCATGAAAAGGTCGTCCACATCCATTTTTCTAATGGTGAAACCATGGATATTCGAGGCGAGAAGGGTGGCACTGTGGTAAGTATTGTTTCATTCATGAAGGCTTAGAAGTGTCTGCAAAAGGATCGCTATACTAGCTATTGTCACTGATGTACAGGCCGAACCGAAAAAGGTCGAATATATTCCTATTGTTCACAACTTTCCTGAAGTTTTTCCCGCAGAATTACCTCGTCTCCCACCTCATCTTCAAGTCAAATTCCAAATCGAACTAACTCCTGGAGCGGCACCTATAGCTCGAGCACCCTACAGACTGGCACCGACTAAACTAGAAGAATTATCTACACAATTCAGGAGCTTCTAGATTAAGGTTTTATCTGGCCCAGATCGTCACCGTGGGGAGCCATATACTTTTTGTCAAGAAGAAGGACTGTACTTTTCGTATGTGCATAGACTACCGGGAACTCAACAAAGTGACTGTCAAGAACCGTTATCCAATCCTGCGCATTGATGATCTATTCGACCAACTGTAAGGGTCAAGTTTCTATTCCAAGATTGATCTGAGATCGGGTTATCATCAGTTGAGAGTCCAAGATGAAGACATTTCCAAAACTGCATTCAGGACATGTTACGGCCATTACGAGTTCCTTGTTATGCCATTTGGGTTAACTAGTGCACCCGCGGTTTTTATTGATCTCATGAACCGGGTATGCAAGCCCTACCTTGACAAGTTCGTCATTGTTTTTATTAACGACATCCTAATCTACTCTAAAAGCCAGGAGGAACATGAGCAACACCTACGCCTTATTTTGGAACTCTTGCGAAATGAGCAGCTCTATGCTAAATTCTCGAATGCGACTTTTGGCTTCGTGAAGTCCATTTCCTCGGTCACGTGGTCAATGAAGCTGGGATTCATGTTGATCCAGCCAAGATCGACTCCGTCAAAAATTGGCCTGCGCCTAAAACGCCAACATAAATCTGCCAATTCCTTGGTCTGGCGGGTTACTACCATAGATTCATTGCAGGATTCTCAAAGATCACACAACCTTTTACTACTTTAACTAAGAAGGGTATCATCTATTAGTGAGAAGATGCTCTAGAATCCGCGTTTCAGCATTTGAAGGATAAGCTCTGTAGTGCACCTATTCTATCGCTACCTGAAGGCACTGATGATTTTGTTGTCTACTGCGAAGCATCCATTCAAGGGCTCGGTTGTGTGTTGATGCAACGAGAAAAGTCATTGCTTACGCGTCACGGCAACTCAAACATCATGAAAAGAATTACACGATCCATGACTTGGAGCAGGGAGCTGTAGTCTTCGCACTCAAGAATGGAGATATTATTTGTACGGTACCAAGTGGACGATTTACACCGATCACAAGAGTCTCCTGCACACACTCAATCATAAGGATTTGAACATGCGACAACACTGATGGGTTGAACTTCTAAATGATTATGAGTGCGCTATCAAATATCATCCGAGCAAAGCAAATGTTGTAGCCGATGCCCTCAGCCGAATGGAAACTAAACCTAAACGTGTTCGTGTGTTACAACTTACCATTCATTCGAACCTCCCTGAGCAAATCTGAAACGCTCAAGTTGAAGCTTTGAAGAAAGAAAATCTCTTGGATGAATCCATGTGGGGCATGGAGAAATGGCTCGAACTCAAAGATGACGGCATCCATTACTTCATGGAACGTATCTGGGTTCCATTATGTGGGAGCCTACGAGAACTTGTAATGGACGAAGCACACAAGTCTCGCTACTCAGTACATCCTGGTTCTGACAAGAAATACCACGACCTCAAGGCCTTATACTGGTGGCTTAGCATGAAAGCGATCATTGCAAAGTACGTTAGCAACTGCTTAACTTGTGCCAGAGTCAAGATCGAATATCAAAAGCCATCAGGGTTGCTGCAACAACCAGAGATACCAATGTGGAAATGGGAACAAATTTCCATAGATTTTTTCACCAGTTTACCTAAATCTCAGAGTGGAAACGACACCATATGGGTGATGTAGATTGTTTGACCAAATCTGCACACTTCCTCGCGATTAAAGAAACTGACAAGTTCTCAAAACTTGGCTGGATTTCCCTGAAAGAAGTAGTTGCCAGGCACGGGGTGCCAACCTCCATTATCTCTTATCGTGACCCACGTTTCGCGTCCGAATTATGGCAAGCAATGAACAAATCCTTCAGCTCACGTGTAGACATGAGCACGGCTTATCACCCGCAAATGGATGGTCAAACGAAACATACCATCTAAACCCTAGAAGACATGATGCGGGCATGTGTCATCGACTTTGGCAACGGCTGGGAAAGATACTTACCCTTGGTAGAATTTCTTACAACAGCAGTTACCATACTAGCATTCAGGTTGCTCCATTCGAAGCATTATACGGACGGAAATGCCGAGCACCTCTGTGTTGGGCTGAGGTTGGCGATAGCCAATCACTTGTCCTGAACTCGTACTATACATAACAGAAAAGATTGCTCAGATCAGAGAATGAATGGCGGCAGCTCGTGACCGTCAGAAAAGCTACGCTGATAAGCGTAGGAAATCGTTGGAATTCTAAGTTGGCGACAGAGTCTTGCTAAAAATCTCACCTTGGAAAGGCGTAGTTCGTTTTGGCAAACGGGGCAAGCATAATCCGTCTTATATCAAACCTTTCAAAATCACTGAGAGAATCGGTACAGTGGCATACAGACTAAACTTGCCTAAAGAGCTTAGTGATGTGCACAACATTTTCCTCGTGTCAAATCTGAAGAAGTGCATATCTGACGAGACACTCTTAGTACCATTCAAAGAGCTCAAGATCGATGACCAGCTTCGTTTCGTAGAGGAACCTGTTGAAATCATGGATCCTGAGATAATCATTCAAGCGCAGCAAGATTCTGATTGTTCGAGTTCGTTGGAACTCAAAGCGTGGCCCAAAGTTTACTTTGGAAAGGTTACTCAACATATATTCGGGTAGCAAACTAGTTAAGCATACTTCTAGGTCGGAAGTGTCCTAAATAAACCTCATGGCACTTATGGTGGTCAAAAACTAAAGCTTCCGGTACGAAATAATAAAGTTCATATATTAGCCGATATTGTACCGATGAGTGAACTAGTGACGTTTTCATTATCCGAAACTTATTGCAATTAGTCAAGAGGACTAATTAACATGGATTAACACCCTAAACCCTAATTACTTGCTAATGATACAAGATCAACCCCTAATCATGATACTTAAGTTAATTACCTAAATATCTAACATATTAACACATGTTATAAAAAATATTACACTTAATCCCCCTTCATTTTGGCGGATTCAAGTGGGTCCCACACTCACTTGATTTGTGTTGAATTTGTGAGCTTATAAGTATGGTGTATGATTATGTTGTGATCTTTGAAAGATAGCAAAGATATATACATAATCTTACACCATGTCTTCCATCTTTTTTACTTAAAAAAAATTAAACAAGCTTCCCTCTATTCTCTCTCTCCCATAGCTCACTTCCACCTCTACAAACCTCCACATTTTCACCACTAAACACCCATTCTATACACTTTAAAGCCACTACAAGAGCATCCAACGTGCTTGCAAGGATGGAGGATCATTAGGGCTTTCTTGGAGCTTCATCTTCTTCCTAACTCTTCACTAATCTTGTGGAATTTTGTAAGATTATTTTTTTTCATATATAAGCTTCTTATAATGTCTAGTATAAGGAAGTACAAGTTGATCATCTTGAAAGTAAAGAAAATACAACTCAAAAACCCTAAACCTCACCTTAATAATAACAATAAAGATAGCTCATTATGTGTTGATTATATGCTTATTTGTTAACTAGTTAGCATGATGATGTTGATTATGATAAAGTAAGGTTTTTAAAGTAGATGATCTTGTATGAATAATAATATAAATGATGATTTAAACATGGTGATGTTTAAATCTAAACAAGATTATCAGCCTCATGATCCATGAAGATTACCACAACTAAAAAATGATTTACTACATATGTGTAATTTTTATAAAGAATAAACACCATGATTTAAGATGTGATCATCTTAAAAAGTGTAGTAAACAAAGGGGGTTTAGAGTGGAAGACTTGATTTAAAGATATAACAAAAGTGGTGGCTTAGAAATTCTAATAAATATACTAGAATCTCATTGTTTTTAAGAAAAGTAGTAAGAATATATTTACAAAGATCATGGAAGATGAGGTGCATAAGTTGTATACAAAGTGGTATAAGTTGATAATTGATCTTGATCATGGGTTTAAACATGGTTTAAGTACGTTTTTAAAACATAGAAAATGCATACTTAAGGGGAAACTATGGCGAAATTTTCTAAAAATCTAATCGCGATTAAAGTATGATTTACCCGGTGATTAACGGGACTAAACGCGATTAGTGACCTAAACCATCATTAAGGAAGTTTTAATGACAAAGGTTAAACCCTAACCACCCAAGAGTTTAACAAGTGTGTATATATATATTTTAACAAGTTAAAACTAAGAAATTCTTACATATATATATATACTTGTGGGTATAAAAACGTATATACATATATGCATATTTTGTCCCAAAAAGTTATGTGTAAATACATGTGTATGTATGCATATGTATCTAGAAGTTTAGGGTATATACCACCAATACCCAACTTATATGAATACTTCAACCACTTGAAAGAAAGTGTAGATAACACTAAGCACATACACTTTTACAATATGTCGAAAAAATGATCGAACAAACGAAGTAAGTCAGACGATTGGCGAATGTACACAATACACCGTCGTGTCGTCGACCAACGAACAAATCGCCAACACCAAGAGTTACTACGACGTTGGGCGATTTTCAACGCGAGAAAGTATATATTAAACGACAACGATGTCATGTCTAAAATAATATATTTTAGACACCTAACGTATACGTATATTAACGATATCAAAATCCGAAAAGTTAAAATGTATATGAATTACTAAGCGGTTTTATAAAAGTATATGACTATACTTAAAAGACAATACTCAGTAAAAATTTATATGTGTAAGACTTACAAATATTTGGATACTTGAAATAAATTGGGCTAGGCCCACTATATGAAATACATGGGCAAGGCCCAACTACACAAAGCATAAATACATGGGCTAAGCCCAAAGGCATAAAATACATGGGCTAGGCCCAAACATATAATTTCAATGGCTAGGCCCAAACATATAATTTCGTGGGCTAGGCCCAAACACATAAATTACATGGGCTAGGCCCAATCACATAAAGACATGGGCTAGGCCGAATGAAATAAATTACATCGGCTAGGCCCAATCACATAAAGACATGGGCTAAGCCCAATGACATAAATTACATGGGCTAGGCCCAATCATATGAAGACATGGCTAGGCCCATGACATACATGACATGGGTTAGGCCGAATGACATAAATTACATGGGCTAGGCCCAATCATATGAAGACATGGGATAAGCCCATGACATGTATGACATGGGTTCGACCCAATGATACGCATGCAAGGCACGAGGACATGTGAAGAGTGAGGCCCGTTCACACATGATCTAAGAATAACAAAGTATATATATTTGAGAATTATATGTATAAAAATATTAATCGAACAAACAAACTACCAACACTATGATAACATTAAAAGTTGTTCTAATGTGATAAATATATACACAACAAGAATTCAAGATGAACAACTAGTACGAGGTCCAATGAG
Organism: Scalesia atractyloides; assembly: GCA_947069175.1. Classification (NCBI taxonomy): domain Eukaryota; kingdom Viridiplantae; phylum Streptophyta; class Magnoliopsida; order Asterales; family Asteraceae; genus Scalesia; species Scalesia atractyloides. The sequence continues at coordinate 41,093,934 of CAMTDV010000001.1, forward strand.
ACCTAGGTGTCTAATGAAGTTAATACACATGTAGGTTACACAAGTGTACGGACACCGAACTTTGATAAATACGACGTATGGAATGCAAAGCTGTGAGTTCATGTCCCTCCTTTCAGTTATTTCAAAGTTTTGTTTAAAACTATTGAGGGGAAATACTTGTCATAACAATCGGTATGTTAGCTATGAGGTTAGATGATAACACGATCAATGTGCGTAAGTAGGATGACGACAAAAGTAACCATTAATCACTTAGTGACCAAGGTGCAAAAGGTATAGATCTATAGAGTTTGAGAAGCGCTCCACTCATGGTTGGTAAAATTTTAGGAGTGCTTTTGTGATCCCAATGATGTCAAAGTTGTCTCGGTTTGGTTGCTTACTTATGGGACATATGTCAGGGTGCTCGCGACACACTGGTAGATCCTTAAACTCCGAGATTGCTATAACATACTCAGATTTCATTACTGGATTACAAGGATGACATTTTATACGAAAACATTAACAACATGAACTCGCCAAATTTTGTTGACTTTTTAAAATTACATGTATTTCAGGACGCAAGGCATGAGCTGGTTTGGGTTATGGGAAATGACAAGACAACGAGTGCCAACTTTTGGAGGATTTGCCTCGTATATCCCAACCTAGTATGGGCATATAGGGGTCAAAACCTCATTATGCGTTTATGACGGACATAATATTTATTTTGAAGTATTTCAAACTACGTTTATGATGACAATGTTAAATCAGTAAAAACTATGAAATTACTTTTGGTTTGTTGTAGATATTGGAATGCAAATTTATATCGGCTTGGAATCGTTGTTGATTTATACTTGTTTACTTAATTGGATGTTATGATTATTTCATAGTCACACACTTGCGCTTCCGCTACGACTAGGGTGTGACAAAATTTTTCATTGAAATTCCCTCTCAAATCTGGAATCATTAGTTTTCACAAATGCGGATTTTGCATTAAGGCCCATTAGTAATCACTATACCAAATGATCATCATTCTGCATCCGTATTAGTGACTACCCCGTTATCTTCAACCCTCTGGGATCGCATCATCAAATTTATTCTCTAAAGCCCTAGACGATGTCCCCGAACATCCCGTATTTGTCGTTAAAATCTCGAAAAAAATTCAATCACCAAATTTTTTCTGGACACTTGTCATGTCATCGTGATCAAAAAATGCTTTGTGTGAGCTCGTTCACTTTGTACGAGCTGGTTCACCAATTTTTTTATGTTTTTAGGCATTCTAGTTCACTTCTTACGAGCTGAATTTCACCTCGTGCAAAGTGGATTCTCCCTTCCAGCGAAGTGAGTTCTCACTTCGTGCGATGTGCCTTTTCGTGCGAAGTGCCTCTTCATGCGAACGAATCTGATCTGGTCGAAAATCAATTTCTAACAATTCTATAGGTTCAGCTTTGCTTTTTGTTTGTGGATTGTCTATTTATTTGATGTTTTAAGTCTAAAACCCCTCCTAAGTCAATAAATGTCCAAAATTCATGAGCTTAGGTGATTCAATCGACGACTAGTTCGATCAAATCGGTACAGTAGCTCTGATACCAATTGAAAGTCTAGGATCCGACCGTTCTAGAGGGAAGTTTGGGTATAATATTGTACTAGTTCAGTAGAATAAAATTAAGAACAGAGTAAAAGCAGCGGAAGTCATATGTTTCATTCATATCTAAAGAGTATACATCTTGTCAAGCTAGCGAAATCCTGGAGAAATTAGCGTTTCCTCTCTGGGAACTCCAAAACTTACAAAACAATGAACACACGACGCCTATTTATAGACCTGACTCAACTCGTGTGAAGTGAGATATTGACTTCGTGCGAAGTGGGTTCTCTTTGTACGGAGTGAGTTCTCTTCGTATGAAGTGACAGTATAAACTATGTTCTCGTTCGGCATTCATGTCTAACCTATATAATATTCAATACACACTCTATCTAACCTATTCGTATAGTGACGGAAATAAAGTGCACCAACATGTGACATGTAAAGTCACAAGAGCCTTATAAAATAAAAGCCTTAAAAAGTGAGTCACATGATTTAAAAGTTACAAATTTAAACAAACGAGATGCCATTTATGCTTATATTGATGAAATCAAAAGCTTGAAAGAAGAAATTACTTTAACAAAATGTGAAGTAGAAAATATAAACAGAAAATTGGAAAGTTATCTTAATTCTTTAGTCATTTTGGATCACATTGTTCCATCTAATAAAATCATTGAATATGGAACAAAACATATTGGAAAGCCACCGGAGGATGATGAATCAGCCATAGATTTTTAAATCTCAACACCTTTAGTGGTTGATCCAACAGGTTGTTACCTGAAAACCATGAAGTGAAATTTGTTAAAATTTATTGTGATTTTGATAATTGTGATAAATCTATGTGTGAATCGGATGTGAAGAAAGTGTTAGAATCTAAAATTGTTGAGACAGAGGAACTTGATAGTGAAATGATGGTAGAAAAGAATGATAACATTCCTCTAGGAAATCATAATTTATGTGATCCTGAGAACATGATTTTGATGCATCAATTAAATGGTTTTGATAGGATTTAGTCAAAAAGAATTTCTGATTAGCAGTTTTAATTTTAATCTTGATTAGATTGTAAGAAAGTTTAAGGTTGTTTAAGAGATAGAGAATAAACATAAGGTTGAGACCAAACAAGTAGTTCCTAAACAAAAGGTAGCACAACCTAGTACTTCTAATAATAAGAACACTCAGAGGTCTGTTCAAACAAGTTACTATCAATCTAAGACTTTTCAGAAAAATCAATCTAGGTTTGCTCAAAATGTTCAAGCTATGGATTACTAGAATAATCATGGAATGTCTAATCAACAGAGGCCTCAGGCTTGGTAGAATCAACAAAGGAACTACAAATCTAGGTATAACTTTAACAACAACCCAACGTCTAGATTTTAGAAAAAAGATTGCTTTTGTTAAAGGGCATACTACTATTGATGAAAAAGTTTTGTTTGAGAATAAGTCGAATGATGAATTTTGTATTAACAAAAGGAAGAATGGTTATCATAGTTCTTCATGTGAGTCATATTATTCTGGATACTCAACAGATCGTGAGGACAAAAGAACATGTTTCACATGTGGTGAAGTGGGACGCATATCTTATAATTGCCCACAACACAAATTTATGGGTAAATGCACGAAACTCCTAAAGTTCCAAAACCACAAGTTGAAACAAGAGAAAAAGGAGATGAAAAAGGTTGAGAAAAATCTCCAACAACCGATAAAATAAGATGTTAAACAAACCGGTGATGTTAAATCTCAAGTTATTTTAAAAAAAAGTTAATCCAAATGTTTACATAAAACATAACAATTTTTAAAAATCAAACTTGGAAACCAATGGTTGAAGGAATTGAGGGGAAGGTTCAAGTGAACCATTGGATAAATGGGAGGTTTTAAAAGTTTTAGATCAAAGTGGACAACCTAAGACCACAACTTGGGTTTCCCTCTCCAACTGATCGCTTTACTTTTGTGTGTAAGGAGTCCCATACAGGTCCACATTTTCAATGTGGATAATGGATAGTGGAGCATCTCAACACATGATAGGCATGCTTGCCTTACTCTACAACGTCAAACCGATCAACGACGCTTTGTAGGAGACCGTGGAGGGAAAATTACTAGTGAAGGAATATAATCGAATGGGAAAGTTTCTTTTGACAAAGTGTATATAGCTAAGTTGGAGAACAATTTTCTGAGTATTTCCCATATACGTGACAAAAAGTATACAACACATTAAATGACAACGTGTGCATGATACATAAACTAGGGTTTGTGTTTCAAAAGAGTGGATCATACGGGCTACTAGAGATAAGGATGTTTATGTTCTAGATATGAGTGTCACGTCTACTTCTTTGTCTTCTACACAATGTTTCTTATCTAAAGCTATAGAGAAAGAATCTATACTTTTAGCATCAGAAGATGGGTCATATTCATTTGAGATATATGAATCATTTAGTAAAGAACGAGTTGGTTGAAGGCGTAAATGTTTGTTGCTTTTATATGTATGATGATTGTATCTCGTTTAAGAAAGGTAAACAAAGGAAGAAATCTCATCCGCTGACAGCATACAAATCTATAGTGACACCGCTCGAGAGGCTGCATATGGATCTGTTTTATTGACAAAGACTTGTATTGCTTGGTGGTTACTGATGATTATACACGATTTTCATGGGTGATGTTCCTCATTCTAAGGACTTTTATTGCATCAAGGCATTCATATTGAAGATTGAAATTTTGTATCATCTACAAGTAAGACGTATTAGAAGTGACAATGGTACTAAATTCAAGAATGGTAGAATGTATGATTTCCGCAATGAGAAATGGATTCTTCATGAGTTTAGCACAGCGGATACATTGCAACAAATTGGTGTGGTGGAATGAAAGAATTGCACTTTGATAGAAACAACGAGAACGATGCTAGCTGATTCGAAGTCACCAATGTGTTTGTTTTTGGAATGAAGCCGTTGCAACAGCATGTTATACGTTAAACTGTGTTCTTACAATAAAAAGGTTTGGGAAGACTTTTTTTCAATTATTAAACAATCGAAACCAAATCTTAAGTTTTAGAATCGTTCAGATCACCGTGTACGCTGATCAAACCTGATGGGAAATTTGAGACAAAAGCAATTGAAGGCTTTTTTGTTGGATATGTGAGTCCGTTAAAAGGTGTTTATTTAATAAGGTTATTGAATGGCAACAAGTGGATGTTCGAGTCAATTTCGAAAACTAAGGATGGTTATCCATGGAGGTTTGATTATGAGAGTTTGTGGAATTCTTTTAATATTCCCTAGAGCCAACAAAAGAGGAACTCACTGCAATGTATTATCACTAGAATAGTGTTTCTCAACCATCAATTCCCAGACCGATTATTATCTATCCGACATTATCTAGTGAATTATCAGGTTCTGTTGAAGCTCCAAGTTCTTCTCAAAACATTTAGATTGTTCAAGAGTCGATTCCAAATGATAAGGACATGTCAGATGATTCAGAGTTTGTAGATGTAAACAATGATGAATCATTATCGACCTCCAATGAGGAATCAATAAAAAAAGTCAAGAATCAAGCTACTATTCTCCAAATGGTTCAAACCAATGCACTAGTTGTTGATAATTTGGTCGAGCAACACAAAAATAATTAAGATTTTGTTGTTAACATTCCAGAAACAAATATTCCCCAAACTCTATATGTTGATACAGATGTCTGATGCCTACGTCTTTGAGTCATGTCCATGTCTGTAACGGGGTTGAATGTTAGTTTTTGTTAATGTAATGTTTTACTTCGTACGAAGTAGACACTTCGTACGAAGGTAGTTAGAAGTTCACTTGGTACGAAGTTGAAGTCCACTCCGTATGAAAGTAGAAGGTCATGTTGGCACGAACTAGAAAGTCTATGTATAGGTTAGTGTGGTCATTGTCTATTATAGTTTTTGGTGAACGACAAGGCGAAGCCTTGTCAGATTTGTTTCTGTTTGTAAACGTTTGAACATTAATGAAACATTGAGATTGAAAAGTAATCTTGAACTATTGTCAGTAATCTAAAATGAATTCTACGCATTTTGGACTAGGATAAAAAATTAGGACTAAGCTTATAGATGAAAACAGATTTTCACAAGTGGTATCCGTGCTTGGAGGCCTTTGCAATACCTTTGCAACTTCAAATGCTTCACCTACAGTTGTCCAAAGTATAAATCTTTATATGAAATGGGGAAAATGACAAAACCCCCGAAGCTTAGTGTTTGGAAGATTTTAACGGTTGGCATGAACAATTCATGAACTTGGTTCAAGCGAAATATTTTGATTGTTGGTATGCCATCTTGCAGAAGTATATTGCACCGTTGGTGAGAATGGGCTAGAAAAGACTTTAACTCAGCTTACTCAAGGTGAGAAAGATAAATTTGTGAGGGAAAAGAAAATGCTGAATATTTTGCAACAAGCTATAAAGGAAGACATCTTTACTCTATTACAACATAAGGGAGATGCACAATCGATATGAAATGCTTTGAAAGTGAAATTTCAGGGTAGTTTGTGGTCCTGTGGTCGGTGACGGTTCTAGACGAAAGCTTTGGGGATAGAACAGATTCAGCAGTACAAAATAGACATCTAGGCACAGAACAGTGGAAGCTTTTCAATTCATTCATTCATACCGAAAGTGTATACATCTTGACTGGCTGGCGGAGTTCCTAGAGAGAATCCGCCAGCGTTTCCGCTAAGGGAACTTCCAAAAACTTAACAAACAATGAACACACAACACCTACTTATAGACATGAGAGCTCGTGCGAAGCAAGCATGTTGTCACCCATACGAAGGGTCATTCATACGAGTGAGATGTTATCACTCGTACGAGTAACAAGAGTCACTCGTACGAGGCACATGTCACTTGTACGAGAAAGTACTTGTTCGCACTTGGGTCGTGTGTTCGTATCTAATCTATACAATATTCAATACACACTCTTTCTAGCTTATTCGCACAGTGACGACCACAAAGTGCATCAACATAGTTACTAGATGATCAAGAGTAAGAAAAGATTGATTAAAAAGGAGTTTGATATCTTTGCTGCATTAGAGGCCAAATCGGTGAAACAACTTATAGAAAGATATTGCCATCTAGTGGTAGAAATGAAGAGCTTCGGTATTTAGAAAGAGATCGACAAGTTGGCCGATGCATTACCAGAAGAAGATTGGTCGACTTATCTTATAATCTTGAAGAATAGTTCGGAATATAACAGTACTATGAGTTTAGCAAAGTTCATTGAGAAACTTGAGAGTCATGAGCTTGAGATGAAGATAATGCCTAAAACAAGAAATTCACATGCTCAACAAGATACAAATTTATATTTCAAAGGAAGCACAATAGCCAACAATTAAATTCCAAAAATCCAGACCGCTTACAGTGCAGACAACTCATGGAGTGCTTCTTCAAACCATTCTAATAATGGTGGCGGCTTCCGGTCATTCCCAAGTTTTGATCCAAATACACCTCAAACACCTCAATCTTCCCAGAATTCGAACAATTACAACAAACAAAATAGGCAGAACAACCAAAACAACTCCAACCAATGAAGCCTACAATGCAATATCGTTGTAAACCTTGAAAAGGCTCAAGACTTTACTTAGACAACTGCGAAGCAACATATGGCCTTAATACCTTCGGTCTTGGAATCGTACGAGAGCTTGGTTGCACGAAGGATTGGTAATCTGAATATGACAAAGGAAAATTATGACAAGATTGATCCAGAGGAGTTACAGCTTATAGATATGAAGTGGTGTATGGCTAGCATTGTTAGTAGACCTCAAAGGTTCATGGAGATAACCAGAAGAAATAGTTTGGGTGGTCTGGATACAAAGCTAGGGTTTGATAAATCAAAAGTTAGCTGCTTCAAGTGCTGAGAAGGGACATTTTAAGAGAGAATGTCCAAACAGAGAAGTACACGGAAACCAAAATCCTTTCGGTGACAATTATTACAAAAAGGCAATTTATGACCGAGGATGATTCGGCGAAATCCAAAGATAAAGCTCTTATGGTTTCTCAAGAGGACAAAGGCTTCAACTGGAACAAATCTATTCTGAAGTCCTAAAGTCTCGCACTATTGGCAGAAATTATTGGAGAACCGGAACCAGGGATAGAAGCAACTTTCGATGAAACTCCAGATGCAGAATACTATGATGATCCTACTACTGAGGAAGATATATTTCAACATACATTTAAATCTATTGCACCGCCTGACGTTTATAAATTTTTGTATGTTTCTTTGAACCAAACTATCAAGTGCGGTGTGATGAAGAAGCAAAGCCGATTATAGAAGAAATGATCGATGTCAACAAAGAATGAACGCTGAGAATCTCGCAGAAATTGCCAACAAAGCTATGATGGCAAATTTGAAAGAGGTAGTTTCTGAGAAAGTCAAAGAGGTCAACGATGAGTCAGTCAACGTTGAGTCAGTCAAAGTTGTGTCGGTTAAAGAGGAGGTTAAGATTGAAAAGAAAGAACCAGAAAAACCATGCATGAAGTGCCTAGAGCCATGCAAGGAGTATTTTCAAAAAGACAAAAAATACAAAGTACTTAAAAAACAATGATAACCTATCTAGTGATCTAAGAGAAACAAAAGAAACATATGGTAAACTAAACAAAACAATTAATCAATACCGTGATGCGAGTAGAGAGGATAACGCTACACTTTCAATGTTAAAAGCAACTATCATGGATAAGCAGATGGCTATAAACATCCATATTGACACAATCGCTAAACTTAAACAAGAATTAGAAAAAATGAGAATCGAAATAGAATGAGTTGATAAAAAATTAATCAGTTATGCAACTATTTCATATGTACTGGATAAAATTCTCCCAAAACCTACAGGAAAAGATCAAGATGTAGAGGATGTGTATGGTTATCAGGATAGATGTTTAGGTTATAACTGATGTCCACCCCTGATGTGGAATAGTTACTCTAGAAAAAGACTGGACGGGGTGGAAAATGCACTTAATTTGGAACTTAAAATCGAATAAAAAAACTGAGTTGCCTGAAAACATGGATGTAACCTACTCTAAATCTTAAAACAAGTGTGAATCTGATGTTGTTAACAAAGTTGTTGAGAATTTGTTAAAAATGAATGGATCTGACAAGCTATATTCCGATGAAGAATTTCCGATTCAGAACGTGAACCTAAACAAGATTGATTAAGCTTTTCGAATGGTAGAAGTTGAAATTTCTGAGGCTTTGAACATGACCAAAAGTAAAAAAAAATCAAGCTTCAAAATCTATAAGCTCCTATTCGAACAATCAAAATAAAAATAACTATCAAGGGAGATAGGGTTCTAGGTACGGTAAGAGAAACAATAATCATTTTGGAAATTCAAAGTACACAAAGAAAATGGTTTTTGTGTCTGGAACATCCTCAAAAAGTAAAAGGAAAGTTTGTGGAGAACACAATAAAATGAAGAACTTTTTAAAGAGCAAAGACAACGTGAACAGGTTGAGGATCCTCTATTGTCACTGGCAGAAAGAAGTGCTTTAAATGCAACTAAGTTGGGCATATCGCTAGTCGATGTCCATAAAAGACCTGGAAACATGTTTACAATGTCAAGAAGTCTTTAGGAGATATAAAACAGAAATCTACAATTTTTGTTCCTAATCAGATTTTGAAACGAAACAACGAATCTAAACCAGTAAATCTTAAAGTTCCAACTGAAAAGGCTGGTGAATCTTCAAACAAAATGGAAAAAAAACATTCAAAATTATATCCCAAAAATGCAATTTTGAAAAATCAAACTTGGGTGATTACACCAATACATCTCCTGAAGAAATCAAATCATCTGTTACAACTATGGTCGATGTAAAAGTTGTAAAAGTTGAAAAAGTTGAACAGAAAGTTGAATCAAAGAATGATAGTGTGTGTGAACCTCACTTTGTAAACCCATCCAAGACCGGTAAGGCTTGGGTCTCGTTCTTCAACTAACTATTTTTAGTGAAAGTGTAGGGGCTCCCAAGATCCATCATTTCCAAGTGGATCATGGATACGGAGTGTCCCGACACATGACGGGGATGTTAGTTCTCCTATATGACGTCAACTCGAGGAGGCTCTGTCGGGATTGTAGGGAACTAGGGAGGTTGAATCATAGGAGATGGAATTCTTACGATTGGTGTGGTGTCTTTCGTTTAAGTCAACTACATAGTAGAGTTAGAGAACAACTTACTGAGTATTTCCAAGATTTGTGATAAAAAATTCACAGATCACTTTACGGATAAGGAGTGCCTCATTCTGAAGCCGGATTTAAGATACCTTAAGAGTGGATCCTTATATGCTCGACATGAGCGTTGCATCCACTACTACAAAAACTGCTCGACATATACATTTACAAAAGATGAATTTTATGGTGCACAACAATCTAGTGGATGGCGTAAACCTGAAGAGTTTCTTCTTGAATGATGATTGTATAAGTTGTAAGAAGGACAAACAACACAAGAAATCTCATCAAAGAAAACTACTGAACTCAATCCAGGTGCCACTAGAGAGGTTACATATGGATCACCTTGGACTAGTCAACGTTCGTAGTATTTCTGGTGATCTACATTGCCTCGTTGTGACTGACGACTACTCAATATTTTCGTGGGTTCTATTTCTTGAAAGAAAGGATGAAACCTTTGATAGTTTGATGATTCTTTTAAGAAAGTTGGAGAATTTGTACTATTTACCGATAAGAAAAATCCGTAATGACAATGGTACAGAATTCAAAAACAAAAGGATGTTGGAGTTTTGCAACGACAAAGGAATACATCACGAATTTAGCGCTCCATACACCCCATAACAAAACGGGATAGCTAAACGGAAGAACAGAACACACATTGAAACAGCTCACACAATTTTCACTGATTCTAAATTGTCTGTAAGCTTTTGGAGGGAAACGGTTGCCTCTACTTGTTACACGCTTAATCGAGTACTCATCGTCAAGGAGCACAAGAAGACATGCTTTGAGTCAGCAAAAGCTAGATCTGAAGTTTTAGAACCATTTGGGTCTCCGTGTATAGTCATTGACACAGATGGTAAATTTAGCGCTAAGTATCTAGAAGGGTTTTTCGGGGAATGCTAGTCCACTAAAAAGAGCTTATCTTCCTAGCATAAACCAGGTTATCCTAGCTCAACATGTTGACTACCAGAGATACACGTCTCTGACGTAGAAACCTCGTGATCGTTGGTTGTCAACTATGAGAGTCTATGGAAATCTTTTGAATTGCAAGTTGTACCTCCAAAAGAGGAACTTGTGATGTTGTATCAGCAACAACGATCGTTTGCACAAGATCAAGTTCCTAGACCAATTGTGAGTTCACAATCACAACTTGGCATTAATGATGTTGAAGCAGGTCCAAGCACTCAACATCAAGAACCCGTAGTCGAACTAGAAAAGAATGATCCTTCAACCACTTTCGATCAATAAGACGATTCTGATTCTAACTCTGAGCCTACTTAAGATAATGGAGGGTCTAGTTCTGATGAAGTTGAACTCCAGATTGAAAGTTTTCCCAACAATCAAACTAGAGAATCAAGTGCTTAGAATGAAGTTACTGCTACTAATCAAGATGCTGAACAAAATGTGACAAATCTGGAATATGAAGTGAGCTTATCTAACAAAGTTATGCCGAGGACACTATCGTATCATCTACCTGAGTCTATTCCAGGAGATTTGAAGAGTGTTGTTAGAACCAGAACCAGATTACCCAGGGCTTACATTGTTTTTATTCTAAAGTTGCTCCTTTGCAAAATGAGTTCTCATTCAAATCTTTTATTTTGCAGGTAGAACCAACAATGTACAAGGAAGCACTCATTGAGGAGAGTTGGGTGAATTCGATGCAGGAGGAACTCTCTCAGTTTGAGAAACTTGGAGTATGGAAGCTTGTTGACCTACTAGATGATCCAAAGAAAATTAATACAAAACGAGTCTTCAAGTGTAAGAAGGATGTTAGAAGGGTTATCGTGCACAACAAAGCTCGACTAGTAGTTCAAGGATTTCATCAGCTTAGGGAATAGACTTCACGGAAGTTTTTGCTCTTGTAGCTAAGTTGGAAGCTAACGGCATCTTCCTTGCATACGTGTCTTGGAAGGGATTTAAAGTGTACCAGTTAGATGTTAAATCCGCATTCCTGTACGATAAGGTGACGGAGGAGGTATATGTCGGCCAACCACTAGGGTTCATCGATCCGATTCACAAAGAGAAAGTCTACTTGCTCGATAAAGCGTTGTACGGATTACAACAAGCTCCACGTGCATGGTACGAGACGTTGTCCAAACACCTCCTAGACAATGCCATTATCCTAGGAGTAGTAGATGTGACACCCGGCTAATTAGAGTCAGTACCGTAGTAGTGTGACACGTTTTATGAATAAATAAAGACAATGTTTTATTAAATTTGGTGTTAATATAGAGTATTTGATGTGTTGGTAAATTCAAATTTTATTAGATTTTATGTTGGCAATAATATGATAAACACTTATCGCGTGACGAACAAAATGCGAAACGAACGTCGGTGACCGTTCGATTAATGTTAAAACCCTAAAAATATTCCATTAGGATTAAAATATTATTTTTAATTATATCCGTGAGAAAAAATTAATTAAAACGCTTAAAAACTCTATTTTGCTAGTTTAAGCGCGTACTTCGCATTACCACGCGTATATTACAAAATACAAACCACGCAACAAGTCTTGGCAAATAAAATATTATTCAGCATTATTATGGCGAGTTAATTTTTACAGTATATGATAAAAATAATTTAAAATGCTAGATAAAATACCCGATAGTCAGTTAAGTACTTGCTTTTAGCCTCATATAATATATATATATATGTATATATATATATATATATATGCATATATATGATGTGTGTGTGCATGTGTAGGTGGCGGCCCAAGAGGGTGACCACCTTTTATTGTTTTCTTCTATTTTTACAAGTGTTGGACATGGGGAGAAACAAAAATGATTATTACATCCTACACACTCCATAATATGCATTTTTCAAGACCCCAAAACATTTCAAATCTTTCACTTTCTCTCTCTCAAAACCGTAACCCACCTCCACCGTCTTCCATTTTCAAAATCTTGAACTTTTCTTGAAGATTCAAGTCCATACCAAGGTGTTTGAAGATCCAAAGGTGTTTTCAAGTAATTTCAAAGAACAAGCTCCATATCATCAAAAATCTCATCAAAACCCATTAATTTTTGTAAGGTATAAACTTACTTTTAAAATTTATATTCTTGTTTCTTGATGATAATGGAAAGTTTCTCAAAAGCTTGGAATTCTTCACAAACTTGAAATCTAATAACAAATGGGTTTTAATCAAAATTAAAATGGAAGCATGTGTGTGTATATGTGGCTATGAATGTATATATATACATGTTAGAGATTGTGTTTTGATTTTGGATGATTCTTGATTGATGTGATTCTTGAAAGATGATTGCATGAATGATCAAAAGGATTTTTATAAAAGTTCATATGATTAAAGGTGAATATATGGAAAGTTGATTTTTGGAAGTTTATATACGCATACGTGTGTGTCTTGTGCATATATATATATATATATATATATATATATGTATATATATATATATGTATATATATATGTATATATATATGTATATATATATATATGTATATATATGTATATATATATAAATGCATGTACATGTGGGTTTTGTTTTAATGTTCATAAATGTGATAGAATAATGCATGCACTGCTATGATGATTATTAGAAGAACATGAAATAATAATCATGCATTAGGTACTTGGAGATAACGATGCATCATGGTTAAATGATCATGAATTGGTGAATTTGTTATGGTATGATAGAAGTTGATAAAATCGAAATATAAGCATGCTAAAATGATGTTTTATGATGATATAAAATTATGTCATAAGTTTGGTAGCTTTGCATGTTGTACATGCAGCTTAAAAAGTAGTAAATGGGTGAAGTTACTTAATTTATGTGACTTACATGAAATCTGCACTAACATGATTATAAGTACCATTTTACTCAGTAAATAACATGTGTTATGTTAAAATATCATGTCGTGACAATTTATGTGAATGGGGGATCGACTCCTCCATTGTGCACTGGACCGATCTAACTCAACTAACAGAGGCGGAATTCATTGTTAGCGAGGTTGACAAACAAACAAGTGAGATCTACTGCTTAAATGCCTTGAATGTATTGATAGACATGAACAAGTACAGTGCAAGTAAACAGTTCAGCATGGCTTCACCACACCAACAGGATTACTAACTTTGACACAACACTCCTCTATTTATAGGTCGACATGACTCACACAGGAAAGTGTGTAACAGAGAGTGTGACTCGTGCGAGTGGTTGCCTCGTAGGAGTGACAGAGTGTAACTCGTACGAGTCAACTACTAAACAAATAAATCATACATAATATTTACAAACTGGCGTTCTAAGTCCTATATATACAAACAACGTATCCTAGATGTAGGCAATAGACATTATGCACCAACAAACACCCCTTGGATGTTGCCGCAGTCTTGGATAGTCTTCAAAAATCTTCAAAAGATCTGACGTTTATCGACCAAAGAAACGCTTTGGCGGCTTGCGATGCTCCTCAAAAGCTATTGGCATTTGATCTGTAGGAGGAGGTCGGTTCACTGTGTTGCCAAACCGAAAACTTCTTAGCGACGCAATACGTGCTCGCTTCACAATCCTCTCTTCCTTCTTATCTTTCTTCCTTTGCTTTGTCTCCTCCAGTTTCCTCCACGAAGTGTTCCATGTCGATCCAGAATGTATATCATTGGCGAAACATACATTAACTATCTTCTGAAACTGGAGTCCTTGTTCTTTATCTTTCTCTACAAAACTAATTTTGTTGTAGAACAAACATTCGATATATTTCTTCGAACAGTTGACTAGCCACATCGGGTCTAGTACTCAAATGCCACGGCATAGCCCATATATACGTTTGTGTGCTATGACGGCTTCGGTCAGCTCCTCAGTAATCTTCCAAGAGTCATCATCTTGGTGCACACGTATGACAGCTTCACTTGTGTTTGAATCGTTGTGCCACCATTTGAAGATCTTGAAGAAATCTTGCTCCATCTTTATCAGAGGCATATACTTCATCACTTTCGGCCTCTTAACGATTAACGTTACATCTTTCTCTTTGGTTATCGGATCAATCCTTGTAATTCTTTTCTCCACTTTCATAATGCTGGAGCAATATAATCTTTGTCAATAATGGCTCCAAACACTGGATTTGTGTTAGGAAATGTCTTGAGATGTAAATTCATTTCTTCAGAGTCGAGACATCCCTGTGTTCTAACTTCAGTACATCATCCTTTTTCTTCAGATTGGGATACAAGTGGTCTAGCAGCATTTGAATGAACCATGGGTACTTAAAGAACTTCTCTCGCTATGTATTCTGAACCATCTGAGAAAATATCACCTTTGAAAAGTTGTATGGTAGGTTCAGAATGAGTGCGGTGATCATACACATCTAGTAGTCAACTAAGTCATCAAAACCTCCTTTTCGGTAACTAAGTGCATGTATGACACAATGAGCAATATATCTGAAAGGCGCACTTAGGTTAGCCTTCTTGAAAGGAGCAGCATTCACGAACCCGGCATAACCCATACGATAAAAACATCCCTTCACCATATACTCTGAAAATCCAGTAGGATCATCTTCGTGGTCGTTAAAATTGGGCACTTTTCTGACCAAGTCTTCTGTGATTTTAACCTGAATATCTTCATCTTGAATTTTCACTGCCGAAACAATCGCATTCTCTTCTGTATCATATTCTGCTGCGTTCCCGAAGTACTCAATATGTGATCTATATGTAGTATGGCGATCGGTGAGAGCCTTTGTAATCGGAATTCTGCTAAAAAAATCTAAGACTTCACTATAAGCGGCAATTTCTAGAATATAACCATCTAGAAGACAACATATGTTATGGAACGGAGAAAAAGAAGATTTCTTGACCTCCAAGAATAAACATTTCAAACCGTTGGAAAATCTTTCAAAAATTTCAACTTTCAGATTCACGACCCATTCATTCGTACGAGTCACATATAAGATCAAAACATTAAGATATGAATCAAAATATCATTCGTACGAGCCACTAATTCGTACGGATGAACAATTTACTTAGAAAAATTTTCAACAATTTTAACCAGATCTGCTTTGTACGAATGATGTCTCGTACGAATCATCAAAATTTCAAAATGTTAACTTTAAAGAATCCTACTCGTACGAATACTCACCCGTACGAGTGACAAGAACAAACATTTGATAATCTGCTCGTACGAGTTCCAAATCGCATGAAATAACATCAAGTCAAACCGAACTTAAAACGTGTATATTTTTATCAAATTAATGGTCGATTTATAGGTTAATAGAGCCGATTTTAACGTTTTTGAGTTCAATTTTATGTTTTACAGGTCCAATCTTCCTAAATCTACGTTTTATGTCCGTTTGTTCTAAATTCGGCATTATAACAACTTAAATCAAGTATAAGTACCTTTCCCATTGCAAGAGGTGTGCTAATCAACCTCCCCAATGTATCTAGTAGTAGTGTAGATCAGGAAATGCGAAGTGTAAGAACTGATTCGCACAAAATTCTCTCTCAACCGCACATAGACAACAGACTGGCTCGTGCGAACGAATGAGCCTTTTATACTCACACAATAGTTTCTCGTACGAACCTTGGTTCGTACGAATGAGTACTAATGTCAGTCGTACGAGTCAGTGTCACTCGTACAAGTCAGTTTTGACACTTGTTAAACTTTTTGAGTTTTTATCTTTTTATAAGATTTTATCTGTTTAATAACCCACTCAGTTAACAAGTCCAAGTTAATAACCCTGGTTACCTGATTTGCCTACCAAGTCCAAGTTAATAACCTTGGTTGACCATTGTTTGACCAAAACAATTTATTTAAAAATCTAAACTTTCAAAATAATGAACTTTGTTGACCTTCAGGTAATTTCTTCTTTTCAAGATTAGCTCCCAACCCGTGGTCTTCAGCCTTCTTCCAGCAATCGTCGCTATAACTTGAACTATTGGTGTTTTCATCATCGGTTGACTTTAAAACTAAGATAAATTGCTAAAAGCTGAAAATCTTTTTGAGTATTTTTTCTGAAAAGAAATAACAAGTAAAGATGTATTAACATACATATTTTTGTGAGTTTTGAGTTAAGAGGATCATATCAAGTATTTAAACAAATCACCAGTACCGTTGATCTAGGTAGTAACTGTAAGTTTTTAAATAAATTTACTTAGATTGCCAATATACTTATCCACTTAAACTTCTTCTCGTTTCTCAACTATTTTAAGATATGTTAGGTAATATTAAGGAACATGAAATAATTATGTTTCCCATCTCAGAATATACTCCCGCATCGAGTTTCCCAGAATATCATTTCACAGGTGAATATATCCAATTGATATCTGTAAATAGGGTGAATGGGAGACCTTGAGAGCTCAAGTTAGTATTTCCATACAGACAAAGCGATGAAGGCTCGTCTTTAGGTGGTGTTCCTTAAAGGAATCTTTTGAACTACAAATATCACAAAGTTTATGACATTTAATCATTTGTATGCAGCTTTTGTGGACGAATAATGCGTAAAGTATTATACAAGTTCTAGGCCATTGCTGACGCAAAATCAGAAGAACTCAGATAATACCTCAGATATCGATTAAATATAAAGACCTAGTATGGCAGAATCTGGCGTTCTCTTAAATGAAATTTCAGAGTACTAAGTCCAAATATCTGAGAGATGTTAAGCCAATAGTCACCCAGTTTTTCTTTTAGATTTATATCTTGAAAAACAATTTACTGAACGAGTAAAGCCTACTGGCATATTCTCAGTAAGACCTGTTTAATTACTTGTATAAACATTCCATATCTTTAGCATATTGTGACTGTCATATTGATATAATATGATCTCTCTTTTACCAAAACACTTTTTGAATTTTATATGTTTTTGAAATTTCCTAAACTTTCTACCCCTAAAACCAAAAACATATTTTTGGAATTTTAGAATTTTAAGAAAGAATGTACAGAAAACACGTCATACCGATGAGAATCACGTCAAGTCCACGTTATCCTCAAACTCAACCTCATGAATATCCCCTATGCCATATTTCTTAAACCATTTAATTTTAAAAGATTTTTGAATCTTGAACGATCAAATACTATGGTATAAAAATCAGCTTTTTGGTCTTCAGTGTGGATTTTTTCAATTCTAACCAACTTTTTCTCGTAGCAGTCACGATATAAATTGGTGTCAAATCTCAATATGTTTAGTACGTGAGTGTTGACATGAGTTTTTAGTGATATCAATAGCAGCCTGATTATCTACATATATGGGCGTGTTAAGAAATTGCAGTCCGAAGTCTCTCATCTGCTATTGAACCCAGAGAATCTGGGAAAAACAAGTGGATGCTGAAACGTATTCAGCTTTACACATAGAGAGAGCGACCACGGTCTGTTTCTTGCATTGCCACGTTACCAAACGGGTTCCAAAGAACTGACAACCAGCCGTAGTAGATTTGGCATTCAGTTTGCAGCAACCGAAATCAGAATCCGAGTAACCCGCAAGATTGAAGTCGTCATGATGAGGATACCACAAGCCGATTCTTGGAAATCCTTTCAAATGTCTCATGATACGCTTAACGGATAGCAAGTGCGAATCTCTTGGACTGGACTTAAAACGGGCGCACAAGCATGTAGGATACATGATATCAGGTTGAGAAGCAGTTAGATACATCAAGGATCCGATCATGGAGCGATATAATGTTTCATCAACTGTGACTCCATGACCATCTGGACAAATGCCATGATTTGGAGCTAACGGGGTAGATGCTGGTTTAGTTCCTTTCATATCAAATTTCTCCAATATGTCATGAACATACCTCGACTGATTGATGAAGATACCATTAGGCAACTGATCAACCTGAAGTCCTAAAAAGAACTTCATCTCCCCCATCGCACTCATTTCAAATTTGTGCTCATGACTTCTTTGAAGTCTTTACACAACTTATCATTTGTCGATCCGAAGATGATATCATCCACATATATTTGTACGATAATCAAATGTCCATCCACTTCCTTGGTAAAGAGGGTAGAATCTACAGTTCCTCTAAGAAATCTAGAAGATGTCATGACAGCGTTTCATACCAAGCTCTCGGGGCTTGATGTAGACCATATAAGGCTTTGTTCAGAAGGTAGACTTTATCTTTGTGTATCGGATCGACAAACCCCGATGGTTGGCCGACATACTCCTCCTCTTTAACTTTTTCGTACAAGATATCGGATTTTACATCCAATTGGTACACCTTGAACCCTTTTCCAAGAGGCAAAGGCCAAGAATATGTAGATTGCTTCGAGACGAGCGACTAGGGCATAAACTTCGATATAGTCTATCCCTTCCTGCTGATTAAAGCCTTGTACAACGAGTCGAGCTTTGTTGCACACTACAATCCCTCTTTCATCACGTTTCCACTTGAAGACCCATCTAGTGTTTATCTTTTTGTGATGATCTGGTAGGTCAACAAGCTTCCAGACTCCTAGCTTCTGGAATTGAAGCAATTCCTCCTACATTGCCTCCACCCAACATTCTTCTTTTAACGCGTCTCTCCAGTTACCAGGTTCAACCTGTGAAACAAAACAACTGTAAGAAATTCGGGTTTGTAATGGAGCAATGCGGGTATAAAAACAACTTAGATCCTTATTGATCTGAATGCGAGTTTGCACGCCTGTTTGTAGGTTGCCGATGATATTCTCCGATGGATGATATGAAAGTGTTCTCGACATCACTTCACTGGGAACAACCACTTGAGTCTGCAAGTTCGTGATCACTTCTTCAACAACCGGAGCAGATGATGTAGCTTCATTCGTTACGTTTGATTGCTCAGCTTGGGAATTCAGAAAATTCTCGATATGCTCAGATCCTTCATCGGAACTAGATCCTCCATCATTAAAAGTTGGTTCTCAATTAGAGTCGGCATTGGGCGGTTGTTGGGCAGATGATTTAGCAGTGTTCATGAATGGTACAGAAACAGAGTCTTGAAGAGTAGTGCTCGGACCTACATCAGAAGTGTTAGATACAAGAAGTGACGGAGAAATCACCAATGGTCTGGTAACTTGCTCTTGATTAAAGATTTGATGCTTTGAAAGAGCATAACAAGTTCTTCTTCAGATGGCACGTCTGGTAGGTCGAAAGAATTGCACAACCCATCATAGTTGAACAGCCATGGATCCCCAGGTTTCTGCGTCGGCGTAGTGTACCGTTGACAATCAACATGCTGTGCAAGAATAACATGGTTCAGACTCGGCAAGAAGACACGCTTTTGTGGAGTAGCATAACCGACGAAAAATCCTTGAAAGGATTTGGCTCCAAATTTACCATCCGGGTCCAATATAGTACAAGGTGATCCAAAAGGCTCTAGAAATGCAAGGTTAGGCTTTCGTTGATTTAGCAACTCGAAACAAGGAGGCTTGACTGTTAACACACGATTAAAGGTATAACACGCTGATGCGACTGCTTCACTCAAGAAACTGATAGGCAATTTCGAATCGGCCAGCATGGTTCTGGCAGTCTCGATCAGTGTGTGATTCTTACGTTCAACAACTCCATTTTATTGAGGAGTATAGGGGGCGCTAAATTCGTGAAGAATCCCCTTTTCGTTGCGAAATTCGAGCCTCCTTTTGTTCTTGAACTTTGTGCCGTTCTCACTGCGGATTCTCTTGATAGGCCAGTGATAAAGGTTTCAAGCTTTCTGAAGAGAATCATTAGACTTTCAAACATTTCATCTTTGCTCCCCAAAAAGAAAACCCATGAGAATCTTAAAAAGTCATCAACAACGACCAGGCAATATAGATCTCCAGAAATGCTTTTGACGTTTACTAGCCCGAATAGATCCATATGAAGCCTCTCTAGTGGTAGCTTGATAGAATTCAGAAGCTTTCTTGGATGTGATTTCTTGTGCTGTTTCCCCTTTTTTACAACTCAGACAATCATCGGATAATTGATAAATTTTTAGATTAACACCCTCCACTAGGTCGTTGTGCACAAGATAATTCATCTTTCACAGATGAATGTGCCCCATCTTGCTATGCCATATAATAGACTCCTTCTAGGTAGCTTTAGAAACAAAGCACCGAACCTTCTTTGATGTTGTAGATGCGATACTCATATCAAGAACATAAAGATCATTCTCTCTCAAAGCACGCATAAGAATCCATTCCTCAGGAATCTTGAATCTCGGCTTTAAGATTAAGTATTCATTGTCGTTGAAGTGTGTTGTGAACTTTTTATCACAAATTGCGAAATACTCAACAGATTGTTCTCTAGCTCTACGATGTAGTTCACTTTGTCAAATGAAACTATTCCATTCGTGAGAATACCCTCTCCAACGGTTCTCCCACCTTGTGTTCCAGCGAAACAAACATAACCTCCTCGGATAGCCTATGCGTCGTGTAACAACGCAAGCATCCCAGTCATGTGTCGAGAAGCTCCACTATCCATAATCCATTTAAACATGATCGATCGCGGGAGCCCCTACACACATGAGGAAGAAACTATTTAAACAAAGAAACCCAAGCCTGTTTGGTCTTGGGTGGGTTCGGAATGTCAAATTTCGGACCAACTTTGTTTTTGACATTCTGTTAAGGCTCGGTTTTGTTTGGAGCAGATGGTTTCAGTTCTACCTTAGATGATTTGACTTTTACAACCCATGTTTGCGTTTCCAAATTAGCCCTTTTTGAATAAAACTTTGAATCCATTTGACGATACTTAGTTGATGTTTTACCAATTTCAAATTTAGAATTAGATCGAATTGTTGGTTTAACATTTTTGTGGAATTCAATGTTTCTTTTCAAAATTTGATTTGATACAACCATAGGTGCCTTTTTTTCATCCTTGGTAGATCTGTTATAGTTAGAAACAGGTTTTGGTGATTCTTGTGAGCAATATATTGCAATGTGCCCAACATTTTTACATTTGTAACACGTCCTACTGTCCTTTTGAACTGATCATTGGATTGTGTTCCAATGATCTCCTTTTCTTTTTATGTTTTTGTCGTAGAAACAAATTGATTTTCTTTGTAAAGTTTAGCTTTTGGGACTTGTTGTTCATTCTTCGCTTTTGAAAACCCAAACCAGCCCTCCTATTCTCCTGATAGTCTCTGTTTCTCTGGTGGTAGGGTTTGGGGACACATTTTGATTTAAGTAATATGATGCATTATGTTTATCTAAATCAAAATAGCTTACCTCGATAAGCTTGAACAACTTTTCGACTCGATCCAGATTGACATTTTGGATCGGGAAATCTTCATCAGAATATAGTTTATCAGATCCATGCATTTTATAAACTATGACGTTTGGATCATTGTTTAAAGTATTTTCTGATATTTCAACATCAGATTCAGATTTTCAGACTCACCATTTAAAACACTCTCAACCACTATTTTAACTACCTTAGAATCACATTCATTTTTAGATTTTGTGTAAGTTACGTCGATGTTCGTAGGTAGCTAGTTAGACTGTTCGGTTTTCATTTTTAAATTGAGCGCATTTTCCACCCTGATGGATTTTTACAAGCATAGCTATTCCACATGGGTGGTGGAACACGATCATAACTTGCACTCTTGTTATCATCTTTTTTAGATTCTTCTTTGTTTACGATTTTTGGTAAAATGTGATCAATGACGTACGAGCTTGTGGAATAACTGATTAACAATTTGCTAACCCGTTCTGTTTCTATTTTTATTTTCTCAAGCTCACTTTTTAGCTCAGTGATAGTATTTAAATTAATATTGATGGCCATTTGCTTTTCAATTACTGTCGCTTTAAACATAGAAAGTGTTCCGTCATTTCTTTTGTGGAGCCTATTCATAAATGAATATTGAGAGCGTATTCATATTGTTTCACAATTTTGCTCAATTTTTCATAAGCTTCTTTTGAGGCTTTATAGTCACATGACAAATTATCTGTTGAACTTTTGAGCTCATTATATCGTGTGTCTTTTACAACACATTCACTGCATGGCTCAGCATACTTCAAACATGATTTTTCTATCATAGACTCACTTTTAGATTCATTTACCTCATTAATGTTTGCCATACATACTTTGATGGTCTCAACATTCGGTTTTTCCAACTTTTCATCAACTTTCTTTTCTTCAAGTTCCGGCTTCTTCTTTTCTACACAAAATGATTGATGGCTTGGTTCAGAGTATCCTGCAAAAGTTTTCAAAATATCATTAGGTAGGAGATGTTTAAAAGCACTGTTTAAAAGTTCCTCCTCTTCTAATGATGTATGATAATAATCTTCTTTAGGAGCCTCGTCAAAAGATGCCTCTGATTCTTCTTTAGATTCTTCGGTTATTTCTGCAACCAATGCCAAACTCTCATTCTTGGAAATGTATTTGATCCAGTTAAAGCCTTCGTCTTCTTATGTCACTACAAGCACTTTGTCTTTGGTTTCTGGCTGTCTATCTTCGATTTGCACCATTCCTGTTCTTGGCTGAGGACGGTGATTGATGGCCTTCTTGTAGTAGTCGTTGGCAAACAGGTTTTGATTAACCTGAGCTTCTCTGTTTGGACATTCACGTTTAAAATGCCTCTTCTCCCGACACTTGAAACAAGTAACTTTTGACTTGTCGAAGCCAAGTTTTCCATCCAATCCTCCCAAGTTTTCTTTCCCGGTGATTTCCATGAAGCGTTGTGCTCGTCTAACAATAGATGTCATACACCATTTGATGTCGATCAACTCCATCTCGACCAGATCAATTTGATGATAGTCCTCTCCAGTCATCTCTGAGTTTCCAATTTTGCCTGCTACAAGACTATCATATGATTCAAGAACCGAAGCTAATAGTGACATATGTTGCTTTTGCGGTCTTTTTATCAATGTTCTGAGCGTTTGGAAGACAACAGTGATATTGCACTATAAACCCTTTGAGTAGGATGAGATTGACTGTTCTGGTTTATCTAGGGATTGCTCGATCTATCTGATGATTGTGGGCTTGAAGACGTGTTCGAGTTGACCGTAGCAAATGATTGAAAGCCACTGTGTTGATTTGATAGTGGGCTCGGTGTGCTGTAAGCGCTGAAGGCAGTCTGGATCTTTGGAGACTGTATATGAGCGGCAGAACTTCCTTTGTAATACAGATTAACGTCTTGTTGCAATTGGGCCCCTTTGTTCTTCGCCATTTTCTACATTTCAAGTTCATGTGCCTCCAATCTCTCAATGAATCGTGGTAATCAGAAATTACCATATTCAGTTCCATTCTTCAAAATGGTCAGATAGGTAGACCATTCACCTTGTGGTAAGGAATCTGCGAGTTTGTCAACTAATTCTTCATTCGTCTTTATGATTCCTATTCGCTTCATTTGCGCACCCAGATGATAATATCTTTCAATCAGTGGGTTTACTGTCTCTCCTTTGATCAAAGTAAAGATGTCAAATTCTTTACTCAACAACACCAGCTTCAAATGTTCATCATTTTCTTCTCATTGATGAACTTCTCTCTTTCAAAATCCTAAAGTTGAGCCAATGTCTTTTCGAGACCGTTTTCCCCAACGGGTAATTGATACTTTTCTTTGATAGCAAACCAACAGGGAAAATGATTCGCCTGAACCCAATTAATGAAACGTTCGCTCCAATTGCCAAAGTCCTCAAGCTTCATTAACTTTGGCGGCTTCATCATCGTACCCATCTCATTTTCAAGGATCATGTTTTGAGCTGCAGTAGTTGTAACCGCTGATGTAGAAAATGTGTTATAAAACTCTTCTTCCATTTTCCTACAAAGATTTTAGAAACACACTTTCAAAAAACTTATTAGAAACAATTTGTGCGACCAAGATTAGTTCATACAACACATAAATTCATGCGAACGAGTTGATTGTACAAAGTAGATGCTCGTGCGAAAAAGATGTTCATACAAGTGAAAATGTTTGCTTCGTACGAGTGAGTTGCTCGTATGAATGACTTCCTCATGCGAATCACAGTTTAAACTTTCTAACTTGTAAATTTAAGAACTTCTGTTTCCTCGTTCGTACGGATGACTTTAAATTGTACGGACAGTTGTTCATACAAGTGGTCTCTCTACCCGTACGCAACAACTTAGGTTACCAAACAGATGAATTTTACCAAGTTTAACATGATTAAGTTCGATTTTAGATCTGAAATTGTCAAGGATTGATTATAATTGATTTTAACGTGATATCCTAGAATTCTAGTCAGTTTTGTCCAATTCTAAGATCAGTATGCGAAAGTGTAGAAGTAGAAAGCTCCAATGGTGAATCTGAATCTAAAATTGTTTGTAGAAACTTGATGTTTGTCAGCAGATCAGGCCTCAAGGCTCTGATACCACTTGTGAATGGGGGATCGACTCCTCCGATGAGCACTGGACCGATCTAACTCAACTAACAAAGGCGGGATTCATTGTTAGTGAGGTTGATAAACAAACAAGTGAGATCTACTGCTTAAATGCCTTGAATGTATTGATAGATGTGTACAAGTACATTGCAAGTAAACAATTCAGCAGGGCTTCGCCACACCAACAGGATTACTAACTCTGACACAACACTCCTCTATTTATAGGGTGGCATGACTCGCACTAGAGAGTATGTAACAGAGAGTGTGACTCGTGCGAGTGGTTGCCTTGTATGAGTCATGTGACTCACTCGTACGAGTCAACTACTAAACAAATAAATCATACATTAACATTTACATACTCATGTTCTAAGCCCTAAATATATACAAACAACAAATTCTAGATGCAGGCAATAGACATTAGGCACCAACAATTTAGGATAATTATGCTAAAATTTTGTACAAGACTATGCGCTAAAGACCGTAAAAATCGGCTTTTAAAGTGTTTTTTGTAAAACCATTTTAGATCAGGTTGTAAACTGATATTTTATGATAAATATAAGTAATTTAACTTATATTAACTATCTTTGGTTTTACGCTAGTCATCCGTGACTTCCGACGCCCGAAAATGTTACCGAAACCTTAAAGTACGTGTATTTAACGTACACGAAAATGGGTTGTTCAAGGGTGAACTTTGTGTGATATAACATGATATGAGAATATGAGAGTATGTGTAATGTTTTATGTTAAGTGATGGCATGGTAGTAGGAATTAAGGCTATGCATGTACGCTTGTATGGTAATATCGGTAAATGTTGCGTTAAATATGTAACTTATTTGTCGAGCATGAAATTAATAAATAGGTTAACTTAAAGAGTATTCATGTATGAATGCTTTAAAAATGATAAAATATATAAGTTGACGAGATACGTGTATTACAATATATGATAATATGTTCACGTTTATGTAAATATATTACGAAGCGCAAATCATAGATATATTGCATATAAACGGGTGTGATAACCGATATACCATAATGAGGGTCACCAATAAAATTGTTCAAGTCGCCAATATCTTAAAATGTAAATATATATATATATATATATATATATATATATATATATATATATATATAAACATGCCAACATAATCAAAAATAAAGACTTTTTGTGAAAATTTCAAAGTTATGTGAAAATTCTAAGTATAGGAGAAACTTAGATATTTGTAGAGTAATTGGTTATTAAATCATTCCTACTTAAATTAGGGTGTGTAAACCAAATTGTGGGATCCCGCTAATATAAAAACACACCCAAAGGTGAGTGTCACTAATCCCTCTTTTTACTGTTTTATATATGTTTTGAAGGAAGAACACGTCTTAAAAGGATAATTATATGTTTTAGTATAAAATATGCCTTTAAATAAATTGTTAATGGAAAATATGGTTTTGAAAGTGATTAAATACAATTATGTTTCAGGGAGAAACGGAAATATATATATATATATGTACATATTCTCGTTTCGGGGAGAAACGGGGAGGATTACAGTGTTTAGGCTAAAATGACAATATAGATTTAAAAATATTTAAATCTGAGTGTGACAAAATTGCTTTATCTCAGAGAGTAAGTATCGAAAATTGGCTTACCTTTTGGTGGGGACTTCGCAGAACTCGAATAACACGTATTATTAAATTTATCAATTTTAGTAGGATATATATATATATATAGTTCATGAGGCAGGCACTATAAATGACCCATTGTGTGGCACTTTGCGTGAACTTAGCCGTTTAATCAATAAACATGTATGTGTAGAATTGTTGATAGATCTATTGGGTTGATAACCTCGTCGTAACTGCTAGCTCCGTGTCAAGTCAAGCAACGAATTTATATTTTGTTATTCTCTAGTGTTGATTATACAATTATTGTTAATATATAGCTCGTATGTCTTGCAAACTCACGAATCTAAACATTTGATGCTAGCAATTTAATATATAAACATTGGGAAGATTATTTGTATCGAAGGTTTTTGGAAAATGCTTGCGATTACTAACCCTTATATTTTTGTAAAGGAAGTAAAACTAACTTTCTTAAATATTTCTTAATGTTTTATTATAAAACTCATAATAAGAAAGTTTTCCTTAAACAAAGTTAATCATAATTTGAATATATGAACTCACCCTTGTTGACACTTGATTTTACGTTTGGTTCAGGTACATGAGTTTGGCTTCGGGATTTTGGCATGTCTTGTGGTAGTGGATGTATGTTTTTAAAAAATAATATTTGGACAACTTTTAAAACTACTTTTGAAACCATGTGTATTAAGATCCATAAGGATCAAACAACTATGCCGTGCTTGTGGTTATGTTTAAACTTTAAACTCTAAACTTATATTTTAGTTAAGTTAAACGTCCAAAATTAATATTGCATCGTCCACGAAGATACCTATGGGCACCAACTTCTGTCACCACTACGTTTATATTTCCGCTGCGACTCTTTTGGGGTGTGGCAGAAGTTGGTATTAGAGCCAATGGTTGTTAGCGAACTAGATGTTTTCTTGGAAAACTCTAGACTTCAACTAAAGAGTTTTGAGATTAAATACCAAAATTCACAAAGCCAATAATTTAAAATAAATATGGATTTCAATCATGTATGAAAACTATAAAGAGTTTATGTGCATACATGTTAATCTTTTTAGTTATGCCTTATATGTGAATTTTCATTTGAATACACACGTACTTTATACAGTTACATTGTGTCACAGATGTCGCACTCACACGAGATTATCGAGATTCACAACTCAGAGAGCGAGCATGAATTCGAGATCTCTCTGACCTTAGTCCTACAAGAGTTACCATAACTACCTCACAATTTGTTGACATGGCTGGTTTTACCTCATCATTCTATGTCAGCCCCACTACTTTTGCCAGTCATAGTTAACCCACGTTACACCCATACAAGTAACGGTTGGATTGACAATGATGATTGGATTGTTCCTCCCTCAGTTTTTGAGATTGAACAATCATCTGGTACTATGCCTATTGTTGATGAACCAATTAGAAGTATCCCTATGATTGGAGGATCTTTTGGGGTAGCACTGGTCGTGGACGCCATAGTTGTCACGAATCATCCTTTACAGCCATTGGAAGTCCCACCCACCGCTACGGTTGACCCTACACTTGGATCCCTCCGCCAGTCATATCAAAGTCTTCCGTTCCGCAGTCTGAGTCACGGGTCTCTACTACACCTTTACTAGTCTACGCACATCGTAGGAAGAGAACTCGACCTGCTGGAAGCATTGCATCAACATCTAGAGCTACTATGAAGTCTGCTTTGAAGAAGTAGAAAGGAGTCTGGGTAGATGGTGCTCTCACTTTGATCATCAGATTACTACTTTACGCGGAGACCTAAAGACGACTAAGGGCATGATGAATGATTTTGAGGGCCAGATGGACTAGTATGATGAGATTCTGGATTTGGGTGACAGTGTCATGGATCAAATGCACTGCACTGGAGGATTATGGAGCTCGAGGAGCTAGTCAGGAAACTTTTGGAGTGTTTGGGTTTTGATTGTTGGTTGTTTTTTTTTGTTTGTTTGTCTCTTTTGGTAACCTTATTTATGCTTGCATGCCAAGTTAGATATTTTAGTAGGAAATTTAATGGGACTTTTAATGGTGTTTGATTTTATTCACACAAAATTTTGTTAGTCTCTTGAACTACAAAGAAGTTATGTATTTTCCAGGATAAAATATCAATATAAAGGGTTTTTGGTTAAATTTTTCTCATTATTATGTGGTTGAGATTACATGCGTATTGTTTAATCCACTAGCATTAATGATTGAATTATATAAATATTGTCTTACGTTGTCATTATTGTTACAATAATAGAAACGTCAATATGCCACCAAAAGTGAGAAGGGTCCCTCTATTGACGGTACTTGATTACCTACCACACCTGAGAGTTGGCGCAACTAATGGTTCAGCACGTTAACATTGCCTTGGAACTGCACAAAGCTAACCAGACTATTGGGCTAGGATGTGGACGCGATACTAATGTGCACGATTTTGATGGAGCGTAGATTGGAAACCCTCCATGTAGAATAATAATAAGATAAGTTTTATTAGTTTCTCGTGTTGTGATATAATCTATCAGTAATCTTGATTTTTCATTAACCTTGTGAAAGTGCATGGATGTACGTACAAATCATTCTAGGGTTGTAACCCAAGATCATTTACTAAGGCTGAATGACCCCTTGATATCGTTAGATGGATTGAGACGATGGAGTTTGTGATGGCAATCAGTGGTTGTGCTGCTGATTAGAGGGTTAGGTATGCTTCATGTTCATTTCTTGATGAAGTTTTATCCTCGTGGAACGCTCAAGTTCAAGTTTTCGGAGAATACGTTGCCTATGCTCTTACCTGGAATGAGCTAAAAGAGATGTTTCTTAAGGAATACTACCTGTGTAATGAGCTACAAAAGGTTGAGACTGATTTTTGTAATCTAATGATGGAAGGCTTGGATGCAGACAAGAAATCCGATCGAAAGGAACGCTCTGAGCGTGGATCTGGGGTTGCGAGGAAACGAAAGTTTGAGAGTGCGAGGAAGGATTCTGATGAGAAGCGTGAGAGGACACGTAGTTCTAGTAAAGCATTTGTGGCTAACACCAATGGTTCGGGGAAAGATGAGAATAGGTTTGATAAGAGTGGCTCAATGAAGAGTACTCAGGGTGATAAGCAAAGGAAATGCACTAGATGCGGTCGATGTTGGCATGTAACTCGTGAGTGCTATGCTAGAAGCACAACAAATGAAGTCAAGCTTGGGGATGCTTCGAATTTGGAGAGCAAGGTCTGAGGAGAGAAGGTTTAAGAGGTTTGGAATGTGAACTTATACCAAAAGTGCGCGAAGTGATGTACTTCATGAACCGAGTTTGGGTTCCGCTTAGGGGTAACCTACGTGAACTGGTTATGAACGAAGCTCATAAATCCAGATATTCTATTCACCCAGGTTCTACCAAAATGTATCAGGACATCAGAGAGTTGTATTGGTGGCCGAATATGAAGAAAGATATTTCGGTGTATATTAGTAAATGCCTGACGTGCTCGAAGGTTAAGGTTGAACATTAGAAGCCGTCTAGGCTTCTACAACAGCCAGAGATTCCTAAATGGAAATGGGAGCATCTTACTATGGATTTTGTCACCAAATTGCCCCGTACATCATGAGGACATGACACCATTTGGGTAATTGTGGATCGATTGACCAAGTCTGCTCATTTCTTACCCATTAAGGAAACAGACAAAACAAAGAAGATATCGCATATGTACCTTAACAAGATTGTAGCCTGACATGGAGTACCAGTGTCAATTATCTCCAATAGAGATGAACGATTTGACTCTAGATTTTGGCGATCTTTTCAGGAGTCGTTGGGTTCTCGGATGGATATGAGTACTGCATATCATCCTCAAATGGATGGTCAGAGCGAGAGAACCATTAAAATGTTAGAGGATATATTGAGAGTGTGTGTGATAGCCTTTGGTGGAAGATGGGATACTCATTTGTCATTAGCTGAGTTTCCTACAATAATAGTTATCACGCGATTATCAAAGCAGCTATGTTTGAAGCTTTGTACAGAAGGAAGTGTTGATCACCCCTTTGTTGGGCTGAAGTTAGCAAAGGCAACTAACCAGACCTGAGCTTATCCAGGAAACCACTGATGAGGTTACCCAAATTAAGGGAAGGTTGAAAGCTGTCGCTGGTCGACAAAAGAGTTATGTTGACAACCGAAGGAAACCGTTAAAGTTTCAAGTTGGTGATCGTGTTTTGTTGAAGGTGTCAAATTGGGAAAGGTGTAGTTAGGTTTTGAAAAGGGGGAAAGCTGAGCCCGCGTTATATAGGTCCTTTCAAAATCCTATCTCGAGTTGCATCAGTCGCTTATCGGCTCAAGCTACAACTCGAATTGAGTTGTGTACATGACGTGTTTCATATGTCCAACTTGAAAAGTGTATGTCGGATGAAACACTAATCATACCCCCTAATGAGATTCAAGTAGACGATAAACTCATATTTATAGAAGAACTCGTAGAAGTTCTAGATTGGAATATTCAGAAGCTTAGGAGGAGTTGGATTAAGTTAGCAAAGGTCCGCTGGAATTCTAAACGTGGATCCGAGTTCACAAGGGAATGACAGGACCAGATGGAATATAAATATCCCCATCTCTTTCCGTCTAGTGCGAAATCAAGACCTGTAGTGTAAACATTTTGCGGACGAAATCCCCTAAACAAGGGGAGACTGTGACACCCGGCTTTTGGAGTCTGTACTATATTAGTGTGATAGGTGTTATGAATAAATAAAGGAAATTTTATTAAATTTCGAGTTAATATATAGTATTTGATTTGTTGGTAAATTCAAATTTTACTAGAATTATGTTGGCAATAATAAGATAAACGCTTATCGCATAACGAACAAAATGCGAAACGAAAGTCGGTGACCGCCCGATTAATGTTAATATCCTAAAAATATTCCATTATGATTAAAATGTTTTTTAAATCATATCCATGAGCAAAAATTAGTTAAAACAATTAAAAACTCTATTTTGTGAGTTTAAGCGCGTACTACGCATTACCGTGCGTATATTACAAAATACAAACGATGAAGCTAGACTTGGCAAATAAAATACTGTTTAGCAATATTATGGCGTGTTAAATTTTATAGTATGATAGAAATAATTTATAGCGCCTTAAAACGTGACTAAAATGCAAGATAAAATACCCGGTAGCCAGTTAAATACATGTTTTTAGCCTTATATATATATATATTACATATATATATATATAAGTGATGTGTGTCTGTGCATGTGTAGGTGGCCGCCCAAGAGGGTGCCCACCTTTTCTTGTTTTCTTCTATTTTGATAAGTGTTGGACATGGGAGAAACAAAAATGATTACTACATCCTACAAACTACATAATATGCATTTTTCAAGACCAAAACATTTCAAATCTTCAACTTTTTCTCTCTCTCTCAAACCCGTGACCCACCTCCACCATCTTCCATTTCAAAATCTTAAACTTTTCTTAAAGATTCAAGTCCATACCATGGTGTTTTTCAGAGGTGTTTGAAGATCCAAAATGTTTTCAAGTAATTTTAAAGAAAAAAAAGCTCCATATCATCAAAAATCTCATGAAAACCCATTAAATTTTTGTAAGGTATTAAGTTTATATTCTTGTTTCTTGATGATGGAAAGTTTCTCAAAACGTTGGAATTCTTCACAAACTTGGAATCTAATAACAAATGGGTTCTAATCAAAATAAAAATGGAAGAATGTGTTTGTATATATGTTGTTGTGAATGTGTGTGTGTGTATATATATATGTTAGATATTCTGCTTTGATTTTGGATGGTTCTTAGTTGATGTATTTCTAGAAAGATGGTTGCATGTAAGTTCAAAACGATTTTTATAAAAGGTGAATATTTGAAAAGTTGATTTTTGGAAATTTATATGTGCATATGTGTGTGTGTGTACGTGTGGGTTTTGTTTGAATGTTCATAAATGTGAAAGAATAATGCATGCAATGATATGATATGATGATGATTTGATGAAGATGATGTTTTGGATTATATGAAAATTAAATAAATGTATTTTTGATTCATTTAAGTCATGGATGAAGATGAAATAATAATCATGCATTAGATACTTGTACATTAGTATGCATGATGGTTAAATGCTCATGAGTTGGTGAATTTGTTATGGTATGATAAAAGTGGATAAAACGAGAATATAAGCATGCTTAATTGATGTTATATGATGTATTATGATGATATAAAATTATGTCAAAAGTTTGGTAGCTTTTCATGTTGTACATGTAGCTTAAAAAGTAGTAAAATGCGTGAAATTGTATGATCTATGTGACTTACATGAAATCTGCACTAACATGAGTATAAGTACCATTTTACTCAGTAAATGACATGTGTTGTGTTAAAATATCAAGTCGTGACGATTTGTGATGATTGTGGTAAAGTTCTGAACAAGACTATGTGTTAAAAAAGGTAAAATCAGCTTTTAAAGAGATTTTTTGCAAAATTGTTAGGTAATTTAACTTATATTAAGTATCTTTGGTGTCTGGCTAGTCATACGTGAGTTCCGACGCCCGAAAACATTGCCGAAACGTTAAAATACACATATTTCAACGTACACAAAAATGGGTTGTTTAAGGGTCAACTTTGTGTGATATAATATGATATGAGAATATGAGCATTTGTAATGTTTTATGTTAGCTGATTACATGATAGTAGGAATTACCACTATGCATGTACGCTTGTATGGCAATATCGGTAAATGTCACATTAAAAATATACCTTATTTGTCGAGCATGAATTGTTATATAGGTTAACTTGAAGAGTTTTTTCATGTATGAATGCTTTAAAATGATAAAATATACAAGTTGATGAGATACGTGTATTACGATATATGATAATATGTTCACGTTTATGTTAATATATTACCAAGCGCAAATCGTACATATATTGCTTATAAACGGGAGTGACAACGAATATAACATAATGAGGGTCACTAATAAAATCGTTCAGGTCGCAAAATTCTTAAATATATATAAAAACACACCATACATAATAAAAGATAAAGACTTTTTGAGAAACACGCCGTACATAATAAAAAATAAAGACTTTTTGATAAAATCTCAAAGTTATGTAAAAATTCAATATATTCGAGAAACTTAGATATTTGTAGAATAATTGGTTATTAACTCATTCCTACTTAAATTAGGACGTGTAGACCAAGTTGTGGGATCACGCTAATATAAAAGTGCACCCGAAGGTGAGTGTCACTAACCCCTCTTTTACTAGTTTATAATGTTTTGAGGGAAGAACACGTCTTAAAAGGATAATTATACGTTTTAGTATAAAATATGCCTTTAAAAAAATTATTAATATATTTTCATGGAAAATATGGTTTTGTAAATGTGATTATATACAAATATGTTTTGGGGAGGAACGGGAATTGATTGATATAAATATGTTTCAGGGAGAAACAGGTTGATTGAATATATATATTTGTTTCGGGGAGAAACGGGGAGGATTACGGTGTTTGGGCTAAAACGACCGTATAGATTTAAAAATATTTAAATCTAAGTGTGACGAATTTGCTTGATCTCAAGAGAGTAATTATCGAAAATTGGCTTACATTTCGGTGGGGACTTCACGGAATTCAAATAGCACATAATATTAATTTTATCAATTTTAGTAGGATATATATATATATATATATATATATATATATATATATATATATATATATATATTGTTCATGAGGAAGGCACTATAAGTGACCCATTGTGTGGCACATTGCGCGAACTTAGCTGTTTAATCTGTTGATGCACTTTATGTCCGTCACTATATGAATAGGCTAGATAGAGCATGTGTTGAAGATTGTATAGATTAGATACGAACACACGACCTAAGTACGAATGTGAGAGGAGCAAAAGTGTCACTTTCTACAAAGCCCACTTTGTACGAAGCGGAATGCTTACTTCGTACCAGGTGCTCATGTCTATATATATATATGTGTGTGTGTGTGTGTGTGTGTTGTGTGTTCATTGTTTTGTAAGTTTTGGAAGTTCCCAAAGGGGAAACACTGGCGGAATCTAAGAGACAAGATATATACTCTTTCGGTATGAATTAATGAATGCTACTGCTTATTATGCTTCTACTCATTTCTTTAATAACATTCTACCGGATTCGTACTATCCCTACCCAAACTTCTGTCTAGAACCACCGGATCCCGAACCTACAACTGGAATCAGAGCTATGGTACCGATTCATTCAATCTAACAGTTGATGAATCACCTACGTTCATGAATTTTGGATGTATGAGGGGTTTTAGAATTAAACATCAAATAAACGGACAATCCATAGACAAAATGTAAAATTGAAACCATAGGATTGTTAGAAACTGATTTTCAACCAGATCTTTGCAAAAATCATATTGAAAAACGTAATCAGGCTCGTTTGTACGAGGTGACCATCTCGTACGAAGTGATGACCTGCCTCGTACGAAGTGATTGACCACCTCGCACGACGCGGTGATCACCTCGTGATAAGTGATTATACACCTGGTACGAAGTGTGACATGCCTAAAAAAATTTGGTGATTACAATTTTTTTGAGAATTTAACGTCTAATTCGGGTTGTTCGGGGACACCTTTTAGAGCTTTAAAGTACAAATTTGATGATATGATCACAGTTGGTTGAAGATAACGAGGTAGTCACTGGTGCAGATGGAGAATGATGATCTTTTAGTGTAGTGATTACTAATGGGCCTTAACGTAAAATCCGCATTTGATCAAACTGCAATTTTGGGAAATTTTCCACAAAATTGGGGTTTTGTGAGACGATGTTCAAAACGTAAGAATTTGCAAAAATGAGGGGAAATAAAAATTTTCACATCTATGTTAAGATCAGGTGGTTCTGAATGCAGATTATCTGGAAATGTAGAACATCTAAGATTCATTAGTGATGAGATAAAGGTGATGTCTATTTTTTGTAAAAGTGGGGTTGCATAACTAAGTCTTGGACGTGCTGTTTATCAGATTCTGTAGTTTTGGTCACGTTGATGCTTGAGTCTTCATACAAGCTGGTTGCACGCACGACTGCTTAGTGGTACAAAGTATCCAATTTAATTCTGCAAGGCAAATGAATTGTTTTCCGAACTAACCGCCAGGAAATGTGGTTTTAGATGCGTCGGGACTAACGAGGAAGGCTATATACTTGCGATTCATGACTAAAGAAGATGATATAATAAATCTTTCAGACAAAGAAGTGTACCAGTTGCTCACGAAATAGACTATACATTTGGAATTTCGTGATCAAAGGATGTCCAGAATTTTCAGAGCGTGATACAGATTGATGCTTAAGGGTTAGAGTTCTAATCTTCGTTGGTGATCAGGTTAGTAGGTTCAGAAGTCAGTGAAACCAGTGAGGACCTTGATTATTCAAGACATGTTGTGTGTACACGAATAGTCAATGATGGTCTTAGGTGTTAACATGGCTAGCGGTTTCTAAAATGCCAAAAAGATCTAAGGTCATTCAAGATATGTTGTATACACGAATGATTGAGGATAGTCTTTGGTGACATTCTTCAAGTAGATGAATTGTTCTTCTTGGACTAATCGCTGTTGAATGACGATGCTTGCTGATTAGGTTGCGACCGATCCAGCGGAGATAGCTATATATCTGTTATTATGACTGAAGAGGAAGAATGTGATTCTGATTGCGGAAGAATGTTTCTCAGATTTGATGTGTTACCAGATGATTTGATTCTGATGATGCTTTGCTAATTTAGAAGATTACCGATTTGCTGATCAATTGTGATTACGGAAATCGAGATTTCATATTTTCGTGGGTATTCATTGATTTGAAGTTTACCGTTGTCGTAATTCGAAGTTTCTATCAATTGTCGGTTAGGTTTTTGAATATCAGAGGATGTGGTTAAAGTTGAAATGGAGATGTTGCATTAATTAATTTCAAGTTGGTGGTTATTCAAGAAAATTTGTCGATAAAGGAAATCATAGGAGGTTTGGAACCGTGCAAATAAAGACCTAAAGATGAATTTCTGGAGAGAATTATTTCAGGGGGAATTCGTGCTTTAATGTTGATAATCCAAACCCAAATCATCAATCAAGGGGGAATTTGTTGATACGTTCTACGACATCTACAGATACCTTGATTGAAGTTGCAAATATTTATACACGGCTCTAAGATTTCAAGATCAAGATCAATCTTCGACAGTGACCTCCAAGGGGGAAATTGTTGATGCACTTTATGTATGTCACTGTGCGAATAGGCTAGATAGAGCGTGTGTTGAATATTGTATAGATTAGATACGAACACATGATCCAAGTACGAACGTGAGAGGAGCAAAAGTGTCACTTAGTACGAAGCGGAATGCTCACTTCAAACGAGGTGCTCATGTCTATATATATGTGTTGTGTGTTCATTGTTTTGTAAGTTTTGGAAGTTCCCAAACGCTGGCGTAATCCAAGGAATTCCGCCAGCCAGACAAGATGTATACTCTTTCGGTATGAATTAATGAATGCTTCTGCTTAGTATGCTTCTACTCCTTTCTTTAATAACATTCTACTAGATTCGTACTATCCCTACCCAAACTTCCGTCTAGAACCGTCTGATCCCGGATCTACATAATCATTAATACTAGTATGCGTAGAATTGTTGATAGATCTATCGGATTGACCACCCCGTCGTGACCGGTAGCTCCGTGTCAAGTCAAGCAATGAATTTATATTCTATTATTGTCTAGCGTTGATTATACCCTTATTGTTAATATATAGCTCGTATGTCTTGCAAACTTACGAATTTGAACATTTGATGCTAGCAATTTAATATATAAACCTTGGGAAGATGATTATATCGAAGGTTTTTGGAAAATGATTGTGATAACTGACCCTCGGATTTTGTAAAGGAAGTAAAACTGACTTTCTTAAATTTATATGGATTTATTATAAAACTCATAATAAGAAAGTTTTCCTTAAACAAATTAATCATAATGTGAATATGTGAACTCACCCTCCTTTATGTTGACACTTGATTTTATGTGTTCTTCAAGTACATGTGTTCGGCTTCGGGATTTTTTGCATGTCTTGTGGTAGTGGATGCAAGTTTTTAATAAATAATATTTGGACAACTTTTAAAACTAGTTTTAGAACCGTGTGTATTAAGATCCATAAGAATAAACAACTATGTCGTGGTTGTGGTTATGCTTAAACTTTAAACTTATGTTTTAATTAGGTTAAATGTCCAAAACTAATATTGCATGATCCACGAAGATACTTATGGGCACCAACTTCTGTCACCACTACATTTGTATTTCCGCTACGACGTTTTTAGGGTGTGACAGTAGATAGAAAACATAATGTTTAGCCTTAAAAATAGTATTGTTCCACTATGGTTTTCCATGGAAAACCTATGGTAACATCCCAAGAGGCTTGTCAAACAATGTAGAGGAAGAAAACAAGTTTAAAACTTGAAGTTTTGAAATTATGAAAGAAATAAAAATGGGCAAAAAGTTGTAGACACTTTTGGACCTCAAAATGGTGAGGTTTCACATTAGTTTGCCCAAGCAAACTTGTGAAAACCTTCCTAGAGGTTACCCAAGTGTTTTAGAAGAAGAAACAACGCTTGAACATCAAACGAAGTGAGTTAGAACTCACTTGCAAACTGAAGTACCACAACAGTGAATCTGGAGGTTTAGGGAGGTTTTATGAAGTGTTGGAGGTTGTAAAAGTGAGAAATGGATGGGGGAATGCTTGCTTTTATAGAGGGAAGATTAGGGTTAAGTTAGATTAGCATTTAATGGGGTTGGTTGGTTGTTTAACTTGAAACAAGAAGAACTTAATCACCTTCACAGCTTGCGGCCGCAAGCTGTCTTTTTTTTTTTCTTTAATAAATATTATTAGGTTTATTCGTTTGCTTAAATATTGTATTTTATATATACCCTAAGGGTGAAGTGTTTGGGAGAGTAAAAACATGTATAAAGGTGTTACATAACCCCTAAACATAGCATGCAAGTGTTTAACATAAGTGTGACAAGATTTATGATGCCCAAAGTCTATGTATTTTGCGTTTAATTCGCTAATTGCTTGCTTGATTTGAAACGTTTAAGATTTACGAATGTATAATAACAATTCACGCACTAAATTAGTACTGATAAATCAAGTATCGAATAAGCGTACGTTCAAAAGTATAAGCATGCATAAAGGTTGTGGATTCCGTATAAAAGCTTAATTCGATTACAATCAAAACCTTGGATTTACAATGATGCGGAAATGTGAAACTATTACAAGGTTTGGACTTTCCAAAAATAGAATCACAAAGCAAACATACTAAAAACGGAAAGTTACAAAAAGCAAAGCGTTACAGTCTCACCTCCTTTAGGAAATTTCGTCCTAAAATTTAGGAAGATGTAACGAACAGATGGGGATACTTAGTCTTCATGTCGCTTTCAAGTTCCCAAGTAAACTCAATGCCACGTTTTCCTTCCCACCGAACCTTCATGACGGGAATTCAACTGCGCGTTAATTGCTTGGTGCCTCGATCCATGATCTCGACTTGTTTCTCCACGAAGTATAAGGTCTCATTCATTTGAAGATCTTCAAGTGAGACTTGGAGTCCTTCTTCGGCTAGACATCTCTTTAAGTTTGAGATGTGAAAAGTAGGATGAACGTTGTTGAGCTCTTGTGGTAGGTCCATTCGGTACGCTACCTTGCTAATCCTTTCGAGAATCTTAATTGACCCACATAGCGAGGAGCGAGCTTTCCCTTCTTTCCGAAACAAACCACACCCTTCCAAGGGGATACCTTGAGAAATACTAAGTCACCAATGTTGAATTCCAAGGGCTTGCGTCTTTTATCTGCATAGCTCTTTTGTCGGCTTCTGGCTTTAAGCAAGTTGTCTCGAATCTGCAAAATCTTGTCCGTCGTCTCTTGTATAAGCTCGGGACCAGTGATTTGAGCTTTCTCGATCTCGTGCCAACAAATAGGTGATCGGCACTTGCGACCATACAATGCCTCAAAAGGTGCCATTTGAATACTCGTGTGGTAA
The DNA here is from genome assembly GCA_947069175.1 of Scalesia atractyloides. Taxonomy (NCBI): domain Eukaryota; kingdom Viridiplantae; phylum Streptophyta; class Magnoliopsida; order Asterales; family Asteraceae; genus Scalesia; species Scalesia atractyloides. The sequence goes on from CAMTDV010000001.1 coordinate 41,133,459, forward strand.
CTGTTCTTGTACGAGAATTCGACCAAAGGTAAGTGCATATCCCAGTTGCCACCAAAATTGATTACGCAAGAACGAAGCATGTCCTCTAGAGTTTGGATAGTATGCTCGGTTGGACCATTAGACTGAGGATGGAAAGCAGTACTGAGATTAACGTGAGTGCCAAGAGCTTTTTCAAATGTTTTCCAGAGACGGGAAGTGAAACGGCCATCACGGTCTGAGATAATTTCTAGGGGACACTGTGACGATAGATGACTTCATCCGTGTAGATGTGAGCCAACTTCTCGACAGTAGTCTTCATGTATGGGAAGGAAGTGAGCAGATTTGGTCAGATGGTCGATGATTACCGGAATACTATCGTGACCAGACGATGTACCAGGGAGTTGGTGATGAAATCCATGGCTACGCTCTCCCATTTTCATACAGGGATTTCTGGTTGTTAGAGTAAGCTAGAGGGACGTTGATGTTCGAACTTTACCTTGGAACAAGTAAGGCATTTTGAAATGTAGAAGGCGATATCTTTCTTCATACCAGGCCACCAATAATACGTACAACGGTCATGGTACATCTTATCAGCGCCAGATGAATTGAATATTGGGATTTATGAGCATCACTCATCAAGAGGTCACGAAGGTTGTCACGGTTCAGAATCCAAATACGGTCAAGATAGTACATAACGCCATTGGATTTTTTCACGAGTTGGTTTTCGATACCACACTTCAACTCATTATCGAGGTTACCCTCATTAACGGTTGAGTATTATGTCTCATGAATCAGCTCTTGAAGCTTTCCCAAGGTTTGGTAGCAGCGTATACTCTTAACATGAGTTTTCCGACTAAGCGCGTCGGCTACAACATTCGCCTTACAAGGGTGGTAGCGAATATCGTAGTCGTAGTCCTTTAGCAATTCCACCCAACGACGTTGATGCATGTTTAGTTCCTTTTGATTGAAGATGTGTTGGAGGCTCTTATGGTCAGTGAAGACCGTACACTTTGTACCATAAAGATAGTGTCGCCATATCTTCAATGCAAAAACAACTACACCAAGTTCAAATTAATGCGTAGTATAGTTTTTCTCATGAATCTTGAGTTTTCGTGACACGTAAGTGATAACCTTATCACGTTGCATAAGAACGCAACCAAGACCTTGTTTTGAGGCATCGTAATACATGACAAAGTCGTCAGTACCATCAGGAAGGGCTAGGATAGAAGAATTGCAAAGCATGTCCTTGAGCATTTGAACAGACTCTTCTTGCTCGGAACTCCAAACAAAAGGTTTATCCTTCTAGGTTAAGGAGGTGAGAGGTACGGCGATTTTGGAGAAATTCGAGATAAACTGACGGTAGTAACCAGCTAAACCGAGGAACGAATGAATTTCAGACGGAGACTTATGGGCAATCCAATTCTTCACCGCTTTGATTTTTTCGGGGTCAACGTTAACACCGAGTTCGTTGACGACATGACCAAGGAATTGAACCTCCTTTAGCCAAAATTCACACTTGGAGAACATGGCGTAAAGACGTTCAATACGGAAAAGCTGAAGGATGAGAGCAAGTGTCGCTCGTACTCTTCTTGCATCTTGGAATAGATTAGAATATCGTTAATGAAGACGATCACGAATCGGTCGAGATAAGGCTTGCATACACAGTTCATCAAGTTTATGAAAACCACAGGTGCGTTAGTCAAACCGAAAGGCATGACTACGAACTCATAATGCCCATAACGTGTGTGAAAAGCGGTTTTGGGTATATCTTCTTCGACGACTCGAAGTTGATGATAACCCAAGTGAAGATCGATTTTCGAGAAGCAAGTCGCGTCTTGAAGTTAATCAAAAATATTGTCGATGTGAGGAAGGGGATATCGGTTCTTGACAGTAAGCTTGTTGAGCTCACGATAGTCAATGCACATTCGAAATGATCTGTCTTTCTTTTTGACGAATAGAATGGGAGCGACCCAAGGGGATGTGCTAGGGCGTATGAAGCCTTTATCAAGGAGCTCCTGAAGTTGGCTAGATAGCTCTTGATTCTCTAAGGGTGCTAGGCGATAGGGGGATTTTGCGACAGGAGTTTCGCTAGGAATGAGATCGATGTGAAAGTCAACCGAACGAGGAGGAGGACCAGGAAGATCCTCTAGGAAGACGTCGGTAATCACGAGCAATGGGAACTTCACTCACGCTCGGACCCTTATCCTTCTTTTCCACATTGTGGGCAAGAAAGGTGAAGTATTCCTTACGAAAATATTTGTTTGCTTGGATACACGGCATAGGCTTGAGATCTTTGGAAGGTTTCTCACCATAGACGTGTAAGGAATAACCATTGGGAAAGGAAGACGGATAACTTTTCAGAACAAACAACTTCAGTATGGACCCGCCTAACCCAATCCATAACTACTATGATATCGAAGCTACCCATTTACATGGGTATGAGGTCAATGGTGTCACACCCTGGTCGTAGCGGAAGCACAAGTGTGTGACTATTAGGTAATCATTGCATCCAATCTAGTAAACATTATAAATTAACAACGATGCCATACCATTCATAAGTTTCATTCCATATATACAACCATCAAAGTGAAATCACATTGTTATCTATTTTAGATTGCCATTACAAACATAGTATAAAACACATTGTTCCAAAATAAGAAATTGTTTTCATCACAAATTCATATTGAGGCTTTGACCTCTATATGCCCATAGGAAGTTGGGATATAAAAGGCAAACCCTCCAAAAGGTGGTACATCGTTGTCTTGACAAATTCCCATACCCGAATCCTATCACCAGCTCATGCCTTGCGTCCTGAAATACATGTAATTTTAAAAAGTCAACATAAAGTTGGCGAGTTCATGTAGTTAAATGTTTTCGTATCAAAATGTCATCCTTGAAGTCCTGTATTGAAATCCAAGTATGTTATTAGCCTGAATGAGTTTTAAGGATCTATCAGTGTGTCGCGAGCACCCTGACATATATGTGTGATAATAACTAACCAAACCTAGACAACTTTGACATCATTGGGAAAACAAAAGCACTCCGAAGGGTATACTAACCAGGAGTGGAGCGGATCTCAAACTCAATAGATCTACTTCTTTTGCACCTTGGTCACTAAGTGAATAATGGTTACTATTGTCATCATCCTACTTATGCACAAATGATCGTGTTATCAACTAACCCATAGCTAACATACTGTTTTGATATGACATGTATTTCCCCTCGATAGTTTAAAACAAAACCTAAAATAATTGAAAGGAGGGATATGAACTCAAAGTTTTTGCGTTCCATTAAGTCGTACTATTATCGATCGGTGTCCGCACACGTATGTAACCTACATGTGTATTGAGTTCATTACACACCGAGGTCTCAATGGACCTTGTACTCGTTGTTCATCTTGAATTCTTGTTATGTATTTCTTTGTTATGATAGAACAACTTATAATGTTATCATAGTGTTGGTAGTTTGTTTGCTCGATTAATATTCTTATATATATATATATATATATATATATATATATATATATATATATTATTGTTTTCAGACTGTGTGTGAACTGGGCCTTGCCCTTCACATGTCCTCGTGCCTTGCGCATGTGTCATTGGGCCTTGCCCATGTTATCCATGTCATTGGGCCTAGCCCATGTTTTCTTGTCATTGGGATTAGCCCATGTCATATATGTCTTTGGGCTGAGCCCATGTTCTCTTGTCATTGCGCCTAGCCCATGTAATTTATGTCTTTGGTCCTAGCCCATGTTTTTATGTCATTGGGCCTAGCCCATGTAATTTATGGCTTTGGGCCTAGCCCATGTTTTTTTTATTTTTGGGCCTAGCCCATTTAATTTATATCTTCGGGCCTAACCCAAGTAATTTATATTTTTAGGCTTTTATTCGTTGTTGGCCTTGTCTATAAATATTATGGAATTGGGCCTTGCCCATGATCTTTAAAATTTAGCCCACATTTATTTTACCAAAGCCCATTTTTATAAGTCTTATGTTTTTAACTTTTCGGATTTTGATTTCAATAACATATATGTATATATGTTAAACGTCTAAATATATATATTTGTACTAGTCGTCGACGTTAATTAAGAAGTGCTTGTTTTCGTCGAAAATCGCCCGTTGTCGTAATGATCTTTCGTGTCGGCGATTCACCCATCATCCGTCGACGCGACGGTGTAATCTTGAATGTTGCCTGTCGTTCGCATTATTTAGTTTTTCCGATTATTGTTTCGACGCATTTCTAGAATATATTTGTTATGCCACCCAAACTTTGTATTATAATCCAGTGTTTGTATTTTTGTATATGATTGGGTATTTTGTTGTGAATACCCTAAGTTTCTAATACATAGACATACAATACACATATGTATTCATACAAGTTCATTGGTAACAAATGTATATACTTGTATTATTTCCCAAGTATGTATATATATATATATATATATATCTTTGTTGAACACATGATGGGTATTTAGGGTTTAACCCTTATCATTAGAGCCTACTTAATGACGATTTAAGTTACTAATCGCGTTTAGTCCCACTAATCACCCCACTAATCATGTATCGCGATTAGATTTTTAGAAAATTTAGCCATAGTTTCCCCTAAACTATGTCGTTTTCCATGTGTCAAAACGTATTTAAAACCTATTTAAGCTCATAATCAACACCAACAGTCCATCTAATTTTTATTCTACATTATCAACACATCATCATCCATGACTTTCTAGTGTTAAAAATCTTATTAAATCAAGAAGGTTTCCAATATTTATTAACACTTTCAAATCATTACTTTTATCATGTCATTTAATCAAGTTCATAATTTAACCCTTTGACTACTACACATTTTTAATATGATGACAACTTAAATACAAATGTTTACCTCTTATAAAAATCATTCATATGTACAAAAATTATCTTTTAGTTGTAGTATTCTTCATGGATGATGTAGTTGATGATAAAGATCATGTTTAAATCTTCATTTTTATACTTAATCATACAAGATCATCCAACTTTTATATCACACTTTAACATAAATAACTTCAACATGCTAACTAACTACAATATAAACATATAATCAACAATGGGATACCTTGAGAAATACTAAGTCACCAATGTTGAATTCCAAGGGCTTGCGTGTTTTATCTGCATAGCTCTTTTGTCGGCTTCTGGCTTTAAGCAAGTTGTCTCGAATCTGCAAAATCTTGTCCGTCGTCTCTTGTATAAGCTCGGGACCGGTGATTTGAGCTTTCCCGATCTCGTGCCAACAAATAGGTGATCGGCACTTGCGACCATACAATGCCTCAAAAGGTGTCATTTGAATACTCGCGTGGTAACTGTTTTGTACGAGAATTCGACCAAAGGTAAGTGCATATCCCAGTTGCCACCAAAATCGATTACGCAAGAACGAAGCATGTCCTCTAGAGTTTGGATAGTATGCTCGGTTGGACCATTAGACTGAGGATGGAAAGCAGTACTGAGATTAACGTGAGTGCCAAGAGCTTTTTCAAATGTTTTCCAGAGACGGGAAGTGAAACGACGATCACGGTTTGAGATAATTTCAAGGGGACACCGTGACAATAGATGACTTCATCCGTGTAGATATGAGCCAACTTCTCGACTCACTAGTCTTCACGTATGGGAAGGAAGTGAGCAGATTTGGTAAGGTGGTCGATGATTACCGGAATACTATCGTGACCAGACGATGTACCAGGGAGTTGGTGATGAAATCCATGGCTATGCTCTCCCATTTTCAGACAGGGATTTCTGGTTGTTCGAGTAAGCCAGAGGGACGTTGATTTTCGGCCTTTACCTTGGAACAAGTAAGGCATTTTGAAATGTAGAAGGCGATATATTTCTTCATACCAGGCCACCAATAAGACGTACGACGGTCATGGTACATCTTATCAGTGCCGGGATGAATTGAATATTGGGATTTATGAGCATCACTCATCAAGAGGTCACGAAGGTTGTCACGGTTCAGAATCCAAATATGGTCAAGATAGTACATAACGCCATTGGATTTGGTCGCGAGTTGGTTTTTGACACCACACTTCAATTCATTATCGAGGTTACCCTCATTAACGGTTGAGCATTATGTCTCACGATTCAGCTCTTGAAGCTTTCCCAAGGTTTGGTAGCAGCGTATACTCTTAACATGAGTTTTCCGACTAAGTGCGTCGGCTACAACATTCGCCTTACCAGGGTGGTAGCGAATATCGCAGTCGTAGTCGTTTAGCAATTCCACCCAACAACGTTGATCCATGTTTAGTTCCTTTTGATTGAAGATGTGTTGGAGGCTCTTATGGTCGGTGAAGACCGTACACTTTGTACCATAAAGGTAGTGTCGCCATATCTTCAATGCAAAAACAACTACACCAAGTTCAAATTAATGCGTAGTATAGTTTTTCTCATTAATCTTGAGTTTTCGTGACACGTAAGTGATAACCTTATCACGTTGCATAAGAACGCAACCAAGACCTTGTTTTGAGGCATCGCAATACATGACAAAGTCGTCAGTACCATCTGGAAGGGCTAGGATAGAAGCATTACAAAGCATGTCCTTGAGCGTTTGAAAAGACTCTTCTTGCTCGGAACTCCAAACAAAAGGTTTATCCTTCTAGGTTAAGGAGGTGAGAGGTACGGCGATTTTGGAGAAATTCAAGATAAACTGACGGTAGTAACCAGCTAAACCGAGGAACGAACGAATTTCGGACGGAGACTTATGGGCAATCGAATTCTTCACCGCTTTGATTTTTGCGGGGTCAACATGAACACCGAGTTCGTTGACGACATGACCAAGGAATTGAACCTCCTTTAGCCAAAATTCACACTTGGAGAACATGGCGTAAAGACGTTCAGTACGCAAAAGCTGAAGGATGAGAGCAAGTGTGCTCGTGCTCTTCTTGCGTCTTGGAATAGATTAGAATATCGTTAATGAAGACGATCATGAATCGGTCGAGATAAGGCTTGCATACACAGTTCATCAAGTTTATGAAAACCACAGGTGCATTAGTCAAACCAAAAGGCATGACTACGAACTCATAATGCCCATAACGTGTGTGAAATGCGGTTTTGGGTATATCTTCTTCGAGGACTCGAAGTTGATGATAACCCAAGTGAAGATCGATTTTCGAGAAGCAAGTCACGTCTTGAAGTTAATCAAAAAGATTGTCGATGTGAGGAAGGGGATATCGGTTCTTGACAGTAAGCTTGTTGAGCTCACGATAGTCAATGCACATTCGGAATGATCCGTCTTTCTTTTTGACAAATAGAATGGGGCGACCCAAGGGGATGTGCTAGGGCGTATGAAGCCTTTATCAAGGAGCTCCTGAAGTTGGCTAGATAGCTCTTGCATCTCTGAGGGTGCTAGGCGATAGGGGGATTTTACGATAGGAGTTACGCTAGGAATGATCAATGTGAAAGTCAACCGAACGAGGAGGAGGACCAGGAAGATCCTCTGGGAAGACGTTGGTAATCACGAGCAATGGGAACTTCACTCACGCTCGGACCGTTATCCTTCTTTTCCACAATGTGGGCAAGAAAGGTGAAGTATTCCTTACGAAAATATTTGTTTGCTTGGATACACGGCATAAGCTTGAGATCCTTGGAAGGTTTCTCACCATAGACGTGTAAGGAATCACCATTGGAAAGGAAGACGGATACACTTTTCGGAACAAACAACTTCAGTACGGACCCGCCTAACCCAATCCATAACTACTATGATATCGAAGCTACCAATTTACATGGATATGAGGTCAATGGTGTCACACCATGGTCGTAGCGGAAGCACAAGTGTGTGACTATTAGGTAATCATTGCATCCAATCTAGTAAACATTATAAATTAACAACGATGCCATACCATTCATAAGTTTCATTCCATATATACAACCATCAAAAGTGAAATCACATTGTTATCTGTTTTAGATTGCCATTACAAACATAGTATAAAACACATTGTTCCAAAATAAGAAATTGTTTTCATCACAAATTCATATTGAGGCTTTGACCTCTATATGCCCATAGGAAGTTGGGATATAAAAGGTAAACCCTCCAAAAGGTGGTACATTGTTGTCTTGACAAATTCCCATACCCGAATCCTATCACCAGCTCAAGCCTTGCGTCCTGAAATACATGTCATTTTAAAAAGTCAACAAAAAGTTGGCGAGTTCATGTAGTTAAATGTTTTCGTATCAAAATGTCATCCTTGAAGTCCTGTTTTGAAATCCAAGTATGTTATTAGCATGAATGAGTTTTAAGGATCTATCAGTGTGTCGCGAGCACCCTGACATATATGTGTGATAAATAAGTAACCAAACCTAGACAACTTTGACATCATTGGGTTCACAAAAGCACTCCGAAGGGTATACCAACCAGGAGTGGAGCGGATCTCAAACTCAACAGATCTACTTCTTTTGCACCTTGGTCACTATGTGATTAATGGTTACTATTGTCATCATCCTACTTACACACAAATGATCGTGTTATCAACTAACCCATAGCTAACATACTGTTTTGATATGACATGTATTTCCCCTAGATAGTTTAAAACAAAACCGAAAATAATTGAAAGGAGGGATATGAACTCACAGTTTTTGCGTTCCGTTAAGTCATACTATTATCGATCGGTGTCCGCACACGTATGTAACCTACATGTGTATTGAGTTCAGTACACACCTAGGTCTCAATGGACCTTGTACTCGTTGTTCATCTTGAATTCTTGTTATGTATTTCTTTGTTATGATAGAACAACTTATAATGTTATCATAGTGTTGGTAGTTTGTTTGCTCGATTAATATTCTTATATATATATATATATATATATATATATATATTATTGTTTTCAGACTGTGTGTGAACTGGGCCTTGCCCTTCACATGTCCTCGTGCCTTGCAATGTGTCATTGGACCTTGCCCATGTTATCCATGTCATTGGGCCTAGCCCATGTTTTCTTGTCATTGGGCCTAGCCCATGTCATATATGTCTTTGGGCCTAGCCCATTCTCTTGTCATTGGGCCTAGCCTATGTAATTTATGTCTTTGGTCCTAGCCCATGTTTTTATATCATTGGGCCTAGCCCATGTAATTTATGGCTTTGGACCTAGCCCATGTTTTTATATTTTTGGGCCTAGCCCATTTAATTTATATCTTCGGGCCTAACCCAAGTAATTTATATTTTTGGGCTTACCCATGGTTCTATATGATTTTGGGCTTTTATTCGTTGTGGGCCTTGTCCATAAATAGAATGGAATTGGGCCTTGCCCATGATCTTTAAAATTTAGCCCAAATTTATTTTACCAAAGCCCATTTTTATAAGTCTTATGCTTATAACGTTTTTATGTTTTTAACTTTCCGGATTTTGATTTCGATAACATATATATATATATATATATATATATATATATATATATATATATATATATATATATATATATGTTAAACGTCTAAATATATATATTTGTACTTATCGTCGACGTTAATTAATAAGTGCTTGTTTTCGTCGAAAATCATCCGTTGTCGTAATGACCTTTCGTGTCGGCGCTTCACCCATCGTCCGTCGACGCGACGGTGTAATCTTGAATGTTGCCTATCGTTCTCATTATTTCGTTTGTCCGATTATTGTTTCGACGCATTTCAAGAATATATTTGTTATGCCACCCAAACTTTGTATTATAATCAAGTGTTTGTATTTTTGTATATGATTGGGTATTTTGTTGTGAATACCCTAAGTTTCTAATACATAGACATACAATACACATATGTATTCATACAAGTTCATTGGTAACAAATGTATATACTTGTATTATTTCCCAAGTATGTATATATATATATATATATATATATCTTTGTTGAACACATGGGTATTTAGGGTTTAACCCTTATCATTAGAGCCTACTTAATGATGAGTTAAGTTACTAATCGCGTTTAGTCCCATTAATCACCCCACTAATCATGTATCGCGATTAGGTTTTTAGAAAATTTCACCATAGTTTCCCCTAAACTATGTCATTTTCCATGTTTCAAAACGTATTTAAAACCTATTTAAGCTCATAATCAGCACCAACAGTCCATCTAATTTTTATTCTACATTATCAAGACATCATCATCCATGACTTTCTAGTGTTAAAAATCTTATTAAATCAAGAGGGTTTCCAATATTTATTAACACTTTCAAATCATTACTTTTATCATGTCATTTAATCAAGTTCATACATTTAACCCTTTGACTACTACACATTTTTAATATGATGACAACTTAAATACAAATGTTTACTTCTTATAAAAATCATTCATATGTATAAAAATTATCTTTAAGTTTTAGTATTCTTCATGGATGATGTAGTTGATGATCTTGTTTAAGTTTAAACCTTATCATATTTAAATCTTTATTTTTATACTTAATCATACAAGATCATCCAACTTTTATATCACACTTTAACATAAATAACTTCAACATGCTAACTAACTACAATATAAACATATAATCAACACAAAATACACAATATTTAGTGTTATTATTATGGTGTGAGTTACGGTTTAAGGTTTATCTTTTTCTCATTTTCAAGATGATCAACTTGTACACTAATAATCTAAACATAAAAATAAGCTAGAACATGGATGAGTTTGGCTTACAAAGGGTGCACAAGCTCTCGATGATTTTTGAAGAAATATGAAGCTCTTAAGAAGCCCTAATGATCTTCCATCCTTGCTAGCTCCTTGAGTGATGTCGATTAGGTTTTAAAGTGTATAAAATGTGAAGGTGGCTAAATGATGGTTCAAATGTGGTGGTGGTGGCCGTGGATGTAGAGAGAGAGTAAGGGGAAAATGGTTGCAAATTTTGTGAAGGAAAATGATGGATATTTGTTATGACTGATGATATATATCATGTCTTTCATTTAAGTTCATCACCCATCAAGACCATACTTCCTAATCTCTCATTTTTCAACAAAATCAAGTGGGCATGGGGCCCACTTGAACCGTCAATATGGGGTGGGGGTAAATTGTAACTTATTTTTTAACACATGTTAAAATGTAGATATTTTAGTCATTTGATTAAGTATGGTGATTAGGGGTTATGATCTAGCATCCTTAGCATAAGATTAGGGTTTAGTGTGTTATTACATGGTAATTAATCCACTTAGTTCTCCAATATAAGTTTCAGATGACGGAATGTCGTTCGATTACTCATCGTCACAATAATCACTATTAAACGAAACTATTTATTTAGTACTGGAAGCCTTTGCTTTCGATCACCACAATTGTTATGGTGTCTACTTAATGCAATTCTGACCTAAAAATATGTATAACTAGTTCGCTAGACGAATATACGATGAGCTAGGATGGCAGAAATGTCTTTCGTTCGATCGTTCGATCGTTCGATCGGCACTTTTGTGTTCCGTGGTCGAACTTTTCCAAAAGTTGTGTTTCGGTGACCTTATGTTAGTTGAATGGATTCCGAGTTCCAAATTAGGCTTAACTAGTTCGCTAGATGCCCGGATGTGGCTATCGGCCACTAAAATATTCGTCGTTTCGACAATCGGTCGCTTTCCGGTCTAATTGTGCATTGTTTGAAGAATGACCGGAAACGATGTCTTTTGTGCATTCTTGCTATTCTCACATTTATTTAGGATGTTTAACATTGTTTTATTTTTATTCTTACATCCGGAATCCTCCGAATTAGTCTTGCGAACAAATCGACATTTGTCGCCTTTTTGGTCGAAACGGACAATTTTGCAATTTAGGCGTTGTACTGGAAAGTTATGTATTATTGTAATGGTTGATCTCAAATAAGTGTTTTCATTTATATATGGAATCATGTATGGCATCAACATGTCGTTATTCCTTGTTCTGATTCGTTTTCGCGGATTTACCGACACAGTTAGTGTCACCGCAATTAGTGCGCCCAACACTTTCTACCAACACTTTTAGGCAGTGTTGGTTTGTTTCACGTTGTAACGGGAACCAGTATATGTTATGATCAGATTTATTTGCCCTAATGTCGTACGACTTAGTTATGCAATTAAATTTCGATAAATATGCATGAGATTACAACGTAAAATTAGTGATTAAATTGTACGAAATTACCGATTATTTGCCATTTGTCACATACTCCCCCTATTAAAAAGAATTTCGTCCTGAAATTCAGCTTGAGGCATCCACTGAAGAAGTCTTCTCGAACAAGTGGGGCTATTTTGACTTGATTTGATCTTCACGCTCCCACGTATACTCGGGACTGTGACGCGAATTCCAGCGAACCTTCACCAGTTTGATTTGGCTTCTTCTTGTCTTTTGGACCTTCCGGTCAAGGACTTCAACTGGTTCTTCAGTAAATTGTAATTTGTCATCAACATGAATCTCATTCTCTGGAATGATAACTGTGTCATTAGTCGGACTTTTCTCTAGATTAGACACATGAAATGTGTCATGTATGTTATTAAGTTCCTCTGGCAGTTTTAACAGTAAGCCACTGTACCAATCTTTGCCAGAATTTCGAAAGGTCCAATATATCTCGGGTTGAGCTTTCCGCGCTTCCCGAATCTAGCTACACCTTTCTAAGGTGAGACCTTTAACAATACTTTGTCTCCAACCTTGAAGGATAATGGTTTGCGTCTCCAATCTGCTTAGCTCTTTTGTCTATCTCGGGCCGCTTTGATACGCTCACGTATCTTAAATATCTTGTCTATGGTCTCTTGTACTAGTTAGGGACCAATAAGTTGCCTGTCACCGACCTCTGTCCAACATAATGGCGATCGGCACCTTCGTCCATATAGTGCTCCGAATGGCGCCGCCTTGATACTAGTGTGATAACTGTTATTGTAGGAAAACTCTACCAACGGTAAATGAGTATCCCAGTTTCCGCCTAAATCCATCACACAGGCCCGAAGCATGTCTTCTAATGTTTGGATGGTTCGCTCACTTTGACCATCGGTCTGCGGGTGAAAGGTTGTGCTTAAATCCAAGCGAGAACCAAACGAATTTTGAAATGATTGCCAGATCCGTGAGACAAAGCGACCATCGCTATTAGAGATTATCGAGATTGGCACACCATGTCGTGCCACAACTTCCTCCAGGTACAGTTCAGCTAGTTTCTCTTATTGTCTTTCTCGCGGATAGGTAGGAAGTGAGCTGATTTGGTTAGCCGATCAATAATAACCCAGATCATGTCATGACCTCGAGAGGTCCGTAGTAATTTTGTAATGAAATCCATTGATATCTGTTCCCACCTCCAAACCTAGATCTCAGGTTGTTGCAATAACCCAGATGGATTTTGGTATTCGGCCTTGACCTTTTCACAAGTTATGCATTTCCCAACATAGGTCGCAATATCTCCCTTGAGATTCGGCCACCAATAATATTCCTTCAGATCCTAGTACATTTTATCCGATCCTGGGTGTATCGAGTTCTTGGACTTGTGTGCTTCATCCAGCACCAAGTCTTGTAACTCACTATAGTAGGGAATCCAGATCCTTCCCGTGAAATATAAAGTTCCATCCTTGTTTGGTTCCAATTGTTTTTCAATTCCCTTTAGGATTTCCGCTGGAATGTTTTCTAGTTTCAATGCTTCTTGTTGTGCTTCGCGCACTCGAGTTGTTAAGTTCGTCTGGATCGTCATTTCTAAAGCTCGCACTCGTAATGTTTTGACTCGTTCTTTTCTGCTCAAAGAATCTTCTATGACATTTGCTTTGCCTGGGTGATACTTGACCTCACAGTCATAATCATTCAACAGTTCCACCCAACGTCGTTGGCGCATATTCAATTCTTTTTGGTTGAATATATGTTGAAGACTTTTATGGTCCGTGAATATGGTACACTTAGTGCCACATAAATAATGACGCCAGATTTTCAAGGCAAATACCACTGCGCCTAATTCTAGGTCATGTGTGGTATAATTCCTCTCATGAACTTTCAACTGACGTGACGCGTACACGATGACTTTGTCATGTTGCATTAACACGCAACCTAAGCCTTGACACCACAAAGTCATCAGTACCGTCCGGGAGTAGTATCGGTGATTTACAGAGTTTCTCTTTCAATACTTGGAACGCCGATTCTTTCTCTTCTCCCCAATCAAACTTTCTATTCTTCTGGGTAAGCGAGGTTAGCGGCTGAGCAACCTTGGAGAAGTTCTCAATAAATTTCCTGTAATATCCGCTAATCCTAGGAATTTTCGTATTTCTGTGTGGGTTCTTGGCGTGGTCCAGTTCTTTATAGCCTCGATCTTTGAAGGGTCAGCATGTATTCCATTCTCGTTCACCACATGGGCGAGAAATTGTACCTCGCAAATCCAAAATTCGCATTTCGAGAACTTAGCATATAGTTGCTCCTTCTTTAGCAACTCCAAAATAGTTCTCAGGTGTTGTCCGTGCTCTTTCTCAGTTCGTGAGTATATCAGTATGTCATCTATAAAAACGATCACGAACTTTTCAAGATATGGCTTACATACCTGGTTCATCAAATCCATGAATACTGCAGGGGCGTCGTTAGGCCAAAGGGCATAACAAGGAACTCGTATTGACCGTAGCGAGTCCGAAATGATGTCTTAGGAATACTTTCCTCTTGGATTCTCAACTGATGATATCCGGATCTCAAATCAATTTTCGAGTAAAAACTCGACCCTTGCAACTTATCGAATAGATCGTTGATTCTTGGTAATGGGTACCGGTTCTTGATAGTTAACTTGTTTAGTTCCAGGTGGTCGATGCACATGCGATGGTTCCGTCCTTCTTTTTCACAAACAACACTGGAGCTCCCCAAGTCGAGAAACTCGGTCTTATGAAACCTTTGTCGAGCAGCTCCTGCAACTACGTAGATAATTCCTGCATCTCCGAGGGCGCTAGTCGATATGGAGCTTTTGCCACAGGTGCAGCTCCTGGCACTAAATCAATACGGAATTCGACTTGTCGCTGTGGAGGTAGCCTTGGAAAGTCTTCTGGAAAGACCTCAGGATATTCCCTCACTACTGGTATGTCTTCAATCGTGCGCTCCTCGGCCTTCTTATCCACCACATGGGCAAGAAAAGCGATGCATCCCTTCCTCAAACATTTCTTAGCCTTCATGTAGTTTATGATTCGTAGAGGTGTGTCATGCTTCTCACCATGAATTATCAAGTGTTCTAAGTCGGATAAGGGGATGAGAATGATTTTCTCATGACATATAACTCCGGCTCGATTATTGGATAGCCAGTCCATCCCAATAACGACATCAAAACAACCCAGTTGAACTGGTAGTAGATCTATATAAACTTTCGTTCTCCTAATTCTAACGTACATTTCTTTATTATTTCTTTCGACTCTACTGATATCTCGTTAGCTAGCTCGATCGAGTAGGGAACATCTAATTTACTCGACGCTACCCCAAGTATATCTCTAAACTCTTTACAAATTAAACTGAAATCTGCCCCGGTATAAAGAAGAATAGATGCAAAGGGATCATTGATAGGGAACGTACCGGTGACTACGTTTGGATCCTGGCGAGCATCCTTAGCTCCAATTACAAACGCTCTTCCTCGTGCTTGGTTCGCTTTAGGGCAATCTTTCTTGAAATGCCCTTTGTCTCCTCATCCAAAACAACCTTGTTCTCCAATATTGGTCCCCCGGCACACATCGGTGCGTTTTCCAAATTTACCACATTTTCCACACTTAGGGCCTCGACATTCCCCATAGTGGTGGAAAGGACATTTGGGGCATTTAGGTGTGTCCCCAGTATTGGATTTCTTAACAGCAGTGTTTAGGGTAGTGGTAACATATGCCTTAGTTTCTCTGACCTCTCTCATGGCTTGTTTCTTGTTACTATTATTGTTACCTCGAGAGCCTTTCTTGAAATGAGAAAGTTTTCATTTGTTAGAATTAGTAGTCTCCTCAGTAGATTCTTTCTTGTTCCCACTACACTTAGGCAAACTCCCCTGACGTACAGCCTCTTCAGTCAGGCTAACAGCTAGATCAATCGCTTCACCAATCTCAGTGGGTTTTGAAGATGTAAGAAGGCTCAAAATCTCGGGGGCGAGTCCCCAAATGTACCTCTCAATTCGCTTAAATTCAGGCTCTACTAAGTATGGTACCACTCGGGATAAGTCATGGAATCGTTGAGTGTACCCAGCAATGTCTGAACCAACCATTTTTAGATTCCAGGATTCTGTCTCCAACTTTTGAATTTCCGATCTTGAGCAATACTTCTTTCTCATCATCTCTTAAAGTTCCTCCCAGGTCAGGGCGTATGCAGCATCGTCACCCTTGGTTTGGACCTGAAGGTTCCACCAAGATAGAGCTCCATCCACAAAGAGTCCAGTAACACAGGTGACTCTTAGTTCACCCGGGCACTTACACATTCGGATGACTGGATCTTTCTTCTCAGTCCAACGTACGAAGGCTACAGCGCCTCCGGTACCATCGAAGTTCAGAGGTTTACAGTCAAGAAACTGCTTATAAGTACAACCTGAAATCATTGGATACACCATTTAAGCATGAGTAAACAAATAGCACCAATAAGATGGATGAGAGTGTATTGCGGTTTTATGAGTAACCGTGTATTACCAGTTGGAGGATTTATTCCTGTTGAACCTCCGGTACCACCGCTATACTCACAGCGGTTAGCCTCGTACTGCGTGGGATATGCGTTCATTCAGATCCTCTTGTGTTGTCAGTATGGTGTTATTGTTTGAACTTCTTCTGTGGGGCGACATCGTCTTCTAATACAACATGTCGCTCACAATTAGCCGAATAATAATAATTTCATATAATTATTACCATTTAATTATTAATATATATTTTTTTATCAAACATATATGTAATAGCACATCGATACATGATAAATAAATAAAAGAATATATGTATACACCATACGCACACCCATCATCATAATACACATAGCTCATCGCATACATAGTTGCCATATCATAAGATATAAATCATGGTATCACCACGACACAATGCATCAACCATTATATCACCACATCATGACATAATCAACCAAGAAATATTATGCAAAATAAATAAAATACACTTTCATATAATGAAACTTGTTACAATTTGTTCGTCAAGACCCAAAAAGGACTTAGGGATACACAACCCTAGTCAATAAACGGTTTTACATTACAAAAGTACAATTTCTACATTGCTTCTTCACGTCATCAAGTTGTGTTCCAAAAGCTAGGATCTTCAAGGCTATGTCTTGATGAGCCAAATCATTGAAAGTACATCTGATACCCAAAAGATAATCACAAACATGCTACTGAGTGGAGGGAGTGGTGGAAATGGTGATCGGGGAAACAAACTACGATGGTAGGCCATCTCTTCCTTGAGGCTAGAAATGTGCCTAGTAGCATCAGTCTGAAACTGATCTAAATCATGCACTCATGCCTCAGATGGGCATGACGAGTGGTGAAATGGGCAGTAAAAAGGTGGGGTCGGTGGTGGTGATAGGGGTAGTGGTGGTGGTGATGGTGGTGGGTATGATGATGGGGGTGGTATTGGTGATGACAGTGGTGGGGGTGTGGCTCTGGCAGTAGCATGGGTAGTACGCTGAGTCTCTAACTTCCAGATCCTTCGGAAAATCAAGGAGAGTTATAGGTCATGTGAAGTCACTCTCTCCTCAGGAAACGGAGGGAAGTGTGAGGGGTGGTAAGGGTCAGCAGGGCTCATGCCCGGTGGGGGTGTCGGGGTAAACATACCTGCTGGGGGTAGTGTGGGATGTGGGGTATACATGGGGGGTGATCTACCAGAGAAAGAAGGTCCTGCCATGTGGGAAGGTCCAGCTGCAGATGGGTTGAAAACAGGGTGGTAAGTGGACCTCCCAGAGAAAAGTGGTGGGGGCTGCTCTGGGGCACGTGGAGTACCGCTCAGTGAATAGTATCAGGTGGGTCCAGAGTAGTGAGTGGGTCCAGCATATGGAATGCGTCCATGGGTCGGGGTACTGACTGGAAATGAGCTAACGCGAGTCGGTGAGGCTGCATGGGGTGAATACATAGATACAGGTGTATCTGGGGTGGCAGATGAGGCATCGTCTGCCATATGCTCACTCTGAGAAGCATCTGTGGATGACGAGATGTCAACAACTGGTATATCAAGGGGTGGGATCTCGAGTATAGCTATGTCATCAAAGACCTTGCCGTCACCAAGGTCATCCTCCATATGCTCAACATGGAACACTGGTATGTCATCATCATTGTCGTCCAGATCAATAACTGGCGGAACTATAGCAAGAGGCACAGCCAAATGTACAATCGCATGCTCGCCATCTGGATGGCCATAAATGATAACATCATGCGGGGGCTGCGGAACGGCTATTACGTCGTTTGCCGGTGGTGCATCCTCCTCCATCTGATCAATCAGGGCAAGCGGCTGAAGGTCATTAAAGCCTCCATGGTGGGCTCCATCCCCAAGGGGTAGAGCCTAAGTATCAGGGTCGTATCCATCATCAAATACATACTCCTCAGGGTCCTCTTCTTAACTCGATGAGGAAGACATAATCCTTATAAATAATCCATACAATGCATATATATACATGTTAGTAATTTATGATATATTTTATATTAATCACCAATTCTCATGCAAGACTTGTTCTCTTCTGGTTTCCATGTACTCTTACTGTTTTGTGTCTATCTATTATTGACTAATCGTGTATTGACTCTGCTTATTACTTATAGTTGAGCTCATGTGATAGATCCTTGTGTTATCGCGACACAATGAAAACCATTTTGTTATCTTGTTATCAATCCAAAACATTTCTATCATGTTTTAAACTTTGTTTTCATGTGTGAGCCCTGGTGATTGTAGACCAAACTTTTAATAAAAAAATTTTCCCCAGTTCACTACAATCGGAGCTCTGATACCAACTGTCAAACCCTGGTCGTAGCGGAAGCGCAAGTGTGTGACTACTAGGTAATAATTGCATCCAATCTAGTAAACATTATAAATTAACAACGATGCCATACCATTCATAAGTTTCATTCCATATTTACAACCATCAAAAGTGAAATCACATTGTTATATGTTTTAGATTGCCATTACAGACATAGTTTAAAACAAATTGCTCCAACATAAGACATTGTTTTCATCACAATTTCATATTGAGGCTTTGACCTCTATATGCCCATACGAAGTTGGGATATAAAAGGAAAACCCTCCAAAAGGTGGTACATCAATGTCTTGACAAATTCCCATACCCGAATCCGATCACCAGCTCATGCCTTACGTCCTGAAATACATGTAATTTTAAAAAGTCGACATAAAGTTGGCGAGTTCATGTAGTTAAATGTTTTCATATCAAAATGTCATCCTCGAAGTCTTGTATTGAAATCCGAGTATGTTATTAGCATCAATGAGTTTTAAGGATCTATCAGTGTGTCGCGAGCACCCTGACATATATGTGTCATAAGTAAGTAACCAAACCGAGACAACTTTGACATCATTGGGATCACAAAATCACTCCGAAGGGTATACCAACCAGGAGTGGAGCGGGTCTCAAACTCAATAGATCTACTTCTTTTGAACCTTGGTCACTAAGTGATTAATGGTTACTATTGTCATCATTCTACTTACGCACAAATGATCGTGTTATCAACTAACCCATAGCTAACATACTATTTTGATATGACATGTATTTCCCCTTGATAGTTTAAAACAAGACTTGAAATAATTGAAAGGAAGGACATGAACTCACAGTTTTTGCGTTCCGTTAAGTCGTACTATTGTCGATCGGTGTCCGCACACGTATGTAACCTACATGTGTATTGAGTTCATTACACACCTAGGTCTCAATGGACCTTGTACTCGTTGTTCATCTTGAATTCTTGTTATGTACTTCTTTGTTATGATAGAACAACTTATAATGTTATCATAGTGTTGGTAGTTTGTTTGCTCGGTTAATATTCTTATATATGTTTCTTAAAATATATATATATATATATATATTATTGTTTTCAGATTGTGTGTGAATGGGCCACGTCCTTCACATGTCCTCGTGCCTTGTACGCGTGTCATTGGGCCTTGCTCATGATATCCATGTCATTGGGCCTTGCTCATGATATCCATGTCATTGGGCCTAGCCCATGTTTTCTTGTCATTAGGCCTAGCCCATGTCAACTATGTCTTTGGGCCTAAACCATGTTCTCTTTTCATTGGGCCTAACCCTTGTAATTTATGTCTTTTGGCCTAGCCCCTGTTTTTATGTCATTGGGCCTAGCCGATGTAATTTATGCCTTTGGGCCTAGCACATGTTTTTATGTCGTTGGTGTGATATCCCAGGTTTTTCGGACAACTTACACGTGACACATGTCGAACAATGTATATGCTAAGTATTAAACGTGCACGAGTTAAATGAATACGTGTTGTGTGTTGTGTGATTGTTTTAGTTATAAAGAAGTGTGGTAGATATGTACATGAACTGAACCGAACCGCGACACGAACCAGCTTTGATTCATTGTAACTCTAGGAATTAATCAGGTTAGAACTCAAACATGTCTTGGCCGCGAGATCAAAACCTAAAACTAATTCGGCAAGATCAAACCCAAACCCGTAACAAACCTAAAACTATTCGGCCGATCAAACCAAACCAAACCAACCCGTGTGCAACCCAAACCGATATCAAGCCTAAGCTTTAAACTCCAACCACACGGCCACAAGATCAAACCAACCCAAGTTCTGGCCGCGAGATCAAGCCCAAACCCAAACCAAAGCAATCCAAGTATCATCGGCCACATATGCTTAAGCCTAACCGTAACCCTCACCTTCTTTGCGCCTATATATACTAACACTTATGCATGTTCCATTCACAATTCACAAAACCCTAAAAAGAAAACTGCCGTCGGCAGCCTTGTCTCACTTTGTGATCGCAAACACGGAGCAGCCTTGCTCTCTTCTTCCTCTCGGTCGCAGCAGCAGCAGCCGTCTTCATCTTCACCTTCATTCAGTCGCGAAATCTGTCCTGGTTCACCTCTAGTCGATCAACAAAACAGCCCACGTTATCAACGTTCTCTCGGTCGCGATCTTTCTGGAAAAGTCGGATAAATCTTGTCCAAACCTCGGCTTGTTTACCTAGTTAACCAAGGTTAGGGTTATCTCTGATTACAAGATCATGTGCGGATATATATATGCTTGAATGATTAGTTGTTTCGGATATTATATGCTGAGTTGATTGTTGTTTATATGTATAATAGTTGCGGAACTTGTAAGTCGCGAGTATGTTTGATTGATAAAAACTAGAGTTAATGAGTAGGGTTTGCATGGAATTGTTATAGGTATTAATCTAGGATTAGAAATCGGTTTTAGATCGCCTAGATTAATCGCATGAACGGGATTACACGAGTTTATGATAAAGATATGCTGAATCAGTTGCTGAGTAATAGTTACAGCCGACTTCATCTGGCTGTAACTCGGTCGATAGTTGTCGAAAAACGGATTTTCTGATGTCTAGAACGTAGAGATTTGAATAAGGAATCTAATGGCGCCGGATTCATAATTTTCTGAAGTCGTTTGATATTTTTAAAGGGCTAAATAAGTTCAGTAACTAAAACTGTGAAAATCCTGAAATTTTGCTAGTTGTTTGTCAAGCTAGATTTTAAAATCAGTAGGGAGTTGAGTCATGATTTTTGTACAGAAACTAGGTATAGAAATTTCCGGGCAACTCCAACTGGAATTTTGTTAATCGGACGATCAGTGATTTTTAAATAAATTCTTCCGTGGACTGCAGTCAGAAAGCGGTAAATCTAACTGCAGCTTAGTGAATTAATATTTATGGTTAATTGGTAAAGATTTAGGACTTGGGAAAATTATATAAATTTCTATGGTATAAACGTCACCTACTGTAAAAATATTGGAATTTTTAGAATGTTAGAACTATTTTATAAAAATCCTAGAAAACAGCTGAATAATTGAGTGTTAAGCAGAAAGTTGATAACTTGTGATTTTATGCATTAAAGTGTTGCATGGATTTGGAATATGTTCATGATAAGTTGTTTGATTACTATGATCACATGAGAATACTTGCATGCATGTTTGAGTGTTAGATATTTGTTTGTGTGTATCACTTTGTGAGTAAATTGCGTGTGGAATTTGTATTAGTGTGATTTCACACTGACGTGTAATTAATTGGTTTGTTAGGACGCAACTAGCGGTCCCATCTCTTATAACATCTTTGCTACACTAACCGAGCAAATAAAGGTGAGTTCACGGCCCCTAACTTTATCCGGTTTTTAAACAACAGGGGGAGAAACATGTATACACTCTCAAACTCAATCTCTTTACGTTATACGAATTTAACGTCACATAACTATACGGTAACTAAGTTAATGTTAATGTAATGTTATGGTCACTAAGCAGCTTTATCACTTAAGTCCTCGACAATCTCCTCGGATCGTTAGTATTTGGGTTAAATAGCGGGGGAATTATAAGTAGTACTACTGGGTCTGACGAGCCCCATCCGAGCTAGTCGCGCTAGCCGACCTGGTATGGTCAACGGGTGAATAATTGGCCTAACATCGCCATGGTCATGTGATAGGCCTGGCAAAACGGAGGCACAACTGTCAGCTTCGATCGCGAACTCTTACGTGACATGACTTTAGGCTAGCTACCTATATATATTAACATTGAACTTAATTACTAATCAACTTAATATTCCGGGTTTGGAATATTGGAAACATCAACTTATTATCCCGGGTCGGGGATAATGGAAATAATCAACTTAATATTCCGGGTTTGGAATATTGGAAACATCAACTTATTATCCCGGGTCGGGGATAATGGAAATAACAACTTAATATTCCGGGATGGGAATATTGGAAGCAACAACTTATTATTCCGGGATTGGAATAATGGAACCGATACGTTATCCCGGGTTGGGGATAACGGAGTAATTAAACTATAACCGAACAAACCAATTTATGAAAACCTATGAACTCACTCATCTTTAATGTTGACACTTGTTTCTTTACATGTTTCTCAGGACGCTAGGAGCTCTAGGTGCACGCACATGCATTGAACAAGACATCTTTATCGAGTCTTACTTATTAATATTGTTTTGGGATTTTTCTTTTGTTTTGGCGTTTGTGTTGGCGCCCGCATCACTACTTATTTATGCTTCCGCTCAAACTTTAAAACTAATGCTCTGCTAAATATTGGTAATTGATATAAAATCTACAATGAACGATTTTGGAAAACGTATTATCAAATCATGTAGAGTCGTTCGACGTACTAGTGTTTCAGATTCTGATTTGTTCACACGCCTCGCGGTAAAACTCCGCAAGTGGAAATTGAGGGTGTGACAGATTGGTATCTGAGCCACTAGCTATAGAGAACCAGGTTTGCATTAGAAGTAGACCTAAACTATAGCTGATATCACGACACTAGACTTAGTTTGGCACCGAATTATTATATCTTGTTATGCAATATGCCACAATCGTGTTTGGTAGATTATACCTTCATAATAAGAAATGAAAACAACTCGTAACTAACTACACGACCTAACAGGCAATGTCATCATCCTCATCGTCATCATCATCCGACAGACTTACGCCACCAAGGGCACTAGAAAAGGCACCAATGGTGGAACCCATACCACCTTATGGCGTGGAGACACGCTCAGCAGCGAGGAAAAGGCTCGCTCTGGGGGAGGAGTCGTCGTTACGCCCAACTATTGCTGTACCGGTTGAACCGGTTAATCCTGTAGAGATAGGAATTGACATGCTTAGAATCCTGGTACATACACAACAAAAACAGTTAGAAAGAATGCAGGAAACCATCCTAGCACAAGGATGGATGATCCGACACCTTACCGGAAAGACCGACTCGCTCGAGGAAGAGCATCGTACGAGCAAGATAGCTCGTAACACCATAGCCAGAGATCTGCTTACTGAGCAGATAAGAGCTGACTGGCTTGAGGACAGAGTCCTGGAAAATAGTTGGAACATTCAGGAACTGCAAAATCAAGCACTTGCCCAGCACCTGCCCCTCCAGTGCCGGTAGAGGAGGATCCAGAAGAGGATCCAGAGGAGGATCCTGAAGAGGATCCGGAGGAGGACCCAGCTGAGGAAGCTGGAAATGCCGCACAGGATGACGGCAACGACAGTGACTTGGGGAATGGAGACGTAGACGACTGACACGTCTCGTTTATATTATTTGTTTTCCTTCAGTTTATTTATTTTCCCACTTGCGTTTAAACTTGAGACTTTATAGTGAATTCGTATGTGTGATTTGCACTTTTGTAAGACGTTGAAATTTCAGTTAATCAAGTATTTCTTTTGATTATTTAACATATTGAGTTGACATAACTTACTAATTATTAAAGTACGAAGTAGGATAGCTATATTGGATATATAGACTTATCGGGGTATGTTTGTGTTGTGTTTCGAAGATCTAAATGGCGACTGGAAGACGTGGAAACCTTAACTTGACGCCCGAAGAGCTAGTTGCCATGATTCATGAGCATGTGAACGCAGCTTTAGCGGGTGTTCAGAACCAGCCGGCAGGTAACCATTATTAAATTTTCGCGTGAAAATCTAATAGTGAGGCTAGTAAAATTCCTTGCTGACTTCCTGTTCTCTGTCAGCAGGAGGGGGCTTTAACCCCTACAAGATGTTCCTAGACGCAAAGCCTAGCAAATTCTCGGGGGCGGAAGGACCCATTGGACTGGTCCGCTGGATCGAAAAATCGGAATCTGTTTTTGAAATGTGCAACTGCCTCGAGACCAACAAGGTCAAATACGCAGCCTCAACATTGGAAATGGGGCACTGACATGGTGGAATGCCCAAGTCCAAACACGTGGGCTTATAGCTGAGAATGCAATGGCATGGACTGAGTTCAAGGCCGTGATTAAAGAGGAGTACTGTCCACGAGACAGAGTGCAACAATTGGAGCAAGCTCTATGGAACCACAAGATGGTGGGATCGGAAATTGAAGCTTACACCGCAAAACACCATGACTTGGTATTTCTATGTCCTGAATTGGCCAACACGGTGGAGAAAAGACTCGAGTTCTATCTCGGGGGTCTGGTTCCGGAAATTCAGGGTATGGTGATGTCTAGTAACCCTGTAACTGAACATCAAGCAATCCGATTGGCTCACAAACTCACCGATAAAGCGGTGGAACAGAAGAAACTGCCAGCACGGGGTACCACCGAAGTCGCCCCAGATAACAAAAGAAAATTTGAAGACTCCACTGTTCGACAGTCTTCGTCATCACATCCGCAGCAAGGGAACCAAAAACGGTTCAATCATTACCACAGCCACCGGGGCCATCAAAATCATCCCAACAACAACAACAACAACAACAACAACAACAATATCAACAACCCGAATGCAAGCGGCTATGTAGGTCGAAAGCCGCAGTGCAATCGCTGCAATCTTCACCATAACGGCCCTTGTGCCGGAAATCGTTGCCAACGATGTGGCAAGATAGGACATGCGGCAAAGGAATGTCGTGGGAAAATCATGTCCCGACAAAATCAAAATCAGCCCCAGGGTCAGCAGCAGGGTATAAACCGGGGATGCTATCAATGTGGTAGCACTGCTCATTTCAGAAGAGACTGCCCACAGTTTCGCAACAACAACAATAATGGTGGAAACAACCACAACAATAATAACAGCAACAATAATGGGAACGGTGGCACAGGAGGTGCCAAGGGTCGCGCATTTACGTTGGGCCGTGGGGAGGCCAGAAACGACACGAACGTGGTCACCGGTAAGTTTCCCCTTAATGAACATTTTGCTACTGTGCTTTTTGATACGGGTGCGGATAGGAGTTTTATATCTGAGTCTTTTAGGAAGAACCTAAATCTCACGCTTAAACCATTAGAGACCCCTTATGTGATAGAATTAGCCAATGGTAAATCGGTAGATGTGACCCAAATCGTATCCGGCTGTCAACTAAAACTCGCGGGCCACACTTTTACCATTGATCTGATGACAACTACCCTGGGTAGTTTTGACGTGGTAGTCGGAATGGACCGGCTATCCGACGTCCGGGCTGAAGTTCTCTGCTTCGAAAAGTCTATCCGTATTCCACTCTCGAACGACGAAATCCTGACGGTACAAGGCGACAAGGCAAGCGCCGTCACCAACATTATCTCATATATGCAAGCGCAGAAGTATCTTCGGAGAAAGAACTCCTTCGCTTTACTCGCACTGATTTCCGAACAGCCTAAGGACGAGAAACGTATAGAAGACATCCCTGTCGTCCGTGATTTTTCCGATGTATTCCCAGAAGAATTACCTGGTCTTCCACCACATCGACAATTAGAGTTTGAAATCGAATTGGCAAGCAATGCAACTCCTATCGCCAAGGCTCCATACCGCCTAGCTCCAGCCGAGCTGCAGGAGCTGTCTACCCAACTTCAGGAACTTTTATAGAAAGGATTTATCCGACCAAGCGTTTCGCCATGGGGAGCTCCAGTCCTCTTTGTCAAGAAAAAGGATGGGACTTTCCGCATGTGCATCGACTATAGGGAACTCAACAAGGTTACTGTCAAGAACCGATACCCGTTACCTCGCATCGACGATCTCTTCGACCAACTGCAAGGGTCAAGCTACTACTCCAAGATTGATTTACGGTCTGGTTATCACCAGCTACGCGTCAGGGAGGAGGATATCGCTAAGACGGCATTTCGCACTCGGTATGGCCATTACGAGTTCTTGATCATGCCATTCGGTCTCACTAACGCACCTGCGGTATTCATGGACCTCATGAACCGCGTGTGTAAACCATACCTCGACAAATTTGTCATTGTGTTCATCGATGACATACTCATCTACTCCAACCCGTGTGCAACCCAAACCGATATCAAGCCTAAGCTTTAAACTCCAACCACACGGCCACAAGATCAAACCAACCCAAGTTCTGGCCGCGAGATCAAGCCCAAACCCAAACCAAAGCAATCCAAGTATCATCGGCCACATATGCTTAAGCCTAACCGTAACCCTCACCTTCTTTGCGCCTATATATACTAACACTTATGCATGTTCCATTCACAATTCACAAAACCCTAAAAAGAAAACTGCCGTCGGCAGCCTTGTCTCACTTTGTGATCGCAAACACGGAGCAGCCTTGCTCTCTTCTTCCTCTCAGTCGCAGCAGCAGCAGCCGTCTTCATCTTCACCTTCATTCAGTCGCGAAATCTGTCCAGGTTCACCTCTAGTCGATCAACAAAACAGCCCACGTTATCAATGTTCTCTCGGTCGCGATCTTTCTGGAAAAGTCGGATAAATCTTGTCCAAACCTCGGCTTGTTTACCTAGTTAACCAAGGTTAGGGTTATCTCTGATTACAAGATCATGTGCGGATATATATATGCTTGAATGACTAGTTGTTTCGGATATTATATGCTGAGTTGATTGTTGTTTATATGTATAATAGTTGCGGAACTTGTAAGTCGCGAGTATGTTTGATTGATAAAAACTAGAGTTAATGAATAGGGTTTGCATGGAATTGTTATAGGTATTAATCTAGGATTAGAAATCGGTTTTAGATCGCCTAGATTAATCGCATGAACGGGATTACACGAGTTTATGATAAAGATATGCTGAATCAGTTGCTGAGTAATAGTTACAGCCGACTTCATCTGGCTGTAACTCGGTCGATAGTTGTCGAAAAAACGGATTTTCTGATGTCTAGAATGTAGAGATTTGAATAAGGAATCTAATGGCGCCGGATTCATAATTTTCTGAAGTCGTTTGATATTTTTAAAGGGCTAAATAAGTTCAGTAACTAAAACTGTGAAAATCCTGAAATTTTGCTAGTTGTTTGTCAAGCTAGATTTTAAAATCAGTAGGGAGTTGAGTCATGATTTTTGTACAGCAACTAGGTATAGAAATTTCCGGGCAACTCCAACTGGAATTTTGTTAATCGGACGATCAGTGATTTTTAAATAAATTCTTCCGTGGACTGCAGTCAGAAAGCGGTAAATCTGACTGCAGCTTAGTGAATTAATATTTATGGTTAATTGGTAAAGATTTAGGACTTGGGAAAATTATATAAATTTCTATGGTATAAACGTCACCTACTGTAAAAATATTGGAATTTTTAGAATGTTAGAACTATTTTATAAAAATCCTAGAAAACAGCTGAATAATTGAGTGTTAAGCAGAAAGTTGATAACTTGTGATTTTATGCATTAAAGTGTTGCATGGATTTGGAATATGTTCATGATAAGTTGTTTGATTACTATGATCACATGAGAATACTTGCATGCATGTTTGAGTGTTAGATATGTTGTTTGTGTGTATCACTTTGTGAGTAAATTGCGTGTGGAATTTGTATTAGTGTGATTTCACACTGACGTGTAATTAATTGGTTTGTTAGGACGCAACTAGCGGTCCCATCTCTTATAACATCTTTGCTACACTAACCGAGCAAATAAAGGTGAGTTCACGGCCCCTAACTTTATCCGGTTTTTAAACAACAGGGGGAGAAACATGTATACACTCTCAAACTCAATCTCTTTACATTATACGAATTTAACGTCACATAACTATACGGTAACTAAGTTAATGTTAATGTAATGTTATGGTCACTAAGCAGATTTATCACTTAAGTCCTCGACAATCTCCTCGGATCGTTAGTATTTGGGTTAAATAGCGGGGGAATTATAAGTAGTACTACTGGGTCTGACGAGCCCCATCCGAGCTAGTCGCGCTAGCCGACCTGGTATGGTCAACGGGTGAATAATTGGCCTAACATCGCCATGGGTCATGTGATAGGCTTGGCAAAACGGAGGCACAACTGTCAGCTTCGATCGCGAACTCTTACGTGACATGACTTTAGGCTAGCTACCTATATATATTAACATTGAACTTAATTACTAATCAACTTAATATTCCGGGTTTGGAATATTGGAAACATCAACTTATTATCCCGGGTCGGGGATAATGGAAATAATCAACTTAATATTCCGGGTTTGGAATATTGAAAACATCAACTTATTATCCCGGGTCGGGGATAATGGAAATAACAACTTAATATTCCGGGATGGGAATATTGGAAGCAACAACTTATTATTCCGGGATTGGAATAATAGAACCGATACGTTATCCCGGGTTGGGGATAACGGAGTAATTAAACTATAACCGAACAAACCAATTTATGAAAACCTGTGAACTCACTCATCTTTAATGTTGACACTTGTTTCTTTACATGTTTCTCAGGACGCTAGGAGCTCTAGGTGCACGCACATGCATTGAACAAGACATCTTTATCGAGTCTTACTTATTTATATTGTTTTGGGATTTTTCTTTTGTTTTGGCGTTTGTGTTGGCGCCCGCATCACTACTTATTTATGCTTCCGCTCAAACTTTAAAACTAATGCTCTGCTAAATATTGGTAATTGATATAAAATCTACAATGAACGATTTTGGAAAACGTATTATCAAATCATGTAGAGTCGTTCGACGTACTAGTGTTTCAGATTCTGGTTTGTTCACACGCCTCGCGGTAAAACTCCGCAAGTGGAAATTGAGGGTGTGACAGTTGGGCCTAGCCCATGTAATTTATAGCTTTGGGCCTAGCCCATGTTTTTATATTTTTGGGCCTAGCCCATGTAATTTATATCATTGGGCCTAGCCCAAGTAATTTATATTTTTGGGCTTAACCCATGGTTTTATATGCTTTTGGGCTTTGATTCGTTGGGGGCCTTGTCCATAAATATTATGGAATAGGGCCTTGCCCATGATCTTTAAAATTTAGCCCACATTTATTTTAACAAAGCTCATTTTTATAAGTCTTATGCTTATAACGATTTTATGTTTTTAACTTTTCGGATTTTGATTTCGATAATATATATATATGCTAAACGTCTAAATATATATATTTATACTTGTCGTCGACGTTAATTAATAAGTGCTTGTTTTCGTCGAAATCGCCCGTTGTTGTAATGACCTTTGATGCCGGCGATTCACCTGTTGGTCGTCGACGCGACGGTGTAATCTTCAATGTTTGCCTATCGTTTGCGTTGTTTTATTTGTCCGATTATTGTTTTAACGCATTTCAAGAATATATTTGTTATGCCACCCAAACTTTGTATTATAGTCAAGTGGTTGTACTTTGTATATGATTGGGTATTTTATTGTGAATACCCTAAGTTTCTAATATATACACATACAATACACATATGTATTCATACAAGTTCATTGGTAACAAATGTATATACTTGTATTATTTCCCAAGTAAAAATATATATATTTGTAAAAAGTATTTATTTTTACTTATATATATATATATATATATATATATACATATATATATATAACTTTGTTGAACACTTGGGTATTTAGGGTTTAAGCCTTTAGAGTCTACTTAATGACGATTTAAGTTACTAATCGTGTTTAGTCCCACTAATCATGTCATAATCGCGATTAGATTTTTAGAAAATTTCACCATAGTTTCCCCTAAACTATGGCGTTTTCCACGTTTCAAAAACATATTTAAAACCTGTTTAAGCCCATAATCAACACCAACAGTCCATCTAATTTTTATTCTACATTATCAAGACATCATCATCCATGACTTTCTAGTGTTAAAAATCTTATATCAAGAGGGTTTCCAATATTTATTAACACTTTCAAATCATTACTTTTATCATGTCATTTAATCAAGTTCATACATTTAACCCTTTAACTACTACAAATTTTAAAGATGATTACAACTTAAATACAAATGTTTACTTCTTATAAAAATCATTCATATGTATAAAAATTATCTTTAAGTTGTAGTATTCTTCATGGATGATGTCATAATCGCGATTAGACACATGTATACACATAAGTATTCATACAAGTTCATTGGTAACAAATTTATATACTTGTATTATTTCCCAAGTAAAAATATATATATTTGTAAAATGTATATATTTTTACTTATATATATATATATATAACTTTGTTGAACACTTGGGTATTTAGGGTTTAAGCCTTGTCATTAGAGCCTACTTAATGACTATTTAAGTTACTAATCGTGTTTAGTCCCACTAATCACCCCACTAATCATTTCATAATCGCGATTAGATTTTTAGAAAATTTTACCATAGTTTCCCTTAAACTATGGCGTTTTCCATGTTTCAAAAATGTATTTAAAACCTGTTTAAGCCCATAATCAACACCAACAGTACATCTAATTTTTATTCTACATTATCAAGACATCATCATCCATGACTTTCTAGTGTTAAAAATCTTATTAA
The DNA here is from genome assembly GCA_947069175.1 of Scalesia atractyloides. Classification (NCBI taxonomy): domain Eukaryota; kingdom Viridiplantae; phylum Streptophyta; class Magnoliopsida; order Asterales; family Asteraceae; genus Scalesia; species Scalesia atractyloides. Next base: position 41,164,588 of record CAMTDV010000001.1, read on the forward strand.
ATCAAGAGGGTTTCCAATATTTATTAACACTTTCAAATCATTACTTTTATCATGTCATTTAATCAAGTTCATACATTTAACCCTTTGACTACTACACATTTTAAAGATGATTACAACTTAAATATAAATGTTTACTTCTTATAAAAATCATTCATACGTATAAAAATGATCTTTAAGTTGTAGTATTCTTCATGGATGATGACCTAATCGCGATTAGACACATGTATACACATAAGTATTCATACAAGTTCATTGGTAAAAATGTATATACTTGTATTATTTCCCAAGTAAAAATATATAGATTTGTGAAAAGTATTTATTTTTACTTATATATATATATATATATATATATATATATATATATATATATATATATATATATATATATATATATATATATATATATAACTTTGTTGAACACTTGGGTGTTTAGGGTTTAAGCCTTGTCATTAGAGCCTACTTAATGACGATTTAGTTACTAATCGTGTTTAGTCCCACTAATCACCCCACTAATCATGTCATAATCGCGATTAGATTTTTAGAAAATTTCACCATAGTTTTCCCAAAACTATGGTGTTTTCCACGTTTCAAAAACGTATTTAAAACATGTTTAAGCCAATAATCAACACCAACAGTACATCTAATTTTTATTCTACATTATCAAAACATCATTATCCATGACTTTCTAGTGTTATAAATCTTATTAAATTAAGACGGTTTCCAATATTTATTAACACTTTCAAATCATTACTTTTATCATGTCATTTAATCAAGTTCATACATTTAACCCTTTGACTACTACACATTACACATTTTAAAGCATATTACAACTTAAATACAAATGTTTACTTCTTATAAAAATCATTCATATGTATAAAAATTATCTTTAAGTTGTAGTATTCTTCATGGATGATGTCATAATCGCGATTAGACACATGTATACACATAAGTATTCATACAAGTTCATTGGTAACAAATTTATATACTTGTATTATTTCCAAGTAAAATATATATATTTGTAAAAAGTATTTTTTATTTATATATATATATTACTTATAATATATAAAATTTGTTGAACACTTGGTATTTAGGGTTTAAGCCTTGTCATTAGAGCCTACTTAATGACGATTTAAGTTACTAATCGTGTTTAGTCCACTAATCACCCCCTAATCATGTCATAATCGCGATTAGATTTTTAGAAAATTTCACCATAGTTTCCCTTAAACTATGGCGTTTTCCGGTTTCAAAAATGTATTTAAAACCTGTTTAAGCCCATAATCAACCAACCATACATCTAATTTTTATTCTACATTATCAAGACATCATCATCCATGACTTTCTAGTGGTTAAAAATCTTATTAAATCAAGAGGTTTCCAATATTTATTAACACTTTCAAATCATTAACTTTTATCATGTCATTTAATCAAGTTCTACATTTAACCCTTTGACTACTACACATTTTAAAGATGATTACAACTTAAATACAAATGTTTACTTCTTATAAAAATCATTCATACGTATAAAAATGATCTTTAAGTTGTAGTATTCTTCATGGATGATGACCTAATCGCGATTAACACATGTATACACATAAGTATTCATACAAGTTCATTGGTAACAAATGTATATATTGTATTATTTCCCAAGTAAAAATATATAGATTTGTGAAAAGTATTATTTTTACTTATATATATATATTATATATATATAAACTTTGTTGAACACTTGGGTGTTTAGGGTTTAAGCCTTGTCATTAGAGCCTACTTAATGACGATTTAGTTACTAATCGTGTTTAGTCCCACTAATCACCCACTAATCATGTCATAATCGCGATTAGATTTTTAGAAAATTTCACCATAGTTTTACCAAAACTATGGTGTTTTCCACGTTTCAAAAACGTATTTAAAACCTGTTTAAGCCAATAATCAACACCAACAGTACATCTAATTTTTATTCTACATTATCAAGACATCATTATCCATGACTTTCTAGTGTTATAAATCTTATTAAATTAAGACGGTTTCCAATATTTATTAACACTTTCAAATCATTACTTTTATCATGTCATTTAATCAAGTTCATACATTTAACCCTTTGACTACTACACATTTTAAAGATAATTACAACTTAAATACAAATGTTTACTTCTTATAAAACTCATTCATATGTATAAAAATTATCTTTAAGTTGTAATATTCTTCATGGATGATGTCATAATCGCAATTAGACACATGTATAACATAAGTATTCATACAAGTTCATTGGTAACAAATGTATATACTTGTATTATTTTCCAAGTAAAAATATATATATTTGTAAAAAGTATTTATTTTTACTTATATATATAACTTTGTTGAACACTTGGATATTTAGGGTTTAAGCCTTGTCATTAGAGCCTATTTAATGACGGTTTTAAGTTACTAATCGTGTTTAGTCCCACTAATCATGTCATAATCGCGATTAGATTTTTAGAAAATTTCACCATAGTTTCCCCTAAACTCTGGCGTTTTCCACGTTTCAAAAACGTATTTAAAACCTGTTTAAGCCCATAATCAACACCAATAGTCCAGCTAATTTTTATTCTACATTATCAAGACATCATCATCCATGACTTTCTAGGGTTAAAAATCTTATTAAATCAAGAGGGTTTTCAATATTTATTAACACTTTCAAATCATTAATGTTATCATGTCATTTAATCAAGTTCATACATTTAACCCTTTGACTACTACACATTTTAAAGATGATTACAACTTAAATACAAATGTTTACTTCTTATAAAAATCATTCATATGTAGAAAAATTATCTTTAAGTTGTAGTATTCTTCATGGATGATGTAGTTGATGATCTTGTTTAGATTTATACCTTATCATGTTTAAATCTTTATTTTTATACTTAATCATACAAGATCATCCAACTTTTATATCACACTTTAACATAGATAACTTAAACATGTTAACTAACTACCATATAAACATATAATGAACACAAAATACACAACATTAGTGTTATTATTATGGTGTGTGTTAGGGTTTTTGGTCTATCTTTTCTTCATTTTCAAGACCATCAACTTGTACACTAATAATCTAAGCATAAAAATAAGATAGATTATGGATGAGTTTGGCTTACAAAGGGTGCACAAGCTCTTGATGATTTTTGAAGAAATATGAAGCTCTTAAGAAGCCCTAATGATCATCCATCCTTGCTAGCTCCTTGAGTGATCTTGATTAGGCTGTAAAGTGTATAAAATATGGTGTATTAAGGTGGCTAAATGGTTGTTCAAATGTGGTGGTGGTGGCCATGGAGGTAGAGAGAGATTAAGGGGAAAATGGTTGCAAATTTTGTGAAGGAAAAATGATGGATATTTGTTGTGAATGATGATACATCTCATGTCTTTCATTCAAGTTCATCACCCATCAAGACCATACTTCCTGATCCCTCATTTTTCAACAAAATCAAGTGGGCATGGGGCCCACTTGAACCGTGGGTGGGGGTAAATTGTAACTTATTTTTTAACACATGTTAAAATGTAGATATTTTAGTCATTTGATTAAGTATGGTGATTAGGGGTTATGATCTAGCATCCTTAGCATAAGATTAGGGTTTAGTGTGTTATTACATGGTAATTAATCCACTTAGTTCTCCAATATAAGTTTCAGATGACGGAATTGTCGTTCGATCACTCATCGTCGCAATAATCGCTATTAAACGAAACTATTTATTTAGTACAGGAAGCCTTTGCATTCGATCACCACAATTGTTATGGTGTCTACTTAATGCATTTCTGACCTAAAAATATGTATAACTAGTTTGCTAGACGAATATACGATGAGCTAGGATGGCAAAAATGTCTTTCGTTCGATCGATTTCGGCACTCTTGTATTCCGTCGTCGAACTTTTTCGAAAGTTGTGTTTCCGTGACCTTATGTTAGTTGAATGGACTCCGAGTCTGAAATGAGGCTTAACTAGTTCGTTGATGCCTGGATGAGGCTATCAGTCACTAAAATATTCGTCGTTTCGACAATCGGCCGCTTTCCGGTCGAATTGTGCATTGTTTGACGAATGACCGGAAACGATGTCTTTTGTGCATTCTTGCTATTCTCACATTGATTTAGGATGTTTAACATCTTTTTATTTTTATTCTTACTTCCGGAATCCTCCGAATTAGTCTTGCGGACATATCGACATTTGTCGTCTTTTTGGTCGAAACGGACGATTTGAAATTTAGGCGTTGTACCGGAAAGTTATGTATTATTGTATGGTTGATCACAAATAAGTGTTTTCATTTATATATGGACTCATCTATGGCATCAACATGCCGTTATTCCTTGTTCTGATTCGTTTTAGCAGATTTACCGACACAGTTAGTGTCACCGCAATTAGTGCGCCCAACACTTTCTACCAACACTTTTAGGGCATTGTCTTCGTTTGTTTCGCGTCGTAACGGGAACCATTATATTTTATGATCAGATTTACTTGCTCTAACAACGTATGAATTAGTTATGCAATTAAATTTCGATAAATATGCATGAGAATATAACGTAAAATTAGTGATTAAATTGTATGGAATTACCGGTTATTTGTCATTTTCACAAATGAAAAACATATGATCATTGAGATTCAAAGAACAATTAGAAGGGACAGAATCGACAGTGAAGGATTTTCCATCAGCGACGTCGACTTTGAATGATTTAGGCAACTTAGAACGTCTACACTTAAGCAAAGGTTCGAATTCAACGGATACAAAACATTTATCCGCACCAGTATCAAATAGACACGAAGTGTAAAAAATGTTAACGAGAAACGTACCCGTGATGACATCGTTGGCGTTTTGAGCTTGTGCGGCGGTGGTTACGAAGGCTCGACCGGAGTGACTACCGTGCAATTTTGGCTTGAAGCCTTCTGCTTCTTGCCTTTTTTGTTGCTCCTTGGTGGCTTGGGTGAGGTAGAATCCATAGGGGTTTCGGCGGTGGCTTGGTGGGCTTTCATCTATGAAGCCTTGGAGGCTTCACAAAAACATGGTTGTTGTTAACCCGGGCGGACAGGCGGAGGGTTTCCTTAAGATTTTGGGCGAGGTGGCATCAACGAGGTCTGTAAGGTGAGGAGGGAGGCAGCGTATGTATTTGGCGATTGCCTTTTCGGTCGTGTCGACTTCACAAGGGCAAATCGCACTCAGCTGCTTGAAATGGGCCGTGAGGTCGGCGTTGTCGTTCGCAACCTATTTCAGGTTCCAAAACTGATTTTCGAGTTGTTGGCGTTCATGGGGAGGGCAGAATTAATTCTCCATCATCTTCTTGAGCTCGGTCCACGGGAGGGCGTGTGCAGCATCATTTCCACAAGCGTTACACTCGGAGGTCCACCAATCAAGAGCCCTTGATCAGAAGACTCCTATCATGTTAATCGTACGCAGGTAGTTGGGACAACCACTTTGTAGGAAAGTCACCTCAATGGCGTCAAACCATTGCACATCCTCTTCGCCGGTGAATGGCAGTGGGTTGCAAGAACAAAACTGCTTAAAGGTGAACATCGACTTAGGTGCTTCGACCTTAGAGTCGATGGAGGCGTGGGGTGAGTCGGCGTTCGGCGAGGGTTGGATCTTGCTCACGATGTCTGGGATAACCTTGGCCATTTGCTCGGCCATAAACTTCATCCAATCCCTCTTTGACATCGAGTCGGAGCGGGACTTTGACTTCTTCTTTCCCATGACGCTTTGTGAGAAAGACATCTAAAGAGTTGACAATAGAAGAGAGATTAAGGCTTTGATCATAATGTGTTTTTATAAAAAATAAAATAAAATAAACGTTTTCAAGCATATAAGTATCACGTAACACGTATGAATTCACATAGATAGCATAGGCATACAAGCATTCAAAAGCATAAACACGTAGGGTTGCGTAAAGAGTATAAATTTCGTTGGTTCACAAGGATTATTGTTTTTGGTTACGAAAGGCGTGCGAGTTGTGCATTGGGCTAGAAACGAACGAGGTAACAAGTATTATAACACATAATAATTGAGATAACATAAAAGATAGGCTTAATAAAAAATTGGAGTGTTTTGGGTTGAGAAACATCAACTATTCCAAAGTGAATCGAGATCCATTCAAATTAGAGAAACGTTCTTTGGCCTATAGGTAAAATGCTCTCATCGAGAAGCGATTAATGGCACTTTACCCTTCCAGTTACTACACATCTCTAACTGATCGAAAAATCAAAACTTTGGTGAGATTGAAAATCGAGGAATGGGACTAGTTGACAGGGTGCGGGTTTCACCCCTAACTTGACAACATCGTACCCTAACTGTGGTTGGTACTTACCAAACGAGCAGCGAATTCCGACTTGTTGGTAAGGGTCCACTAGAGTATGAAATGGAAATTCCCATCAAGATGTGGATTTCACTCCTAACTTGATGATGTAATTTCGTGTAAAATCGAACACGCCGATTGAGAGTGATCACCAAAATGCGGGTTTCACCCCTATTTTGGGGAGATTGTCTCATTTAGTATGACTATCTTCAAGTCTTCAAGTGTGTAAATTGTGTAAGTGTCTTAGGAAAGACACATTGCATATGTATTAAGACAAAAGAAATAGGAAGAAGCAAATAGGAAGAATTAACATTTTAAGCATGAATCAAGAAAGGTCAAGTTGGTCACTTCAACTATAGACTAGGTCGAACATGGCAATTCTACCTAATTCCCTTTAGTTATGGCTCTGATACCAATCTGTCACACCCCAACCGATGGTAGAAACATCGGAGTGAGACGAAATAGATTGCTCGAGATATCATAACACTAAATGTGACAATATTTAATTAAACAATTCATTTCATTTCATTCACCAAAATGTCAAGTACAACATAATTCCGATACAATGTAAATTCAAATAAGACAAGTTCAACAAAACATAATAAATAACTTAGCATTCTAAGTGTGTTTCTATGTCAATCCTACTAAGTTTCGTCACATCAACATCCTCAACCTGCAACATATTAAAAAGTATTGTTCAATACAAAGTATTGGCAAGTACACAAGTTTGAATCATAGCATAAGTAATAAAAAGAAACCGTTTAAACAAATCCACATGTTAAGCTAGCATACGAGATTAATGTAAACAAGGCATGTGAACTACAAGTCAATCCTCAAGTGTCACCGCATAATAGATTAAACTTAACATGACCACAAGAATACGGGTGGTGCGCTACTCCTATAGCGCTATACATGTTAAAGGGAGGCTCGTACAAAGTTAATGACATTTAGTATCACATAAGAATGTTCCAAGTAAACAAATCAGGTATCACATAACTATAGCATGTATGATGGATTGTTTGTGTGATTGCATAGAATAAAAGTGTGATTTAGTGTGTTTTTGATAGATTAACATATTGCACCCAAACGTTTAAGCGTAAAAGGGTGTCGAGTGTACTCATGGTTTTGCAAAGTTGGATCCGTTAAAGTGTTTGGTTGATTAGGGGACGAACACCGAGTTTTCCTACACAAGGAAACGTGGGTGTGTGAGTATTGAAATGTTAATGGATTTCGTTAGTTAGGAATTTAAAATATGCAAAAGTATGTATGTCAAAAGTATTTATCTAGACCTTAACGCTCGTTTTTGACACTATAAGCCCCGTAGGGTGTTTGTGGTTTTATGGGCCATGTCCAATAGAATCGTAACGATGGTTAAGTCTTAGATAAAATAACCTAATATTAGGACAAGTAACCATGTGGTCATTGTCAGAGGTTCGGTTATAGTTATTATTTACATATAAATGTTACATATTATATTATAATGTTTATCATATAATTCATGGATTTCATGGAAGTCATTGAAGTCATGCATAGAGGTAGGAGGATAAACATCCTTAACCTCTTGCGTAAGATTCACCAATACACAAATTGCCACAAGGACAATCCGGATGGTCATGAACGAAATAAAAGTAAGATACTTCACTAAACTATGTATCGACCAAGTAAGCAAGCTAGGTACATGCATCCCGAACATGGCAACGTTTAGGGACGTGTCGAAGCCTTGTTACTCAATTGAACGTGGAACATAGCTTAGTGGATAGAAATCATCAAGTGAGGTGGTGGATTGAAAGTTGGATAGCCAAGGCCTCCGTGTAACCACATCTTTACCAAAACACAAGCTTGTAAGCTTGGATGGTTTCAACATTTTTGGGTTAAGACCCTTAGTAAAACAACAAGTTTGAGGTATTTTTATACCCCTTAATTTGTATAAAACAACTCTAGCTAGCTCACTAATCATGGACTTGATTAGAGGCACAAGTAATATAAAGTTGTCATGGGAAAACAAGCTTAGGAAAAGTTTACAAGTTCATCTTCAAAAATAGAATGTTTGGCCATAAAAAAGGTATTGTTCCACCTTGGTTTTCCATGGAAACGTTTAAGAATTACGAATGTATAATAAGAATTCACGCACTAAATTAGTACTGATAAATCAAGTATCGAATAAGCGTACGGTTATAAGTATAAGTCTGCATAAAGGTTGTGGATTCCGTTGGATTTACAACGATGTAGAAATGTGATACGATTACAAGGTTTGGACTTTCCAAAAATAGAATCACAAAGCAAACATACTAAAAAACGAAAGTTACGAAAAGAAAAACGTTACACTAAAAACGGATAATTGATATCTAGTATATTATACAAGTTCTTTTGATTTTGTATCAGCAATGGCGAAGAACTTGTAGAATACTTTTGCTTTAAACCTAAAACTATGTCAAATTGAAAGTATCGGAAGATCTAACAATTGCAGTACAAAAGATTCCAAATTTGGAACACTACTTTTAAAGTCGAGCCTTCATCTCTTTGTCTCTACGGTGGTACTAACCTGAGCTCTCAAGGTCTCGCACAACCTAGATGTGAGGATCTTCTCATCCACAAGCTCAAGTCCTAATTTGTTTTCCTAGTTCATTATGTGCGGGATTCATGTTAAACTAGTGACAAGTTCAAAATTTACTATCTAAACTCTATATTTCATTAATCAGATCAACATTTACAATTCTGAGAGAAATTTGACGGGCTTCGCCTTATCAGTCGACAAAAACAGTTACAAACTCAAAACCTAACACACCTATAAATATACCTTTCAGTTAGTGCGAGGTGAGTCTACCTTCGTACGAAGTTGATTTACCTTCGTACGAAGATAACCATGTTACCTTCGTACGAAGTGAACTTCTACTTCATGCGAAGTTAAACATACAAAATATAATTCTAACATTTTAGCCCTATTACATACACTGACATAACCCAAAGACGTAGGCGATAGCCATTCTGCTTCAACAAACTCCCGCTGGATATTGCCGCAGTCTTGGGTACTCTTCGGTCTTCAAAAACTTCATTACAATAAACGTTAATCATCTTCCAAAAATGTTCTTCCTCAGCTTTTGACATTCTTTGCTCAGAATCGGTGTTTGATTTGTTGCTGGTGCCCACTTCAGAAATTGAAATATTCTTAAAGATGCCTTGTTCATAGTCTCGGCTATCTTTTCTTCTTTCCTTATCTGTTTTCTGAATTCAACTCTTTCTAGCTCACGCCATTGTGATTTCCACATCTTCCCCGAGTTAATACCACGCGCATAACATACGTTGATCACACCATGGTATTGCATCGCTTGAACATTCTCTTTCACCTTGTAGCATATCTTGTTATAAAACAAACATTCAACGTCCTTCTCTGAACAATTTACTAGCCATATCAGTTCTAGTATCCTGATAGTTCGCCACAAACCTTCATCTCACCGCTTCTCTAGTCTCCATATCATATTACCACCACTTGTAGAATTCATGAAAGTCTTGTTCGATCTTCTTTAATGGCATATTCTTCATGGTGCGCGGTCGCTTCACAATCAAAGTAACATCATTTTCTTTTGTAACTGGATCAATCTTGATTATCTTTTTCGGAATGTGTGGTTTCCAGAAACCATGAGTAGCTTCAAATTTGATCAACTTCAATAACCTCTGATCATTGAACTTCATCGGATAGTTGATAGACTTTGTTTCGCATAGTTATTCAACATCCTACCATGGTAGTTTCTGAATATCACACAGATATCTAAAATATTGTACTCCAAACTCCCTCTTTACTTCATATACATTCAACTCACCCCAGCTCAAGATATCTCCCAAAGATTTGTCTTGATCACGTGTAAAGAAAGCCAGTGGTCGTCTAAATTTACGTTCTTTAGGAAGCTCTTTGAACCATGTCTTCTTTGCTTCAAATATTTCTTCCTTAGATAATCTTTTTGGTACATTTCCATCCTTTACAGTTTCTTCAACTTTTCTTTCAACAAATCATCAGTGGTTTCGCCAAAAATCTCTTGAAGGGTTGGGAAGTCATCTATTCCATCTCTAGTATATTTGACGGTTTGGTCATCAGAATCATCCTCCACGACAACCCTATCATAATTATCAGCATCTGCCACGTACATGTAAACATAGTCTTCAGGCTTTGAAGCACTAAGGTTGTTCTGCTCCTCTTCAAAGTCAAACACAAATGAACTTTCGTCTACCCCCAACATCTGAGCAATTTCCTCCTTGGTGTTGTTGTGTACAAGCTCCCCTTCCTCTACACCACACTCCAAATAAAATACCTTGGGTTGTGGCAAATCAGGAACAACCGTTAAAGGAGTAACGTTTGTGAGGATTCCTGATTGCTTTGCTTCATGAACAGAATCTTTTATCTCCCCTGTCGTTGTGCATCATCCTCCTGATTAGCTTCATCATTCAGATAGGCATCATAGTCAAATGAATCATTTAGCTTTGCATCGTGTATAACCAAACACGTTCCTCCCTGAATGTTATCATTGTTGTTACCCTTGTCATCCTTATCTTTCTTATCGTCACTACCAACATCTTCATGATCATCATCCTTGTATTCATCTATCTCTTTGTCAATCTCTGCTTCCATTTTCTTTTTCTCTAAGCATTATTGCTTCTCTGAAATCCCAGTCACATCAACAACTTCTCCAACAAATACATAATTCACTAACCTTTCTGCTTTTGCTTCTTGCTGAACATGCGTAAACAAAGGAATATCATCAATCTTATTCTTTCCTTTGCCTGCAGCTTCAGCTTCAGCTTTTCTAGCTCTTTCAGCAGCCCTGGCCTTTGCCTCTTCGATCACAATTACATCATACTCAACATCGAAGTTTATATTGAATCTCTTTTCAAGTACTTTATACAAAATGTTAAACTTCTTTGCGTTTGCTGACTTTTCAACTTCAAGATCTTGCAAAACTATGTGAAGTCTCTCGTTTTCGGTAGTAACATTTGTGAGCATTAAAACCAACTGCACATTCTCTTCTTCAAGTTGTTTGACTCAGTTCTCCAAATCTTTGACCTTTTGATCGTTGAAGAAATCTCCCTCAAAGCCTGCAAATAACAAATCATCATCTTCATTCGTAGGGCCTGTGGGATGAGATCGTCATCTAGTTATTGATTGAGGTGTGGGTTGTTGACGTCAAGTAGATGATTGTGGTGTAGACTATTGTTATACAGGTGGTGTGGGTTGCTTCAGTGGTGATGTTAGATGTGGTGGTGTGGCATAATGAACTTGTGGGGATGGTGGTTGTAAGGCCCAAATAATCTGGATCCAACAACGATATCAAACAATCACCAAGGATGGTCTAGTATCCAAACTTGATGATATTCAAGAAAACCGAAAATAATAGAAACGAGATGAACAAGAATAAAACGTGAATCACTTTCAAACTTTCATATGATTCTAGTACTACGAATAGCAAAACCGTCTAATACAAGTTCTTCACACCACTCTGTCTCTCTCTCTAGAATGGCGGAGGCTACCAAAGTTCCCTCTAAAAGCTTAACCCTAATTATGACATAATATTCCTTATATACCTAGGGTTTGCCTATGCCCTCATGGGTTCCCTTGGGCTTGCATGGCCCACATTGCCTATGGCATGCCCAGGTGACCTAAAAAGGTCCGAACCTAATACAAACTAACCTAGTTAATCCTAGTTAGCTATCATAGACCGTTGCATATATTTAATGTGTCAGTCTCACACTTCTAGGACCTAACAATCTCCCCGTAGACTGATGCATCAAATTGTCTTCATAGCATAAATTCAGCAATGTCTTCAACGGAGTCTATAGTTATCGCTATGCTGTAAGTGTTGTGGAAGTTAGTCACACACTTCTAGGACCTCACACTTCACCGAACTCTCAGCACCGGGTCTCTTTCTTCTACAATTGTGGTTAGCTTCATATCAGGAACTTAATCAGCTTTGCTTGAAACATCTTTGTCAAAAAGAATGCGAGAGGAGGATTCTCAGCAGCTCTTTTCTTCTTCAATTTTTCTCTTTCAAGCAAGCAGGTTCACAGGTACTTCTTCAAATGTACTATCAGTGTCAGACGATGACCGGTATCTGGTTCTTCTGACTAAGGTAAACTTTGCTATTGTGATGCTTCATGCTTTGTCGGCAACTAACATCATCTCAATTTTCAGCAACCCCTGTTTCTTGATCTAAATCAAGATCTGCACAATTCTCAAAAATTTATAAGCAAACACTCTTATGCAACAGGGAGAGTACCGCATGAACACTTGGTACATCCAAGTACTTATACTCAGATCAAAATTCAAATTTCTTTCATCTTTTGATGATTAGTCAAATCTTCAAGAACGGTTAATAACTTTTAATAAAGCAAAGAAAGCACTCTATTTATTATTATTATTTTTTTATTTTTTTAGAATTTTTGATTTAATAAGAACAAGACACTATTTTTGGATTTTTGGATTTTCTATTTTTTGAACTTTTAAATTTAAGAATATAAGCAGAAACACAAACAAACGAAGAAACTAACTCAATAGTTACAACTATACAATTTCAATGGGATCAAGATCATTTTCAGGCGTACCAATCAACATTTTTTAGTGCGAACTATTCAGACTGGTGTAAGTGATTGCCAATATGTTTGTCCACTTAAACTTTACCGCTCAACTTTCATTTTTCAACTTTGTGATATGCTTAAGGTAGTATTATACCATAATACTCGTGCATCCCATACCATGACAGTTCATGAAGAGGAAAGCCAAACCAATACAGTAAACCTAGGGGGAGATTGTTAGACATTATAAGGTTTATGTACTAGTTACAATAATGATGTGGGCTATATTGTTGTAATGGGCTTGGGGGTAGCATTTGGGCCTAAGGGCTTTAGAGTAGTAGAGCATTAACCCTCTAGTATAAATAGATAATGTTGTTTTAGAGTTAGATGCTCCTTGGTATTTTTGTTCTCATTTGTATTAGACAAACTTTGATTTGTATGCAAGTTAAATCTTTCTATTTTTCATCTTATTTCTTCTATTAGCTTGTTTGTGTGATTCCGCCACCATTCAAGCTACATGTGATATCGTGAGATCCGTTTATCAGGACTTACAATTGGTATCAGAGCCATCAGAACCTTTTTTTAGGCTCGGATTTGATATCAACATTCAAGAAAATTGTTGTTTTGGTGTTGCTTCAAGTTTCTGCTCGTGTATCGCACCTTTTACTTGCATTTCAGACTGAATTTCGGATAATCCTTTGCATCTCTGATAGATTTCAGATTGATTTCGGATAAGAACTGTTGAATTTCGGATAATATTTATGCATCTCGGATAGAATTCGGACCATTTCGGATCATATCGGCTTGCATTTCGGACCATCTCGGATTGACTTCTTGCATCTCGAATCCATCTCAGATCAACATCATAGTATCTCGAAAAATCTTCAAAAACAACTCGGATCATAGCTGTTGAAGACTTCTACTATCTCAGATCATCAAGGCATCTCGGATTGTATCTCGAATCGAGTTACTTATCCAAGTTCGAGATACTATACGAAGTCGAGTTACTGTTCCGAATTGTTGAGGTGGAATTTTAACCAGCTGACATACTCGGTAGTAAACGTTTTGGTGCATAGAAAATTATCCGTAAAGTATCTTTGAAAACAGGCTGCACGAAAAAAAAGGCACGAAAATCCCAACATGGTCTTTGACATTATATATCATTGGATTCATAATTTCGAGGCGAGTCTAACGGTCTATTTTGGTTTATAATTTTTCGGATATTTTTTAACGTTTTTATCGGCATAGTTTCAATTATCCGAAGATGTTTACAGCCCAAGCTCAGTACTCGAACATAGTTTTCAGCCCAGTATGTAATCCAAAACCGAATGCAAATCCGAACATTGTCTTTAGCCCATTGATCAAAGCATCCGTTAACAGCACTGCACCCCGGGCATAAAATCAAAACCCAAACTTGCGAGATCAAGTTAAGGAAAAGCTAAATGAGTTTATTGGAAACTATAATGTTGATCCTGTTGTGGAATAGGTGATGCGCTTGCTTGAACATGGGAGGTAAAAAGAGGAAGTAAGGAAAGAGATGAATTCCTTTTTGGGTGATGACAAAGACTCCTTTGTATCATGGTTGTGGGAACACTTACACTCAAACCAAGAGCTATACGCACAATCAAAGGAATCTCATCCTGAAGAGATGGCCGGACAGAAACCTCAAGCTTAGCAAGCAGCGATCAGTAGCCCACCACCCCAAACTCTACCTCAAGCACAAACTCAAGCTGACAAACCAAGATCGCTCATTGACACAGTCAACTACCTTTTGTGCACTAAACCTTGCAGGAATAAGGTTTCTCAACTCAGGGCACTTAATTCCAAAATGGCTAATGATTACAACAATGCAATGGCTCAGTGCGTCAGCCTTCAACAAAGTAACAAGTTACTCACAAAAAAGGTTGAAACACAAAAGAAAGACATAGCTCAGCTCCACCTAGACGTAAATCAACAGAAATGTTGGGTCCATGATTACAAAACCAGATTACAGTCAAAAACCATGGAATGCGACTTGGTAAGAGTTGAGCTGGGACTTCTTGCTGGAAAATATCAACAAAACGAAGTTAATATAAAGAAGTTTTATTCATTCAGCAAGCTCGTTGAAGACGTGTGCAATGTACAGCTGGCATATAAGGAGAACAAGGGGAAGGGTTTGTCAGGATGCCCAACCGTATAATCACGACTACACGACAATGCCTGAAACCGATGATGAAATTGAGAGAGCACAACATATGGTGTACGGCAAACCCAGTGATTATACGTCAGACACACTGGAACCATCTGGTGCTGTTGACTCTTCTAATGATTCAGCTGGAGTATCTGGTCTTTCATCTGATAAACCAGGACTCTCCGATTCTATAAAAGCTGATGAAGAGAGAGCTGACGTGAATAAGGCTCCAAGTGCGCAAATTGAACAATCTGAACCTTTTGCTTGTGATGAAAAGGTTCAGATCATGCAACAACAGCCGAAACGAGTAGATCAGAGACGAGGAAAGAAAAGGTCTAAACATCAAAGACAATCTCGCTCTCTAGGATCATCAACGGGCAGCAATTGTCCTAAAAAGGCTCGTGATGTAAAGAATGCCTTTGTTAAGCCAGTAAGTAATGGCAAATGTGAGAAATATAAAAAAGCTTTTGGAAAGTCTGGTGAGATTTCTGAACAAAACTTGTAGTCTAAGCCAAATAAGAAGAATCAAAAGAAATCTCCACCACAAAAGGCCCTTGCAAACGACAAGTATAAACATCCAAATTCATCTTCGTCTGCAAGAAACGTGCAAGGAAATCAAACACATAACGGATCAGTTCATCCTTCGGGGCCTGCAAGAGCTACACATGCTGATCAGAATGCCTTTAGGTGAAGAGACAAACATGCTTCAATTGTGACATTCCTAGTCACATTGCTCGGAACTGCACAAATAGTCCCCATGTTTCCGAGCATGCTCAAAATTAGAGGGTTACACCAAAGAATAACAATCATTCCAAGCCGATGAAGGTATCATCACCTAAGGAAATGAAGAATGTGAATCCCCAAGGTTAAACAATCTGATGGGGATTAGAACGTTGCCAAAAACAAACGCAAGGCTGTTCAGAAACAAAAATCTATTTCTTAAACAAATAAACCTGAAACAGCCAAGTTTCTCAATCGAAGGCAACAAACGCGTTTATTAAAATGAAATAGATTTGGAAACCCAAATCCAAATCGGCAGCAACATCACCAATCCTCGAAACAAAAGGGGACTTGTGTCTAAAAGAACTGTCTTATTTTGATCCTTCAAGGAAACCCAGGACCACAATGGCCTGGGTCCCACTATCTTACTAGTCTCCTTATTTTTCAGGAACTAAGGAGGAGTTGTTGACAATCTCTCGAATGTTGATAGCGGTTGTTCCAGGGACATATCGGATAACATCTCACTATTGCAAAAAGGTCAAAAAAAATTTTACGAGTGTGATGTTTCCTTTGGAGGAGATGAGGTAAGTAAGATCAGCGAAAAGGTACAAATTTAAATTTCATGCTTTATTTTTAAAATTCTTAGTCTTTAATCTAATGACGGAACGGTTAAGCAAAAAAAACAAAAATGTTTTCCTTTCTTTCGTTTAAACCTTTGTACAAACGTTTTCTTTATTAGGTAAATTTGTGCATAATGTTGGGTCATTTTGGAGAATTATGATGTAGCGAGTATAATTGTTATTATTGAGATGTTTTAGTGAGATTAGTAGGTTTTCCAAGCAAGAGGCGGCTTGCTTGGAGGACAAGGCTCAAGGATCTATAAATAGTGGATTACACCTCTCTTGTAGGGGGTGCATTTTGTGAGCCGCCACCCCGGGGGAGCTCACCTAGGGTGGACCATTACCTTGTATTTGTTCTTATCACAATCAATGAAGGTTTCTCTTGTCAATCACATGTTCATCAATCTTTTTAGTGTTTATTAATCTTTGTTCATGGCTCGAAAATCACCTGTCTCATATTTTATACCGAACCGAGACTGAAATCGGATCGTACGGACCTATAATATGGTATCAGAGCCTCGGTGGCTCGTTTCAGTTTTGGTTTGGTAGGATCTAAACCAGAAAACCGCCAGAGACGTTAATAGGAGGCAAATCTGTGTTTTTGAGTTGTTTCAGATCTGGCAGCTTTGGCGTATTTGTTCTTTAGCATCTTTGTTCTTCAAGTTAAAAAAAAGTAAGAAACTGAGAAGAGAATTAAGATGGTGTTCGTTGGATTCGAGTTTACAGTTCCTCTTTCTCCACCACTTGAATAGAAGAGGTTAAAGCGACGGCCGCCACTGCTGTCCGCCTTGTTTCAGCACCACCACCGCTGTCTTGGCCCTCGGTTTTGTAAACCACCATCTCTTCCATTCATATCTAGGGTTTAGTTTTGTGTTTGCCGCTGCTCGATTTGAGTCAAAACCATCTCGAGTCCACCGCATCAGTCGCTCCTCCCCACACGCACCTAAACTATCGCCGCCACTTAAACCTCACCACCGCTCCACGCCCTATCGCCGCCGCCATAAGCCGCTGATGCAGCACCTTCGTGCCCAGGTTGCCGGAAACCACCAGTCCCCATCTCGACTCTCTCTCTCAATATAAAATCGGTTATATAAGTCACCTTGACCTAAAAGGTTGGCCAGTGGTTGCAATTAAAAACACGGTGGAATCAGTCTTCAACTCCATATGCAATTCGAAGCCCTTCAATTTTAGTTTCCATATTGTAGCTTACACCTCGTGGTCGAAATCGAACCCTAGCCTGTCACACCCCGACCCGCAGTGGAAAAGGTGATCGGGGCATGATTGGGTTATCATCAAAGCTCATGACATTTATTATAACGTTTCATATTCATTATTACAATTTAATGAGAAATATACAATCATAATTACATCATGTCCTAAACAACTTTCTAGACTTCACTGTTTTCTTCTAAGGCATTTCCTATGTTTTCCTTGCTTCATCATGTTCACCTGTATCATGTGTAAAAATGGTTTTTGGATCAACAAAAAGTTGGCGAGTGAATCCTATGAAAAACTTTGAACAAGTTTATTGAATTGATTATAAAATGTGCACAACCACATATGAGTAAATATAGATGTAAACTTATTCACCAATCATTTAATATTAAATAATGCACACACATACAATAATTGATTGTTTTGAGGCACGCGTTGCTCAACTCGTCTCCCACGAGGAACTGATGGGCCTAATGAATGATTTGCATATAACTTGAGAATATGAAATACATAACTACAAACAATATATACAATCTAAGTTTAGATCACAATATGGTATGGCACAAGTTTAAATAAACGAGTTAATTTTAGTGACACATGACACACCCCAAAACGTGTAATTAAAAAGGGGAGTTGTAAGATTCACTCACATTGGGTGCGTTCGGTTGATGATGTTGAATGCGCACGAAGTTGGTTTTAACCACGAGTGAAACTAACCTAGATAATGGCATAATGGTTCGGTAAGTAAGCGGATTTTATTAATCAATTTTAGTAGGATTGTTGGATGTATTTTTGTGAGTTTAAGGCTATTTTCTAACCTTAAAAATGTTATTTTTAAGTATTTTTAATGTAAATAATTAAATAAAAGAAATAAAAAAATTGTTGATTTTTGATTGTTGACCTGTTGACCGTTGACCTGTTGACCGATTTTATTGTGTAATTGTGTGCGCCGGGTGAGGCTCGAACTCGAGACCTCCCGTTACGCAGCTCTATCAATTGAGCTACGTGTCTAACCCGAAATATTTATGTTTTTAATTATATTTATACCTTAATTGAATTAATCCGAAAATCATTTATTTCAAAAACGATTTAAATGACTCGCTCGGTGTTCTCCACAGGTCTCGAACCCGGGACCTGTGGGTTAGGTTAACACACAGTCCATCGCTGGACTGTGTGTCTAACTTGGTAAATACTCTGATTTTTATTATACTTATATACAAACTACATTATTTCATTTCTGCCTTATATAAAAAGTTTGATAATTGTCCGGACCGGTGCGGTAATCTGGACTCGAACTCGTGACATGTGATTTAAACGTTCACACAGTCCACCACTGGACTGTGTCTATCTTGGTTATTATTCCGGTTTTTATTAAACTTAAAATCTATTGCAGTGAATCCGGTTCGGTTAAAAAAATAACATTTTTATTAAGGCGAGTGTGCGTGGGACAAGAATCGAACTCGGGACGTAAGCGTGTTTTATTTGCACACAGTCCACCGCTGGACTGTGTGTCTAACCCGAGATATATCTTGATTTTAATTAAACATATACAATACTGAAACTTCGTCTTCTTCGTTGGACTTAACCAGAACTAATGTCCGACTGGTTCGACGATTTAATCATGTTCTTTTAGTGTGTTGCGCTTAATTACAGGTGAGATTAATAAAAGAATGAGAGATTAAGTGTAAGATATACCGAACAGTGGCTCCTCTGTTTCACCGGCGAAGCTCCGATGTCAGCAGGTTATTCCGGCGACGGGTGTCTTGCGGCAGAGGGTCTTCAGGGAGTTTGAGATGAGTGTGGGTGGCTTCGGTATGAGCTCTGGGTGTTCAGTAAGGCTCAGAGGTTAAAGGCTCGGTTTTCCAGCGAGTTGCAGAAATTCTCCGGCGAGTGAATTTACGTCGGGAAAGAGTGTGATTGTGAGCGAAAAAGCTAACAGAGGTTAGAGGGGGTATTTATAGGGCAGGACATCGACGAATTTAGTCCGTTTTCCGTCTTGATTCGTCTGTCAATAAGTTTTCCGACGGTTATGACTTGCGTCGCGGGTTCAGACGTCGGTTATAACTGATGTAATAGCTAAGGCTTCGGTTAAAACAGAAGAAACCGTCCAATCTCGGCGAAATCGTCGAGATTTCCGACGACTGCGATTGGGCGCGTTGGTTTTGAATTTGAGATTTAGGTTATGTATTAATTGTTTCTAATAATGAACAAGAAACACAAGTGGCGCAGTGGTTGGATGGATAAGTGTTAAGGCTTTGCTGAATTCGCTGGCTGACCCGGGTTCGAAACCCGGCAGCATTGATTTATTTTTTTTCATTATTTTTAATACTTTTTCAAATATAAATTATATATTCCAATATACTTATTAATTATGTATCGTTTAAAAATAATTTGGGCATTAAATACGCAACGAAATTTTTAACTGATTGTTCGGTTAATAAACGGAGCGGGTTTGGTAAATCCGGTTTTTGACGGATGTTACAGTATCCCCTGCTTTTTGGAAATTTCGTCCCGAAATTTAAGTAGCGACATATTTGTCTAAAAAGGATGGTGTTTAGTTTGACAGTTACATGCTTAGAAAAAAAGAGTAAGAGTTTAAGTTTTTGTTTGAGGCGGTAACGTCCCTTGTAAGGGTTAAGTACTCTGTTACAGGAATCGCTTTTTGTTGCCTACGGTAAAAATATTGATAAGCAGAGTTGATTCACTAAATATGATATCATGCGTAAAAGTTTTGATATGTTTGGGAAGATATGGTTATATCCTAAAGCAAAACTTCTAATACTACAACCTACATGGAACTTCTCATAACCGTCTAACAATGCCTCTGATCCTTTGACAAGAATACTTATATATAGGAAGTACCAGCGGCGTATCCACCATATTCTTGTCAAATTTTCATTGGTTTTATCAGTAAGTTATGATTGGTTCTATGATGTGAGTCTAGAACATAAATAAACGCCACAACCAATGTACCAAGAAATTACTAAATCCTACATAGAACTTCTCATAACCGCCTGACAATGCCTCTGATCCTTTGACAAGAATACTTATATATAGGAAGTACCAGCGGCGTATCCACCATATTCTTGTCAAATTTTCATTGGTTTTATCAGTAAGTTATGATTGGTTCTATGATGTGAGTCTAGAACATAAATAAACACAACAACCAATATCTGAGTCCAAATTCTGATAGCATACATGTTTGAATGGTGACAGTTCCTCTCTCGTTTGTTATGATGGAGAGGTTAGTTTATGTAGAAATAGAACACAATCCAATTTCTTTAAATGGCAAGATGATATGAATGTAACACAAATTTTAACCAAGACAATACTAAATCCTACATGGAACTTCTCATAACCGCCTGATAATGCCTTTGATCCTTTGACAAGAATACTTATATATAGGAAGTACCAGCGGCGTATCCACCATATTCTTGTCAAATTTTCATTGACTTTATCCGCAAGTTATGATTAGTTCTATGTGACTCTAAAACAACCACAACAACCAAAACTTGAGTCTTAATTCTGATAGTATACATGTTTGAATGATGACAATACCTCTCTCGTTTGTTATGATGGAGAGGTTAGTCTATGTAGAAATGGAATACAATCCAATTTCCTTAAATGATAAGATGCTATAAATGCTAAATCAGTGAGTACAAAACAAACTTCAATCAAAACAATACTAAGTTCTACATGGAACTTCTCATAACCGCCTGATAATACCTCTGATCCTTTGACAAGAATACTTATATATAGGAAGTACCAGCGGCGTATCCACCATATTCTTATCAAATTTTCATTGGCTTTATCCGTAAGTTATGATTAGTTCTATGTGACTTTAAAACATAAACAAACTGAAATAGTAATTCGCATTAGGATCCTTGGATAAGATTCCAATTTATAATTGGGATACGGGAAAATTGAGATGACATAAAGAAAACGTAAAACTAAACGATTGGAGTTGAATCTTGATTTTCGGTGAAGGGGACTAGTTGGGTGGTTTCGTTTGGGCCGTCATTATCTTCAACAGGGTTGGCGTTGATGTTGAAAACTCTTCCTCTTGCTGGTGGCCTAGTGATTGGGTTTTCTTGATTTACTTGGTTAACTGGGTTTGATGAGCTTGAGCGTTTATGATGTTAACCAATTGAGGGCACGTGTTTCTAAAGTGGGTAGGGTCGCCACAATTGAAACAAGCTCGAACATATGGGAACATGGGGTATTGGGGTTGTTGATAGGTTTGGATCATGTTTTGAGGAGAGGGTGAGATTTGGTTTTGAGGGATGCGGCATACCTTGCTCAAATGACCATAGCGTCCACAATTCGCACATAATCGACAAGGTAAGGTAGATGGATGGTGATAAAAACAGGTGTTACATCGAGGGTGAGGTCCAAGGTATGGTTTCTTATTTGGGTAAGTTGAGTTGGGTGCTACTTGAGTGATTGGGATAGCTTGGATGGGTATGGCTTGTGAAATTGGTTGATTACGTTGCGTGACAGCGAAAAGTTGCCCATCTCGTTTTCTCTTAAAAGTGTGTTGAGAAGGGGATTCGGTTTGGGTGGAGTTTGAAGTTTCAGTCGATGCCTTATCCTTCTTCTTCTCCTCCTTGAAGTCTTTGTTCCGGATTCGGTTTTCGGTGAGCTCTGTAGTTAACTCCATTGCTGCTTCCAAAGTTGCAGGCGTGGTACTTATTACAGAGTCTTGATTTTTTTACGGAAGACCTCGAATGTAGTGCTCGATCAAACGGTAGAGGGGAGTGAACAAGTTGGGAACCATTTGATTTAACTCGAGGAATCTTTTGTTGTAGGTGGTGTGGTCGCCTTCCTTTTGCTTCAACGAATAGAACTCATCTTCTAATTTCTTGATTTCGCTCCTTGGGCAAAACCGTCTTTTCATGATTTCCTTCAACTCTTCCCAAGTCAAAGTCATAGCTTCTTCAACACCTCGTTTGGCCTTCTCTGTATTCCACCAAGTAAGTGCTATTCCATATAAACGACCGGTAGCATATCGCACTTTGCGACCATCGGGGCAATCGCAATTTAGAAAAGTGTTCTCCATTTTTTCAAACCAATGGAGGAGAGCGGTGACACCTTCAGTCCCTTCGTATTTCGGAGGGTCGCAGGATTTGAAATGCTTGTAGGTGCATTTAGTGGTATTTGGGGGAGGGTTGATAACATTTTGATCTTCTTGGTTGACAGGATTAGCGGTAAGGGCTTGTTGGACTTGAATTACAATGTTGGGTATTACGGCAGCCATTTGTTGAGCGATTAGGGCAGCCATGCGCTCGCGGGCTTTTCCTGCTCTCATCTTCCTACGGGCGAGGCTAGAAGACATCTACAAGGAATACGTATCATGAGTATGAGTTGGATGTTTTTTGGGATCATGGGTCGTATTTAGGAATAAACATTCATAAAATAAATATAGAAAAATAAATCTACTACATCCATAGGATGTCTTGGGCTTTGCTCGTAATTGGGCCTTGCATGCCGCCATACTTCACCTTCGTAATCATGTGGGCCCCCATGAATACCGGGTTTTTCATATGGTTCGCATGTGTTAGCCTGGTTACGTACACTAAAACCCGGAGAAAATCGATAAATATGTATATAACGTATGATATTCGGAATGTGTCCAGGTATGGACACGATGACACCTCAAAGTGGGGTTAGTTCGAACGACGTTTGGTGTGGCATGCTTTGGCCTAATAGGTCCTTCGTACTCTCATCGTTAGTCCCCAGGTAGGCAAACTGGTCCGTTATATTGGATTTATACGAATGCCAACCTAGACAGGACGTTCCGACTACCGGTACTTGTACCCTTCCAGTTACTACATGCCCGTCGCAGAACTTACTTTGATGAGATTTGAAAATTGCGACAAAATCTTTGAATAACGAAAGTATGAAAATGATTTGAATATATGAACATTGAAATATGTATGATGAATGTGTATGTAAGTATGTATGTTTGACTGTAAGTATAAACAAATATGAAACAAATAAATATCATAAGTTTGCATGTAACCACATAAACAATAAAAATCTAGTCAACTATAGTATAGGCTCTAAGGGTCTAATAACCTATCCTATATCCCTATAGTCATGGCTCTGATACCAATCTGTCACACCCCGACCCGCAGCGGAAAAGGTGATCGGGGCATGATTGGGTTATCATCAAAGCTCATGACATTTATTATAACGTTTCATATTCATTATTACAATTTAATGAGAAATATACAATCATAATTACATCATGTCCTAAACAAAATTCTAGACTTCACTGTTTCCTTCTAAGGCATTTCCTATGTTTTCCTTGCTTCATCCTGTTCACCTGCATCATGTGTAAAAATGGTTTTTGGATCAACAAAAAGTTGGCGAGTGAATCCTATGAAAAACATTTGAACAAGTTTATTGAATTGATTATAAAATAAAGTGCACAACCACATATGAGTAAATATAGATGTAAACTTATTCACCAATCATTTAGTATTTAATAATGCACACACATACAATAATTGATTGTTTTGAGGCACGCGTTGCTCAACTCGTCTCCCACGAGGAACTGATGGGCCTAATGAATGATTTGCATATAACTTGAGAATATGAAATACATAACTACAAACAATATATACAATCTAAGTTTAGATCACAATATGGTATGGCACAAGTTTAAATAAACGAGTTAATTTTAGTGACACATGACACACCCCAAAACGTGTAATTAAAAAGGGGAGTTGTAAGATTCACTCACATTGGGTGCGTTCGGTTGATGATGTTGAATGCGCACGAAGTTGGTTTTAACCACGAGTGAAACTAACCTAGATAATGGCATAATGGTTCGGTAAGTAAGCGGATTTTATTAATCAATTTTAGTAGATTTTATGTATTGGATAAGATATTTTTGTATTTAATGTATTTTTAACCTTAATGTTATGTTTTAAAGTAAATAATTAAATAAAAGAAATAAAAAAATTGTTGATTTTTGACTGTTGACCTGTTAACCGTTGACCTGTTGACCGATTTTATTGTGTAATTGTGTGCGCCGGTGAGGCTCGAACTCGAGACCTCCAGTTCGCGTGCACGCAGCTCTACAACTGAGCTACGTGTCTAACCCGAAATATTTCTGTTTTTAATTATATTTATACCTTAATTGAATTAATCCGAAAATCATTTATTTCAAAACGATTTAAATGACTCGCTCGGTGTTCTCCACAGGTCTCGAACCCGGGAGCTGTGGGTTAGGTTAACACACAGTCCACCGCTGGACTGTGTGTCTAACTTGGTAAATACTCTGATTTTTATTATACTTATATACAAACTACATTATTTCATTTCTTCCTTATATAAAAAGTTTGATAATTGTCCGGACCGGTGCGGTAATCTGGACTCGAACTCGTGACATGTGATTTAAACGTTCACACAGTCCACCACTGGACTGTGTGTCTATCTTGGTTATTATTCCGGTTTTTATTAAACTTAACATCTATTGCAGTGAATCCGGTTCGGTTAAAAAAAGAACATTATTATTAAGGCGAGTGTGCGTGGGACAAGAATCGAACTCGGGACGTAAGCGTGATTTATTTGCACACAGTCCACCGCTGGACTGTGTGTCTAACCCGAGATATATCTTGATTTTAATTAAACATATACAATACTGAAACTTCGTCTTCTTCGTTGGACTTAACCAGAACTAATGTCCGACTGGTTCGACGATTTAATCATGTTCTTTTAGTGTGTTGCACTTAATTACAGGTGAGATTAATAAAAGAATGAGAGATTAAGTGTAAGATATACCGAACAGTGGCTCCTCTGTTTCGCCGTCGAAGCTCCGATGTCAGGAGGTTATTCCGGCGACGGGTGTCTTGCGGCAGAGGGTCTTCAGGGAGTTTGAGATGAGTGTGGGTGGCTTCGGTATGAGCTCTGGGTATTCAGTAAGGCTCAGAGGTGAAAGGCTCGGTTTTCCGGCGAGTTGCAGAAATTCTCCGGCGAGTGAATTTACGTCGGGAAAGAGTGTGATTGTGAGCGAAAAAGCTAACAGAGGTTAGAGGGGGTATTTATAGGGCAGGACATCGACGAATTTAGTCCGTTTTCCGTCTTGATTCGTCGGTCAATAAGTTTTCCGGCAGTTATGACTTGCGTCGCGGGTTCAGACGTCGGTTATAACCGATGTAATAGCTAAGGCTTCGGTTAAAACAGAAGAAACCCTCCAATCTCGGCGAAATCGTCGGGATTTCCGACGACTGCGATTGGGCGCGTTGGTTTTGAATTTGAGATTTAGGTTATGTATTAATTGTTTCTAATAATGAACAAGAAACACAAGTGGCGCAGTGGTTGGATGGATGAGTGTTAAGGCTTTGCTGAATTCGCTGGCTGACCCGGGTTCGAAACCCGGCAGCATTGATTTATTTTTATTTCATCTTTTATATATTCCAATATACTTATTAATTATGTATCGTTTAAAAATAATTTGGGCATTAAATACGCAACGAAATTTTTAACTGATTGTTCGGTTAACAAACGGAGCGGGTTTGGTAAATCCGGTTTTTTACAGATGTTACATAGCCGCTGGCCCAAACGTTGGAGCTCAGAATGGCCTCCACCCATGTCTGCCGCCGCTAACAACCATCTTTATGGAGTACTTTTGCTCACTCTCTCTCTCGAGATATACAGGTTATGTGTGTGTTCTATCTAGGGTTTGGAGTATGCATGGGCTTGGAAAATGATTGTGTTTCTTGGGCTACGATACACAAGTTTAGAGGTGCAGGATTGTTTGGGTATGGAATATGTTAAGGCCCACTTTGACTATCTCATTCTAGCATTGCGAAAACAACAGGTGTGTGCAAAGCCATATGTTACTATTTTTTTTTTTGGGCCCACTAACGATTGGGGACAATTGCTTACATTACTTCATTCTTGGGTCGCGCCGAACTCTAAGTTATTGAATTTCATGGATGGCATGGCCTTTACATGGAATTCAGATTAGTTTGGAATATTTGTAGATTTGCTCGTTGTTTGGGTAGCGATGCTTGATGGGTGGAGATTATTGTTGACAATGATTTTGTGATTTTTTTCTGTAAATGAATTTATGGAAATTTGGGGATTTTGGTGGTTATTATATTTTCGCCACAAAGGGAAATTATCGGTGATTTTAGCGGTGGATCAGGTTCTGATTTATATAGTCTGACAGAGTTGAAGATTTTTGAAATGAAGCTAATTATTTAGTTTTTATCATTGGAGTTCGAACCCTATCATATGCTTATTACAATTGTATCTTCAAAATGAGATAAGGAGCTTTGATTGACGAGATATAAGAGGGTCTTTATTTGCGGGGAAAACGACAATGAAAATTTTTGAGCGTTCAGTGGATTTGTGAAGAATCGAAGACGATGTCAGATATATTTTTGAAGATCATATGAAGAATTGATAGCATCATTCTCGGGGGAATATTGTTGGGTCATTTTGGAGAATGATGTTATCAATTAAGGAGCGATGTTATTATTCGTATGATGTAGCGAGTATAATTGTTATTATTGTATGTTTTAGTGAGATTAGTAAGGTTTTCCAAGCAAGAGGCGGTTTGCATGGAGGACAAGACTCAAGGATCTATAAATAGTGGACTACACCTCTCTTGTAGGGGGTGCATTTTGTGAGCCGCCACCCCGGGGAGCTTACCCGAGGTGGACCATTACCTTGTATTTGTTCTTATTTCAAAGAAGGTTTCTCTTGTCAAATCACATGTTCATCTATCTTTCTAGTGTTTGTTTATCTTTGTTCATGGCTCGAAAATCACCCGTCTCATATTTTATACCGAGCCGAGACTGAAATCGGATCGTACGGACCTATACATAAAGTGTGATGCATAAATTTAGGGGGGAACAGGGAGATATATGTATATATGCATTGTTTAAGGGGAGAAAATGAGAAAAACACAAAAACATTTGAAAAACAGAAAAATAAAAAAAATTGAAAAACAGAAAAATCCAAAAAGACTTTTTGCATCAAATGGGAAATGAAATGAATATTCGTGATTAAGGGCATGACTGGCACATGTAAGGTGTCGTAGCTGCAAAAACTAGGATCTAATGGGCTATGTCGGTAGGCTTAACGCTCAAAGTGATTAAAAGATACAAAATGATATAAACATAATGAACTATGTATCTTGTGGGTAACATACCATCAGCGTATGATTTCATGGTCTTAAATCCTGCGTTGATAGATAGCCAACATCTGAAGTTTCGGGTCTTTATGCTGATGAGTCATCCAGGATATCAGGGTTGCCCTTCTGTTGCATCTGGATATATGCAGACCTAGTCACAGTCAGGATATCCTTAAAAGAGCCAAAATAGATGGGCCAAAACCTTAAAAGAAAGGAAATCTCATCACGAGAAAATTCCATGTGCTTGAAAAGTCGAACATACCATATAAGGTATTTACGTAACCATCGTCAGATATTATTGGTCACTCTGTTATACGAATGTACTGACCAGTTCACCAATAGTCGAACGTTGTAAAATGAAAGGATGATCTCGGTATATTCACTTGTTACGATGAACTGTTGTGCTTACCTTAATCGCGGGGGTATGCCTTGATATGGGACACACGGATGTTATCGCAAACTTACCTGATAAAGTCGCAAGGTTGAAAGTTGAAGATTTACGCGATAAGTTTAGGCGGACAAATATATCGGCAATCGCAATGACCCGTCTATCAAAGCTCATGCCGAAAAATGTTCCTTAATCGGTTCAAGATTTGTTTGATCCCATGGCAACTCTCCCTTTATCTCTTTAATTATTTTATTTTACTATTTTATCTTTTCTATAAAACCGGTTGCTCGGTTGGTTGGATCACGGATTTTTATAGAAGGTGTTACTGTTCAAAACTAGTAAAAATGTGGGGCCCACATAATGAAACCATTTCAGATGGGCTCACCATTTCGAATGAACTGTTTCAAATGGGCTTCCCATCTAAATGAGACTCGAAATGGGCCATCTCGGATCACTGTTCCGAGATGGGCCTGGTCCAATGTCTCAGGCCCATTTCGAGTCTATAAAATGTCATTTCGAGTTAATTCGAGTCATTTCGAACTCTCTGTCATCTCGAACGTATCTCGGACCTAACCAACTCCAAATCATAGGTTAGCTTTCCCTTACATCTCGGATGAAAAATCTTGCATCTCGGATAAACATCCGAGTTGCCAGATCAACTTTAATGACTGACAAGGGGTCATTAAGTTGAACCCTTGTCATCCGAGACATCTTGACCCGGTTCATCCGAGCCTTGTTGACCTAGTCATCCGAAAGTGTTTGACCGATTCAGTTTGAACCTTTTATGGCTTAAAACTATTTTGAACCCCTAATTGAACCCCTGACCTTCCTTACTTGAAATATTTGACCTGTTGGCTATTTGAATTGTCTGATTTAATTCGAAACGGTCAAAAGGGTCAATTAAGTTAATTTTTGTGATAAATTTTGACGTTTGGTTCAAATGTAGAAAATGGCGCAGAAAATGATGGAGAAAAGAAAGCTTGAGGTCGAGGCATTTCACAATCAAGCCTGCTACCTATCTGATCCACCAGCTGATTATTACCAGTTGTTCAACTCCCTATAGTTGGACTGAACTCTTGCCGACTCACCCATGCACTAAAGACGAATCCAGTGATCGATGAAGATATGATTCAAGACTTTTGGACAAATGCCAAAGTAAGAAGGGGTGGAGCTTCTATTGAATCAGTAATCCAGAAAAGAGAGATTGTTATGTCAGAAGCAGATGTACAAAAAGCATTAGAGATTGGAGATCAAGATCGTCATCCAACAGGATTTGATAAAGACACTGTACTCAAGGCGTTGAGGCAAATGAGTTACGAAGGCACTTATCCTACAGTCCTAAGAAGATGCTTCTGCCTTATTGGAGATGCTTAGTTCACATCTTTCTAGAGTGCATTTCAGAGAACATGGGCGGATTATATCAGCTCAACCAAACGCTAATAGCTGCAGTGGTAGCCCTTGTAAATGATTGGGATTACAACTTAACTGCATACATTTTTGACAACATGAAGAACATGCTTGAGAATCCCAAGAAGAATGTCTTTATGCTTTACCCAAGATTCGTTCAAATGTCATTGATGACAAATATCTAGACCTGGTGAAGTGCGATAATTTTCTGAATCTAAAGCCAATGGGTCCTAGCTGTTTGAAGCGGCATGCAAGCAACGTGATACGACAAAGATCAAGTTCACTACTAAATATGATCTGGTGAAGCACAGAAAGTTCAAGGAGTTTGTGCCTGCACCAATGCCCGTTAATGTGATGATTGCTGAAGAACATGATTGTTCAGATTGTCAGTGGACCATAGAGACCAAAACAGGAAGTTGAAGATCTCATTTCAGATGAAGAGAAAGATGAAGAGACAGGTCATGTTGAAAGTGAGAAAGCTGAGGAAACAGTCAAAGAATTGAACGTGATATCCAAAGAGAATCTTGATGCCCTTCTAGCATCACTTCAGGGCGATTCTGGGATCCCTCTTCCCAAAATCGTTCCCTCTGAAGAAGCCCCTGTTAACCTAAAGCCTACAAGCCCAAGTGTTGTTCCTGAACCAATAGTGCCAGATGCCCCAATCACATATATGCCAGAAAGCTCAAGGGGAGCTCATTTTAAAGCAGGAAATTCTGAGCATGACGAAGCTGCATTGAGAATAACTGCCAAAAAGATGAAGTTTATTAAGCAATTCGACAGTGATGATGATGAAGTGGTGGATGTTGGAAAACTACAAAGAAGAGTGGTGCTGTTGGAACAAGATAATGAATTAAAGAATTATCAGATAGATCCTTGCAAAATCAAATTACCGTCAGAGACCAAGCTATCGAACAACCTCAAGGCGACGTAAGCCTGTTGATGGCAGAAATTTATTTGAAATGAAAGCTATGTTCCAGAAGAAGTTTGGCAGCGAATTTGCAGACAAAGATGACGACCCTCAAAACATTTCACATCACGAGCGTATAACAGAAGAGAAAGCTGCAGCTGATGTAGAGCATGAGGTAGGTTTAAATGTTTATCTAGCAGCTGAACAGACAAAGAAGAGAAAGCAGCCACAAAAGAAGAATCCAGGCAGAAAAAGATTGCTCGTCATGAAAAACCAAGATCTGAATCCTCTCGATGAAAACTTCCAGCTGAAAGATCCAACCCACTCTTTGGAGGCAGCGAAGCTGGCAGATCATGAAGCAGAAAGCGAAACCAATAATGTAAACCTAGGGGGATTGTTAGACATTATAAGGTTTATGTATTAGTTACAATAGTGATGTGGGCTATATTGTTGTAATGGGCTTGGGGGTAGCATTTAGACCTAAGGGCTTTAGAGTAGTGGAGCACTAACCCTCTAGTATAAATACATAATGTTATTTTAGGGTTAGATGCTCCTTGGTGATTTTTGTTCTCACTTGTATTAGCTTGTTTGTGTGATTCCGCCACCATTCAAGCTACGTGCGATATCGTGAGATCCGTTTATTGGGACTTATAGTGGTTGTTGAGGAATAACAGGTGGGGCTTGATCTTGTATGATGTTTTCGATAGCCGCTTTGACCTCAAGTGTCTCTTTTTCTTGACTCGCTAAATCAGCCTCACCAGTCTTCCTTTTTCAATACTTTCGCCTTGCTTTCTTTACAGCTGGAGACCATGTTGCCTTTTTAGTAACATCAGATGGTTTGCTTTTCACCCTCCTTGCTTTCTTTGCTGGACTTTTAATGATCTCTTCTGGTTCCGGAGGCACATATGTTTCATCATCATCACCCAAAGCCTTTATTTTCTGTTGTTCTGTTTTCTCTACTGCTGCTCTTGCTTCAAAATTGATACTTTCATCAGAACTTTCTTCATTGTCTCCTTCAAATGCTTGTTCTCTATTTCAACAGCAATATTCACAACATTTTCATCATCTTTTTCTTGATTTGATGTTGCTGAGAAAACCTCATCTTCAACATTTGTCAGGTTCAACATGCTCAATCTCTACCTCCTCATCAGTTGCCTCGTCTCTCAATAATGTCTCAACCTTCTTTCTTTTCTGAGTTTTCTTTTTCGTAGTTTTCTTGTTATTTTTCGTCTCCTCTTTCTTGTACCAAACACCTCTTTTCAGCACATAATCAACCATGTGTATAGCTTCATCATTTTCAGAATTGCTGTCATCGTTCCTCCATTTGTCTTTGGGTGGTGCCTTGTAATCTTTATCTTTAATGGCTCCAAAAAATTCTTTCGCAACAAGCTTTGTCTTTTGTTTCAAATACTGATTTAGACGCCCTAGAGACAGATCTGACATGTGATCCGTCTTTAACAAATCCTTTTTGTCTTTCACCAAGTTTGTAAATTGGTCGTCCATCATCATTTGACTAAACCTTGGATATTGTAGAAACTTTTCTTTATTAATGTTCGACTTCATGTGCTCGAAAATCACTCTTGTAAAGTTGTATGGCCGATTCAGAGTGAGAGCAACAATCATGCACATTTGATAATCTAGCAACGCATCATATCCTCCCTTTCAGTGACTCAAAGCAGCAATAACAGAATGAAAAAAGAGCTTGTACGGCCTTCCCAAAAATGCTTTGTTGAAATTTGGCGCGTTCACGGCTCCTTTATATCCCATGCGATAAATACAACCTTTACACATCTTCTCGGAATACATCGTTGGATTGTCGTCTTTGTCTTTGAAGTCCAAAACACTTCGAATCAAATATTCTGTGATCAGATTCTCTTTGTCTTCATTTCCAATCCTTACAAATGATCTGTCACACCCTCAATTTCCACTTGCGGAGTTCTACCGCGAGACGTGTGAACAAACCAGAATCTAAGACACTAGTACGTCGAACGACTCTATATGATTTGATAATACGTTTTCCAAAATCATTTGTTGTAAATTTTAGATTACCAATATTTAGCATGAGTATCGGTTTTTAAAGTTTGAGCGGAAGCATAAATAAGTAGTGATGCGGCGCCAACACAAACGCCAAAACAAAGGTAAAATCCCAAAACAGTATTAATAAATGAGACTCTATAATGATGTCTTGTTCAATGCGTGTGCGTGCACCTAGAGCTCCTAGCGTCCTGAGAAACATGTAAAGAAACAAGTGTCAACATTAAAGATGAGTGAGTTCACAGGTTTTCATAAATTTGTTGTTCGGTTTTAGTTTGTTACTCCGTTATCCCCAACCCGGGATAACATATCAGTTGCATTATTCCAAACCCGGAATAATAAGTTGTTGCTTCCAATATTCCCAAACCGGAATATTAAGTTGTGTTTCCATTATCCCCAACCCGGGATAATACGTTGATGTTCCAATATTCCAAACCCGGAATATTAAGTTGTTCCGTAATTAAGTTCAATATTAATGTATATAGGTAGCTAGCCTAAAGTCATGTCACTAAGTGTTCGCGATCGAAGCTGACATTTGTGCCTCCGTTTTGCCAGGCCTATCACATGACCATGGCGATGTTAGGCCAATCATACACCCATTGACCAAACCCGGTCAGCTAGCGCGACTAGCTCGGATGGGGCTCGTCAGACCCAGTAGTACTACTTATAATTCCCCCGCTACTTAACCCAAATATTAACGATCCGAGGAGATTGTCGATGACTTAAGTGATAAAGCTGCATAGTGACCATAACATTACATTAACATTAACTTAGTTACCGCATAGTTATGTGACGTTACATTCGTATAACGTAAAGAGTTTGAGTTTAAGAATGTATACATGTTTCTCCCCCTGTTGTTTAAAAACCGTATAAAGTTAGGGGCCGTGAACTCACCTTTATTAGCTCGGTTAGTGTGGCAAAGATATTATAAGAGATGGGACCGCTAGTTGCGTCCTAACAAACCAATTAATTCCATGTCAGTGTGTAATCACACCAATACAAATTCCACACGTAATTTACTCACAAAGTGATACACACAAACAACATAACTAACACTTCAAACATGCATGCAAGTATTCTCATATGATCATAGTAATCAAACAACTTATCATGAACACATTCCAAATCCATGCAACACTTTAATGCATAAAATCACAAGTTAACAACTTTCTGCTTAATACTCAATTATTCAGCTGTTTTCTAGGATTTTTATAAAATAGTTTCAGCATTCTAAAAATTCCCATATTTTTACAGTAGGTGACATTTATACCATAGAAATTTATATAATTTTCTCAAGTCCTAAATCTTCACCAATTAACCATAAATATTAATTCACTAAGCTGCAGTCAGATTTACCGCTTTCTGACTGCAGTCCACGGAAAAATTTATTTAAAAATCACTGATCGTCCGATTAACAAAATTCCAGTTGGAGTTGCCCGGAAATTTCTATACCTAGTTGCTGTACAAAAATCATGACTCAACTCTCTACTGATTTTAAAATCTAGCTTGATAAACAACCAACAAAATTCCAGAATTTTAACAGCTTTACCTACCGAACTTGTTTAACCCTTTAAAAATATCAAACGATTTCAGAAAATTATGAATCCAGCGCCATTGGATTCCTTATTCAAATCTCTACGTTTTAGACCTCAGAAAATCCGCTTTTCGACAACTAACGACCAAGTTACAGCCTGATAAAGTCGGCTGAAACTTTCACTCGGCATGCTGTTTTCTGCATCTCCTTATAATAAGTTCGTATAACTCGTTCATGTGACTAGCCAAGGCGATCAAGATTCGATTTTTAATCCTAGATTAATACTAATAATCTATCCATGCAACCCTACTTAATAACTTCTAGTTATTATAACAAAACACAGCCTATACATTCAACCTAGTGTAACCAATCCGAACAATGAGATCATTCAGTGTAAACATCATCGACAAATCGGCTAATCTAACATCTCGTTCAATCATGCTTGGCCAGCTTTTATCTTCCGAAAACAACCCTACTTGTAACTATGATACATCAGCCGATTAACACATGTATACTCCGAAAACACACGATCGTTTCAATCAATAAATCAATCCGAAACAACAACAAAATCAACACACATAACTCAGAACTTTCAAGTCTCTCTATACTTGCGGACAACCTACATATGCATATAATCCGAAACAACTTAAACATTCAAGCACATAAATATATATATATATTCGAACATGATCTCAAATCAAACATGATCCTAACCTTGAGTAACTAGACAAACGAGCCGAGATGTGGACAAAGGCGACTCGGCTGCTGCTTGCTGCGACCGAGAGAAAGCAAAACAAAACTGATCTTGCGATCTAGACTGGACTGGAGATAACCGGCTGCTAGCGACCGAGATGATGATGGCTTCGGCTGATGTTTGCTGCGACCGAAAGAAAAGAAAGAGAAGCCGTCGCGATTTATAGAGCAAGAGGAGGGTGGTTTAGAGTTTGTGTTTTAGAAGGAAACATGCACAAGTTTGTAGATATAGGCGCAAGAGATAAAGATTTCAATTTGGGATAAGTATTGTGGCCGAGGAACTAGGATGGTTGGTTCGGTTTCGCGGTCAAGGGATAGGGTTACGGTTTGGGTTTGGGTCTTGCGGCCGAGGGATTAAAGTCGCATGCTATTCGGTTTTGGTTAGTGTTTGTGACCGAGAGACTTAAGAAAGTTAGTTTGGTTTGAACTTGATTTCGTTCTCTTTTGGCCGAAGACTTGGGTTCCAAGTTTCCTAGTTTCCCAAAGGGTTCGGTTGTGTGCATATTTACAATAATAACTAAACAATCACATAAACACTCATCACGTATTCATTCACGTTTAACACTTAGCACGCATATTATTCGACAAGTGTCACGTATAATTTATCCGAAAAACCCGGGATATCACATTATCCCCATGTTGAAAGAATTTTCGTCCCGAAAATTGAGTAAACGCGGTTTAGCATGTAACGTACATGTTTAGAGTGCCACGCACAAAGAGTTAGTTCGTTTATAATGGTACGCAACGTTACAAGAAGTTCCCAAATGTCATACACAAAGATTTCCAAGTGCCATGCATGAGAATTTAGTCAACAATAGTACACGAAAGTATGAGAAAATTTCCAGGTTGTCACATCATCCCCTTGTTGAAAGAATTTTCGTCCCGAAAATTTAGGTATGGTCATCGTTAGTTTGCTGCTCAGTTGCGAAGAGATGTGGGTATTTGCTTTTCATTTGGTCCTCTCTTTCCCACGTGAATTCCGGTCCACGCTTAGAGTCCCAACGAACTTTAACGATTGGAATCTTGCTGTGCCTCCGAGTCTTGATCTCACGATCCATGATCTCGATAGGCTTTTCCACGAAGTGTAGTTGTTCATCCACTTGGATCTCATCCAATGGAATCATTAAAGTTTCATCTGATAGACACTTCTTCAGATTTGACACGTGAAATACGTTGTGAACTCCACTGAGTTCGGCAGGGAGGTCTAATTGGTATGCTACGGGTCCAATTCGTTTCAAGATTTCAAACGGGCCTACGTACCGTGGGTTAAGTTTGCCCCGTTTTCCAAAACGGATTACACCCTTCCAGGGTGACACCTTTAGTAGGACGCGATCGCCTACTTGGAATTCGAGCGGTTTGCGTCGTTGATCAGCGTAGCTTTTCTGTCGATCTCGTGCCGCCGCCATGCGGTTTCTGATTTGTACAATCTTTTCAGTAGCCTCAAGTATTAACTCAGGACCTGTGAGTTGACTGTCACCGACTTCTGCCCAGCAGACCGGTGATCTACATCTACGACCGTATAATGCTTCAAACGGTGCTGCCGAAATACTCGTGTGATAGCTGTTGTTATATGAGAATTCCACTAGAGGCAGGTGAATTTCCCAATTATTTCCGAAGTCCACTACGCATGCCCTAAGCATGTCTTCCAAGGTTTGTATGGTCCTTTCGCTTTGACCATCAGTCTGAGGGTGATAAGCTGTGCTCATATCCAAGCGTGTTCCCAACGCTTTCTGGAGTGACTGCCAGAAGTTTGACGTGAAACGAGCATCTCTATCTAATATGATGGACGTTGGCACCCCGTGCCGAGAAACTACTTCCTTAATATAGATGCGAGTCAACTTCTCCATCTTATCCGTTTCTTTGATAGCTAGGAAGTGTGCGGACTTAGTTAAACGATCCACAATCACCCAGATGGTGTCGCAACCACCCAAGGTTCGCGGGAGTTTAGTGATGAAATCCATTGAGATCTGATCCCATTTCCACACTGGGATCTCAGGTTGTTGGAGTAGTCCCGATGGCTTTTGATACTCCACCTTGACCTTTGCACAAGTCAAACATTTGCTCACGTAGGTGGCTATATCGGCTTTCATGTTGGGCCACCAATACGCAGCTTTAAGGTCTTGATACATCTTATCCGAACCCGGATGGACAGAGTATCGAGATTTGTGTGCTTCATCCATGACTAGCTCTCTGAGGTTCCCGTAGAGAGGTACCCATATGCGATTCATGAAATACCGGGCTCCATTGGGTTTTACTTCCCAATCGCGTTCCATTTTTCCCACTGATTCGGCTTTGATGTTTTCCTCCTTAACTGCTTCTAACTGGGCGTCGCGTATTTGATCGGGTAGCCCCGAATGAATAGTGAGTTGTAGTGCTCGTACACGACGAGGTTTCAAGTGTTCCTTCCTGCTGAGGGCATCAGCTACCACGTTAGCTTTACCCGGGTGATACCGAATGGCACACTCATAATCGTTCAGGAGTTCGACCCAGCGACGCTGTCGCATGTTCAACTCCTTCTGATCAAAGATGTGCTGGAGGCTTTTGTGGTCAGTGAAGATTGTGCACTTCGTTCCGTAAAGGTAGTGTCTCCAAATCTTAAGTGCAAACACTACTGCTCCCAATTCTAGGTCATGCGTCGTGTAGTTCTTCTCGTGAACCTTCAGCTGTCGCGACGCATACGCGATGACCTTATCGCGTTGCATGAGTACGCATCCCAATCCCTGAATGGAAGCATCACAATACACTACAAAGTCATCTATCCCTTCCGGCAAGGACAGAATGGGTGCACTGCAAAGTTTCTGCTTCAGCAGTTGAAATGCTGCTTCTTGCTTGTCACCCCAATTATACTTGATACCTTTCTGGGTGAGGGTAGTAAGCGGTTGTGCAATCTTTGAGAACCCCTCGATGAAGCGTCTGTAGTAACCAGCCAATCCTAAGAATTGGCAGATTTCCGTCGGAGTCTTAGGTGCTTCCCAGTTTTTGATGGCCTCAATCTTGGCAGGGTCTACGTGGATACCCTTTTCATTCACGACGTGCCCGAGAAACTGAACTTCTCGGATCCAGAAATCACACTTCGAAAGCTTGGCGTATAGCTTTTCCTGTTGAAGTAATTCTAGCAGCAATCGTAGATGCTCAGCATGCTCTTCTTTATCTTTGGAGTAGATGAGTATGTCATCGATGAACACGATGACAAATTTGTCAAGGTATGGTTTACACACGCGGTTCATGAGGTCCATGAATACCGCAGGTGCGTTAGTGAGACCGAATGGCATGACCAAGAACTCGTAATGGCCATACCGAGTGCGAAATGCTGTCTTAGCGATATCCTCCTCCCTGACGCGTAGCTGATGATAACCGGACCGTAAATCAATCTTAGAGTAGTAACTTGACCCTTGAAGTTGGTCGAATAGATCATCGATGCGAGGTAACGGGTATCGGTTCTTGACTGTAACCTTGTTGAGTTCCCTATAGTCGATGCACATGCGGAAAGTCTCGTCCTTCTTCTTGACAAAAAGGACTGGAGCTCCCCATGGCGAAACGCTTGGTCGAATAAATCCTTTTTCTAGCAGCTCTTGAAGTTGGGTAGACAGCTCCTGCAGCTCGGCTGGAGCTAGGCGGTATGGAGCCTTGGCGATGGGAGTTGCATTGCTTGCCAATTCGATTTCAAACTCCAATTGTCGATGTGGTGTAAGACCAGGTAGTTCTTCTGGGAATACATCGGAAAAATCACGGACGACAGGGATGTCTTCTATACGTTTCTCGTCCTTAGGCGGTTCGGTAATTAGTGCGAGTAAAGCGAAGGAATTCTTTTTCCGGAGATACTTCTGAGCTTGCATAAATGAGATAATGTTGGTGACGGCGCTTGCCTTGTCGCCTTGTACCGTCAAGATTTCGTCGTTCGAGAGTGGAATACGGATAGACTTTTCGAAGCAGAGAACTTCAGCCCGGACGTCGGATAGCCAGTCCATTCCGACTACCACGTCAAAACTACCCAGGGTTGTTGTCATCAGATCGATGGTAAAAGTGTGGCCCGCGAGTTTGAGTTGGCAGCCGGATACGATTTGGGTCACATTTACAGATTTACCATTGGCTAATTCTATCACATAAGGGGTCTCTAATGGTTTGAGCGTGAGATTTAGGTTCTTCCTAAAAGACTCAGATATAAAGCTCCTATCCGCACCCGTATCAAAAAGCACAGAAGCAAAATGTTCATTAAGGGGAAACTTACCGGTGACCACGTTGGTGTCGTTTCTGGCCTCCCCGCGACCCAATGTAAATGCGCGACCCTTGGCACCTCCTGTGCCACCGTTCCCATTATTGTTGTTGTTATTATTGTTGTGGTTGTTGTGGTTGTTTCCACCATTATTGTTGTTGTTGCGCAACTGTGGGCGGTCTTTTCTGAAATGAGCGGTGCTACCACACTGATAGCATCCCCGGTTTATACCCTGCTGCTGACCCTGAGACCGATTCTGATTTTGTCGGGACACGATTTCCCCACGACAATCCTTCGCCGCATGTCCCATCTTGCCACATCTTTGGCAGCGATTTCCGGCACAAGGGCCGTCATGGTGAAGATTGCAGCGGTTGCACTGCGGCTTTCGACCTACATAGCCGCTTGCATTCTGGTTGTTGTAGTTGCTGTTGTTGTTGTTGGAACGATTTTGATGACCCCGGTGGTTGTGGTAGTAATTGAACCGTTTCTGGTTCCCTTGCTGTGGATGTGATGACGAAGACTGTCGAATGGTGGAGTCTTCAAACTTTCTTTTGTTATCTGAGGCAACTTCAGTGGTACCCCGTGCTGGCAGTTTCTTCTGTTCCACCGCTTTATCGGTGAGTTTGTGAGCCAATCGGATAGCTTGATGTTCTGTTACAGGGTTACTAGACATCACCATACCCTGAATTTCTGGAACCAGACCCCCGAGATAGAACTCGAGTCTTTTCTCCACCGTGTTTGCCAAATCAGGACACAGAAATACCAAGTCATGGTGTTTTGCAGTGTAAGCCTCAATTTCCGATCCCACCATCTTGTGGTTCCATAGAGCTTGCTCTAGCTGTTGCACTCTGTCTCGTGGACAGTACTCCTCTTTAATCAGGGCCTTGAACTCGGTCCAAGCCATTGCATTTGCAGCTAACAGTCCACGTGTTTGGACTTGGGCATTCCACCATGTCAGTGCCCCCTCTTCCAGTGTTGAGGCGGCGTATTTGACTTTGTTGGCCTCTAAGCAGTTGCACATTTCAAAAACAGATTCCGACTTTTCGATCCAGCGGACCAATCCAATGGGTCCTTCCGCCCCCGAGAACTTGCTAGGCTTTGCGTCAAGGAACATTTTATAGGGGTTAAAGCCCCCTCCTGCTGACAGAGAACAGGAAGTCAGCAAGGAATTGTACTAACCTCACTATTAGATTTTCACGCGAAAACTTAATAATGGTTACCTGCTGGCTGGTTCTGCACACCCGCTAATGCTGCGTTCACATGCTCCTGGATCATGGCAGCTAGCTCTTCGGGCGTCAAGTTTAGGTTTCCACGTCTTCCAGTCGCCATTTAGATCTTCGAAACACAACATAAACACACTCCGATAAGTCTATATACCCAATAGAGTTATCCTACTTCGTACTTTAATAATTATTAAGTTATGTCAACTCAATATGTTAAATAGTCAAAGAAATACTTGATTAACTGAAATCTCAACGTCTTACAAAAGTGCAAATCAGACATACGAATTTACTATAAAGTCTCAAGTTTAAATACAAGTGGGAAAATAATAAACTAAAGGAAAACAAATAACATAAACGAGATGTGTCAGTCGTCTACATCTCCATCCCCCAAGTCACTGTCGTTGCCGTTATCTTGTGCGGCATTTCCAGCTTCCTCAGCTGGGTCCTCCTCCTCCGGCTCCTCCTCAGGATCCTCCTCTGGATCCTCTTCTGGATCCTCCTCTACCGGCACTGGAGGGGCAGGTGCTGGTTCAAGTGCTTGATTTTGCAGTTCCTGAATGTTCCAACTGTTTTCCAGGACTCTGTCCTCAAGCCAGTCAGCTCTTATCTGCTCCGCACGCAGATCTCTAGCTATGGTGTTACGAGCTATCTTGCTCGTACGATGCTCTTCCTCGAGCGTGTCGGTCTTTCCGGTAAGGTGTCGGATCATCCATCCTTGTGCTAAGATGGTTTCCTGCATTCTTTCTAACTGTTTTTGTTGTGTATGTACCAGGATTCTAAGCATGTCAAGTCCTATTTCTACAGGATTAACCGGTTCAACCGGTACAGCAATAGTTGGCGTAACGACGACTCCTCCCCAGAGCGAGCCTTTTCCTCGCTGCTGAGCGTGTCTCCACGCCATAAGGTGGTATGGGTTCCACCATTGGTGCCTTTCCTGATGCTCTTGGTGGCGTAAGTCTAGGCCAATCATACACCCGTTGACCAAACCCGGTCAGCTAGCGCGACTAGCTCGGATGGGGCTCGTCAGACCCAGTAGTACTACTTATAATTCCCCCGCTACTTAACCCAAATATTAACGATCCGAGGAGATTGTCGAGGACTTAAGTGATAAAGCTGCATAGTGACCATAACATTACATTAACATTAACTTAGTTACCGCATAGTTATGTGACGTTACATTCGTATAACGTAAAGAGTTTGAGTTTAAGAATGTATACATGTTTCTTCCCCTGTTGTTTAAAAACCGTATAAAGTTAGGGGCCGTGAACTCACCTTTATTAGCTCGGTTAGTGTGGCAAAGATATTATAAGAGATGGGACCGCTAGTTGCGTGCTAACAAACCAATTAATTCCATGTCAGTGTGTAATCACACCAATACAAATTCCACACGTAATTTACTCACAAAGTGATACACACAAACAACATAACTAACACTTCAAACATGCATGCAAGTATTCTCATATGATCATAGTAATCAAACAACTTATCATGAACACATTCCAAATCCATGCAACACTTTAATGCATAAAATCACAAGTTAACAACTTTCTGCTTAATACTCAATTATTCAGCTGTTTTCTAGGATTTTTATAAAATAGTTCCAGCATTCTAAAAATTCCCATATTTTTACAGTAGGTGACATTTATACCATAGAAATTTATATAATTTTCTCAAGTCCTAAATCTTCACCAATTAACCATAAATATTAATTCACTAAGCTGCAGTCAGATTTACCGCTTTCTGACTGCAGTCCACGGAAAAATTTATTTAAAAATCACTGATCGTCCGATTAACAAAATTCCAGTTGGAGTTGCCCGGAAATTTCTATACCTAGTTGCTGTACAAAAATCATGACTCAACTCTCTACTGATTTTAAAATCTAGCTTGATAAACAACCAACAAAATTCCAGAATTTTAACAGCTTTACCTACCGAACTTGTTTAACCCTTTAAAAATATCAAACGATTTCAGAAAATTATGAATCCAGCGCCATTGGATTCCTTATTCAAATCTCTACGTTTTAGACCTCAGAAAATCCGCTTTTCGACAACTAACGACCAAGTTACAGCCTGATAAAGTCGGCTGAAACTTTCACTCGGCATGCTGTTTTCTGCATCTCCTTATAATAAGTTCGTATAACTCGTTCATGTGACTAGCCAAGGCGATCAAGATTCGATTTTTAATCCTAGATTAATACTAATAATCTATCCATGCAACCCTACTTAATAACTTCTAGTTATTATAACAAAACACAGCCTATACATTCAACCTAGTGTAACCAATCCGAACAATGAGATCATTCAGTGTAAACATCATCGACAAATCGGCTAATCTAACATCTCGTTCAATCATGCTTGGCCAGCTTTTATCTTCCGAAAACAACCCTACTTGTAACTATGATACATCAGCCGATTAACACATGTATACTCCGAAAACACACGATCGTTTCAATCAATAAATCAATCCGAAACAACAACAAAATCAACACACATAACTCAGAACTTTCAAGACTCTATATACTTGCGGACAACCTACATATGCAT
Source organism: Scalesia atractyloides (assembly GCA_947069175.1). Classification (NCBI taxonomy): domain Eukaryota; kingdom Viridiplantae; phylum Streptophyta; class Magnoliopsida; order Asterales; family Asteraceae; genus Scalesia; species Scalesia atractyloides. The sequence continues at coordinate 41,207,330 of CAMTDV010000001.1, forward strand.
ATAATCCGAAACAACTTAAACATTCAAGCACATAAATATATATATATATTCGAACATGATCTCAAATCAAACATGATCCTAACCTTGAGTAACTAGACAAACGAGCCGAGATGTGGACAAAGGCGACTCGGCTGCTGCTTGCTGCGACCGAGAGAAAGCAAAACAAAACTGATCTTGCGATCTAGACTGGACTGGAGATAACCGGCTGCTAGCGACCGAGATGATGATGGCTTCGGCTGATGTTTGCTGCGACCGAAAGAAAAGAAAGAGAAGCCGTCGCGATTTATGGAGCAAGAGGAGGGTGGTTTAGAGTTTGTGTTTTAGAAGGAAACATGCACAAGTTTGTAGATATAGGCGCAAGAGATAAAGATTTCAATTTGGGATAAGTATTGTGGCCGAGGAACTAGGATGGTTGGTTCGGTTTCGCGGTCAAGGGATAGGGTTACGGTTTGGGTTTGGGTCTTGCGGCCGAGGGTTAAAGTCGCATGCTATTCGGTTTTGGTTAGTGTTTGTGACCGAGAGACTTAAGAAAGTTAGTTTGGTTTGAACTTGATTTCGTTCTCTTTTGGCCGAAGACTTGGGTTCCAAGTTTCCTAGTTTCCCAAAGGGTTCGGTTGTGTGCACATTTACAATAATAACTAAACAATCACATAAACACTCATCACGTATTCATTCACGTTTAACACTTAGCACGCATATTATTCGACAAGTGTCACGTATAATTTATCCGAAAAACCCGGGATATCACATGATCGAATAGCTTTCAACTCTGGAACAAATTTCACATTATCCCAGAATCTCTGTACGTGATATGCCTTATGTAGATATGTCAAAGCTTTCTTAATTGGAATGCGATCCATGAACTTCAAAATATCTTTAAACAGTGCAATCTCTGAGACATCCAATACTGATCGAAAGTGCATTGCTGTGTCAGAAGAAAAATGGATAGATCCAAGGTCACATTCAGTAAAGATTTATCTTCTCGTCAAGTACACAACAGATGTTGTGTTTTGGCTCGAAATGTAACATTTGTCGAAAACGGGTTTCCAAACCCGCTCCGTTTTGTAATCGAATATCAAGTTATAAATGTCACGTTGCGTATTTATGGCTATTTTGACTTTTAATGATACATAATTAATAAACAAACTAAACCATAAAAATTATATTTGATAAAAAGTAAAAATAAAATAAATAAAAATAAAATGAGGCTGCCGGGACTCGAACCCGGGTCAGCCAGGTTGTGAATTTCCAAAGACTTAACACTCACACGCATAACCACTCCGCAACTTGTTTGTTTTCTGTCAACTCTAGGAAACAAATAAGTCTTATGTACAAACCTAGATGAACCGGTTTCGCCAACTGGAAACTGAAATCGGCTATTCAACCGTCTAAACGTTTGAATAATCGCGATTTCAGGTTTATAACCGATGCACCGACAATTCTAATCAATTCAGACTTGAATTGACTTGAATTCGGATGACGATGGGTTTTATAACCGAAGCTATCAAATAATCCGAATTACTGCAATTAAACATCTTTCTCGCGACTCAGAAACATTCCACAAACCTCTAGTTACATTTCCGCACACTTTACAGTCCACCGGAGAAGTTTATTTTACTCGCCGGAAAATTCTGCAAGTTCGCCGGAAAACCGTATTTTTCCTCAAATCGGTAAGTTCTTCAATACCGTCGTAGTCTAACAGTTGTTAAGCTATTTCTAACTCAAACCTTTCACTTGAGATCGAATTCAGACACTGTTATCCGGAAAATTTCTGGAAATCTTTATCTTCGTCTGTGAAACGGTAAGGACCTTCAAACACACTGATAACGTTTGTTTAGCACTTCAATTTCATGATTAGCTAATCAAAACGATTAATTGATTTGCTCAGTTGAAGTTCTTAAAAACAGAGACCGACGCCTTGCCGGAACCTTGTAATAAATCGTTCACCGGTATGTTTACTTCTAATTATCATCCCTGCTATCTCATATCAGTCTGTGTAATGTTTAACAATCGAATTAAACAAGATAAAATGGAGTAATCTACTGTCGGTAAAATCCAACGAAGAAGATGAACTGTGATAACAATATAAGAATAATTAAAATTGGTATTTTGAACGGGTTAGACACACAGTCCAGCGGTGGACTGTGTGCGAACAAAAACACGCATACGTCCCGAGTTCGAGTCTTGACACACGCACCTTCGCAGAAATAAAATGCCTTTTTGTTTAAAACTGAACCGGGTTAACTCTGTTAGTTGTTAAGTATAATAAAAATTTGTATATTAACCAAGTTAGAGACACAGTCCAGCGGTGGACTGTGTGTAACGTTAAAGCACAGGTCCCGGGTTCGAGACCTGTTAGTGACACCGGTTCGAAGAATTAAAATGTTTTTGAAATTAAAAGAATTTTGGATAAATTGAATTAATATATAAGTATAATTAAAAATAGAATTATTTCGGGTTAGACACGTAGTTCAGTTGGTAGAGCTGCATGCACGCGTACGGGAGGTCTCGGGTTCAAGCCTCACCCAGCGCATTTCAGTCACACAATAAATCGGTCAACAAGTCAAACGGTCAACGGTCGCAAAAAGTCAACATATTTTTATTTTTTTATTTATTTAATTTAATTTAAAAATCAATTAAAAATACTTAAAAATAATGTTTTTAAAGATAGGAAATAGCCTTAAACTCACAAAAATATATCTAAAAATCTTATTAAAATTATTAATAAAATCCACTCATTTACTATATTTTACGTTATTATTTAGATTAGTTAATTCTCGTTGTTCCGCTTTTATAACTCGTGCGCATCTCACCATCTCCAATCAAACGCACCCAATGTGAGTGAATCTTTACAAATTCCCCGTTTTAATCACGTTTTGGGGTGTATCATGTGTCTTGCTATATATTATATTTAAATCATTGTGCATACAACATATCATGAACAAATGTGTATTCAGCTTGTTTCAACTGTTTGTGTGGTTATTGTTAGATTCAATTTATTATTTTCAGTACATGCAATTTCATAGGCCGCCGCTCCCCATTACATTATGAGCGTTGAGCATGTTCCCCATTACATTATGAGCATGAACCTGGCGTGCCCACATACGATCGGCTCCGTTTGATTGAGCCTTGATCGCACAGACATTTATCATTTTCAGTACATGCAATACGATCGGCTCCGTTTGATTGAGCCTTGATCGCACAGTTTTATTCATGTTATTTATTGTATGATGTTGGTATGTTAATGTATGCTATCATATGTTACTGTATGTTATAGTTGTGATTGCAATTGCTACTGCTTGATTATTTACATTTGCTCATTCATGATTATGCACAATTTTTCATTGATAAACTAACAAGAAAATCAATAATAAATGTTTATCTAACAAGGTTCACTCGCCAACTTATGTTGACCCAAAAACCTCCATTTTTACACATGATACAGGTGAACCAGCTACAGCAAGAAACACTTAGGATTGGACTAGAAGAATAAAATGATTTAGAGTTTGGAATTGTTTTGTTTGGTTTATTTTCTTTGTATTGTATGGACATGTTTAGATATTTGGGAATGTAATTTTGACTTTAATAAATATGAAACATATTAGTAAATATCAGGTGCTTTGGTGATAACCCAATTATGCCCTGACTCTTATTCCGCTGCGGGTCGGGGTGTGACAGATTGGTATCAGAGCCATGACTATAGGGATATAGGATAGGTTATTAGACCCTTAGAGCCTATACTATAGTTGATTAGAAACTTATAAGATTTTTGTGTGTTACATGCCAAATTTCATGATGTTTATATGTTTTATGTTAAATGTTACATTCAATGTTATGCAAGCATGTTCATAAGTATATATTATCATATAATGCCTATCATGAATCATATTCTCATAACACATCATATCCATGAAAGCACACAACACATCATGATTGCTTTTACAATGATTTTTGTGTTTTCAAATCTCATCAAAGTGAGTTCTCATGACGGGCATGTTGTAACTGGAAGGGTACCAGTACCGGTAGTCGGAACGTCCTGTCTAGGCTGGCATTCGTATAAATCCAAAATAAAGGACGAGTTTGCGTACCTGGGGACTAACGATGAGAGTACGAAGTACCTATTAGGCCAAAGCATGCTATACCAAACGTCGTGTGAGCTAACCCCACTTTGAGTTGTCATTGTGTCTACACCTGGACACCTTCCGACCATACATCTCATAAACATATTTTGTGGTTTGCATTCGGGTGATGCGAGTGTTAAATCGCCAATACTAATGTGAATCCTACCAAGCCAATAGTCATGGGGGCCCACATGACTATACAGGTGAAGGTATGGGGGACATTTGAGGCCCAACATGAGCAAACCCAAGACATAGTATGGATGTAGTTGCATTATTGATATTTATTTTATTTTCATTTTTCTTAAAGACACGTGACACCTAAAAAGACTCCATAAACTCACAATCTTCTTATGTATGTTCCTGTAGATGTCGTCCAGACAACAACGAGGGGGTAAAAGATCAGGAAGGTGTCAGGAACGCTTGGCCACACACATCGCGAAACAAATGGCCACGATACTGCCTGACATTGTGGTCCAAGTACAACAAGCTCTCGCCACAAATCCCACTAATCCTCCCCAACAGAATGACCAGAACATCGGCAACCCTCCTACCAGCAAGTGCTCATACAAACATTTCAAATCTTGTGATCCTCCTAAATTTGAAGGGACCGAAGGTGTCACTGCTCTCCTCCATTGGTTTGAGGAAATGGAAAACACTTTCCTCAACTGCGATTGTCATGAGGATCGCAAGGTTCGATATGCCACCGGGAGACTATTTGGGGTAGCTCTCACTTGGTGGAATACTGAAAAAGGGAAGAGGGGAATTGATGATGCAATGGCCTTAACTTGGGAGGAATTAAGGGAAATCATGACTAGGCGTTTCTGTCCTAGGAGTGAAATTAAAAAGTTGGAGGACGAATTTCATTCTTTAAAGCAGAAGGAGGGAGATCACACCACCTATAACAAGAGGTTCTTAGAGTTGAACCAAATGGTTCCAAATTTGATTACCCTAACTTATCGTTTGATCGAGCATTATATTCGAGGACTTCCCTCAAAAATTCAAGATTCAGTTCTCAGCATTTCACCGGTAACACTTGAAGCTGCTATGGAGCTAGCGACTGAACTGACCGAGAATCGAATTCGCAATGGGAAGTTTAAAGAAGAGAAAAAGAAAGCCCCTGTTGAGGGTCAAACTTCAAACCATTCCGTCTCCTCCTCTAAGTTTGTTAACAAGAGGAAGCGCAACACCAGAAACTTCGCTGTTACACAAACCAACTCCCCTATTCCTGCTGCACCCATTACCCAAGTCGCTCCTTCACCTGCACCATACAAAAGACCATACTCTGGCCCGTTACCAAAATGCAACCGTTGCCAATATCACCATTCTCCTGATTATCCTTACCAACATTGCACCGGCTGTGGTCGCGCAGGTCATACTGTTCAAACCTGCCGCATGCCTCAGCGAACGAACCGCCACCAGCCTTCAACCCAAACCCACCAGCAAATATTGGGTCAAGCCCAACAACCCCTACTATTTCCACCCACCCACCATTTAGCCCAAACATATTACCAACCCAATTATCCTATGGGTCAACCTATGCGGGCTTGCTACAATTGCGGAGACCCAAGCCATTTCAGAAACACTTGTCCATGGTTGGTAAACATTATTCATGCTCAGGCCCAAGCTAACCCGGTGAATCAAGCGAACCAAGCTCCTCCACCTGCAAGAGGAAGAGCTTTCAATATCAACGCTAATCAGGCTAGAGCTGACGGCAATGTGGTTAACGGTACGTTCCTTATAAATGGTAGATATGCATCTATGTTATTTGATACTGGTGCGGATAGAAGTTTTGTGTCCTTAGAATTTGAACCTATCTTAAACCAAAATCGGGATAAGCTCATGGAATCCATAACGGTAGAAGTTGCTGACGGGAAACTAGTTTCATTAAACTCTATTATACGCAACTGTACACTCACCTTAAACGACCACGATTTCTCAGTCGACCTTATTCCTATGAAGCTGGGAAGTTTTGATATCATAATTGGTATGGACTGGCTCAGTCAACATCAGGCAGAAGTTGTATGTCGCGAAAAATTTATACGTATTCCTCTTTCAAACGGTCAGACTCTTCGAATCTTTGGAGAAACCTCGTCGAAGGGGCTCAGCTTAATGTCTTGTCTTCAAGCCCAAAAATATCTTCGCAAAAATTATGTCGCGTTTTTAGCTCATATCATCAACAAGGGAACCATGGAGAAGAAACTTGAAGACATCCCAGTAGTAAAAGATTTCCCGCAAGTTTTTCCTGATGACATTTCAGGACTTCCTCCAGTTAGAGAAGTCGAATTCCGTATTGATCTTATACCTGGTGCTACACCAGTTGCAAAGTCTCCTTATAGGTTAGCCCCCTCTGAAATGCAAGAGCTAGCCAGTCAACTGCAAGAGTTGACTGACAAGGGATTCATACGTCCTAGCTCCTCGCCTTGGGGTGACCTGTCCTTTTTGTAAAGAAGAAAGATGGATCGTTTCGTATGTGCATCGACTACAGAGAGCTCAACAAATTAACAATCAAGAATCGCTATCCTTTACCTCGCATTGATGATCTTCTTGACCAACTTCAAGGTGCCAGCTACTTTTCCAAAATCGACCTTCAATCTGGTTATCATCAACTTAGGGTGCATGAAGAAGACGTCCCAAAGACCGCATTTCGAACTCGTTATGGTCATTATGAATTCATGGTCATGCCATTTGGTTTAACCAACGCTCCAGCAGTCTTCATGGACCTAATGAACAGAGTCTGCAAACCTTATCTTGATCAATTTGTTATAGTCTTCATCGACGACATTCTTATTTATTCAAAGTCTAAGTCTGATCATGAGCGTCATCTTCGGCTCATCCTTACACTTCTAGAGAATGAAAAGCTTTACGCCAAATTCTCCAAATGCGAATTCTGGTTAAAAGAAGTGCAATTCCTCGGACATGTAGTCAATGACAAGGGAATACATGTCGACCCCTCAAAGATCAAAGCGGTACAAGAATGGCAAGCTCCACGTACACCAACTGAAGTAAGATCTTTTCTTGGTTTGGCTGGTTATTATCGTCTTCATTTCAAACTTCTCACGCATTGCTGTACCACTCACAGCTTTAACTCATAAGGGAAAACCTTTCATATGGGGACCCAAGCAAGAAGAAGCCTTCCAAACCCTTAAACAAAAACTCTGTGATGCACCAATCCTCACTCTTCCTGAAGGTTGTGATGATTTCGTGGTCTATTGCGACGCGTCAGGGCAAGGACTAGGCTGCGTTCTAATGCAAAGAGGAAAAGTTATAGCTTATGCCTCGAGACAACTCAAGACGCATGAGAAGAACTACACCACCCATGACCTAGAACTTGGAGCCGTTGTGTTCGCTCTTAAGATATGGAGACATTATCTCTATGGTACTAAGTGTGAAATATACACTGACCACAAGAGTCTTCAACATATCTTCAATCAAAAGGAGTTAAACATGAGGCAACGAAGATGGGTCGAACTTCTAAATGACTACGACTGTGAAATTCGGTACCAACCTGGCAAAGCAAATGTGGTGGCTGATGCACTTAGTCGAAAGGGTTATGCGAACTCCATTCATCTTCTATGTTCGCAAATCATAACTGACATTAAAGATCAAATTCGAGAAGCCCAACATGTTTCAGTAACGGAAGATGATGTACGAAAGGAGATGTCCTGTGGAGCTGAACTTAAAATTGAATCTAAATCTGACGGTATTCTGTACTACCTAGATCGTATCTGGATTCCTAACCACAACAATCTTCGTGAAATTCTTATGAAGGAAGCTCACAAAACGCGATACTCTATACACCCAGGAGCCGATAAGATGTATCAAGACCTACGATATACCTATTGGTGGCCTGGAATGAAAAAGGATATTGCTGTTTTTGTTTCTAAGTGCCTTACATGTTCCAAGGTGAAAGCTGAACACCAAAGACCCTCAGGACTTCTGGTCCAACCTGAAATACCTGTATGGAAGTGGGAAAATATAACCATGGACTTCATTACCGGGTTACCTCGCACTTCTGGTGGGTATGACACTATATGGGTAATAATTGACCGACTTACAAAATCAGCTCACTTTATTCCTATCCGCGAAGATTTCAAGAACGAAAAGCTTGCTCGTATTTATATCAGCAAAATCGTAAGCCGACATGGGGTACCGTTAAGCATTATTTCTGATCGTGATGGTCGTTTCACTTCACGAACATGGCAAGCAGTACAAGCCGCTATGGGTACGCGATTAGATCTCAGTACCGCCTATCATCCTCAAACTGATGGTTAATCTGAACGCACCATTCAAACTCTTGAAGATATGCTTCGAGCATGTGTTATAGACTTCAAGGGAAATTGGGACGCTCATCTACCATTAGTCGAATTTTCGTACAACAACAGCTATCATTCAAGCATCGGCATGGCACCTTTTGAAGCCTTATATGGTCGTAAGTGCCGATCTCCAGTATGTTGGCACGAAATTGGGGAAGCTCAAATCACTGGTCCAGAATTGATTCAAGAAACCACAGACAAGATCCATGAAATTCGAAACAATCTTCTAGCGGCTCAAAGTCGTCAAAAGAGTTATGCAGATAAACGACGAAAGCCTTTGGAGTTTAACATTGGTGATCATGTACTTTTAAAAGTATCACCGTGGAAGGGAGTAGTTCGTTTTGGCCAAAAAGGCAAGCTAGCACCACGCTACGTAGGACCTTTCAAGATACTCGAAAGAGTAGGACCTGTAGCATACAAGCTTGATCTACCAGAAGAACTCAACAGGATTCATCCCACATTCCACGTATCTAACTTGAAGAAGTGCCTCGCTGATGAAAACCTCCACATTCCTCTGGAAGATATTCAGATTGATGAATCTATGCATTTTATTAAAAGAGCAGTAGAAATCATGGACTTCGGGGAGAAACGTCTACGACGGAGTCGCATCCCAATTGTAGGGTACGCTGGGAGTCGAAACGGGGACCTGAGTTTACTTGGGAACGTGAAGACTCAATGCGTGAAAAATACCCGCATCTTTTTCCTACTACTTCTACTACTTAAATTTCGGGATGAAATTCCTAAAAGTAGGGGATACTGTAACATTTGTCGAAAACGGGTTTCCAAACCCGCTCCGTTTTATAATCGAATATCAAGTTATAAATGTCACGTTGCGTATTTATGGCTATTTTGACTTTTAATGATACATAATTAATAAACAAACTAAACCATAAAAATTATATTTGATAAAAAGTAAAAATAAAATGAGGCTGCCGGGACTCGAACCCGGGTCAGCCAGGTTGTGAATTTCCAAAGACTTAACACTCACACGCATAACCACTCCGCCACTTGTTTGTTTTCTGTCAACTCTAGGAAACAAATAAGTCTTATGTACAAACCTAGATGAACCGGTTTCGCCAACTGGAAACTGAAATCGGCTATTCAACCGTCTAAACGTTTGAATAATCGCGATTTCAGGTTTATAACCGATGCACCGACAATTCTAATCAATTCAGACTTGAATTGACTTGAATTCGGATGACGATGGGTTTTATAACCGAAGCTATCCAATAATCCGAATTACTGCAATTAAACATCTTTCTCGCGACTCAGAAACATTCCACAAACCTCTAGTTACATTTCCGCACACTTTACAGTCCACCGGAGAAGTTTATTTTACTCGCCGGAAAATTCTGCAAGTTCGCCGGAAAACCGTATTTTTCCTCAAATCGGTAAGTTCTTCAATACCGTCGTAGTCTAACAGTTGTTAAGCTATTTCTAACTCAAACCTTTCACTTGAGATCGAATTCAGACACTGTTATCCGGAAAATTTCTGGAAATCTTTATCTTCGTCTGTGAAACGGTAAGGACCTTCAAACACACTGATAACGTTTGTTTAGCACTTCAATTTCATGATTAGCTAATCAAAACGATTAATTGATTTGCTCAGTTGAAGTTCTTAAAAACAGAGACCGACGCCTTGCCGGAACTCTGTAATAAATCGTTCACCGGTATGTTTACTTCTAATTATCATCCCTGCTATCTCATATCAGTCTGTGTAATGTTTAACAATCGAATTAAACAAGATAAAATGGAGTAATCTACTGTCGGTAAAATCCAACGAAGAAGATGAACTGTGATAACAATGTAAGAATAATTAAAATTGGTATTTTGAACGGTTAGACACACAGTCCAGCGGTGGACTGTGTGCGAACAAAAACACGCATACGTCCCGAGTTCGAGTCTTGACACACGCACCTTCGCAGAAATAAAATGCCTTTTTGTTTAAAACTGAACCGGGTTAACTCTGTTAGTTGTTAAGTATAATAAAAATTTGTATATTAACCAAGTTAGAGACACAGTCCAGCGGTGGACTGTGTGTAACGTTAAAGCACAGGTCCCGGGTTCGAGACCTGTTAGTGACACCGGTTCGAAAAATTAAAATGTTTTTGAAATTAAAAGAATTTTGGATAAATTGAATTAATATATAAGTATAATTAAAAACAGAATTATTTCGGGTTAGACACGTAGCTCAGTTGGTAGAGCTGCATGCACGCGTACGGGAGGTCTCGGGTTCGAGCCTCACCCAGCGCATTTCAGTCACACAATAAATCGGTCAACAAGTCAACGGTCGCAAAAAGTCAACATATTTTTATATTTTATTTATTTAATTTAATTTAAAAATCAATTAAAAATACTTAAAAATAATGTTTTTAAAGATAGGAAATAGCCTTAAACTCACAAAAATATATCTAAAAATCTTATTAAAATTATTAATAAAATCCACTCATTTACTATATTTTCCGTTATTATTTAGGTTAGTTAATTCTCGTTGTTCCGCTTTTACAAGTCGTGCGCATCTCACCATCTCCAATCAAAAGCACCCAATGTGAGTGAATCTTTACAAATTCCCCGTTTTAATCACGTTTTGGGGTGTATCTTGTGTCTTGCTATATATTATATTTAAATCATTGTGCATACAACATATCATGAACAAATGTGTATTCAGCTTGTTTCAACTGTTTGTGTGGTTATTGTTAGATTCAATTTATTATTTTCAGTACATGCAATTTCATCGGCCGCCGCTCCCCATTACATTATGAGCGTTGAGCATGTTCCCCATTACATTATGAGCGTGAACCTGGCGTACCCACATACGATCGGCTCCGTTTGATTGAGCCTTGATCACACAAACATTTATCATTTTCAGTACATGCAATACGATCGGCTCCGTTTGATTGAGCCTTGATCGCACAGTTTCATTCATGTTATTTATTGTATGATGTTGGTATGTTAATGTATGCTATCATATGTTACTGTATGTTATAGTTGTGATTGCAATTGCTACTGCTTGATTATTTACAATTGCTCATTCATGATTATGCACAATTTTTCATTGATAAACTAACAAGAAAATCAATAATAAATGTTTATCTAACAAGGTTCACTCGCCAACTTATGTTGACCCAAAAACCCCCATTTTTACACATGATACAGGTGAACCAGCTGCAGCAAGAAACACTTAGGATTGGACTAGAAGAATAAAATGATTTAGAGTTTGGAATTGTTTTGTTTGGTTTATTTTCTTTGTATTGTATAGACATGTTTGGATATTTGGGAATGTAATTTTGACTTTAATAAATATGAAACATATTAGTAAATATCATGTGCTTTGGTGATAACCCAATTATGCCCCGACTCTTATTCCGCTGCGGGTCGGGGTGTGACACGAAATTTGACTTCTTATCCTGCGAAACACAAACACGACAAACATTTAGGTGAAAATCTCAAAATTACCAAACTTCCTTGTGCGAAGTGGCATGTACGAAGAATGTTTACTTCGTAAGAAGATGATTTTGACCAAATGCAATTTTACTTCGTGCGAAGTAAACTCTGACATTTCATCATTTTTACTTCGTGCAAAGTGAAATTTAAGTTCGTTGAAGACTGTTTTTAAATCAAACATTAAATTTTTAAGATTTCTTGAAATTGAAGATTCTAACATGTTCTAAAAGTGCCGATAAACCTAGATCTATGCTCAATTTTAATTTTTGTCCTTTAGATTTTCCTAGATCTAAGTTTAAAGGTTAGAAATGACGAAATCGTTCAAACACATTCAATCCCCGGTCCTATCTTATCCAAACTACCTTAGGCATTGTTAGTGGTGTGCAAATTAACCATTAAAAGTCTAAAATCTGGCAGCACTTCGTCATTTAGTTTGCAAAAAGCTCAGATCTTACAGAGAGAATTTGAACAGTGATAATGATTTACTTGGTACGAAGTGAGTTATATATAGACACAAATTTCTCTTGTACGGAGTAAATTCTTTCTTCGTGCGAAGAGAATCTTCACTTCGTGTGATGTGATTTTCTACTTCCACCACGTCAAAATTTGGTTACGGCCACACATAAAAACTGTGACCATATGGCAACCGCCACATTTTCAGCCCAAATGTGACCAAAGGTCGAGTAATCGTAGACATCATACGGCCACATTCACTTATGTGTGGCCGTAGCAACTTAAACTGTGGCTAAAAGGTCTTGTTGAAATCAATCATTTTGCCTAATATGTGTGGCTAAAGGGGTAGCAACGGCCACATGAATTTATCATAAGTGTGGCGATTTCTATTATAGTCACGAATAAGTTTGTTTTAGCCACATTAATTTTGAAAATTTGTGGCATAAAGGTTGTTGTAATCAAGCAAATGGTCATTAAGTGTGGCCAAATAGTATCGATGGTCACATTATTTTATTGTAAGTGTGGGTGTTTGTATTATATAGTCACATGAATTTACTGTATGTGTAGCCATTTCTATTATGTAATCAATTAAAAGTTTGTTTTAGCCACCTGAATTTTAAAAAATTGTGGCAAAAAGGTTGTTGTAATCAAACAAATGGTTCATTATGTGTGGCTAAATGGTATCAACTGCCACATGAATTTACTATAAGTGTGGTTATTTCTATTATATAGTCGCATGAAGTTAGTATAAGTGTGTCCGTTTCCATTATATGGTCAATTAAAAGTTTATTTTAACCACATCAATTTTCAAAAGCCGTGACAAAAATGTTGAAATCCAGCATTTGTATGGCTAAAGAGTAGCGACGGCCACAAGATTTTACTGGAAGTGCGGTCATTTCTGTCATAAAGTCACATGAATTTATAATAAGTGTGACTAAAAACTATTTCTAGACACACATTTGTAATTAAAGGTGTGGTTGCAACCTACTTCTAGACACACATTTCTAATTATAAATGTGGCTATTATCTAACTTTTTGTCACACATTTATTATGATTGTATGTGCCCATTTTCATATAATTAGCCTTTTTAAGCAGTAAATTTGAGAAAAAACTAAAAACAAATAATATTAACAATAATAAACCAAAATCCGTACATAAGTTTTCAATCTATGCCTTCTGATTTATATACTCTATACAGATTTTAAATCAGATTCTCTATTTTAATAGCCAGTGGACTTTGCTTGTGGAGCGATTTCTGCCAAGAGAGATCGTTACAACTCCTGACACGATAAAGTGGGATTTGAACATACATGAGCGTTGTCTTTTGATGGTAAGACTTACGTATCATTGTATTTTGTGGAACTTCATCCTTTTCTTTTATTTGATTGATTATTAAGAATTGATTCTTGATGCCTAATACAAACTTGTAATGCTGACTATGTAGGAAACTCTGACAAAAGAAGAGGCCAGCAATTCGAGCACGTGGTTTGGCTGGTGTTGCAAGTGTTGCTGTTGTAAGTGCTGCTAGGGTTATGTAGGTTCTGTTGCCGTTGTATCATTTGTGGATATTTTTTGATTAGTAATAAAATACATAAAGTTTGAATAACTGAAACTAACAGGCGTGTTTCAGGTTTAATAAATCCGATTTCTATCAAGATTGGCAATGTCGGTAATTGTGCAATGTCATCATTTCCAACATGATAGTTCCCTAAAATAAAATCCTGTTGTAGCTGCAAAAGAGTACGATCATCAAGTGTCAATATAAGAACCGATTGTAGAATACACAATAAGATAACTACATACTTTAATATATGATAGTTGAGCAAACACTGGGTCTGTAATAGCTTCAACCGACTCACGAAATAACTCTCCATTTTCAATTACGAGAAATAATATAGAAACTTTAATAGATACCAGTTGCAGGTTCAACCTACTCACGAAATAACACCATTTTCAAAGTTACAAGAAAGAGAATAGAAACTTTAATAGATACCAGTTGAAGGTTCATGTGTTGTTGAGGTGGTAACAGCTTTACAGCACTCAAATAAATAAACCAAAGGTTTTAGATTAGGCAGAAATATTAATAAAAAAAAATAGACAACAAAAGTGTAAAACAGTTGACAGGGAAAGTGAACGAGCTTGGCATACAAAGACTCCTAAAAACAGGACAACACAAGCACAAACTGTATATGTAGCCAAATGCTGTAATGCATATAAATTATAAAGGATTTAGCACTAAGATGTGACAACTACTGAAATTTGGATCACTTATGACCTCAGCCCCTATCGAAAATAATACTACAAGCCATCTGGGATAATATGGTTGACCAATAAACAATTCATATGTATATTTAGAGATGGATTCAAATGAGAGACTAAATATTTAAAAAAGTGCATTCACAGATGAATAGATTTATTAAAGAATCAAATGCTTCTACGTATTAGTGGTTCTCATTTGTACCCCCTCCCATTGGGCTTGTTCAACAGAGCCTATTTGTAATAGAGAGTTACTCAGCTACAACCGCATAAGTAGGAGAAAATGAGGTGGTTATGTAGTTACATAATCACCTAATATGTCATACTTTAAGCAAAAGATACAAGTGTTTATACGATGCCCATAATTCTTTACTTAAAGTTGGTTCTGTATAGAAAGCATAATATTAAGAAATATATAGCATATATGACCTACCTGAGCCTCAAAGCGTAAATTTGGCTTAGATGAATAGGTTTGATCAATGTCAGAAGTGGGTGGTGAGTATGAGTGTATGATGCCTTTCCAGCTTCATCTTGACTCTGCCATTTATTGGTTGAAGCAAAGTTGTCCTGCACCACAACTTCTACACCGCCTTCAATGGTCCACTAAGAAACTTCTATCATTGCTCAAGTATGTGTAATCCGTCAAGAGCAAAGCATTCTGAAAAAAAAAAATACTATCAGATGATATATAATGCATATTTTAATTTCCAAATTGAGATATACTCCAATATATCAGTAATCGTCTCATAAATGAACTCTTTTTTTTTCATTTTTCTATTCTTCCTTTAAGCTTGAAGATCTCAATTATTGAACTCAAAGCTTCTGCTACCCATTTACGTATTTCACCCTTTAATACATTATTGGCAGCAGGCAGCGAAACAAAACGCTGAGAATGTATACAGTGACTAATACTACATATTATGTGTTACACTAAACTGATTCTTAAAAAAACTGGACACCTGTATCGTTGAACTGCCAATAACTGGTTGGTTAGCCTCATTTTCATGATTTGCTAGATTTCTCCATTCCAAGAAGAAAGGTATTTCTGGGTACAAACTTAATAGTGGGACCTCAATGTGTCCTCAACTGCAATAACTCCAGCAAGCTGAATTTCAGTAGACGTTTAACCATAAAGCATATATGCAGTCATGATTCTAGAATACAAACCAGCAAGGCCAACCCAAGCAATTTGGGGCCAGAACGAATACTAAAATGGAGGCCCTTTCATAAAAACTTTTTTGATACAGTCCTAATAATGACTTACCAATATTACCAGATTGACCCCTTAGTGAGTGAAACGGCCAAAAAGATTAATGAAATACATTGATGACCCTCGACAAATGTAGCCATGTTGTTGACATATGTTTTAAAAAACATAGTACTCAAGTGAGACACCGGTTTTGAAAAAGAACCGTGCTCCATATGATCCTACTCTTTTCACACATGTTCATACAGAAAATAGAAGGCCTACAAACATCAAGAAAGAATAAAAATGCCATAAGACAATTATATAAGTTAAAAAACTCACTATCTTGTTTGAAACCATGAATAATTTGGGCCATGTTACTAGATTCAAGTGCAAACTTACAGTCCGACAAAAGAACTTTCCATCCTCCATGGCAGGGGCGGACCTGCATATATAGGTCCGGGTTCAGCTGAACCCACTGAGTTTCGAAATTTTAATTTAGCGGTTATATACAAAACTTGGAAATTAGAATGAACCCATTAATGGAATCTGAAGTGAACCTGTACAATAAATGAAGAAGGGTCTAAAGGTGGAATTTTGAAGCACAGGTTTTGGGATCGAGCCTGCTTGCTAACAAATTTTGGAAGGTTTTATTTACTTTAAAACCGCAGGTTGCCAATTCCTTCTATTTGGCTCTGTTTGTACAAGGTCGGCTTGTTTTATTGACCAGCTTCCAAATTATACTCCAAAACATTACATTTTCTTAAATTTAGTCAAAATGAGTGGTTATATATTGTATGATACATCACATATGCAGCAATACATACTACATAACTACCAAATATATGGGCATATATATTTGATCTTTTCGACCATCTACACGACTACACTACCTGGTACCTAGCCATTGCAGCCTTGGTCCATGGCAAGAATCAAGGTGTGGTTCATTGTGGTCCTACAAAGCTCGTGTTGTACTTTACTATGCTCTACACTTTTAGTGGACACACGGTCACAATGTTCGTCAATCGCTCCCTAATTTAATCATATATATTATGCTTAGATGTTTATCGCGGTGAAATAATGTACGCGATGTGGACCAGCCGAACAGGAAATGGAAATACATATATCTGTTTGCTACATTATATCTATTCACATTGACACTCCCATGAGCTGCTGCTATGCATTGGGCCTTTGGTGACCAACTTTTAATTTGGTTCCTAGCTAACAAAATCATAGCACTTTTGCCTAATATCCAACATTAATAGCATACATGTGACAAACAAACATGATTCCAGGTCACCCTAATCATCCAATCAGCATTCAACAAATAAAATTTAAGCTAACGAATTAAATTCAATACAAATAAGCAGCAGGCATCTGTCTTTTTTACTGCAAAACTAACTCCAAATCATATACAAAATGAAATTAAAAAAACCAACAAATTACTTGATATTTGTGGTGGATACGAATGCACCAGCAGCCATTAACAGCAAGGTAATGCATATACGTTCATTTAGGCCAACTGGCAAACAATGAGAATATAGAAAGAGAATGAAAAACCTTGTTTGAGAAGTTCTTGCTTAAAAACATCAAAAAATGTTTATAAACAAAGAGCGTCTAAAGCGGCTTCACTGCATTGAAGTTACTGAAAGAAAAAAAGAAAGAAGGTTAAAAGTGTCAGAAATGTATGGTGGGATCAGCTGAACATTCAATTAACATCTTAGTTATAATCATAACAAAATCACTCATATTTAACCTAATTAACCTCCAAACAACCTAAATGTGTGTAAATAACCACAACCAAGGGCTAGTTAGGGTTTTGTGGAATTTGGAATTGGCGGTGGCTGTGGTGGAGATACGGTGCAGATCTCCTGAACTTGGTTGAGTTATTTTAGGTTTCCTGTAGGTGGGGAATTTTGGGAGTTTTGAGGAAGAGATGATTGGTCACACATAAATTTTCCTGTGCTCATTTGCTAACTCTAACCACAAACATTTTTATCGTGAAATGAATGGTCACCTTTAGTCACACAAATTTATAAGTTGATGTATGTAATCCTCTAGCCACAATATTAAAAATCAATTGTCAAATAGTTACAGATGGTTACGCTTTTCCACTCTGGTTAATGTTTGTCATAATTTTTATTAAACATGTGATTAAAGATTTCGAAGAGATATGTTTTCGTCACATAAGTCAAGAAATCAAACAAAAAAAAGTAGCAATAGGTTACATTTGGCCACACTTTTCTAGTTATGGTTTGTAAATATTACAGTTTTTTTTCTAAAAGTGTGGTTAAAAGTTTGATTTGTTATACAATGGTCACATTAATAATCAAAAGTGTGACTAAATGTTTTGAGTTGTTATACAATGGTGACATTAATAATAAAATGTGTGGTTAAAAGTGTTTTAAAATATTATAAATGACTTTTAGCCACACATTTAATCAAAACCGTGGCAGGTCTGTTTTTGAAAAAGTGTGGCTAAAGACTAGTTTTGACGTGCGAAGTGATCTCTCGCGTCGTGCGAAGTGAAATTCTCACTTTCAAACTTTTCAATTTCTCGGTCATGTTACTAGTTTTAACGACACACTCAGTTAACCAAGTCCAAGTTAATGACCCTAGTTAACTGATTTGTCTACCAAATCCAAGTTAATTAATTACCTTGGTTGAACACTTTGAACAAACTAACGTTTTTAGACAATTTTAAGTTTCAAATGTTTAAGTTTCAAATTAATAAACTTTTGATCATTTCAAACCATTTTCTCATTTCAGAAAAGCTCCCAACCCGCTGTTCTCTGGATCTCACTCAGCCATCAGCATCTTTGGATTTTGAAGATCAGTATTCATTATCGGTAGTCAAAACTAAGATAAAAAAAAAATCTTTTTGATTTTTAAAAGTTTACACTAAAATAAACTGAAAATCTTTATGGTTTTTTCTGAATTGAAAAGGAATAACTATATTACAAACATATTTAATCACATTTTTGTGAGTTTGTGCTAAAGTATTATATCAGTTTTTGAGATAAATCACTAGTACCATTGATCTTGATAAAACTTTAAGTTGTAAACAGATTCACTTATATTGTCAGTATATTGGTCCACCTAAACCTCTACACATTTCTCAATTACTCCAAGATTCGTTAGTTAGATGTCTTAGAACTTGATTTAATAGTGTTTCACACCTCAGAATATACTCCTGTATCAAGATTCCCTTGATCTTATCTTACAGGTGATTATATCTAACTGATATCTGTATCTGGGTTGTGCAAGACCTTAAGAGCTCAGTTTAGTACCAACGTATAGACAACAAGATGAAGGCGCGACTTAAAAGTGGTGTTCCAAATTTGGAATCTTTTGACTGCAATTGTTAGATCTTTCAATACTTTCAATTTGATGCAGTTTTTCGATTTTTAAAGCAAAAGTATTTTACAAGTTCTAGGCCATTGTTGACGCAAAATCAGAAGAACATGTATAATACCCAAGATATCAATTATCTATAAAGACCTAGTATCTCAGAATCAGGCAATATCTCAAACGAAATTTCGGTATACTAAGACCATATATCCGAGAGATGTTAAGCCACTAATTAAGAAGTTTTTTCTTTATGTTTATATCTCAGAAACAATTTACTGAATGTACGAAGTCTACTTACACATAATCAGTGAGACCCGTTTAAAATTTTTGACACTACTTTTGTTTAGCATACTGTGATAGTCTACTGATATACTATCATTTACTCTTTTTACACGAAACTCTTTTTGTCTTTTTCATATTTTTGTACATTTTCAAACTTTTATATGTTTTTTTTATTTTTCACAACACATTTCTCCCCTAAAATAAAAAATATATTTTTGGATTTTTGTTTGTAAAGAAAGAAATTTGAAAAACTAAAAACTTGACACACCAAGGAGGATCATGTCAACTCGTCATCCCTCTCGAATTCAACCTCTATTTCCCCATCTGATGTCATATTTTTTATCCTGATTAGTTTCAAAAATATTTAAATTTAGCTCGATCAAATGGTTTAGTGTAAAAATCTGTCTTTTGTTCATCAGTGTGGATCTTTTCTATTTGAACCAACTTTTTCTCGTAGCAATCACGGATAAAGTGGTGTCGAATTTCTACGTGTTTAGTTTTAGAGTGCTGAACTAGATTTCTCATTATGTTAATGGCAGCCTCGTTATTAACATATATAGGCGTATCAAGAAACTGCAATCCATAGTCTCTCATCTATTGTTGTATCCACAAGATTTGGGAACAACAATTTGAAGCTTAAACATATTATGCTTCTCAAGTAGAGAGAGCGATTATGGATTGCTTCTTGCGTTTCCACGTTACTAATCGCGTGCCAAAGAACTGGCAACCGATAACATTTAGCATTTAATCGGCAGCATCCGAAATCAGAATCAGAATATCCAGCGACGTTGAAATTTTCATCACGTGGATACATAAGCCGATGCTTGGGCAACCCTTCAAATATCTGAGAATTCACTTGATGATCAACGTGTGTGACACTCGTGAGCTTGATTCATATAGGGCATAGATGCATGTCGGATACATGATATCCGGCCTTGATGCTGTGAGGTACATTAATGATCTGATTATTGATCGATATAAGGTCTCATCAATCTTCACTCCTTTTTCATCTGGTCTTATGCCATGATTGAGAGCCAAAGGGGTAGACAATGGTAATGATTCCGACATATTGAATTTCTCCAACACGTCGTGCACATATTTTGTCTAATGGATAAAGATACCATCAGGCAACTGATCGACCTGAAGTCCCAAGAAGAACTTCATTTACCCAATCGAACTCGTTTCAAAGTTCTTTTGCATGACTTTCTCGAAGTCTTTAAACAGCAAGTCATTGGTAGAACCAAAGATGATGTAATCCACATAAATTTGCACAGTTAAGATGTGTCCTGCAGATTCCAGTGTAAAGAGGGTACTGTCTACTGTGCCTCTGGTGAAACCGTTCTCTAGAATATGTTGAGAAAGCTTCTCGTACCAGGCTCTTGGGGCATGGTGTAAACAGTATAACGCCTTATCCAGTAGATAAGCCTTTTTGTGATTGGATCGACAACCCCAGTGGTTGGCCGACGTACACCTCCACTTTTACTTTACCGCACAAGAATGCGGACTGGACATCCAATTGGTACACCTTAAACCTTTCATGCGGATGGCTTCCAATCTAGCGACAGGAGCGTAGACCTCAATACAATATATTCTGTCTTGCTGATGAAATCCTTGAATAACGAGTTGAGCTTTGTTTCGAACGATTACTCCTCTATCATCTCGCTTACACGTGAAGACCCACTTTGTACTAATCTTCTTGTGGTCATCCGGTAAGCAAACAAGCTTCCACACACCGAGTTTCTCAAACTGTAGCAGCTCCTCCTGTATCGCATTCACCCAACTTTCTTCAGTGAGAGCTTCTTTGTATGTTTTTGGCTCAACCTGCGAAATAAAGCAACTATATGAGATGGTATCTTATATCGGTGTAACTTTAGCATAAAAACAACTAAGATCCTTATTGATCTAATTTCTCATTTTAATACCAGTCTGCAAGTCTCCAATGATGTTCTCCGATGGATGGTACGACAATGTTCTCGGTAACTTTGTTCGGATGCTCACTTGGTTTTCCAGATTCCTAATATTCTGATCGGGAACTTGATTAGTAGCAGTATCTTCATTCTGAGTACTAGATTCTCCAGCTTGATGGTTTAGCAAACTCTCGATCTGTTCTGCACCATCATCGGAACTTGATCCTCTATTATCATAAGTTGGATCAGCATCAGAATCAAAATCGTCTTATTGATCAAAAGTGGGTGCTGTATTATTTCCATCTGGTATGACTACGGGTTCCTGTTGTTGATTGCTCAGGCCTGCTTCAGAATTGTTAATGCCAACTTGTGATTGTGAGTAGACGATTGTTGTTGAGCAAACTATTGGTCTAGGAACTTGTTCTTGAGCAGACGATTGTTGTTGCTGATATAACAACACAAGTTCCTTTTTGGTAGGTTCATCTGGCAGTTCAAAAGAATTCTACAGACTCTCATAGTTAAACAACCAAGGATCACCAGGTTTCCGTGTCGAAGACATGTTCTCTGGCAGTCAACATTTTGAGCTTGAATAACCTGGTTTATGATAGGAAGATAAAATTTTTAAGTGGACTAGCATATCCCACAAAAAACCCTTTAAGAGACTTAACTCTGAATTTACCATCCTGATCAATAACTATGCATGAGATCCAAATAGAGTTCTATGAGCATTGTGCGTGTTGTTTCAATGAGAGTTCTGTTCTTCCGTTCAGCTACCCCGTTTTGTTGTGGGGTGTTTGGAGCGATGAATTCATGAAGTATTCCTTTGTCGTTGCAAAACTCCAACATTCTGTTGTTTTTGAATTTTGTATCATTGTCACTACGGATTCTTCTTATCGATAACTAGTACAAATTTTCTAACTTTCTGAAAAGAATCATCAAACTTTCGAACGTTTCATCTTTACTTTCTAGAAATAGAACCAGAAATACTTCGGACGTTGACTGGTCCAAAAGGATCCATATGTAACCTCTCAAGTGGCAGCTTGATTGAGTTTAGGAGTTTTCTTTGATGAGATTTCTTATGCTGTTTGGCCTTCTTGCAGCTGATACGATCATTATTCAAGTAGAAACTCTTAAGATTCACACCTTCCACTAGATTGTTGTGCACCATAGAATTCATCTTTCGTAAATAAAATGTCCCATCTTTCGGGGCCATAATATCGATTCCTTTTCTGTTGCCTTTGATACGAAACACTGAACAGTTTTCATAGTAGTGGATGCAACACTCATCTCGAGGACATAGAGATCATTTTCTCTTAGAGCGTGCATAAGAATCCTCTCCTCAGGTATCTTGAATCCTGGCTTCAGAATGAGGCACTCTTTATCTGTAATGTGAGTTGTGAACTTTTTATCGCAAATCTGGGAAATACATAGCAAGTTGTTCTCTAACTCTACTATGTAGTTAACTTTATCGAAAAACACCACACCGTTCATCAGTATTCCTTCTCCAACTATTCTCCCACCTTGATTTCCCGCAAATCCGACATAACCTCCATGAATTGATTTGATATCGTATAATAAGGCTAGCATCCTCGTCATGTGCCAAGAAGCTCCACTATCCACTATCCACATGGAAATTATTGTCTCGGGAGTCCCTATACATGCAATTAAACGATTACTTGAATAGTGAGACCCAAGCCTTGTCGGTCTTGGGTGGGTTTGGGATATCATATTTTGGTTCACAAACACTAACACTTTCTTTCTTCGACTCAACAACCTGTTCAACCTTTAATTCATTCTTAACTTCAAATTTGGTTGTAACAGTTGTTTTGACCTCTTCGAAAGATGGTTTTGTTTTAATCATCCAAGTTTGTTGTTTTGTAATTTCTTTTTAGAGTAAAATTTTGAATCTTTTTGTTCAATCTTGCTTGATGATTCACAAGCAGTCTTAGTTGAGACATTAATAGTTGCTAGTTTCACATTGTTGTTAGATTCGGTGTTTCTTTTCAAAATTTGGGTTGGAACAAACTTTGAGGATTTTTTATTCACTTTATCTGAAGATTCACTTTACGTTGTAAGCAAGTTTAGATTGTTTTGTGGAAAACGTCTTGCGATGTGTCCAACTTGACTGCATTTGAAGCATGTCCTAATGTCAGTGACAGAGCATTTCTGAGCCTGTTTATGATGTTTTTTCTCATCGTAAAACTCATCGTTTGACTGTTCTTTTGCCAAACTTTCCTTCTTACTTTCTGAGCTTGTTCTGAAAACAAAGTTTACATTCTTTGAAAAATTTGGTTTTCGAAATTTGTCGTTATTCTTCCTAACATATCACAAACCTTTTCTTTTGTTCTCTGGATAATTCTTTCCTTTTTGATTGTAATACTGAGAACGTTTTGGTTTGGAATAGTAAGATGCGTTCAGATTTTCAAGCACATACAAACTTACTTCAACCAATTTAAAAACTTCAACTTTTTCAAGATTCACATTCTGAATCGGAAATTCTTTGTCAGAATATAGTTTGTCAGATCCTTTCATTTTGTATGCAACCATATTAAGATCGTCATTCTAACCGGATTCTGAATTTTGAAGATAATTCTTATGAAAGCTTTCTTCATTTTCAGAATGTGAACTTGAACTTGATTTTTCCAAGTTAGACTCAACACTCTCAAATTCAATGCTATCACTCTCACTTCCCAAAACATTTTCAACCACATTTTTTACCATGTCAGACTCACAGTTATTGTCAGACTTGGTGTAGGTTAAATCGATGTTTTCAGGTAGCTCGTTGTTCTTTTTAGTTTTTAGTTTTAAATTGAGCGCCTTTTCCACCCCAGAAGGTTTCTCCCTGGAATAGCTTTCCCACATCGAATGTGGAACTCGATTATAACCTATACCTTTACCTTTGTTCTGAGAACCATTGTCATTTTCTTCCTTTTTAATTTTTTCTGGTTGTTTAGGAAAAATATGATCCATGACACAGAAGTGGTCGAATAACTAATCAACAACTTATTAACCCGTTCTGTTTCAATTCTCATTTTTTCTAATTCACTTTTTAGCTCAGCAATCTTCTTAATGTGAATATTTATGGCCATTTGTTTATCCATAACAGTTGCTTTAAGCATTGAAAGTGTGGTATTATCTTCCATATTTGCTTGTTGGAACTGGTTAATAGTTTTGCTTAGTTTTTTGTATCTCTTTTGTTTCTCTATAGTCACTCGATAGATTATCGGTGAGTTTTTTCAGTTCTTTATATTTAACATCTTTTTCAGAACATTCGTTGCAAGGCTCCAAGCATTTCTTGCGAGCCTTTTTAATTTCTATCACCATAACCTTACCCTCTTCTTTTATCGACTCATTTACTGACTCTTTTACCGACTCAATGTTGACCTTCTGGATTTACTCAAAAACTACCTCTTTCAAAGTTGCCATCATTTCTTTGTTTGCAATCTCAGTAAGTTCTCAGCGTTCATGTTCTTGTTCACATCGATCAGTTCTACTACCTCTGGCTTATACTCTTCTTCACAATGCACCTTGTAGTTCGGCTCAAAGAAACCTACAAAAGATTTATAGACATCAGGCGGTATTAAATTTTTAAATGCACTATGAAAAATGTCTTCCTCAGCAGAATGATCATAGTAGTATTCTTCAATTGGAGCTTCATCAAAAGTTACCTCAGCCCAATCTTCTTCAAGTGGTTTAGGTTCCTCTATAATCTCTACCAAAAGTGCAAGACTCTCGGACTTTGTAATGTACT
Source organism: Scalesia atractyloides (assembly GCA_947069175.1). NCBI lineage: Eukaryota > Viridiplantae > Streptophyta > Magnoliopsida > Asterales > Asteraceae > Scalesia > Scalesia atractyloides. The sequence continues at coordinate 41,232,395 of CAMTDV010000001.1, forward strand.
TGTTCCAGTTGAATCCTTCATCCTTCTAAGAAACAACAAGAGCTTTATCTTTTGAACTCGACGAACCATCCTGAATTTAAATCATTCTTGATGTAGTCCGAGGTTGTGAATTTCGGTAATAAATGGCTTTCTTTTAATAGTCATCACAAAACGGATTTTGATTCAATGAACTTCGCGGTTCGGACATTCTCTCTTGAAGTGTCCCTTCTCTCGACATTTAAAGCATGTGACTTTAGATTTATCAAACCTAAGCTTTCCTTCTAGTTATCCCAAATTATTCCTTCCAGTAATCTCCCTGAACCATTGAGCTCTACAAACAATCGATGCCATGCACCATTTGATATCTATTAGCTCCAACTCTTCTGGATCGATTTGGTTATAATATTCCTTTGCCATGTTAGGATTGCGAATCTTTCCAACTACCAAACTTTCGTGTGACTCTAGAACAGATGCAAGTTACACCATATGATGTTTAGCAGTATTGTCGGTGAAATCTTGAGCATTCTCTAAATTCACAACGATATTGCACTGTAAGACTCTTTGGTTCGAGCTGTTTTGGCTGCTCTGGCTGCTTTTATGATAGTTCAAATTTTGTTAAGATTGCAGTGTTTGAGGTGAGTTATGATCATAAGTTAGGAATGACTGAAAACCACCACCAGAATTGTTTGACGAAGCACTTGAAGAATTATCTACGCAGAAAGGATTCTGTATTTTTGGACATTGCGTATTAACTGTTGAACCACCCTTGTAATACAGATTCACATCTTGTTGAATGTCTGAACCTTTGGTCTTGGCCATCTTTTGCATCTTGAGCTCATGATCTTCCACTTTCTTTATGAACCTTGACAATCTAAGAGTACCATATTCTGAGCTATTTTTCAAGATTGTCAAATAGGTAGACCAGTCTCCGCCAGGAAATGCATCAGCCAATTTGTCCACTAACTCTTCGTTCTCCTTCTGAATACCCAATCTTTTCATCTCAACTACCAGGTGACAATACCTTTCGATTAACAGCTTCATTGTTTCACCTTTGAGAAGATTAAAAATATCAAATTCCTTCTTCAACAACGCTTTCTTGCTTTTAGTCATCTGGGTGCTTCCCTGAAACTTCTCCCTCAAGGCATTCCACACTGATTGAGCGTCGCCATCATGTTGTAAAAGAGTGAATATATCTTTTTTAATGGCTTGTTGCAGGATGTTAATCATTTTCTTTTCTCTCATGAACATATCCTTTTCTACAGTAATAAATTGAGTCATTATCTTCTAAAGCCCATTCTCACCAACTGGTGCAACATATTTCTCCTCAATGGCATACCAACAATCGAAGTAATTGGCTTGTACCCAGTTAACGAATCTCTCGTTCCAATCATAATAATCTTCCAAACACATCAACTTTGGGGGTTTAGTCATCGTCCCCATTTCGTTGTCGAGATTTTTTCTTTGAACTGTTGTGGTTGAAATTGTTGACGTTGCAAAAGCGTTATAAAATTTGGTATCCATTTCGTCGAGATTTTTAGCAAAATTTGCTTCGTGCGAAGTTAACTCTCTGTGCAAAGTACCTGGTGTGAAGTGATACACAAAACAATTAAAAACCCAGTCCGTACGAAGTTAAAATACCAAATTTTTAGATCTATCTTCGTGCGAAGATAAAATAAAAAATTTGCATGAGTTTCATTTTGTACAAAGTGAGATTTTACTTCGTACGAGGTTAAATTTTTCAAAATTAACAACTTTTTCTCTTCGTGCGAAGATAGAATTATTTTCGTGCGAAGTGACTTTTAAGATCGTGTGAAGGTTATTGTTCACAATTTCACGTTTTTTGATGTTTTATGATGATTTCAGTTGATTTTAGATCTAATTCTTTCAAGGATTTGTTATTATTGAATTTAGTAGTTCTGGAAAAAATTAGTCCAATTCATCTGTTCAATCTCTGAAAAATGATAAAAAGAGTGTAAAATGAGTAGAAGAGAAGTAGAATCTTGAGAAACGTCTTCAAATTAGGCCTTCTAGCTCAGATACTACTTGTGAGGATTTGCTCATCCAATAAGCTCAGGTCCTAATTTGTTTACCTAGTTCGTTATGTGCGGAATTCATGCTAAACTAGTGATAAGTTCAAGATTTACTCTTTAATATCAATATTTCATTAATTTGATCAACGTTTACAATCCTGAGAGAAATTTGACAGGGCTTCGCCTTATCAGTCGACAAAAATAGTTATAGACTCAAAATCTAACACACCTATATATAGACCTTTCAGTTCATGCGAGGTGAGTCTACCTTTATACGAAGTTGATTTACGTTCGTACGAAGATAACCAAGTTATCTTCGTACAAAGTGAACTTCAACTTCGTGCGAAGTTAAACATAAAAACATAATTCTAACATTGAAGCCCTATTACAGACACGGACATGAATAAAAGACGTAGGTGATAGATATTCTGCACCAACACTAGATACATATATCAGTTAGATATATTCACCTGTATGATGAAATCTAGGGAATCTTGATACATGAGTATATTCTGAGGTGGAAAACACGGTTAAGTTAAGTTCTAAGATATTTAACTAACGTATCTTGAAACAATTGAGAAATGTGTAGAGGTTTAAGTGGACTAGTATACTGACAATCTAAGTGAATCTGTTTAGAACTTAAAGTTTTATCAATGGTACTAGTGATAAGACTAAAAAACTGATATGATATCTTACACAAACTCACAAAAAAATGTATGTAAATATGTTTGTATATAGCTATTTCATTTCAGAAACTAAAAAGATTTTCAGTGTGTTTTAGCATTAACTTTGAAAAAATCAAAAAGCTTTTATTTTCATCTTAATTTCGACTGCCGATGATGGAAAACTGATCTTCTAAGTCTAAAGCTGCTTATTGCTGATTGAAATCTAGATAACAATGGGTTGGGAGCTTATCTGAAATGAGAAAATGTTTTTAAATGATTAGAAGTTCTTCAATTTGAAACACAAAATTGACAGAAAACATCTTTTTTTATAAAGTGTTCAACCAAGGTCATTAATTTGGACTTCGTAGACAAATCTGTTAACCAAGGTCATTAACTTGGACTTGGTTAATTGAGTGGGTTGTTAAAACCGGTAAAATGTTTGAGAAGTTGAAAAAATTGAAAAAGAATAGTTCACTTCACATGATGTTAGGTTTTACTTCGTACGACGATAAAATCTTTTATCCTCGTAAGAAGACAAAACTTCAACCTATTTATAGGTCACTTTGTAAGAAGTCCACACAACCACCCCTACACAAGAGAATCATTCAAGGATCTGATCTAGAATAGGGTAAATTAGTATTGTAGGCGTCGAAACTCTATCTAGTTGTCATTATAACGTAATAAACAATTGTCATTTACGATTTGATTCATATGATTACTGTTTCGTTAACGGATTCAGCACGTCAATGAAATGATATGCAGATCTTGTGTTCTTCGGTGAACCGATCCTGCTCTCACAAGCGGTAAATAATAAAAACATTACATCACCTAACTTCGCACGGAATAAAACACAACTGTTTAATCACCATCTTCGCACAAGAGGGAGTCTAGAGAAATTGCAAGATTTACCACGAAGTGCTACCCAAATCTTTTGTAGTTATTGATTTGCACACCACATATAATGGATAAGGTAATTTGAACATGTGGGGACCATAAATTTTGAATGAATTGACTGTTTGAACTTTAACGTAGATCTAGAATGTTTGGGCCAATACAACTTAAAATTGAACATACGCATGTGCTAATCGGCGATGGTAGTACATGATTTAATAATCAGTTTCATCAAAATCATGCTAATTTGTTGTTTGGATCTTAATGGTCTTTTGAACAAAGTGGCTTTACTTCGTGCGAGGGTAAACTCTACCCTTGTACATGATGGTAAATATGTTTAAACTGTTTAAGCTTATCTCAATATGAAGTAGAATTGTTTTAGTCTAAAAAGTGTTATTTGAACTATCTTCGTATGAAATAACAATGTTATCCTCGTACAAACCTAACTTCACACAAGAATTTTGGTAATTTTGATATTTTCGTATAACTTCTGTTTCTATTGTGTTTTGTAGAAAAAGTCGACAACGTTTGAGCCGAAACACAACATCTATTGTGTACTAGATGATACAATACTAGAGTTAAAACCATTTAAAGAAACTCTAGAATTCATGGGTCGACTGCCGATAAAGAAAGCATTGACAGAACAACACAAAGCGTATAGATCACACGTTTAGAGATTTTGGGATCACCCTAAATTCATACCGAATCAACCAGTGATACAATCATTTGTCAAGATCTGGAACGAAGATAAAGAAGTTCTTATTATAGAAGCGTTGATCAGGAGAGTTTTAGATCTTAAAGATAATGATAGTGATCCGACGGGATATTCAGAGAGGATGGTAAAGGGATGTTTTTATCGTATGGGCTATACAGGGCATGTGAATGAATCTAATTTTAACAAAGCGTACCTCGCTAGGCCATACAAATTCTTTGTACATTCGGTGATACACGTGCTGAGTCATTGAAAGGGTGGTTTTGATGTTCTTCTTGGTTATCAAATGTGTATGATTGCGGCTCTTTATTTTAAATCTGCCTTACAACTTTACAAGAATCATTTCCGAGCAGATGAAAGCAAATATCACCGAAAAGAAATTTCTACAGTATCCATGATTCGTGCAGATGATGTTGGATGATCAATTTCCAAATCTGTTGAAAGAAAGGAAGATGAATTAGTGTTGGAACATATGTCAAGTCTATCCTTAGTTCGTTTGAATCAGCATCTAAAACAAACAACAGATGCTGTTGGAAAGAAGTTCTTTGGAGCGACTAAAGATAAAGATTATGTTGCACCACCCAAAGATCGATGGAGAAAAGATGGCACTAATTCAGATAATGATGAAGAGGCTCGTCTTGCTGAATACATTCTTAAGGGAAGTAGTTGGTACACAAAGGAAGATTAGAAAAAGAAAAGAACAGGCGACTAAGAGAAAAAGAGCATCAAAGAAAGCAGCTACAATGTTAGTCGATGATGATTTTGATGAAGAGGAACATGTTGAAGAGAATGCTGAAGTTAAAACTGAAATGTTGAAGCTAAAGTGTTTTCTGCTATTTCAGATCATGTAAAGGGTGGTGAAGATGATTTTAGTTCTGGTGAGACTCCTATTGCAAGTGATGAAGATGTTGGTCCTAGGGTCGCACCGAGAATTTTGGTCCAAAAGTTGTTGCTGAAGAACGAGCGTCTAAGAGAATGAAAAAGACGAATGATGATGACGATGAGCCGTATGTGCCACCGAAGAAGATCAAGAGGGTGAAGACTAAAGCTTCTGATGTTGCAAAGAAAGCAGGGTCTCCTACTCCAAAGAAAGCTAGAAGAAAATATTTGAAACAAACAACAACTATTGGGGCTCACCTGCAGTTGAGGAAGAAGTAATAGTGGAGAATGTTATTCCAGTTGAAACCTCACTGGTTATTCCACAACGTCCATCATCTCATCAAGTACAGCCTTTGTCACCACCACAACATACCTCACCACCAACCACCATCACCACCGAAACAATCAACACCACCAATTCAACAACAATCTACAACAGAATCTTCTCAACGTAGACGATCTTTTCCTACCGGAACTTTCTAAGAACGTGATCAGTTTCCAGAGACTTTGGTGATATTCCATTTTCGAACGTTGAATTTATGGGTTATATGAATGCAGATTTCTTCAATGATCAGAAGAGTAAAGAATTGGAAGACAAAATCAAGTTTCTAGAAAAAATGATCGTAAACACATGGAAGCTGTGATTGGAAGCCTTGTGTCAAAGAATGAAAGAATTCGTATAAAGCTGAGTGAAATGGAAGCTGAAAAGGTTGCAAAAGATAAAAAAATTGATTTGCTTCAGAAAGTGTTGAATAAGAAGTTGGGTATAGATTTGGAAGCATAATTTGATTTAATCGAAATTGAAGTCGCTAGATAAAGAGCTACCGAGAGGGCAAGAAAAGCTGAAGCTGCAGCTTCAGGCAAAGGAAATGAAAAGATTGATGAAATTCCGATTGTTACGCCTGTTGAACCAGAGAAAGATCTAGAATCTTTGGTTAACTATGTACTAATTGGACCAGTTGTTGATGTTCCTTATGATTATGAGAAGAAAGAGAAACCGATAAGGGATCTAGTGGTGGTTAACGTAGAGGAAGAGATAGAAGATGATGATGATGATAATGATGATGATGTGAATGATGTTGATGTTGGCAGTATAATAAGAAGGATGACAATGATAAAGGTAATGATGACGATGATACTCAGGGGGTATCTGTATAGTGGTTCATGAATTGAAGATCAATGATTCATTTGATTATGATAACTTCCTAAACTACAATGCTAATTAGGAAGATGATTTCAAATTAAGGGAGAGACGAAGGATCTTGTGAATGAAGAAGAGCATTTAGGAATCCTCACAGACGTTGCTCCTATAACAGTTGTTCCTGCAATGACTCACAAAATGATATATCTGGAGCATGGTGTGGAAGAGGGTGAGTTTGTTCATAATTACACCAAGGAAGAGATTGCTCAAATGTTAGGTGTTGATAAGAGCTCGTTTGAATTTGATTTTGAAGAAGAGTTGAACAACATAAGTATTGCCAAGCTAGATGATTATGTTTATCATATGTGGAGGATGCATATAATTATGATAACGTTGTCGTGGAGGATGATTTTGATGATGAAACGATTAAATATATTGGTGAAGGAACAGATGACTTCCCAACATTCCAAGAAATGTTCAGTGAAGAAACATATGATTTGTTGAATACGAAAGTGGAAGAAACAGTTAAAGATGGAAATCTTCCGAGGTGATTGACTAAAGAAGATATTTTGAAGCAAGAAAGACATGGTTTAGAGAGATGCCGAAAGAAAAGCAAATTCCAATGACCATTAGCGTTTTTCACACGAGATCAAGACAAGTCGTTAGGGGATATTCTTAGTTGGGGGTGGCTACAAGAGTTGAATGTGTATGATGTGAAAATAGAGTTCAGAGTTCAATACTTCAGATACTTATGTAAAATTTAAACGTTGCCGTGTTGGGATGTTGAAGAATTATGCCAAACAAAGTGTATCAACTGTCAGATGAAATTCAATAATCAAAGATTGTGGAAGTTGATAAGATTTGAAGCTGCTCATGGTTTTCATAACTGGAAGCCACATTATCCGAAGTAGATTGTCAAGATAGATCCAATTACTAACGAGAAAGATGTAACTTTGGTTGTGAAAAGGCCACATGTTATGAAGAATATGCCGTTGATGAAAATAGAGCAAGATTTTCATGAGAAATTTAAGTGGTGGAAATATGAAATTGAAACTGGTGAAGCTGTGATTCTGCTGAGAACAGATGGTTTATGGAGAGGTGTACAAATTTTAGATCCAATGTGGTTGGTGAACTGTTCAGAGAAGGGTATTGAATGCCTATTCTATAACAAGATATGTTACGAAACGAAGGAGAAAGTGCAAGCAATGCAGTACCAAGGTGTTATCAATGTTTGCTACGCACATGGTATTAATTCATGGAAGATGTGGAAGTCATAGTGGAGAGAGTTAGAAGGAAAAGAGTTCAGAAAGGAAATGAGAAAGGAAGATTGTATTGCTGAGACGATAACGAAAGCTTCTATTCGAAGATTTCAATTTTTGAAGTGAGCTCTACTGACAAACCAAACGCGTATTCCTAGTGAAGAACGTCGGACGCCAAGAAAGAATTACTTTGGAAGATAAAGTTTAATGTTATAATGTTTTTGAATACTAGAGTGTGACATCCCGGTTTTTCGGATAACTTAAACGCAATACTTGTCGAATAAATTATATGCTACGTATTAAACGTGTATGAGTTAGTGAATACGTGATGTGCGATTATGTGATTGTTTTAGTTATAAAATAATTATGGTAAGTATGTACACGAACCGAACCGAACCGCGACACGAACCAACCTCTTTTTCTTGCGACTCAAGGAACTAAACTTGGGGATCAAGTTTAGAACCCAAGCCTTAAACCCAAAATATGTCGCGAGCAATCAACCCAAACCGACCCACCCAAGCCCTCGGCCGCGAGATCAAACCCAAACCGCAACCCATTCCCTTTTCCCTTTCACCTTGTTGCGCTATATATACACACCCACATGCATGCCTTTCTTCACAAAATCAAAACACAAAAACCCTAGCATCTAATCAGCCGTCGGAAGCCTTACTCTTGTTCCATTGATCGCGAGCAACCACTTCCTTCATCATCTTGATCTGATCAGCCCTACATCACCTTCTCGGTCGCGAGCAGCTTGTTCCTTTCATCCTCTCGGTCGCAACTATCCTTGATCATCGGTTCCTCATCTACTCACGGTTCACTAAGCTTGATTTAAAGGTTAGGATTTATAATTGTTTGCAAGATCATATTCGGATTATATGTGTTTGAATGTAGTGAGTATGTTGTTAATCGGCTGATTGATCATTGTTTGTATGTATGATTGTTTTCGGAACTTATAGTTTGCAAGTATGTTTTGTTTATAAAAACTAGAGGTATGGATTAGGGTTTGCATGGATGTAATATATGTATTGATCTATGATTAGTAAAATCGGTTCTTGATTGCCTAGGTTCATTATATTGACGGTTTATGCGAATTGGTGGTAACAAAATGCTGAAACAGGTTGCTGAGTGATAGTTACAGCCGACTTCAACTGGCTGTAACTCGGTCGTTAGTTGTCGAAAAACGGATTTTCTGATATCTAAAACGTAGAGATTTGAATAGCGAATCTAATGGCGCTGGATTCATATTTTTCTGAAGTCGTTTGATATTTTTAAGTGGCCAAATAATTTCAGTAACTAAAGCTGTGAAAATCCTGAAATTTTGTTAGTTGTTTATCGAGTTGGATTTTATAATCAGTAGGGAGTCGAGTCGTAAATTTTGTACAGAAACTAGGTATGGAAATTTCCGGGCAACTCCCACTGGAATTTTGTTAATTGGACGATCAGTGATTTTTAAATAAATTCTTCCGTGGACTGCAGTCAGAAAGCGACGAATCTGACTGCAGTCTAGTATATTAATATTTATGGATAATTGGTAAAGTATTAGCACTTGAAAAATTTATATAAATTTCTACAGGATAATTGTCACCTGCTGTAAAATAATTGGAATTTTTGGAACGTTGGAACTATTTTATAAAAATCCTAGAAAACAGCTGAATTATGAGTATGTAAGCTGAAATTTGATAACTTGTGATTGTGTGCACCAAATTGTTGCATGGATTGGATTATGTTCATGATAAATTGTTTTGATTACTATGTTCACATGAGGATACTTGCATGCATGTTTGAGTGTTAGGTATTTTGTTGTGTGTATCACTTTGTGCGTAAATTACGTGTAGAATTTGTATTGGTGTGTTCACACACTGACTTGAAATCAATTGGTTTGTTAGGACGCAATTAGCGGTCCCATCCCTTACAACTTCTTTGCTGCACTAACCGAGCAACTAAAGGTGAGTTCACGGCCCCTAATTTTATCCGGTTTTAAACAACAGGGGGAGAAACATGTATACACTCTTCAAACTCAATCTCTTTACGTTATACGAATTTAACGTCACATAACTATTCGGTAACTAAGTTAATGTTAATGTAACGTTATGGTCACTAAGTAGCTATATCACATAAGTCCTCGACAATCTCTCGGATCGTTAGTATTGGGTTTAAATAGCGGGGAAATTATAAGTAGTACTACTGGGCCCGACAAGCCCCATCCGAGCTAGTCGCGCTAGCCGACCGGGTATGGTCAACGGGTGAATAGGCCTGGTCAGTGATAGGCCTGGCAACACGGAGGCACAACAGTCAGCTTCGATCGCGAACACTTACGTGACATAACTTTAGGCTAGCTACCTATATATGTTAACATTGAACTTAATTACGAATCAACTATATTATCCCGGGTTGGGGATAATGGAAACAACAACTATATTATCCCGGGTTAGGGATAATGGAAACAACAACTTTATTATTCCGGGTTTGGAATAATGGAACCAACATCATTATTATTCCGGTTAAGGAATAATGGAACTATCGGTATTGTTCCGGGTTGGGAATAATGGAACTAAATCGTTATCCCGGGTTAGGGATAACGGGGGAAACAAACTTATAACCGAACAAACGAATTTATGAAAACCTGTGAACTCACTCATCTTTAATGTTGACACTTGTTTCTTTACATGTTTCTCAGAACGCTAGGAGCTCTAGGTGCACTCACTTGCATTGATCAAGACATCTTTTATCGAGTCTCATTTACAAACATTGTTTTGGGTTTTTCATTTGTTTTGGCGTTTGTGTTGGCGCCCGTTTCACTACTTATTCTATGCTTCCGCTCAACCTTAAAAATTAATGCTTCCGCTAAACATTGGTAACTAACTAAGACAATATAAAATCTACGATGAATGGTTAAACAAATGATTTTTGGAAAACGTATTATCAAATCATATAGAGTCGTTCGACGTACTAGTGTTTCAGATTCTGGTTTGTTCACACGCCTCGCGGTAAAACTCCGCAAGTGGAAATTGAGGGTGTGACAGATTGGTATCAGAGCCACTAGCTATAGAGAACCAGTTTTGCATTATAAGTAGACCTAAACTATAGCTGAATACACGACACTAGACGTAGTTTGGCACAGAACTGTTATATCTTGTTATGCGATGTACCACAACTGTGTTATGTAGATTATGACTTCATAATAAGAAATGAAAACAACTCGTAACTAACTACACGACCTAACAGGCAATGTCATCATCATCATCATCATCCGACAAACTTACGCCACCAAGAGCGCCAGGAAAGGCACCTATGGTGGAACCCTTACCATCTTATGGCGTGGAGACACGCTCAGCTGCGAGGAAAAGGCTCGCTCTGGGGGAGGAGTCGTCATCACGCCCAACCATCGCTGTGACGGTCGAACCGGTTAACTCGTTAGAAGTAGGGAACGACCTACTTAGAGATATGATAAGAACGCAACAAGAACAACTAGAAAGAATGCATGAAACCATCCTAGCACAGGGATGGATGATACGACAATTGACAGGTAAAACTGAATCGCTCGAGGAAGAGCAACATACGAGTAAGATAGCTCGTAACACCTTATCCAGAGATCTTCGTGCTGAGCAGCTAAGGGCTGACTGGCTAGAGGACAGAGTTCTTGAGTCTAGCTGGAGAATTCAAGAACTGGAACAAAATCAAGCACCTGCACAAGTACTTGCCCCAGCACCGGTCCCTCCAGTGCCGGTAGAGGAGGATCCGGAAGAGGATCCGGAAGAGGATCCAGAAGAGGATCCGGAAGAGGATCCAGAGGAGGACCCAGAGGAGGATCCAGAGGAGGATCCGGAGGAGGACCCAGCTGTAGAAGCTGGAAACACCGCGGAGGATGACGGCAACGATAACAACTTGGAAGATGGAGACGTAGAAGACTAACTCGTCTCGCCAATCCCCGCTTTGTTTTCTTTAGTTTATCTGAAATGACAACCGGTCGCCGCGGAAATCTCAACATATCAACTGAAGAATGGGCTGACATGATTCAAGAACACGTGAATGCTGCTCTAGCGGGTGTTCAAAACCCACCAGCAGCAGGAGGGGGTCTTAACCCCTACAAGATGTTCCTCGACGCGAAACCAAGCAAATTCTCGTGGGCAGAAGGACCCATTGGACTGGTCCGCTGGATCGAAAAATCTGAATCAGTATTTGAAATGTGCAACTGTCTAGAGGCCAACAAGGTCAAGTACGCAGCCTCAACACTGGAAGACGGGGCACTAACTTGGTGGAATGCACAAGTCCAAACGCGTGGACTTATTGCTGCAAATGCAATGGCCTGGGCCGAGTTCAAGGCCCTAATCAAAGAGGAGTACTGTCCACGAGACAGAGTGCAACAGTTGGAGCAAGCCTTATGGAACCACAAGATGGTGGGATCTGACATCGAAGCTTACACAGCAAAACATCATGACTTGGTATTTCTGTGTCCCGATCTGGCTAACACTGTGGAGAAAAGACTCGAGTTCTATCTTGGGGGGCCTGGGCCCGGAGATTCAGGGTATGGTGATGGCTAGCAACCCTGCAACCGAACATCAAGCAATCCGATTGGCGCACAAACTCACCGATAAGGCGGTGGAACAAAAGAAGTTGCCAGCTCGGGGTACGATTGAAGTTGCCCCTGACAATAAAAGAAAGTTTGAAGACTCGTCTGCTCGACAGTCTTCGTCATCCCAGCCGCAACAGGGGAACCAGAAACGGTTCAATCATTACAACAGCCACCGGGGTCACCAAAATCAGCCCGCCAACAACAACAACAACAGCCAGAACGCAAGCGGCTATGTAGGTCGAAAGCCGCAGTGCACCCGCTGTAATCTTCATCATAACGGCCCTTGTGCCGGAAATCGCTGCCAACGATGTGGCAAGATGGGACATGCGGCAAAGGATTGTCGTGGGGAAATCATGTCCCGACAAAACCAAAATCAACCCCAAGGCCCACAACAGGGTGTTAACCGGGGATGCTATCAGTGTGGTAGCACTGCCCACTTCAAAAAAGAGACTGCCCATAGCTGCGTAACAACAACAACAATGGTGGGAACAACCACAACCACAATAACCATAACAACAACAATAACAACAACAATAATGGAAATGGTGGCACAGGAGGTGCCAAAGGTCGCGCATTTACATTGGGCCGCGGAGAGGCCAGAAACGACTCGAACGTGGTCACCGGTAAGTTTCCCCTTAATGAACATTTTGCTACTGTGCTTTTTGATACGGGTGCGGATAGGAGTTTTATATCTGAGTCTTTTAGGAAGAACCTAAATCTCACGCCTAAACCCTTAGAGACCCCTTATGTCATAGAACTAGCAGATGGCAAATCCGTAGATGTGACCCATATAGTATCCGGCTGTCAACTCAAACTCGCGGGTCACGCCTTTACCATTGATCTGATGACAACTACCCTGGGTAGTTTTGACGTGGTAGTCGGAATGGACTGGCTATCCGAAGTCCGGGCTGAAGTTCTCTGCTTCGAAAAATCTATCCGTATTCCGCTCTCTAACGACGAAATCTTTACGGTGCAAGGCGAGAAGGCAGGCACCGTCACCAACATCATCTCTTACATGCAAGCGCAGAAGTATCTTCGGAGAAAGAACTCCTTCGCTTTACTCGCACTGGTTACCGAACAGCCTAAGGACGAGAAACGTATAGAAGACATCCCTGTCGTCCGTGATTTTTCTGATGTATTCCCAGAGGAATTACCTGGTCTTCCACCCCATCGACAATTGGAGTTTGAAATCGAATTGGCGAACCATGCAACTCCTATCGCCAAGGCTCCATACCGCCTAGCTCCAGCCGAGCTGCAGGAGCTGTCTACCCAACTTCAGGAGCTGTTAGAAAAGGGATTTATCCGACCAAGCGCTTCGCCATGGGGAGCTCCAGTCCTTTTTGTCAAGAAGAAGGACGGGACCTTCCGCATGTGCATCGACTATAGGGAACTCAACAAGGTTACTGTCAAGAACCGATACCCGTTACCTCGCATCGACGATCTTTTCGACCAACTTCAAGGATCAAGCTACTACTCCAAGATTGACCTACGGTCCGGTTACCATCAGTTACGCGTCAGGGAGGAGGATATCGCTAAGACGGCATTTCGTACTCGGTATGGCCATTATGAGTTCTTGGTCATGCCCTTTGGTCTCACCAACGCACCCGCGGTGTTCATGGACCTCATGAACCGTGTGTGTAAACCATACCTTGACAAATTTTTCATTGTGTTCATCGATGACATACTCATCTACTCTAAAAGTGAAGAAGAACATGCTGAACATCTACGATTACTGTTAGGATTACTTCAACAGGAGAAGCTATATGCCAAGCTTTCAAAGTGTGATTTCTGGATTCGAGAAGTTCAGTTTCTTGGGCATATCGTAAATGAAAAGGGTATCCACGTAGACCCTGCCAAGATTGAAGCCATCAAAAACTGGGAAGCACCCAGGACACCGATGGAGATCCGCCAATTTTTGGGTTTGGCTGGTTACTACAGACGTTTCATCGAGGGATTTTCAAAAATCGCACAACCGCTTACTACCCTCACACCAGAAAAGCATCAAGTATGCTTGGGGTGACAAGCAGGAAGCAACATTTCAATTGCTAAAGCAGAAACTTTGCAGTGCACCCATTCTGTCCTTGCCGGAAGGGACATATGACTTTGTAGTATATTGTGATGCTTCCATTCAGGGGTTGGGATGCGTACTCATGCAACGCGATAAGGTCATCGCATATGCGTCACGACAACCGAAGGTTCACGAGAAAAACTACACGACGCATGACCTGGAATTGGGAGCAGTAGTGTTTGCACTTAAGATTTGGAGACACTACCTCTATGGAACGAAGTGCACAATCTTTACAGACCACAAGAGTCTCCAACACATCTTTGATCAGAAGGAGTTGAACATGCGACAGCGTCGCTGGGTCGAACTCTTGAACGATTATGAGTGTGCCATTCGGTATCACCCGGGTAAAGCTAACATGGTAGCTGATGCCCTCAATAGGAAGGAACACTTGAAACCTCGTCGTGTACGAGCATTACAACTCACTATTCATTCGGGGCTACCCGAACAAATACGCGACGCCCAGTTAGAAGCAGTTAAGGAGGAAAACATCAAGGCCGAATCGGTGGGAAAAATGGAACGCGATTGGGAAGTAAAACCCAATGGAGCCCGGTATTTCATGAATCGCATATGGGTACCTCTCTACGGAAACCTCAGAGAGCTAGTCATGGACGAAGCTCACAAATCCCGATACTCTATCCATCCTGGTTCTGATAAGATGTATCAAGACCTTAAAGCTGCGTATTGGTGGCCCAACATGAAAGCTGATATAGCCACCTACGTGAGTAAGTGTTTGACTTGTGCAAAAGTCAAGGTAGAGTATCAAAAGCCATGGGATCAGATCTCGATGGATTTCATCACTAAACTTCCGCGAACTTTGGGTGGTTGCGATACCATCTGGGTGATTGTGGATCGTTTAACTAAGTCCGCACACTTCCTAGCTATTAAAGAAACAGATAAGATGGAGAAGTTGACTAGCATCTACATTAAGGAAGTAGTTTCTCGGCACGGAGTGCCAACATCCATCATCTCAGACAGAGATGCTCGCTTCACGTCCAACTTCTGGCAGTCACTTCAGAAAGCGTTGGGAACACGCTTATATATGAGCACAACCTATCACCCCCAAACTGATGGTCAAAGCGAAAGGACCATACAGACCTTGGAAGACATGCTTAGGGCATGCGTAGTAGACTTCGGAAATAGTTGGGAAATTCACCTGCCTTTAGTGGAATTCTCATATAACAACAGTTATCATACGAGTATTTCAGCAGCACCGTTTGAGGCATTATACGGTCATAAATGTAGATCACCAGTCTGTTGGGCAGAAGTCGGTGACAGTCAACTCACAGGCCCTGAGTTAATACTTGAGGCTACTGAAAAGATTGTACAAATCAGAAACCGCATGGCGGCGGCACGAGATCAACAGAAAAGCTACGCTGATCAACGACGCAAACCGCTCGAATTTCAAGTAGGCGACCGCGTCCTACTGAAGGTGTCACCCTGGAAGGGTGTAATCCGCTTCGGAAGACGGGGCAAACTAAACCCAAGGTACGTAGGTCCGTTTGTGATCTTGAAACGTATCGGACCCGTAGCTTATCAATTAGACCTTCCTGCCGAACTCAGTGGAGTTCACAACGTTTTTCACGTGTCAAATCTGAAGAAGTGTCTATCAGATGAAACCCTAGTTATCCCATTGGATGAGATGCAAGTGGATGAACAACTGCACTTTGTGGAACAGCTATCGAGATCATGGATCGTGAGATCAAGACTCGAAGGCACAGCAAGATTCCGATCGTTAAGGTTCGTTGGGACTCTAAGCGTGGACCGGAGTTCACGTGGGAAAGAGAGGACCAAATGAAAAGCAAATACCCACACCTCTTCGCAACTAAGCAGCAAACTAACGATACCAGTAACTAAATTTTCGGGACGAAAATTCTTTCAACATGGGGATGATGTGACAACCTGGAAATTTCTCATACTTTCGCGTACCATTGTTAACTAAATCCTTGTGCATGGCACTTGGGAATCTTTGTGCATGGCACTTGGGAACTTCTTGTAACTTCGCATACCATCGTAAACGAACTAACTCTTTGTGCGTGGCACTCTAAACATGTACGCTACATGCTAAACCGCGTTTACTCAATTTTCGGGACGAAAATTCTTTCAACATGGGGATAATGTGACATCCCGGTTTTTCGGATAACTTAAACGCAATACTTGTTGAATAAATTATATGCTACGTATTAAACGTGTACGAGTTAGTGAATACGTGATGTGCGATTATGTGATTGTTTTAGTTATAAAATAATTATGGTAAGTATGTACACGAACCGAACCGAACCGCGACACGAACCAACCTCTTTTTCTTGCGACTCAAGGAACTAAACTTGGGGATCAAGTTTAGAACCCAAGCCTTAAACCCAAAATATGTCGCGAGCAATCAACCCAAACCGACCCACCCAAGCCCTCGGCCGCGAGATTAAACCCAAACCGCAACCCATTCCCTTTTCCCTTTCACCTTGTTGCGCTATATATACACACCCACATGCATGCCTTTCTTCACAAAATCAAAACACAAAAACCCTAGCATCTAATCAGCCGTCGGCAGCCTTACTCTTGTTCCATTGATCGCGAGCAACCTCTTCCTTCATCATCTTGATCTGATTAGCCCTACATCACCTTCTCGGTCGCGAGCAGCTTGTTCCTTTCATCCTCTCGGTCGCAACTATCCTTGATCATCGGTTCCTCATCTACTCACGGTTCATTAAGCTTGATTTAAAGGTTAGGATTTATAATTGTTTGCAAGATCATATTCGGATTATATGTGTTTGAATGTAGTGAGTATGTTGTTAATCGGCTGATTGATCATTGTTTGTATGTATGATTGTTTTCGGAACTTATAGTTTGCAAGTATGTTTTGTTTATAAAAACTAGAGGTATGGATTAGGGTTTGCATGGATGTAATATATGTATTGATCTATGATTAGTAAAATCGGTTCTTGATTGGCTAGGTTCATTATATTGACGGTTTATGCGAATTGGTGGTAACAAAATGCTGAAACAGGTTGCTGAGTGATAGTTACAGCCGACTTCAACTGGCTGTAACTCGGTCGTTAGTTGTCGAAAAACGGATTTTCTGAAGTCTAAAACGTAGAGATTTGAATAGCGAATCCAATGGCGCGGGATTCATATTTTTCTGAAGTCGTTTGATATTTTTAAGTGGACAAATAAGTTCAGTAACTAAAGCTGTGAAAATCCTGAAATTTTGTTAGTTGTTTATCGAGTTGGATTTTATAATCAGTAGGGAGTCAAGTCATAAATTTATACAGAAACTAGGTATGGAAATTTCCGGGCAACTCCCACTGGAATTTTGTTAATTGGACGATCAGTGATTTTTAAATAAATTCTTCCGTGGACTGCAGTCAGAAAGCGACGAATCTGACTGCAGCCTAGTATATTAATATTTATGGATAATTGGTAAAGTATTAGGACTTGAAAAATTTATATAAATTTCTACAGGATAATTGTCACCTGCTGTAAGATAATTGGAATTTTTGGAACGTTGGAACTATTTTATAAAAATCCTAGAAAACAGCTGAATTATGAGTATGTAAGCTGAAATTTGATAACTTGTGATTGTGTGCACCAAATTGTTGCATGGATTGGATTAGGTTCATGATAAATTGTTTTGATTACTATGTTCACATGAGGATACTTGCATGCATGTTTGAGTGTTAGGTATTTTGTTGTGTGTATCACTTTGTGCGTAAATTACGTGTAGAATTTGTATTGGTGTGTTCACACACTGACTTGAAATCAATTGGTTTGTTAGGACGCAATTAGCGGTCCCATCCCTTACAACTTCTTTGCTACACTAACCGAGCAACTAAAGGTGAGTTCACGGCCCCTAATTTTATCCGGTTTTAAACAACAGGGGGAGAAACATGTATACACTCTTCAAACTCAATCTCTTTACGTTATACGAATTTAACGTCACATAACTATTCGGTAACTAAGTTAATGTTAATGTAACGTTATGGTCACTAAGCAGCTATATCACATAAGTCCTTGACAATCTCTCGGATCGTTAGTATTGGGTTTAAATAGCGGGGAAATTATAAGTAGTACTACTGGGCCCGACAAGCCCCATCCGAGCTAGTCGCGCTAGCCGACCGGGTATGGTCAACGGGTGAATAGGCCTGGTCAGTGATAGGCCTGGCAACACGGAGGCACAACAGTCAGCTTCTATCGCGAACACTTACGTGACATAACTTTAGGCTAGCTACCTATATATGTTAACATTGAACTTAATTACGAATCAACTATATTATCCCGGGTTGGGGATAATGGAAACAACAACTATATTATCCCGGGTTAGGGATAATGGAAACAACAACTTTATTATTCCGGGTTTGGAATAATGGAACCAACATCATTATTATTCCGGTTAAGGAATAATGGAACTATCGGTATTGTTCCGGGTTGGGAATAATGGAACTAAATCGTTATCCCGGGTTAGGGATAACGGGGGAAACAAACTCATAACCGAACAAATGAATTTATGAAAACCTGTGAACTCACTCATCTTTAATGTTGACACTTGTTTCTTTACATGTTTCTCAGGACGCTAGGAGCTCTAGGTGCACTCACTTGCATTGATCAAGACATCTTTATCGAGTCTCATTTACAAACATTGTTTTGGGTTTTTCATTTGTTTTGGCGTTTGTGTTGGCGCCCGTTTCACTACTTATTCTATGCTTCCGCTCAACCTTAAAAACTAATGCTTTCGCTAAACATTGGTAACTAACTAAGACAATATAAAATCTACGATGAATGGTTAAACAAATGATTTTTGGAAAACGTATTATCAAATCATATAGAGTCGTTCGACGTACTAGTGTTTCAGATTCTGGTTTGTTCACACGCCTCGCGGTAAAACTCCGCAAGTGGAAATTGAGGGTGTGACATAGAGACTGATCAAGACTACAGCTGTGGGAGGATCAGCTCTACTCTGAAAGTGCAAGACTCGACTTGAGCTGATTAACGTGCGCGAAATTCATCATTAAGTAGTTAATAATGATAAAATATACTGTTTTAATGCCTCTGCTTCATTAATCTTGAATAAATGTTTACAGATACAAAACTGACAGGGCTTTACCTTACAATCATAAAAACATCTAAGGACTTAACACCCCTTCTCAGCTATTTATAGACATGGCAGCTTCGCGCAAGAGTGTTATGCCACTTCGTACGAGGTGAACAACACATCGTACGAAGTGGCCCATAAACATATAAAGCGACATAAAATATAACATTTAAGCCTTGTTACATATACGACATAACCCTAAGACCTAGGCCATAGACATTTTGCACCAACAAACCCCCCCTTGGATATTGCCGCAGTCTTGGTCAGTCTTTTAAAAACTTCAAAATCTTTAACAGTTAACGCCCAAAGAAATGCTTTCTCGGTCTTCGATGCTCCTCAGATGAAATAGGCGTTTGATATGTGGGAGGAGGTCTGTTGTAGGTATCACGGTACTGAAATCTTCTCAATGATGGCTTTCTGACACTTCAGCAATTCTTGCTTCTTTTCTCTCTTGCTTCTGTTGTTCTTCCAGTTCCATATCTTACCCGAATTAATACCCTTAGCATAACAAACGTTGATAACCTGCTGGAACTGCAATGCCTTCACTTTATCTTTCTCCTCAAAGCTAATCTTGCTATAGAATAGACATTCAATATCCTTCTTCGAGCAGTTTACTAGCCACATCGGGTCTAGTATTCGAATTTCTCTCCATAAACCATATATTCTTTTGTGCGCAATCACTTCTTAAGTCAGCTCTTCAGTGATTTTCAAGGAATCGTCAACATGTTGTATACAAATCACTTGTTCTCCTGTTTCAGCGTCATAATGCCACCCCTTGAATAGTTTCGGGAAATCTTGTTCAATCTTTATTAGCGGCATATTCTTCATAACATGTGGCCGCTTCACTATCAGTGTAACATCTTTCTTCTTTATCACTGGATCAAACATGATAACTCTTCGTGGAATATGCGGCTTCAAGTGTATAAAACCATGTGCAGCTTCAAACTTTATCAATTTCCACAGACCTTGATCATGAAATTTCATCTTGAGATTGATACTCTTCATTCGGACTAACAGTTGTTCCTGCAATGACTCACAAAATGATATATCTGGAGCATGGTGTGGAAGAGGGTGAGTTTGTTCATAGTTACACCAAGGAAGAGATTGCTCAAATGTTAGGTGTTGACGAGAGCTAGTTTGAATTTGATTTTGAAGAAGAGTTGAACAACGTAAGTATTGCCAAGCTAGATGATTATGTTTATCATATGTGGAGGATGCATATAATTATGATAATGTTATCGTGGAGGATGATTTTGATGATGAAACGATTAAATATATTGGTGAAGCAACAGATGACTTCCCAACATTCCAAGAAATGTTCAGTGAAGAAACATGTGATTTGTTGAATACGAAAGTGGAAGAAACAGTTAAAGATGGAAATCTTCCGAGGTGATTGACTAAAGAAGACATTTTGAAGCAAGAAATACATGGTTTAGAGAGATGCCGAAAGAAATGCAAATTCCAATGACCATTAGCGTTTTTCACACGAGATCAAGACAAGTCGTTAGGGATATTCTTAGTTGGGGGTGGCTACAAGAGTTGAATGTGTATGATGTGAAAATAGAGTTCAGAGTTCAATACTTCAGATACTTATGTAAAATTTAAACGTTGCCGTGTTGGGATGTTGAAGAATTATGCCAAACAAAGTGTATCAACTGTCAGATGAAATTCAATAATCAAAGATTGTGGAAGTTGATAAGATTAGAAACTGCTCATGGTTTTCATAACTGGAAGCCACATTATCCGAAGTAGATTGTCAAGATAGATCCAATTACTAACGAGAAAGATGTAACTTTGGTTGTGAAAAGGCCACATGTTATGAATAATATGCCGTTGATGAAAATAGAGCAAGATTTCATGAGAAATTTAAGTGGTGGAAATATGATATTGAAACTGGTGAAGCTGTGATTCTGCTGAGAACAGATGGTTTATGGAGAGGCATACAAATTTTAGATCCAATGTGGTTGGTGAACTGTTCAGAGAAGGATATTGAATGCCTATTCTATAACAAGATATGTTACGAAACGAAGGAGAAAGTGCAAGCAATGCAGTACCAAGGTGTTATCAATGTTTGCTACGCACATGGTATTAATTCATGGAAGATGTGGAAGTCATAGTGGAGAGAGTTAGAAGGAAAAGAGTTCAGAAAGGAAATGAGAAAGGAAGATTGTATTGCTGAGACGATAAAGAAAGCTTCTATTCGAAGATTTCAATTTTTGAAGTGGGCTCTGCTGACAAACCAAACGCGTATTCCTAGTGAAGAACGTCGGACGCCAAGAAAGAATTACTTTGGAAGATAAAGTTTAATGTTATAATGTTTTTGAATACTAGAGACTGATCAAGACTACAGCTGTGGGAGGATCATCTCTACTCTGAAAGTGCAAGACTCGACTTGAGCTGATTAACGTGCGCGAAATTCATCATTAACTAGTTGATAATGATAAAATATACTGTTTTAATGCCTCTGCTTCATTAATCTTGAATAAATGTTTACAGATACAAAACTGACAGGGCTTCACCTTACAATCATAAAAACATCTAAGGACTTAACACCCCTTCTCAGCTATTTATAGACATGGCAGCTTCGCGCAAGAGTGTTGTGCCACTTCGTACGAGGTAAGCAACACATCGTACGAAGTGGCCCATAAACATATAAAGCGACATAAAATATAACATTTAAGCCTTGTTACATATACGACATAACCCTAAGACCTAGGCCATAGACATTTTGCACCAACAAACTCCCCCCTTAGATATTGCCGCAGTCTTGGTCAGTCTTTTAAAAACTTCAAAATCTTTAACAGTTAACGCCCAAAGAAATGCTTTCTCGGTCTTCGATGCTCCTCAGATGAAATAGGCGTTTGATATGTGGGAGGAGGTCTGTTGTAGGTATCACGGTACTGAAATCTTCTCAATGATGGCTTTCTGACACTTCAGCAATTCTTGCTTCTTTTCTCTCTTGCTTCTATTGTTCTTCCAGTTCCATATCTTACCCGAATTAATACCCTTAGCATAACAAACGTTGATAACCTGCTGGAACTGCAATGCCTTCACTTTATCTTTCTCCTCAAAGCTAATCTTGCTATAGAATAGACATTCAATATCCTTCTTCGAGCAGTTTACAAGCCACATCGGGTCTAGTATTCGAATTCCTCTCCATAAACCATATATTCTTTTGTGCGCAATCACTTCTTCAGTCAGCTCTTCGGTGATTTTCAAGGAATCATCATCATGTTGTATACAAATCACTTATTCTCCTGTTTCAACGTCATAATGCCACCCCTTGAATAGTTTCGGGAAATCTTGTTCAATCTTTATTAGCGGCATATTCTTCATAACATGTGGCCGCTTCACTATCAGTGTAACATCTTTCTTCTTTATCACTGGATCAAACATGATAACTCTTCGTGGAATATGCGGCTTCAAGTATATAAAACCATGTGCAGCTTCAAACTTTCATCTTGAGATTGATACTCTTCGTTCGGACTAACAGTTGTTCCTGCAATGACTCACAAAATGATATATCTGGAGCATGGTGTGGAAGAGGGTGAGTTTGTTCATAGTTACACCAAGGAAGAGATTGCTCAAATGTTAGGTGTTGACGAGAGCTCGTTTGAATTTGATTTTGAAAAAGAGTTGAACAACGTAAGTATTGCCAAGCTAGATGATTATGTTTATCATATGTGGAGGATGCATATAATTATGATAATGTTGTCGTGGAGGATGATTTTGATGATGAAACGATTAAATATATTGGTGAAGGAACAGATGACTTCCCAACATTCCAAGAAATGTTCAGTGAAGAAACATATGATTTGTTGAATACGAAAGTGGAAGAAACAGTTAAAGATGGAAATCTTCCGAGGTGATTGACTAAAGAAGACATTTTGAAGCAAGAAAGACATGGTTTAGAGAGATGCCGAAAGAAATGCAAATTCCAATGACCATTAGCGTTTTTCACACGAGATCAAGACAAGTCGTTAGGGGATATTCTTAGTTGGGGGTGGCTACAAGAGTTGAATGTGTATGATGTGAAAATAGAGTTCAGAGTTCAATACTTCAGATACTTATGTAAAATTTAAACGTTGCCGTGTTGGGATGTTGAAGAAATTATGCCAAACAAAGTGTATCAACTGTCAGATGAAATTCAATAATCAAAGATTGTGGAAGTTGATAAGATTTGAAACTGCTCATGGTTTTCATAACTGGAAGCCACATTATCCGAAGTAGATTGTCAAGATAGATCCAATTACTAACGAGAAAGATGTAACTTTGGTTGTGAAAAGGCCACATGTTATGAATAATATGCCGTTGATGAAAATAGAGCAAGATTTCATGAGAAATTTAAGTGGTGGAAATATGATATTGAAACTGGTGAAGCTGTGATTCTGCTGAGAACAGATGGTTTATGGAGAGGCATACAAATTTTAGATCCAATGTGGTTGGTGAACTGTTCAGAGAAGGATATTGAATGCCTATTCTATAACAAGATATGTTACGAAACGAAGGAGAAAGTGCAAGCAATGCAGTACCAAGGTGTTATCAATGTTTGCTACGCACATGGTATTAATTCATGGAAGATGTGGAAGTCATAGTGGAGAGAGTTAGAAGGAAAAGAGTTCAGAAAGGAAATGAGAAAGGAAGATTGTATTGCTGAGACGATAAAGAAAGCTTCTATTCGAAGATTTCAATTTTTGAAGTGGGCTCTGCTGACAAACCAAACGCGTATTCCTAGTGAAGAACGTCGGACGCCAAGAAAGAATTACTTTGGAAGATAAAGTTTAATGTTATAATGTTTTTGAATACTAGAGACTGATCAAGACTACAGCTGTGGGAGGATCATCTCTACTCTGAAAGTGCAAGACTCGACTTGAGCTGATTAACGTGCGCGAAATTCATCATTAACTAGTTGATAATGATAAAATATACTGTTTTAATGCCTCTGCTTCATTAATCTTGAATAAATGTTTACAGATACAAAACTGACAGGGCTTCACCTTACAATCATAAAAACATCTAAGGACTTAACACCCCTTCTCAGCTATTTATAGACATGGCAGCTTCGCGCAAGAGTGTTGTGCCACTTCGTACGAGGTAAGCAACACATCGTACGAAGTGGCCCATAAACATATAAAGCGACATAAAATATAACATTTAAGCCTTGTTACATATACGACATAACCCTAAGACCTAGGCCATAGACATTTTGCACCAACAAACTCCCCCCTTAGATATTGCCGCAGTCTTGGTCATCTTTTAAAAACTTCAAAATCTTTAACAGTTAACGCCCAAAGAAATGCTTTCTCGGTCTTCGATGCTCCTCAGATGAAATAGGCGTTTGATATGTGGGAGGAGGTCTGTTGTAGGTATCACGGTACTGAAATCTTCTCAATGATGGCTTTCTGACACTTCAGCAATTCTTGCTTCTTTTCTCTCTTGCTTCTATTGTTCTTCCAGTTCCATATCTTACCCGAATTAATACCCTTAGCATAACAAACGTTGATAACCTGCTGGAACTGCAATGCCTTCACTTTATCTTTCTCCTCAAAGCTAATCTTGCTATAGAATAGACATTCAATATCCTTCTTCGAGCAGTTTACAAGCCACATCGGGTCTAGTATTCGAATTCCTCTCCATAAACCATATATTCTTTTGTGCGCAATCACTTCTTCAGTCAGCTCTTCGGTGATTTTCAAGGAATCATCATCATGTTGTATACAAATCACTTATTCTCCTGTTTCAACGTCATAATGCCACCCCTTGAATAGTTTCGGGAAATCTTGTTCAATCTTTATTAGCGGCATATTCTTCATAACATGTGGCCGCTTCACTATCAGTGTAACATCTTTCTTCTTTATCCCTGGATCAAACATGATAACTCTTCGTGGAATATGCGGCTTCAAGTATATAAAACCATGTGCAGCTTCAAACTTTCATCTTGAGATTGATACTCTTCGTTCGGACTAACAGTTGTTCCTGCAATGACTCACAAAATGATATATCTGGAGCATGGTGTGGAAGAGGGTGAGTTTGTTCATAGTTACACCAAGGAAGAGATTGCTCAAATGTTAGGTGTTGACGAGAGCTCGTTTGAATTTGATTTTGAAAAAGAGTTGAACAACGTAAGTATTGCCAAGCTAGATGATTATGTTTATCATATGTGGAGGATGCATATAATTATGATAATGTTGTCGTGGAGGATGATTTTGATGATGAAACGATTAAATATATTGGTGAAGGAACAGATGACTTCCCAACATTCCAAGAAATGTTCAGTGAAGAAACATATGATTTGTTGAATACGAAAGTGGAAGAAACAGTTAAAGATGGAAATCTTCCGAGGTGATTGACTAAAGAAGACATTTTGAAGCAAGAAAGACATGGTTTAGAGAGATGCCGAAAGAAATGCAAATTCCAATGACCATTAGCGTTTTTCACACGAGATCAAGACAAGTCGTTAGGGGATATTCTTAGTTGGGGGTGGCTACAAGAGTTGAATGTGTATGATGTGAAAATAGAGTTCAGAGTTCAATACTTCAGATACTTATGTAAAATTTAAACGTTGCCGTGTTGGGATGTTGAAGAATTATGCCAAACAAAGTGTATCAACTGTCAGATGAAATTCAATAATCAAAGATTGTGGAAGTTGATAAGATTTGAAACTGCTCATGGTTTTCATAACTGGAAGCCACATTATCCGAAGTAGATTGTCAAGATAGATCCAATTACTAACGAGAAAGATGTAACTTTGGTTGTGAAAAGGCCACATGTTATGAATAATATGCCGTTGATGAAAATAGAGCAAGATTTCATGAGAAATTTAAGTGGTGGAAATATGATATTGAAACTGGTGAAGCTGTGATTCTGCTGAGAACAGATGGTTTATGGAGAGGCATACAAATTTTAGATCCAATGTGGTTGGTGAACTGTTCAGAGAAGGATATTGAATGCCTATTCTATAACAAGATATGTTACGAAACGAAGGAGAAAGTGCAAGCAATGCAGTACCAAGGTGTTATCAATGTTTGCTACGCACATGGTATTAATTCATGGAAGATGTGGAAGTCATAGTGGAGAGAGTTAGAAGGAAAAGAGTTCAGAAAGGAAATGAGAAAGGAAGATTGTATTGCTGAGACGATAAAGAAAGCTTCTATTCGAAGATTTCAATTTTTGAAGTGGGCTCTGCTGACAAACCAAACGCGTATTCCTAGTGAAGAACGTCGGACGCCAAGAAAGAATTACTTTGGAAGATAAAGTTTAATGTTATAATGTTTTTGAATACTAGAGACTGATCAAGACTACAGCTGTGGGAGGATCATCTCTACTCTGAAAGTGCAAGACTCGACTTGAGCTGATTAACGTGCGCGAAATTCATCATTAACTAGTTGATAATGATAAAATATACTGTTTTAATGCCTCTGCTTCATTAATCTTGAATCAATGTTTACAGATACAAAACTGACAGGGCTTCACCTTACAATCATAAAAACATCTAAGGACTTAACACCCCTTCTCAGCTATTTATAGACATGGCAGCTTCGCGTAAGAGTGTTGTGCCACTTCGTACGAGGTGAGCAACACATCGTACGAAGTGGCCCATAAACATATAAAGCGACATAAAATATAACATTTAAGCCTTGTTACATATACGACATAACCCTAAGACCTAGGCCATAGACATTTTGCACCAACAAACTCCCCCCTTGGATATTGCCGCAGTCTTGGTCAGTCTTTTAAAAACTTCAAAATCTTTAACAGTTAACGCCCAAAGAAATGCTTTCTCGGTCTTCGATGCTCCTCATATGAAATAGGAGTTTGATATGTGGGAGGAGGTCTGTTGTAGGTATCACGGTACTGAAATCTTCTCAATGATGGCTTTCTGACACTTCAGCAATTCTTGCTTCTTTTCTCTCTTGCTTCTGTTGTTCTTCCAGTTCCATATCTTACCCGAATTAATACCCTTAGCATAACAAACGTTGATAACCTGCTGGAACTGCAATGCCTTCACTTTATCTTTCTCCTCAAAGCTAATCTTGCTATAGAATAGACATTCAATATCCTTCTTCGAGCAGTTTACTAGCCACATCGGGTCTAGTATTCGAATTCCTCTCCATAAACCATATATTCTTTTGTGCGCAATCACTTCTTCACTCAGCTCTTCGGTGATTTTCAAGGAATCATCATCATGTTGTATACAAATCACTTATTCTCCTGTTTCAGCGTCATAATGCCACCCCTTGAATAGTTTCGGGAAATCTTGTTCAATCTTTATTAGCGGCATATTCTTCATAACATGTGGCCGCTTCACTATCAGTGTAACATCTTTCTTCTTTATCACTGGATCAAACATGATAACTCTTCGTGGAATATGCGGCTTCAAGTATATAAAACCATGTGCAGCTTCAAACTTTATCAATTTCCACAGACCTTGATCATGAAATTTCATCTTGAGATTGATACTCTTCGTTCGGACTAACTCTTTAATATCCCGAAATGGCAATGTCTTGATGTCACTCAAGTATCTGAAATACTGAACAACAAACTCTCTCTTTATGGCATAGACGTTCAGCTCCTCTATCCAGTCCCAGCTTGAATATCCCTCATAGATTTGTCTAGATCACGAGTAAAGAAAGCCAGTGGACGTTTGAATATTTTTCTTGTGGCATCTCCTTGAACCAATACTTCTTTGCTACCACAATCTCTTCTTTAGATAGACGTTTAGGCATATTTCCTTCTTTCACGGTTTCCTCGACCTTTCTTCTTAACAAATCATCATTTGCTTTAGAAAACAACTCTTCAAAGGTTGGGAAGTCATCTGTTCCTTCACCAGAATATTTAGAAGTAGCATCATTGTCAGAATCATCCTCCATGACAACCATGTCATAATTACCAGCTTCCGACACATACTTATAAAGATAAGCATTTGGCTGTAAAGCACTAATGTTGTTTAATTCATCTTCAAAATCAATTACAAAGGATTCTTTGTCTACACCTAACGTTTTTGCAATTTCTTCGTTAGTGTAGTTATGAATGAATTCACCCTCTTCTACATCATGTTCCAGATTGAAAACCCTTGGTGTTTGCACGTTAGAAACAACCGATATAGCAACAACTATGAGGATTCTTGACTGCTCGGCTTCATACACAGCGCCCTTCGTCTCCCCCTGACTTTGATCATCATTTTCTTGATTAGCTAAATCATTTAAGAAGGCATCATAATCAAGAGATTCATCGTTTTTCGCAGATTCAACAATCAACCCTATACCCCGTTGATCATTATCATCATCGTTGTTGCCCTGATCATCATCATCATCATCCTTCTTATCATCATCCTTATCTCCCTCATCATCATCAGCATCATCTTCGTCGAATGCGTCAATTTCTGCGTCAACCTCAGCGTACATCCTCTTTCGATCCAAGATTTTCTGCCTCAATGTCATGTCAAACACATCAACTGGTCCACCAATAATTACAAAATTTACCAGCTCAAATTCCGTATCAGGTGAAGTAGGCTCAATAATAGGCATCGCATCAATCGGACTCTTGCCTTTACTAGTCGCAGCAGCATCTTCCTCTGCTTTCTTTGCCCTTTCAGCGGCTCTCAAGTTTGCTTCTTTGATCTCAATCTCATCATGTTCAGCTGCAAAATTGGTATCATATCTCTTATGGAGCACTTTGAACAGCATATCAAATTTCTTTGCATTTTCTATCTTCTCAGTATCTAAATCATCAACCACCAGATGTAACCTTTCATTCTTAGTAGTGACACTCGTAGCAGTGACATCAAGTGCGTATTCTTTGTCTTAAGCTATTTGAAGGTAGCATCATATTCTTTAATCTCGTTCTCCAAATCACCCATCTTTCCATTATCATCCACCAACACGGCCAGCAACGTTTCCAACCTTTGCTTATCTTCTTCGAGAAACTTGATTCGGCCTTCATATTCTTTCATCTTGGTCTCTATCTCATTAATCTTTTTTTCATTGAACAAGTCTGCATCAAACCTTTCTGAGAATGGAATATCACCAAAATCATCTGATAATTTATTAGCCAATGAACGTTTTGGACCAGATTGTGGTGTGGAGCATTGTTAAATAGGGGGTGTCAGCTGCTTTGGTGGTGTTGATTGTGGAGGTGTAATATGTTGTGGTGATAGAGGATGTGGTGGTGATAGAGGGGGAATAACAGGCGTTTGTGGTGGTTGTTGTGTGGAAGTTGTGGTGATTTTGGTGGTGGTGGAATAACTGCTTCAACATTTTCAGTAGTAGCAACCACTTCAGGTGTCTTCTTCTTTCCATACTTTTTCTCGCCTTCTTTGTAGCCGAAGAACTAGTAGTCTTTGCAGCATTAAAAGCTTTACTCTTCGTATGTTTAGCTGGTTTCCTTGCAGGCTTAGTAACCACAATCAGAATTAGAAGGCATATAAGATTCATCATCATCATCCCCCAGAGCCCTTTTCAGTTCTTCCTTTTTAGATGCACCTTCTGCTTCTGGATCGGCTCTATCATCAGACGATCCTTCATCA